>CM023536.1:49950846-51409113 GCA_013350335.1 Chimonanthus salicifolius
ACTGTTTTGGTTAGATCTTCGTGCTCTTGGCTTCTTTCAGCTTGGGACTAAGTCGACAAGTTTCGCCCCTTAACCTGTGCTTCCATCGCACCTTCTTGCCCCCCCCCCCCCCCCACTTCCATCACCACTTGGCCCTCCTATCTGCTGTTTTTATCAGTTGCTGCCTGGAACACTTGCTAGCAGTTTTTTTGGGAGTTTTTTCTCAATGGCAATTTTTGCCTTACACCCACCTCACTGCAGTCGCCCCTACCCGATTTTTGGATTCCCTCCACTTGCTTTCGACCCCAACACTGGTGGGGCCCTGAGTTGGGTTTTGCATCCTCTGAATCATTATTGATGTTTTGCAAAATCTTGTTGCAATCAACATTGCATCCAATTTTATGTTCCATGAGTGAACAAAGCATATTGAAGTTGATTGGCACTTTCTTCGCCATCATATTAGTGCGGGTTATATTCTCACTTCTTAGTTGCAATCCAAGGATCAACTTGTTGATAAACTCACCAATGTCATTTCTCGATCACAACTTGGTGACGTCTTAAGTGTGCTGGGCTTACTCGATATCTTCGCACCAGCTTGAGAGAGAGTGTTGTAGGATATGGTGTATCACATTTTACACACGTGGGTTGACTTTTAAATATTGTTGGATGGCATTGGTTGTAAATGATTGTAATTGATGTTTCTTTTCTTTTTTCTCGCCTTGATTGGCTCCATGTACTTTTTATATACATGTATACTCCTTTGTTAGAAAGATAAGCAATAGAATACACATAGAATTCTCTCTTTTTCGTTTCTTCCCCTTTCCTCCATATTTTTCTTTCTTTTCTCCCTATTTTCATTATAACAATTATGTCTTGCATGACGGGCAATTGTGGTATAAGAGTTGCCTAATTTTGTCCCTCACCTTTCCACCACATCACAGGTTGTTGCAGGAATTCATTCTATTCTTTCTGCATGGCACTTTGGCTAGTTTCATACCTATAAGTGTCTTTCACAATTTTTTTATTGGAAGGTCTTAAAGCTGATCTGAAATGCTTTGTTGCCAAATGTAATACATGCCAAAGGAATAAATATGAGATGGCAACACTAGTGGGACTCACCTATTCATGCTTGCATATGGGAAGACGTTGCCGTGGATTTCTTTGACGGGTTACCCCCTTCAATAGGGAAAGCCTCCATCATGGATGTTGTGGATTGACAACCAAAATATGCTTAATTTTGTGATTTAGCTTATCCCTATACCACTAAGAGTGTCACCAACATATTTATAAAGGAAGTTTCCAAGTTACATGGCACACACTATTGTAAGTGATTGGATCCTATCTTTGTTAGTAGTTTTTTGTGTGAATCTTTTCGATTACAAGGGGCCGAATTATGGATGAGAACTGCGTTTCACTGTCAAACTGATGGCCAACTGAGTCCATCAATAGATGTTTGGAAACTTATCTTCGTTGTTTTATGGGTGCCAACGCAAGCAATGGGTCAAATGGTTACCTTGGTTGAAGTACAATGCAACTTATTGAATGACCTTGAAGATATGACCTTTTGAAGCTATATATGGATGCCTCCACCTACTTTACCTTCCTATGTGCTCGGCTCTGCAATAGTTGCTAATGTTGATACAAAATTATGTGATCATGATTCCGTTTCGTCTGACCTTGGCATAATCTACAATTGGCATAGCATCATATGTAGATCCAACATGATGAGCATTGCTAGGATCAAACGTTTGAGACTGGTGATTGGGTATTTGGGTGTACCTTAACTTGCGAACTTATAGACAAACCACATTTACTAGACATGCCAGTCAGAAATTAGCGCTATGGTACTTTGGTCCTTTCAAGGTCATCCAATAAGTGGGTCTGGTTGCTACAAATTTGAATTGCCTCATGGGTCTAAAATTTATCATGTTTCACTTTTGAAAGCATGGGTAGGCTTGCACATTCCGGTCTCTCCAAGTTGCCATTTATTTTAGAGACATGGATGTTTTAGCCTGAACCCTTTTCCTTAATTGATTTTTGATGGTATTGACATATATCCATATTCATTAAGGAGGCTTTAGTCCATTGAACACAGCTTCCCATAGATGATGTCAACCTTGGGAGAATTTTGAGCTCTTGTAGAGGCAATTTCCCCATTTGAATCTTGAGGACGAAGTTTGCTTTGATGGAGGGAGGAATGGTAGCATCACCAAGCATTGACAGTGTGTTCCAATTCATTCATAGACTTGTTAAATCTCATTTGGAGCTCTGTCGTTGGCCAGTTTGGTGTGGCTTGCATCATGCCCTCTTTGGTGGCAAAGTTGTCATTTGCTTGGGACATTGCCTCTGGCTCTCCTAGGTTGTCCTCCTTGTGGCATCTTTCTTTATTTGCTACACTTTGGAGCCTGTGGTGGGATCGTAATAATAGATTGTTCAGAGACATTGCACAATCCAGTGCTGTGGTCGCTAGATGTAGCCTCATCATGTGTGCATCGTGGGCCGCCTCTCTTTTGAGACTGGGTGTAGTTCAACTGGTTGCCTCCCGCCTCAGGAAGCGGGAGATTGCGGGTTCGAGCCCCCATTGCCTAACCTTGGTGTGTCTTATGGGTAGTGGGCTCATTCGTGCGGGTTTTAGTAAGACTGTGTCTGAATTTCCCACACGTTAATCAAAAAAAAAAAAAAAGTTTATGAGACTTGAAATTTGCACTTATGATTCACAAAAAGAGCATCAGCCAGATGATGATATCAAAATTTTGTGGCTATAGCATCATTCCATTTTTCTTTGGGCTATAGTGAGGTGCAACATCTACAATAGCTGCTGTTTATCTGAACTGCCAAAGACTTACTAGCTTCTAATATTCCCATGTTATATTTTGCATGCTTTTAACTTGAAAACAGTTACTGATGGTTTTCTTAACAAAAGTTTTCATCCTATGTTATTTTAAACTTTGTATCATGTAAATGCAAATTATCTTCTATTCTAAGATTCCTAATAGAAATTGCGTATTTTCTGCATGTTTTGGACTATGAATCTGATAGATCCACAAAGCAGAGCTCCCTGAAATTTCTATATTACTGATCTTAATATAATCTATTTAGATATGTATAATGATGCTCCTAAACAGAGGAGTTTGGGATAATACTGTGAGAACTATTTGTAGGACCTACATGAGATCACATGGATGGTTGGTTCAAAAGGTCTATTTCTGAATATGAGGCTTACAAAAAATCACCTTGATTACTCAAGCCATTTCTTTAAGGCCCCAAACTTGGATCAATTTTATTTTGTTTTTTGTTAATCCAAATTTGGTGAGGGATTTTAAGTTTTTCATTCAATGGCTACTTGGGCCTCTTCTCTTGAGGAATTTCAAGATTTTTCCTTGACTGACATCTTCTGAGCTTGGAAAGAGTGCCTTGGTCATTATTGTAATCTTTAGTTGGTTTGCTTTAGCGTTTTCTTGCTGTTGGGTATACGGGCTTTGCGAGCTTTTTTGGTTTTTCTTTGCCATGTACTTTTGTTTTTGCAGTACTGGTGCCCTTTTCCTATTAATACAATTACCATTTAAAAAAAAAAACAGAAAAAAACTTCGAATATGATCAAATTGGGTAGGCATCCAATTTGTTGGGGGAGTAGGTGGGGCACAAGTGCACTCCATTTTGGAGGGGTGTGCAAGGCATCACCCTGCTCTTCTATGCTTGGGGGATCGTCTGAATAAGGTATAAGAGTTTCTTGGTTATTCTGTTTATTCTTTCTGCGACAATTGATACGTAAATTTTTTTTTGGATTAATAATCGATCACCTTTAAGCTAGAGAGGAGGTTTGAAACCTAGGCAATTGGAGGAACAAACTTATTCCTATGTGGCCGTATGTGTCCACGTGGCATGTGTGCAAGTTTAAATTCATCCATCATGTTTCATGCTAGGGGTGCAAGTTGGGCAAGCTGCGTCAGGCCCTAAGTCAATTTGGGTTATGGCCCGCATTGTAATTATAAGGCCGAAATTTATATTTGGTCAATGTGGGCCATAATTATTTTGAATTGGGTTCAGGTCCTAAAAGGGGGCTCGAGCCTTTGGTTTCTTGGGCCCTTCACCTTCTCTCTCTCTCCCACTACTATTGCAATGTGCTAATTGATCATTTTTAGATATGAAAACCTTGTCTACGGATAACCATATGTTTGTCCCAAGTTCTATATAGAGATGTGGAGGGAGAGTGGTGGATTTGAGTGAACTTGTATTGGGAATTACTGAATTAGGTTGAGTTTGGAATTTGAATGGTTAGGATGTTATATTATTTAAATCAAAAGTAAGGATTTTTATTAAGATTGCCATAATAAAGTGTATGTATTGCATATGTGGGCCCTATGGTTTGAGTTGTGCTTGAGTCTAAATTTAGGTTTTTGGGTTGGATCCAGTTGGGCCCTTAGAATGCAATGTGTAGGATTGACCTGATTTAAATACACCCTTCTTTGGCCCGTTTAAGGTTGGGATTTGTCCATGTTGACCTGGGGTTAATTTTTCCTAGGTCAGGCTAGACTGAAGAATAGCCAGTACTACTAAAGCCCAGAGTGTATGGAGTAGATCCAATGGGGATTTTTCCCCTCAATGATCCATTTGATGCCATGGTGAGCCTGGTGAATGGTCTGGCTAGTTTTGGCCACCAATGTAAAAATTGCTGGGGGTAAATTCAACTTTTTTTTTTTTTGTAACATGGGTATCCTCACCCCACATTGGAGGAGAGACTAATCCCACGATCATGTGTAAACTTCCTTATCCACACACACTAGTTAAGTCAATAAGGAGTAACTCCATGGGGAGTGGCTTGAAGGGGTTGAGCGGGAATCGAACTCAAGACCTCTCTTTATGAGGCGGGTGTCTTGACCATCTCACTGCATTTTTATTGGGAAAATACCGTTATTGCGATACCATTAGTTATTTATCGTTATTTTCACTTTTATTGGTAAAAATCTGGTAAAAGCGCAATATTGTGGTATATTGTTGTTACTAACGGCAGTTTTTTTTTTCTAGTTTTTAATAAAAATGCTACTAGTGTTGTATGAGAATTACGACTAGGCTTTTCTAAGTTTTAAATCCTTAATTTTTTTCATTATGTTTTCTTCTTATTTTCTCTCTTCCCTTATTTTGATATTTGATGATTTCTATGATGGCATTTAGCAATGAATTTATGCGGGCATTAGATAACATTTAATGGTCCAAGAAATGATTGATGATGAATTATATTTTGTTTTTTATAATCATTAAAGTAAATTATTTTCTATAGTATATTTGCACTTTAATCACAAATTTATTCATGGGTATTCAAGTTTAAGTGGTCATTTTATTTATATATTATTTATTATATATTTATTTTTAAATGTCTATAGTTTTGTGAGGCGTTTCAGGTAATTTCTTGGTAAAAACCTAAAAAATTGAAAATCTGATATTACCAGTAGCTGATATTATCTTGAGAACGGTATTTGTGTCATTGATTTTTTGGGCTCTAGCAACTGTATGGTGGTCTGTGGTATTATTGTTTTTTTATAGACTGTCCACTTTGGATATGCTTAAGTCACTATTTATCATGAAAACATCCTTTTCTCATGTCATTCTTGAAATGGAAGTTCAATTTTCTGTGTGCGTGCACGCGGACATGTGTGTGAATGTGCATTCATGCACATGTGATGTGTTAAATGTGTTCTCACAGCTTTAAACTTGACTGGTGGCACAAATCAAAATGCTAACTTATTCTTTGCAGTGATTTTGTTCCACAGAAGGGCTACTCATCCCTCCTCTCCTTCACAGTTACTGACATAAACAGCACTGTGACAAAGTTAATGGCATTAGGTGCTGAGATGGATGGTTCCATCAAATTTGAGTTCCATGGAAAGGTAACCCAGCATGCATCATTTTAAGATATACTAATTGTATCACTCTAAAAATCCGTTCCCTTTATCTCTTGGATTGGCTTTCTGTGTTCTATGTTCCCACTCCACCTTATCAAAGATCATATTATCTATTGCATATACTCTACCATGTCTTTGAGTAACAACTCTTTTAACAGCTTTTTTTAAGAGATAATAAAAGACATATTAAAGAAAAGTGATAAAATAAAAGAGAGCACTTTTCCTCAATGAGGAGACGAGGCAGATGACTCAAAGTAACAAGAAAAGTCATCCTATCAAGCACAAATAGACAATCCCCAACAGTCACGGTTAGCAATCTTGGTCCAATGCCCATTGAATTGATCCACTGATGGCCCTCCTAGCCATTGCTGAATGGATGATGTTCAACTTTGGTGGACTCAATAATGTTGGTACAAGAGGAAGCTATGTCTTGAAACACTATTTTGGCACTCATTCCAAACAAACCAAGTGATGGTTAGAGTCACAAGTTTCTGTAATGCTTGGCCATTCCCATGCAAGGCACTTGCACCTAACACGTGAAGAGACTGAAGAAAGTAGGGGGAAGGACCCATGACATGGAAAAGAGAGAGAGAAAGGCCAAATGGGAGGGCAAAATTTTAGGATTTTAGGTTATCCAAAGTAAGATTGTATTCCAAGAGGCTGCCTATACAAAAAACTTTCACAGTAGAGGGGGAAAGAGAATACCAAATAACTTTATGAGGGCAATAGAAGAGGGTTTCAGAAGTTAGTAGATAGATTTACATAAAAGATTTGTAGTTGTATCTTACCATACCATTGAACAAATATGCACTTATGAGGCCCACTTTTATTGAACCCTTGGCTCAAACATTTAGATTCTTTGACCCAAGTCGTCCTATTTTTGTTACTCAATTTTTGGGTATAATTATTAATTAAGGGAATCAAATCCTCCTATTGTGGAATGTCAAAATCCATAAGGTTTCTACTAATAGTTGAAGCCCATGATACTGTCCCCCCTAACTCCTCGACACAATTAATAGCTTCCCTCTTTTCTGAGAACCTTGTAATCTTTGATTCTTTATACTAGGGATGTTTCTAGCCTTTGATGTATGAGGACGACCATCTTAAATGACTTCTTTGATCTTTTACCGCTAAAAAAATTGACTTCTTTGATCTTTTCCCCCCCTCCATCAGAGCAACCTTTACAGTCCCTTTTTTACAAAGAGTAAAAGAAGGATCTTTGAGGGCATGTTTGCATGTTTCTAACCTTGCATGGAAAATAAGGTTTTCATGCAAAAACAATTTACAGGAAAATATAGGGTTGGAATCACTTTTCCAAGTCGTGCAGTTTTCCTATGTTTGTGTTTGGGGATGGAATCCTATTTTTTTTGCTTATTTACCATGTCAAAAAACTTTTCATTGTTTGCTACCAGAATGTAGGAAAAATGGTTGGAAAGGTTATATTGGCAACAAATCGGGTTCGGGTTGAGTTTAGTCAACCTTTGAACCTATTCTTCTACTACGGTTGCAATTCGGCAGGTCGGGCTTAGTTTTGGGTCTATTCGAACTTGAACCCAAATTGCAATTAAAGGTTCTAAGCCTAAGCCCAAGCTAGATTAACCCAAATTAGTCAAACTTGAGCCCAAATCGAATTGTATTTGTAAGTCCCAAGTCCAATTTCAAGCCCAAAATGTATAAATTATTTTATTAAAATATAAATTATATATTTATGCAATATTAATTAAATAAATTAGATTTATAAATTATTGCTCAAATTCAGGCTTTTGAGCCAAACTTGGGCTTTCATGTACTGGGCCAATCAAAATTTTAATTCAGGCATTATAATTTAAGCTACATAGTGGGCTCTACCTGAGCCCGACTCAACCTTAACCCAATTTTTTTTTTTCAAAATGACTTCAAAGAAATAAACCAATCAACCCAACCCAAATTCATTTACCAATTTATGAAGAGTTGGAAAACTCTTTTCTCATCCAAGCTTAAAAGAGAGATTCTTACAAGGGACCATAGGAAAATAAAAAGGTACACTTTCATTGAACTCATCTCTAATTCTCTCTTTATTGTCACACCACACATCCACCTTAAGTTCACAGCATGTGTCTTGGTCACTGTTACGTTATACCTTCTTTTGTTCTTGCCTAGTATTCAGCTCCTTATGGCATTGCAAGTCTCATCGCCATATTGGAAAAACACCCCTTTAATCAAATGTGACACCGCATAAACTTGCCTACACTTAAACCACTTAGCATCATCCTACTAGCCATATCCAGTTAGACCCCTTTTTGTTCTCTACAGTTGCACCCAAGACATAAAATTCTTAATGTGTTACTAAGGTATTTTCAATTTTAATAAATTCATCCTCCTTGCTCTCAGATCAACCAAAATTGCACTCCATACATTTTATCATTCAACCTTTGTCCTAATTATTAAACAGTATGCCAGAAAGGCTTTGCTCCCCATTTCAGTTTCCAGTTGATTTTTTTCTCTAATTAGTACATCAACATTTGCAAGTAACATGCACTAAGGCACTTCACATTGTTAAGTTGTCCATAAACAACCAAGTAAACAATGGCAAAGTGGATCATTGGCCTAACTACAATTGGGAGCTCTTAGGTCTCTTGACAAACACTGTTCTTCATACACATGCTGCATGGTTTGACAACTGTGATATTTCTAAAGGATAATTGGTGGGCTTTCATGACTTTGATGAGCTTACAGGTTGCAGCCATACGTTGCCCCGATGGGCACATGTTGGGTCTCTATGAACCAGCATGATGACACTGCTAGCTTAAAATCAAAGGTAAGAAAACTGCTTTGGGAGTGTGCTGGAATGAAGTCTTGCATTCAGAGGTGAGATTTTTTAGGTTCCATAGAATGTCCTTTACCTACTATGTAATGTTTGCTAATCAAGTGTCAATAGGTGCAGTGCATAAAGTATTATGATTAAGAAATGATATCGCAAGCAGAGTGGGAGTGTCTGGCTGGATTCACTTGTTGAGGAGATCTGTGAGTTGATCCGAAAACCTGATTTGAACTTCTCAAAAGAAAAGAACAGTTTTAATTAGGTGAATTTCCAAGAAGTTTTGAGATATATTCTTTAGATAACATTGTTTTTCTACTTTGTCCACAATTGAGTTGCAATTTTCTTTCAGTTTTCTGGGTATTTATTTGGAGTAGTCTATCTAGCCATTTATGTTTCTATGAATTGGTACTGTTTACAGCAACTAAACAGTTGCAAATCCAAAATTGAGTTGTCAGAAGGGCTGACGACAAGAATTGCTATGGTGATTGGTGAGTGATACATCTATGTTACTTGCATGTGATAGGAACATCAAAACAGTACGGGTGGCCCCGGCATCTGGAATCCTCACTATTTCTTGTGCAGTCTAATAATATTCAGCAGTGATGTTAAGTCCCCTGAAACGATTGGATTTTATCTGGATATTGGTTGAATAGAGCTGGGAAGTATTCACCAGGGCAATTGACTAGTTTAGAAAAAGTAGAGACCATATTCCCCCACTTGGCCACTTCCTTTTTCACTTCAAGAGGCTGGTGAAATCACAATTTCCCCACTTTTCTTGGGTGTAAAACTTTTTCATCACTTCCACTTTCACCAGTTAATGCCCAGACAGAAGCAAAGTAAAGAGCAGTTTTTCTTGGCATTCCTCATCGAAAAGTTACCATAGTGTGCTCTTTTGATATTCGGTTTTTTGCAAAACAAAGGCGGCAAGTCTGGATTCTTTACAATCACTAGTCGGAGGGTGATGAAGATAGAGCCAGCAGGAAAAGATTGAAAGCGAATGCTTGTCCAGGTAAGTGGGAATCATTCGAGTACTGTGTATGCCTAGGCTTGCTTTTTTATTATGTTGAAGTATGAGGTCTATATTCTTCCATCTTCCTCTAATTAGCCTGTCATTCGCAGCCTGGAACTGGCCACAAATTTAGGCCGAAATCTTCAATTTTGGTCACAACTTTTTGCTCTGCGTCCCACAGAGATGGAAATTCCACAACTATTAGATGTTGTCCCAGTTACATTATATGAGATTTATGATGTAGATGCATGGGTTCGGCCAAGGCTTCAATTTAATGTGAGTTGAATGTGATTCTAAGGCAAAATACCAAAAATATGATAGGAATTTTGCTCTCTAAGAAATCTAAGTTAGAGATGATGAAAAATCAATTAAATTGATCACTAAACGATAATCAAATTTGGCCCAATTGCTGTATGGGAAACTTGAGATTGATTAGAGAACTGAGAAAGTTTCTTTTTCTAAAGAAGAAAAAATCTTTCTCTATAGAAAATTAGAAATTGCACAGCTAAATTAATTAATGACAAAATTAAAATTGCCATGAAGATTCAAAACACAACTTAGCAAAAAATGGAGAGAACCTATTGCATTCCAAGCTTCACTTGGTAAATTCCGAAGGTACAATGCTTTGTGGTCGACCAGGGGGTCTCTAGAGTTTAGAATGCATTGAAAAAAAACCTCTAAAAAGCTCAAGTTTTTCACTCTCTAGTGTTTACTGACTACAATTGATCCCCACTCCTTGAAGAGGAACAAGGTTAAGGACATTGATAGACTTAATTCCGTATATCAATTCAAAAGGACTTCTTCCAGTAGTGCCATTTTTGGATCTATTGTAGGCAAATTTCAATTCTATGTAAATTGAAGGTGAATTCCAAGGAAAAATACCGAAAATAAGATATGAACTTTGCTCTCCAAGAAATCTAAGTTGGAGATATTAGAAAAACAATTTAATTGAATCACCAAAAACTAATCGAATTGGGTTCAATTGTTGTATGGGAACTCCAAAATTGACTAGAGAAATGAGAAAGTTTTACTCTCTAAGGGAGAAAAATTCAAGACCCAAAATCTCACCGGGTTCGAATTTTCTCTATGGAAAAAATCGACCAATGGCTTCAAAATTTTGAATTTTCGCAATATTTAAATTGCATTAACTAATTTAAGTTGCAACAAAATAAAAGTAAAAGCTGCACAGCTAAACTAATTAACGACAAAATTAAAATTGCATGAAAATGCAAAATACAACTGGTTAAGGAATGGAGAAATTAAAGCGTCCGAACTTCAATTGATTAATTCCACTAGTGAAAATATTATGGTCGACCAAAAGGGTCTCTTTTATAGAGTGTATAATGTATAAAAAAAAATCTAGGAGGTACACGTCCAAGGTTCCTCTCTAGGCTACGTGTGGATGAGGGGTAAATTTTACTGAAATTACTCTGGATATTATGAATATTTCTTGTTTAGAAAGAGTTTTCAAAAGTAGAATGGGAGGAATAAAGAGTTGATTTTTTAATAGGTCAAATGCAGCCTTAGTGTTTACTAAATACAATTCATTCAATCAGACTTATGTTATGTGATATTTTTTTTTTTTAATGAAGGGTAAGAATATTATTCACTCAAGGGGGTATCCCCCAAAAATACAATAAAAACAAGCCAGGGCATGGTAAGAAAAAGAAAGAAGCTTTGAAAAGGACCCAGCTAGAGAGCTAGGGGCAAGCCAGCATGAGGCAAGAGGGCGCCTCAGTTGCTAAACAAAATACCTCCACTTAAAGGGATATCACATAGAGTAGATAATTCTGATATTTATTACATCATTATTAAAAAAATAAAAAGAATTTAACAGAGGAGGTGGTGCCCAGAATACTAAAAGATGAGAGATTTGGTTTCACCTAAAAATTTGAATATTCTAAAGAGATTAAGTACAGGAGGTTAAAAGTGAATCCAATAACTCTTACTTGCACTCGAAGAATAGGTCTTCTTCTTGAGCCAAATCAAACCTAAAATGTGAAATTAAAAGCTTGACCCAGTATACCATAAAATAAGCCACTCTTAGTGCCTTCAAAATTCTCCTACACAACAAAAGCTTTTCTTATAATTACATGCATAAGTAGTTTTATTTCTTCATTCTAATCACCTTCTTAATCCATCCATTTAATTAATCAAGTCTGCGATGTTTCCGTCAACTTACTGTGAACTGTTGGATTAAAATACTCCTTTTTTTTCAACCATTCCATCGATTCATCTTTCAGGCTTAACATACTTGGTTGACCGTTGTGGGCCCAGATGTCACATTTGAAAAAAAAAAATCCTTAATTAGGTAAGGTGTCTGGTTGTTCCCATGCCACTTGTATGACTTTCCACTTCAAAATAATGAAATCAGAAATAGTTAGTAGTGGCACTGGTGTTTGATTCTTTTGTTCAGATTCAATCTCTCTTCCAACTCCAAATTCATCATATCACCACTTATAAATTATAATAAAAACTGGGTTCCACTTCCAAATGGGGAGGAGCATCGAATAAAGGCCACTTAAAAATTTGGATCCACTTGCAAGAATTATCAAAAAAAAAAACCTAAAGAATTAATATTGTAAAATTCTATAATTAATACTAATAAAACTTAAAACTTAATATACTATAAAATTTAAAACTTAAAATCTAATGGAGTCAAAGTGATGACCAGAACCCAATCTGAAGAAATAAAAGTCTTAATTCAATTTCTACTCTATCCAAAGAGTCATTTGGTAAATAAATCGATATCTATATATTCAAAACATTAATCGAATTATCTAAAAGACTTGAATATTTGGATCATTGAAAAATACTATAAAACTAAAAGATAAATTTTATTTCGATGATAGATATCTCGTAAGCTTAGATATGTAACGAAAAAACAAAATATAGAATATGTGAAGGATATGAATTTATTAGAGATAACATCTAAATTAAAAGCAAAAGAACATTCATAATACAAGATTCTCTAGAAAATCCTTATATTATACCATGGAAAACAGAATTATCGCTTTCTTGGGATTCCATGTTGGGAGGCACACGTGGTACCAGTGAGGAGCAACAACGTGGACGGATGAGATGTGATTGAGATGCAAAAGGTTGATCAAATCATGCATGGGAAAGAGGGGAGGCACCGCCCACAAAGTGGGCAAGTGAAGTGATAACTCTCGGAGAAAGAAAAAAGAGATACTGCACCTTCACATTTTCTTAATAAAATGTTTAGAAAATTACTTTAACAGTATATGTAAAGTTATATTTTAAAATTTAAACAAAATTAATTTTATTCGATGAAGTAATTTTTATATGATTAAATTAATAGTTTATCTAATTTGTTATAATAAGATTAGATAAAATTAAAGTAAAAAAAAAAAGGAAAAATAATTGAAGTCAAATTTGGTTTCACAAGGCTACTATCCTATAAAAAATTTACAAAATAATCACTTTAGAAGAAGTTGATTTGAGGACAGATGTTTCTACTGAATTTAAATATTTTATTTATTTCATCATTATAAATTGATAATATTGATATTTTATTTTTTCACTTTTAACTCATTGTAATAAATATACAAAATTGTCAATTTCTGACTAGCACCGCTGGGATATTTTCCATGGATTATTTTTCATCGATAAATTCGGTATATCTGTAGGGAGGTGTGCACATATTTTAAAAAATTAGTCGAGAACAAGAATGAGAGATTTAAATCTCGAATTTCAACTGAAATTTTTTCTCTACTGTTTTTTAAAACCCACCTATCTCAGATCTCGATCTTTCTCTACGTTTCTAGAGTATGAAATTAAATAATACTATGGTAAATTTTAATAGAAAGGTGTGGGTGTGAAAAAAAAAACAGGTTAGCTTAGGTCATAGAGATTCCGCATGAAAAGGAGAACCACAAGGCACAAGCCAATTATGGCTACTTGTCAACTTCCAACAGTAGCGGTGGGCCGTGATCGGACTGACGGACGGACGGACTTGACTGACTGAGGAAGAAGAAAGCGCTGATGACTCTATGGTAAAATATCTTTTCACTTTTTATGTTGCCTTTTTCTTGTTTTGCTTTGATCTACACAGGCCTCTATTACCCTTTTACTGAAATGAAAGAAAGAAAGACTAGTCTCATCTCTAGCTTAGAATCCTACCAATGGACAGATGTGCTTTCGTACAAGTTTTCATTATTTACCATGTTGGGATTCTTTTTGTTATTTTAAGTTCAAACATTGTTGTTTGGATTGGACAATCTTTTCTGCTTTTAAATGGATGAGATTTTATTTCAAGGGCTTATATTTAATTGGCTCATGTTGTCCAATCAAGTCATTTCAAATCTAAGTTGAAAATGGCTTTTCAGTAAAGAGATTAAAATTCTACTGTTAGTCAATTTTTTATATGATTAAGGTGTTCAAAGTCTAGTAAAGTATGTAAATCTTCGTATTCACGTACAGGTTGATTGATTCTAGAGATCTTTTGGAATAGATTGAAAATCTACGTTATTCATATATCGTTTTAATTTTTTTTTCTTAAAAAGAGTGATATTATAGATATCGGTCGATATTGGACCGATATATATCATTGATATCAGGGGTTTAAATATCGGCCGATACATATCGTATCGGCCGATATATATCGGTTTTGGGCATATGAATATCGGCCGATATGTATCGTATCGGCCGATATTCACAATATCGGCCTTGATATCGGCCGTATTATATCGGCCCGATATCAAAATATCGGCCGATATTAAAAAAAACAAAGAAGAAAGAGAAAAATATCGACCGATATATCGGCCGATACCGATTTTTAAACCCCTGATTGATATATCAATCATATCGGCCGAAAACTATCATTTACGATTGATACAATACGTATTGACTGATATGTTAAGGGACTGATAACCCATATCATATCGGTCGATATTTGCACCCATGCTTGAGAAGATATATGATAAATGATATCTAACAGCAATAGTAGGAACAATAAACTATTATGAAGATATTCATGTGCAATTATTTTATGTGAAATTGTTTTTTATTAATTTTATTTTCTACATATTTTAATTTCTCTAGTTTGATGTAATAAAAATATTTTATAATAATTTATTAATAATTTTTTTATTGGTGCATAGATAAGATGTAGGTTATAACTCAATCACATTTCCTTAAACAATGATCATAATGATGATACTTGTTATAATAATTAAAATGCTATCAACAATAAAATTATTGTATAATATATAGTTAATTCATTTTTTATTTTATATAAAATACTAATATTATATAGAAGGAGTACAATTGGTTAAATCTTGGTTCATAGATTGAGTTAAGTTGATCATGAGACATGAGTTACATTAGTTGAATTATGGATTGGGTAATGAATCTCATCAATTAGATCATGGATTGCGTCATTGGTCATAGATCGTGATTGGATTCTTAAAAATTCCATCTCTCCTCTTAAAAATTCATTTTTCACAATTCTTATAAAAATAATTAAATTATATATATATAAAAAATTCATGTGAAATGTCCACACGAAACAATAAAAAGTAATTTCAATATCAAAATTATTTTCTATTTTATAAAAATATTTATTCTCATCTTCAAATATGAGATAGATCTTTCTCGAATGAGTTTATCAGATAAGCCGTACCACTACGAAATCATGGGTCCAGGGAAAGAAGGAAGCTCCATAACGTTAAATATGATAGAATAGGAAAGGCTGTTGATTTGGGTTTTTTTTTTTTAATTGGACTATCATTACTCAATTTATTATTTTACTATATTATAATAAATTTAAAAATAAAAGAGTAAAATAAAAATATTATCAATTTATTTTGATAAAGCAAAAGATAAAATAAGTACATGTTACATTAAAAAAAACCAACGGTGATTAAATTGGTTAAGAAAAAAAGTCCATCCAAGATATTTATAAATATCAATTCATCAAAAAACCTTTAGTATATAACAACTTCACAGCTCTAGGCTAATGCCTTGTGCTGAGTGCCCCTTGTTACTCGTCACTGAGTGAAAGAAAGCAATTAACTCGTGAAGGTTGTGTCGGCTGTCAAGAACTCATACGAGATATAAGAGGTATTGTGTTCAAGTCACTTTCAACAAAAAAGAGTCACTCCTAATAGTATTATCTGTGTGTTTAGATAGACAAATTTACATATGTTCCAAGGATTAGTCGGGAGCTAGGTCTAGACACATCGATCTTCAAAAACAGGTAGAAGAGCAATTCTTTTTTTTTTTTTTCAAGAAAAAGGGAATGCAAAGCAAGCTGATGAGAATCCTTTGTTGATAAAAAAGTTTAAAATTGATTTTTAGAATTTATATTATTGAGTTTGATGTAAAGAGATATATATTAATATATTTTTTTTTTTATGAAATTTTACCTTTATCTGATTATCCTATTCCTTGGTTTTAAATTTTTAAGAATTAATAGTCTTTATCTATCAAAATTTAAAAGCCGAGATTATATGGCTTAGATCATCGAGTGATAGTAAATCTTTATATACTCCATATCCATATAATCACCTACTAAATAAACTTAAATTTATATAATCTATACTCCATCTAATAACGTATCTTATTAGCATGTCTTAATGATGATGTTTCAACCTGCTCAAGTTTATTCATAGTGGTATTTGTGACATCCACAACACAGAATCCAGAAATTGTATGAAATATGTTATTACTTTGGTAGATAATTTTTCCAAGTTCACATAATTTTACTTTGAGAAGTAAAGTTGAGGCTTTAGATAAGTTTTCCAATTATAAAAATGAGGTGAAAGTTACCCAAAATAGAGGTGTTAAGGTCTGGTAGAGGATGGGAATCAAAGCATAGAACAATCTATGAAGTAATTGTCATCACCTCAACAAAATGAAGTAGATAAGAGGAAAAATAGAACTTTGATAAACATGTTTATTGCTATGTTGTTCAGTTGAGGCAGACATCAAAGTTTATAAGAAGAGGCAATTCTTTTCATATATAGTATTCTCAATAGAGTTCTTCATAAATCTTTAATGAAAACTCCCTTTGAACTTTGAAAAGATAGAACTCCCAATCTAAGCATATTTAAAGGTATGGAGTATGTCCAACTAAAGTTGATGTTCCTTAGTTTAAATAAATAAAGTTAGGACCTAAAACCTTGGATTGTGACTTTGTGGGTTATTCCTTTATTAGTAAAGGCTAAAAAGTTAGTTCTTAAAATCCAAAATTATATAGAACAGAATTTTATTATAAAATCCATAGATGTGCAGTTCTTTGACATGCAATAATAGTTTAGGTCTTTCATTAGTTGAATCATCTAATCAACATTTGAAAAGGTCCATTCATAGTAATATAGATAGCTCAATCTAAAAGGTTGTATAGATTTTGAAAAGAAAATGAATTCGGATGGTTCTATAGATATATAAAAAGTGAGATTAATGGCAAAAGAGTTTGTCAATAAAAATGTATCAACTTCTTTTGTCATACGCTGGCCGAGTCTTCTACCAGTTTTTTTTTTTTTCTAGTTTAACAATCTTTTTTCCTATTTTGTCGGGCTCTTTCTTTCTTTCTTTCTTGTATTGGCACCGTTGGTGCTTTTATCTATTATTATTAATATATGAACCATTTCAGAAAAAACTTCTTTAATACTTATTCTTTAATGGTTAAAATTACAACTATAAGAGTTTATTAGATATAGCCACTATAAATAATATGAGCATCGAAAATTACATTTCTAAGTGAAAAATTGAATGAAGCAAATCTTTGTATGGCCTAAAGTAACCACCTTGACAATGGCATGTTTGATCAAGTGATGATATCTATGGATTCAATGTGAATGAGTTTACAATAATTCTTATGAAAATGTTTGTCTAATTATTTGCCTTTATGTTGATCATATGTAAGTGATTGGATCAAGTGACTGCCTCGTAGTGATATAAAGAGCTTCTCATCTTCTAATTTTGATGTGAAAAATCTTGAAAGAGTAAATGTGATACCAGGCATAAAAGTTGTAGAGATCATAATGTGATAAGACTATCTTAATTACATTATTTAGAAAATTATGCCTTTTCATTATGTATGATTGTACTACTATACATACACTCCTTGATTGTCATTCTAAATTAAGTAAGAATTTAGCCTGGTGCCTTTGAAGAAGTACATAATACTTGATATTGCTTATATAATTAGAAGTAAAGTCATAATTGGAATACAATTATCATCATCATAAGCCAACATGTCATTTACTTCGAGTTGACTTTACAAGTTCGACTTCTTGAATTGACTCTATAGTATATCAACCATCTCTTTTTTTATTCTTTCTCTTCATGTTTTCAATGGTCAGTCTCTCCTTCTAACAATGTTCTTAGTCGGTCTAGATCCATTATGGAAAGTAGCTAGTTATAGTATCATTTTGAATTGGCTCACTTTAATGAGTGAGAAAATGAGGTTATGAGAATTGAACTTGTTATCTAGAACACTCATTAAGATCGAGACTAACATGAGGCTGTAACTGTAGACTTAGTTACATGTGCTTTTCTGTTCATAACTATGGCGTATATTATATGAAAAATTACCATATAAGGACCTTTGATTTAAATCATAAATGCTGTTAAGCATATCGGTTCCACTGGTTTGCCTAATTGTTTTCCCTCTTCAGTTTTTTTTTTTTAATATTTTCATAATGAGAGTAGATTGTTGGTTTTATGTGTCTTTAAAACTTTTAGGAAAAAAAAACATTTACGATGGAGAGTTTCTATATAATGTTAAAGTTGTTTTAAGTCCCACATGAAAAGGAAAAGAGAATTGGAAGGCTCTTCATAATGTTAAGACTAGTTGCAATGAATCCCACGTTAAAAGTGTAGAGGTAGGGTTGCTTATTAAGCCTTAGGGCATACAACTTTATGGATCTTATTGTGAGACTATGTCCATTGTCCTCTGCTGCCCTATCCTTTATCATTTTAACATTGAAAAGATTTTCCTATTTATTTTTAGGACCAGTTATATAGACACCTGTATTTTCTTTCTTTACACACCAATTTTCAAAGAATCAGGTGAAATTATCCTTTTGTCCTTTTGTTTTTTGAAAAAATGGCCTTCCCTCTTAATTTTTTGGGTATGATTTTTTAAGTCCAAAATTATATTCTTTTCACTTAAAATCAGTATCGGAGTTGATAAAATTCAAAATAGATGAATTTTACTACCTTGTTTGTAGAAATAGATCGAGAAACTGCCTCTTTTGAAAACCCGAGTCAAACGCGCAAATGTTACAGTTGACAGAGAGATGGATGCTCGACCTATTTCTACAAACAAGGTATTAAAATTCATCTATTCTGAATTTTATGAACTTCGAGACTGATTTTAAATAAAAATGATATAGTTTTGAGCTTAAAAAATTATACCCAAAGAATTAAGAGTGAAGGCCATTTTTCCTTAATTCTTTAGGTACAATTTTTTAAGTCCAAAACTATATCATTTTCAGTTAAAATCAGTACCGGAGTTCATCAAATTTAGAGTACATGAATTTTGATACCTTGTTTGTAGAAATCGGTTGAGAAACTGCCTCGTTTGAAAATCTCACTCTACATTCGATCAAACGATGCGTTGAAATTCCAATGACAATTTTTTTTCAAAAATGAAAGGACAAAAGGATAATTTCACTTATTTTTTTTTAAAAAAGATGTGTAGAAAAAGAAAATCCAAGAATTTATATGTCCGGTACCTTATTTTTTATCCACTGTAAATTCCTTCCAACCCATTGTGGTAGCTATATTTGGTGTTTGTTGAGATTGTCGAGAAACCTCAATTTAAGGAGTAGCTTTGCAAGTGACTGTATATCTGATTATCTTCTACTTTCTACAACCTTCTCCAACTTACTCTTATTTTTAAAAGGCAAACTAGAACAATAGTGTAGTGAATCATTTAGGCTCAAGCCAGACTGCAACATAGCCTAAGTCCCTTTTTTAAGCGAATAGCCGACGTGCTTCGACGAGTCTGATCCAACAAAAGACTACAACCCTATGTATCTACAGATTGTGATGCGAGAAGCGCACATATCTTCAAAGCAATTTTTTACCAGTAACATGATCTTTTTTACAGAAATAGTGATTGGATTTCATTAATAGATAAAAAGATAATAAATTATAATTTGTACAGGAGAGTTATTCAAATCATAAAAGAACTTAAAATACAAACAAAGAATCTCATGCATGTAACAAAAGAAAATCAATAAAGAAAATCAATAATGTGTTGGGCCAGCGAACGAGCCTTATGTTTGTTATGAAATGAGAGATTTAGAAATTTATAAAAGATTTAGGTCACTCTAAATAATAGGTTAGTATTTTGAACTGGATACCCATGTCCTAACAAGTGGTATCAGATCCATATCCTCAACTCAACGTATATTGACGCGTAAGAGCCTTGTTCGATGAGGAGATTTTGGATGGCAAATGACTCCATTGATTGTGAAGGAAGATATTTAGAGACTTATACTAGATTTGAGTCATCCATAGGGTTAAGCAACAAACGAGTCCTACATTGGTTGTAAAATGAAAGATTTAAAAACTTACACCTTTAAATTGGATACCAAGTCTTAACTTCGTACCTCCATCCCAACACACGCTCACCCTCTTCCACTCAACTTGAACTAGACTGCCTCCTCCCTTTAGAAGTAATCCTAGCGGGCAAGACAGACTGGCCCTACTAACGAGATTCACTGACGAGCTTATTGAGGAAGGAAGTTTTCTTTGTTCTTGACTTCCCTCAGCTTCCGGTGACTAGAATATAAGAATTCCACCACTATTACCCTCTTTTGTGCCTGACATGACTCAACTGTATGGTTTGATCTTCCTAAGTTAAAATTTCATTTTCCAACTACTGCATTTATTTTATGGTTTTCAATATTCCAACAAGTTTTTCATGCTTTAAGAGCCACCACTATGGCATTCACAAGACCCCATCGTAGATGGCTAGATCACTGGTTTAATCAATGAAAATTGCTCGCTATATTTTAGTGGATTCAGTCAAAAATAATATTCCACATTACAAATATAATTATTTTTGCTTCTTTTGTTAATATCACTTCTTTTATATCATTAATAAATAATAATTTACTTTTTTTAAAAAAAATATATCTATTTTATTATTTTTCTTTTACCAGATATTTTAGTTTTCATGTTTAGGGTTTTTTTGCCTATCCTGGGTTGTGGGCATTTTTGTTTTGTTTTTGCTTGTGTTATGAGCCCAATTTGTATATTTCCTCAGAATTTTTTCCCTCTTTTGAATGAATCTTACCCATTGTTCAAAAAAAATATTTTAGTTTTCTATTTTTTTCATTTTTCCTGTATGTAATTTTTAATGTTCAAATTTGTTGTACCATCCTTTCCAAAAGAGACAACATAATTCTAACTTTTTGTTTTAAAATCAAACCATGTAATAATAGTAGGACAGACAACCATACCAATAATCATAACACAGTAAAGCAAAGAGCGATACACGATTTGAGTTGTGGTGATCGAAGAACTGCAAGACCTTTTTTTTTCCCAGAGAGATTAGGGCTTCACTCTTCCACTACGTAATACATATGAGGATGTAATCACTGTTTTGCCCTCATAAATCAACCAATTAAGAATAGCCCAAGTGCCTCCACACGATTGAATGTTCCATGCAATGAAAGTGTTGCGTTCAAACTACTTAAAACAAAAGATTAAGAAAGTGATCATTGTTAAATAAATTACAAATGACAAACGTAGTTCTCTTACTAATTACAGAAGCATGAAAAGGGAGAGAATCCCATCCCATTTTTTGAAATGAACGTCTAAAGAAAAGAAAAAGGGGCACGGCGACATTCACCAGTCGAGGATTCTTCACCAGTTGAGCATCCACTATTTGTTGTTGGAAATGAAAGAGAAGGTATATTTCCATGGGAACTTGAACAAGGAGGGCTGTCCGGCATTTACTTTGGCATTTTTATGTTTACCTCAAACATGTCTTGGGACTTGTTGCAGTAATGGAGCAAAGCTGTTCTCTTGGAAAATTTTGAGATGAATTTCTCCTTCCACGTGTTTCCTTAGATAAAGAAACAATTCCAACATTTCCATTCACGGGTATTCAGTTCAGGAATTGTTGGACCTGCGTATCCAATCTTAAAATAATAGTATGTTAAGTGGAATGATTCAAATTTTTTACAAATTTCTAAATCTCCCTCTGTGCTTCTAATGTGAGACTCGTTTACAGCAGCCCCAACAATTTTCCTCTCGAACAAGACCAGCCTCATCTCGTCCGCCTAGAGAATCTTCTGAGTTTGCATGAGGTAACCTGATACCTGGATCTGATACCACTTGTTAAGACCTTGGGTATCCATCCCAAATACCAGCATGTTAGGTAGATTAATAAATCTCTACATATCCCTCTACGATAGATTAATAATATAAGCAGACATATTGAGAAGAAAAAAACATATGCTGCATGAAAATAAAGGAAGTGGGTACCGATCTTGTTGATGTGGAGAGCATTTTATAGTAGATCAAGCTATCAATATCATAAATCTTTTAAGACTTGTCTATGCATGCATATATATCTTGGTGGGTTTTTCAATTTGGAAAATCTACAAAGATTGATATTTTTAGTGTGCGAGAAGTACCCATAAAGCTGTATCAAGAAAGAATGCCAATAGTTCGAACCATAAACTTTTAATAGAAAAATCACCTCAATCACAATATTAGATCCATAGCAAAGAAAACTGATAAAAAGATGAAACATACTCCATGAAAATAAAGGGAGCAGCTACTGCTCTTGTTATGAAGAGCTTTTTAAGATGAGATCGAAGCTGACTATCATGATCATAATCATTTAAAACTCAAATTGGAAACATGCAAGAAAACTGGCAAGTTTAAGAGGAAATAGCTTTGAAATTGCAATAACCATAAACCATCAAAGTGTGAAAATAGAGAGAGTAGGAAGAATCTATGATTCTTGCAAACTAAATCACAAGCCAGAAGAGGTCGACCACAAAATAAATCATTTTCATTAAAGCAAGCATATATATAATAATTAGAATAAGATACTAGTAAATATTCTCTAATATAAAAGGGAGCTCCCTTCAGTCCAAGGACAGGAGGCATAGGACTAAACATATCTCCCGCATCATTCACTCATTTACTAAGGGCTGCACTAATCTTAGTATTTGAATGAATGAGTCAGCAGTTAATTCAGCCCTACAGCCACCCATGAGTGGACTGAAGGAAGCTCCCTTCGACGAGTATTCTTAAACAGAAAAACAAGTAAGACAAACAACATGACTAAAAAAATCTTCACAACCATTTTAAGATAAGATTTCATCAACTAATCTTGGAAAGTCATGTACAATTTAAAAGAAAATTGTTCCATTACCTTGTGCTTGGAAACCCTAATCACCAACCAACTTAATCCAATTGAGGGCCGGAGGATGTTGGAAGAACATCAAAGGGGCTCCTCACTTAAAATATATGGTACTAATTTTATAGAATTAAGAAAATTAGAATGAAGGATCCATTAGTCATTACATATAAAGACATCAAAACGTTATCTTAAAGAAGATTGAGAAAGAGAGAGACAAAAGAAGAAGAAAGAAGGGAAAAAAAGGGCAAAAGTCTTGGAGCTTCATTCTCTCAGGTGTAATGAAGCCAGAGATATAACTGTTGGGTCTCTTTCCTCTGGATAAAGTATAGAAAGTGACAAGACTGAGGGACCAAAACCTCACACAGAGCTGAAATCTCACAAAGAGAGGGGCTTCTCTTAGCACTGCTACTGCTACCTGCAAAACTGATGAATCTAATGTTAGACGAATGGCTTTAAATAAGTGAGAGAGAGAGAGAGAGAGAGAGAGAGAGAGCATCTGCAGCTAATGGAAAAATAAATTGTTTAAGAAATAAGAGAGGGATTTATTCATATTCCATCTTTCTTCAATCCAAGTAGCTTCTCTACAATCTCTGCATGATGGAAGCCCATCACTTTCTTTTCTTGTCCCCTTTCTTTTCTTATTATATATAATATACACACACATTACCTTCCCCACAAACCCTAATTCACTCCCCTAAATCTGAAATATGTCTAGGGACATATTTAACATTTCTAAATCAATGTTTGAGATAAGTAATCATGTTATGATGAGATAAATATATTTAGAGTTCTCAACATGTTATAACTGCAATTATTTATATTGACAACCTTATTTTCTTCTCTACTGCATCAATAAAATATAATTTTTTTTAATTATTGAAAGTGTTTAGGCATTTCACCTGACTAATTTTCAAGACATAGCACCAAATAAAACTACAGAGAGAGAATAGCTTTTAGAATTAAGTATAAAGTGAACACAAGACCCTCATTTCCTCGAACGGTTTTTTGGCCATCTCTCTATATTACCATACCAGTTGATGTCAGCAATGGATAAGCATTGTGTATTATTCAAATTTACAACAAGATTTTAGCAATTCATTAACAAAATAAAAATGGGCATCACCATCAACATGATGAAAATATATGGATATTTTTATAGCAAGGACAATATCGTTCAGTAGATTACTGTACACAAAAATCGCAAATCGCTATCCAACCAAAGGAAATGAAGCATATACTGACCACTTTTTTTTTTTATTGAAAAATGTGGAAACACATAATTTGGTACTGAAAATAACATTCAACCATTTTATTGGTTTGTGCAAAATGAGTAAGGATTATTGCCGCATTTTTTATATGGAATTCTAGAGAGATTAATCAAGTATCCAAGTAACTAAAATAAGAAATCGAAGAATGGTTTAAAGTCATTAAAAATTAGAACCATTAAAATCTTTATTTTTATTTTTTTGAATTTACGTGTGGAAAATTCAACGTAAAACTCCCACAAGTGATACTTACTATCCTTAGGGCACACCAGATAAGATCATGGAGACTCGAACCTGACACCTCCCTCAGAAGATTACCTGAACCCTTATTTCATTATTTTAGTTCGATCGATACAAATATTTAAGGGATCTGATTTGTTTGTTGTGTGTAAACTCACGACTATATACGTTAATTCTTTTTTTTTTTTTTTTTCTTAGTTGCCATAACATGTCACTTCTTAGGTTAAATCGAGTAAAGCTCATGCTAATCCACTTAAAACTAAGATTTTTAAAATTTGGAATTAACCTAATTTGAAATACCAAAAATACCTACCTTCTGAAAACCAAGTCAAATCAAGAAAGTACATGGGACTCAATAATCTGTAATTGAGAATCGAACAATTTAATAGATTGCCAAAATCAATCATGGTAAAAAAAAACTATAATAGATCCCAAAAACGATAATAAAATAAAAAGTCAATCAAACAAAAAACTCAAATTTAGTAAAATAATTGAAAGTAAAAAGGTCTAAAATGGAAAAAAATAAAATATCTTTCTATATTTGTATGAGAAAAATAATTAGGATTATAAAATGTTTATATCATTTTATATAAAATATTATATTGGAATAAAAAAATTTAGGTTGGGTCCTGAGTCTCAGGTCTTTCATACATAAGCCCGACCTTCCTCAAGAAAATCTGAGGAATTCTAATTATAGAATCGACCTAAGCCCAAACCTAATGATTTTTAATTTGACCATACCTATATTTTAACTGGGTTCATGCAGTCTTATTTTTAACTTGACTTGCACCCTTACACATCTTGAACTCCATGGTTTGGTGGGTGAACTCCATATACAAGACAATACACTATTAGTAGATAATTCTTTCTCCATTTTATAAAATTTTGCATATATATATATTAGATACAAACATAAAAATTTGTGCAAAACCCTTCAAGCTCACTAAATTTTAAAATAAAATTTGTTTTGCTATTTTTCAGTTATTTTTTGCAAGAACTTTCTTTAGTGTTCAATAATAATATGATATTGTTGGTTCAATGTCCTAGTGCTTCTAACTCACGAAATTCAATCTTAAAATCTCTTTTCTATATTTAGTCTTTTTTTCAAATGAATTTCTCTTTTTTTTAATACTAATGGAATAAGGATAGATGAAATCTTTAAAGTTCACCAAATCAAATCATAAAATTTTATTTTTTTCAATATTTACTTATTCCCTCATAATTTTTTATATTCTTTTGTTTGCCAACATTTGAGCAAATTACACCCATGACCAATGACCGAGATTTATTTGATTTTTATTTAAGACCAAGGTATTTAAGCGTCCCACTTAAATTTTTCAGACATTCCACTTGACTAATCCTTAGGGCAGGGGTGCAAATATCGGCCCATATGTATCGGTTTTCAAGGAGTGAATATCGGCCTATATATATCGTTATCGACTGATATTCACCTTCTCGGTCGATATATCGGCCGTATCATATCAGCTGGAGAGAGAAAAATATAGGCCGATAACGATATATCGGTCGACATATCGTATCAGCCGATATATCGGCCGATAACGGTATTTAAACCCCTGCCTTAGGGCATGTGCAAACCTCTCAATCTACACACACCGATTACAAAACTAAGAGGATTAACTATTTTTGTGTTGAAGGAAACTTAATTCCAAACCAAGATTTATTTGATGTTCTCATTAAACTCTCTCTTTATTGAACATGCCACGTAAAGCCTTTGATTTGGAGCAAAAATACTCCATAGGAACCTTCATGTTTTATTCACATTTTATTGTCACATAACACTAAGCCTCATGTCATTTGATAATAAACCGGTGTCTTGTAACCTACAAAATTAAATAAGTGGTTTGTGAGAATTAAAAAAAAATCAATTTAATTAAATATGTATATTTATTTTATTTAAGCTAAAGTAAAGTAGATGGTTAAAGTGTAGCTCTTTGTTAACTATCAATTTCATTTACTTAAATTAGATAGATAAATATTTTTAAATGAAACAATTTAAAATTAGAAAATCAATAATCTCTACTTTATTAAGTAAGGTCATTATATCTTATAGATTTTTTTTGAGAAAAGACGATAAAGATAGAGTGAATACAAATATAATCTCATTATATCTAATAGATTAATATATATTATTGAAATTAACAATGTGCCACGAAAACTTAAAACGTAGTTTAGTCGGATTAGTGTTTCAGTTTAGCTGTATACAGAGGAATGAAGTCAATTATAACACGAAAACTCTAATCTGACATAATCGAGTCACAAGGTTCTTGTCAGTCAACTTAATTTGAATACTATATTAATTTGTAAGAGAAAGTAACTTTATCAAAATTAATTAGAGATATCCAATTTTACAATTATGGAAAATAAATTTCATTTTAAATATCTGTCATTTAATTTAAATAAATGAAGTTGACCATTAATGGACAACTCCATTTCAATTATTTATTTTATTTTATTTAAATTTAATGGTTGTTGTACATATTTGATGAGACTAAGTTCTTATAATTCTCAAATCTACAATTTATTTATTTTATTTGAGAGAACCATGGCCTCTGTTTCTTCGCCTAATATCATCTAATCCAACTTAGATCACAAAAGTTATGAGTCTTATGAAACCTATAAAAACACATGTTAAATTATAAAAGATACAATTGATAAAGGATTCAAGAAGAGTCTCAATCTCTCACGAAACCATATGAGAGTGTAACATGATTCCTATGACCTAAATATATGTACCCAGAAAGTCAGAAAAGTAAAACTATTCCAATAGAAATGGTAGTTGAAGAAAGCTACTTCTATAGGTGAGATCTTACCAAATTGAACTATTCCAGCCAACATCAAGAGTATTCAATTATCCATTGGATAGTGAACGAGTTCCACATTAGTTGTGAGGGAAGAGTTTAGAGATTTATAAAAGATCCCGTTCACTCCACCTAATGAGTTACTTTTGGGCTGAATAGCCGATCTTAACAAGTGGTATCAGAGTCATATCTCCAAGCTAATGAATGTGGAGCAAAGAGATCTCCTAATCGGATGGGAGGGCAAGCGATGTTTTATCCGTCGGAGAGCCTCATTCGAGAGGGGATTGTTGGAGCAAAAAACGAGTCGTACGTTGGTTGTGAAGGGAGAGATTTATGGACTAATAAAAGACTTGAGTCACTCCACCTAGTAGGCTAGCCTTTTGGAATTGATACATAATCTAAGCAAGGGTGGAAGTCTCGTTATCGGCCGATATCTCCGCCAAATAACTTTCTCTCTCCTATTTTTTTCTTTTTAAAAAAAAAAAAATTATCTTTATCTGTCAATATTGGCGATAAATATCGTCAATATATATCGGATATCGGTATCAAAATTTTAAAAATCGAGATATCTCGGCTAATACGATACGTATCGGCCGAGATTATTACCCCTCTTCTCAACACTATCAAAACTTAAATTAATAGATCACTGGTAGTTCATTCAACCGTAAATCAGAATTGATAGCCAAATTACATTTACAGTCCCATCTTTATTTTCGATTGAAACTCATCTTCAAGAGTAATTGATTCCAAATGTATATGAAGTTAAAATAACTTACAATAATAATATAGAAAAATGACTTCTATCTATAAATAATTAAGCATTCGATTTGTTTTAAGAAAGAAGCCATATTTGGCGAATCTTATGTTTTCTGTCTCTTTTAAGTGTGTAAAATAGACTTCGAGTCTGATGAGTTAAGACATCTTAATTAATAGGAGTAGCCATTAATTTTAACTTACCCACTTTACAATATACAAAGCATGAATCCATGGACCTATCCAAGAGCCATTCTCCAAGTCTATGACAAATAACAAATTCCATGAAAATCAGGATTTTAGAAGGATTCAGGTGGTGAAAGTAATCATGAAAAAGTCCTATTCCTTTGCCTGGATAAAAGACCATAAATAGATTTACAACTTCTGCCCCACTTAGATTGCAATCCTACTCTCACCTGTATTTAGAAAACATGAAAATATGGAGCAGAAAAGGGAAAGGAGAAAAATAAAGAAAAGAGTACATCCCGATTCTATTAGGGTAGAACAATGCTTATGAAAACTCTCCATCAGTGTTTCTATTTTTCGGTTCTGGACAAGCCCCATCACCTTGGCTTGTAGCTGCTGCAATTTTTGCTTGACTCGAATAATATAAATATCTATACAGAGAGAGAAATGATTGGACATGAGGGAATGGTCCATGTTGAGGCTACTGCTGTTCGACCATTTGTGGAACTTACAAATGGTGTACATGGTGGATGGTTACAAGCAAGGGTAGAAATCTCACTATCCATCGATATCTTATATCAGCCGATATATTTTTCTCTCTTTTTTTTTTTTACAAAATCCACCAATATCAATCGATACGTATCATATCGGCCCATATATAAAGGTTTTAAAAACCAATATTTACACCCCTGGTTAGAAGTGATGAACAGATGACAATAACATTTTTGCTTTTTTACAATGAAAGAACATTTAATTTTTTCTTTTGTTCACTTTTCATTATTAACATGATAAAATACTATTCCAATATCTGTTGTTTTTTTTTTAATAACATGGGTATTTCCAATTTATGCAGATGGTGAGACTAATCCCATCGGCATATGCAAATCTCTCCATTCACACACATCGATTAAGTATACAGGGAATGGCCCGTTGGAGTTGAATATGAATCAAACTGAAAACACCACTTTATAAAACAGATTTCTTGGCAGTCGGAATTACCAATATCCATTCTTATGAAAAAATATTGATTGGTCTGTCAATTTTCTTCATGAAATATCATAACCTTAAGACACAAACTTAGATTTGCCTTTCAGAGTTTGATTTTCATAAGGAGTTATAGATTTTTGTATCATACAAAGAGTTCAGCCAGCTTGATAAATATGATGTAGGACAAAAATATAAAGTAATCTTGTCTAAATTCTTTAATAATGGATGGAGAATGTCAGATCTTAATCTCAATGCTCTCTTCAAATCAATCAAGTCAAATTTGAAGACGAAAATTTAGGAGAAAGGTACAATTTCTTTAAGACTACTCTCTCGTTTGATGTGAAATTTTGATTTTGTCCAAACTCTAATTTCCTCTTTTCTCTTTCCTTCTTTAATTTTTTTGAGCAAAATCAAAATTTCACATGAAAGAAAAGAGTAATCCTAAAGAAATTGTCACTTTCTCCTAAATTTTAAATCACTTCACAATTTTAAATATAATTGAAGTGGGACTAAATACAAACACAAAACCGTCACTTTATAATTCTAGAAGAGAGATAATAACTTTTTCTGTACATGTCAAAATTACACAAATGTGAACTATTTGAGAGATCAGGGATGGAAATTTCTTTCTTGGCTGATATCATTTCTCTCTCCTACTTTTTTTATTTTTTTTACCAAAAAAAAATCACTTTTATCTGCTGATACATATCGTATTGGCCGAGATATCAAGGTTTTAAAATCCGAGATCATATCGACCGAGATTATTACCCTTGAGATAGATTATTGAATAAAACATTCATTGAATTTAATTTCATATTAATTAGACATCGTATTAGATCCAAAATATGATCATTAGTAAAAATCATAACAATTAACTCGAAATAAATCTAAACCTAAATAGTTTAAAAATTAGTCATATTGGCACTGTCATACACACACCATAATAGCATCTGCGTTGACGAGAGAGTTTCTCTTTAGGATGTAAGTGTTTAAAATAGGGCTTAGATTGGGTTGGGATTTGAAGAATTTAATCAAATGTATATTGTATCTTGGCTTATGCTATTACATCGGTATTTATAGTCTCTAACTGACCCTAGGGCTATTTCAAACAAATTCATACTCTAATCTTAATCATAAACCAAATATCTCTTATTTGACATTAACCCAAACTTAGATTCTTAATCCAATATAAATTCTAAGTAAATACAATCTCTAATATATCTAACAGGATTCTTTCTTAGGCATTAAATCAAGCCTTTATAAATGAGTTTATATAGAGTGGAGAATTCAATGAAAAATTATTCAATTTTTTTCTTTTTAATTTTTAGAAAAAGGTGATGCTCTTTTTTTTTTTCTTCTCATTCTGCTGCATGAAAATGAGATGTGCATCATATTTTACTCAATAATTTAAAAACGAATAGATTAAACATAGAAATTGTTACCCATTTAATTTGATAAAATAAAGTAGATATTTTAGAATATGAATCAATAAATAGATCATGAGTAACTGTTCAGAATTGTTATAAAAATCATTTTTAATATGCATATAATTCCCAAATTGCTCCACTCTCTAATTAGATGGTGGACACAATGGGCATGTCAAGAAGTTGTCCCTCACACCAGCTCAAATTTTTGTCATTAGTAAGGCAAGTATCAATCATCCAAACCTTCCAACTTTACTTTTGTTGACTCTAAATTGAAAAAAATTATGTGTCAATTTAGATAAAAGAAACAAATAATGTTGTAATGAATCATTGAAATAAATGTTATCTCAATGTAAAACTTTAATAATAGATTTATAGCAAATACAAGTGCATTTGTGTGTGAGTGATTTTTTTTAGGTGATGGAAAAATATTTCTACATTGGCAACTGATTTCAAGGGATTAAATTAAATGATTGAAAAAAAAAATGATGTTTCATTTAGTCACACTATTTTAAGAGATAATTATAAAGAGAGATGAGTTCGATTCTCATTCCATCTCAAAAAGTTCGACCGTTCTCTCTCTCATCCATCTTCAATATACTACATAACTCAAACCTTAATCATGCACTTGAAGCACCAATGCCTAATGTTTCATCCCTTAAGATACTAATGAACCTATGCAACTAAAAATGTGGGACTTTTTTAGAGGTATTACAATTCAAGCCACTATGGCCTCACCTAGTGTGTTTTAAGGACAGTAGATATTACCTGTGAGAGTTTTAAGCTGGTTATCCTGCGATTTTTTATACATAAATTAATATATATATATATATATATATATATAATACTTAAAGAATTTTAAATAAAAAATCTCAATTTTTTTATTCTATGCATTCTTTAGTCTTTACAACACAATACATGTATGAATAGACCAAAGTTACCAACTTACCAACAGGCACGAGTTTCCTTAAAATGTACCTTAGGCCTCTTCAACCAAAAAGTTTCCTGGTTTGTCTGACTACTTTGCCATAGGATCCAAGAGAAGAATGGGACATTGTCCCATCTGATGTCATTGATAATTTATCATGGCTTCATTTCTCCCTATAACTCTTGAAGAAAACCCTAAAGACACAGTAAAATGAACTCCTTTTGCATGCAGCCAGTTGACATGGTCCTCTTCATGTCTAAAATTGAAAAAAAATAAGAAAGAAAAAGTCTTATTTGAAAATGTTAGATGGATTAAGTTTATTTTAATTCTTTTCCAATGTTAGTTGAAGAACAATATAATCGATTGCTTATAATAGTTTCTCTTCTAAAATTAGATCTTTATTAATTTTTCTCTGACTTTTAAAGAACATTAATTATAAATTAGCATATTATAAATATAATATAACAGAAGTGGATGTTGAAGTTCTCGGGTGCTCTACTATCGCATACGTAAGAAGGTGAGGTCCACTTTATGATTAAAAATTATTATGAAATTATTTAATGATAAAAAATAGACCTACTAAATTATTTTAATCTTTATTTTTTAAATAGTGGAGATATATTGAATAAACATCATAAAATTTAAACTAAAAAGAATAATTTTAACAATTTAAATTCATGTTTGAGAATTAAGGATAGATATCTCGGTATCAACCAATAAATTTCTCTCTTATTTTATTTTTTTACAAAAATCATCATTATTAGTCGATATATATGTCATATGAGCTAACATTTATTACGTTGATGAGAACCTCTCGTGAGTCGTGAATGCCCGGTGATAATAACCCAGGGCATTGTTGTAGTTTTGCATATGTAAAATCTGTAAGATCAACCAATTTAAAGTTGAATTGAGAGCAGTAGCCATCCATCCATCTTTCAAAATAAAAATGACCCAATACCTTACTAGTTGACAAAGAACAAAGATGAAAGCAGTTTAGACAGGCGTAATCCTATGGAAAGGTCATACAAACAGTGCAGATTTGGGTTGTTTGGACGATCAAATGCTGGAAGTGTGCAAACAAAAAGAGTGATCAGTGGAAGAAGTAAACAACAAACGCAAGATCAGGGGAAGAAAGGGAGAAGAATCCGGGAGAAGAATGAAAGAGGGTTGGATGCACATAAAATGATGGTAAGGAAGAGGGTCAGATTCTCCGTCGTGAATGACCCCACGGTCTTGTCAAAAGCCAAAAAGAAGTGTGGCTGGCCATGAAAGACGGTACGTCCAATCACAACTTTCACATGTCTTTCTTTTTTTTTCTTTCACCTCTCCTCTACGGCTCTATGGCTCTACGGCTCTATCCTCATAGATAAGAAAGACTTTGTCCAGCAGTCTCTGTCTTCCTCGTTGTTTTGGCACGTGAACTGTAGAAGCTATTGCACCCTCCACTGTTCTCTGTGTCATCTTTTTTCCAGAGGCCGACCACGGAGGAATCATCATCTACAAGCCTACCACTACTTTGGGTTAAAAATTGAGCTGCACGATCCATCGAGAATTCTGTTTTATAAGGTGGAGTTTACGTGTGGATTGAGCACTTTATATGTGATCATTAGATTAGTCTGATCTTTAATATGAGATAGACATACATGTGTTATAAAAAAAATATACTCTCTCCGTCTTATTTTAATTGTTTTATTTGAAATATTTGTATTTTTTAAGAAACTCTCTATATAAGACTAACACTCATGTGATCTCATCCATTTTCAACATATTTTATATTACTCAAATACAAATGAGACAACTATTTTGGGACAATTTCAAAATCCATATAGGATAACTCATTTCGGACAGAAAGAATATCATTTAAGTCTAAATTTTTTTTTGAAGACAAGGTGTCTAGCTCGCTTAGAATACCTGACTAATCTTTAGATTACGTGCAAACCTTCTTATCCACACACCAATGACCCTTTCATGTTGAAGGTAACTTGAATCAAATACCTCACCGCGTCACGTATCCGCACGGGTTTCATTCAAGTCTAGATTGATATGTCGCCCATTGCATCATACAATACTGATATATTTGCTGATATTTCTCAAAAAAATAGGCTAATTGTATTGTACAAATACCACCATGTATGTGTACGAATCATATTCACTTCTTTTATTTTTCAAAATAGTAGCTGATATGACTATTTCCATGTTAAATCTTACCTTGGATCTGTCATGAAAGCAAGTATTTCATGTTTCAAACTTCAATGATATTTTTCTTTGAATTTATTTATTTTAGTTATTTGTATTATTTTTTTAATTGTATTCTATTTTTTAAAAAAAATAAAAAAATAATATTGAGTATTTATACAATTGAATGAAGATTTCCTCTCGTGATAGATATATTTTGTATAGTTTTTATATGATTTAATTTAAGAATCATAGTCCTCATTTTGCAGCTTTTTTTTTAAAAAAAAAAATGGCATGATATTGAGTGTTTACAGAATTAAATGAAGATGGCATAAAATGATTTATATAATTTGGAGGGTGCTTGTGTGATTTTATAAAAAAATTAATGTTTTCATAAAATTAAGGTTTTTATATAAAAATTTAATGAAGTGTAATATTAGATGATATAGTTTATTGAGAGACTAGAGAACATAAATTTTATATTCGGAGTTAGTTAATATTGATTTTTCATTTCTTAGACTTTTTAGACATTTTTCTAATTTTTTGCGATATACCTTATTTGTGTCTAAAATTTTGCCTTCAAGAGTCTTATATTCTATGAAAATAATTTTTTTTAACTAAATTCTATTTGTAATAGATTTCCATTTTTTTATTCTTTGTTTTCTTTTCTATTTTTGAAATAAAAAATGGAATTTTATACTATTTTTCAGCTATAAAATAGCCGATATGAATCATTGCTGATACATATGTGTTTCAGCCGATATGTAATGATTCGGAATTTTAAACCTGTATAATATGGGGGACTAACAGCAACATCTTGTAAAATCTTCAACTCAGTTCACTCATCTGCATTTACATAACAAATTGTTAAAGTAAATTATAGAAAATAAAAAATAGAATATCACATTAAAACCATCAAATTGTTAAAGTAAATTATAAAAAATAAAAAATAGAATATCACATTACAACCTTTAAATTGAACAGTTGATTGAGTTGGTTTTTTATAATGATTCGACCCAGTTATATTCAACAGTGAGGGTCAAAACATTTGAACTGTGATATTGACATAACCTCACAAAGATATATTAAATAATTATAGTTAAAAATAAATTATCAAAAAAATGAAAAAAATAGAGTATCGCATTACAATTTACAACCATGAAAGTATATTTAGTAATAATAAAGAATGACTTATAAATAAGAATTAAAGTTATTCTTAGACAAATGAATCTGTTTTAAGCACCAAATTAACTTAGAAACTCATACAAATTACCTGGGTGTAGCTTAACTAGTTGCCTCCTGTCTCATAAAGCGGGACGTTGCGGTTTCGAGCCCTTATTGCGTAACCTTGGTGTGCCTTAGAGATAGTGGGCTCATCCGTGAAATTTTAGTAACACTATGTCGAAATTTCCCATGCATTAATCTAAAAAAAATAATACAAATTAAACTATTACAGTTCAGTTCATATTTTAGAAATTAGAACACTAGTTTCATCCAAAATTTTAAACTTTTGACTTTTTATTATCTGTCTCAACATACACCCATCCGATGAGTTGACTCAACTTGAAAATCACATTTGAAAATCTAAATGTTTGTCAAATAATGTTAAATGAAGCCGATAATTTTCTGAATTTTTTATGATTTTAAGAATTTTTTGAAAAAAAAAATTAATTAGTAGAGAGAGAAACCGTATCAATGACTTATCGTTGATAATGTGTGTCTCACCGATAGTAATATAATGACCACCTCATATCGATATTAAAATCCCTGGGATCTCAAATGGCCGATATTTCAGCCGTATAACCCAGGGGTCAAAAAAATGGCTCAGCCGATAAGTTTCTCTCTCCTCTGATATTTACATTTCTCTCTCCTCCGGCATTCAAAACCGTGAAACACCGCAAAGAACCGTGAAAAACCACAAAAAACCGTATCGGTTTTTTTTTTAAAAATAAAATAAATTTTAAATACCGATATTTATGCATATCGGCCGATATGGTGACTGATATTCTGGACCGAATATCGGTCATATCGACCGATAATCTTTTTGTACGGCCGATACATATCGTATCGGCCGATATTGTTTGGTCTTCTAAAACCGATACATATCGGTCGATATTTTGACCCTGGTATAGCGCATTTTGAGCCCTGATTTTTTTTTATCTTTTTAAAAAGTAGTAATCGCTGTTGCATTCAAAAATTCGTCAGAAATCTTAGGTTATGGTGGTTGTCTGTCCACTGTCAAATAAGCTGATATTTTGCAACATTTGCACATTACCCCTCCTCAAATATGGTAAATATTGTTGCAAATTAAAATATTAAAGGATATTTGAAACCCAGCTTATGTATAGCGCCATGAGCTTTAAGGCCTTGGCTAAGACTGTTTTAATCTATTTTTCTCACTAATAATATGGTATAGGATAACAAGACATGATCCATCGATAAAAAAAAATTATTGATTTTTTTTTTAGTTTTCACAATAGATTATGGAGACAGATTTGATGAAAAAGTTAATAGCTAAATAAAGTAATGATGTCTGACAAAAATAAAATTGAGTAAGTAACTTGAAATGTGAATTTAAGATCTAAAAATGTTTAACAATATTTGAAATTCAAATTTGATGTGATGGTGATAATTTAAAATAAAATCAGTGAAGTAATGTAATGATTTTTCCATTAATACAATATTATCCGTTTTGAGGTCCATACATTCTCACGATTTTGCATTGAATTCAAGTGTCACACTTAAACTTTAGAATGGAGGAGAAGTTAAGCTTATATACGCATCTCTACTCATTATCCTAGGCAGGGGTTTAAAAATCGGTATCGGCCGATACGATATGTCGACCGATATATCGTTATCGGCCGATATATCGGCCGATATTTTTCTCTTTCTTCCTTGTTTTTTAAAATATCGGCCGATATTTTGATATTGGGCCGATATAATACGGCCGATATCAAGGCCGATATTGTGAATATCGGCCGATACGATACATATCGGCCGATATTCACATATCCAAAACCGATATATATCGGCCGATACGATACGTATCGGCCGATATTTCAACCCCTGATCCTAGGTAATGTAGAACTTTTTGAGCACTTCTCTCTCACGTCAAACTTTCTATAGCTAAATTCTCTCACAAGTACCCTCCACAGGTGCAGGGGATTATAATCCCACCCCCTTTAGACAAAAACTGTCCCTGACTCTATCACTCTCATCTTCCCACAGCTTGATCCGAGAGTTGAACTAGGCTCTGATACCATTTGTAACGACCCATTTTGCTATCACAATATTATCCACTTTAGAGCTCATACACCTTCACAATTTTACAGGAGACCCAAGTGTCTTATTTAAGCTCAAAATGCATTGTGTTAGAAGTGAAGAGAAGTTAGACTTATATACTCTTTTCCGCTTCTTATCCTAGACAATGTGAAACTTTTTTACGTCAAACTCTTTATAATCGAAGTCTATCACAAACACACTCCGCTTACGCAGACCATCACAAGTAAACTTGAATTTACAGCTATAAATTTGTTAAAGTTATCAAATAATCATTTGTTAATTTTAGAATAAACTTTTGCAATAATGAGTTGGAAGAATTTCGTTCCCGCATTCTGGTCTCGAATCTATTTATTATTCCAACCTCTTGTCTGATTCCATCAAGCAAAATGTAGACTTCATGTACTTTTTCTTCCTTGCTTTCATTGCTTCAAAGACTCCAAAGATTTGGATGTGGATACTCTACTAGAGAGATATTCAACTGTGGCGGGCAATCCATTGTAGGGTCCATGGATCGTTAACTAATCCTTTGTAGACTACATGAATTACTATATTTAAGATAATTCTTAATTCTTCTTCATTGTCCATTCTCTTCTGCAGTTTGGAACTCTGTGATGGGTAAATTTGGTGTATTGTGGAGGCTGAACTATTTTATACTTGGGATATTTCTTCGGTCTCTTCAAAATGTGCCTCTCTATGGCACCTTTCCCTCTTCGCAATAGTTTGGAGTTTATATTGTGAGCGCAACAATAGAGTCTTTAAGGATCGTGCTGAGTCAAGTGAAGCAGTTTCGAGAAGAGGTTTTTTTTGTATTCCTCTTAGGCCTCTACCTTGTAAAATTCAGAAACGTCTCTACGAACGACATCCTTCGTACTTGGAAAGAATGTGCTGACTTAGTTTAGGTTTATCCTTTCCAGTATATGTGTGATTGTCACGAGGATGTGTCGGGTTTGTGTTGATCTTTTGAGTTTTTCTTTCTTTTGTATTGCACCTCTGGTGTCTTTTCTTATTAATATATTAACCATTAAAAAAAAAAACCATGTAGGCTGTGGAAATATCAGATGACAGTGGCAAATTCTGACTAATTTTTGTAATAGAATTTAATTGTTTCACGAGAATTATAATAAAATCTAAAATAATTGTTAGTCATTCATGCCAAATGCATTTAAAGAAATACATATTTTACTATAGTTTTATTAATCTAAATCTAATAACTAAAAATGTTCTTTGATCTGAATATTAAATTTAAGAGTAGTCTACAATTAAGTCTTTATAAATATATAATATTTTTTTAAAGTTCTTCTAATTTGATAACATTTTTCTTACAATCATGCTTTTTAACATCGTGTTATTATTCAAGTGGGAACATGCCAAATTAACAAGGCCCCACCAGGGCTAGTTAAGTAGGTTCCACCACATGCATTATACTATATCAAACTTATGTCGGTCCTTTTTTTCTTGTATGGTCATTTAACATCACTAAAATTAATATCATTAAATTTAAAAAAAAATCAAGAGAAGTTTCAGACATACTCCAACTTACGTCTAGACCAATAGCCCTTTAAAATTCTTGAGAAGAATGCCATCGCACCCACACCCTCGGATATGGGCCACTAGGACTCAAACCTGTGGCCTCTCCCTTCCCAAAGGGGAGAGGCCACTAGCTGAGCTACCCAGTGATGGATAGTTAATCTTATTATTAGTCTTTACCATTCTAATTCTCTCATATTTAGTTCAAGTGGAAAACATATGAAATTTTAATTTATATTCATGATTTTTCAAAAAAAATATAGTTTTTTTATGATTTTGCGAGATTGATGAGGAGCCCCTCTACTTTTCTAGTAGGGGACACCTCTCTTTAAGGGGGGAAAAAAACACTTTATGTAATTTTAGTGTAAATGACATTTCTTATTACAGAAGAGTGTTTTTATTATTTGAATTAAAATAAAAGTAAAAAGAGTGTTTTTTTCAAGAGAAGTGTGCGCTAATCAATCACCTTCTATATAACAAATGCACATTGTATACTCAATTTTACCCATATTTTACTTAAAAAGGAATAAATATTATTTAATGAGAAGTGTAATTTAGGTTAGGTTTTGGCCTCACATAACTATAAGCTAATTTGAAATTTTGTGAGCTTGGCCTTGATAAACTCATGTCGTAGAAGTCGGAGTTGGGCGAAGAAATGGTTCATACAAAATCTATTTGGTTAGATCAGGGGTAGAAAATTCGGCCGAACTGAGATTTCGGCCGAATTTACGTATCGGCAGAGATTTTTTCTCTCTTATCAATTTTTTTTTTTTTTTTGAAAATCTCGATGTTTTTTTTAAATCATTTAAAAAAAATAAAAAATGTTGTTTTAAAAAAATATATAAATATCGGCCGAGATATCGACCTGGCCCACAACTGTTATTTGTTTTAAAAAAAAAATCGGCTGAATTTTTTTTTTTTAACTGGCCGATACTTACCGTATCGGTCGAGATATCTCGGGCGTCCAAAACCCGAGACATCTCGGCCGATACAATACGTATCGGCCGAATTTTATACCCTGTTAGATTGGATCATCTGTCATGAACTAGATTGGATCATGGACCAGATCATAAGTTGTGTTTGGTAAGCTATGGGTCAACAGTTGGGCCATGGTTCATGGTTGAGGTCATGTTGGCTGAACTTTGATAGGGTCATGGATCATTTCATGAATCCTTGGCTGAGTTTTGGTACATAGGCTCGATTGGCACATGGTTCAGTTATGGATTGAGTCGCAAGTTCTAAAATTTACAAAGTGAATTTTAATTAAATTTACAAGTCCTGAAAATGGTCTTCCAACCTCTTTCCAAAGAATTAGTTTTCCAAAAAAGATATGGAAAGGCTCAAGTTGAAAATTATTTTTCATGAAAAATACTTTCATTCTGAAAATCATTTTCTTTTTTTACTGTATTTTCGATTAGAAAACATTGCACACAAATATGTTATGAGAAAAAAAATGTCACATCATCTATCATAACAGGGTTATGCCTTTGTGTCGAGCTGATCAGAGAAAAGATGGGCTCAGCCTGAATCAAGCTTGGGATTATGAAATTAGATTGGCATGGACCTGGTTCACTAAAAGCCACTCCCCACACTATGGGCCAACTTTTGAAATAATAGAACGTATATTAACTTGAACATTATGCATAAATATATTATTAAATATATTTAAATTTATTTTTTATTGTATTTCAAAGTAAAATTTAAGCAAAGCAAAGCCCAAATCAAGCCTAAGCCAACAATAAATTGGGCCGAGACATTGCAAATGCAAACGTTCTGGTTTAGGCTTAATCAAATTCGACCAATTGGGCCTAAGCCCAGATGCAGCTCATTTATTATATATTGTTACTACTAGGCCCAGTGTTTAGCCCACCTGATTGTAGCCCGCCGTGGCTTCTGGCCGAGGTCCTTCCTATAAAGTTTATCCATAGACCATAGGTATTAAAATCAGCCAAACACATTGTATCAGCTGATACAAGGAATTGATTTTTATATACCGACACGTGACGGCCAAGACATAGAGTATCGGTTGTATATTATATGTAACAGCTAATACAGATCATTAAACTGATAGGGTATAAAATCGGTCATATTCAATTCTTTTTTATTTTTTACTAAAAAATGTTGTTTGGACAGTTTTTCAATTTGAATCTTGAATTGGGTATATTTTTAAGCAACTTTAGAAGCATGTTTTTATTTAGATTTGTCCATTTCGAATCATTTTTATCATTTTTTTTTTTTGAATTTTTGCTCTAAGATAATCTGGACTTTGAGTTTTTTTTTTTTTAATAATTAAATGAAATGATATTGAATGTTTATGGAATTGAATAGAGATGTCTTAGTGAGATTGATATAGTTTTTAGAGTTTTTCTGTGATTTTCTAAGGTTTTTTTTTTTTTTGAAAATCTTATGAAATCTGAATTTTCTAAGATAATTTCCATTTTGGGGTTTCTTGTAAAAAAAAATTAAAGAAATATTTATGAAAATAAATGAAGAGCTTTAATGTGATTGATATGAATTTTTAGAGTATTTGTTTGATTTTTTTATATCCCAATATTTTTATTAAAAGTTTAATGAATTGTAATGGAAAATACATGTAATTATTGGACAATAAAAGATATAAATTTCATATTAAATTATTTTTTAATATATAAACTTTACTATTCTTTAAAACATAGTTTAATTGATTCAAACAAGGTGATTTTTTATAATCTCTGCACCTAAGTACTCGACATAATATGCCGTACACTAATTTGCATGTGATCATTTCACAAGTCACAATTGATTGACATTTCAAAAGCTACAAAAGATACAACTCAAATGAATTAGCATATTGACATAGGGTACATATAGGCATAATTTTCCTTTCAATCCTCTTAGAAGAGTACCCCAACTCAAGCTAGGAGGACCCACACTTTTTTTCCTTTGTAGAGTCCATGCATCTTAGGGAGCCTTGGGATCTAAAGGATCTTCGACAGCTACAGTATCTCTAATATATTCTTGTCTTTTTTCTTCTTAAAGGTCGGACCAACATCGGACTCAACCAGTACAAGTTAACCTCCAATGCTAAAGGGACCCACATCTCCTTCGTATAAAGTCTATACCTAGGAGGAGTTCCAGGTTTTGCTCTTGCGTTCAATTTGACTCTTAAAACTATTAGCCACTTTGAAATGAGTAGTGATTTTTGCACACTCATTTTTTTTCATAGTGCACTCCTTTAAAAGAAATTTTTAAATTTGTGGAAAAGAGAGACGAGGAGAGAAGTGGGCAAATTTTAAAATTTATTTTACAGGAGTGCATCACGAAAGAAAATGGGAACGTAAAAATTATTATCCCAATTCCTATCCCTTTTTACTTTTAAATGAGGGTTGAGTTGGGAGAATAAAAATAGAAACCTATGCTAAAAGTGGAGACCGTATAAAATAAAAACTCATAAACTCATTACCAAAAGACATCAAATGTCAGTCCAAAGTCCAATCACATTGGAAACCCTTTTTGCATATAATCTATCAGCTCCACACATGAACCAGGTCCAGAAAGAATAGGCCTGATTCAACAAGGTTTGGACCCAGTTCAAACTTGGGCTTGACCAATAAAATAGGCCTCTCATTTTTTGAATGAGATGACAGCAGGAGTCAAAATATCGGCCGATACTATGCGTATCGGCCGTACGAAAAAAATTCGGCCGATATGACCAAATTATCAGTCATCATATCTGTCGAATTTTTAAAATTCAATTTTTTTTTTTTAAAAAGCCCCTTTTTTTAAAAAAATATCGGACAAGAATGAAAAGAGAAAAAAGAAAACATGGAGAAAAGATTGAAGAAAAAAATCGTACACCTTTCATAGCTTTCTTTTCTCTTCTTTTTCTTCTTCGTTGATGGGAAAAATACAGAGAGGGGCGGTGGCTGCTAGGGTTTAATAGAGAGAGTGAAAGAGAAAAGGGTATTAAAACATGAGCATTAAGGTTTTCATGTGAAAACCCATAAAAAGGAATTTGGACAGGAAACCGTGTACTTAATATTTTATCAAAAAATAATTTTTAATGTGAAAGTAATACTTTTTTTTATTTTAAATATAATATTTACTTATGCTTATGCTAAAAGTAAAAAGTATAATATTTTCTTTTATTTATCTTATTGTCATAATTTAATATTATATTTACCATCTAATATTTTTAGTCTCTCTGTTTACAAATAAGGATATCCCTAGGGTGTGCCGAAAACACATTTAATAGTGTCAAAAGACCTTAAAGTCTTAAAGTATATTTATCAGGTTATTGTAATTAGTCCAGATATTTAATTTGAGAAATTTTAAAAATACACGGTGATTAAAAAATAATGTGCATAGTATATTAAATAATAAAATCTCCTTTAAAATTTTAAAGTTATTTTTTAAGCACTGTATATTTCCATAATTTCTCAAATTGAATATCCAGACTAATTACGATAACCTGATAAAAATACTTTAAGACTTCAAGGTCTTTTGACACTCCTAAAAATTTAAAACACGTTATTTTACAAATAAGGGTATCCCTAGGGTGTGCCGAAACACATTTAGGAGTGTCAAAAAACCTTGAAGTCTTAAAGTGTATTTTTCAGATTATTGAGCACTGTGTATTTTCAAAATTTTTCAAATAATTTAAAACTTTTAGTCTTTTGACAAAAAGAAGTAAATGTTTATGTATTCAATAAGTCCACGTAGGTAAAATGATAATCGGTGGTCAGTGGAGATGCGGGGTATCGATCTCCGTACCTCTCGCATGCTAAGCGTGCGCTCTACCATCTGAGCTACATCCCCTTTATAATTAGAAATTGGGCTTCTCATTTGATAGCTATATAATCTTCACATTTGTAAAATATATTTTTTTAATTGAGTAAACACCCAATGAATCAAGATCTCTATAAAGAAACAATCTACGACACATCTGCTGCGAATTGGAAAATGAGATTCTTTATTCTAGATTGTTAAGATATATTTGAAGTTTGTATTAAGTTAAGATTTTAAATTTGTGTTAATCTCTGATTAGGAGATGCATTTAGTTTGAAAATAGATTTAAAGTTTGAATTTATCTTTGTTAGTTTATATATTTGGATGCACTTTTAATTCATTAAAAAAAGCTATAATTTTCTCACAGAAAATTGTAATTACAATTTCATTCTTGTCTGATCATTATTTATTTTAAAAATGTTTATTAATTCAAATATGAAGAATTTTAATTATAAACAAATTCTAAAATGCTACATATTAATAAAGAGATGGGCAATGTTTGTCAAAATCACTGATGGACTCTTTGAACGTCTCTATTTTCCTTTGTTCCATTCATGAACGAGTCCTGTACTGAAGGAAGAAGACAAGACATTGCAGTAATGTCAGCATGCAGTGAACCAGGACTTTTCTCTGCCAATTTCCAAAGAAGATTATGTTTAGATAAAAGTCTTCATCTTCACGTGAAAAGTGTTAATGATGGTGATTATCAATTAATTCATCACTAAAATATCACAATAATCTACGTGGATTTTTGTTCATTTATGTACTGTTGTTGGAATGGACTTGCAATGCCAATTCCAACACATGGGCCACACCAATGTCACTTCTTTACATTAGCACGGGAATCACTGATGGTCCATCAACTTGTCCTTGCTTGGCAGGCTAATTATTTATTTGTACACTGGTAGCTTTTAAAATTATATAAAGACATTGAATTCAATTATCTGTGAATTTATCTCTTACAAAAGATTTGCTGGAGATTTTTTATATTTGAAAGATTAATCTTATAGAGTGAAAATATCTATTATTAAAAATATCACTATTTATTTAAGTTTTTCTTTATTTATTATAAAATATGAAGACAAAAAATAATTCTATAAATAAACAAAACTGTATCCAAACTTTATATATCTTATTTTAACTTCATCCAACCTCACTTTGAAAATTGAAACACATGGGTTGGGTTGCTATCTTTTAAGACTTGTAACTTAGAATTCTATAAATAAACAAAACTAGATGAAGCATCTCAACTACACATGCACCTATTCAACTGAATTTGAGTCTATTGAAATTTATTCTATTTTTATGAAAAATATATTAAAATTTTTTAGAACAATCAACTAATCTTAAAAATATATTTAAACTTCTCTACCTACACAAAATGGATAATTTTAATAGTTCTTTAGAGTAGAGCGAAATTAATCTTAAGACTCACACTTTCTCAAGTGAATTTCTGACCATCGTCCTAATCCTTTTGAGATGAATCTACTTAAAATCTTAAATTATATTTTAAAACTTTAAACTCCGCATTTTTAGCAGCTAATAATGCAATTAATTATATTTTAAAAAAATAGTCGAGAGCTAAGAGTTAAGACCACTTTATAGTTGATAGGCTGCGGTGGGGGGATTGTTTAGACTGGGAAAGGAATAAAAGAAAAAAAAATGCTAGATGGGAATAGATTCGGACCCACTAACACAGACACTAGACATGTTATATATTTAAGACTGTAACTTTAATTTTGATAGGTCCATTTTTTGATTTCATATTAAATAGACAAAAATGACAAATAGAATTATTGAATCACTCCGGTTTTAAAATATCATGACGTCTCTCCTTCGTGACAAACGTGTGATTTCACAAATCACCAACCAGTCTATACTCTATGCATATGTGATGTGAAAGTTGAATGGCAATCTCTAAAGCAGTGGGATCCACTTGTCACACATCTGTCGGCTATTTAAAATTTGACAAGCTAGAGCCCCTCATGGATCAAAAGTTTCGTATAATTATAGAGGCGATTATCTCGTGAATATTTTGTTTAATTTGATATGGATTTTAATTGTATTGTTGATTTTATCTCTTATATAAATAGTAGAATTAGACTCTTCATATGAACATAAAATTTTGATAAATCGATTTACTGTTTATTTGAATTTTGATAAATCAATTTTACAATCTTTTTAAGAATCGATTTACTATTTATATAAATTTTGACTATTAATTTTAAAAGTTTAAATTCTTTAAATTATATTTAATTATTATAATTTTAAAATTTATTTAATCATATATCTTATTAAAATAATTTTATAGAATAAGTCTCCTTGAAGTTTTAGTTTCCCTATTTCACAAGTAATCATGGCTAGATTAAGTAGGGTGTTAGGCATCACATGTCTCATGGCCTTCATCAGTCATTGCATCCACTAAGGTCCTATCAACTATGTGTTAAATATTTAATTGAACGAGCAGATTCTGGGAAGATGGAGTGTCGATTTGTTCCAGACAAGTTGGATTTTTATTGTAGGGTCCCGTTTAGACACTCGAATTTTTTGCCTCTACGGATTCATATTTTCGGGAGGTGGTGAATAATTATCATTTTACCCTTGCGTTTTCATTCGGTCGAACGAATTCTCAGTTCATTTCTCCATTCGTTTGAACGAATAGAATCAAGCCCATTCAATTTTGATTTGTTCGAACGAATCACCCTTCTAAATCCATTCGTTTGAATGAATAAAGTGGGTAAACAGTAACTAAGTTACTGTTCATCTGTATTACTGTTCATCCTTGAATGAATAAGTGATTCATTCTAATAAATCGATTTTTTTTAAAATTTCAAAATTATTTTTTAAGCATTGTGTATTTCCAAAATTTTTCAAATTAAATATCCGTACTAATTACGATAATCTGATAAAAATACTTTAACACTTCAAGGTGTTTTGAAACTCCGAAATATTTAAAACACAGTATTTTACAAATAAGGGTATCCCTAGGGTGTGCCAAAAACATATTTAGGAGTGTCAAAAGACCTTGAAGTCTTAAAGTATATTTATCAGGTCATCGTAATTAGTCCGGATATTCAATTTGAAAAAAATTGGAAATACACAGTGTTTAAAAAATAACTTTAAAGTTTTAAAAGAGTTTTATTATTTAATACACTATGCACATTATTTTTTAAGCACCGTGTATTTTCAAAATTTCTCAAATTGAATATCCGAACTAATTACGATGACCTGATAAATATAATTTAAGACTTCAAGGTCTTTTGACACTCCTAAATATGTTTTCGGCACATCCTATGATACCCTTATTTGTAAAATACTGTGTTTTAAATATTTAGGAATGTCAAAACACCTTGAAGTCGTAAAGTATTTTTATCAGATTATTGTAATTAGTCCAGATATTTAATTTGAAAATTTTTGAAAATATACAGTGTTTAAAAAATAACTTTAAAATAAAAAAAAAAAAACTGATTCATTCTAACAGAATCAGCCTGATTCATTCGAATAAACTGAATGAATCACCAATAAATTGATTCATTCGCATGAATCACTGATTCATTCGAATGAATCACCGAATGAATTGATTCATTCGAATAAATCACTGATTCATTCGAATGAATCGATATTTTTTTAAATTTCAAAGTTATTTTTTGAGCACTGTGTATTTCCAAAATTTTTCAAATTAAATATCCGGACTAATTACAATAATCTGATAAAAATATTTTAAGACTTAAAGGTGTTTTGACACTCCTAAATATTTAAAACACAGTATTTTACAAATAAGGGTATCCGTAGGATGTGCCGAAAACATATTTAGGAGTGTCAAGAGACCTTGAAGTCTTAAATTATATTTATCAGGTCATCGTAATTAGTTCGGATATTCAATTTGAGAAATTTTGAAAATACACGGTGCTTAAAAAATATGTGCATAGTGTATTAAATAATAAAATCTCTTTTAAAACTTTAAAGTTATTTTTTAAGCACTGTGTATTTCCAAAATTTCTCAAATTGAATATCCGGACTAATTACGATGACCTGATAAATATACTTTAAGACTTTAAGGTCTTTTGACACTCCTAAATATGTTTTCGGCACACCCTAGAGAGACATTTATTTATAAAATACTGTGTTTTAAATATTTCGAAGTGTCAAAACACCTTGAAGTGTTAAAGTATTTTTATCAGATTATCGTAATTAGTCCGGATATTTAATTTGAAAAATTTTGGAAATACAAAATGCTTAAAAAATAATTTTGAAATTTTTAAAAAAATCGATTCATTCACCATTCACGGGTGAACAGTAACTCGTGTTAGTGTTCACCCGCTTCATTCATTTGAACGAATGGGTTTAGAAGGGTGATTCGTTCGAACGAATCAAAATTGGATGGGCTTGATTCCATTAGTTCGAACGAATGGAGAAATGAACTGGGAATTCGTTCGAACGAATGGAAATGCAGGGGCAAAATGGTAATTAGCCATCTCTATCTGAAAACGGGTGTGTAGAGGCAGAAAATCCGAGTGTGTAAATGGGGACCCTTATTACATGATTGAGTATAATAGATAAACAGTTTTATAAATAAAAAATTTAAAGAAAACTCTCTTATTTAATTATAAAAAATTTATACAAATAATAGCTTATAGTAATTAGATTTTTATTCATAATTACAAAGTTAAAATGATGAAATCAGATTGAATTTTTCTGTCTACTATTTTTCTACTTTATATTCTCTAAAGTATGTTGAAAATATATGAGATCATATGAAGTGCTAGCTTTATATAGAGAGTTTATTAAAAAATATAAATTTTCAAATGAGACAACTAAAATAAGACAGAGGAAGTAGTTTATTTTAATAAAAAATAAATAATTCAATTCAATTTTGATAAGTAAATTGCTAAATTGAAAGACTCAACTGTCTCTACAGGGGTCAGGACAGGGGTAAGGACCACAAGTTTTATGTCAAATCTAATCATGCAATGATAAGGGTTGTGAAAAATTCGTCCGATGTCCCGGCCGATAAAATTATTTCTCTTCTTTTGTGTTTTTTTTAAAATCATTATTATTTTTATTTTTATTTTCTGAATAAAAAATAAATAAATTACCTAAAAAGAGACTATTTTTTTTTTAAAAAATTGAAACGAAAATATCGGCCAATGTTGGTCCAATATCGGCCGAGATAACAAACCCATCACCGTTTTGAAATTGTTTTTTAAAGATCGATATTATGAATATCTGTTGAAAACTGCTCTTCTGATATTATCATTTATCACCCCCGGGGGCATAGTTGTATCTGTTCACATTAGGGTAGAAATTGGGTGAGGTCGGATCATGTCAAATTTCTTAAAATTCAATCAGATCCGAATCAATCATTTTCCTTTCCAAGTGTTGATTATCCAAATTCCAAAGAACAAACTGGCTTTGCAAAAGTTTTAAGTTCTTCCGTTTGGTTTTTTCTTTGAGTGAAGTTAAAGTATTATTTTTCATTTTATTATTACATATCTTTTTAATGGATCTCCCAACTCGTTATTTGAATATGTTTATTATGTTTTATAAATATAATTTTTTTATACAACTATAAAAATAGATAATTAAGCTAGGACACGAATTTATGATTTTTTAAGTTAGAAAATTCTAATTTTAGACTTTTCCATTAATTTATTTCTTTATATAAAAATAAAATATATTTTGATATTTAGATTATCTAACTAATTTGATTTAAGTGGTATGATTCAAATAAACAGCGGGTATTAATAAAAAAATTGATGTGACGGCACCCAATGGGCACCGCAGGAGTGTAGGGGTTACAGTAAAGTAAATTGGTCCATTAAACGTCCTACAACAAAATTTCATCCTAATCAAAGTTTGATACGATGAGTATCGATTGAGATATCTCAGAATTTTAATGATCAAAATATCTCGACCGATATGTATAGTATCGGTAAAAAAAGTTCTGCTAAGATATCGGTCGAATAGTGGCCAAATTTTATTTTTTATTTATAAAAAAAAAACAAAAATCGATGTAGGCTCTGTCTATATCTTTGTCGATATTCATCTGATACGAGCGAATATCGATTTAGATATTGGACGATATTTACATATTTTTTTTGTAAAAAAATAGTTTTTTATTTTTTAAAATAATTTTTGAAAAAAAACTACTAAGATTTAAAAAAATATCAAGAGAGAAAAATCTCTGCCGAGATCTTCAGCAAAGTCGAATTTTCGACCTAGTATCAAACTATGAGGAGAGCGGGGCCCAGTTAAAGCCCAACGTGGACCTTGACTGCGCTTCTGCCAAGCCGACTTGTACCCTGATGGGAAGGATGTGGGGAGCAACACCTTCGTATTAAAATTTTGATCTGAAATTCAGGATTAGAGTTAATTTTTATTTTAAGTCCATTTAATATAAAAATATCACTATGTTTTTATGATTTTGAAAATACTGAAACTATTGAAACAAACTTAAATCTTGCCGGTCAGTTAAGAAATTTGTGGTCTATTTTTTTATATTTTACGAAAATTATATATTGATTAGATTGATACAATTGAAAATTTTCAATTGGTATTTTTTCAATTAAAATAGAAAAAGTATATCATCTACTTAGAAGGTTCTTTCTTTTTCATATTGAACCACAATGAAAGGAGGCAAATTCCCATGGATGTATATAATTAAATTTATTTGATTAAGAATTATATTAATATAAAGTAATTCAAATCACACAATTCTTTTTATATCACATTCGATAATATAAATCTTAAAATTTATTTAATAATATATCATTAAAATATTTTTATAGAGTAACTTTCCACCTCCAAGTAATCAGGGTTTGGTTAACAAATGTCCTATCAACCCATTATTAGGTAGTTCAGCAGGTAGCCTCTCTCCTCTAAAAGAGAGAGTTCGCAAGTTCAAATTTTGTGATCTTTACTTAGAAGTATGAGGTCTATCTTGCTCCTCTCAACATTTTAAGTAGAGTATCTCGAAGACATAAATTGAGGTGGATCTCAAGTTTCTCTCGTGACCTTAAAAAAAAATTAATGTCCTGTCAACTATTGCATCCACTAACCGATCAAATATTTTTACTAAGCAGTCATTAAAAAAAAAAAAAATCAGAGCTAGATTAAGTAGGGGCTAGGCGTCACATTTGTCATGGCCTTCCTCAGTCATTGCATCCACTAACGTCCTATCATCTATGTATCAAGTATTTAATTCAATGAGCAGATTCAGGGCAGATGGAGTGTCCATTTTTTTCAGACAAGTTAGATATTCATTATATGCTTTACTTTATATGATTCAGCATAATAGATAAAAGTTTTATAAATAATATCTTTAAAGAAAACTCTTTTATTTAATTATTAAAAAATTATAAAAATTAATAGCTTGTAATAATTAGGTTAAAATGATGAAATCAGACTGAATTTTTCTATCTACTATTTTTTCATTTAATATATTTTAGTAAAAAAAATAGTTCAATCCAGTTTTAGTAAGTATATTGCTCAATTGGAAGACTCAATTTTCCTAATTCAATTGTCTCAACGGCAGTCAGGAATATAAGTTTTAGGTCAAATGCAATAACAAATGTATGAATGGATAGGAAAAGTTAAGGAGACTTGTCTAAGTTTTCATATTTGATTTTCTTTTATTTATAAGAGAAATAGATTTTACAAATGACTAAAGTTCTCTTTTTTCAAAGAAAAGCTAATACATAATATTCTAACCCGTGTAAAGAGATACTATATTTTCCTTTTTTTTTTTGAATTTACGTATGAAAAATTATGGGAAATCCAATGTAAAATTTCTACAGACGATACTCACTGCCTTTAAAATATACCAAGTTAGACCATGAAAGAAGACGATGGTTATGCAATTTCTCACTTAGTTTACATTTTATTATATTTTTATTTTTTAGATTTTAATAAAAATTACGGCACCGAATGGGCACAGAAAATTGGTCCAATTAGGCAGCAGCAGGTCCCACGACAAAATTCCATTCTAATCAAACTTTGTTTCTAACATTAAAAACCAAAGAGATTAGGGGGGGCACCTAACGTGGACCTTGACTGCACTTCTGCCAAGCCCACGTGCACCCTGCCGGCAAGGATGAGTGGAGTAACTTTAGGGTTACTCCGCTTTCCCCACGTGTACCGTGCCGAAACACTTTCTCCAATGTCACAGTTTTATATTAAAATTTTGATCCAAATTCAAGATGAGAGTTAATTTTTTAATTTAAGTCCATATATTATAAAATAGTTCAGCGTCTCACCTAAACAGGATATTTTATTCAAATAAAAAATCTCTCACACATCTTTGTTTGAGGGAAGAGTCTGAAATAACTGTGTTTCATGCAGCCCGTGCTCAGCAAATGAGGGTCTCGAGAGGTAGTCTCAAAAAATAATAAATACCAATATGATTAAAAAAAAGAAGACAAGAATCACCTAATGATTTATTTTAAATTTAAAAAATCAAGAGCTAACATGATTAAATAGATTCTATTTTTGACAGTATCATAATTCCTTTGATAATCTATCATCCATATAATTTTTGCGATCAGAGATCCTTTGACATAAACTATCACAACATAAGGTTGAAATATCGGCCGATACATATCGTATCCGCCAATATGTATCGGTATATTAATACCGAACGATATCGGCCGATACAATATGTATCGGCCGTACATACAGAATATCGGCCGATATTGACGATATTCGGTCCGAAATATCGGTCATAATATCGGCCGATATTCATAAATATCGATATTTATTTTTTTAAAAAAAAAAAAACACCGATACGGTTTTTGACGGTTTTACGCAGTTTTCCACGGTTTTTAACGGCTTTCTGCGGTTCTTCGCGGTTCAGGGTTTACGGCTTTCACGGGTTTTTTGGAGTTTTTCACAGTTCCGATATCGGAGGAGAGAGAAAATTATAGGCCGATATATCGGGTTGGGCGTTTTTTAAACCCCTGATCACAACAACATAGCTTTTCAACTTGATTACGTTAGACACGCCCTCTATATTATAGTTTTTTAACTAAGTTGAGTTCTTGATCAACCTCTTGAGTTGGCCCAACCTAGTAAAAAACTCGTTCATTGGATAGGATCAAATTAGGTGGATTGAGTTCTGAACTGATTAGTCTAAGTTGTTGATTAACTCGATGAGTCAATTCAGGGGTAAAATTTTTGGCTAGGCCGATATTTCAGACAAGATATTTCTCTCTCCTCTTTCGTTTTTTTTATAAATATCGGTATTATTTTATTATTTTATTTGTTCTGAATTAAAAAATATATAAAAAAACTATTTTAAAAAAAAAAAAATTGAAAATGTAAATATTGGTTGATACCGGCCGATATTTCGACCCGAGCCCATCACCATTTTGATTTTTTCCTTTTTTAAATGTTTATATAAATCATTCCGGTCGATATCGGACCGATCTATATCGCCGATATATCGGCTGAGAAATAAATTGTACGGCCGATACAATACGTATCAACCGATATTACACGATTAATAGGTTGAGCCAAAGTAGCTAAAATTGAGAGTTAAAAGTTATTAGTATACTTCGTTGGGCCAAGTCAACTAAGTAAAATTGTGGTTGAATCACTTCATTGTCTTGATTAGATCTTCAAATAAACTAATAGTTGTTATTTTTTTAGAACTGCATAGTTGTGTGAATGGATAATAATTTTAAGTAATGACTGAGGTTATAGATAATATATGACTTATGATCATACTTATTCTATTAGTATTATTAGAATTTTATAATTATTTATGCGAAATTAATTTATTTTGGTGATTTATTAACTATATAAGTCCTTTTAGTATTTTTATATTTTTCACAAGAGAAATCTAAATCAAGGCAATTTTTTATATAAACCTTATGTTTAAGCATAAAATCATCTAAACAATGCAATTTTTGAGGGTTTATATGTTTTCTAAGAAAACAAAAATTAATAATTACAATAATAATTTGAAGTTTATAGACTTAGAAACAGTGGTTATTATTACAAGCAAAACAATTTTTTGTTAGCAACTTATCCAATCACAGACCTTATGTCATTTTTATTGATTTTATATATTTTTAAAACTAATTTTGATTTAATTAATCAAGTTAATTGTATCTATTTGAGTCCATTTTTTGAGATATAATATAAACCATAACGTCAGAATAAGTTAAATTTTAAATTCTCTAAACCAAATTTCAAATTTTCTTGTTCTTACATTTTACTAATAATAAAAAGTTATTTTATTTGTTAATATAAAAACAAATTACAGTAATTACTCAAATGAAAACGCTTAAGTATCATTAAAAAAATATATTAATAATTTAAAAATGTTCTTTTATCAATATAAAATGCCTCCAATTTATTAGTTTAAATCGTTGCTTACACCTATGCTTTATTATTTTTCTGATTCGAGTCAGAAAAGTCAGATAGCCATTAAATTAGAATTTATTTGAAGATATGATATACTTCCCTCAAATTAAAACCATAGTAACAAAGATTTATATAGTTATTTTTATTTTAATGTGAGATCTATACAAATCTGGTGTTAGATATTACTATAATTTGAAATTTTACAAAAAGTGGGTCCCACAAAGATTAAGCTGCGTCCTCAGTGTATCACGAACTATATGTAAATTATATAATTTTCCAAAATTTTAAATCAATTTAATCTTATCTGATTCAAAATAAGGTCAAATTAGATTAGATAAATAACTTAATTTGAATTAAACTGAATTAAACTTAATATCTAAATAATTTATTTGTTTTTATCAATTAATTTTAAAAATCTTCATTTATTATTTAATTTTTTTTATTCCTAGATATACTCACATAAAAAAGAAGTCTTTTATCTTTTATTTTAGTAAACAAATTTTTTTATTTTTTTGAAAAACTTTAATCAAATTATATTAAGTAAAATAAAATATAATCTGAATAAAATTGAATTTGATTAAGAATCAAATCAATTTGAATTAAAAAAAAAAGTGTTTTGTTACTTATAATCAACCCTTAACTTGAATCCAACGGTATCCGCCCCATCCGTGAATCGTGACCGCTAGGCTACGCCTACTATGGGCGCCACCACCGCACCACCGCCCACGCTTTCCAAATACCGATGTTAGTCAGCAGTCTGCACCCTCATTAAACTACACTCTTATTTTTACCACTTTCTTCCTTCCCATGTGACCATGCCCCCCCACAAAATCTCTCCCTCAGATTCTTACCCTCCATCCAACGGTCCTCATTCAATCTAGGGCATTCTCTCTGTAACCTGGATGTCTATTTAAGGCAGCCTACTCCCCCATTCATCGTCACTCCAATTACCCACTCATCAACGGGTCACTGTAAATCTGTAACGGTGGTCCTCCACTTCTTACGGCTGTTGGCGGTGGAGCTTTTTCCATTTGTTCGCTAAAATGTTTCCATGTTGAGGTTTGAGTCGATAGAGCTCCCTTCTTTCCAATTCAGAAAGGGAGAGGTTTTTACGCTGCTGCTGGTTCATGAATTTCTTTAGCTGCGCAGGTTTGCCAGTCGGTGCGCAGGTTAATGGTGTTCATGAACCAGGAGACGAGTTTGCCTTCTTATATTCTTACTTGGATTGAAGGGAGCTCCAATGGCATTTCTATCTCTTCACCCGCACTCTGTTTTGCTTTGGTTTTCTTTTCATGATAATTGAAACTGTCCATCTTGTGTTGCTATTAAATTTTATGAAGGATGAAAATTTCATTTTTCATTTCTACTGTGTTTGAGTCTGCATGAGGACTTATGAGGTTTACATTACCAGGTTTTTTTACAGGTTTTGTGTTGAAATGCCATGACGAAAGAGAGCTTTTGATATCTAAAGATTCTGATCATTGCTGATGACTGTTGATGATCATCCATTTGCCCTTTGAATGTAGAGATTTGTATTTGCAGAATAATCTCACTTGTAATCGTTTTTTCGTGTAATTTATTAATGAAATTAATAAATACAAGATTTCATTCTTTAAAAGGATCGTCATTAAACGAAAAGTGGGAGAAAAGATAGGAATGTAGTTCTAATGGATTTATGTTTCTCAGATTATATAGTATTTCCTTTTTATTTATTTTTAATTAAAAACCTTTTTGTTTTTCCAATCTTCATACTAGTGTTTAGACCATTGCTTTAATTAAAATGGAGATTCTATTTGAAATCTTATCATATTGGGTCTTCTTGACCGAATGACTAGTGTATTTTTGAGTCTCTGGACTATTTTTCAAACCATATGGGATCATTATTATTAATACTGAAATGGGAAAAATGTCCGGAGGTGCACAGCGCGTATTGGATTTAGATGACCATTTTGTGGTTTCATTTTCAAGAGAAGAAACGTCGCTTTAATAAGAAAATGTAAGTGTGACAGTGGAATCACCTTTACGGATTTGATATCAAAAAAGAAATGTGAAAAAGAGGCAAAGATAAGGAAAGTAATAGGATGAAGCCTTCAAAGATGCCTAAAGAAGAGAAAATTCCAAGGGTTGTCTTTGATTCCTTTTGAAAGAGTTGCTAGTGTCCACTGCCCACCATCGTGCATCTCTCGCTCTCTTGTCATTTTCCATTCCAATAACCAATCACAAGAATCCCCTTTTGTAGACACGCGGTTGATCTCGGAAAACGACTCTGTCTCTCTCTTGTTGTTGATATTTGATAAAAGTATATAACATGGCATCTCACCCTATGTAACAAATATTTTCGTAAACTTTCATTTTAATGACAAAGATATTGTCTGTGCTTTTTGAAATGGTAAATTTCCGTTGAAGAAACTGTAAATTTCTATTAAAATTATCAGATTTTACCGTTAATTTCCCTTTTAAAAACGCTTGATTCAAATACTATCAGATATTGTCTGTGCTGTTTGAAATGGTAAATTTTCATTAAAAAAATATCTTTATTGTGTGAGAAAGAAACTGTAAGTTTCTATTAAAATTTTAAGATTTTACCGTTAGATTTTCTTTAAAACGCTTGATTATTTTTATCATCTATGTTCAAACTCTTACCTATGAGATAAAAATTTGAGAATTTGAAAATATTTCACTAGTAACAATTATCGTTAATATCTTGAGAATGATGAGATTTGTTACAGTTATCTCAGCGACAGAATGTTCCACTGGAATAAATTAGTCATTTTAAAGTGGATCAGATTAATACTGTGAGATTTCAATGATTGTTTTTAAGTAAGTATATTGACTGAATTTATCACAAAAGATATTATTAAAAGTTTACATCAAAGAATTATTTTTCATCCGACTTTTCAAAGATACGAAAGAATCCAGTAACTGAATTTATGCGCTTCTTTAGAGGGTAATGCAATTATCTGATTTTAAACCCGGTTTAGAGGCTGCAGGCTGACTGTTTTCCAGTCAGCATTTGGGTTGATTTTTGCCCAGCAACAGGTTGTTAAACCCATTCAGTCTTCTGCCACTGAATTGTTTAAAACAAGTAGATTTTCAGTTAAAATATATTGTAATACAGCAGGTTTTCTGCCAGCCAAGTGGACTGGTTTGAACGTCTGTTTGGTAACCAGAACAGGTTTAGTTAATCATCTTTGTTTCGGCCATACAGGCTCACAGCTGTTTTTGGTTGAGATTACATTGATCCAATCGGCCTAAACCATCTAAGTTGGACTGCACACCACCGTGATCATCAATCATCATCACGTTTGGTTGAGGCTTTGAAAGGAGAGAGCTTCTATGTTCCAACATATATAAAACATAAGATCCCTAAGTAGTTTTTTGATAATTAGTCTTTTTCTAATTCTTTCTTTAATTAGCTTCCGTCTTAGAAAATAGGGGTGAAACTAGGCTTAGTAGAAAGCATTGAGGTTGGGATAGCCATATCAGGTCTAATAGGTGGATCGGGTTTAGTTGAGGAGACGAAACGACTCAAATTTAAAATAGACTGGGTTCAACTTTGAAAGCTCAACCCGACATGACCCAACTTGAGCTAATCATAGATAGATATTTGTATAGATTCTATTTTTAAATTATTAGTATGAATTTAAAAATCATATAGTTGTTAGAGAATATTAGGCATATACTTACTAGGATGGTATATATGAAAATATGCTTAAAAATAAAGAGTGTATTAGTGGGTTAGGTCTGGCCAAACAAGCTGTGTTGATTATCCAACTCAACCCATTTTTATAAATGACCTGACCCAACCCAACCAGAACCAGTTTATAAATGGGTATGCCCGTCCCAAACCCTAAAATAAATGGGTAGACCTAGGGTGCAAGTTGGGTCAGGCCCAACCTGTGACGACCCAGCCTGGCCTGAGAAAATAGCACTCAAAGTCTCCTCGGCCTAGGCCCATTTTCGGGTTCAAAAGTCAAGGGATGGATGCCTTCCTGGTGTCCTTAGAACTTGTCCCGACCCTAAAGCCCGGCTAAAAAACCCGAGCTTGGAACAAAACCCAAATGAAACCTAGCACGCTATCGCATGGGTTGCATTTAGTCCATTTACCAGCTTTTTTAAATTTTGAGAAATACGATAAAAAAACTATCCTTTCGAATTGAAAGTAGACTTGATGATCTATACATTAACCAAATTTCATTCGAAAGCTCAATGCATAGACACTTCAGTTTAATAGTCAGAATTAACAAGTATCCTTGAATTTAATAACACTTATTAATTTTGAGCATTACCATCAAAGTGGCTATATATTGAATTTTAGGATAAAGTTTAGTCCATTGGTAGCTCTTCAATTTGAATTTCAATAACTACAGTTGTTTTTTATTTGGCAAATAAAAATTAAATAAGAAACGAAAAAATTACCAGCTGGGATTTTGTGACCTTACATGATATAATGTATCAGTATAATTACATTATATTAAACAAAATAATATTAATATATAATAACTAATTAAAAACCTTAACTTCCTTATATTATTAAATCAACAACTCTTTCAGGGTAAGGATTAATTCATTTGACTTTTATACAAATGGGATGATGACTTTGCAACTTTATTTACATAATGGGTGCGAATGTGCGATAGGATTTGTCTTTAGTAATAATGATCATTTTTATCATGAAAAAATAATTTTAATTAATGAATTTTGGCTTAATAATTACTAATAACTGATTTTCAACTAAATTAAATGCCTGAATGCCCATATCAGCCCTTATTTTTTTTCTTAAGAACTGAATCCAATAATTAGGGCTCGTATGACTAGTAATAATTTATTTTCAACTACATTGAGTAAGGGCCCAAAAGGCCAAAGGCCTGTATGGGCCCTTTGATATTTGTTAGTACCCAACCCGTTCTCTAAAAATTAGAGCTAGGCCCACTTTAAGTTTGGACCCTATGTTTGTAATTCGGGTGCTGGCCAAAAATAAGAGACATTCTTTTATAATTTTTTTAGAAATCACTAACTTAATGCAAACTTGTCTTGATAAATAATTGATTTTCTTTTATATTCTTCTGAGCAACCAGTGACCCTAAAAGACTGAATAAGTATCAAATATAATCCAAAAGTACATAATAAATATACAAGACTAACTGAAAAAAAACAACTCTTCAATTGCACCTCAATTTTGTAAAATATTGAGATGCATAAATTAATACAATTCATAGTAGATTAATTTAAAATGTTTGCATACACAAGTACGTCTACTCAGTGGAGTTCTTACACATCAGCGGCTCCCTGAGCTCTAATATACTGAAATGGGAAATTTTCTAGAAGAGCACAGATCAGTCTGGACCTTAGTTGCAAATATCTGAAAATAAACATTTGTCAGATTTTATTTTATATTGATGTACAAAATATATATATCAGCTATATATACTGATATTATACTGGTACTGCATATATCAGCAAAAGACTTCTCTGAAAAGGGCTTCCAAAAAAAACCCGAGGGTTGGCTTGATGGTCAGAAACCCGCCTAGGTTTGCAGAAAGTCTTGAGATTAAGTCTCCCTTAACACAAAAAGGGTCACTCTCCATTTGTTCTGTACCCAAAGTGTGCTGATTGAGAAGTTTTCACATGCTTCAAGGATTAATCAGGAGAGACACTTGGACTATTTGGGTTAGCTTTGATTTAGAGAATGTAGGATAAGGGATTACTATTAAAACAATCTTGTTGATAATTCACTAAAATGAGAAAAAAATAGAGAGGTATCATGCCACACTATTATTTTTCTCTTGGGAGAAAGACGGTCTCTACTATTCTCATGGTAGAAAAATCTTTCCACTAAAACTTTTTTACTACCAAATGGGTTGTAAAACATATATGCTCTTAAAAACTTTTTCAATCAAGATGATTTTTGGTGATTTATATCTTCTAAAAATGACGTTTCCAACACACGTATGAGTATGACTACTCTATTTAGTGAGGCATACAGTTTAAGTGTCACAAGAGTGTGCAGGTGATCATTTCACATAATTCTGCACACCAATTGCAGAATGGTGCATAATTACATTGAATGTTCAAAGATTGAAACAGAGCCAATGCCTGATAACTAAATCCTTTATTAAGCGTGCATTTGGCATCTTAATAGTCAAGCCAATTATGTGTTTTAAACCATCTCACCTTTCTGGACCTTGTTTGCGATCTGCGTTGTTGATCGATAACTTCTGTGCTGGTATTGTTCATTTTCTCATGAACTCTGGTTGGTATCTGCTTTATACCTGAGCATATACATTAGAAAAGAAAAGGGAAAAAAATATTTTTGGATAGTGATTAGTTAATCCAAAATTTATGCAGCTAGCAGTTGAAAACGAATATATTCAGCAAATAGATTGACAAGGTGGGCAACAAATTCTATGAACACTGGATAGGTTATTTGATAATCAATTATTAAGGGGAAAAGACCAAAGAATAAAGTTGGGATGTTACAGTTTAGGCGTCTCAAGGTGCCATCGATGGTGGAGGCCATCCAATCAACAACCCAGAACACAGAAATGAATGACCGAGCAACTCCACATAAACAAGCCGAGGTGCACAACCTGAAGGGCCTGATTCCATATTGTTTTTCTTCTATTTCAAATGAAGTAGTTTATACAAGCTCATCTTGCTTCAACGTCGGCTATTAAATGATATAGCTTGTGCTAGCATCCTTCTTCATCCCCACAAAACAAAGCCTTAGAGACAGATCCACAGGAGTTAGTGGCCTGTAAATGCTTTCGGTCCCCAGAATTTCCATGTTCATATGCACGTTTTGTCCCCACCATAGGAGTCTCACACACAATCTCTTTGCGTCCCCCTCTCCTTTCATTTGCCCCCGATGTTCTCCTGCGAGACTCTGATTTCAATCTTCTCTGTACCTTCGGCTGCTTAGGGGCCCATACTCTCTGCAGCTCACGCAAGCTGCGCGTTAAAGGTGCAAGCCTCCCAGCCCTCTCTCTCCTCTCTTGAGCTTCAATTAGCTTGTGCTTATGCATCGTATCTCCAACTGTTTGTGCAAACTCCAAATCATCCTTCATTGAGTTGGGAGAGTCTTCTGTTGAGATTCTGTTCATTTCTTCAGAATTTCCTATAGTCCTTCCACCGGCATTTCCATCAAAGTCATTTTCCTCTTCAGCTCTATGTTCACCATTGTCAAAACTATTGGGTATGGATCCACTGGCTTCACCATTGTCATCATCTTCATCATCTTGTGACAAGAATTCCATTTGTGAGTAGATTCTATGAATGACATCTCCTAGGGAGTAAGCATACCTGCATAAGTAGGCAATTATACTGTTCAATTGGACTCTCAAAATTTCCATTTCTGCCAGAAATACATTAGGAAACACTGGGCTGTGTATAGTATTTTCATAAGGGAAAATGGTTTCCTGGGAGTGCTATTTTTGACTAAAAGATTTGCCAATTGAGGTCAGATAATGTATTTAAAAAAATAAGGTCAGACACGGCGCTTAGAGCTTGCAAATGCATGGCAATTTACAAGGGAAAATTGTACCAGAAATTGTTCTCCCCACCTCATTCAGTGAAATAAATCCATGCATTTGAGTAAAAAGATTTCAATAGATTTTGCCTTAACCCTTCATTGTTCACCACTGTGATATAGAAAATCCATTTCCTTATGTAAACATTTTTCCTAGGAAAATCCCAAACATGCACCAATAAGGAATGAAGAATACAATTTGGACACGCTTTCATGCAATAATTCCAGTACCATATATGGATATGTAGGCATCCTAGACAACTTTCTTTCTTTTTTTTCAGAGAGAGAGAGAGAGAATAGAAGTGTATCTTCTCCTCAAAAAACCTCATCCAAATAGGTTGAGTTGTGGTCCAAGCTCACTTTATCAAGTCAAAGTTATTTGGATGAGGAAGCAGTTGTGACTTTTTTCTTGAAAGGTAAGCAGTTAGGAATAATTCATGCATAGATGAGGTAATAGTTCTGATGATGATGATTTATCAACACTTCATACATATTTCTTGCCACACGTGTGCATGTTCATACATGGTAGACTAAGTTGCACAAGTACAGATGTGAGTGCCAGAATCCAACACTTACAAGGTGTCAAACTCGACAAACAAGAAAAAAAAGACATGGGGACACAACATTATATTTAAATAATTCAAATCTATATTTACTTTAAAAGGAAATAAGGTGTAAAGATTACACTAAAAAACAATAATACACTAATTTTACTCGACTCTAAACATTGAAGTAACAAATATATTGATATCTCAATTAGGTTTAGGAGTAGAAATGTGTTGTAATATTTTAGTGATGGCCAAGAACCCACCTCTACCAGTGGTAGGTCTTGAGTTCAATTTCCACTCCCCCAAAGGGCCACTCCCTGTAGTTTTACGCTGTGTGCGGATAGGGAGGTTTGCACATGTCCCAAGTATTAGTCAGGTGCTCTAAAAGGCCTGGACACCTTGGTCTTTAAAAAAAAAAAAAATAGGCATCTTGGAAAACAATGTTACAAAGCCACTAATAGAGGGCTAGTGTCCGACATGGGTACAGGTGTCTGTAAATGTTTGACACAGGTGCATCACAGATCTTTGAGTGTCTATGCAACATAAATAGTAGTAAACACAACAACCTCAAGAATAGCAATAGGTTTGAGCTATATAAACAGTACAGAAAGTTTGCTAAAATATAAGAATAACGACCATGTAGGAGTGCCTAGACATTTTCACATGTTTGACATGAAAATGGCCTTAAATTATTCAAACTGTACAGTATAACAAATCAAATTGAATCTGTTTACCGACTAATTATTCAATGATTTGAATTCAAAACTAACCATAAGGGGACAAAATTATCACATTGATTGTCATGAAAGATGATCAAACAATTTTCCCACAACTTAGCTTTGTATCATGCTGGCATACCTGGTCTTTATAGTCCTTCCAGCAAAGTCAACAAGACTTTCACCACCAAACATGCCTCCTTGCAGATTGAATTCAATGTTTTCCAAGAGTGAACATATCTCTTTCACCATTTTATGTTTTGAAGGCTCTTCAATGCTAGCACTGGCTTTAGATTGAAGTATCTCCATTCGAAATAGAATCTGCAACTCATGCCTATAGTGAATTAAGGAATACTTGAAACATGGATAAAAAATGTAAAGCATCAACTGGAAGTCCATAATTTATTTGAAAAAAGCAAGCATTTAATCTTGAGAAGGATACTCTCTAACTTTCTGTTCTGAAGTGTAAACAGAGGAAGTCAAATCAGATTCGAGAGAAGAAGGGTTGCAGCCTCTGTATTTTGTTGCCAAATCCCTAGGCTTACTTAGAAGAAGTCTCTCCAGTTCAGTAAAAATAGTTGCATAACATGTCGCCTCAGGTTTCTCAGAGATCAGGTTCTCCACACCATTCTTCTCAAGATTTACAGATAGCCAATGTATTGATAAGTAGACCATGCGCTCTGCTAGAAGCCCCAAATTAACATCTTCAGAATCAAGACCCTGCTGAATCTTACAAGATATACTCGCAGAGAAGGTTTCCAGCGTTTCCATGACGGAAGCTGTAGGATTCTGATCATTTGTTGATCCATGGAAAGAAGGCTCCCCAATGCAAAGTGAAGAGGAAATTGGTTCCTCACTCTCTTGCTGTGAGCTAATGGTTCTCTCTTCCGTTTCTTTCTCAACATCAATCCATGTTTTCTGTTCATTTGGTTGGCTTTCGTAACCGCCACATATCTTTATCTGCTTCATCCAGCATTTCAAAAACCGGAGCTTTTTTGAATTGTTACTCTGTCTAGAAAAGTATACTGCTTCCAAATCCATCTCAGATACAAAATCACTATTAGTACCCTCAGAAGAGAGGCCTAGTACTGCATTGCGAAAAGAGCACCATGTGAGGCATTTAAGCATATCGGAATGCTTTTTATTTCTTTTTCTTTTACCCTTGGGAGCTCCAGAGGGCATACTATAACTACAGGTTGAAGACTGGGAACAATTTAAGCCTCCATCGTCAGCTTCAATAATGTCAATTTTCTTCTCGTTAACCAACTTGCTCAAACCAGAAGAAATGCTATCAAAATTAAGCTTGCTGTCAGTTATGTAGAGGATGGCAGAATGAATCATAAATGGCATCAGTATTCCCATTACAGAATTCCCATTTTCAACAGAAACAGATACTGTAGCCCAATAGCTCTCTTTGTAGAGGAAACTCAAAAGCAGCTGCCATGCAGGTTTCCCTGCTGTGAACTCAGTCGTCTCCATCCGAAGCATTTCGAGGACCTTGTCTGCCAAAACCCCTCGACTGCAAGTCTCTCTCTTTTGATCTTTGCCTTGTTCAGCAGAAAAGCCACGAAGTAGGAGAAGATTGCAAACGCGCCCCTCAATCTTCATCCCAACACTGGCGGCTTTCCATACCTCCTTCAAATGGATCTTCATTATGCGACTACCAACATCCCTGGGTAAAGCCTCTGTAACATCTCCCACAGAAGCCTCTATTCTCTCGCAGCTTTTTATGTTCAAATTCACGCATTCCAAAATCTGCGATAGATCAACAGATCTTCCCCTTGAATGATGTTTCAAATCAAGCAATTCAAGGTCACAGTACTTGCATTCCAAGGGTTGCCCATTCACATCTGAGATGACAAGGCTCAACTCTGCACGTCTTGCTTTGCACTGATCATCGATCATAAATGGCACCGAGAATCCAATATGCGGATATATCAATCCAAAAGGCACCAATGTGGAGCCCAAAGCAATCGCATCCGTGGAGCATAAACTCCAACCCAAACCCTTAATTGCACTCTCAATAAGCTGCAGACCATCCCCCGGCTCTTTATCAACAAAATTGACATCGACCCAGCATAAATGGATGTCTCTAGCAACAAACCCTTCATTGACACTGCCAAACACTCGACGAAATTCCTGGCTGAACCCATCCAGGTCATGGAACTGAGAGTCCAGGAATTTAAGAGAGCGGGGGAAGGGAGAGAAGAGAAGCAGCAAATTGGAACGGAAGGGGAGGACGTGGAGGGGCGTACCTGTGTTCGGATCGGGGCTGAAATGATGATCCCAGATGTAGTGGTGGGCTAGCTGAAGCAGCGATTGCGCGGTGTAAGAGGCGTTGGGGTGGGTTAGTTGCTCGGGAAGGGAAAGTTGTGAGAAGGAGGAAAGGGCGTTGGAGAGGGAGACTAGGGTTTGGGAGGGGCGGTCAAAGGAGGAGGAGGAGGGGGAATTGGGGAGGAGGCGGTTGAGTAAGGAGGCGGAGAGAAGAGGGGAAAGTGAGGAGAAGAAGAGCTTGAAGGCGAAAAGGGAGGAAGAGAAGGCGGGGAAGGAGAGCAGGGTTCCAGCCGCGGCAAGTACAGAGGCGATGTAGGAGGAGGAAGGGTTGGAGGAGTGGAATCGAGGATGGAGATCGACGAAGAAGAAGATGCGCTGGGTCTGCGACAGATCTAACGGTCGCAAATCCATCCTACTGTTCTGATACTTGTTCCGTGAGAAGAGAGGAGAAGAAGAGGAGAGAGACGTTGAGAGGATTTTGGCGGGTTCAAATTTGAATTTTATGTTTGGAGAAATTTTGGAGGGAAACGAGTTGAGAAAGGAAGTAAAGAAGATTCGACCACGTGGAGCCGTGGTCGTCGTGGACTGACTTCAACGCCAACGAGAATGTGAAGACGTAACTGAGTCGACTCACGACTCGTAACTCATCTTTAATCTATATAAATGACATATGACCACACGGTGAGCTTTAATGGTCTGGTTACTTGTAAAATTATATATATATTGTGTAATAATTGCTTCATTCAAAGTAAATAAATTAAACACCAAAATTTTGAACCCCTACCTGTCTATTTCTTTCCTTTTAAATTGAATGGTTAAAATATTTAAATAATATTTATTCCTTTTAACGAATAAGCACGTGCTATATACATGTGATCGCTGAATTATATTTTGAGTTATTAAATGAGCATATATAATGGCTAAAATGTAGTGGAATTTTGAAGTAAGTTAAAGAAAAATCTTAATCTAATTTAATCAATTCATAATTTACAAAATAAAGTAGAAAGTTTTGATATAAGTATAGTATTATGATAGGGCTGCAACTCAGGCCGGGTTTTGGCCCGACCCGCATGACCCGACCTGAGAAATCATGCGGGTCAGATCGAGAATTTTGGGTCAGCAGTCGGGTCGGGTTGAGAAGATAAAAACCCTCATGAAATTCCGGTCGGGTCGGGTTGAGGATTTTACAAGTTAACCCGACTCGACCCAACCCGATTCGACTAAAATTAGGCTAAAATGGGTTCAAAATACGGATCGGGTCAGAATTTGGGTCGGATTGGATTGTGAAGTTTGGGTTGAGAATTCGGGTCGTGTTCCAAATATATCAACTCGGATCGGGTTAGGTTTTAAGGAAACCGACCCACCCGACCCGAGTTGCAGCCCTAATTATGATTTGAAATGTCATAAATATAAAAAAAATTGTATTTACTATCCATTAAATCATTACCAATCAAATAGATATTAACTTCCTCCAAGAAAATTATTAAAAACTATTATAGTTTTAAATATAAAATATGTGAATAATTAAAATGAATAATTAATACTCCCTCTCTCTATTTTGAATTTTTTTATTTTTTAAGGATTGTTTTTGCACGTAGCGCGTTAAAAACCTATTAATAGATTCTGTAAGTCAATACGAACATGATGTGAATGATTTTGAGGTAGTAAGATTACGAATAATCCTCAATGAACTTAATTTTGTACTCAGTGAGGCTTTCTTAACTATGCAACAATGCATGATTCTAGACGATGAGAATCGGAGGTAAAAATAATTACAGAATGCCGCATATGGGCAACTCAAAGCTTATAAAAGAAAATCGTATTCCCATAATTTCAGAAGGTGATTCAAAGCTCATCAAAAGGTTAAAGATTTGACTTAATATAAAAATAAAGAAATATGAGAAGTAGTTTAGAATAATTTTAAAATACATATAGAACAACTATTTTGGGACAGAGGGAGTAAACTGCAACTCTTCTATAAAATGAGTTATCATATAGTCAAAATGTTATTGTGATAAATCGACCCGGAATAGCGGGTCAATCGAATCGGGTAAAATAAAAAAAACAAATGGATCTCTTGATTGTATTGTGTGAAATTATGTATTATTTTTTCTTTTATTTTTATTGTTTAAAATAAAATAAATAAACACACAAAAACCTAGAATTTAATTAATTTAGGTTCCCCAATGCACACACATTTTCCCTCAATTAGAATTTTCAAATTTGTCCCCTTCAAGTTGAAATTAAGTGAATGGAGAAATTTAATTAGCAAATTAGGTTTTAATTCTCTAAGTTAGAATTTCAATTGGAAATATTCAATTAAGAATATGAAATCAATAAATAAATTCCTTATTTAAATAATGCATATCTACATTAACCCAAAGCCATATACAAATTTTAGATCTCATTACTCCTTAGTATCCCTTATTCCCTCTTCCATCGTTTTACACTTTCTTACTTTTGTTTATTTACTGTTTTTAGTATCAATTTATTTTGAAATAAAATAAAGAAAGAAATCAAAACAAAACTCATATTTTGGCCTCTTCTTTCAGCCGACCCCTTAGTGATTTTATTTGAAGTCCACTTTATGAGATTAAAATATTAAAGTAGTTTTCTTCATTAAGTTAAATCTTAATTGTTTGTTTTCTTCTTATTTATGTTGATTTCAAAATTTATTTACCATGGTGTTGCTTAAACTACGTATTTGGTTGTACACATATCTATATATAATTGTGTTCTTTGTTTTAATTATCTTCTTATTTAATTGCTTTAGTTTTAGTCGAGATTTGTTATTTAGATTCACTTACCACTTTTGGGATACATCTTTTTTTATAAATATATATTAAATCCACTGTACCAACCCTTTTGCTCCAAACAGTAAATCTTTGCTTAGTTGATTTTTCTGACATTCCTTTCTTTTGTTTTAAATCCACCATATTTATTTGGTTTAAGAGCGGAAAAAAAAAAAAACCAAAATGTGAAAATATTATTTTTATATCATTATAAGTATTATCATTACTATTCTATTTTTATATAAGGTTTAATGATGTAATTTTACACTTAGGTATGTAATTTTACAAAACGTTATGGTTTTCATCTCATTCGTACACATGACCTTAAAATTGTATTATTCTATTTAATTAAAGTATTTAATATCTTTAAAGTTATGACTCTAGTTACCAATTCACTTACTTTACTTGGTTAAAGTTATTTCACGAATAAGGTTTTTATTATCTAAGTTGGAGTAGACATGGTTCAGCCATATAGTGTGTGGACTCAACTTTCAACCTTAAGCTTAGGAATCCCTCTTACATTTATTTAGTTCAAGTTGGGAATAATATTAAGGATACTCAAAACTTCAAACGAACTCTATGCAGCACTTCTCGAACGTCCTATTGATTGATTTCAAGTGGGAATGCGCTTTGATTCATCGCCTACACTTCGCGAGCTTTTTAGGGAAGGGAAAATAATACTCTGTACCTTTACTGAGTATGAAAATTCTCTATGTTATTTGTATGATTGAGCAATAGAAAAGAATTTTGTATGGTATGTATTTGGAATGTAATATTGGATCTAGGAAATAGACTGAGTTATATTTTAAAATAGTGGTTGTAGTCCGGTGCTCACTCATTGTAATATAAGGGATTTGGCTAAGTGTTCCAATGGCCGTGAGGAGACTCAGTTTGCCTGGATAAATGAAAATCAACTACTAGCCTTATTGAAAGATCCAATAATTATGTTCAAATTGATTGAATGTTATGTTAATTATTATGATGTGATAAGTGATGTTCTTGAGGTTGATTTATAATATTCTTACCATAATGATAATGTTGTAATATAATTTATTCCTTTGTACGTGTGATATTATTGGAATTAGTTTTGATATATGTACATGATGTTTATGTTAAATTGAGATTATAATTATGTTTGGAGTATGATGACAATGATTTAATTCATAATATGTGGCATGATAATATAGATGATGCATAGTAGACATGGCATTGAGTATGGCATCTTCATATTCATGGGATGTGTATGGAGATGTTGGCAGTGATCTTTCATGATGACTAAAACAGTGGTAGTTTCAGGCCTCGCTTTTAGTGAGAAGTACCATGCATGTGGTAGATTTGGTTCTTAGGCCATGAGAGATCATGTAATACCCTGCCCCGGATTAGGCGTGTTTTACCTCGTAAATCGTGTTTAACCTGTTAATCTCGAGGTTTTCAGTCAGGGCTTTGAGGAAAGCCCAAGCAAGGCCCAATCCGAGCTCGTAAGCTCAGAGATCCAGCCCGTTCAGCTGGAGGGGTATTTTGGTAATTTGCCGCTTGTTGTGCATATTTCTATAAATTGTGTGATTTGGTGATTACTATTGGTGGATAATACTCTCCTTAATGAAGGATTTGCATTTATTATTTCAAAATGATTTAGTTTTCAGAAAATGATATTTAAATATCGCCCGACGGAACCCCGAAAGAGAGTTTTAATTATTTTAAATAATTTCGGGAAAGAGATAAAATTTGAAAATGGTATTGGGTGTTAGACCATTTTAAGGATGATCTAGATATTTCATTTCATTACAAAATAAGATTTACAAATTAGTTATTTTTACATTTGTTTAAATAAGTAATTGTGGGTAAAATGTGATTTTTGTTTAAATCAAGGGTTTTTAATGAGAGATAAAATTTGAAATTTTTATGGTGACCAAGGTTTTCAAAACCCAACCCATCTGTAAGGTTGGATCAAGTTTTTGAGGTCTTAAATTATTGCTCTTAGTTCAAAAATCAAATTTTCTTAAATAAGGACTTATCTGCAAATTCAAAATTACCTGAGGGACTGATCTGCAAAGGCAGAGCAGCCTGCACACGCCACGCAGCGTGCACTGGCCGCTCGGCCCTTTTTCCGGCAGTGATGATCACCTTCTGCCGTCCCGTCCCATCGGATTCAGCTGACCTTCGCCTATAAATTCAGGCCGAGTTCCCTCTGTAACTCCCAGCAAATCCTTTGTATTTCTCTTCTCCCTCCTTGTTCTATTTCAAATCGAGACCCTGCTGTGCTTCTGTTTTTCAGTAACAGTAAGCTAGTGGGAGATTTTCCAAAGACCCGAATTTCAGATCAGGAACCGAATCCGAGGTATCCAATGTATTCCTTTTAAAATTTCAATCAGTTTGGAATCCAGAAAATCAGTTTTTGACCCTGTTTTCAATCAGAAAAACCTGTTTTAAGTTTTAAGAAAAACCATGGGTTTCATGTACCCGTGAGCTTTCACTGTTAAAATCAGTTGACCCTTTGAGCTTCTGAGCTCCAAACCAATCTCTGTGGAAAGAGGACTCCCAGAGGAGTCCATCAGACGAGACGGATATGAAAACCGAATCCGAGAAGGCCTCCCTTTCTGGAATCGCATTTCACCGTTTTTCCGTCGTCACTGTCTGCTGTTGCAGACAGTTGGAGAAGACAACTCTCGGAAGGTCCGAGAGCCGATCTTCGGACGGTCCGAACCTTCGGACGGTTCGAGCAGTGACCCTCGGACGTTCCGAGCTTCAACCCGAAGCCCAGTTCGCCCGAGGCGAGCCAGACCCTTTTTCGGAAGGACCGAGCCAGCTCGGAAGGACCGAGCCAGTTCGGAAGGTCCGAACCAGTCTTCGGACGTTCTGAGTTTTGCAGACCCGCGAGACTTCTGTTTTTCTGTTTGTCCTGTTCGGATGGACTTCGGATGGTCCGAGACCCAGTCTTCGGACGATCCGAAGTCAAGCCTCAAGTTCCGAGGCCAGTGACTCAGTTTAGAGTGGTTCGGATGATCCGAAACCACTGCACCCAGTTCCGAAGTGATGTTCCGAGGAACACTGTTTTGAAAAATGATAAAAATATCGTTTTTGGCTAATATCAGTGATTATTTAATGTGTTTAAATTATTTGTTATGATTTATACCCCCTGTTAATTAAAATTGTACTAACCCATTTTCCTCTTATTATTTATAGTGTAAATACTATTGTATACGCTTTCAGTCCGACACTAGTCGGGAACTGAGTGATTCACTTTCAGGACGACACTATAGTCGGGCACTGAGTGACCTCGAGGCCTACTCAAAATGTCAGCTCTTGTCCTATCCAGAAGACAACCGAGAAGTGACCCGAGGATTTAGACCTTACTCAATAAGTCAATCTGGTCAATGCCCAGAAGACAATATGAGTTTGGACTGAGCCCCTTATGTTTATTATATTATTATCTTGTGGATGATTAAAAAGGGATAGAAACCAAGTAGGAGACTCATTCCATTAAACCCGGATATTTTGTGGGAAAACAGGTGATTTCCAAATACTACGTATATATACGTATTTGTTATGTATATTGATTGTGCACTTGTATGTTGTTTGACAGAGATCGCGAAACCACACGATCACGGTGAGGGAACTTAACTCTGCAGAGTTTGTAAACAAGTGTTATTTTGAGCAATGAGTGGTTTCGATTTTGATGAACCCACTCATGTGCCTATATATGATGCACTATGGTAAGAGTGTTGTGATGATTTGATATTACGGTGTTGACCGTATGTGTATGTAAGACTGCTTCCACGTACCTGGGCTATTGAACCAATATCGGCCATATGAGAGATGGTTTATGTCTACTGGACCATGGGCGGACCATGCTGTCGTCAGTTGCTGACTTGAGGGTGTCAGTATCGGCTAAGTTTAAGAGCCGGAGATGTACTTGCAAGGATGTATTTTGACCATGTCGGGACTTAATACTGGTCTCAGTGTAGTCGGCAGGCGTTACGGTGGATAATGGCAGTGATTGATAGTTGATGATGTTATTATCTTATTTGAGATTATGTTTACTGTTATCAAGCATGTGATATTAACTGTTGTTAACATGTTTTACTATTTACTTAATGTGAATTGTTAATTATCCTTCACTGGGCTAGTTAGCTCACACCACTCACCTTTCAGGCGATGAACCCGAGGAGGAGGACCCTCTCTTTCAGGCTTAGGGCGTTTGAGCTAAAACAGTGTTTTGGGATTCCCCCGGAGAGGAATGCCCTGATCTTTCCGTTGGTTCTAGGAACCGTTGTTTTTGTATTAAGTACCGGATGTGGTACTTAATTTATGTTTAAATGTTGTAATCGGCTTTGTGGCCGTTTGAGACAATATGATGAATGATTAATCAATGTTTTGTAATGATGATTAATGGTTGATTTTGTTTAATTATGTGTTGTTATTGCTTTGTCTATGGGGCAGGCATATGGTACATGTTTGAGTCCACTTGACGGACTAATGTGTAACCGCTAGGCCTAACTGTTGATCTGGCCCAGTAAGAATGCTTGTGGCTTAGTTTTACGTGTCTTTTAAAAAAAAAAAATCATCAGTCGCGTTCCGGGCCCACCGGTCGGGTCGGGGCTTGACAGATCACGAATACTGATATTTGGTGGTAGTTGTATTTTATAGGCCTCATTTGATATGGGAAGTACCACACAGTGGTAAGTTATGGGCCTCACTTTGACGGGATGGCCACCAAATACAGTGGGTGTGTTGTGGAGGAATGATACATTGAGCATCGCATTGAGCATTGTGCAATTGCATGGCATAATGCATCGATATTAAAAGCATATTATTTAATTATATTTTAAGATCATATTTATAGAGAATAATGGAGATATTATGTTGGGTATGAATTATTGTATTCCTTTACTGGGCTTGGAGCTCACACCCTTTACATTGTAGGTAATCCTCTGGACTTAGGATTGGAGGAGACTACTGATGTTTAGAGACTGTCAAGGATGAATATTTAAATTTCTTAGTATAGTTGTGGACTCATGTGATTGGTTTCTTTTATTTGATATTATGTGTTTTAAGAGATTCAATTGGTTAGCTTAAAATAATTGTGAACTTTGAGGATATTGATTATCATTTTATTTTATGGAATGGGATGTGAGTAGGGAGATTAGATTTGATGTTGATAATGGATGTTATTTATTTTATATTGTCGATGACATTATGATTTATCCGATGTATAAGATGGGCTTGAAGGATTTGATGGCTTCATTATTTCATTCACAATCTTTAAAAAAAAAAATATACATTCATTTCCCCAGCCACAAATCTGTGATGTAAGACCCGTTAGATGTGTAATGCGTTGGTTAACGCCCGTTCAGCCTGCAGTTAAGCGAGTCACGACCCGTTTAGGCTTTAGAAAGGGGCGGGGCGTTACAGTTATTAGCTTTGACTATTTAGTCATAAGCAAAGTAAAATGGAAAGATAAAAAAAAATACTAAAGATTAAAGAATATACATTTATCATCTGATTCATAAAAAAATAGTGAACAATTTCAAGTTTAATTTAAATCATTAATTAAGAACAAAGAAACAAAAGCAAAAATTGAATGAAAAAAAAAAAAGTTAAAAAAGTAACCCCACAATATTATTATTGGTAGTAGTATTAGTATTAAAGTGGTGATACATTTGTAAATCTTGGGGCTCATGTAATGACTTAGCATACGAATAGGGCTTGGAGTCTAACTGTAACGACCCGTTCCGCTAGCACAATATTGTCCGCTTTGGGCCTACACACGGACCCGCACGGCTTTGCTTTGGCGAGCCAACCCATTTTTGCTCCCAAAAGGCCTTGTGCTAGAAGGAGGAAGGCTACTACTTATATACCAGGAAATTTCCAATGCCACTAGCAATGTGGGACTTTTTGGGGCAGGGTATTACAATCTACCCCCCTTAAAGCCAGAGCCGTCCCCGGCTCTGCACACACAACAATCAAGCCCACACCCTCAGGCAGAGAGTTGAACCATGCTCTGATACCATTTGTAACGACCCGTCCCGCTAGCACAATATTGTCCGCTTTGGGCCTACACACGGACCCGCACGGCTTTGCTTTGGCGAGCCAACCCACTGTTGCTCCCAAAAGGCCTTGTGCTAGAAGGAGGAAGGCTACTACTTATATATCAGGGAATTTCCAATGCCACTAGCAATGTGGGACTTTTTGGGGCAGGGTATTACACTAACTCAGTGGAAATTGTCCACTTTTGGCCCACACGTGCGCACGCACACTCACAAGCCTGCACGGGTTTGCCTTTGGGCAGAGATCCAGATACCCGGTCCAAAACGCGTCCACTGGTTTGAAGGGGGGCAATCTCATATAAGCCCCATGAAGAAATCTGAAACTTCCGATGTGGGACTCTCTCCTTCCCACTCTCTTCACTTGGGCCTGGCCCTTAGTGGACTCGGCGGTCTTGGCCGGGTCAGGTCTCACAATCCACCCTCTAAGCCCAGAGTCGTCCCCGGCTCGACCCAATGAATCTAGTGGAAGGCAGTACGCCCACACAGTCCGAATGTTGAACTCGGCTCTGATACCATTTGTAACGACCTGGCCCACAAAAAGGGCTTGGGGTCTAACTCAATGGAAATTGTCCTTCTTTGGGCCACAATGCGAGCTCGCACGGGTTTACCTTTGGGCCGAGGTTCAGATACCCAGCCCAAAACGCGTTCACTGGTTTGAAGGGAGGCAATCTCATATAAACCCCATGCAGAAATCTAAAACTTCCTATGTGGGACTCTCACCTTCCCACTCTACCGCACTCCCACTCCACTCTCTTCACTTGGGCCTGGCCCATAGTAGACTCGACCATCTAGGCTGGGTCAGGGTCTCACAGCTCATACAGTTCTATGATGCTCAACTAAACAAAGCAATTTGAACTATTTTAATCATTGCAATATTTTGATGAATATATATATATATATATAAGTTCAAATATTATTTCTTCATTTTATTACTAATGCATACCAATTTGAGCAATAAAGAAGACACCTACTTATCCTATTGTTTAAAAACTTAACCAAGTCAAACTGAATTTAATTAATTCAATAATATTTCGAGTTGAACTAGCCAATAAATTGTTTCAAAATTTCCAATCTGTCTAAAAATTTAGCCAAATTTCTCGACAAGATAATATTTTGAGTTGAGTCCAAATTTTGAGTTTTCTAATACCAACTTATGCTAAGTATGCATTGTGAGTTTATTCATTAGAGCTAGATTTGTCACTTAAGATAGGATTTAAAAAATATTAGAGACAAGAACTCAAGCTTATTATTATTATTTTTTTTGTTTTGTTTGGATATTTATTTGATTCCTATGAGCATAAAATTCAAACCCCGTTTAAAAATACTATTTGATACTTACGCTATAGTGACTTGAGATTACAAGCATAACATCATCATCATCATCATACGCCAAAATCCTATCTATATGAAGAAATTACAAGCATAACATAGGTAATCCAAAGTAATTTATATTTTTATTTGTGCATATTAGTGTGAAATTATGAAAATAAGTAATTACAACATTTTTATAAGTTTTATTGTTTTCATAATTTATTGTATTTTTTTTTATGCCATCTTTTTTTCGAAATGAAATGTTGAAACGGTCGAAAGTCAAAATATTTCACTATGAAGATAAAACCAGAACTGGTGCCTAAATGGATCTAACAACTAAAGTTGAGGCCCAACAAGGAGATGGTGACGGGTTTCTTAGAATGTTGTCATTTGAGTACGTGAATCACAACAAATTGCCTAATTAGATCAGATTTTAAAACTTTTTAAATTTGATCACTTTAAATTATTTTTTAATCTCTAAATTTTGATTGCCTTTAAAAATAACTTTTTTTAATTCGATTAATTATTGATTTTAAGTAAGTCACATAGTAAACATAACATTTATAATGGATCTATGACCATGCCAACTACGGTCCTGTACACAGACATTCGACTGTAAATGTGTTGCCAACAACTACATTACGTGGGAATTATATAATTTTATAAGATAATATACTTTTATACATGCCACATGTGGTATATCATAGGTCAATGGACTCTATAATAATAAAATCAAGATGGCGTACCACACTAAAATATTAATCCAAAGTTTAATAGTGGCTTTCCAATTTAAATCACCATAATCAATGGTTAGATATTTTTTTTTATTTTGTTACATTTAGATTGAAGCAGGGGTTTAAAAAACGTTATCAGCCGATACGATATATCGACCGATATATCCCAATATTTTTCTCTCTCCTCCTTTTTTTTAAAAAAAAAACAGCTATGATACGGCCGTTATTAAAATATCGGCCGATATGATACGGCCGTTATTATGAATATCGGCCGAACCGATATGATATCAGCCGATATTCTGCTCTCCAAAACAGATACATATCGGCCGATACGATATGTATCAGCCGATATTTCGACTCCTGGATTGAAGTACTAACAATGAACTTTGTCTTGCAATTTTTTATCAAAATATCATGCTTTTATACGTCACTATTAAACTTCATTCCCATCTACATCGTATTGGCCATTTTTTCACCTCTGCTTCCACATGTCATTATGTTAGAGTTATCAGTTTAATATGAAAAACAAAACCTTTAATATATTCTCCTGACATGGGTGAGATTCTAATTTCAAGGAGTTAATGTGTTTGTTAGAAATCTGATTAGAAAGTGAGAATTATGAATTCAAATCCTATCTTACTTTCAAAAGACAACTCTTTTTAATTTTATGTCGTGAATATAACTAAAAAGTCTTGCACGTGCTTTAAGAATTACTGGAAGTCTCTAAAGACCTTTGTCATTAAAAAAATATGAGTGAGATACTTGGCGGTGAGTTGGGGCCGAAAGAAACAAGATAAAAAAATATTATCAAATCCAACAAAGAAGAGCAAAAATAAAAAACAGGTGTTGTTGAAAATAGAATATGTCAACAGATAAGTGTCCAACAGATAATACACAATTGACAGTTCATCTTTTGAAATTGGCAGGGATGGGATAATATTATATTTCAAACAAAATGAGTGACTGACTGACTGACTGGTTGGTGTGTGGGTGGAGACCATTTGATCAGCAACAGACTTTATTGGTCCATGGAAATGTGGCAAAAAAAAAAAAAACAGAGGTAAAAGAATGCAGTAATTTTTTTAGAATTTTTTAACTCATATGTGTGAAATTGTGGGAAACCCATCATAAATCTCCTACGGGTGATATCCACTCTCTTTAAGACAAATCAAATAAGGCCATGGAGGACTCGAAATTGACATCTCTCACTTCTTGAAATAGGAGATTGACAGTTAAGTTACACCATGTAGAAATAAATTTCAGTGAAAGAGGCCATCTATGAATTGTGGAGGATCCAAATTAGACAAGCAGTTCACCACCCTTGGCTCTACTACAACTTCCACTAAGATGTTCATCTAAAAATTAAAATTATCTGATCACATAATAATAATTTTTGAAGACCACCAATCGACGTACTTAGAGTTTAAATTATATTAATACCAACATTGTCTTTCATCTCTTAAACGAAAACATTTATGAATACAGCGTTGATTTTTTATTAAAAAGTAAGCTATTAACATTTTATTTTTAAGATTAGTTTTCATGCAAAAATTCAGATTCTAAAGATTACATTGAACACCCTAGAGTGTGGATGTATTCTTCCTCTACAGCTCTATTCACTTGGCTGTGGGTATCAACCGTTTTATGCTGAGTTTTTTTACAATTTTTCATATGTAAATTCAAAAAAAAATTACATTCATATTTAATTTATTTTTAAAAAGAAGTTTTATAATCTCTTAATAAAACGTTAGGAAATTTTATCATGAAACAAAGTTGAAATTTTAGAAAACAAAGATTTTAATATAAATAATTAAAATGCTGAATTTTGATAAAGGAATAAGAGATCGAATTTCATAACACTAGTTAGATAATATAAATAAAATTTCAATATAATTTTTTATAAAATTACTTTTACGAAGGAAATAAACAGAAAGCGAAAAGATCAAAAATTTTAAACTCCGATGAGAAAATTTGGACGTAAAGTGGATCTGTTCCCGGTCGATTTGGAATTTGAATTGATTGGTGGCCCTTTGTTTAAGTTGCACCCGACGCGCACGGCGGACTACCAGGCACTCCCACGAGGGCCACACGACTGTAGCCGTGGAATTTCCGACGAGTTTCTTTCGCCGTTTCCAAGATTCCCTGTCCTACGTTGACGTAGTTTGCACATCCATCTCCACCCTCCACGTGGCGGACTCACAACGTGCGGGACACGTGACCAAACCTACTCTTTACTCTTGTTTGTTACCTTAAAATTGCAAAAATTGATTACCAACTTATAATCCTTCTATGCTTGAAATATCAAATATTTCAATTATAATTATGAAAATTCCTCCTATTGCATGATATAAAATACTTGTAAAGTCAAATAATTATGATAAATATAAAATACTTGCCAAAGTTCACTCAAGTACATCACCTCCGATTAAAAAATTTAATTGTTTGATTTTAGATTATAAGAAAAAGTGTTTTATAAGTTTAATTATTCATTTTTATAATTTTATATAAGAGTTTTAGATTTGTTAGTTGAAAGTATATTGTAATGTCTAAATAAAGCTTAAAAGATACCTACATTCAGTGTGATATGGGATTCATCAAATGAAGTGGTGATGAAGTTATTGAAAATATTATTTTTCTCTTTTAATATGTTGTTCAACAAAATCAATTTGATTGAACGAATCAACTCATTGTTTTAAGTTCTCTAAAATTTAATCACTTTAGCTTTTAAATATAATTTGATTGATTAAATATTTTTTTATTGAGCACTATATTGAAGTAAATATGTTTTCAATAAAATCATCACGACTCTCATTAATGAATTCCATATTTAAGTAAACAAAGTAGTATACAACACACTAACATAAGAATAATCATTATTTATTTAAGATTGTTTTTCATTTTTAAAATTGATTTATCTATCTAATTTCATAAAATTGAATCTTCGAATACGAGGACATTGGATAAACCCTAAATACTTATAACCCCTGCAAACCAAGTGCATCATATGACAATGAACTCGAACTTAAAAGCTCTAGTTCTTAGCCAAAAGTATTTAGGAGTTGATTAATCTATTTTATAATTCTTTTTATCCATTCTAACAAAAAGATATTGATGTCCAAAAATCAATTCTCTTTTTTTTTTTAACATGGTGTAGTTACTAGTTAGAATGGTTGTTATTAACAAAGTTCAAAATTGGCAAGACATAAAACCGGGATTTTTTTTTTGCCAGACCCGGGCCAGGCGGCCGGCAGTTAATTTTGTAATCGATGAATATGTTTTTCGCAACGTCAGTGCTTAGTTGGCAGCGTATGGAATTGGATCGCCACCTCTTTTCTACTTCTTTTCTCCATTCCATTTGGAAGTCCGTCGTGAGACGCCACATGCCCCACCGCCACCTAAACCTAAAACTAAAAGGGCCACCACCTTTTTTTTCCATGGCAACTTTTCTAGCATAACATGGCTCCCTTTCACCAACATACACATAGGAGAAGAGGATCTTCTTCAACCATCTCTGCAAATCTTCTCTCTACTCATTTCTTCTTCTTACCCTCTCCTTCTACACTTCTTCTCTCTTGCTATAATCTTCTTCTTCCTGTTTCCTACACTCTCCAGCCAATGCAGAAATCACCATGCGTCCATCCAGGCAAAAGCTTGGAGACAGTACTGCCACACCTCATCCCAAGTGTAGCTGGTGAAATTGTTCCATTGGAATACAGAGTCGTTTTATACATGTGAGTATGACCATGTGATCTCTTCTTATCTTCTCACGTTTCTGCTCTTATCCACATTGAGCCCCATCATCGAAATCCCCCAAGAAAGACCAAGAAGAACGCCAAACGCATCATATATTGTATATATATTTATATCTGTTGAAGAGAACAAGAATAGGAAGAGGGACTGATTTGGGCGTTTCATTGGATGAGTTTTGGACAAATTGTAAGTGGGCGTTCCATTTGAGATCAGAATCAATAACCCGAGGGACGGCGGCAATGGAAGAAACAATAAATGAGTGACCGCGTTCGTCGTTGTGGGCTGCATCATCCCATTGATTTTTCTCTTTTATGGAGCTTATCAGGAATTGGTGTGTCAGCATTTTTATCCTATCATTCTTTCTTTCTGCCAACGGGGATGGATCGAGTAACTTCTCGAGGGACTCCTTGGATTCTCTTATTCGAGATTATGCTTTCAGAGTGCTAAATAGATCTCACTCTGGTGATTTAAAACAAGTGCCAATCCCCAGTAATTTCTCCGGTATAGAAGCCTCTGTAACCCGACAGAGGAGTGGGAGCTTATGGATCAGGGGAGCGGATTTCAGCAACTTGCACATTCCACGGGGAAGCATACCGGCACCATTTGTTAAGAGAATAGCTATAGTCCAGGACAACTTGGGCAATTGGTCGTCCTCTTATTACGATGTGCCGGGCTATTCATTGGTAACCCCTGTTGTTGGTTTCCTGGTCTATGATGCATCCAATCTAAGTTCAAGTAACATCAGAATGGTTGACCTTCTAGCAATGATGGATTCAATATCCATTAGCATTCCAAGCCCTGCGTTGTCTAGACATGTGAATTTGACTGATGAAATGCGTTAGATTCAATGTGGACGGATCAGTTCACTTTAGTGAGATAATGTTGCCCAATGTATGTTTAACAAGAGAACATGGGCATTTTTCGATCGTAGTCCCGGTGAATAGCTTGGGTCCATCACCGGCCCCAGGCCCGTCTCCAAGCAGATTGAAGAGGAATGGAAGAAACTGGAAGGTGTGGGTTATTGCATTTGGGTGTGCAGTTATAGGGTTAATTTTGGTGGGCATTTTAGTGCTGACATTTTGTAGATTTGCGAAGAGGAAAAAGATCAGTAAAATGGAAAAACAAGCTGAGGAAGGAGAGGCCTTGGAGCAAGTTTGGATTGGGGGGAGTAGAATGCCATCAGCATCAGCAATTAGAACTCAACCAGTCCTTGAGAATGACAATGCACCATGAAGTTGGTTCCCTTTCTGCCTGGTTTTATCTGGATTGAGAGATGTTGAGACACTTGACCAGAAAAAGAGATCAGTTGGCCTGAGATGGATGAAGGAAATGGTGTTTTAGGATGGTAAGATTTGTTGTAACACATTTACAATTGAGGAATCATGAAATTTTATAAAATTATTCATTTCCATGCAAAGTATAAAGGAGTGGGATTTGGGGTGCTGCTTTGTTACAACCAAATTGTCAACTCACACTTTATTTTGGAATTTTCCCTTTTTTTCCTTGACAGTTGATGAGTTCCTATTTATCTTTTTTCTTCCTTTTCTAGTTTGCAATGATGGCCTCAGATGGTTTACATGATGTTATTCCCCTGTCTTGTTGAGCCTTGAGGAGCATTTGATTCCTTCTTTTCTTTCTTGTAATAGGTAAACCAGTTTACTAATTTATGCATATGAAAAGAAAAAAGATGGCATCACTACCTTCACCTTACAGCTCAGTTGCCTATTATCATTGTCATCATCATGTCTCTTCTTATTTCTTTAGAGAGGCATAGTTAGGGGCAGTGGAACCTTATTATATTCTTAATGAGATGCTTCCAACGTTATTAACCTAACCAACATTGTTAATGAATCAGGGTCACCACTCCCACTAACAGGAGCATGATGAGGGTGTCAACTGGTTAGGTCAGACCATCTACTTGACATGTTGATGGAGTGGGCAAGTACTTCGAAGATCAGGGCTGGTTTTTATTTTTATTTATCTGCTGGGCTCAGTTTGAGGCCTTAAGAAAGTTGGGCTTAGGAATTGATGTTAATAATACACAATAATCAAGCAAATGGATGCTCATGATACATGTGTAATATACCTACAGTAATTGCATATGCTAGCTTGGAGATGAGCATTTTGTGGCCTGGGCTTGGTCGCGCTCAAGCTGATTACTGATTGATCTGGCTCATCAAGACCCGGGAAACATACGCTCACACATAATTGATACGAAGAGAAGGATAAATGACCATGATCATATCACACATTAAGGTAACTAGACATCTCAGTTCAACTTTCTACAGTTTTTCCTCTTTTCACCTTGTTTTCCTGTGAGGGGATTCATGTTCCTCATCTTGACCATGGCATTAGCAAACTCAGTGAAGAAGGTTTGTGAGTCCTGACTATAAGTCCTAACTATATCATCCACTGACCCACCATTGAAAAGCTCCTGATCTGAGCGCAACAGTCCTCTTCTCTTCAGAAGTGCTTGGAAATAGTTATTGCCAAAGCATTTCGGACTCCGATGGTCTATCAAGGACAAATTGTCGTCCCCACCATTTGATGGGCATTTCAATTTTGTCTCAGAAGCAACCAAGGTCTCTATGTTGGTATCATTGTATAAATGGTTGCGGAAAGTGCAGCATCGAGCCATGCCTATTCAATGGGATCCGGATAATGCAACCATCTCTCTAGCTGTGAAGCCTTGCCACTGAAGTTCTTAATGACTTCTGCAAGACCAGAAAATGGGGACGGGAGATTATCTGCAGCATTTCTGTTCTCTATCCTTGCATCCCTTCTTCCCAAGGGAACTGACCATGAAGGACCTCCCACTTGCATACGAAGTGAACCAATATTTTGCCATGGACTGTAAATATGTAGATAAGGTGCATGACTGACGTTTGTGATCATGAATTTGAGACTCTAACCCTCACCTCAACCACTGAATCTCAAACTGCAATTGCTAGAATGTCGGCACATGACACCTCAGGCCCTTCGCACGCTTTATCCTCTCAGTGAGCTTTTATTTGCCACTGAATTTTTTTTTTTTCACTATCGATAGCTGGAAGATTATCATCAGGTAGCACCCCAGCATCACATCCCTACATATACTCAAAACAGAACCATTCAAAAAAAAAAAACATATACTCAAAACAGATGCAGCATAATCAGCATTCATGTGAAAACATTACCAGAATTACTAAGAACATGGATTTACTATAGCCGAAGGAGCTATTGTTTTTCATTTTATGCTAATAGATGATTGAAAGTTGCATGGGGGAGTTGATAATTGAGTTGCGAACAATTAATTGGAACCAGAAATGAAGTAAATTAAGAGATTAAGATCTGCCTACAACGACAAAACATTGGTGGAAGAAGAGAAGAAGGAGAGAAGCTCCCATCATCTTCTCCCTGTTGATGGCGAATCAAACATTGGATTTTACTGCATCAAGGAGTGAGGGCTGTAAAAAAATTTAGAGAGCTGTGAATCAGAAAGATCAGACATAAGATATATTATTTATATATTTTAATCCAGAAGGGAATCGAATATCTTCAGTCAAACTCTGTCGAAGTATCAACCATTTCAGCAAAGCTCAATATTTATCAAATTTCACATATTAGTACAATAAAGGCGCGATATTGTACTAATATTTTCATCTTAAGTATCATCTCTTAAGGAAATAAGTGATACAATTATATGTTATATAATATACTGACTTCAATTTAAAGAAAAAGAATAAAAGTGCAGAGACGTGTTGCACAATTATAAATAGTTAAAATTTATTTCAATTTTTTTAGTAAGTTAAAAGACCCCATCTCTCACTGAGTACAAGAGCGTAGGGTAAAACTTCACGTGGCTCCTCACAAACTGCATATATAGAGTTACTATAGGACTCGAACCTGAAACATCTAATTTTTAAATCAAAATTTCTATCAATTAAATTGCCACGTGCGAGATAGATTAATTTGTTTGGTTAAAGTTAACATTTGCAAGTAAGGATATAATTTCTTTTTTGAAATATAATTTCTTGTACATTTTTGAACGGACCTAACCCTTGAATATTGAAGTGGGTCCTCCCTATGTCAAATGCCTATTTTGACACCATTCGACCAAGATCTATTATTTGCAAAGCCAGGAAGCAATGTGTCAGATCTGGAAAAGAAGAGAATCAGATTTGAAAAATAGAACATCAACACAGATCACAGGAATGAATACAAACAAATTGACTCTCAAATCAATGAGGGGTTTACTAGTGATTCATTTAGGGGGAAATGTCGATTATAAATTCCAGTGAAAATCTCTTAATTATGAAATAGGAGAAATGCAACCAGAAATAGATGCAAATGATTCAAATGCATGAACTATGGCGGGTAATCACAAAAGCAAATCAAATGCAAAGGGAATTTTAGTCCAATTTCATTCACTAATGATGGATTACAATTTAGGAATTGCAAAAAAAAAAAGGGAAAATCCCAAAATCCAATAAACCAAAACAAGGTGAAGATGCTGCGCTTGGATGGAGGGTGAATTTTCATCTGAGGGGGTGCATCCAGTGTAAATAAGGATATTCAAGAGTGAGAAAAGAAGGGTGTTATCCCATTCCCCTCAATTACCAAACAAATTAATGAGGGATTACCCCCTTTGCCTCCAATCCAAACGCAGCCATTAATGAATTTACTCTCTTGGTCAATTCACAACTCATTAAGGCAACATGGCTAATTCTCCTCCTTACTTCCTGCTCTCTCTTCAGTCATTACATCTATTTATAGAGAAACTTGTTCAACCTGATCATTTGATTATAGCAAGATTTGGAGGAAAAATTTCTGGAACTGTCAAGTATTAGCTTCTCATTGATCAAAAGCATCAGGGTGTTCTTTGTTGATCTGCATACCTAAGCTCCACAGTTAGCTAATCATACACTATTAAATTAAAATTCCTTTCAAAATTTGTAATATTAAATATAAATCAAGAATCACAAAATCAACGGATTAGTTTAATTAAATTAAAGTGAGATTTTTCTCTTAAATCATGAGATAATGTTTATAATATGCAATTCTAATTTTTGTTTAAAACTCTATATAAACTAAGTTTAAGTTAAGTAAGTTTAAATTGACTTCACATTCAACACCTCCATATAGAGACTTATATGGAACCTACTGTACCCGATAAACACTATTCATCTTCACTCATAAATTGTAATTTTTATCTAATTTTAACCTATTCTAAATTGATCTCACTGTTATTATTAATACTTAATTAAAACATGACAACATTTTAACCATTGATTTTTAGACTTTCGAAAACAATAAGGCTTTGGACTTTTTTAATCACATGTATATGTTTAGACATTTTGAATAGATCCATAAAAAAATCCAAAGTGAGTCCCATATACAATGCTAAAATCAAAATAAGGACATAATTATCATTTCAATCTTATCAATAAACTAAAATAAAAAGGGATTCAACTACAGGTAAGAGAATCTTTAACCTCAACTACCAGAAGTCATTTTTATATGTGGCATATCATGGACTTGTGGGTCCATTATATTTCAAATATTTAAGTAGTGTTTAGTATCGGTTAAAAAGCTTGAGATCAAAAGTGATTTGTCAATCGTCCTGATCAAACTGCATTTAAATTAATAACCATGTCACTAATGACTTTAATGAGTCTAAATCTAATGGCTAAAAATAAATTTTGATCTCAAAATATTTCACAACACATTGTATTAAATGGGTACAATGACCCATTAAATTATGATATGAAAGTATTCACTTAAATTTAATTAATAGCCAACAGCATTAAAGCAGGATTTGAAACATTAAGATGAAACCAACAGATGCAAAATGAATCCTGGTCTACTACAAAACATTATCATAACAGGATACTTGAATCTTCATTTGAAGCTGTCAACCAAACCATCCACAAAAGCAAGACCCTGTTATCTGCCAACCACTGACGAAGGAGGGGAACCTTCTCTTCCTACATTGCTCCATAAGTGGAGTTATACTATGATATTGAAATACACACAACATAATACATGATCTTCGGCTATTCAGTTACTTCAATCTGCACAAAGAAAGCTACACCGAATTCAGGAAAACATCGTTGTAACTGTAAAAGCTTCAGAGCAATTATGAAAATTTTAGCAACTGATAGGGCCGAAGTCATCCCTGTTCCTAGTGTCAAGGCTAATCTCAAAGAGCTTTCAGATTTTCAGGATCCGCCAGAGTTGAATGACTACCAGTTACTTCTGTAAGCAACAGGAGCTTAGTGACTTCAAACTCGGAGTGAGAAGACTACAGCATTACAACACTGACATGATCATATAAGCAAGTATCCTTGGAACCTCTTTCTTCATCTTTCCTGTTATGAGCCAATGGAAGAAGGCCATTTGAATCAGACAAATAATACCTACTGGAGAAATTGCTGCTATATAGGGGACTGGACACTGGCATCTGCAGAGTGAGACCAATATTCTTTAACTAGCTCCCTGAATAGCGACCCCTCTCTTTCCATAAGCTTCATTGGTCTGTCGTATTCCGCCAATTTTCCTGATACGAGACATTTCTTAATTAGAATTAAACTGTTTTCTCCCAATGCATTGGCAGAATCTCTTGACAGCTTAAACAACAGGCAAACAAATGATCAGTTGTCCACATGAGCAGTTGTAAGGCCGAACATTAAGAAAAAATTGAAACATAAGCAGTGTATCAGTCATTTTACCATGTTGCTAGCCAATCGTACCCATGTGAATGTAGGACAGAAGGATTCAAAACATAACAATTTGTAGTTCAGCCTCATGCCGAATGGTTTAAAGGTTAAACCAAAGTTCAAAAACAAAAGAAACAAACAGGAATTGATAAAAGAATTGGTTTAAGGGGTATGATCCAGTTTTACAGACGCTGATGAAAATTGAATACCCAATAAATTAGACAGACGATCAAGTAGAAATCAAGTTGTATCACCTACTAGAACTTTAAGGGATGGGCCTCGTTTCAACCCTTGACTACAGGCTTCCAATTAAAGAATAAGATACAGGCACAAACATGTCACTTATCTTTCATAGACCAGACCCTTATATGATTATTATTCATTTTTCTACCCTTTTGACATAAATTCTCACTTTCACTTGGAAGGCTCCAACACTGGCAGCACATGGAATGCATTTCTAAGAAGCAACCCATGGAGAAGCGGTATGACATAATTTTCAATATCTTTCCAAGACCGGTTAAATATTGTCAAATTGGAGGTAGTCCTCAGAAGAGCAGAGAAATTGTAATATTCAATGTTGGCTGTCACCAATTCGAAGATATTAAAATGTGTAGCTTCAACTAAACATTTTAATAAAGCAATATTCCATAAAGGAAGATACCACCATGCGATGTGCCCTTTTCACCACAAGGAAACTAAAGCTTGTCGAAGAGAAATACTAACCATCACTGATGGCAAGTACCATTGTGCAATCCATTACGGTTGGTATTCTGTGGGCCACCGTGATGACAGTGCAGTCAGCAAACTCCTCTCTTATTGTCCTCTGAAGAATCGCATCTGTTGTGTTATCAATTGATGCCGTGGCTTCATCAAGTACTAATATCCGGCTTCTCCTTAATAAAGAACGACCCAAGCAAAATAGTTGTCGCTGCCCCATGCTCCAATTTGACCCATCTTCCAGAACTGCAATATCAAACTACTTATGGTGACTCATAGTCTAAATGAAATCATCCTGCACACCTAAGGTCATAAATCCTTACCTGGTGAATCCAGACCCTCTTCTTTCTCTTGAACAGTCTCCCGAAGCTGACACTTTCCAAGAACCTTTTAAACATGCAACACTTTATTGTTTAGTAATGGCACTACGGGTTTTCAATTTTGGATGATAAACTATTATATTAGAGTGACATTTTTTTTTTGTGTGTCTGATACACAATAGGGAGAGACATTGAGAGTACAAGATTATTTTGTCTGAACTCATTTTCTGAAAGGACGCATGTTTCTATGAACTACAATGACAAAAGTATGAAGTAATAATTTTAAGGAAATTTCGACAAAGTTTGATGTGTTTGGTAAAGAGACCATCAATCAATTGAAATCATTTGGCAAGACTATCTTGGATAAGTCCTAATAAAATGAGATGAACTCTGATTTTGTTTTTACTCTGAGAGTGCCGTCTTTTATGATTGTCTTATTGTGTTCAAACTAAGAAATTGAAGTAAGAATTTTGGTGGAGTTGGAATCCTTAATGTGTATCAAAAGGTTTTTCATTCAATTTTCCTAACAATTGAAAACTCGAGATAAATTTCAGTGGCTATAACTAGTAAATATTACCTCCCATAATTCTTGATCAGAATGCTGTGCTAATGGATCCAAATTGAACCTGACAGTTCCATTGAAAAGAGTTGGATCTTGAGGAATGATCCCAAAACGTGACCTCAAATCATGTAGTCCAATTTTTGAGATGTCAACACCATCTACAATGATTTTTCCCCCTGCTGGCTCTACCAAACGAAACAAAGCGCTGATTAGAGTTGTCTTCCCACTGCCAGTCCGGCCAACTATCCCAATTTTATGCCCTCCTTCAAATGTGCAACTGATTCCATGGAGAACAAGTGGAGTATCGGGTCTGTATCTGATCTGCTTGGCATAACATTTCTCAAGATAAGGATACTTAAATAATAAAGTTGTGGTTCATATATGAGGTCCTCTATTTCAGAATAAGATTGCATTAGGACAATAAGAGTTCAATAATTTACCTTTAAATCTTGGAGTTCCACTCTACCAGCAGTAGGCCAATCAGATGGAGGGCGATTTTCTACTATGACTTCAGCGGCCTCACTCGGGACATGCATATATTGATTTAGCCTTTCTACGGAAATAATGTAATTTGCAAGCATGCACTGGTTTTGAATAGAGAAAACAAAGGACATGTTTAATGAAAGACCATAGGAAAGTGCCATCCCGATGAATCCTGCATTACAAATTGTATGAGCATGGTTTCGTGGTTAAACTTAAGAGCCTCCAGAACAACAAGTTGAATATGACAAACATGTCTATGTTCACATGCGCACACATATATCAATTTGTTGAGAGAAAGAGAAAGAAATTTTATACGGTCAAGTAGTAAATAGTCCAGTGCAAATTATAGGGTCAAGCTGGTTGTTAGCATAGAGCAAATTTGCAGTATGGTGCTAACAAGAACCTTAACTTGGTAATTATTCACTGTTGCAGTGACAAAGGTTGTGGGAACAAGCACGCTAGCAATTCATAAAATTTTAAAAAATAAAATTTCTATGAGGAGTTCAAATTGGGTTTGCTGTTTCAAATCTGGCATAAGATGAATACTAGAAATCTATGTGATTTGCAATGTGTTTCTTGCAGAAGAGCCTATGGGTTAAACCAAATTAGTCTATATTAATGATTGGAATTCTACATTTCCATATGAAGTGGGCTCAACTATGTCTTTGCTACTGGTTTCTCTTATCATTCTACTATATCTTGACATTTATCATCACCACCACCACCATTATCAAAGCTTTATCCTGTCCATGGATTAACACATACAGAAATACATGCACAAATATATCACTATCTGGCAACTATATTATATTTATGTTTCCACATTTAACTCATGAAATGAGCATGGCATGGTCGTTGCCAAGTTGAATCAGTTTTTAGAATTTTGGAAATTGATCATGTTCTTGTTATCTCAAATGTGAAGGGCAACCTAAAGACCCTTATGACAAGAGCCATTTTTTGTCATTCCTACAAGTTTAAAAAAGTAAAATAAAAAATATTCTCAAAGGAACAAAATGGATAATTATTGCATTGACATGTCTTTACCTATTTACCTTGTGGCTCCTCTATGTTCGCTTCCATCAAATAACATATAATTTTCTCTACTAACTGTTTAAAAAACAACCACCTCACCCTCTTTCCAAGTCGATCCAATCCTAAAGTTATTTATGCAATTTCCAAATTGAAAAGTTATCTCATAGTTCTCACCACGATAAGGATATTTTATTAGTATTAAGTTTTTAAATGTTAGTAGGCACACTCTTTGAGTATCAAGTTGAACCCCAATACGTTAGTACATTTTTTAAAAAATGGGATGATATGGGCCTGATTTATAGAGAATCTCTTTATATATGTAGAGATATTTATGTATTGCATGTTTGAAAAAAACGTGCGTGGGATTACAAATGTTTACTGATAGGTTTGTTTGGATAAAGAGAGATTGGGGGATAAACTAGGGATAAGGTGTAATTAGGCTGTTGGTTAATCAACACACTTCTCATTCTCTTAACCACTCTCACATCTCTCTCTCTCTCCCCCCTCCCTCAAAAGTGCTGCAACTCTTCCATAGCTTGGATAGCCAATATTTGAAAGCATGTTCTTTTTAACAAATATTCAAAACCATGTTAAAATTCAAATGATTCAAATATTCACTTTGGATTCTAATGGAAGTGAGAAAATACTTATTAGGCTCCCCCCTATGATAAAGATGGGGAATACTAAGAAAAGTCCAGGTTGACAGCCGTATGGGTGTAGGGGCTCCAAGTGGGCCTACTAAATAATGGATCTATACATTTAAATGCTATTTCTTGTTTAGATTTAGATCCAATACAAAGTGTTGTTCATTTGATGCATCATTGTTGTCAGGTTGACTATGATAAGTAAAAATATTTATCCTATTGTTTATTTTTTATCTCAAAAAAACAAGTGCACGGTATGATCACTGTTATTAAAATCTTAAGATACATGATTATTTTACGATTCATACGATATTATAAGAGAAACAATTCATATCTATTAAAAAATCTTACTATTTGGAATGTGAAAGTATAAAACATTTTCTTTTAATGGTTTTTAACGCTTGAGTTGTTGGGCATTTAGGACCTTTGAATTTTGTGTGGTCTTTTAGTTTATTATCGATATTTCACAATATACTTGGATTATTTACTAGTTTTATTCTTTTGGAAGTTGGAATATTGAAATTTGAGCTCTAATAAACTAATTATATAATATTTACTTAATATTAAAAGAAATTTAGAGAATTGCTTAAATTATTACCTTTTAGATATCTTTTACATTACATCATATAATAAATATTTTGGAGAGAGAACTATGATGAATCTTAGGATTCTACATTTTACAATATACGATTTGTAGTTCAAGATATATAATGATTTTATAATACAATTCAATTTTCACAGCCATTAAAGACGACTCAATGGGTCCCATTTTGGACATTTAACAGTTCTAAAATCTCTGCATCTGTCTGTTTTTTAATCATAAAGCAGGGATCCACCCTTTGACATGACCTATCAGAGCACCTGGACTGTAAAGTCAGGGTGTTTGCTAGAACTGCCTAATATAAATAACAATAGCAGATTATTTGTTGACAGCATTAACAAGTGTCAAGAATATTATGATAAAATAATGGAACTAATATAAATGGAACTATAAGAAGCATTCCTAATATCAGACGTACACTACTCACCAGACTTGAAAGTTCCGGAAGGAAGCAGTGCCATGGCAAGTGCCGAGGAAGAAAGCACAATGGCACTCATTATTTCTAGCCGCTGGATTAACCACTCATTTGCTGCAAAATTATGGAAGAAAGGACTAGCGTTCTTGTCAATGAGGCCAAGGTTTTTATTAAAGAATCTATCTTCCTCTCCAAAAGCTCTGATTATCATAGCTCCTGATATTGATTCAGTTAGATGGTTTGCCAACAAAGATTTTGTTGTACCATTTATCCTCATCAACTCTTTAGCAGCGGCAAAGTAATACCTCTAGGGTAGCAAAAATCAAATCCCAAAAGGGTTAGCAAAGTATAGAATCTATCAAAACTCACACACTACAAGTTTTTATAACTATTACCTGTAACCGTAGGACCAGATAGATGACTGGTAAGCAGACAAATAATACTTGCCATGTGACTACAGATAATACTCCAAGACTACTGTATGCATTTATGGTAGAACCTAGTGTAAAGACAAAGCTAAATGGCACATCAAGGTCAACAATACTTAGGTCGGCAGAAACCTACGTCAAAAATACGATGAGGTCAGAATGTAATAACGCATCATGATAGAATATCAATCCATTAGTTCTTCTAAGGATAATTCGTAGTAAACAAATATTTCAACATACTTACTCGACTGAGTATCCTTCCCAAAGGAGTCGAATCATAGAAAGACATTGGTGCACGGAATAGAGAACTCAATAGCTGAGAGAATAAAGACCTTGATGACTTGAGACACAAAACAACCACGCAAACAGAACGGAAGAGGAGAAAGAACGTTGAGCTAAACCCAATCACCAAATAGATAGAGATCAGTCGCAATGTGCTAACATGGGGATTCTGAACGTTAGCAGCCATCCAAGAGTTTTGTGAGATCTGTCCAGCTACAAATATGACATGAGAAAGTCCTGCCAAGGTCAAGTATAAGTAACCCTTGTTCTGATTCAGATATTGCAAATATGGCTTTAGACTCGCATCTCCTGTTTCTTTCTCTTCTTGCTTAATCAACTGATCTCCTGCCGGTGCTTTCACTATTTTCTGAGGTTTCGCATAAGACATTTTGATTTCTCTTTGGGACGTTTTCCTTCTTTGAGGAGAAACAACCTTTGTGAGCCTTTCAGAGCCTGCTGTATCTTTGTGAGCATTAACAAGGTCCTGAAATTCTATGCTAGTAGCCAGTAACTCAGGAAACGAGGCAGCATCAAGGATCTTCCCATCCGACATTAACTGTCAGCACACAAATTATTTCAATTTTTTGCTAGCATAGATACCCTCCTAAGAGTTTACTGAGCAAACTAAGAAAATGCACATACAGGAAATGATAAAATATTTTCGCTCTTCTTATTGACCAGACATACCTGTAAAAAATTGTTTTCATAATTCAACACACAGGTTGTGGGGAAGTGGGGAGTGGACATAATTATTACATCAATTTATTTTGTAAATTCAAAAACAATGGTATAATATGTTTCTTGAGTTAATAAATGAGAGTTTATACAGAAACTATAAAAACACCAATCGATAAATACGGGGCATCACATGAAACTAAGAAAAAAATGCAGACTTCGAAGTATACTTCTTAAATGGTATAGAGAAACAGGAAAGAAATGATAAATCAGTTCACTAACCAAAACGGAATCAAATGTTGGCAGGAAATCAACTTGGTGAGTCACAAGTAAGACCATCTTCCCTGACAATGCTCCCATGACACAATCCTATACACCATCAAAGGTTCAGTTTCAGTTAAAAAAGAAAACAGTAGATGAAACATCTCGAATTATGAGTGATAGAAATCAGCATTACATTAAATAAGCCTGTTGCAGTATGAGCATCAACAGCACTGAATGGATCATCCAAGAGGTATATATCTGCATCTTGGTACACTGCACGGGCTAGTTGAATACGCTGCTTCTGACCTCCACTTAGATTTACTCCTCTTTCTCCTATTTCAGTAAGGTCACCGAAGGGCAACATCTCCAGGTCCTTTACTAATGAACACGTTTCAACCACCTCCTGGTATCTATGCTTATCCATGGGGGATCCAAACAAAATATTCTCTTGTATTGTCCCTGTCTGGATCCATGCTGTCTGAGGTACATAGGCAATTTTTCCATGAACTTGAATCTGTAAAACAAATCAGGAGCCAGATTACTCATTGAAGATTATTTGTACATATAACATTGGAGTGAAATTACCTGGGCATAAACAGGGGAACACAACTGCCTCCAATAATAGAAATTTATTAAATATATATATATATATATATATATATATATATATATATATATATATATATATATGCAACTTAATCATTGAATGTACATATCATTGGTAATTGTTAAATATATTTGATACACCGCAATGTTGAATATAGTTCAGACTACAGAGAGATTCATTAAGTATGTCAACAAATGCAACCATTATGATATTAATCAATATACAAATCAACTCAGAAGTGTTGAGGCAACATATCAAACACAACTATTACAAACTTGATATGAGAAAACCTTACCGTGCCCTCAACAGTTGGAATCTCTCCCAAAATTGCTGCTAGAAGGGTTGATTTTCCAGATCCCACTTCTCCACAAATTGCGACCTTTTCACCAGGTCTAACAACTAGATTTATGTTTCTGATTGTGGGCTTTGACAAGTTCCCTTCCCATGAAAAACTGGCTGACTTGATCACAATTGAATGCATGCTCTCCCCATTAAACTTGCTCCTGGTTTGTCCTTTCTGCAGCTCAGGCGCATCAAGAAATTTCACAATGCGAGAGAATGCAACTTTTGCTTGAATTACAACTCCAATAACATCAGGGATTGATCTAACTGGGTCTTGAACAAGGCGCAAGGTTGCCACAAAGGTGAAAACATTGCTAGCATTAAGAGGAACTTGGAGGAAATAGCATGTCCCAAAGGTAGCAGCAGAGACCAGCACAGGAGATGACCAAAAAAGAAAACTATTGTATGCTTTCCGCAGCTGAAATGCAGACAACCACTTGTATTCCACTTCTCTCAAACCCTCTATAACTTTCTTGAAATGGGTCTCCCAGGCATAGAGCTTCAGCACTTTCATGCTCACAAGTGCCTCCGAGGTAGCCTTAAGTCTTTCGTCTTGTGCCTCCATTAGCTTTGTTTGAAACTTGTGTTGAAGTTTAGCAAGAGGTGCATTACAGAGCACAGTAAATACTATGACAACCATGGCTGCAATGGTTGCAAGTCCTACAGCATGGCAGAGAATAGCTAGAGCAAAGCATAGCTGGAGGCTTGTCGTCCATGTTTGATGAAACCAGTAGGGAAACTCCCCTATCCTGTAAGCATCTACCGTCACATAGTTCATTATCTCTCCAGCTGAATGCATTGCTCTAGCCACATTCGACAGTCTGACTTGCTTCTGATAAATAGCCGCTGAGAGCAATGACCTTATCTGGAGACCTATAATTCTACTCTGGAAATACCACTGTCTTTGTGATAGTGATTCCAAACATTTTGCCACGAGAAGTGCTCCAGCTAACAAGTAACCCTCATATTTAAAAGCTGCTTTCCCTTCAGCAACTCTAATGAAGGCATTAAGCAGAAGAGGACCGGCAGACACAGTGAGTATCTTAAGCAAAGCAAAAAAGCCAGAAACTAAAATCTGTCTCCAGTGGCAGGAAACTATAGTCCAGAATATAGATGTTGAGTTAGGCTGATTGGTCTGCTTTTGTCTGTCTAATTTCTCTACAAACCGCTGATAACAACTCTCTGCTCGGGCTTCCTTGCACAATTTGGGTATATCTTTTTCCTCTAGAGGTTTTTCCCAAGCCCTTTTCATCAAAGCATTCAACCACCAAAATGACATTATACTGAGAAAGCTGGCATTGGCTAAAGGAGTCACATTACCATCACCATCAACTTTGTTGCCATTGGCTTCGCCACTCAAAGGCATATAAAGAGTGTGATCCATATCTTCACTAGTTTCTGCATATTTGGAACCCCTGACAATGCACAATACTAACAGCATAGCTCCTGGCAAGGATAAAACATCCAGAACAACCTTGACTGAATAAGTTTCTCTGTACCTAGAAATTACTAAAACAGAAGTAACACAGAGGTATGCTGCTAAAAAGCATGCAATTGTCACCCAAATCCTCAGAAACATCTTTGAAAGTTGCCCTTTCTTTAGGCTCACCATCAAACCCAGCAACACCCATGTGGGGCCATGCAATAACATCACCAGCCATCGGTGCACGGGTAGAATACTCAATCCCTTCCTCAATTTCTCCTCCAAAACCCAAATCCCCAGACTCAAGTAAGCTACTCCCAGGATGCTATTAAAAACAGCAGAGAGTATTTGAAAAGATGAAAATCCTCGGCAGTAAAGGTGCCTCTGCACTGTTCTTGATGATGCCTTACGGACAACATCTAAAAGGAACATGAACAAGAGCACCACATCAATGGAAATGACTAGGATATGGTTAATACATGAAGTAGAGTGTGTGATGCCAAGAAAACCAGGACTGCACATCTCTTCACCATCATATGAACAATCGGATCGCCCACAGAAAGCGACCCAGAAACCTGACCAAGTTCAAATTCAGTTTCAGCTCCTCATAATTTCAAATGTTCATGGAGAAAAAGTTACCAACAAGAAGAGAAAAAAGAACACTACATGGTTGCAGGATTAAATGCTTTTAAACAAGAAATGGCTATTCATAAGTAGAGTTTGTAACCACCTGTACCAGTCACTGTTGTCATGTTACTCCTTCAGTGTGGAAATGAATAACAGTCACAGCGAAGGTTTTGAATGAGAAGTATAGTTTGAATTTAGTTCACGAAGGAATGAGATGTATTTCCATGCCTGTACAAAACGAGAGAGAAAATCAAACGCCCTGAAACTGATAATGAGTTTAATGCAAGAGAACCATTATTCACGTCAGGCAATGGCAGACAATCAGAACTACCCAAAACCAGCTTACAACTTGAAACATCAACAGCCGAGATACCTTGACATAAGTTTCAATGAAGGAAGAAAGTTAAAAAAAAAAAACGCAGTAGTCAGATGCTAGTGAAATATTCAAAGAAATTTGTGGAGAACACAATTTTTTTTTTGTCAAACAAACAAAAAAGATTGATTGTAAGACACCCTGCCTGGACCATTTTAAATATTGAAACCTTTTCTTCATTTCTCTGTGGCCTCATTTTTCCTACCAACCCAGATGGCCCATAACCTTTAGTTCTCATTGGCCAGACAATTCCAACCATTTGATCGCAGGAAGGAGTCAATTTTGCTTCTCTAAACAACTCTACATTCGAAGTTGAACGATTGACTGGTCAATGTTGGGTATGCTCCATCCGTGATGGGGCCTACAACAACATCATCATCTTCATCATAAGGCAGAATCCATCTAATAATTTGGCTCGGCAAATTCATCGCCAAACCATTTGTCCTATAACTTCACTTGTGGTTTTTCTTTTCTTTTACATATACACGCAAGGGAAGTAAATATCAAATTTAAAGGAACAAGAAAGTTTCTTACTTCTCTCCCACCCCTTTCCTCAAATGCCGAAAACAACAAAACAGCGCGTGTTCAAGAATCGGGGAAATGGAAAGATCCATTCATCCAAACAACTTGAGTGGAAAATCAGGACACAAAACTCATAGAAAAGATTGAGAAATCCCATTGTCGTTGGCTCGCCTCACGAACTGAGAAGTTAGAAGGTGGAAGACAGAGAAAGAGAGAAACGGGGAAATGGATTTGTTCGGAGAGAGAATAAGAAACATAGGAGTGAAATGTTTGTTCTTTCGCGCTTTTTTCTAATTTTTTCTTCTGGATTCACGTCCTTCTTCACTTGTTCTCGGCTTGTGAGGTTTGTACAAATCTTGTTTGGCTGTTTGTAAATTAAAATTATAATGAAGACAACAGACTGCCGTGTGTAAGCAGCACACATTGAGATTTATCTTATTTCTCTCTCTCGCATGTGATGAATGCTCGGTTTGTTTTCAGCCGTTCATTTGGCATGCACGACCTCGTGACTACGGCGGCTTTAGTGGAGGCCGCAAACTGGAAAGCGGTTTTAAGTTTTAACACGAACCGTGGGTCCTAACTCTAGAGTCTAGAAATTAGTAGGTTTGACTTATGTATTAAGAAAAATCTGTCTAAAATTTAAATTAGATTGAGGTAAAAAATTTAAATCTATTTAAATGCATCAAGTTATAAAATAATACTTGAGTTAAATCGAATCAGAAATTCTGATCAAATCGACTTAAATAATTTGAATAGATATTTCAAGTCAAATTAAGTCGGATTCAATAAACTTTGATATGAGTTAAATTGAATTGGTTAAAATTTGATCCAACCTACTAGAATTGATCAAATATAATTCATTAATTAAAATTTTAAATTATTCATTTTTACATATATTTATATATATACTTTTATTTTATTTTATAAATTTAGTAAATCTAAATGAAAGATGTTTAATAAAATTTATAAGTTTGTAATTAAATATTTTTATTTGATTAATTCAATAGTTTGTTTAATAATTTTATAAAATTCAATTATGTAAATAATTTAATTTTTTAGTAGATGAACTACATATATTTTAAATGTTTATAACACTTGTTTGACTCTCTCGTAATGTGACGGACTGAGGGGGTTCGTATCTAGCCATATTTAATTATTTATCCTTTATTTAATGGGCCTGGACATAGAGATATTTCACAGCAATATATAGGCAGAATTCGAAATTTAAACCTTTAGTTTTTTGAACATTAACATTGAACTATTAATAGGAAGAAAAGTACAAAAATACGAAAAGCCTGAGAGGATTAGAAAAAAAAACAAAGATAGCTAAAAAGAAAAAAAAATACAACAACAAAATGCAAAAATGCAAAATCTCAAAACTCTTGTGCCCTTGTTATTACTTATACTAAAGGTATCTCATTTTATAGTAATTGTAGAGGAGATGAAGTGATAATTTTTTTATTTAATTAATGCATTATATATTAATGTAGCATCTATAATATAGATAGTTATTTTTTATGTACTGTGTATTTCTAAAAAGTTTCAAATTGAATATCCAGACTAATTAAAATAATCTGATAAAAATACTTTAAGACTTTAAGATCTTTTGACATTCTCAAATGTATTTCGGCACAGCCAAATGATACTCTTATTTGTAAAACACTGTGTTTTAAGTATTTAGGAGTGTCAAAAGACTTTATAGTTTTAAAATATTTTTATCACATTATCGTAATTAGTTTGGATATTCAATTTGAGAAATTTAAAAATATATAGTATTTAAAAATTTAAAAAAATATTATTTAAATAATATGCTATACATTAATGTAGCATCTACACACTATCTAGATAAATAAAATTTACACATAAATAATAATCTAAATGAAAAAAAAAATATTCTTAATTCACATTCAACAGAAACGGAAGTGAAAAATGATAACATCCAATAAAAATTTAGAAACTCGTGTACGATGAAAGAAAAATCCATCTATAAATCATTACCCTTTAATAAATAAATATGCCACATGTTTCATATAGAAAACGACAAAGTTACATCTATTAAAAGCTTGATGATGAGGTGCATTTGTCGCACTAGACAGGTGGGAATTGCATTTGTTTTCCGGCTCCACGTCGGCAGCAAAAGCTTTAATATTCTTTAATGGATACAATTATCTCTTTGTTAAGAGAGTGTTCAAGAAAAGATGATTTTATTCTCCATTTTTTAAACAGACATCGATTTTATCCTTTTCATTAGTTGGTCAAATTCTTTGTTATAAGTAATTTGAAAGATAAATAATAGAGTAAAATTCATATTAAATTATACAAAATATCATTGTTATCCTCTAAAATTATTTAAAAAGGTTCTTATATTTATATTAAAAAAAAATTCTAACTTTTTTTAAAAGAGAATTTAAAAAGGCTTCTTCATTTTAATTAATTGATGGTATTGGTAAATTATTTTTTTAAATTTTTTTTATATTCATGATGTTGAGGTTATCTAAAGGTCAATATTACTCAAGAAACAGTAAAAACAACTAAATTAGATAATAGAAGTATTAGGAGGTTAATATTAACTAATGACTTAAGTGATTAAAAGAGAATTTATAATATCTTAGAAGTTAAATAAATTAGATGACAGAACTATTATTATTATTTTATAATATGAGTATCTCTTCCTATCTTAGATATGAGACTAATCTCACATATACATAAAATCATCTTCAAATTTTTATATCAGATAAATTCAGAAAAATTTAACTTAAGATTTTTAATTTAATTCTAAAAATTTAAATCAACTGAGCTGCTTGTATGAATTTTAATACTTAAAAGATCAATAATGATAGACAATCTCATTCATTCAATTTCAATTTAATGGTGAAAGTAGCTATTGTTACTATCAAATTAGAAATATGCCAAGTGTATAACATATAATAAATATAAAAAGGATAAGATTAAAAGAGAAAAGGAAAGAAAATAAATAAATAAAAAACCGATCATCTCCTTCTTCTTTGTACTTGTGAAATAGTGAGAATACTAGAGGGAGACAGTAGGTTTCAGAAAAGTAAGAGGAGAGACAGAGAGAATAAAGGGGGAGATGAAGGGCAGGCCTTTCCCATCACCATCACCAACGCCAACCATTTTGATTTGATCGAAATCAAATCAATTGTTTTTTTCTTCCTCAGTATAGCTGATATGAATGGTTGAATTATTTCGACCTATTTCAAAACTAATTTGGTTCTTGAAATAATTAAGGTTACTTAAAATTTATTATAAATTTTAATTATTTTATTTTTACTAAAATAATCATCATTATTATAATTATTATTACTACTTCTAGTATATATGTAATGTCAACAAATTTGCTCCAATAGTAAAAAAATTATGTTAAAATCTAAGAGTTTTTTATGAAAATATATTTTAAATTCAAAATTAATAAAATCTTATTTCATAATCTAATATTTGAGCATTTAAAAAAAATCTAATATTTTAGATTACTTCATCATTTTAGACTTTTTCTTTCTTTCTTTCTTTTTTTTACATAAATTTTATTTCAACTCATTAATTAAACCTTAATTAATAATTTAATATAATTATAAGATAATATTCATCACACGACTTTGACCAGGGTTGAACCCAGTTAAATCTTATTTAACCCGACCTTCTATTGAGGCAATTCACTCGATGGTCCGGTTCTAATAATATTGCTTAAAATCAATCAAAGAGTTATAAAATTTAAAGTAAATGAATTTTGATATCTTATTTGTAGAAATCGGTCGAGAAACGGCCTCTTTTGAAAATCCGAGTCAAACGTGGAAAAAATCTACAGTTGATGAACGAACTAAAATGGCTAGCCGTTTTGGAGTGATCAGCTCGCTGGTAAGTGTGCCGGTTTTTTATATTTTTTTTAAATTATCCGTACGTCAGGATGAAAGGTAAAGTAGAAAATTCACTCATTCCTGTGTCTTGTCGCACAAAAATTCCATGTGAGGATAAGGAAAGTTGAGGAGTAATGTTGCTTTTCTTACAGTTTTAATCAAAACAAGAGAACTTTTTAGAATTATAAAAAATATATAAAGGCTTTTCTAAATAAACTCAAAAGAGAGGAACTTTTTTAGAAAATCCTTTTTTTTAAAGATATTTCATGATAGATATAATTTCTCATACTTTTAATTCCACCGCTTTATTCATAAAATTCTTTATCATGCATGAGTTTTAATACAATATCTCAGAGATTTTAAAATATAAAAATTCCTCAACAATGGTTTTCAAACAATTTTCATGAAAAATGTCTCTCTCAAAAAAGATACAATGAAGTTTTCAATTCCAAATTCTCACACATTGTAGATTCTAATTTAGCTAAATTTAAAATTAAAATGACAAATAGAGATAAAATCAAGTTGGTGAGATCGAGATTAAATCAAGCCATTGAGGCATTTATACAAGATTTTAACTTAGATGACTCAACCTGTTAAGTTGATTAAAATTTCTTTTTTCTTTTTAAAAAGAAAACTCAGTTCTTACAGGTTTGGACTGAGTGACATTTTTCCCCTTCTCAGACGCTGACATAAAATGCTTAAATCTTCTTAGGATGTGTGTGAGAGTGTGAGTTCTATTCTACGATTAAAAATCATATAAATAGATAGATTATTGTGTAAGTTATTTAATTATAAAAAGAGATTTATTATTATAAAACATTTTCAATTATCATGATCAATCGAATGATAAAGATAAATCAAATGAAATGCATAAAAAGTATGAATTTAAATTGTTTTTAAAAAAATAATTATAAACTGAGCCTTCCCAGGATCCCTGTGCCCAGAGCAAAAATGCCCAGAGTTTTTTTTATTTTTTCTGCTGATTCTTTAATCATCTTTACAGGGTATAGGAATGTATGGTAATAAAAGACGATCTCTCTTAAATCCTTTTTAATAGAATGTGACATTTATTTGAAGACATGTAAATGAAAAATGTCTATAAAAAGAGGCTTCCAGAATACTTAAAACTAAAGTAGTGGAATTTAAATCAGAGGCATTAGACGAGATTAAACTCAAGATTTGCAATAATATCTCATTACCTGTGTAAGTGTAGGGAGTTCAACTTCAGCAACTTGGGGGAACTTCTTCTCTCCACTTTCTGCTCCCAAGTCAAGCTTTTTAAGAACTTTATCCAAAGAAGTTGCTAGATTTTTCTCCAAATTTCACTGAGCCAATCAATCTATCTGGAATTCTGGATTCAGACAGAAGAAAAAACCCAGACTGCAGCCTGAAATCCTCTGTTACTGTTCTTGTAGAGTGTGGACTGTTGAATGAAAAAGGGTTGGGGTAGAGCCGTAGAGGAAGGGAATTTCGAAGGAAAATGCAGATGAAGTCGTCATCGCACACGTAGTAACGAAGAAGAATAAGTAGTCCACATCAATTGATTCTTCGTGATTTAGATTTATTTAATAGATAATTATATTGATACAGACACACTTTTACTAAAATCTTCATGAGATCCGTATCCTTAAGATATATCAAAATTAGACTATGGAAGTTCAAATCCACAACCACAATCAGTTGAGCTACACTCATCAGAGTAAAATTTTAGTATTAATTGATGGAATAAGCTGTATAACCTTGATTTTTAAATTTTGATAAATATAAATCATTTATTTTTAAAAGTTTAAAATTAAGAGATAAGATCATACGATAGAGATAAAACTTCATATAAAAATTATTCAAATGATCCTCTTTACATCAATGTAGATCTAAATTCTATTTTTGTACTCTGCGTCATTATTTACCTAGACATAATATATTTTGATAGAGTTTTTGTAGGTATTTTTCTTCCTTTGACCCTACGTGCCTAAGTGTCAAGTGTACAATTAGGGTTAACATCAATCCAAGTTTGACAAGCTCCATTTGATACATGTGTAAGTTAATCAACACTATTTAAAATATAATTTCGTTAAAACAAAAGAAACCTTTAAAAAAAAAAATCTAATTTATTTTTAATTTTGAGTTAAATTAGATTTGGATAGTTTTTTGAATCTATAAATCTTTAAAGTAATTATATTTGATGATGGAGGAGAACCTCTAATTATATTTTGAAAAAGGATTTAATTTTTAAGTATATTATCATTATATATGTAATAGCATATTTAATTATAAGGCTTGACCTACACACTAATTTGACTCAATTTGAATTAGTTGATGTAAATTAAAAGTCACTTGAAAAATTAAAAATGAGTTAAAAATAAATAAAAGTATAAATTAAATTTAAAAAATAAGTTTAATTTAATATAAATAAATTAAAATTAGAATTTGAGCACGACCCTGTTAAAGCTAATACACGTAGTTTTGTCTCGTAATTTCACCGGAAATGTGGCATGCGTAGCTTCCTTTAAGCGTTCCCACTCTCACAGTATGACATAATCTTTGTCGTACATTTGAAGAGTTTCGTCCGCTCGTCTTTGTCGTCCCCAATTGTGATGAAGACCGACATGTGGTGGAAATGAACGAATCAGATGTGGTCTATAAGATATGTGGCATAGGATGGCCGATTCGCATTAAGAAAACTCTACTTGGATGTTATACTTGTTATGCTTCGAGACTTCGCTGTTGAGATTAACACATAAATGTGTCTTAAAGTTTACATAATTCAACATTACATACAGAAGAAGAAATGGGTAAGTTTATTAATTTTTAATTATATTTTATTATTTTATTTTTTAATTTGTATCTCTGAAGAATAATTACTTTCTCACGTGAGTGTAGTTGAACCAATAATCTTTAATCTCAGAAAATGATTTATGCTAGATTTCTCATAACTAAATTTAAAAAAATCATATAATTATAATTGCATTTGATTCCCGCGACAGTGTCTTCATTTTTCTTTTTCTTTTCGTACAACACCCAAAGTTACGTGGCAGAGAAGAAAAATAAAAGATAAATATAAGATATAAGATGGATTTTGTCCCTTACGATCTCGTGAGTTTTGTTGATTAATAATGTTCTTGAGATCTGGGCCTTGCGGGGATGATTGGGGTCACGTGAAATAAAATTTATATTCTAATTATATAATATAAAATTTTATTTTAATTGAATAAAATAAATTATAAATATTTAAATATTTAAACTTTCATATTTATTTAATAGTAAAAAAATATTTAATTAAATTAAATTAGAATAAAATTAGATACAAGTGTAATTTACGTAGAGTAGATGAAAACCAGGGTCCAATGTAAATCTCACGTACTAAAATTCTCATGAAGTTTTTCAATATTTTTCATCAATACAAAAGCTCATTATAGGGCCTATTTTATCTTGAATTTAACTGTTGAATTAAATATAATATATTACAATATTTATCTAATAATTTATTTTTAATTTAAAAGACAATAGTTAATATGATTCAATAGATTTTATTTGTGACAGTATAATAGATATTCATGATGTATTCATTTATATAATTTTTATAATCACAAATTTATTAAAAATTTAAAACACTTATGCTTTTTCGGTGGACCAATATTATAATTAATTGGTAAAATGGAAATTGATTTTTGACAACTAACCAGTATACCATATTTATTGATGTGGTCCGGCTGGATGGATGTCTAGTCACTTTTTAAAATTTTGATCATGGTGATGTCTGAATTTAGAGAAATGAAAAGAGAGATTCCTAGGGTTGGTGGAGAGGCGATGGATGGTGACATTTTCAATTCACTCTTGTTCATTATTTATTAGAGAAAATTAGCGACTTTTATTTAATGATGGTGACATTTTTACTTCATCGATTAATTTCTAAATATTAAATTGATTATATTATAGATAGACTTTTTTTAATTATATATAAAAAATCACAGAATACTTTGCGTAGAACTTTCACAAGAGTCCACTACTATTACGATACACTAGGGGTCCAAAATTCGGAAAGTTTAAAATCTTGACATCTGGGTTGATATCTCAATTTTATAATACGGTCGATATTACTCTATATCTCTCTCGTTTAGACTAATTTCAATTAAAATCGAGATGTATCGAAATGACAAGATCTTAATTATATCAGCCGAAATTACTGTACAGTCAAAGATTTGATACACTCAAATCCACAGCCTCCTCACTTCTCACAAGACAAAACTTTCATGAACCGACAGTCGGAAGTGGGCCCACTCAAAGCCAACTGGGCAGTCAAAATTCAATAAAGGACGCTGGACAGCATTAAACGGCAGACACAAAAAGAAAATGGAAAGAAATAAAAGAAAGAAATTTGAGAAAAAATCAGGAGAAGATTTGGAAAAATCGGGCAGCGAATTGGGACTCGGGAGAAACAGAGAATCCAGCACTTAAGAAGAAAATAGAAAGAGAAAAATCAGAAATAAAGAGAGCAAGAGAGGGATTTCTGAAATCAAAATCCAGCGATGAGGGGCTGCTGTGTAAAGGGAGAAGGGATTAAAAGGAAAGAAGAATAAGAAGCAATAAGAAAGGAACTGTTGCTTGTCTCCACCGTTGGAGGAGAAAACTAAAGAGTAAGAAAGGAAGGTTGCGGAAAGTTGGAAGAAAAAGAAATAAAAGAGAAGGAAAGAATAAAGAAAGAAAGCAACGAAACAATAGTGCCGACCTGCCGAGTGATTTTTGCACCCTACTTTTTTAATCCATCCTCCACACTTTTTAAAAAGAATTTTTAAATTACCCATTACTTTTAGAAAGGTGACAACGAAAATAATGTTTCAGGAGACACGATTTTTTTCGTACATCTCATTTTACTCTATCTTTTTCTACGAATTCTTTTAAAAATTAAACATTAAAAAATTAGTACAGCGATCAGATCACTTTTCAGTGAATCGGTGCACTTAATTAGACTATTTTATGTCTCAAAAAATCACAAACCATCGGATCCTCTCATGTCTCCTCAAATTCCTATTCTTAGTTCCCTTCAGCCACAAACGATGCACCGATTTATTGGAAAGTGATTTGGTCGATACACCGATTTCTGAATATTTGATCTTTTTTTTTTCATACAGACAGATATAGGTAAAATGAGAAATTCACTAAAACTTATGTATGCTACGATGACTATCCAACAAAAAGAGGAAAAGAGAGGTGAGGAGATAAGTAAAGATAAATTTAGAAAATTCTTTTAAAAGAGTGCACTGAGAGAAAATGAGAGCACAAAAACTAATATCCGAAGATTTCTACAAAACAGGCCGATTGAAGAAAGTCAATTGAGAGAGGAGGAGAAAGAGTTGACCGAGTAGACCTGAATTGGTATTTTGTTTTTAATTTGATTTATTTCTTTTTAAAATAAGGCCTTATAAATTAGTGTTTGGCCAAGGCTTGTAATTCATTTAGACTTTATTTATTTTGAAAATTAACAGAGCTTAGTGCTTTCTCTTCACAGAAATCCATGATTCAATTTAAAATCCTGAATCTAAAAATCAAATTATAGCTTCGTCTACATCATTTCAGCTTCTTTACAGTTTTAATAAGACAGAATATGAAAATTCAATAAACAAAAGTGACTTTAATACAATGGGCAATCCATCAACTTTACTATTTCACACTCAACAGTATAGGAAGAATTTCATTTAAAATTTATATCTTCATTAATGTGAACGGTATGGTATGTGAGACCCATTATACTGGTGAATGGTTTTAATGTTGATTTTGAATTTTAAAATTATACTTCCTTCAGTCCATTTTAATTGTTTCACTTGAAATATTTATATTTTTTAAAGAACTCTTTATATAAGGCTAGCACTCCATATGATCTCATCTATTTTCAACATATTTTATATTATTTCAATATAAATGAGACAACTAATTTAGGATAATTACAAAATCCATTTGGACAACTAATTTGAAAGAGATGGAGTATAAATTACTATGTTAAAGAGAATACTTATATAGAATATTGACAATCTCTAAATGAAAAAGTTTCTTATAATAAAAAAGAAAAGATTCTCACCACATTTAAATAAAGACGTGAGTAAGTATCTCTCGTTCTCAATCAATGACTGCTCTCTGGAACGTGGGTTAAAAAAACGTGCACAGTATCGTAACAGCCGTTGTGTCGATATGGTGCATAATGTTATCTAACTGCCATTATAGATTCTCTCTCCTTCGTAAAGGTACACAGTAACGGCCATTTTTTATTATACACATATGAAGAATGAAAGAAATAAAGGTATATAGTGTGTAACGACCGTTTTTATCAATACGTAATGCCCGTGACAGGGTGTGTATCGGCATGACACTGTACGACCGTTACATGGTATATCATGTCGGGTTTATTGTAACGCTCCTCAGTAGGCCATATGATTCAGACGATACATTATCTATCGGCCGAATCTTATACCTCAGCTCTAGAGAAGAGGATAAAGAACATCTTTAAGGTCTCTTATGGTAGGATTTATCAGTTCATTGAGTAAAGCATCCAAGCTGTTAAACCATCAAACTTCAAACCACAAGCTTAGGTATGGGATTTACTTTTGAGGTTTTTATATGGGTATAATTTAGATATTTTGGTTTCTTTTATAGAAAATTTTAGAAAGTTTTAACATGCGTTCATCAAAGTCAGTTGATTGTGTCTATAGAAAACTATTTGCGATTTTTTAAACCCTATATTAATAATCGATTGATAGAGCGGTAACTCAAGTAGGTCAGACTGGATTTAGGCCTATTCGAATTTGGACTTGAATTATAATTAAAAGGCCAAAAAGTCTGAGCTTGAGCCTGGCTTGACCTTCATTAGTGAAACTCAAGCCAAATCAAATTATATCTGTAGGATAGTAACCCGATTTCAAGGCTGAAATGTATATGTGAGCTTCGGGCTCAAGCTTTTAAGGGTCGAAAAGCATTTTTTATTATTATTCTATATTTTATATATATAATATAACATTTACATTTATAAAATACTAATTAAATCAAAATATATTTAAAAAATTATATCTAAAAATTTGGACTTTCAAGCCTACTATGTTAGGCTCAAGATGAGCCCAAGTTAAGATGGGTCAGTCTAAACTCAGAATTTAAAAAAAAGTCATATTGACTCAAGTTAGGCTTCACTCAGCCCAAATTCACCCCTACCAACTAACAATGGTTTTACAAAGAGACCCATTTTTTTTTTTTTACAAAAAAAAACAAGAGTAATGATTCTCCTATTTTTTCTGATGGTGCACCCTTTTAAAATGAATTTTCAAATTTGCCTATACTTCTCTCCTCTCCTCTCTTTTCCTCTTTCCTAAAAGTAAAGACAGATTTAAAAATTTCTTTTAAAAGGGTGCATGATGAAAAAAAATGGGAGTACAAAAATTACAACCCAAAAAATAGTGGCTATTTTCAACAAAAAGGTGCACAATTTTCTCTTTAAATTAGTCCATTCAAAGAAATATTTGTCAATAGCCATTTTGAAAAAAATGGAAATTATGGTACTTGTGTCACTTGTCACTTGTAGAGTTAAATGACCATAACAGATGAAATATAGCATTGCTAAAATTTTGGTTTTTCTAAACTTTCTAGCCATCTAAATATGGGATGTGAAAATGAAGGCTTCGTCATGGGTACTTCACACAAAATTGCTAAAAATTTCAATAGGTTTGAATTTTTGTAGCTCTTCACATTTAGAGATTCTATTCCATTTGGTACAATTGTTGAATTTCATATCTGCACAGTAATCATTTTCTCAAAGGAATCATTTGATTTTTTGCTAATTATTTTTTTTAAAAAAAAGTCAATTAATCGACTTTCTATGTTGATAAATGTTTAAAAAGCTAAAAATGCTATAGTGTGTGAGAGAAGTTTTCCTCTTCAAAATACTACAATAAGCATTCTATTTATTTTCAGTTTTGTATGCGACATCTTAAGATTGGAAACTTCATTGAATTGAATTTTTTATTAAAATGAATCTAAAACCATTTTACCTTTTTTTTTAATATGATGCAATCCATAAACCTCACAAAGTCACAAACATATGATATATCTGCTGTAAAAATTGTAATTCAAACCGTCTAAGTATTATTCTTTTAGAATTATTCTGAAGTATCCTTATCCTATATTGGAGGTGAGATTAATCACCAGACACATGAACTTATAGGCTCATGTGCTAAGATAAGTCGGAAAGGAGCCGAATCTGAGACTTCTGATCTAAGAAAGTGGGTGCAAGTGACAGAACTTAGAAATTGGGAAGAGAGGGTGAAAATAAGAGCCATTGAGGATGGCTAATGTAATAAGCTTGTTTGCCTCTTCTGTAGCATGAATTCCATCCCAGCTCACATAGTTGTGTGGATCTGGGCAAGCTGTTGCTGTTACCTTGCTACCATTGATTACCTTGCTATTTCCACAAAAAACTTGTGGGTTGAAGTTGTAAGGGCCTCCCCCATTTCCACAACATGCTCTGCTTCCATAAAGGAAACCTGAAGATGAAAGAACAAGCAGAATATTTGATCAGATTAATGTTGGAAATGCATTTACTTGAGACTCTGGATTGAAATTGAATTTGGTCACTGAGCCTCGCTTCGTCCCTTTACTCACTCGTAGACAATACCGATCTTTTATCGGTAATTACCAACATAACAAGAAGGATCATACCATGTTGTGTGGGATGCCTGAAGAGCTCCAACTTAATTGAATGAGTGTCTACATAGATGACATGGGCATCATCAGGAAGTAGTTCTTGAATCTGATGGATCTTCTCCTTCAACATGCTATTGTAGTCTGATACTGCATTGTTGTAGGAGGTCATGCAGCCAAACTCGTCTAGATCAGAACTGTTGTGAGGGAGCTCTGTTAGGAATGCCGGAAAGCAACCGATGGGCGCCAGATTAATCACCAAAAATACACGTCCCCCTTCTGCGTGGAGCTCCTTCAAATGGTATGAAATATAATTAAAGAACAGAATGGTGATTGTGTTGAAGAGACTCAGATACTCCAGGGAGCACCCAAGTTGTTGTCCATGTTGGATTGTAAATTGTGACGTCCGGTATACAAATGTTACAGAAAATGAATTTAATGTCCTAAATATTGTTTTGCAACTGGGAAGTTCTTTTGTTGTGCAACAATGTAGAACTTGTAGTTTACCTTACCTTCACTGTTTCACCAATCTCATGAACTACCTCAGGAAGGTACTGTTTCACACCAGCAACTCCGATAGTAGCCAAGTTGGACGTGAAGTCATTTTGGCCGATGTCGATGGTATAGAGTGATCTCCCGAAAACATGCGGTGATGGAAGGTATCCAACTGACCCTATTAAGATGCAGGAGCACTATAATAATGTCAACTGAAACTAGTGTTCTACATTCTTCATTGAGAGGACTTTTGAGGGTCTGTTTCAAGTTTCAACAAATGCATTTGCCTACCAACCTTTGGAGTGAAGTTCAAGAACTCTAGCCTTGAATTCTTTCATTTGGTTGAGCTGAATCCCCAAAGAGAAAGGGCTGATCCCAGTAACAAAGAGTGACGTCTTAGGAAATAGCACTGTGGATGCTGCTGTGGCAAAGTTCACACCATACTTAAAATTCGACCCGATTGATTGTAGATATGGGCTGAGAAATGGCAACCCAAGAGCTTCAGCTGTTTTTACAAAGAGGAAGGGGAAAACAACATGAATTTACGGCTTCGTATGGACACATTTGGACCATGAATTAGTAACCCATGGCCCCCAAATGGATGAATCAGATTCATCAAATGTGCACACCACACTCCATACATGAAAGGGTGGGACAGGATTTGTAAGAACGGACCAATTTATCTCCACTCATCAGTGAGTATTGGCCAGTTTCCATCCATGAACAGTAAACAAGGATAACAATGGGCTAGTGAGGTTAGAAACCAAATCGAATTTTTCTCCATTCAGTGATTTTCTCGTTATACTTACCTAAGAAATCGATGGCAGCCCTCCCATCTGAAGCGCGACCTGCCGGTCTCTTGAAGTAAGTCATTCCAAACGGGCTAGACTGCGGTGGAAAAGCAGCCCAGAAGCCACCTGTTTCAGAATTCGAGTCCCCGAAGTTGAAGATTGCCTCAAAATCACATTTGGCCTCACTGAAGTGACCAAACAATCGGAAGAGCAACACACATATGACCATGGCTGAGAACTGCAAGAGCCCAGATGAATCCATTGATGACCAAACACCCAAGCAAAGACCTGGGCCTCCTTCCTTACCACAAAGTATACAGGGGGATGATAAGGAAAATATGAAGAAGATTGGATGTGAAAGATTCAAAATACAGAGTCGATATGGCATTTCATTCAAATAAAGAGCATTGTTAGCTGGCATAGGGAAAGAGACAATCAACTGGTTTGTTGCTTTTTGCCACAGACAGTCATCAACAACAAAGCCAAACCAGTACAAATTCTCAAGAAAACAGTAAATGGCATTGCCACATGCATGGTAAGTATCTTTCAGCATTGGTGAAAGTTTAAAAAACATATATAAATGAGTTTAGAAAGAAGTACATTCAAGTGATGGGATGCAAATCACATAAGTTAGATAGTGGGAAAGGAGGGTCAAAGTAAGAGCCGGTGAGGATGGTCGATGTTACAAGCTTGTTTGCAGCCTCTGTGGCATGTACTCCATCCCAACTCACATACTTCTCTGGGTTGGGACAAGCCGTTGCTGTTAACAAGGTACCATTGATAACCTTGCTATTTCCACAGTAGAGTTGTGGGTTGAAATTGTAGTCACCACCACCAAATCCACAGCATGACTTGGTCCCATACAGAAGCCCTGCAAAGAAAAAGATCTATCAGTTTAAGGATAATAAAAAAGAAACTAGAGGGGAGAAGAAAAATTCTGCTCTCCTAACTTTGTCCTATTTCTTTCTATTTTCTCCCTATTTCATGGAAATAACTACGAAATCGTAGTTAATACTTTCACAGTAGCAAGTAGGGATGCCCTTGGGTTGGGCCCATTCAGATTGAGCTTCATCGGTCTGTTTTCAAGTCCTGTAACCTGGATGAGATCTGTGTATGTCCTAATAATTTTAAGGGTTCAATTAGAAGACAGCACAGACCAACACATTTAACATGAAGTGGCATGCTAGTTTGCAGACGGGCTTGACCTGGGCCTAATTTTCGTACCTTTAGTTGGATTTGTCCTAAAGTTTAGGTCTGAGAATGGTGAAACTTGAATAGAGTGGGAGCCCATTTTGTTGTGGAATAAACCAATCAAACAACAGATCAATCACACACAAGAATATATAGATTTACGTGGTTCGGTAAAATTCTGCCTATGTCCACGGAGCGTGATGCAGGATTCCACTATGAAGAAAAAACACCGGATGACTAGTTACAAGGATTATCCAACCCTTTCCCTCTGTCCACTTCAGAGTCTCTCTGTTTTCTTTTCTCTCCTCTCTCACCTATAGAAAAACACAGAACTTGGAAAACCCTAGAGAGAAAAGCCCTTATATACTGGGCATTACATAAAACACAGACCGGGGCCAATAGTCACACCTTGAACCAATAAGGCCTTTTGAGCGAAACCCAACAAATCTCCAACTTCCGAACCACCCATGTAAATCTCTGTGTTCTTGTGTGTGATTGATCTGTGGCTTGATTGATTTATTCCACAACACAGTTTACAGTCTGGCAGTGCCCCAGTATCACTGCTACAAGATTTTGAGTTTGACATAGCTTGCTTTTGATTGGAAAGTTAGAAATCACTAGACAGACTGGGCCACAACCAGCTTCAACACAGCCATGAACAGATCTATAATGGAGGTACAGACCATTCATTCATCATGTGGGTCGAAGGATGGTCAGGTCATGCTGGTTTAATAAATCCCACCTACCTTTGAAAATTATTCTCTTAACATGCTCATAGCTTTAGAATTCATGGAAGATGGGCGAGATGGATCGTACCATGACGTGTAGGGTGCCGGAAGAGCTCAAGCTTGACAGAATGGGTGTCGACGTATATGATAGATGCATCGGGGAGGAGAGGTCGAACTTGTTGGAGCTTCACCTTCAACAAGCTATTGTAGTCTGAGACTGCATTGTTGTAGGATTCCATGCATCCATACTTGTCCAAGTCCGAAGTGTTGTGAGGGAGCTGTACCAAGAAGGCTGGATAACATCCAACAGGCGCCAGATTCGACACCAAAAATGTACGGCCACCTTCATCATATAAAACCTGACAGAGTAGTCCTAATCACATTTTAGAAGGCTGATCATTTTATACTGTAACTACCAAGAAGTACAAGAAGCATCAACTGCCAATCTTGTGTTCTGTATGAAAATCTCAGGTTCCAGGCCAGAAAGTTCACACCTTGATAGTCCACACAATCTGATCAGCTACCTGAGGAAGAAACTGCTTCACACCCTCTATTCCAATATCTCCTAGCTTCGACGTGAAATCGTTTTGGCCGATATCCAGAGTATATAATGACCTCCCAAAAATGTCCGGAGGAGGGAGATTATCTAATCCATTATATAAAAATGTCAGGAACATGATGAGTAAACTGTAAAAATCATCCATGCAATATGATTTACAAAGGCAAGGCTAACCCAGGCCCAGTTTTTCAAGTCCAGCCCACTTTGGCCAGCACTTTTTTAAATCCTGAACCTTAGACCTAAGTTTGAGCTCAACTGGGTCCTAATGTCCAGAATTCAATGCCAATATGGGCATGGACATTACATCTGACAAATAAACAGGCTGGGTTTGGACAAGATGCAATTCAACTGTGTTGAGCCCATTTACCAACCTGTTCAAGTATCCACATAGACAGATTTGGATCGAACCAGATTGGGTTTGCAATATAAACATCAATAAAAGTGTGCAGTTGAAGTTGAATCCCTTGCAAGTATTATAGCCTCAAATTTAAATTGTACCTTTGGGATGAAACTGAAGGGCTCTGGCCTTGAACTCCTTCATTTGATTGAGCTGAATGGCCAGGGAAAAAGGGCTAATCCCAGTAACAAAGAGTGAAGTGTTTGGCAGCAGCACTGTTGAGGCTAATGTTGCGTAGTTGGCACCATGTTTGAAATTTGAGTGAATTGACTGCAGATAGGGGCTCACAAACTGGCAACCCAAGTGCTTGAACTGCATTCATTCATGCCAGCAAAAGGACAAAATACAATATATTAAGTATGCCAAAAGCTCTAGAATTAATAGAAAATCAAATGTCTAAGCCTATTCTAACTAAGTTGACTCAATCTATATACCCCAAGTTAAACCCCACTATGCACATAATAGACCACATGCTTTTCCAAGCTGATATCCTAATTCCCAATCTATGCGTCTCTCACTTTGGACCAGGAGTATAAATTTCAACCGATATGCGTTGTATTGGCCAAACTAGCGAATATCGGCTGATACACATCGAAATTGAAAAAAATAAAATAAGAGAGAGAGATATTGGCCGAGACACCGATATCTCAGTAAACTCAATTTTTTTTACCCTGCTTTGGACTAAGTAGCCATTTCCACTTTTGTAGCGGCCTTTCTCTAGTGCTGGTAGCAATTTCTATAGGTCATCCCCAATAAGATTTGAACTTAGGACATGGTACTCTAATACCTTTTTACTTTAGTGCTTATGAAATGTGGAAAATCAAGCCCCCCTCATCATATCTCCAACCAGTGCCCATATTTTGAGTTGTACCCACTAGGCACATAACACTAATACATTACAAAAAAAGAGGATGGCTAGTTCATTCACAACCTCCCCTCTTCAACCCTTAGAGCGCGTGACTAATTCTTAGGACATGTGCAAGCCTCTCTATCCATACTGTAACTTTATGGAGAATAACTCTTGTAGTAAAGTGGGAATCAAATTTATGACTCTACTTTTTTAAGCGAATTCTTGACGCTACCGACTGATTGACAATTAAATTGGTGGTCTTTGAAAATAATGGGTGGGGACAAGTTGTGAAATGGACCGGTTGGACACTGGTCCCTCCTTTTCTAACCTCACTATCTTCTCTGCTCCACTCAATAAAGAATTCGGAATTCGTAAATTCTTGGCCGTCAAAAAGCCACCCACAAAATGACAGAAGAAATGGACACTGCGTCTCTTCTTCAAAAATAGCAATCACTCCACAGTATGACCACTTGCATTATTAATCCTATAGTTATCGATAACGACTAGTCCAACAATCCACTTGTGGACCCCACACTTATGGCCAATTTTCATAAATTGCATAGTATAAAAGAGTAAAATTGCATGACAACTCCAAACCATTGATTCAATTGGTGAAATTATCGTAGTTAATTAAAATTTTAAGTATATCAATCAATAATGATTATTTCTTTTTTTACCATTGAATTTGTTGGGGCAGCGAACCAGTCTCACATTAGGTTGTAAATGGAGAGATTTATAGACTTATAAAGGATCTGTGTCACTTCCACTTAATTGGCTAGCCTTTTGAATTGGATATCAAGTCTTAATAAGTGGTATCACACTCATATTTCCAAGCCAATGCATGTGGACTAAAGTGAACTCCTAACCAGACAGGATGGCTGGCTACTGTTCTATCTACCAGAGAGTCTTATTTTAAAGAGGATTATTGGGACAGCGAACGAGACCCGCATTCATTGTCAACATGAGATTTAAAAGTTTATAAAAGACTTGGGTCATTCCACCTAATGGATTGGCCTTTTGAACTAGATACCTATTTCTAACAGATTTCACGTATAGCCAATTGACTAGTCTACCGAAATTGATAGACTAACACTATATTAGAAATTAGAATGGTTGAAGGTGACAATTACTACCTCACTACTATCATCATGTTCTTCTTCTCCAATATGGCTCATGGTTACCTAGCATTTTCCTCCATTAATTATTTATTACGTGAATAAGAAAACAACCCACGACATGCATATAAAAGATCATAATTTACTCAACTTCAGTGAAAGGATAACTCGCTCATTGATGAAATCTCAAATTGTAATGCATGGATGAGAACAAAAATTCCAATTCTATCAGAACGGAAGAAATAAGAACGAGATACAAATTTTAAGCTGGTTACCATGCGGTTTTCTGCACGTAAATTCAAAAAAGATAGAGGAAAAAAATAAAAGCGGAGAAATCAAGAGAGCCACATTTTATTTTCTACTATTTGATTTGATATAATAGATTGATTTGAATTTGCTCCGTAATTTTTTTCTTCATACAGGAGGATTTTCACGTAAATTTTAGTGTAATCTGTGTTATTTATTTCTCAATATTTATGTGAGATAATTTTTCTATTATTATTTGTGTGATTGATTAACTTTAATAAAAATTTAAATATTGAATTCGGGCCAAAGTTAACTTATTTTGAGCTCACGTTACTAAGGGTGTAAGTTGGATTCCAATTGGTGGGCGTGAGTTTATCCTAAGCTCACCTCTGAAAAATGATATTTGAATCGATAATGACAATTTTAATTGATTAAAAAGTAAAAATCAATTAAAATGAAGAACCATTATATCATAGAATAAATAAAATTAAGAGCCGAAAGTATGTTCTTTAGTTCTTGGCCAACGTCAGGCCTAAATGAGGAACAATATCCTGAATTGAATCCCTGATGATCATGTGCGGTTTTTTGTCTCATCTGAACCAATAATGTAATGCTTTAGAAAAAAAAAACACACTCACAGTAAAAAAGAAAAGAAAATGCAGAATCATTTTAGATAGAAACAAACAAAGACATGAGATATCTAATTATCTAGCCATTAACAAAGGTTAAAAATTCATGATCATGGAAGTGGTAGAGCTAAACAAAATGGAAATGCCATTATCAGATAATAGATCCTTAAATTGTTAAGTTTACCAATGAAATCAATGACGAGTCTCCCATCAGAAGCTCGACCGGAGGGTCTCTTGAAGTAGGTCATGCCGAAAGGACCTGACTGTGCCGGAAATGCGGCATAGAAACCACCGGTATCGGAATTTGAGTCACCAAAGTTGAAGATGGCTTTGAACTTGCATTCTGCTTCAATGGGACTGAGCAAGCTTACAAACAACACTGCCCAAATCACCCATTTGGTCAACACTTGCCGGAGACCGGTCAAATGATCCATGACTAGTCGGAACTCAGATGACCACCTCTCGGTGGCAGGTACCAAACCCAAGAAGGAAATTGTTGGTTAAAGCAGATGTGATGGGAGAAAAAGGATAAGAAAAATGGAAACAGTCAAGGGGTTATGAGAACATCGGTCTTATATTCAACCTTTGGCAACCGACAAGTGCAAAACAGGAATTTTCAAAATGGAAACAAATTAAGGTGGATCCATGGCGAAGAAACCGCTTCACTGCTCGATTCACGACTCTAAAAAGTCACTTTCCATGTGTGGATTGGGAAGTTTACACATGCTTCGTAGATTGTCGGATGAGACGTCTCGACACTTTGGTTAAAAAAAAACTGACAGTAATCTAATGGAAGGTAATCTTACACAGCAAGTAAATAAAGGTGAACATAAACAATATGGAAGAAAAACACTATTAACTAAATTGGGTTAGGATAACAGTTAATGAGGATCAGTATATGAAGTTTTAAGCCACATCCCAATAATGTTTAAACTGAAACAGGCGTCGTAAGGAGCAAGTAGTTGCTGAAAAATCAGTGTTTATTATAATAAGAGATATTAGATTTATCTTTTTGTCTATTTAATGTTATTTAAATGTTGAAAAGATATAACACTATTCTTACTATGAAAACAGCAGTGTCGGCATCGAATTCCTATGTCTATGCATTTATCTTTTCCTTAAAAGGACAGTGGGTCAGACTCAGCGGGTCTGATTGAGTTATGCTAAACCAAGCCCAACCTAGTGTCTCCATGGTCGAGCCCAATCTGACCCAACTTATCTCAAAGCCCAATTACTATCACCCAGGCTGAACCTAATCTAGTTTGATAATAGCCCAACCCTGGCCCTAGTAACCCAGCATGTCCCAACTAGCCCAATCGGCTCAACTGCTACACCTTTTATCATGAGGGTTTTAGATCCTTGATTGATTGCATAAACCAGCAAAATTGGATCAGCTTACTTCTTTTGAAATCAAGGAAATAGACAGTAGAAGATGAAATCAAGGAAAACCAAGCCTAACCTATTTAAACGGATCGAGCTAAATCAGGCTGAGATTAATCAGGTCAGATTCTGCATTGGAGGTAAATGTTCGAATGTGGGGAAAGTGCAATCTCAACTGTGGAAATGGAAAACAAGCTAGAAAATTAATTCAAATACAAAAACTAAATGTCACAGGGTGCCGAGCCCTAGATTGATGAAACTGAATGTCTTAGATGATAATGAAAGAATTGGAAGGATTTAGAGAATCGTAATTTGAAAAACAAGATTTGTTGAGATTGTTCCTACCAAACTTTGATGTTTTGTTTTTAGGTACTTGTGTCACTCAGAATGACTCACTCTTATTTAATTTTGTGATATCGTCATTTTTTCCTTTTAATTTATGTAAATTGATTACCAACTTGTTATATTTTGTATTTCACGTTGATATAATCAAATGTTAACATATAGGCGACAAAAAGTTTTTTATAACTAATCAAAAAATTATGAAAAAAAATTATAAAAAAAAGGGGGAAAAAAAACTAGAAAACCTACTCTTCCATGTTTAAAATCTCATACCTACTGATGGAGTATTAGAGCGCCCCGAAGGCAATAACAAAAACTGTGAAAGTTTTCTAAATTTATGCAAATCAATTGAAAATCATTGTAGAGATGGTTAACATTAGAATTTGACAACAAATAGAGTTATCCACACATGAAAAAATTAGCTAATAATGTCGTTGACTTCTTAACAAAAGTTATAGTGCATGATAAGTTGCGACGGTATAAATTTTTATATGACAATACACTAGGAGCAGCGGTCAAGATATCGGCCAATACGTATTCTATCGGCCGTACATAGTATTTCTCAACCGATATGGCCGATATATATTGGTCCGAAATCGATCGATATTCATAATATCGGTCTTTTTTTTAAAAAAAAAAATCAAAATGGTGGTGGGCCCGAGTTGATATATCGGCCGATATTCAAAATATCGGCCAATATTTTCATTTTCAATTTTCTTTATAAAAAAATCAGCTTCTTTTTTGGCTTTTTATTTATTTTTTAATTCAGAAAAAATAAAATAATAAAAAATACTGATATTTAGAAGAAAAAACAAAAGAGGTGAGAGAAATTTATCGGCCAATATCTCGGGGTGGCCGAATTTTGCACCCGTGACTAGGAGAGTGGTGGTGTATTGGAAATGTATGGTTTTTCGTATAGGGATTTTGGGATAGGAGCAATCTTATATAGTTACATGCTCTTTTGCTTTTGTATCTTTTATGGTTCTTGTAAAAGCATTATGTTATTTTTTACTTATTTTTACTTTAATGAATTTCAATCATCGTCTTTGTCTGAAAAAAAAAATCAATTGAAAACTATGTAAATCACCATATGACATCATCATTAAATTTTTTTTCTAAATGTGGGCATGTTTTATCTTCTATTATTATTTATTATTTAACAAATTCTTATTCCAAAACTCTTAATTTTATGAAGTTTATGAAAATAATAGAAAAATCCAACAAACACCATCCAAATTGTCTGTATCATAATATCACATATCTTTTAAATTCCCAAACCGTCTTAACAGGCTTTTATTCAAACATTTACCAAAAAATCCAAAATAGATATATTTAAAAAAAAAAAAAAAACCTAAAAATGAGATGAAATATGACTAAGATATCGGACGATATTTTCAAATATTGACAATACATAACCATTACTCCTAATATTTATCACTCGATATGTATTAATAAAGTCTAAATCAATATTATATCATATACCTGATATTTTAACTCTCTTAACTTATTCAATCTTAAGTTTAGAGCCCAAATTGTGGGTGCCACAAGTGATGATCTGTCACCCTTTGCAAGCATGTCAGATTTAGTAAATTCGGTCACACCGAGATATCGGCCGATATACATTTCTCTCTCCTCTTTTTTTTTTAAATATCAGTATTTTTATATATTTTATTTTTTCTGAATTAAAAAATAAATAAATAACCCAAAAGGGAGCTGTTTTTTTTAAAAAAAAAATTAAAAACGTAAATATAGGCCGATATTGGTCCGATATGGGCAGATTTCGGCGGAGAAATCAGCTCGGGCCCACCACCTATTTGAATTTTTTTTTTAAAAAATACCGATATTAATAATATCGACCGATATATATCAGCCGATAATATGTTTGTCCGGCCGATACATATCGTATAAGCCGATATATATCGGTCTAAAAATACCGGTATATATCGGCCAATACGATACGTATCGGCCAATATTATTATCCTGGAAGTATTTTTTTATAGAAATGAAACATTTTGTTTATTTTTCAATTAACTTGTCAACTTTTTAAACATGATCTAGATGCTTATGAAAAAAAATGCAGGTTGGAATTGGGTCTGTTCAAGTTCTTAGATAGGTTAGGATTGAGCTGGATTACAAAACTCGGACTATTTAGTCGGGTAAGATTGGGTTGGGCTCAGCTGAATATGATACGGGTTGAGCTGAATTTAATAAAATCCAACTCAACAAACCCGAGTTTCACACATAGTATTGCATAATACAATCGAATCCTATTATGACTCAATCAAGTTTTGTTATTTTGAATCATTTCAGTTGAAACTCAGTTGAGTCAGACTCAAACTCAGCCGACATGATTCGGACACGATCCCTTTGAATTCTAAGACTGAATCAGTGAATCTGATATTTGAAAATTGAAATCCTATGGTAAGTGAAGGCAAAATAGCAATGGAAAAAGATACTTAAAGTGAGCCCACACATTGCTTTATTTAAAAAAAAAAAAAATTCTTCATGCCGACTTGCCGGCCTTACTGTATAAATGCAGGTTGATGAGTAAGATGGATCAAGCCTAGGGACTTTGGGCCCAAAACTAATAATAACGACCCACTCCAAATATTTCAAGGTACAATCTTTATTGGTGACTTGAATGATAAGGCACTGAAGCATTGATTTTAAATTTAAAGTAATTTTTAACATATCTCATGTCAAAACATAGCAAATGGTAAATAAGTTAGAATATGTAGATATAAAATAATTTAAAACAATCAAATATTAAAAAATTTAAAACGTGGTTTAATTGATCCAATTAAAAGTCATAGTGATTGTCTATGACTCTCGTATTCAAACATAAACATTGGTAATAAATAATTAAATATACCACAAATGTTTTTAAATAAAATAATTGAAGTGATTAAAATTTTGAAAATTCCAAATGATAGAAATCAATTGGTCCATCAAAATAATTCTTCTTAAAATTTTGATCAAATTTTTTAGAGATTAAAAAATATAGTTTTTAGATAAATATATTTAAGCACGAACCTTTTCATGGGACCCATAGATCTAAACAGATCCCAATTAATTTTCAAAAATTTAATATGACATAATTGAGTCACAAGTTTTATTGACTCAATTTGAATTTGTTAATAGAAAATATTCTATAAGGTCCGCTAACCCTATTAAATTAAAGTAAGATTGTCAATTTGCTATTTTAAAAATAATTCTTATTTACAAAATTTTTTCCTTTTTTTTAATTTACATATTTTTATCTATTTGATTGAAACAATAAGTGAACTATTAATTGAAAATTTTAATTTAATGTGAATCAAATGACTATATATGTTTAAACTTGACAACATGAATTTGTGGCATATTGATAACGATTACTTAAAGTCTTAAACATGTCGACCGATATGTTGATCTGAGAGTAAATGAATAATATATATTGTTATCAATGTTATATTAGTAATATATGATAATATTAATTTAAAAATATTTTTATTAAAAAGTTTATATGTGATATATAAATCATATAATCATTTCAGCAATATCTCAAACTACCGATATTGCTGTCTGAAAGCCAAACTGCCGACATTGAATTCTCTCTGTATGCAACCCTCAATCGCCCACGTCGGCTACTTAGATTTTTGTCATTCTTGTGTGATGTCTGAAAACTAGACTGCCATCAGCGCAATTGGATTCTCTCAAATTACTTTTATAGTAATTTTATATTTAGAATGTTTGGAATACTATTTTACAGAATGATTGGGATACTATGTTTTTTATTCTGAATGTATTAAGTTAAAGAGGTTTATTACATTTTATATGAACTTGAGGTTAGAACCAGCTGCCGATATTACTTTAGACAGATTATAATTTGAGAGAGTAATACATTATAAAGATTTTATAATGTATATGAATTAATAAAGTATAGACCGTATCCAATAGCTAAAAATAATATTCACACATTGAAATTCAAAATTAATACGAATGCACGAGTTACTAAAATAAAATATTAAATTGAATTCACATGTGCTGTTCATCATGTGGGTCCCAGTTTTCTATGGGTGGGATACAATTGTTAGGTCGAGTTTCACACCAACACATGGTTTGGATGTCTTTTATTTGAATTTGAATTTGAATTTGAATTCGAATTCCATGAGATGAGTAGAAAAAGTATGGATTCCACACGACGTTTCTCTTTTACGACCAAACAATAAGCGTGCCGTGCCTCAGTGCCTGCATCTTTCTTCATACACGTGCGTGTAAGACACGTTCATGTTTTTAATTGATATTTGAGAGGTCACCGTTGATTCATTTTGGAACCAATTTTGGTTTTCTCTTCGTAACATAATATGTCGGCGTTCTAGACTTATAATTGTTTAAAAAATATATAAAAACAATAATATAAATTTATAAATTATAAATTAATTATTTTTATTATTTTACACTAATTTACTTAAATAAAAGCATAAAGTATTCATAATAATATAATTAGTAAATACTTATTAAGAATATTTGAATTTTATTTGACTAAAAATCCAATACAAATTGAATTAGACAAAAGTTTAAAAAATACTCAACAAGTAAACTTGATTTCTTAAGTTAGGAACCCACTTCAAAAAGTAGAAGTCTTTAATTTGATTCTCACTCTATTTTAATCGACTACTCCTCTAAAATTATATATTATGTGTGAATAAAGAAATTTTCACGTGCTCCGAAGATTCTAACATTCTACCATCATTATGCTATGAAAACTCAAAAGGCCATGTATATGGCCATATTCAGTAGATACAGTATAGTCAGTCATTTTTAATATATATATATATATATATATATATATAATTTCAATCATTTTTCAGGTTGAATCTTATATTGAGTGTGATGTTAAGAAGGTTTAGAAGCAAGTTATTTAGGTGTGAATTGTATTTGTCAATTCCTCTTTTTCCTATGAAATTCGACCATTTTTAGTTATTTTCATCATTTTTTTTTTTTGAATTTTTGCTCCACTCATTTTGGGGTTTTTCATAAAAGTAATTTAATGAAACAATATTGAGTACCTATGGAATTTAATCGAAATATCTTAATGTGATTGATATAGTTTGTGAGGTGTGTATGTCAGATTTTTTAAGTTTTTTTTTGAAAATTTAATAAAAGCAAACATTTCTAAGATAATTCTTTTTGAAGTTTCTTACGAAAAGTTAATGAAATAATATACTAATATTTATAAAATTAAATCAAGAATCCTTAACGTGATTGAAATTGTTTTTAGGATGTTTGCATGATTTTTCTAATATTCCAACAGTTTCATGGAATTTAATTATTTTTTTTTTAAAAAAAATTATGAATTGTAAATGACGATACATGTCACTGTAAGATCCTAGAAAACATAAGTATCAAATTAGTGATGTGTTTACATGAGGGATAAATTTTGCACAGACTTTTCAAAAGTGAAAATAAAAGGATAAATAAAGGTAAAATTGAGATTTTTTATTCTTATCATTCTCTTACCAAATAAAGGTAACGGGGGATAATATCTCATTCCCCATACACCCTCCTCGTCCAAATGCAACCTAAGTGTTTCTTTATATTGCTTTCTTATTTTCCAATTTTTTTAGATATTTTTAAATTTTTAATGACATACTTCATTTATACTGAAATTTTGACTCTCAAATAAATAATACTCTATAAAAGGGATCATTTTTAACAAAAATATGTTGACACTTGAATTTCTATTTTTTTTCTATTTTTATATATATTTTTCTGTATCTTTTAGAAAAAAATAAAAAATAAAAAAAGAGAAAACTGTATTGGTGATAAAGATACATGATCTTTATGTAACTCTTTTAATATAAATTTTTTCACTTCACTAACACGTATTGAAACATAATCGACATAAGAATGATCCTATATCGTCTTTACAGTAGTAAGTATAACTTCAAATAGCACTATTTCAAATATATAGGATTCACTTTTTGAAAATTTAAATAGTTCGTTAATTTTTAAATGCAAATTTACATTTAACTATGTTTCTAGACATGGGTGCAAAATAGGATGATACGTGATTTTCAATCCCTTATCATATCGGCTGATACGTATTGTATCGGCCGTACAGGATATTTCTCGGCCGATATATCGACGATATATATCAGTTCGATATTGGCCGATATCCAAAATATCGGTCTTTTTTAAAAAATAAAAATAAAATGGTGGTGGGTCTGAGTTGATATCAGCAAATGTTTTTGTTTTCAATTTTTTTTAAAAAAAAATCTTCTTTTTGGATTATTAATTTATTTTTTAATTCAGAAAAAATTAAAAAATACCTATATTTTAAAAAAAATACAAAAGAGGAGAGAGAATTTTATCGGCCGATATCTCGATCTTGCCGAGATTTGCACCCCTGTTTCTAGATGTCATGAGATTATTATACCAATAGTTTTATGGATCAAATGAATGAAGTGATAAATCTTATAGATTTTCTAGTCAAGTATTTTATTTATTTATTTCATCAAAAGTAAATTTACATCTAGAAAATTAATTAAGATTAATAAGTACATAAGCTTTGCATGTGTGCCTACTTTCAAGGAAACTCTCTTCAGATTTAGGAGATGACTGTGCATAACATTATCTGTGAAAATAGAAAATGACTTCAATTGAAATTTGTATTTTATCTTTCCTCGCAAACCCTTTTCATAAAAAATGGTTGCTGCATCATGGTTATTTTCCACATGAACTGTGAAATATAAATTCATAGGGACAGGGTTCGAAAAGTAATTTCGATGGCTTGTTAATTTTAAGATATATGATTCACATAAAATGATTTTCGCATAGAAATTATTTTATATCATTCCCTACAAACCTTTTTCATAGAAAATGGTTGTTGCATCATGGTTATTTTCCACAAGAGTTGTGAAAAATGAATTTCTAGAGAGGGGTTGGAAAATAATTTTTTAGACTTGTGAATTTCAAGGAATATGATCCAATCATGTGCTAACCATAGCTCAATTCAATTTTAAAGCAGCTTTTTTTAATTTTTTTAAATGAATTTTTTATATAAAAAAAATTCACTGAGATTTTCAAAAAGAAATGACGAGAGAGAAAAATCTCATCCGAGATCAGCCAAATTTTTGACCTCTATCTGTGACTAATTCCATGATTCAATTAGCTTGATCCATTACCCAATACACCACCTAACTCAATCCTTATTTAGGGGTCAAAAATTTGGAATTAGTCACAGATAGGGGTCAAAAATTTGGCTGATCTGAGACGAAATTTTTCTCTCTCCTTATTTTTTTTTTTAAATCTCAGTGGGTTTTTTTATAAAAAAATTATTAAAAAATAAAAAAGGCTGTTTTAAAATTAAATTGAGCTATAGTTAGCACATGATTGGATCATATTCCTTGAAATTCACAAGTCTAAAAAATTATTTTACAACCTCTCTCTAGAAATTCATTTTTCACAACTCTTGTGGAAAATAACCATGATGCCACAACCATTTTCTATGAAAAAGGTTTGTAGGGAACGATATAAAATAATTTCTATGCGAAAATCATTTGACACCACCTAACTCAATCCTTCTCTGTTCAACTTGACAAAATTATGAAGCAATCCACAATTTAAAACCTAATCCATATTCTAACTCAACCAACGATAGTATTTATAATATATTACTCAATTCATAACCAAATCCAATCCATATTATTGGATCAGTCTAAAGAAATTAATAATTATGAATTTCATTTTCTTTAAAAATAGAAGCCATATAAGAATATTTTTATAAAAATACGAAATTATCTTCTTATACATTTATCACTGCAATCCACCCTCGATACCACATACCAGGTAAAATGTAAAACCAGGGCATGTTCTCATTAGCGGAATTGCAGCCCGCTGATTTTGAGTCATTGACCTCACAGAATTATATCATATAAATTTATTATTATTTTTTTCCAATTTAAAATGACGCGAGAGAGAGAGAATCGAAAATTCAGATTGGAGCGGACCCCGTCGCTTGACGTCCACGTCTGGTGGACCCAGGAGGCATCGAAGCTTACGCTATACATCTGCATGCCACGTCATATTGTCTCGTCCGATCAGATCAGACCCTAACCTAAACAAATACGCACCACGTCAGAACACTCTTGTCTCTTTACCCTCTCCTCACCGCTAGATCAGCATCTCCGTTGCTCACCTTCTCATCTGACGGTTTACCCTTTTCCACGACTCAGCTTACGTCACTAAGCACCAGCCATCTGTCACATGCGGCATTAATATCTCCCTTGAGAAAAGGGCGCGTCCTGCCTTCCAATACAATTTCGACACGTCTGTTCATCCACGTAGACCGTTGATGCGGCCACGTCGGCCCTTCCAGTTTTTAATCCGGAAAAGGTCGTGATGTATGAGCTGGCGAAGAACACTCTAGTATCCTTGTGGCGGGGCCCGCTGATATCCTATGTGCCAAGCCGGACACGTGGTTGTGGGGACCACTTCTCACCGACATGTACCTCGGAGGGGGTGGGGGTTCTCTATGAACCACGTTTCTCCTTGACAGAGCCACACATCGCTTAGCTTGAGAGAACTGCAACCGTCCATCAGCATTATCAGCTGAATGCGATTGATGGACGACGATCCTCTTGAGTCCTTCTGTGCTTCTAAAGCAGAGCGTTGAGGCAGGAGATAATATGAAGCTGGAGTATGTTATTCCAGCTCTCCAAAATTTGATTGACATTTATGGTTTCTCCATTAATTCCATTCTATGATCATTCTTTTATTAAATTATTTTTACAAAAACTTCCAAAATCAGAATTATCTAATAAAAACTAAAAAATAATGAATAAAATATTTCAAAATGGACAAGTTAACTCGATGCCTTTGGCTTGGGCTGTGTGCATCTAGATCTTTATCCCTTGTATTTAAAGAGATGTGGAAAATGATAAATTTTAAGGAAGAGAATATTTGAATTTGGCAAATGCCTTTCATTGAAGAATTTGTTTCTAAACCACATTCAATGAAATACTCAACCTGAAAATAGTGGAATCGACATCTTCAAAAAAAAAAAAAACATTAAAATGGTCGAATTTATGCCCATCAACATATATGATACAACTAATATAGGATGCCTATCCTAATACGGACATGCTAGGAGACACGAATTTTATTGAACTTTCCACTTTGTCCCCCATTCATACGTAAAAATCGGTTCACTATCCAGTGAATCGGTTCACTCATCGGTGCACCAATTTGGACTCTTTCCATTTCTAAGTGAATCAGTTCACTCATCGGTGCACCGAACAAGTGAACCGATTTTTGTGGATGGATGGGGGACAAAGTTAGAGCTGAAATCGGGCCGGGTCAGGTCGGATTTTTTAAAACCCAACCCAGCACGAGTTACTAATATATGGAACCTGACCTGACCCGACCCGATCCGAATTATAACCCGACTCAATCCGAAACGCGACCCGACTAGCATTTTGAACCTACTTTAGCCTACCATTTACCAGTCGGATCAGGTTACCTTAAAAATCTCTTAACCCAACCTGACCCGAATTCAATGCTGGTTTCTGACTTTTCAACCCGACCCGACCCGCTGACCCAACTTTCATAACCCGACCTGCATAAATTTCGGGTCGGGTCTTGCGAGTTTGGGCAAAAACCCGACCCGAATTTCACCCATAGGCAAAGTGGAAAATTTGAAAAACTCGTGCCTCCTTAAAGAGCTTTTCTGGAGACAAGGGATTTGCGATTTTTGGTGGAAATTACCGCGTTGGCCTTTCGCGTCAGCGTGGTTCGGACGTGAGATAAGAATATTTTTCCGTCGTTCGAACCATAGGATCGTTCGAACGATTATTCATGCCTAAATCCATTAGTCTGGACGTTTTGCATATGCTACAGTAATACTACATTATTTAAATAATAAAATATATTTTAAAATTTTAAAGTTATTTTTTAACCATTGTGTATTTCTAAAATTTATCAAATTAAATATCCGGACTTGTAACACTCCGAATTTTCAAGCTATGTATATATATATATATATATATATTTTATATATGGAAATTGCCCATTTAAACTATGAATTAATGGATATGAACCTTAGATGGGTAAGGTGTTGGGTCAATTGTCCAACTAAGATCCAACGGATTGTGGATATGGTTCAATTGAAATAAATGGGTGAGATTTATTTAATTGGGTCAAGATTGTCAATTGGGTCAAATGCCCAATTGGGACCCAATGGGTCATGGTTGACTTATTTGACCACTAAGTGAGTTCAAGCTTAATTAAATTGGGGCTGAATTAAGTTGGAAATGGAATCCAGGAATTGAGTTGATTTTAAGTGAGTTAAATGAATTGAATTAAAGTTATGAGTTGAGTTAAAAATATGAGTTGAATGGGAATTAAGGGGACCTTCATTTTAAGTGAGTGGAGTTGGAAGATGAAGGTTTTTGGTTGTTACACAAAGCATACCATGGGTACACAAGTTAGAGACATGGGAGTTTCATCTCATGGAATGAAACTCCAAAGGAAACATTAAATGGGGAGGTGAATGGTTTTAGTTGTTACACAAAGTCATCCAAGGCATACACGTTGGAAGATGGAGGGGTGTTCCATCTCAAGTGGTGTCTTGGCCAAGCCAAGGGACACTTGGGAAGACACCATCATTATGAGGAAGTTGAAAGGTTGGTTGTTACACAAAATACATACAAGGCTACACATTGGAAAGGGTGGGAGTTTCATCTCATGGGATGAAACTCCAAAAGGAATATTAATGAGAAGTTGAAGGGATTTTAGTTGTTACACAAGGTATGCCCATGCATACACGTTGGAACATGGAAGCCAAAGGGTCATATGGTTGGAGTTTCATCTCATGGGATGAAACTCCCAAAATAAGTATTAATGAGGAGGTGAAAGGTCATGGGAGTAAGAAGGTTTTCACATGTCCTGAAGATTAGTCATGAGCTCTAAAAGACCTGAATACCTTGATCACAAAAAAAAAAATCTAACTTGAAATAAGTAAATTTAGTATAAATTTTATATTTTAATACAGATTTAGGTTTAATTGTATTTGGATATGACAGTCAACTAACTTAAATGACAAGTAATATCAATAATATATTGTTTGTTAAATTACATGAAAAAAATCCTAAGAGTTAATCACATAAGTCTTAGCCATAATACCCGTTAAATTTGAAATTAGAAGATAGTAGTGTCCCGATGAAATATTGGTGAATTTCATCATTTGAAGGTTGAAACAGGGATTTAAAAAACGCCTAAACTGATATATCGGCCAATAATTTTCTCTCTCATTCGATATCGACATTTCTCTCTCCTCCGATATCGGAACCGTGAAAAAACGTGAGAACCCATGAAAGCCGTAAACCTTGAACTGTTAAAAACCGCAAAAAAACCGTGGAAAACCGTGAAAAATCGTATTGGTGTTTTAAAAAAAATAAATTAAATACCGATATTTATGAATATCGGCCGATATTGTGACCGATATTTCGGACCGAATATCGGCCATATCGGCCGATAATATTTATGTACGGCCGATATATATCGTATCGGCCGATATCGTTCGGTATTAAAATACCGATACATATCGGCCGATATGATATGTATCGGCCGATATTTCAACCTTTGGGTTGAACTATAGATTTATATTATTCTGTTTTGGCTCATTTTTACTGTTATAGCAAATTAAAATTAATAGAAATATTTTTTTGAAAATAAAGACAAAGATAAAATAAATAAAAATTACAATTTTTTTAGATTTTTCTGCAAAACTTTAAGACCCTATTTCTCTCTAAATATGAGTGTGTTAGGTAAAATTATACACAACCTCCTACAAACAACAAACATCGATTTATGCTCTCGAACCTTAAACATATGATTCTTTAACCAAGGAATCTACTAGTTGAATTACTTGTGCATCTTAAACAAATCAAATTGTCTCGTAAACTTGTAATTTTAACTTTAGTTTAATTTTTTTGTTTCGAATGTATCAAGCCTGTTACAAGTTTCAATCGATTTTTTTTGGGTTTAGATTCTTATCAAAACTATTTTTTTTTTAAATATTGATTAAAATGTTAATAATCAACTGAAATTTTTTAATCCAACTGTGAAAGAGAAATTTTCCCTCACGGATTTCGTGACTTGAATCAACGTTAAAAATGTGCAAGAGGGCATATAGAATGCGTGTAACGGACGTGGTCATACCGTCAAAGATGCACAAGCATTTTATTGGATGTCACAATCCAAAATCCACACCGATTGGACGTTCCAACTATTTGGGAAATTGATTTAGGGATTAGAAATGAGGCACATGCTTTGCACATGTAAAATTAGTTAAAATTTATAGTGATTTAATTTTCTTTAATTCAAAATTTAAAATTATATTTTTAAATACTAGAGTAAACGAATTTCGGCCATATTTTTTAAAATCACCAGATTTAATTCTAAAATTTATTTTCCTATTTTTAAATAATTTTTCATTTCAGATAATAATATGATAAGTTAAACTAAATACTTCCAACTTACCAAATTCTATTTCAAAATATATTTTCCTATTGTTTGCTGTTTTTAATGAGTTTTGCCTTTTTTCTGAATTAAATTGTTCTAACTATCAAAATCCCATCTTAAAATCTCTTTTCATATTTTTTTACTATTTTTGGATTAAATTTTCTTCTTTATTTGCCAACATAGAATCAAATCACAACCATTCAAAAAGCAAATGGTCAATATTTAATAGATAGACACCTTAGGTGCTATTTGTCATTTTCCACCTCGTGAAAATGAAATTAAAAAAAAAAAATGAGAGTTTTATCTCTTTTTGCAATGAACAAGGTTTTTTTTTTTTGTCAAGAGTACAGAATATGGGACATTTTTTTATTCCAAATAATACATTTCCTATAGAGGGAGGTAAGAAAATTTAATGAGGAAAAAAAAGATATTTTCTAGTTTCTACTATTGGCAAAACAACATTTCCTTCATTTTTTGTGAAAATAAGATTTATGAAATAAAAATATAAATACCAAATTTCATGCCCTGATACGATACCAGAGTTTATGACATGTCTTAGATAATATGGTTTACATTTAAAAATAATTTTTCTTGTGGAATTAATTTTCTCCACAACCACTCAACTTTTTTTATACTCCATTTTAAATGTATGGTTTACTAAAAATCGTTTAACCAAGTTAGTAAACTATGTTCTAAAGATTACAAATAAAAGTATATTTAATATTTATCGAGATTTCAAAAGCTGATAATATATTGTTTCATAAACTTAATTTAAACAATTTTTGATAAACTTTATATTTATTAGAAAAGCTTTCAACAAACCATTAGATGTGATCCACAATTTGCATATAATAAAGTCATGTGAAGTAAACATTTATGTGCATGTGCTCCAACCGTACTTATGTGAGGTAGATTTGATTTTTGAAAAATAATCTAAAATCATAATGGTTTCATTTTATAAGAATAAAGAAGATATTAAAGTTGTATAATATATCAAGTAATAAACTTATAAATTATACTCTTAAGTTTTGCAAGAGAATAATACACCAAAGGCTAAGATTTTGAAAGTAAAATTTATATAGCTTTTAAAATTTTAAAAGGCCTACAATTGGATGCTAATATAATTAATTCGGCAAGCTTTAATAAGCAAATGCATTCCTAATAAAATCGAGCGATCCTCCCACAAATATTTTGTATAATTCAACACGGATTTTAATGTATTGCACATTTTATTCTTCGAATTGGTTCACCGAACCCTTCACTGTAAGTGATTTGAAGGTTTCGACGAGCCGATTCGAAGGACAAGATGAGTAATACAATAAAATCCGTATCGAGTTACACAAAATGCCTCCTCGGAAGATCTCTACCCTTAATAATATATTAATATAATAAAAGATATGTATGAATAGACGATGATAACTAATTTTAGAACAATTGTGAATAGAGGAGAAAGATTATGGTAAGAGTTAGACTTCGCCAAATATCAATTCAAATCTATATTTATTTATGTCAGTAATAATTACTTAATATTAGATAAAAAAACACTGGTGTATGTTTTTTAGATAATATAATTTTAATTGGTGAAGTAAGAAACAATTAACAGAAAAACTAAAATTATGGAGGAAAGTTTTGAATATGAATGGGTTGGCAATTAATAAAGCAAAGATAGAATATATCATTACTATAGTGTACTTTTAGTGGATCAGAGAAAATAGAAGAGGAACCAATTAAATTTGAGAAAAGATTTAGTACCACATTATAATAAATTTAGTATTACATATTTATAGGCAACTATTGAATCAAATTGAGAAATAGATCTAGATTGTTTATGGTAAAAGAATATCTTGTAAATCAAAGAGGAGGTTTTAAAAAACAATTGTTAAACTAGTAATGCTTCTTAAAGTTGAGTATTATACAACAAAGAACAAATAAGCAAAAGGTAATGGTAATTAAAATACGTGTTCTAAGAAATTAAAGTAACATCAAAATATAAAATTAAACAAACTTTTAGAATAGTCTAGTAGATAAAAAATAAAAGAAATTTGTTTAAACAATGTTATCAAACCCGACCCGAGCAGGTCAACCATGACCCAGCTGAAATACGGGTCGGATCATTTTAAGTCCCTTCTAGATTTAAAACCCTTAAAAACCCTCTTCGACCGGCGGCTACCCGATTTTTCTAACAAACCCGTGAACAGACCCTTAAAAACCCTTGGTTTCTTTAAATGAAGATGAAGATTTGGTTCTTTTGAAAATATGATTTTTGAATTATTAATTTTTTATATTTACAATTGGATTTGTGAGAAGAAGAAAAATAGTTTTATAAAATATAACCTTAGTTAATAATTTAATATTATTTATAATATTATATTAACAGCACGGGTTTCACCAAGTATGACTATGGATCAACCCGGTTGAATCTTATTTAACCCACCTTTCCTCCGAGACAGGTCGCTCCACGGGCCGGGTTTTAAAACATTGGTTTAAAGTAGTTTGTGCAAATATATATAGAAAAAAAAAATATAAATGATGAAAGCAAACCACTCAGTAATCCAAAACAAGAACAAAATCATTAAACATCATACAGACTTACCTCTTCTCTTTGTTTCCACGAAGCACTAATTAAAAAAAAAACACATTGGGATTTGAAAAAAATATGAAAGGAATGAGAATGAGAGGTAACTTTAAAAATTAGATTGGAAATGGTAAAAAAAATGATAAAATGTAGAATAGTGATTGCATAATTTTTTTATATGATAGAATAGAAAAGAAATAAAAACGTTAACTCCAAATAAATAGAATTAATGATTTTAATGATGATGAATTTTACTCTTTTATTGAAATAGAGAGAAGAATATTGATATTTTAATTTATTATGCTGCTAAAATAAAGAGGATTTTAGATGTTTCAATAAATAAAAATTTAGTTATGTTCAGTATTTTACCCACATAATTTCAAATGATGACTATGGGTCAGTAATTGAATAGCCAATAATGCATAGTTGTGTCTAGTTTCGTGACTAGCAATATCTAGTAGAATAATTTTTTAATGTATGGGAATATTCATAACTCTGTATTTACATCTTGAGATAATGAACCTACCAATATCATATATGTTATATAAAAAATATTTTTCATAGTCTCTTTCTTTACCAAAATCTCTACAAGACTCTTTCTATCAAGAGACACTAACTAGACATACTATCAAATGAATCTCACGGTAGTTAGGTGCGATTCAAAGTGGGGATCATATGAATAATTTGTACAAAAAGTTTTACTTTTATCTGTCCATAGGTTTAAAACTCATAATCCAATTAATGATATATCTCATTAAAATGCATCACAACTTATAATCCAATTAATGGCATGACTCATTAAAGTGCATCACTTGGATTGTAGCACCAGCCTAACTCTTTCTGGATGATCATTAAAGCATAAAAAGAAAAGATATAGAAAGGATGCATACGTTGCAAAGTGTGGAAATCCAAACTCGAGGTGGTGTTGAAATTTTAGGATTAATCCTCAAAGACCTAGTTTCAAGAATGTAATTTAAAAATGAAATTTAGCTGCTTCTTTCTCGAACTTAAAGCTATAACCCTATGTAAATTAGTTCAAATGGTTATCTCCTGTTTCAGAGACTAATTTTAGTGATGTCTTAAAAGATAAAAGTACTAATTGTGAGAATTTTAATAAAATTATATCTAAAATTTTTCACATGTACATTAAAAAATAAACTCTAAGTCGAATATCATGTCAAGCCGTATAAAGAAACCCCGAAGTCTGCTTCTGAGACTTCAAGATCTAACTTCAAGGTTAGTGCATGACAACCAAAATATGTTCTAAGAAATTGAATTTCGTTCCGATGGTTTTCCTCAGAGGCTAGATCTGAGATTGATGAAGGCAGAGACATTATATCTCAGAGTTGTGAATGACTAAAATCATATAGAATTAACTGTTTTGTTTTGCTTTTCGAGGGTGTATTTGGATTTGAAGATTTTCATTCTTTCTAATCTTGTAACTCTTATTTTGTAATTCTTTTAAGTTGAATGGAATTTGATTCAAAGCTATTTTACACATGATTCTTCAATGTCTCATTTTATTTAAATTTAATTTCGACTTCATATAATTTTTTATTAAAAATGATATTATTAGAATATTTTGCAAGTAGTGGTTCAACTAATAGATACTTTGTATGAGAAGTTAAATCTCCTAAATTCAAGTCCTATTATCATCCAATGTCTGAGACCGCATGCATTTAAATCACAAAATAAGAAGAAAAATCATTTTTTAAACATAACTATTTGAGTTTCTTTTTTCCTCTATAAAAAACAATTTTAGCTTTCTTTTTTTACAATTTTATATAGATTATAGTTATTTTTATCTAGTTGTAGTTTATGAATGAATATAAGCATATAACATGGTTAAACATTATTTTGATTCATGTATGAATATAATATAATCAAATATTTTCTTGATACATAATTTATGTATAAATATAAATTTAACGAATACAATTTTGTCGATCAATTAGTTTATATTTTACGTACTGCATTTAATAAACTTTTTAAATTATTAACAGTGGGCCCTAATTTGCATAAGAGTGTACTGATGATAGTTTGTGAATTAAAAAAAAAGGCAATGAGTGGAATGGATGGGATGTTGGATTGTTGGGTTGAGATGGCCAACGAAGAGAGGCGCAGGGCTTGGCGGACCTCAAACAGCCTATTGGATTTGGTTAATTCAATTGTTTTATCAACCACGTAAGCCACATGACTGAGGGGATTAGCTGGCGCCCGAAAGTCCAGTTCTCGACGCGTAGATCGTATCTCATTCCGACACGTGTACAAAGATGTGACGCAGAATTAAATAGATGTAAAGCACGAATCTCAAAAGCCAGCTCAACCACCACCATAGGCTCCGTATATACATGCTGTATACCCATTCAGATATACGGACACGTGTCTCGTGACGTGGCATCGGCTTGGCTCTCCTGCTACCCCTGTTCCTCATTTCTTCTTCTTCTTCTTCTTCTTCTTCCCTTCCTTCTCTCTCTCTCTCTCTCCCTGCAAAACCACCTCTTCTCTTTTGTTTTGAGTAATCTTTATTATTACATACACAGGACACGAAGGCGTGTATATTTGTTTTCTCTATTCTCAGTTCTCCGTTCTTCCCCCGTTTCGAAGCCAGTGCTGCCGATTCAGGATTTAAAATTTCTTTGCTGTGATCTCTCTTGAATCGTTGCGAAATGATTGGAGGCCTTTAGAGGCGGAGGAGCGGAGAATTTCGGTTCGGAGGCGGCGGCCTTGAATTTTTGGATTTGGAAGTAAGTGGAACATACTTTTGGATTTCTTCAATTCTGATATGGAATGTGAGATTTACGAATCAAAGCAGGGTTCTTGAATTGGCAGATTACTTGGATCTCTGAAATGTTTCGGTTTTTCGTCCTTCTCTGTTACTTGGTATTTCTAATTTATAAGAAATGTGTTTGTGTTTTCGAATTTTTCCATCTCTCCCTGTATAAATGCCAGAAGTTAGATTCTTTTCTTAAAAAAATAAAAAACTAGAACGGAGGATCGTTTTTGAATAACTTGATGCTCTTCGTGAATGAGGAGGTGAAGGAGAAGAAAGGGATTTCGTATCCAGAAATCACGCTGGTAGACAAAATCATATTGATCGAGGAAGTCGTTGATTCGGTGTTTAGAAATAGGAATTATGGAAGGATCAGGCTCGGGGGTTTAGAAAGAGATTTACATTGTTAATACTTCTATTTTTTGGATTAATTAGAAGAGAGTTCAGGGGTATTTATGTCCTTTTCTATCTGATCTTCAAATCATGATTTCGCCATGTTGGCACAGCCACTATAGTATGGACAAATGGCTTTCGGAATTCTAGTTGTGGGTTGTAAAAATACATAAGTGCCCTTTGTTGGCTTTGCGTTAGTGTATTTTGGCACGATAATTTGGAAGAGGGAGGGCACGGCCCCTGATAGTGGAACACATCCTTCAATTCAATTCATGCATCTGGCCTTATTGTTTTCACTCATGCAAGAAGTTAATTGAGTTTGTAGATGGAGAAAAAAGCTGCGTTGTAGATTGGATTCATTATAATCAGCAGGCCATCCATTTTGTTTTGTACTATAGTGGTGTGGTTCTGTTAGCCATGATCCTTAGACCTCTGGGTTTTTTGCTCAATTATGTGCAAACCATCCTAAAGCTTTTGATGAATTATGCAGTTTGAATCTTCAGTGTCATATTGGGTACGGCAGAATAGTAGCTGGTCCATTATTTTTATGCTCCTAAATCGCTATGTCCATGCCGTTTACCTACTTACCAACCAATCCCAACTTTAGTTTTTGAGAATAGAAACTATAGAGCAATAGATGGCTGAACTAGACTTTAGTTCTTCAAGTTCTCAGACGTCATATTTGCCTTTGGGTCACGATACAGGCCCACCGAACCCCTAATGCTTTTTGTTCCTACCATTTTTCATCTGACCTTCATCTTTGGCATATTTGGAATCTTTTTCTCTGTTGAATTTAAATGGATGCTTTGCTCTTGTTGCTCACAGTGCTTCCTTGAGCTATTGGCTCAAGCATTAATATCCGTGTGCATAAGTATCCAAGGACATGAGACCCTCTTTTACAGTATCTTAGTCATTGATATTGGAAAATATCAACACTACCGGCAGGTGTAAAGCTTACAGGCATCGCAGATTTCTTTTTGAATCTTTTTATAAGCATTTGCTATGACCTTCTACTGTCAGTATCTGAGTGGATGTTGATTTTTTTAACCGTTTTGGATAACCAAATCAAGAAAATTCAGAAACAGCTCTATGATACCCAGGTGAAGTATGGATGTTGAGACCTCATAGGCAAAGTTTGCTAGATGTTTTTTTTTAAGTGAAGTATGGATTAGGATATGGATTGGCAGTTTGAAGAATCTGGGAATCATAGTCCACAATTGTGTAAACTTATGTATAGGCATGCTAACTAGAGTGTGGGCTCACTGCTTAATTCTATCGACGAATGACTTGTATATGGTATATTTTGCATATTCTATAAAATCGTATTTCTTCTTAGATTTTTTTTTTCTTTCAATTGTAAAATGACATCCTGCTTTTTGTAACGGAGCTTCTTGTAGTTTGAATCTGGAAAGGAACTATACCTGAAAAAAGGGTGTTGAGGTGTGCTGCGAAGAAGTGATGCCGATGGGAAGTACAGAAGCTAGGACACCACCTAAGTCTGAAAAAACTTCTTCCCTGTGCAGGTCAGGCATCCAACTTTAGATCTCAATTTTTTTTTATGTGAATTAATTTCCTAATCTCTACAATCACTCATAATCAGAACCCATTCCACTCCATTTTGGGTGGAAGCATGTAAGCCTCCCAACTTGCTGGCAAGTTGGTGACGTATGACGATTTTTTGTAAGAGTGTTTTCTAGAAAGTTCCTTAATTAGAGCCCTCATTATACATAAGTAGCTTAAGCCAAAAGATCGACACCATCCCTACAAAGTTGTTATTGGATTCATAAGCAAATAATGTAGGTTCTTGATGTTTAAAAGTATAAACTTTTGCTCCCCTAAATATGAGTTTGTTAAAAAGGATGAGTGGAATGACATTAAAAAGGAGAATTAGAAATTGGACAAAATCTCAAAACACACATGAATCTTTATATTTCTCTATTTCTTATTGGTTGGTGGCATCAACCATAATTGTTCATGTCAGACAACATCTTTTCTAATTCTCTAATTGGTTGATTTATATGTGGAAGTAGTACATGCACATGTACAGGAGAAGATCTCTTAGAAATGATGATGATGATGCACAAGGCATAGTGTGAGTGAAAGAGGTTCAACTGAATTAGGTGGACCCCATGTACATGTCATACACTTGGGCAAAATATTAGTGTTTATTGTAGACTTGCTTCCATGATCTACTTCAATTAGACGATCATGAGATGATATCTTGTAGGGCTTAGATGAATCAAGGAAGGTCTTGGGGGTGGATAGCATGAGTAGTAGTAAACATTAACCACCTGGATAAGGGTGGATCAAATGTCACTGCCATCAAATAAGATGTTGGTTTGTGTTTTGGGCAATGAAAATCCAAGACATCAGAAAGTTACGAATTAACACCATGCATAACTGCCCAACTGATTGTATCTTGTAAGAGGTTGAAACTTCACCTATTTCTATGCTTTGGATGGGGGTGAAACTTCACCTGATCCCATGCTTTCTTTGTCTCCTTATCATTGAACCTACTGATGAAGCTTGCTTGTGTAAAAAAATGTTGTGATTCACCACTTCAACAGAACCACCCTCACATGATACATTGGGTTTCTCACTCCATTTCAAGTTCTTGGCCATGATGCCTAGACACTTCAAAGTAGGCAACGCCTGTGTCATCTTGTGTCAAACACTTCATTTTTATGTGTAAAACAAGTTTCCTTTACGTATCCATGGCATCTCCCTACCATATCCATGTCATGTCTAGGCGTCATAGATTATGGCGCCATCTTTCAGGTCCATACTGAGTATATGGTGGGCTCTATTGATTAGTGATAACCAATCATGGCATGATGCTTGTTATCATGTATGCACTCTAAAGTAATAATTATGGAATACTTGTGATCATTCATTACATAAACACATTTGAATACTTATTTTTTGCTTTTCTTTGGAGTACTAATTGCTTCTCTGAAATGAATTTCATTGTGATTTTATTTTTGCATTAGCAGGAACAGGGTCAACCAGTCAACATTCATCATGCATATCCTGATTGGGCTGCAATTCAGGTTACTTATATTCATCACTTGGAAATGTTTTTGTAGTTGTAACTAATCCTTTCAGGCAACATTCATTTGAGTCACTTGAGTGTTTGTCATCTTCAGGCATATTATGGACATGGAGTTGGTCTACCACCTCCATATTTTGGCTCTGCAGTCGCATCTGGTCACGCACCTCATCCATATATGTGGGGTCCACAGGTATTTGGATTTTTAGTGTGTACCACTGTGTATAGTAGACTACAATAATCATTTGAGAAAATGTGTTATCAGACTTTTTATTGTATGATATGTGAAATGAGGATGCAAATTTATCAGGGTTTATGATGGTTTAGATTTTTGATGGACATTAGAGGTGAGATTCAATTATGAGATTTAAATTACTTCTGAGAATATGACATGCACAGGCAATTGTGTCAATATTGATAATGATAAAAGATGAAAGACATCATACCAGCATTCCCTTTCATGTATATTTGCAACATCACCTGATAATGAAAACCCTCATGTTTAATGTCGACCGGCAGGACAAGAATGCCATTTGTTCAATAATTAAAGATGAAAGACCGCAAGACCTGCATTCCATCTCATATGTACTGGCAACATCATCTGATAATAAATTCCTCATGTTTATTGTTTGGCAGGAGAAGAATGCCATTCATTCCCACAAAATAAGCACTCATGCACGTGAGACTCATTCATTTGCTAAATGCCACTTAAGTCTGTAGATGGATGCTATAGGACTTTCATTTCAAAACCAAAATAGAGTGGAAGATGTCCGCATTGGTTGAATGATTTGAGGCTGATTGTTTGTTCAGGTCCCTATGTGAGCAGTTGGCTCTGCTACACATGCATTGACCTTAGATTGCTGGCTTCAGTGTCTCCTATTGGTCATTCCTATATCTCATATGTATAGAATCTGGATATATTTCTCAACAAAGAAATATTACTTTGTTGGTATATCTTATGAGATGCCTCAGAATGGCATATTTGTTGCCTTGATATTTGCAGCAGGAGGAGAGTCACCACATCCTGCAGCCCTTTTGTGCAGGTGGAGATGTGGACTGTGGTCCCAAAATGGGTCACGTCCTGCAGTGCCATCACAATCCCATCTTGAAAACTATAAATAGCCATGTAAATGGATGATCGATTGTACCATCTGAAATCAAAAGATTCATTTGAGTTCTATATCGCTTCTTGTTAATCTTTCATAATTTTTGTGTGAGTGAGGTGGATTACCAAAAATTGGGGTTATTGAGTACCTGGCCAAATCCAACAAATTGCTACACCATCTCTCCCCATCATCATCCCATCTTTGGATCCACGCACAATTTGAACCATTTTGAGATGCAGTAACTTTGGAATTAGCCCATGTCCTATAGACTGTTAAATCTCTGTAGCCTCTAAAACTACAGTGATTTATTCAAGCTGATATTCAGTATTAACCCCTACCAGAAGAAACTCTAGGGGCTTTGATCCCTGTTTAGATAGGGATATATAGGAAATGGGAATGGCATTGGGTGGGTAAAACCTGATCGGATCCTCATCTGATCGGTGATCATTCTACCCCTGTGATTTTTGACCTTGAAAACTTCAGTGCTATAAGCTCTTGGTTTTCATCGCCATTCTCTCAATGCTGTGACGATTGGAGGTAGGACTTTTACCTCGAATTTTATCATCCATAAAGTCTTCTATCCTTTGCACCCAACCAACCCTTTGAGTCCAGCCCATGACAAATGTGCAGTCTCCCTAGAGAAAATCAACACCACAGCCTCCCTTGACCTGTTTCCCTATCAAAGCATGGTGCTTTCAATCAACTCATTCTCATAGTTGACCATGGGCCCTACCAAAAAGTGGCTAATCACAACTAAATGGTTCTCAGTGGATAATTTTTCATACCTGAAGAGCCCCATCCTTTCCAAGATTGTGGAATCCCTCTATTTATGAGCATTTACTTGACTTGAAACTGACAAAATTTGGCCTGCTAAACATCAAAAGATTGTGCTCCATCCACTATACTCTTTTATCACGTAATCTCTGAGGCGAGTTTGGATCTGGTTCCATCTTCTCATGGTTGACCATGGGCCCTACAAAAAATTGGTTAATCACAACTAAATGGTTCTCAGGCACCGTCCTTTCCAAGATCGTGGAATCCCTCTATTTATGAGCGTTTATTTGACTTGAAACTGACAAAAATTGGCCTGCTAAACAAAAGATTGTGCTCCATCCCCTATACTCTTTTATTGTGTAATCTCTGAGGCGAGTTTGGAGCTGGTTCCATCATCCATAATTTATTGCCTACTTTATTAGTTGAGGAAACAGTGTCGGATGCATTATGAGGTATCTACAACCATGTAGTCAGGGATCCAGGTTGGAGTAGTAACAGTGCCAACATTTGTAAGCTCCAAATGGAAAAGGGACATTTTTCCTATCGAAGAAACAATTGGGTTGATGGATGCTCTTTTGTTGCCTTTGCTAGTTATGTGAATCAGAATAGCTGTTCTATGATATTCGTTTTCAGCAGTCAAGGGTAATATATATTTGTTGCAATGTCTGCTATTTTTTCTTGATGGAAACTTCTGGCCTCGTATGCAATTCTTTCATTAAAATAAAACTGTTTGTGCTTATTGATTGTAGTTGTGGCAATACCATTAATAGAAGTATTATTATGTTCTTTGACAGTAAAATGGCATCTTCATAATGCTTATGAAAGGTTAATAACTCAGATTCATTGAAAATGGTAATCCCAACTTGACATCTTTTTTATTTTGGCAGCCTATGATGTCACCTTATGGAACACCATATGCAGCAATATACCCTCATGGTGGTGTTTATGCTCATCCTTCGGTTCCTATAGTAAGTAACTATCTAATCTGACAAGGATCACCAGGTGGCGGAATTTTATTGGTACACTGCATGGCTTAGGAGTGTCTAAACCATGAAACAGTCAGAGAAAGTGTTGTTGCTGATGTAAAGTTGAAACGGGATTTGAGGGACATGATCTAAATGCATGTGTATTGTTATATGCAGGGATCACATGCTCATTGCCATGGTATTACTTCATCAGGGACAACTGACAATGTGGTATTGAGCTTGTACTGCAACTTGTTTTCTATATTTGAATCTGTTGACCATTGTTGGAACAGCTTAATGTGTACATTCGATCTTATACTGTTTTGCTCATGTGATAAAAGTGATTGTGATGCAGGTGGCATCTCCTTTAAGCATGGAAACCCCTGCTAAGTCATCTGGCAATAAGGATCAAGGCTTTGTGAAGAAATTAAAAGGACTCAATGGGCTTGCAGTTTCAGCAGGAAACAGAAATGCTGAAAATGCAACAGAAGGTGCAGCATCTGCTATATCACAAAGGTCGTTTGAAATATCAGCTTAGTTTCTTGGTTGAATTCCACACCATGCACTTTCTCATAGCTGTCTTCATGCGAGTAATTGGTGTTCAGTTGTAACTGTGTTATGGTTTTGCTGAATCTGGTTTTTACAACTTTGCAGTGCTGAATGTGGCACAGAAGGTTCAACTGATGGAAGTGATGGGGGTACTGCACAAAGAGTAATACATTTAACTGCTCCACATTTTGAATCTATAAACTTCTTTATTTCTTATCGTGATATTTGTTGCTTATTTATTATAATTTGAAACATGAGAAAAGAAATCTTAGTGATGGTTCTCTTTTGCCAGGGGAACCAAACTCAGAGGAAAAGTAGCTGTGAAGACATGGCTGTCAAAGGTATATGGATACCCTTTTTTTTATGACCAAGGTGTCTGGGGGTTTCACCTGTATTTGGACAGGGGGCATTTTAATAAGGAACGTTAATACCTTTGACCCAAGAAATGTTAATATTTTGTCAATTGATTCATCCATATTTAACAAATATGGTCCACGTTTCTGAACTGTTCTTTCAGGCTAAAAAGTTGGTTCTCTTACTACAAGGATACAAGGTTGTCCAGTGGTCAATGGTATCAAGAGTTAAGTCCTAACCATTTGGAAAAGGGTAGAGAGAGTTACGATCCCTGAATTTGCCAAAACTTGGATATATGTAGCAGTATGTGGAAGCGCAACATATTATTCTCCCTTTGAATTTTCTCTAGCCTTTTAGCCACTCCTTTAGGTATTTCAAACAAAGATAGATGGTAAGTGGGTAGGTTCACCAGACATGATTTAATTAGAGTCAATCTGCCCTCACATGAGAAGTAAGATTTACTCCAAGCATTCAATTTTTTTGAAATCCTTTCAAGAACAGCTCCCAAAACACTTTTGATCTAGGATTTCCACAAACTGGTAACCCAAGATACGTAAAAGGAATCTTACCTAGTCAACCTTTCTAGCTCCTCCACCTCAACCCCCAAGCCAATGATGCTACTCTTCCCTAGATTTGTTCTCAACCCTGATGCCAGTTCAAAGCATCTTAGTACCGCTCTCACCCCAAAAAGTTCCTCACTAGACGCTTCACAAAATAATAATGTATCATCCGCAAATTGTAAGTGACTAATAGACCAATTGTCTGGGGAAATCTCCAATCCTTTAATGAGATTTGACTGCTTTGCCTGACTCATTAGCCCAGTAAGTGCTTCGGCAACCAATGTGAAGAGAAAGGGTGATAAAGGGTCCCCCTGCCGTAAACCCCTTGTAGCACATATTGGTTATGTGGGTGAGCCATTCACCAATATTGAGTAGGACGACTCCTGAACACATGCCTTCAACCACCTCCTCCATCTAGTACCGAAACACATCCTCCAGAAAAGATAGTCTTCAAACTCCGATCTGACATGATCGTAAGCCTTCTCCATATCCATCTTTAAAAGCACACCCCTTAGGTCGTCCTTACGTTTTGCGTGGATATGTTCATTTGCAATCAATACCCCGTCCTCCGCTCAAAAAAATCAATGCCCCGTCCAAAATTTCTCCCCCTCCAATAAAGGCACCTTGCGACTCCCTGATTAACTCCTCCAAGACCGAACTAAGTCTCGCAGCTAGTAGATTGAAAATTATTTCTAGACATTTCTACCCATGTAGGCTGTGACGTGTGTGTGGTGTTCCTATGAGTGGCATTGCTCATGGGCGCTCGTATACGACACTTACTGTGGAGCTCCAAGTGGGGTCCACCTAGGCCCCCCTCACACCAAAGACCCACTTCACACCCTATCCTACCCCATGAATTGGATCCCTACCTAATTTGTACCTTGTCTAAATTGATCTCACTGTTGGATTGAAATCTATACAAAACTGGTCATGTTTTTAGCTAAAAAATTATCACCTTAGATTCTCTACACCTTTGATTTTGAGAAGTGCTTTAATCCTTGCTTCTTTGGAGTATCAGTCAGTGATGAACTGATCTCCACTGATGAGAGGTATTTTGCATATGTGAATACAAAAACACAAGAAGGTGGTCTAACAAGATTAGACCCAAACAAAAAGAGGGAAAAAGAAAACAAAAATACAATGAGAATAAAAGAAAAAACTCCTCTAAGTAGAAAGTAGGAAAACTCCACAAATTGGTCTGTGACTCCAAGCTTGGCAAAAATCTGCAACTCCATTCGCTCTCTAGCCGATCTTGACAAAGGATACATCCATACCCAAAGCCAACATCCCAGTCTCGCTGTCCATGATAGAATCATGTGCATCAGAAAATTAATTTACAGGCTTCATATCATTTTGTTTGGCCATATTTCCGGGAAATCCTCCTACATCCGAAATGGATTTTTTATTTTTGAAAAATTATTATCAAAATATTTGCAAAATATATTTAATTTAAACATATCCCTATTTGGAAATCTGCTATTACATTTTGCATAGCTTGTGAATCACAACCATTAAGCATATTATTTATGTTGTTTTCAAACTTTTGTTTAATTCTCATTTTCTGATTCATTCACTGTATCATTTCTCCTCCCATCTCTTCTCTTCCGTACTTTATCCCAAACTGCATTTTCACTTCTTGGGTACCCAGTAAAATCATGTTACATTTGTTTTACATGGCCCCTAAAATTCAGCCCAAGAATCTCTGTTCTGTGTTTGTGGCAAGTCCCATCAAGACTCAGAAAAAGCTGCCATATTGGATGGTATTAGGTTTCCTACTGAATTTCCATTGAGATTGGGTTCTTAATGCCTTGTTGAAACTCTCTTGTTCTCTGTCCCCAATGATTGGAAAGGAATTGATATTTGTCACTAAGGCAAGAGAAGCTGAGGATTTCCCTTCCATAATTCTTATAATCATTTCTTTCCACAAACCTCATGGTAGCATCAATATCTGTAGATCCATAAATTAGCCTCTCAACCGAAGGGTCCTGGCTCCTTTAAGACCATCTCCTGAAAATTTCAATTGTTCAATAGCACAATAACTATAGTGTGTATACAAACTGATCCTTCATTGAATTGTTCTGGTTAACCTGCAGCAAAGGATGGAAGTGTTGATTCGCAGGACACTGCTCATACTGGAGAAGCAAATGGATATTCTATTCATACAACTGGTGCTGCTGTGGCAGCTTCAAGTGTCCCTGGGAAACCGGTAGGAACCATGCCTCTGCCTAGCATGGCACTGGGTGAGTTCAGAGGATCCACTGGTGCAAAGACAAAGTCAAGTGCAGTTGGCATTCCTTCAGCAGCCAATGTAATGGTGCCTGCCCGTGATGGTGCGTCTTCTGAAACTTGGGTGCAGGTATAAATAATCACTGTTCTTATTTCTCCTTTGTTTGCAACTTACCTGTTCTCATTTCTTTGGCTAGATTATTTATAGGCATTTCTTGGAAATGATGCAACGCCTATAATTTTTCTCCTCATGCTACTTCCTTTCAAGAACACGCTTCAAGGAAGCATTTGTGTCAGGTGAAAATTTTGGGATATTCCAAAGGTAATAATACACGGGTAGAAAATTTTGGTCAAAAAGTAGGAGAAAATGCCACCACTGCTTCTGCAGGATTGATGAATCTCACAATTCAATTCCAGACTATCCATTTTCTGAATGATTTGGCTTCATTTTTTTTAGAGATACCATATCTTGATTAAAGCATCCAAGAAATTGTACATGAGAAGTTGACCACACACTTTCTCTTTGATTCAGGATGTTTACCTAAAACAGACTCTAGGTTTCCAATCACATTTTTTTGTTAGCTTTATATGAACCAGCTAGCTTTTCAGTTTGGCTATTACTTCTCCATCTGGGGGTGGGTTCCGTCATTTGATCTCTAAAACTTACACTGAAACTTGAATATGATAGTGGTTGCTCAAATTGAAGAAAACCGTGAATGCATGTACTGCAAATTGTTTATGCACATTTGCTTCTAAGAAGTCCCAAGTCCCAACCTTGTGTTTGTTTTTTTCCATTTCATAGAGAGATCACTAAAAGGAGAAATGAGAAGGTGCATGAGGTTTTTTAGTTGGGTGTTAGATATGCAGGACCTGACTTTATGTGGTCAGGTCTCTTGCAGATGATCATTTCTCCACTAAAAAATAGATGAGATTTACTTGGTTGGATAATGGAAGACGAATTTTTGCAAGTGTCATCAGCTTTCTATCAGGATATGATCAGGATTTGTTTCCTTTTTATATATGGAGGAAGAAGCTTTAAAAGAATATGGTATCGTTGATCTGATAGGAAGCTAATGTATGTTCTTCTCCCCAAAATGGGGAATTTTTTTCTTGGCTGAAGAGTTTTATATGAGGTAAATATTTTTGCATCATGAATATGCTCCTAGGCGTCCTTTTTGTCCATCTTTAAAGTTCAGAAAATTAGTACTTTTAACTAGATTTGGTTCAACCAGGATAAAACTAACCCTGAAATTATGTGCTATTATGCATTTGTCAGGATGAACGGGAGATCAAACGTGAAAGAAGGAAGCAATCTAACAGAGAATCTGCTAGGAGGTCGAGATTGAGAAAACAGGTCAGGAATGCACTATTCTTTTTCTTCTTTCTCAATTTCATTTTGTAAGCACTGTTGCTATGAAGTTCTTGGGTCTAATGTGTTAATTGGATGCTACTTTCTTGTTTAACAGGCTGAGACGGAAGAACTCGCTACGAAAGTTGAATCATTGAATGTAGAGAATATGTCTCTTAAAATGGAAATCCATCGAATTGCAGAGGATTTAGAGAAGCTGAGACGAGAAAATTCTGCCTTAAAGGTAATCCCTCCATCTACTCCTCCAGTACACCATCGTTTCAACCTTATCTCAGAATCGAAGTCTTAGCAAGCAACAATTGTTGAGGGAAGAGGTGGGGGAGGTGTATGATTATCATATTGGTTACATTTGGATGAAGGCAGTGAGGCAGATAGGGATATGAAAGTGCCCCAGTTCTTGGACATGTAGATCGTGCATAGATGAATTTTGTTGATTTGAGGAAAGAGAGTTCCTTTCTACAAATTCATTACGTAGTAATAATTATAATAATATCTCTTTAAATGGCTCGCAGGTGAAACTGAAAGACACGGAATTAGGACAGGGTGGAGAAGGAAATATTGAGAAAATAAAAGCTCAGGGTGGCCGGCCTGTGGCCATTGAGAACCTCTTAGCCCGAGTAAATAACTCAAGTTCAATGAACAGGAGTATGAAGTGGGAGAGTGATACCCATGAGAATTCTAGTGGTAAGCTCCATCAGCTCATGGAATCTAATTCTAGGGCTGATGCCGTTGCTGCAGGCTGACAAATACCCTGCATCTTCGCAATCAATTTTTCTTCCCTTTCCTTTTTTGTTTTAATTTGGCAATTTGTAATTTTGGCTCATATTATCGGCCCAAAATTACCTCTAACAGCACGGCTGAGTGTCGGGGTTAGTTCAGGCAAGGCTAGAGACCTGAGATTATTCAGATGTGATTTTGGGCTCAGGTTTGTTCTTAGGTGTTGAAAGTTGGTAGTCTGATTTCTATTATGGAATCTTCTCCTACTCCATACATTCCATTCCATTTGAAATTGGTGATGGTGTTGAACATGAGAAGCATAGATAATACTGTTGTATACTAAAACAAATTTGAAGCAATGGCGGGCGGTTTCCTTTTTTGACTGCTTTCTGCTTGTGCATTTCTATGTGATAAATGGAGAATGTTGTGCATTTATGTAACATATTATTCTTCTTTTCGCAACTGAGTATGAATGAGAGGGCTATAATTGGCCTTGTTAAGGTCTGGTCGTCTAAGAGTATACGTTTAATGTGTCACTCTGGCCCACATCCAAACACTGGCCAATAAATATAGGATCCATATAAGATCCAATTTTGATGATTCTGGTTCTACGTTAAAAGAGGACATGAACAAAGAAAAACGAAAATCGATACTTAGATTAACGAGTAAAAAAAATTTCAATTTTGTTTGTCTGCTTAGGTAATGATCATAAATCTGTGAATCTTGCAACTATTATTTGCGTTTAAACACAACTGAGAAACGGAAAAAAAAACTACTGAAAAATGTGACGTTGGATTGAATTTGATCAAATGTTAGAAACATTCTGTTGATCAAAACTATACATGAAAAGAGGGAAGAAAGGGCATGGATGAGTTTGATAGATTTACGTGTAAATAGTATGCATAATAAAATTCAACGTGAAAGTTTATTTCCAAGATCATTTTGATTTAATTGAACACTAATTTTATTAGTGTGTTATTGCATGGTGTCTTTTCTTGAGTGAATTTGGATAGGTACCATTGCAATATTAGTGATTAGGGATTCTAAGTTTTGAATTCTTTATTTGAGTTTAAAATTTAGATATAAAATTTAATTTTTTTTTTGAATTTACGTGTGGGAAACTGCGGGATACCCAGTGTAAAACTCCCACGAGTGAGCCCACTATCTCTAGGGCACACCAAAGTTAGGCCATGGGGGTTCGAACCCGTAACCTCTCACTTCCTGAGGCGGGAGACAATCAGTTGAGAATTTAAGCTAAAGGTTTTAAAGAAGTGTATAGAATTTCAATGTCTTCATCCGTTGGTGATTGAATTTTCATAATTACGACCTTTCACTTTTATAAAAAATGAATTGAATTTAAAATAAATAAATGAGTTTAGATATATCCGACCTGAATCACGATTAGAACTGATCCGTCATCCAACAAATAATAATAAATTGAGATTAGACACCTGAATTGAAAGTAGCTAAATACAAATCTTGCCCAACTTAGATCATGTAGTGTTTCTTCGGTTGAGTGAAAGAAGGTTAGCACGACACATTGAAGTTGCGAAGTTGGAACAGAGATGGCACGTGGTTGGAACGTGGATTACACATGAAATCAAAGAGAATAGGCGTCATCATTTCTTTATTTTATAATCCACTTACAAAATGTCCAACTTCAGAGACACCTTCATTTTACAAATTTTGAGACATTAAATAAAGAGTATCTTACTCGTATTTTAAATATATTTAATGATAAATTGTATACTTCGTTTGAATTATTAATAGATGTTAAATAAATGTAAAATGTCTTCTTATCTAAGAGTGACGTAACATTTTGTTGAAGTATTTTTTTCATTAAAAAAAAAGTAAAAAAATATAAAGATACTCAAATGCACAGATATAAAATGTCGGGATTTTTTAAATGGTAATCATTAATTTAAAAATATAAATACACATTAAAAATAACCACAATAAGGTTAGATTTTATAAATCTAATAGAAGATTAAAATTGTATAAACTTATGCATAACAAGGAGAATGATTTTGGTGAAGACAGCCAGCAAAAATTGGAAAGGGATGGATAACTTGAGACATGGGTTTTAATATTGCCGATATGATATAAGACAATATTCGATATATATCTCCGGTATCGTTCAATATTAATAATTTTAATTAATTTTTTTTAAAAAAACATCGCCTTAAATCCCTGATTTGAGATGTCTCCAAGTATACCATACACCAAACGTTGACGTGTAAATGGATAGATGCATTTGGTTTTGTGGTGTCCTTCAAATGTGTGCCGGCCGCCTGCCAAAGTGCCAACAACACCCACTTTTTTATGTTTTACATTTTTTTATTTTTGAAAAGTAAAAGACTAACTCGCGCTGCCATTGACATTAATTTCTTCCCTAAGTTTGGGTGAAATTTAGGTTGGGTTTTAATTTAGATTAGTATGATTCTACTTAAGAAATTAATGTGTTTGGATTATGTATTTGTATGTCTCACATTAAGTTGGATCGATAAAAAAATCGTATAATATTTGAATTAGGTTAGGTTGAGATTCAAAATCAACTTGACTCAACTTGATTCGATCAAAGTATATCAAGTTATAAAATAACACTTAGGATGAGTCAAGTCAGAAATTTGGGTCGGGTCGTATTGAGCGATTTAAATAGAGTTGGATTGAATAACTCGATCACAAATTCGGATCAGGTCAGATCGAATACAATAAGTTTTGATATAAATTGAGTTGAGTTTATTGAAACTCGATCTATATTACAAATATTGGCTGTATTTTAAATTTATCACGTTTTTATCGACAAAATACCATTATCATCGTAATAACGTATATTTATCGGACAATGGTAAATTCCAGATAAATTGGTGTTAAAAATGTGATAAATAGTAATATTATTATAATATCCCGATATATTCTCGGTAAATTTTGTATTTTATTTTTATTATTTTTTTAAATCAATTTTTTCGGTTTATTTCCTAATCAAAAATAAAAAATTTAAAATATCTTAATATTATTAATTGCCTTAATATCTTGAAAACGATATTTATGACTAGGAATCCAATGCATTAGTGACATCATCTAACCCATCTCTGTTAAAAGGTCATTTTCGTGCACTGATGAGCGTTTATTAAAATAATCAGTGAAAAAAGAGCTTCTGTATGGGATTGATTACAACTAAAACAATTCTTTGAACGTGTGTTCGTACTTCATGGCCGGTGGTGTAATAGAGGACTATTTAGATTTTAGACAGCGCCCAAGGGCCCAAGGCCCAAAAGAAACAGACATTATTGATATTAACTCCCCTATTCTTTTTTATCAATTTGATATTATAGATGATGAAAACACGGGTTGGAATCTCAGTCTTGACCGATATATCAGTTAAGATTTTTTTTTTTTAATTAAAACTATCGATATTGGACGATATCGGCGATATATATCTAATATCGTCCGATATTTATTTCTCTTGGTGAAAAGGTATAAAAATATTTTTTATTATAAAAAAATATTCATTACTATCGATTCTCTTTTTAGAAAAGAGGGAGAGAGCACAACAGAACTCAATTGAAACGGTGATAGTAGCATAACATAAGATAAGATTATGTGCTAAAAGCTAAAATTTCTCATTGGTATGAAAAGAATATTTCAATCTTTATGCACTTAAAAAATATATATTATGAATGAGTTTTTTTTAATAATTAAGGTGTTCAGGTATTTTACAATACCAACTAATTTTTAAGGTATGTGTAAGTTTTCATATTCATTAATATCGAATAATATTATGGAAGTGACCATTAGAAAAATTGGAAATCGAATTTATGATTCCTATTCATGAGACGGGTTCTAAGTCACCACTTCAACTCTTATAAATTATAGGCAGCCCATTCGGACACCCCCTTTTTCTGCCAGGGGACACCCCTTTTCAAAATTTAGGTGTAAATTACCATTTTGCCCTCCCGCTCAAAATCCTTCGAACGGTTGTAAAAGCCAAATTCCACATCCTTCGAACCATAGTATCATTCGACGGATCATGAAGATCCTTCGAATGATCCTACAGTAAAAAAAAATTCAACAGTAATTTTTTTTAAAAAAAAAATTTAAAGTTATTTTTTAAACACTGTGTATTTTCAAAATTTCTCAAATTAAATATCCGGACTAATTTCGATAGCCTGATAAAAAAACTTTAAGAATTCAAAGTCTTTTGACACTCCCAAATGCTTAAAACACAGTGTTTTACAAATAAGGGTATCCCTAGGGTGTGTCGAAAACATATTTAGGAGTGTCAAAAGACCTTGAAGTCTTAAAGTATTTTTATCAAGTTATCGTAATTAGTCCGGATATTCAATTTGAGAAATTTTGGAAATACACAGTGCTTAAAAAATAATTTTAAAGTTTTAAAGGAGATATCGACAATATAGACAGTTATTTTTTAATCACTGTGTATTTCCAAAATTTCTCAAATTGAATATCCGGACTAATTACGATAGTCTGATAAAAATACTTTAAGAATTTAAGGTCTTTTGACATTCTCAAATGCTTAAAACCCAGTGTTTTACAAATAAGGGTATCCCTTGACTGTGTGGAAAATATATTTGGGAGTGTCAAAAGTCCTTGAATTGTTAAAGTATTTTTATCAGACTATCGTAATTAGTCCGGATATTCAATTTGAGAAATTTTGGAAATACACAGTGATTAAAAAATAACTGTCTATATTGTCGATATCTCCTTTAAAACTTTAAAATTATTTTTTAAGCACTGTGTATTTCCAAAATTTCTCAAATTGAATATCCAGACTAATTACGATAACCTGATAAAAATACTTTAAGACTTCAAGGTCTTTTGACACTCCTAAATATGTTTTCGACACACCCTAGGGATACCTTTATTTGTAAAATACTGTGTTTTAAGCATTTGGGAGTGTCAAAAGACTTTGAATTCTTAAAGTATTTTTATCAGGCTATCGAAATTAGTTCGGATATTTAATTTGAGAAATTTTGAAAATACATAGTGCTTAAAAAATAACTTTAAAATTAAAAAAAAAAAAATTACTGTTATGTACATCCATTCCTTCTAAGGATGTTGATGATCCTTCGAAGGATCCTAATCATGATCCTTCGAAGGATCTTCAACATCCTTCGAAGGATCGAACCGTTCGAAGGATGTGAAATTTGGCCTGTACAACCGTTCGAAGGATTTTGAGTGGGAGGGCAAAACGGTAATTTGCACTTAAATTTTGAAAAGGGGTGTCCTGATAGAAAAAGAGAGTGTCCGAATGGGCTGCCAAATTATATTGTGAATGAGTTGATGATAAATTCAACTTAATTTTCAACTACAGTATTAAAATTAAAGTATTTACTGAAATAATAAATATAAAAAACAAAAGATCACAACTTTTACCATTTTAAAAGTTATAATTTAAAATTTAAATTTATATCAAATTTTGTAAACTCAAATAATTTGTGTGTGTGTAGTGCCATTTGGACATCTCTTTCCTCCTCCGCTTTGCCACGCCCACCTATTTCTACACTCTAATCAACCCAACTCTCATGGTTTTGTCTCTGCCTGTGAAACTGAGAATCGCATGCCGGTGAGGTCCACATGAGATCAGCCAGACAGTGATATTCACTTAGAAAAAGCATTCATATTTTTAATATGATACCAAATAAATGAGATCCTTACATTTGATGATAATGGTGCCCGGATCATTATCCGTTAAATTGTAGTAATTGATAATATGATTTCTAATATGATACTAAATAAATGAGATCCTTACTTTTGATGATAATGGTGATTGTTAAATTATGTTATTTGACACTATAATTCAACTGAAAAATAGATTTACACTTTTCATGGGTTTCAAATATCGAATGATAATATTTTTTTAAGAGGTGAAATATGACTTTTTTAAATTCTATATTGTCAATTATGCAACAAAAAGATAAGAATAATGATTAAACGTAGCTGGTTTGTTTCCATGTAAAGTAAAAGAGAGGGAGAGAGATTAGAAACGAAGAAGCCTAAATTGGTGAAACTTTACTAAAATTTCATTACCTTGTATCAAAATACAATATAATATTTCTATCAGTGACCCTTTTAAAAAAAATTATGACTTAGTAAAATTTATTAAATACTATTTCATCTCAATTTAATTATTTTATATAAATTTTAGAATTGTTTTAAAATAGTTGTTATATTTATATAGATTTTTTTTTAAATATAAAATTTTAAATAAAATAATTAGAACGAAGAGAGTATAAAATATAAAATATAAGTTGAGATTTAATAAATGAATGAGAATTAATAATTAATTCTGAGTACTAGCGATATAAAAGGAATTGCAGGGCGCAGGTTTGTGTGATTAGCATTTAATGTTAGTAAATAAAAAAATAAATCTAGCCTTTCAATGATCTCCAAATCCAAGCATTTGAATATTGACTGTCCGTAAAGCCTACACGTACTTCACGTATCTCCAGGTCCAGCCATGCTTGCATCTCTGCAACGAGAAAAAGAAAATAAAACAAAGATATCTGTTTTTTAATCACCTTCTTCGCATTTTTCGACAGTTTTGCCTTCGGTTCCCTTCCTCATTGTTGCTTCTGTCTGCAGTCATTGTCTTTCTTTCTAAGTCACTCAATCTGCGTTGCATTTGCTTCTCTTTCTTTTTTTTTTTTCTGAAGAGGGCCATTTTGAACCTTCCCTTTCCAGTCATGAACGTACTTTGTTTTGATTTTAATTCCAGTATTTTGGGACGTTGGAGTGTTTAGAGAAGTGGTTTGGACTTGGGAGTGGTGGAGGAAAATTCCATGCTCTTGTGGGCAGTTTTGGGATTTTAGAGATCTGGCTATTTTTGGGCATTGGTTTTTGGAGGTGGGTTTTGTTGGAACCTCGTTTTGGAATTATGCGGAGAGATTCATGACATTTGGAGAAGTTTTGTGAGGTTTTAGCATTTTTAGGGATTTGAGATCTTTTGGGCATGTGGGAGCATCGGTCACATAGAAATGCGTGGTATATGGAGGAAAATAGTTAAAAGTTGACCACTCTTGAGTTCATTTTGTGGGTGGATAATATTGGGTTTCTGTTTAATTGTGGTATATAAGATCTGGGTGCCTGTATTTGTGATTGTGATGCAAATGTGAAGGAAATTTGCATGATTTTGCGGTAACATTTAGCACATTATCTTGAAGTACATGCAGATTTTATTTTATTTCATTTCTAAAATGAAAATTTCCTGAGGGAATAGTGCTTTCAGATGGTGAGTTCTGTTTTTTGTTTTTTTAATACAGGAAATAATTGGTATCTGGGGGTTTGGTGGTGAGGATATAACGGGAGTGTTAGATTGGTAGATGGTTTTTTCTTCTTTTATTTTTTTTTAAAGAGGAGAAATTTGATTCACGATAAAATGGAGCTTTCAGTCACAGGAAAAGTGTTGGGAGGGAGTTCAAATTCTCAACCGTAATAATCAACATTCAGAAGAGTCTAAATTTGTATCTGGAACGTCGGTTTGAGGGATCTTTTTTATTTAGATAGTGAAAGAGAAAGGAAAACGCCAGTTTCCCGTCATCCTTTTCTCCTTTCTTTCGTCTTATTTTTCATTCTCATTGTTTTTCCGAGATGGGACACTCATCGGCGGTTTGGGATCAGAGAGCGGCGATAGAGGTCACAAAGGACTGGAATGGCATCGATCAGGTGACTCTTAGAGTGCCACGAGGATCATCTGCTCGGGTTCGTTACTCTCTGCCTTCCTCTTATTTGGCAGTTTTTCGCGTTTCAGATTGAATCATATCTTTGTTTTTTATTTTATTTTTATTTTAAGATTCTTATGCTCAGTGATTGCTGAAGTGTATAGTTTCTGGTTTATTTCTTGATGAATTTCATGTCAGCAATCCAGGTTAGCTTGCATGGTGGACAAGTTATTTCGTGGAGGAATGAAAGAGGGGAAGAGCTCTTATTCACAAGTAATAAGGTGTATTTTCTCTGTTCTTTCTTGATTGTGACATTAGAGCCTTGGTTGTGTGTGTTTCAATCTTTGATGGGTTGGTGGAGACTCTGTAGCCATTAGCAGTTTGAATTTTCTTTTTTCTTTTTGGTTTGGTAAGACAGCAATTTAAATTTTGATATCATTGTTGGAGACCCCAGTTTTACTCTACCTTTTTACAGAGATGTCAAATATATCAGTATATCCTTGAACCAAAAGGTCTGCAGCCCTACATGCCAAATACTAGAAACCATAAAACCTTGTACAGCATCACATAAGATGATGTAATCCAGCGTTTTTTAAATTGAACTGATACGTATGGGACAGTTTCGTGTCTGAGACAAATTGGTTTGTCAAGAATTGTTCTAATTCTTATTTCTCTCATTTTGCTCTTTTTCTGAAAAAAAATGTCATTTTCTTTCATTGCCATCATAGCATTATGATTTTGATATGATTTTTAATTTTTCATAATTTTTTTACAATTTTTTTAAATATAACAATTTATCATGTCATTATGATATTGTACTAAGATTATAATTCAAAGTGGTTTGACCAGCAATTGAACCTTCCTTAAATTGAGCCATGATGAAAGAAGTGATTCAATCTACTGTTCGATGCTCAAAACATTGATGTATAACTTCCTTAATTATTATAAAGGATGAAATTCACACTAGACAGTAAAAGATCTCAAATGGTTTCCTAAGAAATAGTAAGTGACAGGGAACAAGATCCTGTATGACATATTCCAGTGTAGGTCATGGCATTCTTGAAATAGCAATTTATGGGCTTGTGAAACTCATAAAAACTAAGCTTTCTAATGTTTCTGGCCATCCAATGTCAGGCGAGAAATGGACTATCAAAATTGGAACGTTTCTTTTGGGTGGGTGGACCTGAATTTTAGGACTTACTAAAATTGGAACTATTCCTTTGGTTGCTCAAATATTCAATTGGACCTGAATTTGATTATGTTTCAAATAGATTTCAATTACCTTATATCAGAAAAAATGATCCTCTGCACATTGATATGTGGTGTCTTGTGTCAAGCACCCCTATTTGGGGTCCAACTAGGACCATGGGATGAGTTGGTCGGAAAGCCCTATGTTTCAATATGGGGCCAATTGAAGATCACTTTGATTAGATTACTCAAAGCGGCCATTTCCTGTACAGTTACCCAATGTGTGTGTGTAAGGAGGTTTGTACATGCCCCGAGAATTGCTCGGGTACTCTAAGAGGCCTTAGTCATAAAAAAAAAAGGGATTACTCAAGCAACGGGTTTGAAAGGCTATGAGTTGAGGGCCTAAAATAGCCAAATTTGTGGTCTTCAAACAATGGTACGAGTGATCCAATCTAGGTGATTTTTGGTAGGCCAAATATTGAAGCACTGACCTTTCTAACCAACTCATCCCCATAATTCCAGGTGAGTCCCACATAGGGGTGATTTGTGATGCACTGCACATATATATCCTGGGGATCATTTGTTCTTAAGCCACAATTCAAACAAACTCATACTCCTATGCAATTCCTGTCTGTTTGTGAAACAGTTAGTCATACTTGTTTTGATTACTAGCAGCAAGAATGTAGCAGTAACTTTTTTCCTCGAGATATTCTGTGTCTTGACTGAGATGTAATATCTTTTATCTGCCACAGGCAATATTTAAGCCACCGAAGGCCGTGCGAGGTGGAATCCCTATATGTTTCCCACAGGTAAACTTTCTTCATGGATTTGCTATGGAAACACTAGCATGGCAAATACATGCTTTAAAAATGTTGTCACATGCAATTGGTTTGGCAGCATGTATCCATGTTCTTACAGACACCATCTTAGTAAATTGGATAATGGATAATTTTCTCTTCACATTTGCAAACCCACTTGAAAATATATATGTGCTGCACTCACCTGTACATTTTCTTTATTTTTCTTTTTTAACACCAATATGGTTCTTTTCTATCATCTCATATAGTTATGATCCCCAACTGATTTGCCCCATTTCAATGCTGTTTTAGTTTGCGAACTGTGGACCACTGGAACAACATGGTTTTGCAAGGAATAAGATGTGGACCATTGATGATCAACCTCCACTTCTTCACCCAAACAATTGCAAAGTTGGATCTGCTATTGACTTGCTTCTCAAACCATCTGAAGATGATCTGAAGTGCTGGCCCCATTGGTATGGCTTCTTGATAGAAATTTGTGTTGGCTTTTTGTAAGAATATGAAGAGAGACAATATTGGAATTTTGCAAGTGACGGTTTTAGACATTTAGCTCTAAGTTGAAATATCCTAAACATTGGCAATATTGAAGTTTGTGTAGGTGTTTATTTCCATATGTGTGGTGTTTGCAGTTCGGTAATCCATAATCTTTCTGAGGGACCTCATTGTGAATGAAAGATGACAAAACTCTATAGTTGGCACTAGTTGTTAAGTAGAGATCAAAGCAACATCGTAGAGTAAGAGGCCTGAAAATGAACTAATAGTATTTCTAATTCAGGATATTTTTTAACTATCCCATCTATTACCAAATCAATGGTCCAGAAACAAAAAACTTGTACATTTCCACATTGGAAAACCATGTACTTGCTCGAGGGTGCCTATAATTCCTCTGGCATGCATGATAACCTGAGTGGCCCATTTTTTTTTATTTTGTTTTCATTTGTTTTTCTCTGATGGCTTTTCCCTTTTCAGAAGATAGATATGGAAAGCAATAATGGTTTTAAATGGATCTTCAAAAAAAATTAATGGTTTTAAATGTGGGTTTTTAAGAAATCCATAACCATTATATGATTTTGAAATGGTGAGGCAAAAGCCTTCAGAGAGGATAGTTTCTGCTATTGAGACTGCAAGTGTAACTCATGTAAGTTTACAGTGAGTGTTTCTCATTAACTTTACATGACTGCTTGGGCATGTTTCGTTCACAGCTGAAATATGTGAAGCCCAAGACCATATTTGGAATCTGTTTCTAGTGAGTGTTACATTTTTTTCTCAATGGAAATGGTATCACGATTGCACAGTTTCTATTAAGAGTGTGTCCTTTATTAACCAAACACAAGTGCCCTGGCTTTTCAGTTTTGAATTTCGCCTCAGAGTGTCTCTTGCACTAGGTGGAGATCTTGTGATGATATCTCGCGTAAGAAACATTGACAGCAAGCCATTCAGTTTCTCATTTGTGTATCATACATATTTCTCTGTTTCTGACATCAGGTATGGAATATTGTCTGTTGGATTATAAAGAACCATGCATTCAGTTGAACCATGTTCATCTTTCTCCACTTAATTTTTTGATTACTTTTCTTGTCAATGTATGTTGTGAGCTTGATATTTGTTACATAATGATTCAGTATCCAGATGAAAATTTTCTTCTGTTATTTCAGTATTTTCGCTTCACCTTTACTGCAAGTGATGATGTATTCTGAATATAAACTGTTATCTAATTGCAGATTGAGTGTCAGGTGATAGCTTGAAAATCCAAATAAACTTAATATTTAGTTGAGAACTGAATTTTCTTTTGATTGATATCAGACATTGTTAGCGTTTTGCAATTGCAACTTCGAACTACTTGATGTATTTCTACTCTGAACAATGAATGGTCATGTGTTTGGGATGTATCTAGGGTAGAACAAAGTATTTCCATAGCTAGCATGGAAAATCATAGATGACATTAGGTGATAATTCTTTTCAAGCTTGCTCTGCCCTTATTAGCTTCTTTACATCAATCACAATCAGCAATCATCATGTCTGCCCTTAAATTCAGAAAAAGAAGGGACTCTTTTCTACCTAATGAGATACTCTTATTTCATTGTCTGCCTTCAGCACCACTGTGGTCATCAAAACCATTTACTCCATGTATTTGGAGTCATCTTTCTAAGTTCTAATTTTTTTTCAACCCTGTCAAAAAGTAAAATATATTTGTTATCATCATCATTTAGGCCTTATTCTGTCTATCTAGGGTTTACTTTGTAGTTCTACTTTGCACTCAACGCCTGTCATATTTTCTAATCACTCTAATCTAAGTTGTGATTTCCCACTGCATCCCAATGTAGTCATTTGATTCTTTGTATTGGGTACATTTCCATTCTTCTATGTACATTTTCAAACCATTTCAAACAACACTTATGATTTTCCCTCTGCCAGGACACCTTCAAAGCCAATTAAGCTCGTCATATTTATTGATGAACTATTGATTCATTTTAGACTCTCCTATGGCTGGTGTAGGCTCTTATTATGATTCTGGATACTATGAATGGGTATAAAAACTTCCCTTTGGGGGCTGGTTTTTTAGAGAATTGATCCAATATTATAGGTTACCAATTTTCTTTTGGTGGAGTAGAAATACAGAGGATTTTGGGTCTCAAAGAGCAATTGATGCTTTCATTACCTCTTTCCCTGGTGTTAATAAATGGCTTTTTTTTTAAAAAAAAAAAAACCCAAGCCTTATGTGAGATTTAACTGAAATGTCTGGCCAGCCAAGTTCGCTTCCGTAAAATGTGCTCCAATGTCCATGAATGGTGTTCGAAGACTCATAGCAGGTTTTGACAGGATGTTTCACTTCTGTATCTTCTGCTGCAGTAAACAATAGTTGATTTTTGTTGAGTCTCCTTTCAATGTCCATGCTAAGCTTAATAGCTTGCTTTGGGCAATTCAGGAGACCCATGCATTCATTATTTGTGCTGGTGCAGTACTCATTGTCATAACAAAGGAGCAAAGGTGCTACCCAACATCTCTCATGATTCCTCCAGCCCTATCATCTAGGATTTCCCCTCTGATCTGTTGAAATTACGTTTTACACATTCGAAGATGGGAGGTTCTATTTGACCACTGTTTTTGAATTGTAAGAAAACAAGTGTTTTGGTTCCAATGGGTGAATCAAACTGAAGAATATTATAGAGGAGCTCTAGGAAGGCTAGGGTGGTATGATGTGTAGAGTTCTACATGAATAGAACTTAGAAAAACTCTCCCATCCAAGTATTCTTTGTAAGGTGAGCCATGCAAAATATCAGTCAATTTTTGAAGGTCCAAAATCGTAGTGCTGGGATCATTGGATGAGAGTGAAATTTTACTTGCTCCTTGTACATTCAATTTCTACGCTTCTCACTATAAGATGTTTACCCCACTTAAAAAAATAATGAGTTTTGTCTGCATTTAGGGAAGCTGCCCAAGTTTTTGAATATCATATGGTGGGATAAAGGTTTTGGTCAGCTGATGCTTTACTAAATCAGCAGCTTGTCAATGGTTACATGGTTTATGTCATTCTTATGCATTATTCCAAAATGGTTAGAATTTGCTGGATTTAATATGAGCTTGACTTGTACTGACAGTGAAGTGAGGATAGAAGGGTTGGAGACACTTGATTTTCTGGACAATCTTCGCCAACGAGAACGCTTCACAGAACAAGGAGATGCAATAACATTTGAGTCCGAGGTTAACACTTCTACTTATGTTTCCATCTGAATAAAGATCAGTGGTGTGAGCTAACAGAATCCTTCTGACTGCAGGTGGATCGAGTTTATCTTAGTTCTCCAAATGTAATTGCAGTACTTGACCATGAAAAAAAGCGGACATTTGTTATTGTAAAGGACGGACTACCAGATGTTGGTATGGTGTTCATTTTTTGCTAATTTTGACGTTGCCCCCTTCACTTAACACTATAGAGAACAGTTGCTACTTGCAGTGAAGCTAGTGTATCCTGATGTAGCAGGTTTAGGTAGAGCTTCTTGACTCAGTCATTCTGTACAGAGGATCTCATTGTCTAGTGATGTGGGGTGTTGATTTGATGGGACCTACCTTGAATGTGGTGCTAAAAAATGATCTAAGGCTGAAAACACCAACCATCCAAAATTGAGATAATAGACATCCAAATTTTGGGCTTCTGCCTGACATCATTCTATTTTATCATCACTTTTGTATTTGCAGGCTACAGTTGGAATTTGGATAGCCTGGATGGTAGACTTTTGAGATATCAACGATCCATAGTGTGGCCCGTCAAAAATAAAATAAACAATAATTGGAGTATTGTTGCTTGTCTGGACAAGAGCTTGTAGTATAGTTGGCAAGTGCCATATAAAAAATGACGAGATGTATTTGCAGGCTGCAAATTAGGGTGGCAAAGGCCTTCCCATGCGGAAGATATTAGGATATTTTTCTTAATTCCCTTTCTGTTCTAAATGGAAAATGAAGACACAAATAGCGTATTACTGCTTTCTTTTGAGGCATGAAAGATGATGCCATCACTATATTTTTGCCATTTAGCCAAGTTCTTCCCTGCTTGCTACGCAGAAAAATATGCCTAAAACTTGCTTCCGTTCTTTCACAGTTGTCTGGAATCCATGGGAGAAGAAATCAAAGTCCATGGCAGATTTGGGTGATGAAGAATACAAGCAGATGCTTTGTGTGGATGCTGCAGCAATCGAGAAAGCAATAACCTTAAAGCCAGGTGAGGAATGGAGAGGACGGTTGGAGCTCTCGGCTGTCCCTTCAAGCTACTGCAGTGAGCATTTTGATCGTGTAAAAGGCATTGAAGGATGATGGAGTGTTGGCACTGCTGTTCTGCACTCATGGCTGCAGCTGTATTTTGTATCATGTAGAGTGATGGGAATATGTTGTGAAAATCCTGTCATTTAACTCAGATTTTGGCTTTAATACACAATTATCAGCATTGTGCCAACTGTTTGTTAGTCGTTGGAGTGGGATACTCAGTCACCTCTCTATAGATGATTTAGATAATGTTCACTTGAATTATTTGCGAGTATTTGAAGTTGGCAGTATAATGTCCCAAAATATTCGACTATAATATTAGTTTAACATATTTTTGTTTTTTGAACATTTCAAACAACATGGATTACAACTGTTTTAAAAAATTATTTTTTTTGTTTCCAAAATTTTAAAGAGAGACCTAGCCATCAAAAACAAGAAAAATCTATTCATTTTATACTTTAGATTTAAAAAAAGTTCTTATCTCTTATTTTCTTAAATATTTATTGTGTAGAAATCCATTAGTTAATATTAAGAAAAAGAAACCATTTAAGTTAGAAAAGAGAATGGGTAAGATTGATTAGTAGTAGTAGCCATAGTTAATAATCTCATCTATTTAAGGTTAGTTTTATGAGTTTTTCTTCTCTAATTAATTTTATTATAAATTATATCAATACACTTTGTAGTCTAATGTGTTTCTTTTTAATTCCATTCCTTCGTATTTTAGAAGAGTACTCTTTTTTCTTAATGCCTTCAATTTATAATCTCTTCACTATATAACCTGAAGTTATACTTTGTTCTACTAAAATCTAACCAATTTCAAATGAGTTCTTAGATTTATTTATTTTCAATTTTTTATCTATTAAAGCTATTTTAAGTTTTATCTTTTAAACTTAAATCACTCATCTAATGTAACATGCACATGTTTGTTATCTTGATTTTTGTTTATTTGTCATTTTTCATTACTCAAAACTCTATCTTGTAAAGCATCATGGATTTAATAAGTCAGTGGAATATTTATATTTTGCTCTCCACATTCCGAAATCTCTTTGAAGTACTTCTATGGAATTCAAATATCTAACTTATCACATATAAAAAAATCTTGGCTGAATATTCTACTACCATGGGAATAATCAATGAGAGAGTTTTAAAGTGAAATCTTGCCTGGATCTTTTCATGTAAAAATTTCTATACCTTACTTGAACATAATCCTCCACCAATTTCCCCTTTAATTCCATTTTGAAATCTACACTTCCCTTTGCTGAATTGCTTATGTTAATGAAGCCTTGACCATTGGTACTCTCATCATCATCATCAGAGCCCTAATCCCTTTTATCTAGGGTTAACTTTTCCTGTTCTACTTCTCCATTTGACCCTTTAAAAAATCATACATTCTATCACTCAACTATCTATCATGTCGTTCTTTATCCCTTCCTCCATGTTTTCATAGGTCAACCCCTCCTTGTACCTTCGACTAGGATCCTCTCAACACTACGTATTGGAGTTGTCTCCAGTCTTCTTCTTACATGCCCAAATCATCTCAAACGAATTTCCCCAATTAAGGCTATTTTTAAATTTATCCGTAATATGATCATTTCTAGACCTATCCTTTAAAGTAAATTCACTCATCGAATGTAACATGTACATCTCTGCTACATGAACCTTGTCCATTTATCTTTTCCCCAAATATTTATTATCATTTTTGGAGGAATGAGGAATCTATTGATCACCTATTTATCCATTGTTCGTTTGTTTTTCCTGTTGGATCCTACTTTCTCCCAATTTTTTCTGTTTGGGCAATTCCTCCCTCGTTTTCATATGGGATCAGGTTCCCTCACAAAGAGAAGCCAAGCTTTATGGAAAATGACTCCTTGGGCCATATTTGGCTGGAATAAAGTAGAATATTTTTTTAGGACAAAGTTGTGTCATCAGAAGTTGTGGTTCACAAATCAAATTGAACGCTATCTAATGGGCTTTGTCGTCTTTAGATTCTTTTTCGGGTAAAGAATATACCCTGTTTAATGGTAGTTGGATACTTGGATGTCAATGAACTAAAATCTTGCTGTATATTTGTAAGTTTTGACTCTGTTTTCAGGCCAGCCACTTGCTGGTCAGGTTTTATCTCGTACTCCTGACTTAATTTCTAAAATTTTATGTTGTCATTCAAAGAGAGAGGACTTTTGTTCAACATTTAAAAGGATTCAGATCCAAGAATATAGACACAAGCATCCAGCTCTCACCTTGTAACCAAAATCCATCTGCCCCATCATATAAGATAAGATAGAGAAGACCATTCCAAGTGATCAAATGCCTCCTCTAGATCAACTTACATCACCCTGAGTAGGGACATTCCTTCAATATCAATATATGATAAATGCCCCTTGGAACAAAGATGTTTAGCATGTTACCTTCAGTCTATTACCAAGCACCTTTTGCTATGATTTCACAGAGTACCCAGAAGAGTAACCAAGATTAACCTAGACAATCCCCCTCCTAGAATCAAAATGATGAATGTTGGATTCGTTCCTTTGTGAACCTCACCTCTTATTCTCATGTCACCAAATACCTCCATCAGGTAATCCTCAAGACTCCACCAAAATTTCTTGTAGCATGCAATGGTGAAACCATTTGACTAGGAACTTTTTCTTCATGTTTTAACCACAGACCAAACCAGTTGCCTAAAAGCACATGGATGGAGGAACTGGAAATCTCTCTCATTTCATCATCATTTTACTCCTTTATTCAAATCCCCCACCTTTAGGTTGGAGATGTAGTTATATTTTCTTCTTAAACTTCTAATTGATGGAAGAACAATTTGCTTCAATCTCCTTCCCATGGTGATGTTGCTTCAATCTCCTCTGCGGAAAGAGGTGACACATCATCTTTTTCCTCCCCTGATGGAATGCATCTAGAAGGTTCTTTTCTATCTCTTGACCAACTTTCATTTTCTTCCACTCTTGCAATTTCAATTTCAAATCTTTTAGTTCCTTCTTGAATCAAGATGCCACCCATCCTGGGACTTAATATCCATTCCATCCATGATGTCATGAGCTGATGCGGTTCTTTGATGATAATGATGAAACTCATTGAGAGAGAGAGAGAGCTCAACATGAGAAAACAATACTGACTCATATCATAAGCTAATGGAAATGAGTTTCTTACTTCTCGAATATAATGGGCCACTGCCTTCATCCTTGTATTGCAATTTGCATTACATTTTCAAAGATATCCATGGGTAGTATCGCATCCATCTGACATTTCAGCAATATTGGAAATCAATAGTCACGTACTACAATATTAATAACGAAATTATATGTAAATGCAATGTATGGAAATATGGGAAAACAGGGGGCAACGGTAATATTTTCTTATCAAGTATAGGAACGGTAATAAGTTGAGATTAGACACTTAAATTCGAAGTAGATAAACCCAAATCTTGCCCGACATGATCAATTGTGAGACGAGACTTCATTTTATTAAACTTAGATCATGTACTGTTTCTTCCGTTGAGTGGAAGAAGGTTACCACGACACTTGGAAGTTGCGAAGTTGGAACAGAGATGGCACGTGGATTACACGAGAAATCAAAGAGAATAGGCACCATCATTTCGTTTTGTAAAGGGCACGTGTGAGGTGAGATGATGGATGAATTGAGGTGTCTCCAAGTCCAAGTATACCATACACCTAGCATTGACGTGTAAATAGATAGATGTTCTTCAAATGTGTGCCCGCCGCCGCTTGCCATGCCAAAGCGCCAACAACACCATTACGCTTGCAAATTTTTTATTTTTGTTAAGTGGGGGTGAAATTTGAGTCAGATTTTAACCTTGATTTGAGAAATCAATGTCTTTGAGTTATGTATATCTATATTTCAAATGAAGTTAGATCGAGAAAAAAAATCGCATAATATTTAGGTTAGACTATGTTTAGAATTTAAAATCAATCTGAGCCAATTAGACTCGATTCAAGTGTACCAAATTATAAAATAATATTTGGGTAGAGTTAGGTCAGTAATTCGAATCGAATCAAATTTTATAATTTTAGTTAGTAATTCAAATCAAGTCGGATCGGGAATTAGATTGAGTTTATTGAAATTCAATTTATTAGTGACATCATTTAGCTCATATTTGTTAAAAGCTCATTTTCGTGCAGTGGTGAGCGTTTATTAAAATAATCAGTGAAAAAAGAGCTTTTGTCTGGCATTGCTTACGACTAAAATTATTTTTTGAATCTGTGATCGTACTTCATGTGTGGCAGCTGAAGTTAAAAAAATGTTTTCTGTATCGTAACGGCCGGTACAATCATTGCATAGATACAATGTGTAACAGAGTACATAACGCTTGCAACATAGGGTATAACGGCCGTAACGGCCTGTAAGCACCTTTAACCAATACCTAACGCCCGTGACGTAAGGCGTATTGGCACAACAGTGTATGGCTGTTAACATAGTGTAGAATATCGGCTGTGATGTAATGCCCCACAGAAGGCCGATACATTAGATTGATATTGATATTAGATTGATACTTTGTAGAAAAATTATTAAAGATACTTGTATTCTTTATAAAAAAAAATATTACATATCCCTTTTATCAATTTGTTATTGTGAATGGTGAAAAACTATAAAATATTTTTTATTATAAAGGATAGAGAGATCACAACATAACTCAATTGAAACAGTGATGGTAGCATAACATAAAGATAAGATTATGTGCTAAAAGCTAAGGTGATCAGGTCTTTTAGATCATTTGATTAATTTTTAGGGTACGTGTAAGTCTTCGTACTCATATATATTAGGTGAATTCTTAATCATCACTCCAACCTCTATGAGTTATATTATGAACGAGTTGGTGATAAATTCAACTGAATTTTCAACTACAGTATTAAAATTATATTATTGACTGAAATAATAAATATAAAAAACAAAAAAAATCACAACTATTTACCATTTTAAAAATTATAATACAGATTTTTAATTTATATCAAATTTTGTAAACTCAGATAATTTGTGAGTGTGTGGTGCCACTTGGACATCTCTTTCAGAGATGCTCCTCCGCTTTGCCACGCCCACCTATTTCTACATTCCAAATTTCCAATCAACCCAACTCTCAGAGTTCTGTCTCTGCCTGTGAAACTGAGAATCGCAGTGCCAGTGAGGTCCACATGAGATCAGTCAGACAGTGATGGTCACTTAGAAAAAGGTATTCATATTTCTTTTAGAGAAATGATTTGTGCACCTCCACCTTTTACCCATTGTGTAATGACCCGACCCGACATTTCAGAGTTTTGGGGTCTTGGTAGCAGTGGGAAAAGTGTAGGCCCCGTGTTGGGTCCTGGTTTGCCCGATTTTGAGCTCAGACACTCGAAGGGCACTTTGGTAATTTTGGATAATTAAATATTTTATCATGTAAAAAGTTTGAAAACCACACGTTTTTCCCCGACGTTTGTCATTTGATTTCTTCGGGCTTTTTAAAATATTTTGAAAATTGGAAGCTTTTATTAAAAAAAAAGAAAAAAAAAAGAAGAAGAAAAAAAAAAAGCATAAACCTAAACTCTCTTCGGCAGCACTGTAGCAATGCGCTACAGTGCTGCCGCCCCAACTCCCTCACCCTCCCATTCTTCGGCTTCCTTCTCCCCTTCTCTCTTCTTCCTTCTCTTCCTTCTTTCCTAATCCTAACCCTAATCTCTCTCCCCTCTTTTCCCTCCCTCACGCCGCCGCCGCTCTCTCTCTCTCTCTCTTTCTCTCCCTTTCTCTCGGCCTCTCCCCTCTCCCATTTCTGCCGATGCTTGCCCTCCTTCTCCCGCGCCTCCATCTCGTCCGAGCAGCCCCATTGCCGGGACCCAGCGCTCTCGCCGTTGTCAGATCTTCGGTCCAATCGCAGGTATTTCTTTTTCTTCCCTTCTCTCTTCTCCGATTTTCCCTCTTTTCCTTCCTTCTCCTCCCTTTTCCTTTCTTTTCCTCCATTTTCTTTCTCTTTCCCTGTTTGGCAGGGTTACTGAGCCAACTCAGCCGAGTCACCGAGTTGACTCAGCTGGGTTCAGTTCCGGGCCCAGCCGTCCTTGGTCTGGCCCACTTCGGCCCAGCCCAGCTCGCAGATCTGGCTCAGTTCGCCAGATATGGTCCAGCCCGCACCAGGCTTGGCCCACTTCGGCCCTGCTTTGGGTTCGGCCCAACTTTGGGTCCGGCCCAGCTTTGGGCCCGGCCCAGTTCTGTTCGGCCCGGCCCAATTTCCTAGTTTTCGGGCCCGTCGGGCCCGTTTGCACTCCAGGTTTTGTTTGACCCTTTTTGCCCGACTGCTTATTCCCTTGCTCTTTTTTCAACAGATTGAGCTCCTTTCAACCCAGCGTACCATCTCTCTCACTTTTGGATTTTGAGGCACACACAGGTGAGGGAACTTATCACCGCTTTTAGCATGCATCTATGCATATTACTGCTCTATCAGATGTGTGGGTATAAAATACGGTGGATGGGGTCCCCTTATATTATAAGCCACTCGGCAAGGGAACTGTTGATACCATTATGTGGCGGGGGTCTCATCCGGGTGTATTCGTACCCATTGCTCATGGAGCACCTATGAATAGTTTATTAGATGCCATGATTTGTTGATGGTATGATAACATGATTGGCTGACGTGTGATAACTTGCCATGTATGTGATTACTAGTTTAATCAACATGCTTTAGAATTGCGTGTAGTAGATAGTAGATGATACCACTTTCTATGCTCGTATGGAACATGCCATTATTGATACTATATCTGAATGTTAATGTGTAGCATGTGATAGATGATGATGTATATACTTAATCATGTTGTGATGTGTCACATTGACGGCATGCGTAAAGATAACCTTGTATGCATGTAGCTAGTGTAAATGGAATATCGGTGGGGACATGTGTACTAGGCAACATAAGGATTTAGAGACCCCCCTAGCTTGTGGGTGGTTAGGGTTGAGAGGTTATGAGAAACCATACTAGGAAACATAGTTTGGTTATGGATCAATAGATGACGGAGGTGTTCCCCCTACTACGGTTTGAACTGTTAGGCCTACCGCTAGTGGTCTTCAGACACGCTTGTGGGTGAGGCGTCTGGGTTAGAGAACGAGGCGCCCAGGAGTCTCGGTCGGGACCAGTGATGAGGCAGTCATGGAATCTTCGGGGAAGCCATTGGGTTGGGTGTTGGTTGACCCTAGGCAGACTTGGAGGACCTAGTTGTTACGCTACCCGAGTACGTGGCGGATGAGACGTCCCCAGTGGTCTTATAGGTTGAGTGGTTCACCCACGTGGAGACCAGAGGGTGGGATGTTGACTCGTGATCCTCGAATGACCGAGTAGGCTGAGGAGGTGCTCGCCTAGGTCGAGGGACGATGCGGTGAGGGACAGCTCCCGCTAGTACGGTTTGTGATTCCCCGGATGACCGAGTAGGCTGAGGAGGTGCTCGCCTAGGTCGAGAGACGATACAGTGAGGGACAGCTCCCGCTGGTACGGTTTGTGATTTCCCCGGATGACCGAGTAGGCTGAGGTGGTGCTCGTCTAGGTCGAGGGACGATGCGGTGAGGGGCAACTCCCGCTGGTATGGTTTGTGATTTCCCCGGATGACCGAGTAGGCTGAGGAGGTGCTCGCCTAGGTCGAGGGACGATGCGGTGAGGGGCAGCTCCCGCTGGTATGGTTTGTGATTTCCCCGGATGACCGAGTAGGCTGAGGAGGTGCTCGTCTAGGTCGAGGGACGATGCGGTGAGGGGCAGCTCCCGCTGGTATGGTTTGTGATTTCCCCGGATGACCGAGTAGACTGAGGAGGTGCTCGTCTAGGTCGAGGGACGATGCGGTGAGGGGCAGCTCCCGCTGGTATGGTTTGTGATTTCCCCGGATGACCGAGTAGGCTGAAGAGGTGCTCGCCTAGGTCAAGGGACGATGCGGTGAGGGGCAGCTCCCGCTGGTATGGTTTGTGATTTCCCCGGATGACCGAGTAGGCTGAGAAGGTACTCTTCTAGGTCGAGGGACGATGCGGTGAGGGGCAGCCCCCGCTGGCATTGTTGTGATCCCCGGATGATCCAGTAGGCTGAGGATGTACTCGCCCGCTCATTGGTCGAGGGGTGATGTGATGTGGTGAGATATTCCAGACTAGGACACCTGTATGGTGGGGACAACCTGTGGTGTGATGTGGTAGTGTGTTTACCCGTGGTTGTGACTTTGGGGTCCGAGATTATAGGTTTGACTATCGAGATTCTGGTGCTCGGTTGATGAAACCATAGATGAGTCTGGTTGGCAGTTCGTTGAAAACTGGTGAGGTGGTTACTCCCGTATGGTAATCAGTTTGGGACTCTAGTGAGTCCGACATTTGGGTTTGTCATGGTATGCGTGCGGGTTGTCATGAGGGGGCCATAGGTCTAGTTGAGGACTAGAGACCCCGATCTGACTGAAAATCAGTTTGCGTACCCGTAGATGGGTGGACTGTTGCGGTTGGGTACACGAGGGGGTTGCATTGTGTTGGTTAGAGGATGTTCTAGAGACCCGGCTGACGTGGGCCCTGTGCTAGGGGAAGGGACGTATGGTCATGCATGTAGACATCTTAGACATTGTTGTGTTCACATGATTATATGTTGTGCATGCTTGGTGGCATATGGTGCGTGTGTTACCCTCACTGGGCATGTAGAGCTCACCCCTTGCCTCACAGGTACTTCATAGAGGAAGGGCCGGCGGGACCCTCAACCGAACATTGGGCGTAGAGTTGCAGCTTTGTACTTGTCGTGGTTTCATTTTGTATTTGAGGACCTGTTTATGTATTTGAGATATATGTACTTTTCACTGAGCCGGATGAATGTAATAATGGGTTGATGCCATCATTTGAAATTTATAATTGACGGTTACGGTTTTTGGTTTATTATTGGATTGCTATGACTAGTGCGGGTTATGGGTGCGGTACTTCCATTTATAAAAAAGAAAAAGTATCCGAAATTGTATTGGAGCGGTCTTAGGAGTTCGTATCAGCTTTAATATGCCCGTAGCAGGACGGGTCGTTACACATTGTGCACTTCTCTTATGTAAAATTACGATTTTGCCCAAAAAAGCAAGGAAGGAGAGAGAAAAGAGGAATTTTGAGTTTGGACAAAATTGTAATTTCACATAGGGGGAAGTGCACAATGTAAGAGGTGGGGGTGCACAAATCATTTCCCTTCTTTTATTTATACTTTCTCAATTTTAATACACTCGTTTGTGCATATAAAAGTGTATAAAAAAGTATATTAAAATATAAAATCAATCAAAATTTATTTTTTTATAATTTTTAAGAACTTGTTGTAAACCAAATTTATCGAAATCCATTCTATAACGTTATTCGATTCACCACGTCTATCGCACAACATTGATTTATTGAACTACAATTAATTTTTGCTGAAAATAACTATATTCAATCATTCATAGAAGGACAAGAAAAAAGACCCAACTCAGTAAGAGAGAGAGAGAGATTGGAAACTCAAGAAGCCCGAATTAGTTTAACTCTGCTAAGAAAGAGTTCATTGACTCTAACATAATTTAATAATAAGTATAACTAAACGGTTGACAAAAAACACCAACTTTAATGTTGGTTTATAAAGACTAATTTTTATTAGCTCTCTTAAATCAATCCTTTTAAAAAACTTTACATTGAATCTACCTTCAATAATTTGATTAAAATATTTGCAATAATCTAGTGTTCTAAAATGTAAAACTCAAACTTGATACTCTTAATGCATATATACTTAATATGAATTTAAGTGCTAATTACTCATAAAATGGATTCTTTATCATTTAAATAGTTGACTTTTTATTGCAGATACTCTTCATACGACTTTCCTGCTTGTAATTCGACCCACCAAGCATCCTACAAGCAAGATTACTTGACATGTTGAAAAAATTGCTCCATGTACTCTACTTTTTGAGGACTAAGAAAATATCTTTGCTGCCCAGCTTTTGGGTTTTGATTATCTGTTTTGGGCTATTACTGGACCCAGTTTTGTTTGTGCCTCATTCTCTCTCTGGGCTCATATTGGACCCATTTTTTTTTTTTACTTTTTTTGACAGATTCTAATGTGCCTTGCCCAGGCTGTGGGTTATACTGTAAATCAGGGGTGCAAAAAACGTCCAGGCCAATATGCAAATATCGGCCGATATGATTCTCTCTCCTCTTTTTTTTTAAAATATCGGTATTATTTTATTATTTTATTTTTTTGAATTAAAAAATATAAACAGAAAAAGAAACTGTTTTTTTTTTTTTTTTTAATTTTGAAAACGTAAATATCGGCGAATATTTCTACCCGGGCCCATCACCGTTTTGATTTTTTTTTTAAAAATACCGATATAAATCATCTCAGCCGATATCGGACCGATATATATCGCCGATATATCGGCTAAGAAATAGGTTGTACAGCCGATACAATACGTATCGACCGATATTAATCGGCACTGAAAAGCCGATATCTGTACCCCTGCTGTAAATGCTTTGGGTTATCCCTTCTTTGAATGAAATTACTAACCATCATTAAATATATATATATATATATATATATATAGCTGGAAGTACTATTGCAAGCTTCAATAATACCTTCGTGAATATCGCCTGTATGGCCAATTGAGTTGAATCTGTCGAAGCAGTTATAGATAATACCATTATTCAGAGTAGTATTGAGGTACTTTAGAATCCACTTCATTGGTTGTGAGAGTATTTGGAAGCAAAAGCTACTTGGCAAAGCAGCTTAGATATAAACTCAATTGAGCAATAGATTATGTCTAAGCTTCATCTTCTATGAATTAAACATCTTTATTTACTATCACCTCTCTTGTGTCTAAATCATATAATGTATGACATTTAGTTACATTTAGATAATGTTCACTTGAATTATTTGTTAGCATTTGAAGCTAACAGTACGATGTCCCAAAATATTCGACTATAATACTACTTAACATATTTTTGTCTTTGGAACATTTCAAACAAACATGGATTATAAAAAAATATTTTTTTTTTTGTTTCAAAATTTTTTAAAAGAGACCTAACCATCAAAAAATTATTTATAAAGAGAAAAATTCTATTCATACTATATTTTCGATTAAAAAAAGGTTTTCAACTTTTCTTAAATATTTATTGTATAAAAATCTATTAGTTAATATTAAGAAAAATAAAACATTAAACTAGAAAAGAGAATGGGTAAAATTTAGTAGCAGCAGCAGCTATTGTTAATAATCTCATTTATTTATGATTAGTTTTAGAATTTTTCTTCTCTAATTAATTCTATTATAAATCATACCATTATTCATTTTATAGTCCAACATATTTCTTTTTAAACCATTTCCCTTATATTTTTTTCATAGTCCTTCAATCAATAATCTCTTCACTATATAAACTGAAGTTATACTTGTTCTACTAACATCTAAACAATCTCAAATGAGTTCTTAAAGATTTTTTCAATTTTTCATCTATTAAAACTATTTTTTAAATTTTATCTCTTAGAATTAAATCACTCATCCAATGTAACATACACATCTCTACTATCTCGAATTTTGTTTATTGATAATTTTTCATTACTCAAAACTCTATCTCATAAAGCATCAGATTTAATAGTTATATCGTCCTCTTTTAGGACAAAAGGGGACTCTTTCATCGCTTATTTACATTTTGCTTACCACTCTCCAAAATCTCCTTAAAATATTACTTTAGAGTCCAAAGATCTAAACTTATTACAATATATAATTAAGTCATTTCCTACGATCACTCTCACTATCATCTAACCCACTAAAATTAGAATGGCCAGAGTCCAAACATCTAGCGCGAAACCAATTTTTTATAACTCCAAGAATCAATTACGTTTATCACTAAATAAAAACTCAGAAATGGAAAAAGGTACACTTTTGGCCCTAGCAAACAAGTATAGAGAAAAATGCAACTATTGTATTCCAAGGATGGAGAAATGCTGCAATTCTATCACAGTAGAGATTTTGAAGGGTTCTCAATGCATAATAAACTACGGGCCCCGTTGATACTCCAGCTGCTTGCAATTCTCTAACAGCACCTGTCACAGTCACATACAAGTAAAAAATAAATGAGGAAAAGAACACTAATTTTTCCATAAATTTTGTGATGCTAGATTTCTTTCTCCAATAAACACCACAATGCTAAATTTTCATCTTGAAAAACACACTACTAGGTTGGATTTTGGATAGAAAGCAAATTTTCATGTTTTAGCAAGCTTTCTACCCTCTGGCGATGTTCAGATGCTAAAACATTCAAATCTTGGCTGAATATTCCACTACCATCATGCATGAAGGGAATATTCAATGATGAGAGAGAGAGAGAGAGAGAGAGAGAGAGAGAGCTTTAAAGTGAAATCTTGCCTACAGGGGTAACAAAAAATCTCTATCAATCATTCTGGGAGGCAGTCATCGAAGGGTAGATTAGTTCTCATTAAATCTACCCTCAATAATCTTATCGTTCACATCCTCTCTCTCTTCAAAATCTCTTCAAAAGCGGCAAAGATTCTTTAAAGGGTCCAATGGGATTTCCTTTGGAATGGGATTGGAGAAAAGAAGATAATTCACCTTAAAAAGTGGAGGAGGTTCCTTTGTTGCCAGAGGGGCGATTTGGGGTTGGGTAAAATGATGGAAAAGGAATGATCCCTTCTAGCAAAAATGTGGTGGAGATTTGATTAGGGAAAAGATGATCTTCAAAGGGAAGTAAAAAAAAAAAAAATATGACAAAGGAGGTTCATAATTCTGGAAGGACATCTCTGGGATTGGTAAAGAGGGTCATCCAGTGGGTTCTTTTGTAAAGGAAAATTCGAATCTTGTAGTGGGGAATGGTGCTTTGATAAAGTTTTGGGAAGATAAATGGTTAGGGAAAAGATGATCTTAAAGGGAAGTTATAAAAATAAAATATGACAAAGGAGGTTCACAATTCTGGAAGGACATCTGTGGGATTGGTAAAGAGGGCCATCCGGTGGGTTCTTTTGTAAAGGAAAATTCAAATCTTGTAGTGGGGAATGGTGCTTTCATTAAGTTTTGGGAAGATAAATGGTTAGGAGGGAAACCCCTAATGCTCTCCTTCCCTAGATTATATTCCATCTCAAATAAAAAACACAATGCCACTAGAGAGGTAGTAAGTACATCATATGGGGGAGGAAGGAATGAGCTCTAACATTCCAAATGAATTTGATGAATCATGAAATTCCCCTATTTGTAGACCCTTTATCCCCTCTTGCAAGGTGTTTTCTGGTTGAAAGTACGGTTGATAGAAAGGTTTGGAATAAGGAGCCTACTGGGATGTTTTCAAGTAAATATTTCTATAACTTGAACATAATCCTCCAACTGATTATCCCTTTAATTCCATTTTGAAACCTACAGTTCCCTCTAAAGCTAAGTGTTTTTTGTTGAATTGCTTATCTTAATGAACCCTTGACCATTGACAATCTCATTATCATCATCAAAGCCCCAATCCATCCCCTCCATCTAGGGTCGGCTTTCAAGTTCTACTTCTCCATTTGACCCTTTAAAAAATCGTAAGTTTTGTCACTCTACTATCTATCAAGTTTTTCTTTATTCCTTCTCTCCATACTTTCATAGGTCTACCTTCCTTGTACCTACGACTTGGATCCTCTCAACTCTACATATTGGGGTTGTCTCCGGTCATTTTCATACATGTCCAAACCACCTCAAACGAATTTCCCTCAATTTATCATCTATTAGGGCTATTTTTAAACTATCCCTAATATGATCATTTCTAGACTTATCCTTCAAATTTAATCCACTCATACAAAGTAACATACACATCTCCGCTACCCTAACCTTGTCAATTTGTCTTTTCCACCGATATTTGTTATCTTTCTTGGAGGAATGAGGAATCTATTGATCACCTATTTATCCAACGTCCTTTTGTTTTGTCTGTTTGATCCTATTTTCTCTCTTTCTTCTTTTTTTCTTCTGTTTGGGCAATTCCTCCCTCGTTATCGGCTCTCATTTCCGTATGGGGATCAGGTCCCTTCACAAAGAGAAGCCAAGCTCTATGGAAAATGACCCCTTGGGCCATATTTTGGCTGGAATAAAATTGAATATTTTTTTAGGAGAACATTGTGTCATCAGAAGTTGTGGTTTGCAAATCAAATTGAACGTTATCCAGTGGATTGTCTTTAGATTCTTTTTCGGGTATAGAATCTACCTTGTTTAGTGGTAGTTGGATGTCAATGACCTAAAATGTTGCTGTATATTTTTAAGTTTTGACTCCTGGCAGCCTCAATGAAGGGGTACTTCCCATGGGGTTATTCCCCATCGAAGAACCTAGTGTGTGTTTACAAGGAGGTGTGCACACACCTGGAGGATTAGTCGGGTGAGACGCCTGGACACCTTCGGCATCAAAAGGAAGACAGAGAAGACCATTCCAAGTGATCAAATGCCACCTCTAGATCAACTTACATCAGCCTGAGTAGGGACATTCCTTCAATACCAAAAAATGATAAATGCCCCTTGGAGCAAAGATATAGTGTTTAGCATGCTACCTTCATTCTATTACCAAGCACCTTTTGCTATGGATTTCGCAGAGTACCCACAAGGGTAACCAAGATTAACTTAGATGATCCCCCTCCTAGAATCAAAATGATGAATGTTGAATTCGTTCCTTTGTGAACCTCACCTCTTATTCTCATGTCACCAAATACCTCCATGAAGTACTCAGATTCCACCAAAATTTCTTGTAGCGTGCAATGGCGAAACCATTTGGACCAAGAACTTTTTCTTCATGTTTTCACCATAGACCAAACCTGTGAAGCCACTTTTGGAATGCATCTAGAAGGTTCTCTATTTCTTGACCAAATTTCATTTGCTTCAACCCACATGGGTAGCTCAGTTGGTCTAAGCTCTAGGATTAGACTAGAGGTCTTGAATTCAACTCCTCTCAGGCTTACCTGATACATGAGGTTTGTTGGTGGTTTCATATATCCTTGGGATTGGAGAGCTAGTTTGCCACATATTGTTAGGCTTGAACAGACCACATATTGTTAGGCTTGAATAGAGGGAGACTTGAGCAACATGAGAAAACAAAACCGACTCATATCATAAGCTAATGGAAATGAGTTTCTTACTTCTCGAATATAATGGGCCACTGCCTTGCATCCTTCTGTTGCAAGTTGCATGACATTTTCGAAGATATCCATGGGCAGTTTCGCATCCATCTGACATTTGAGCAATATTGGAAGTCAATTCATGTAAAATGCACTGTATGGAAATATGAGACATAGAGGAGGGGGGGAGGGGGGGGGGACTGTAATATTTTCTTATCAAAGTATGGGAAACATATTGAACCATTCAATGAATAGAAAAATATAAATCTCACTACAAATCAAGCCATGTATCTTGAGATATGTCTCTCTTTTTTTACAGCCTTGAGATATGTCTATTTCCTTTAGTCTGTATTATCTTTGTACACTAGTCTCGTCTTTTTTTTTTCCAGCTTTGAGATGTGTCTTGCTTCCTTTTGTCAGTATTATCTTTATTCACTAGTAGGAAAAGACCATAGTACATATAGATATGATTACCAATCTCCTTTTAATTCATGCATGGTTAGATCGAATGAGCCTCTCCATGTCATCAATAACATCAAAGCCGTAATCCGATCTATTCAGGTTTGCAAACCCCAAGCATCATATCTTATTGGAATAAGCCAAATTGTTTACATTTGTAACATGTTTGCCAACCACCTGTCATGTTTGATATGTAGTGGCAGGACTTAATCACGAAGAAGGTATAGCCGGGTTTCAAACTCTTTATGCCAGATTACACATTTTTAAGACCCACCAAGCTGTCAGTATGGTCAGGGACATTATGACCCACTCTCTGTGACATGCCAAAGTATGGAAATTTAATCTTACCATAAACAACCAAAGAACATGGAAACATGTGTCCGACACATATTATTTAGTGAAATTTGTCATGATGAGTAAAGGAGTATCATATACCATTTTCATGATGTCTGGATACGGAGAAAACTACCTCTTGGGAAAAAAACCGTTGCCTTCGTGGGTTGCCAATTAGGCACAAAAAAGTGGAGCCTGCTCCAAAAAATTTATTCATTTGCTGTATCCACTCTCAGTGAATACTAAACAAAACTAAAGCAACAATTGAAGTTTCTCCCAAAAAAAATTTGCAAACCCCCGTAAAGCCACCCTCTAAAGAGTAAGTAAATAAATTCAGATCTCTGACTAATTATTGTCTTTAAAGCACATGGTTTGCATATTGCTTAGTGTCTGATTTCTTTTATGATCAGCAAGTCATTTACCATTGGCTGGGCTTGAAAAGGAATAAAGTAATTATAAATTTTAAGATATCCAGGATATAGACTACATAATTTCCAATATTCACATCTTTTGGGATCAAACCATCATCAACAACAAGGGTACAAAACAAAGTGAATTTTACATCATAAATTTAATCATAACATAGTTAGGAACCTGAAGAAGAGTCACTGTATCCATCTTTGGTAGTATTCCTACAGTAACATCCGGACCTCCAGCACTATCTTCAATGTAATTCAAATCTGTTAGTGTAACAGTACACAATAATGAGTTAGTAACAAGCAAATTTCATTCATATGACAATGCATTAAGAGAAGAAAAATTACCTACCCAGCAAAGGAGTGCTATTAAGGTATCCAGCACTACAAGATGTTACAAGATCTCGCATAGGAATTCCAGCATCTGCAAGAGCCAAAGTTGCAGCATTGATGCATGCAGATCTTGTTCCTGCAAAGAGGGACTGTAACAATCAGTTGATTTCAGAAGGAGAAAAAGTAGACACTGCACACGGAGGCAAAAACATTTCATGACCCTGGCATCGGGCATGATTACTTCTGCTTACCACCATCAGCTTGAAGAACTTGGACAAAGATATCTATCTGCAAAAGAACATAAGAGGCAATCAAGGGAAAATAATTGCTCACATCTGTAATGTAAAATAAAAGTCCATGCATGGAATCTAAGTTGTAGTCAAAGAAAACCTGAGAACGAGGCATTAAATGTGTCAAAATGCATGCTTCCATGGTTTGGCGAATGACAAGAGATATTTCTGTGGATCGCCTGTCATATCACAATTCACAAGCACAAGAATTTCTAGACAAATGAATCGTTGATCAGGCAAGATATTCTAATAAAGGAAAATAATCCACAATCAAATCAAACCACCAATCAAGAAAATAGTATAAAAACTGAAACCATGAAAAAGTCTGGCTTTTCCAATGATTGGAGACCAAATACAATTGTAGGAAAAAACAGGATATAGAGGGAACTGTTTATTTTTGTTTGACAAAGAATTTTTCAATACTTGCAGCTGATTAGTGAGTAAGCATATGGTAACTTCATGAAAAGTTTTGATTTTGTTGAACAGTGCATGCATGCACACAAAGACACTTGTGCATGCGGCTGCACATGGAAACTTCATACTCACAGTTCAGCTGCGCCCTACGGCTGCACGTGGAAACTTCACACACAGTGTAATTGCGCCCTAAAGCTATACGTGGAACCTGCTCAGATACCATGTTAGAAAACCATGACTTGATAACATTCTTGAGGTAGAACTCACTCTCAAAAGCTAGCCATTGAGAGAAGGTGTCTCAAGTGTTATATAGAGTCGTTGGTTTCATATATCAACCGGTGTTGGACTTTTTGTCACTTCACAGTATCAAACATAAATTTAGATACTTAGGTGCACTTGTTGAACCAAATTCAGGAATAGATATGGATACAACCAATAGCAGGATGGGCTAAATGTAGGTGAACTAGAGCCGTGCTATGTGACATTTTTATTTTTGTTGGTAGGGGTGGGGGGGTGTTGGGGTTTGGGGGAGGAGTAAAAAGGGGATTCCATAAAACGACCACTAAGTTGACACTGGTGTATGGAACCAAGTGTTGGACAATTAAGAAAAAATAAGTAGATAAGATAAAGGTAGCAAAAACATATTCTAAGATGAATGAGTAGAGTAACAATAAAAAAATAGAATTAGGAAAAAATGAATTCAACAAACCTTTTTGTAGCCCCAATAAATGAGAAAATAGGGACAGTTGTTGAAGGTGGTTTCAAACATGTACAGGTAAGTGACTAGAAAGGGCCCCTGTTAGAAAATTAAAAGGATGCAAGTAGAAAGAACAAGAAAAATTGATAGATTGTGGGGTAACACAAGGTATAGTTTTTGAGAGGATAGAATGGAAAAGGCTTACTTTGAAAGCTGACCTAGGTAGATGGGATATGTGGCTTTGATGATGATGATTATGAATACATATATGGCTTTTCTCAGGTACATATAGATGTATGTATACCGCACACAACATTTATTGTTGATGTAACGAACCAATGCGAGAAAGATGTACATACATCTCTATGTAGAGAAATTTTCTGTTTGTGATGCACGGAACCTCTAGCCACAAATGCTTTCTTTTTTTATCTTTGAGAAGAATACCAAGTGGAGTTGAAGGTATAAACCTCCTATTTAAAAAGGGGGCTCTTATGTTCGAAAGGCAACAGTATGAAACCACCCACAAGCCTCGCGAATGCCTCTTAATCATTTCATCTTTTTTTCTTTTATTTTATGATAATGTCTTGATCATTTCTTGTGAAGCTAAACTAGGTAAAATGTAAATATGGTCATCTGTAGTGCCAAGGAACCACATGAAACAAGTGATTACATTCAAGTTTTTAAAACTGTGGTTGTGTAAATTCTGTAGATTGCTTCTAAGGCATTTAATGAAGGTAAATTCTTAAGCCCATCTCCTAGTTCATGACATTTATATGGAACTGTCATTTGCTTTACTTTTTCTCCATTTTGCTCTTTGTATTCTTAAAACCATTCAAGGTGGGTGGCTTACATGTAGGGTACGAAATCAGTAGAACTTTTTTATGGTATCCCTAATCCTTTCTCTGAGGTGTGCTTATGGATAAATAACTAGTTGGTCTGAAAATCAAAATGCAAAAAACATTTAAAAACTTAAAATACAATCTTGCAACATATTCACTTGTGTATGTCAACTCCCAAGTGCTAAGGTTTCTAAGCATAATGCAACCTGGATGCAACATTAAAACATGCAAGAGTCTCAATAGTTTGTTTACATACCGTTTGCCATAACATAGTGAGTACTAAAGCCACAATCAGTACTTATCAACAAATACTACTGTGGTACTGTAAACATGAACCTAAACCCCACAAAATATGCATGAATAATTAATCAAGAATTTTAAATATGTGACACTGCAGCAAAATAACTGAAAGAAGGTAAGTAGGTGACCTGTCACCCTTTGGTTTTCTCTTGCGATCACCTGTACTAAAGTTAGCCATGCTATACTCACAACAGACCTGCATAGACATTAGTCAAGAGAAGGATAAAGAAAAAGTTCTCCAAGCTCAAACAGGCGAACAAGAAAGTAAAATGAAGTAATTACCAGTGCCTGGTCATTAATTTGTTGGGCCCTATTTTGGACCTGTTTTAACAGATATAATCTGTAAGTTCAGAAACACTTAAACCATATGGTAAAGCATAAAATGATAAAAAAAAAAATGAGGCCATTTTAGTACAAAGATAGTCGAGATGCCCATCCCCAATAAAATTTTCCACCTTGATCTCCGTCTACTTTATGGTTATTTTTCTTCGTAATCCTATTGGAGTCCCAATCATTGGAATCCTACTTACCTGAAAAGACTTCTTAATGTGATTTGCCAGTTTTCTTCTAGAGATCTTGATTTAGGTGGGCCACTTCCCTTCAAAAGGGTTGAGTGCTCAGGTTGCTTGCATCAGTCTAAGATATTGATCAAAGAGGAAAGAACTTTTATAGTTTTATTTCCCACCTGCCTGAGCTGCTATAAAGGAATCCTTCCATTTCTTACTAAGTGCTCTTTCCTGGTGTTCATTTTCTTTCTTCCACTATTATAAAACAGTAAATTGAAGAATTTCATGACAAATCCATGGCCAAAATTTTCAAATGCTCCAAGGGTTGAGGCAAGTCAAACAGTAAGTGGAGGATTGTAAGAACTCAATATACATATGATAACGGAGAACCCTAAGACCCCCACCTCTCCCCGAGTATGAGGGCCTTGGGTAAAACTGCGGATGAACACAACTCTCTGCAAGCCACAGGCATCGGGTGACTATGGGATTTGAACTTGAGACCTTTGAAAGAACTTAAAATATATTGAATATACATTAAGATCATGGGAACAGTACCTTTAAAGTTGGATACAAGATGCTCCTGCATTTCAGTATCTTACATGGAACTTTTATTTTTCCTTAGAACTTTACTCTTTTATTTGGCAAAGGCTTCAATGATTTACTCCCTTTATAATGGTTGAGAAAGAGGGGCCAAATTATGATAAAGGTACAGCACCCATTTCTAAGCTATTATGCGCATACACAGCATGGACACGCAAGGATACATACAAGGAGATGGATTTTACAAATAAAATTCAAGTATCTAACATGCCTACTTTAAAATGTCTAGGCATCATAGTTTCTAAGTGTGCAAGTAAATATAAATCAAAGACAAAGTTGTTCCAAATTTAACTTCTAAAATCAAATCTCCGCCATATTATCAACACTGCAAAAGTATTGGTATGAACCAACAATATTTCAACTAATTACAATTTGGCACTATAGAGGACTATGACTTAATTTTAACATTTGATGAAAACTTTAGAAGTGTTAAATGCATAAGATTGAAGCCTTAGGGTACTACTTTCTTTAGTACTATTTTCCCACTCAACCCTATCAAAACATGAGATTTTTTTAATATTTGAATTCTATTGAATAATAAAAGGAATGCAACCGAAAAGTTTACACCGAATGAAGGGATCAGGTAACCAGAATAACAAGTTAAAAATCTTGCTATTGATAAAAAAATTCTAAGACTCCCAAACCCTCCAAAACCTATCCGCTAAAAACAATCCTTGATCATGTTGCTTCCTTCAAAACATGTCGCACCTTGAAACCTTTCATCTAAATCAGCTGCCTGATTTTTCTCACTATATCATGCAATCTCCAAGGTTAGCAGTCCAATACCTGACCACAAATTGATATTGCCAAAATCCAAGCACAACACATGCAAATGCTAGAGTTGTGGATCACGCTATCCTTAAGACAGTATTTGCCTCCACTCCATAGTTGATCAATACCTAGAACATAGATCTCAACAAATCTACCTCTAGGATTCCTTGAGCCCAAGCTAAATTTGTATGTTGCACGGCGACTTGTAGTATCAAAATGCAACCCCGAATTCCTTAGATGATCACCCAAAAAATTACATATAAATTGAGAAAATAGGAAGAAAATGCTTTGTAAACTCAAAAATAAATTTCCAAGATCCACCCAAAACCATTTATTTGTAAACCTTAGGCATCCGTCCAAACACTCTTTCATAGGGTTCTAGAGTTACTAAAAAGTGTAACATACCCCCTTCCTACCAAGGCCACCTCTAATGTAAAGACCCAATTTCAAAAAACAACCACCCTTAGGAGTATATATTTCTCTTTTTTTAATTAAAACTCAACTTTGAATATATCTAAAACAAATGAATCACCCTCAACCATGTTCCATGATCTATCAAAAGCATTGTTGAAAGCATATAAGTCCAAACCTTTAGCCCACTGTGTGACCACAAACCTTTCCCCATTTTATCAAAAGCATAGATTTGAGGCGTATAAGATTCAAATTGCATTTAACATAAAGAGTATCAGGGAAATAGATTGTGTACACAATTGGATGCAGATAATATCGGTATCATGCACCTAATATCTAACCGCCACATGTTGCCACAGAGGAATTCGAATGCAAGATAAAGAAAATGGGTATTGGGAAGATGCCCCATATGGAACGTGCAAAAGAATCCTCACACACCGTCAGTGAGCAATAGGACATGGGTTTTGCAGAAGTGGGGATGTAATAGTGAAGAGTTTCCTAACCTCTCTGGGCCCATAGACTGCAGCAATGACTTTGGTGTTTCCCATCTCAAAAACAGCAGAACTGTGAATATTAAACAAAACAAAAAATAAACCCACTCGATCACGTCTTGCGAAATTGCATCGATAGTGAGGAACAAAAGGAAGATGTAAAGAATACCCGTCTGCTTTAGCTACAGTGCCAATCTCTGCTCTAATTTGCCTCATCTGGATTAACAGGAATGAGATAAGAACAATAACATTAGAAAAGCAAAATAACTGAGGGGAAAGAAAACTAGGAGAGCTATAATCGGCTTTGGGAGAGAGACTTACTTCCATGGGACGACGTCCATCCAAGCGAAGCCCCTCCGGGCTCACGTACTCCATGGGGAGGGCGAGAGACGGGGAAGAAAGTAGGGTTCTAGAAGGGTTTTAGTTTCAACTTTCAAGTCCTAGAGTGCTAGCAGCGCCTTGCGGGACTGGGTTGTAATAAATCAGGTCCGTTCATGGCGCTAAGGCCGAACTGAACCGGTCACAACTTAACGAGCTTGTGAAGTCTACTGGACCAAACTCAGATTCCTTTTAGCCTATTTAGCTAAATTTGCAACTCATGGGATAAGCTTGCAAAGCCCATCAAACTTTTTAACATATCATGCAATCCGCCACACTGGTTGCATTTGATATGTTTTAAAAGAAAATTCTTTGATTAAATTATGAAAATCCAACTGAATGGATTAAAATTTAATTAAATAAACTACAATTTAATCAAATTTCAGCCTAAATTTTAAGACATCGCTTTTAGCCTCTTAGAACCTCTTGATCCTTTCGTCGTCTCACCCATGAGATTCAAGTAATCTCTTCTAAGGAAACAAATATCGACCTATATTCATTTTTATCATTTAAAAAAAAATATATGATATTGGCTGTGGGTCCAGACCGATATCTTAGCCGATATTCGCTCATAGCCGATAAATTTCAACCGATATTTTCGATTTTAATTTTTTTCAAAAATACCAATATTTTGAAAAAAAAAATATAGAGAGAAATATATTACCAAGATATCTGGCCGATATCAACTGTCTCGAGATTTGTTTCCCTGAGGTCCTCTCTCCCAGGGGTTTAAAAATCAGTATCGGCCGATATATCGGCCGATATTTTTCTCTTTCCTCCATTTTTTTCCCGATATTTTGATATCAGCAGATATGATACGGCCGATATTTCAGCCGATATTGTGAATATCGGTCGATAACGATATATATCGGCCAATATTCATACCTTCAAAACCGATATATATCGGCCGATATGATATGTATCGACCGATATTTGTACCCCTGCTCTCTCCTTTGGCTAAGGGCACATATTTCTCTTATTTGGCTAAGGGCACATCTTTCTTTCTTTTCTTATAATATAGGTATCATCATCCTATATTGGAACTAACCGTACGAGTATGTGTATATCTCTCAATCTACACAATGATTTAGTCAATGAAAAGTAATTCAGAAGAAGTGGCCTAAAAGAATTAAGCATGAATTGAACTCAAACCTTATTTCATGAAATTAACATCTTAACGGTTAAACCAAACCTTTACTTCTAGCATTTTATTGAGTTCTCACCTTTCTTTGAGTTTGAATAAGAAGAAAACCACACGTACGGAGAGAACCAACAGGCATTCGATCAACCTCCTGGGATGCATCTACATTTAATTTTATTGAAATGTTGTAAATAAATTTTATTGTAAGTTGTAATGGTATTCCTCCACTATTGATACTAAATGATCGGCACATCAAGTCTCTTAAATTGATGATACTGCCTTCCATAGTTTCAACTTTCAAGAAGTCTTTTACTTTTATAATTTAATAAGTATTTTTTTTATGCAGCGCATTGCTCTAATCTGAATGCTAGTTTACTTATTTCTAAATGTATGATGTGGCTGTTGGATTTTTTATTCATTGATTCCGTCAATTCTTTGTCTTCAATCCCACTCAATTGTGTCTCCCCATTGACCAATTCTTTTTGACTATATTTATATCCATTCTTTTTAAATTCCATTTATCGGAATCTCAGATCCACTCCTGCTTACGTCTTGGCTAGAGCTGCAACTCGGGTCGGGTTTTGGCCCAACCTGCATGACCTGACCAGATAAATCATGCAGGTCGGATTGAGAATTTCGAGTCAGCGGGTCGGGTCAGGCTGAGAAGATAAAAACCCGCATGAAATTCAGGTCGAGTCGGATTATGGATTTTATAAGTTAACTCGACCCGACCCGACATAACCCGATCCAACCCGGCTAAAATTAGTCTAAAATGGGTTCAAAATACGGGTCGGGTCAGAATTTGAGTTGATTCGGGTTAGAATTCGGACCGAGTTCCATATATATCAACTTGAGTCGAGTTGGATTTTAAGAAACCCGACCTGTCCGACACGAGTTGCAGCCTTGGCTATAGCTCTCTTAAAACTCATGAGGGAGCAACATAGACCATACACTCCCGAATTAAGATCACTGGGGCTCGAACTCATAACCACTCCCTTCCCAAGGGAAGAAGCCATCAGCTGAGTTATCGAGCGGTGGGTATTTTATTTGAATATGTTTAGGCTAGATGTGGATCATAATATTAGAGTTGCATCTAGCAATAGGCATGAGAATAGTGAGGTATACAGTGATGTATCTCTGAGGCTAATGATAAACCATTAATAATAAAAAGTTTTGAGTATATCAGAAAGCACATCAATAGAATATAAATTACCTATTTTAAAAAATTTGATTACCTTAGACACAATCTCTATTTTTCATCAACATTTTCTATATACGTGAGTCATGGGATTTGATAGCTGGCTATTTAAGTAGTTGCTTAAAAACATTTTGACCTACCATGATTGAGTTTCAACAATAATTATTTGTAGAAATCTCAAACCAAAAGCATCATTGGTTATTAAGGTTTTGTAATCTAAGTCTCCTTCAAATTAAGGTTTAAGCTATTTCTTTTTTATGATTAAGGGTTTTTGGGGTCTTTTAGAGCACTCGACTAATCATTGGAGTATGTGCAAGTCTTTCTACCTAGACACACTGAGTAACACTATATGGAGTGATCCTTTGGAGTGAAGTTGTAATTGAACTCAGAACTCTCATTTTCTAAAGCAGATTATTGACCTATCACTCTAACCCTTGAGTTCATTAAAGATTAATTTTGAATATGATTTTTTGAAGGAGTTGGAAAATGGAGACGTGTTCATTGAGAAAGTGAATTAGCTATCAATTATGAGAGAATATAATGACCAAATAGGGACAGAGTATGTCCTCCAAACTCCTATTTTAGCTGCATATCTTTTAAAGATAAGCTCGTGGTAGGTTAACCCATGAGAAAAGGAACATATCTTTCACGAAACAAGTTGTACATGGTTTCAAAGATCCGAGGATTGCACTTAAAAACAAATAGACAATTTTTTTTAATTAATCACCATATGCAAATTCTTCTCAATAAGTAGCAAAAAATTGTTGCATCATCAACAATTATAGGATTCCAACAAATGAATTCTCGGTAATTTTTAGAGGGATGAATTTCTTATTTTAGATTAATTTCTCAAAATACTGTGAAAGGACATCGACGTGTGATACAACTCCATCAATCTATACATATAGCTAGATAATTAATGCCTTTGAAAAGTTTCAGTAAAATATCTCATAAGATTTAGTAATATTAAATTTGAGATTAAACTAATTTCTTTTTCTTTACGATTAAAACAATTAATAAGATGTGATTAAAATCTATCTTACAGAATAAGCACTTGATATATATCTTCATTATATATTGGAGGTAGGACTAGTTCCACATATACACAAAATCACCTATAAAAATTCAGAATCAAAACCTGTATTCTAATTTTAGAAGATTAAACAAATAAGCATCTATGCGAGCATCTGACACTTGCTAATCGGAATTCTCTCATATCATATGAGAGAGAGAGGGACGAGCGACGTTTATCGTTTAGTATTCAGGCGATCCAGACTCTCCACACATTCATCACTACACCGTACACTAGCAACCTTCCAAAATTCCATGGCTTTCCATCCTATTCTCCAAATGAAAGAGTACAAACTTCAATCCTTCCCAAAGTTAGCGTGGCCCATCTACTAATAATGAAGGATGAGTCAATGACTCAATGCCAATATACATTTCCAGCGACGGGAGTGCCCCTTCTTTTATCGACTCTGGACTGAGCCAACAGAGGCAGGACCCGATTTGTAATATCTTCTTAAGTTGGTACCAGGGGTCTTAATTTCGGCCGTTACGTATAGTATTAGCTTGAGATAAAAAAAATGGCCGAATATCGGCCGATTTTTATTTTTTACTTTAAAAAAAATAAATATCGGCGTAGGCCAGTTCGATATCTCGGTTGATATGGGCGAATATCAGCATAGATATCGGCCGATATTTATATTTTTAATTTTTTTAAAAAAAACAGCCTTTTTATTTTTTTAAATTAATTTAAAAAAAACAATTTTTTTTTTAAAAAAAAGAGAGAAAAATCTCGGCAAAATCACATGCGTAATTTTCGACCCCTCGTTAGTACTACTGCTAATGCAGCCCATCTAAGTTTTTGAGCTTCTGTGGTCCAATAACTAGCTGGCATGAAAGGTCCGGCTCCATTCCAACTCATAAATACACCTCACAGATCTTCTAGAGTTCTAGGGTCTCCTACTTGACAATTTGTAGCGTGTCAATCGACGACACCGCTGTCTTGTATCTCAATTTAAGAGTAAATTGATCATTTTTATTTATTTATTTATTTTGGTAATAAGAGGATTTTCACTCTATATTAAAAGAGAGACTAATTTTATGAACACGTATAAATCGAGGAATCATATAGACACCCGGAAAATCTATCTTTACACACCCGATTTTCAAATTTTTTTAATGAAGTTATCATTCTACCCTCGCGTATAAATTCATTCGAACGAACTTTCAGTTCATTCTCAGTTTGTTCGAATAAACATCTTAGTGTAATTTTCTACCCTCGCGTATAAATTCATTCGAACGAACTTTCAGTTCATTCTCAGTTTGTTCGAATGAACATCTTAGTGTAATTTTCGTTCCTTTGAACGAGTGTTTATTCGTTCGAATGAACAATTTTGTTGATTCGAATGAAATATGCATTTCATTCGAATGAATAAAACTTTTCATTCAAATGAATATCATTTCATTCGAATGAACCAAACTGTTCATTCGAACAAATAAATAAATAAATAAATATATATATATATATATATATATATATCGATCCTTCACAAAATTCGACTCATTCATTCGAATGAACCAAACTGTTCATTCGAACGAACCAAATTGTTAATTCGAACAAATGAACATATACATGTTGATCCTTCGCAAAATTCAACTCATTCATTCGAATGAACCAAACTGTTCATTCGAACGAATGAATACTTGTTCGAATGAACAAAAATTCCACTAAAGTGTTCATTCGGATTCGTATATTCATTCAAACGAACTGATAATGAATTGAAAATTCGTTCGAATGAATTTATATACTGGGTAGAATGGTAACTTTATCCAATTTTTTTTTTTTTGAATTTTACGTGTGAGAAACCGCGTGATACCCAGCGTAAAACTCCCACAGATGGACCTCTACCCCTAAGGTACACCAAGATTAAGCCATGGGGGCTCAAAACCGTGACCTCCAGCTTCCTACGGCAGATTTTATCCAAAAAAACTTTATCCAAAAATTCAAAAATAGGTATATAGAGGCAAATTTTTCTAGTGTCTATATGACTGACCGTGTAAATCTCTCAATCCAAACACATTGATTTGGTCGATAAAGAATAGTCTTAAAGCTTTAATCCAACAATATAAAATGAGAAGTAGGTTCCAGGCCCACGCAGCGGATTTTGGGGAGGCTAACGTTTGTTGGCAAGAAATTGTAAGAATGAGAAAAGGGAAGAAGGCACGGCACATGGCATGCCCAAGGACAGGCACGGAGGAAGCAAGTCATGTGGTTTTAGTATCAATTTGACATTTTTTTGTCTTGGTATTGATTGGTATCATATGTAGGTTGATACTTAGCCTGCCATCTTTATTTAAAGCTATAATAGTTATATGTTCTAATTTAACATTCAATCTCATTAATACTATCATTAAATTATAATTCATTTTAAGACATTAAATACTAATGGTTAACTTATGACCATAATATTAAAGTTACAACGGTCAAGTCAAGCTGAAATTTATGACACAATCTCTTAATATCGAAACTTGACTTACAAAAAGACTTGGCTTAGTAATGAGAAAAGGGTGAATGTAAGATTGATCTTAGATTTTTAAGATACTAGTTATGATATGTGCTTTACACGTGGTAGAGAGTCATCTATTAATTTTTTTCTAACTAAATTAATGAACACTTATCTACTTAAAAGTCCAATCATTTATCAATTAATTAAAACCTGGAATATTAGTGTAAAGACATATTCAATTTACAGTCCATATATAAGTAGTAAAATTAAACAATTCACAAAATTGAAGAAGAATGAAATATGTACTAAGAGGGCAAAAGATTAAAGTTTAATAGGAGCAATCTGAATGAGCCATAGGTTAAAGGCAACAACCTAATCTCCAAAATTCAATTTTTTTGTCTATTTTTTTGAGCCATTTTCAGAGAAATTTTATATTTTTTAAATTACTAAGATGATAAAAAGGTGACAAATCAATTGAACTCACTAAATCTAATCTTAAAATCTATATTTCGATTTCAAACTATCTTTTAAAAATTTTCATCATCATTGTTGTATAAAAATAAAAAAAAGATGATTCGTATCTTTATATGCATGCCACATGTACTAAAATCGGATTAGTGATACGATTAAAATAAATGTACAAATTTATTACTATAAGATAAGCAATGAAGGGGTTTACTTGCAAGTTACAAGAGCAACTAACAAGACATTGATAATCTGACATAAAAAATATAAAAGTTTAATCACCTAATGTTGCCTATTTTAGGCGTAATTGATCTCTACTCATTGAATCTGACATTTGAATTACACCAACCGCTACATTAAAATTTCATAAATTGCATTTTTTTTTATTATTAACTTTAAACTTTTATTTTACTCAAAATCATTCAATTATATTATCTTTTTTTATAAATATCATATTCAAATGAAAACCTTTCTACTTAATCTACTTTCATAGTTGATCTCCACATAAATTTGCTTCTATAAAAATTTCAAATCCTCATGACATGAACGGCTAAATGTGTACTTATAATTTCTAAACATTTATACTTTAGAGTTTAGAAGCTTTTTAGTTGATCGTATCAACACGTTACTTTCTATTTTTTAACTAGTCTTCTGATTCTCTCTTCAAAATTTAAATGAATACAATTGTTGGTTATATCTATGCATTGCAGACATTAAAAAAATTCTATATATCTAAAGAGTAAAAAAATAAAAAAGTTTTAAAAGTCACTTTTGTTTAAATTTTAAATGTGCAACATAATTTTTATTAAGATATTTAGACAATAGCACTATTTGATATTAAGATAGTGAATGTTCAAATTTGATCACTATTTAATCATTTCAGCTTTATAATTTCAATAAGGTCAGACATCCTCTCACGGGCATTTTTTGTTTAACGAAACGGGTTTTAGTGTATTTCTGATTTTACCCTTCGCATGAATAGTAAAATTTCGACGGGCTGATTTTTAATATTCATGTGAATTTCGGCGAGTCGATTTGCACTATTCATGAATTTTGGCGAACTGATTTGCACTGTTTATAAATTTTTGACATTCTTTTTAGTTCGGTACTGCAAGTAGATAACAAATTGGACATCACAGTAAAACTCATGTATATATTCACAAAATGCCCTGACATTTTATAAATAGTAAATTTTTCACGAGTCATTCTATAGATACCTTATTTGGATGGAGGAGTTTACTTAAATCATGTCATCCAAGAATTATATTTCATTCAATCGTGTATAATCTAAATCATAATAGATATGGAATTTCTATAAAGAAAATCAATAACCCAATCTTGTTAGAACGGCTACGAAAACCGTTTTTTATCTTTTACTATTACAAATAGAAAATTAAAGTTACAAAAGACGACAATTTAATGAATTTCTATAATATCTCTTGAATACTGATTTGACTTTCAATCAATTTTATAAGTTGTCAAGTGAAGAAGAGAGTGTCGAGAGATGAGACTGTCTGAGAGAGGACCATGCAAGAGTATTATGCTTCTGAAGGTAACGTACCAAGCCGATATATATCGGTTGCATTGCATCAGTATAGTATATTGCAGTTGAAGTTTAGATAGATGATGAATGGATGTGGATAGATACAGACGAATGTATATCAATCTATTGCAACTGTTACATATTAATTCACCGATATAGGTATAAAGCTACCCATATCAGTAAACTAATTTTTTTACCTCAGCTTCTAATATAATTCACATATCCAAATTGAAAATATAGACACTGCCTGTTTATAAAAAAGGTATTGATTTGTGCACCATGAGTTTTCACCATGGTTCACCACTTTTAAAAGGAAAATACAATTTTATCATTACTTTTCTTCTTCTCTCTTCTCTATTTCAACAAGTGAAGGCAAAATAGTCTTTTCTTTTAAAAGTAGTACACCATGGTAAAAATTCATAGTGCACAAATCAAAGAGACAATATATTCTAATTGAATAAAGTCAATGAATAATTTATCTGCGTACCAAAAGTTAAGACCCATTGCAATTTCCTTTAATGAGTACCTGTAAATAATAAAATTTGATAATATCCAACGAATCATTATTGCTGCATCTGTATAAAAATTCAATGCCAAGTTGCCAACCCAATAGCCTTTACGTATCAGCAAAATATTATTTTAATTTTAGAACTGTAGTTCAAAATATTGCCAGAGTGACATGCGCATAGATTTCTCATGTGGACAACTACACAGAAGGTTTATTATTGATTTCCAATAGTAAAATTCTAATATCATATACCTAGTTTGTTGGCTATGGAATATGATTAGACTGAATGGGGAATTTTATAATGTTTAAAACACTGTGTTAAACATTCAATTTAAAGGGTTAAATGCAGCAAACTTGTTTAAGATGAATCTTTAAAATGATAACCATTTTGTTTAATGTTTAGAACAATCCTTTACTAATAATATATTAGGTGAATTTGGTTGGTGACTGCATAATTCCAGCTTGTCATAGATTCCACAGTTCACTTATCATATTCTCTTTACATTCTTAAGTACTTGGCGGCTGAAAAGGAGGCATGTGGCTTACGTTTCTTAATTTCAAGCACAAGCCACTAATCCTTCATTTGTATAATAAAATAAAGTAAATTACATAGTCTAAGATAAAGAGATCTTTATTCCCTCTAAGATGGGTGAATTTCATTAATCAGCCAGTGGTGGGTCACAACGTGCAATGTAAAACAAAACATAATTGCCCCTTTGAAATACATGATTGTGATATAATCCTACTTTATGAACCTAATTTAGAAGACTCTGAATATAATAATTTTGACAAAGATAGCAAATTGAATATTATATTAACTTAAGAAGAGGCAATAGAATATAATTCCAAGGAGCATGAAGACAATAGACGGGCTTCTTGACCGTACAAACTTGATTAGAATGTTGATTTAACTCAAAGCTCTCAAGAACTGGCTCTAAAGCTTTTTGTAATCTGGGTTATGGATAATCACATCTGACCTTCACACGAGTCACAAGTACGTTTTTAGAGGAAGATGGCCCCTCATGTAAATCTTCTAAAATCATGTTTTCAGAAAAAATCAATACTTGCGTTTTATGGTAATATAGACTAGGGATTTAAATCTCAGAATCCGCCGATATTCGGATATTGACTGATATCTCAGTCTAGAAATTTCTCTTTTATTTTTTTTTTAAAACTACCTTTATCAATCGATACCTCAAAGCTCGACGGATACATATCGTATCGGCTAAGATTTGTTTCTGACCGTCAAAATAATCAATTCAACAAATAAATAGAGGAAAAAGGGCATTTTTTAGTATCGTTACGGCCAAAACAGGTTGGGAGATCTTTAACTGATATGATTTGATCGATACACACCGTGTTAATGAAATTCGTCATCTTAATCCCCGACTGCAATTATTTCAAATTTTATGCCAACAGACAACTACATAACAACAAAATGACAGGAGATTTTGCACTTGGCATTAACCATCATTATTCTTTGTATCTTGAATAAAAAGTTATCACTCTGGTCATCTTATTCTCTAATTTTTATTCATAAATAATTATATAACTCTATAGTTATCTTTACAGCTTTATCATTTCATTTTTAATACTTCTGGATAATTGGATTAGTGACTGACTACAGATCTCTTAATAGAAAATTCTACAAGAAGCTTGCTTGTGAAGGAAAATACAGAGAAAATAAACAAGATCCCCTCAACATATAAGAGTTTATCCGAATCCCTTAGTTAATAACGTTAAATATTATTGAAAAAAAAAAAACGTTTGAAATTAAAGTATTCTTTATTAAAAACTCCCAAAGGTATGCGAAAAATTGTATTCTATTCTCTCAAAAAAAATTATATTTTTTACATTATTTTCTTACAAGAAAATTTCTTATTTTGCCTCCGGTGCAACAGACACGTGTGGCTCATCGATCACATATAATGAGTTTGTTGGAAAGCTTTATATTTGATTAAGAGACCCACTAAAAGTTAAATTAATTAAAATATTTATCTAAAGGCTACGAAAAAAATTTAAGACTAAAACTAAATTTAAAATTATCAAGGTTTAAAATAAGTTTTATTTAAAATTATTTTTCATAAACTTCATACTCAAATTTAAAACTTTCTAATAAACTAACCTAAAAAAAGGTTAAAGTGATGACTAAGAACTTACTTCAGGAGAGAGGAGGCAGGAGTCTTCAGTTTAATTTTTCGTAGAGGTATTCTGCATATGTAGGTAGAGAGGTTAACATATGTTTGATGATTAATCAAACACTCTAAAAAATCTAAACATCTTAGTCATAAAAAAAAAAACATTTTAATAAATTCATTTAATAAGCAAACTTGACATGACCTTTAGCCCAATCTATAAATGAGGAAATCATGAGTTTATATCACTTTATTGGAGTGATAAAATAAAATTATTAACTAAAAGTAATTATTTTAGATTTAATGATATATAAATTCTTAAAATCAACTCACCTTACAAACAACTAGCAAAATTTCTCAGACTTGTACTGGTTTGAGGTAGGAGGAGGGGGGTTTAACCAAGTGGCTGTCCTTAAGGTGTCAGTTCACGTGCGTGTTAGCCATTTGTGTGACCACTGACCACATATGCAGCATTCTTCTTAGAGGTGGCTCACCTAAATTATATATTGATTGTAATTCCTTGGGCCCCTCTTGAAAATGATGGCTAACCTTAAATTGGACATTTAGATGAGATATGAGAGACTGTTACAGAGAAAATGAAAATCCACCGTATTTAAAAAAAATTAAAGAAAAAGGTTTTTTTGTTTTTGTTTTTAATCAAGTGATAATGGAAGGTCAGAATGCATTAGGCCGTTGCTTTCACCGTGGCTGTGTCCATTTTATGGCACACTGTCTGTTTGGCGTTGGTGTTAGAAAGCAGCAGAAATAAGATAACATGGCTGTTCAGTAACCTACCTGCTCCCCAACATTAAGTACATAATTTCTTTTCAAATGTCAATCCATGTTATGTGGTGGGCCTCATCATGGATGGGACACCGTACTAAACTTGTTGCTTATCATAACCATTCTCATTCGCTTGTCCTATATGTGTCTGTGGACGGTAGCTCCAACTTTCTCCTTCGTTTTCCAACAAGGAATCCTCTCTCCCAAGGAACGAAATCTAGATGGATAGGTATTTGATCGGCTGAGATAATTCGAGTTTCGAGTTACATTAATTATATTGACGATATCATATGGGTGGTCATATTAACACAGGAAAACTCTTTTACTAGACACAGATTTTAGTGAATTTCTCATTTTATTTTCATCCATCTGTACGGAAAAATTTATAAAAAAAAAAATCAAAATTCATAAATCAGTGCGCTGAACGGATTACTTTTTAGTGAATCGGTGCATCGATCGGATCACTTTCTAGTAAATCGGTACACCGACTGGATCACTTTCCAGTAAATCGGTGTACCAATTTGCAGCCGACAGCAGGGAACTGGGAACAGGAATTTGAAGAGACGTGAGAGGATCCGATGGTTCGTGACTTCTTGAGACACGAAAGAGTCTAAATTCGTGCACCAATTCACTGGAAAGTGATCTGGTCGGTGCATCGATTTCTCAATATTTCATTTTTTTAAATTTTCATACATACGGATGGAGGTAAAGTGGGAAGTCTGGAAAAAGTCGTGTCTCCTAAAAGAGTTTTTCCGTGTTAGGATGGCCACCCTATCATATTGGCCATGATATTGTCAATATGATTGAATATCAACGATTTTTTAAAAAAATTGAAATCATTGTGGGTCCGGCCGATATCTCAATCAATATTGGGTGTATATCGGCCGATATTTGAGTTTCTAGTTCTTTTTTAAGGGATGTTTTTTATTTTTTAATTCAGAAAAAATGAAAATGAATATTTCCAAAAAAAAAAAAGAGGAGAGAGAATGATCTAAGCCGATATCATCCTAAAACGATATTTTTACCTATGCTCTGTTTGGTGAGAGGAATTTGGAGCAAATTTTAAATTTTCAAAAAAATTCAATTTAGTTATATTTGAAACTCTTTTATATTCAATTTATATATTGTCTGAATGAAGAGAAGTTGAAAAATTATCTTCAATAATCAAATTCTGTCCAGCATATGTGACATTATCCAATGGATGACAAACTCATTTTTGAGGCCACTTAGACCTCACTCTTATGGAAACCCTCCTCACACCCTATCTAAGTCAGGAAATTGAATCTCTTAATCCCATTTCGAGTTTATCTCACCGTTGGATTGAAATACATACAAATCTACTTTTATTTTTAATTTTTTATCATTAGTTTTAGACTCTTGAAAATCACGATTTTTGAAATTCAATAAATCTAACTTTATTATGAAAAATATCATCCAAAAAATATATTTTGAACATACCCCACTCCACCACTTGATCCCCCCACCTACGTGGATCCTAAAGGGCTACCTAAAACCTATCACACATGTTTGCCCAATGAACTGCCCAAATCAAATACTCAGAGTAAAAAATCAAATTAAGACTCTTTATTGAGATTTTACTTTAAATGACTTTTGTACTTCAAATGGTTTAGTACAACGTGATTTAGAGCTGTAATTTAGGTTGGGTGGCAGTTCGACGTGAGTTAATATATATGGAATTTGATCTGACCCAAATTCTAATCCGAATCAACACGAATTTTGACCTGACACGCATTTTGAACCCATTTTAGTTTAATTTTAGCTGGATCAGGTTAACTTGTAAAATCTTCAACCCAATCCGACCCGACTCAAAATTCATGTGGATTTTTATCTTCTAAACTCGACCCAATCCGTTGACCTGAAATTCTCAATCCAACCCGCATGATTTCTCAGGTCGGGTCTAGCCAAAACCCGACCCGAGCTGCAGCCCTAATGTGATTAGAACTACATGAGTTGAGATGACATGAAGTTTCATTTTCATTTGATACTTCTATCCCTTGACTTTGAGTTTATAAAAATTAGTGATTTATATTTTTTTTAAGGAAAAAAAGTTAAAATTATATATCTTTGATGAGCAATTGATATTGAAATTTTAAATGTTTTATATCTGTATAATTATTTATTCACCATATTAAGCTATATAGATTTCATAATACATTTCTTAAAAGAATTAATTAACGAATCTTATCAACCTATCTTATAGGAGAACATTAAATCTTTCTAAAAAAAGGTTTCTCATTTAAGAGAACTCTGCAATTCGTCCAGATAGAAACCCAAATAAATCACAAATCTCCAAAGCTCAAACCCATTTAATAAGCATAGCGATGGCTTAATAGATAAAATAATTACTTTAAAATTCTCCATCTAAAAAGTATTCAATTTGTAAGCTTCCATTCAAGAATTGTTGAAATTATTGAAGTCTTATTATTCTTTCTTTTTACTTAACTTATTATATTTTACCGTTATTTTTATAAATAGTCCAAATTTTAATAAATGCACCTTTAATGATTTTCTTAAATTGGTAGGTGACGTGGGAGAACTTTTTCTTATCTCAATCCCAATATAAGTTCCTCGGTCAATCTTTTTTCTATTTGTATCAAAACATTGTTATTGCTTATTGATGTCATAGTATTTGACAAGGTGGTAAGTTAATCCAGAGAATGTCTCTCCTAGCCTAAAAATATATAATATTCTAAATTAGTAGTTAAGAAATGTATAATAATTTGATAGTAAATCCACATTTAGATAACTATGATTACAAAATACGTTACACATTGCTTCTAAACGTCCACTCTATTTGCGATAATGATAGAAGGAGCTTGCAGGATATGGACAATTAATCAAATATAAATACAAAATAAAGTCAATTATCGATGATGTGATCTCAATTCAACAAGAGATTAAAACGTATCAATTGACATTTAATTCTATTGGCCAATATTCAAAATTTTTTCTAGAATTATAATTGTCAAGAAACTCTGCTGGATTTTCGGTAGGGTTATTGGGCCTTTTTAGCATTCTAGCCAGATATGAGTCATCCCTTTTACCCAAATTTAAGTGTGAAGAGGATAAGCATAGAGAGGGAGAGAGAAGTTTAAAAAAAAATAAAATCAGTCGTGTAACTTGAGGGTCCGGTGTGACAATATATATATATGGATCAAAATATTTTCTATAATTAATTTAATTTTAAAAAGTCAAAATTCAATTCAACTTAAAATCTTAAGTTGAGGAAAAAAGTAAAAGGGGGGAGGAATATGAATTCTTCTACTCATTAAAGGAAAATCAAAATAGAGGTGGAGAGAGAGACCCAAGGGTGTAAAATTCGGCTTGGTCGAGATATAAATTTCTCTATTATCTTTTTTTTTTTGTTAAATATTGATATTTTTTTATTATTTTATTTTTTTGAATTAAAAAATAAATAAAAACTCAAAAGGAAGCTAGTTTTTTTTTTAAAAAAATGAAAATATAAACTTGATTCGTTTTAATAAATACACCTTTAAAACGTGGAGGGAAATATGAATTCTTTTCCAAGTTAAAGGAAAATCAAAATAGAGGTGGAGACAGAGACCCATCCAAATGCACATCCTAATACATCCTAAATATAAATTATAAAATATAGATTGAAAACTCTTGGGCCACAAGTTTTTATGTCTAAGCGATATTGTTCATTGAATTTTAAAATGAACATACATATTTTGATATAATATATAAAAATGTCAAAAAAAATAAATGGGTAAAATTTAAATATTATTTAACTATTTTAATTTTATCATTTTGAGTCTCAAAAAATTAATTATTATAACTCATTGACATTTACAAAACAATGATAATTAAATAGAAAAATATCTCTTCCATTTCCAACTTAAATATGCATGACCCAATCAACCCTGAGTTTATTGCCTTGTCACTAAATCCAATGTTTGTAGATTTTCTTTTAATAGCTTGACATCCATTTAAACAATGGTAAAGATGTGAGCATGTGCCTCCTCCATGACTGCATTGATGAGTGATGGATTAAAATCAGACTATAAGATAAAGTGACCTCATGCTAAGACCTTATTTATAGTTGTTACGTCATTTTTATTAAGAAATCCCTCGTTAAAAAAAAACTCTATTTAAAATATTGACGATAAATATTTTTAACTACATTTCAAAATAATTACTTAATTGTTTTTTTATCCCATGAATAAAAGAGGTTTTCTTAATGTATGTTCATCTTAATACGGACAAAATTTGGTAGGAAAGACGAGATAGAGTAAAATTTTTATTTTACTTTTACTGATGTACTGCTCATCAAGTACCAATATACCAAGAGCAATTTGTTATTAGTACAATGATATTTGATGAACCATATACTTGTATAAAATAGAAATTTTATTTAATCTCGTCTTCTGACCCATTTTGTTCATGATGAGATAAATAGTAATAATGTTTAATTTCTACTGATATTTAGATTCACGAACGAATGTGACCCATAGCAAGGGTGGGCCATCTAAGAAGCGCGCGTGCACTGACCCGGCCTCCTACATGGCTACAAGGACACCAGCAAGGACCGATGACAGCATGGCTGGGACCCGCTGTAATCTTGGTGCCACGTCACTCACCGCCCCATTTGTCGTCTCTTCAGGGTTTCCGACGAAAAAAAAGCGGTTTCCCGTCCAACTCCCCACTCTATAAATAATAGAATTTCCCGATGCCGACTCCCGCCTCCATTTTTTTTCTGTTATTCTATTTTCTACTGCCACCCATTATCTACTCTAAGAACCAGAGTTAGAGAGAGAGAGAGAGAGAGAGAGAACACTGTAAATCCCCAACTTGGTTGTTGGGAAAACACTAATGGCGATTTACTGCTGTTCGTCTACTAACATTCTCGTTTCTCTCTCTTTGCAAGTTTGGAGTTCTTCCCCATCTTCTTTCGGTGAATGCTGATGTCCTTTGCAGAGGTACCGATTCCGCAAGCAAAACACCCTTGCCCTAATTGTTACGCTTTAGTATTTTACATACAGAAATCGATTTCTTTGAAAGAGAATGACTTTTCTTTGTTTTTCTTTGACTTCTCATTTCTAATAATGTCTTGAATATCTGAAACAAAAGGAAGGGTTTTGGCTAGTTTCTTTCTCAGTTTTTTTTTTTTTTAAAATATTCGCCTTCTATTTTAAACTTCTTACTCGGTTTGTATTTTAGAAGTTTCTTAATAAATTGATTCATATTTTACTATTTCTGCTCGTTTTCTCTTCCAGATCATCAGATCTCGATTTTTCTGCTAAGATCGAGGAAATAAGCTCTGCTCTAGATTGAGATATGTGAATTTAAATGACCTATTAGAATTTTCCAGCAGATTTTTTCTCAGACCGCTTGTTTTCGCGGTTACGAGAAAAATACAAAAAGAGGAAAGGGATTCAAAAGCAAGAAAAGGGAAAAACTGAAAAAGAAAGAAAGAAAAAGGAGGAAGGGTCTTCTTTGACCGAAGCACACTGTTCAAAGGCTGCGAGCTGTCTTTTTTGGGAAAATCTTTGATAAACTGCTCGTCTTTTAAAGAGAGGTGTCTACAAATAGATGATCTTTGCCTCCATTCCAATTCAAAACTTGTAATTTGTAGAAACCTCTCTATCTTCGGCGCGGATTTTTTTATTTTTGGGAATGGAAGCTTCTCTTGTTTCCTCTGTGATTATGTTGCTACTCGCGTTGTTACTCTTGGATTCAGCTGCAGATCCAATCGAAGACAAGAGAGCTCTGCTCGATTTCATCAACAGTATGCCTCACGGAAGAATTCTCAACTGGAGAGAGGACTCTCCCGTCTGCTATAACTGGACTGGGATTATCTGCAATGCCGACAACTCTCGAGTCTTGTCTGTCCGCTTGCCTGGAGTTGGATTGAACGGCCAAATCCCGCCAAATACCCTTAGCCGTCTATCGGCACTTCGGATACTGAGTCTCAGATCCAATGGACTCACCGGCCCTTTCCCTTTGGAACTCACCAGAATCGAAACCCTAAGCATGCTCTTTCTTCAATCCAACCAGTTCACGGGTCTGCTTCCTTCAAATTTATCTGTTTGGAAGAATCTGACCGTGCTCAATCTCTCCTTCAATGCCTTCGATGGCAACATACCTTCTTCTATCTCTAATCTCACAAAGCTTACTTCTTTGGATCTCTCTAACAACTCTTTGTCAGGTGAACTCCCTGATCTCGTTCTCCCAAACTTGCAGCTTTTAATTGTAGCCAATAACAGTCTCACTGGAACTGTGCCAAGATCTCTTGCGAGGTTCCCCAGTTCTTCTTTTGCTGGTAACAATCTTACTCTCGTGCTTCCACCTTCACCCACTCCATCTCCTGTTTCTCCTTCAAATCCAAGCTCATCTAAACATAAAAAACTAGGGGAGTCAACAATATTGGCAATTGTTGTAGGCGGTTGTGTTGTGGTATTTGTTCTATTAGCTGTTTTGGTGCTTGCCTTTTGCTCAAAGAAGAAGGGTAAAGATGGGGGCAAGTCGCATAAGATCAAGAGTTCACCCGAGAAAGCAGGTGCAGCCAGCCGTAGTGAGAATAATAAGTTGGTTTTCTTTGAGGGGTGTAGCTATTTATTTGATTTGGAGGATCTGTTGAGGGCCTCTGCTGAGGTGCTGGGGAAGGGGACTTTTGGGACAGCGTACAAGGCTGTCTTAGAGGATGCAACTATAGTAGTGGTGAAGAGGTTGAAAGAAGTGAGTGTTGGGAAGAGGGAATTTGAGCAGCAGATGGAGATGGTGGGGAGAATTAAGCACGAGAACGTTGCTGAGCTAAGGGCATATTACTATTCCAAGGATGAAAAGCTCATGGTGTATGATTACCACACGCATGGAAGTGTCTCCTCCTTGTTACATGGTATGATAATACTGGTTAATACTTTTTTTTAACTGAATATTTTAGATCCTTTTTCTTGTCTGCTGTTAGTGTTATGCCCTAATTTGCTATTTTTGTTGATGACAAACAAAAGAGATTTATGATGTTCCATGGTAATACCCATTTCTACTAGGTGCTATATTTTAGTGCTATTGTGGCATTCCTTTCTTTTTATGTTTCTGATACGATTTTGTTTGTTGTTTTCGAGGATATATAAGGGTTAAATTTTAATCTATTGCTTTATTTGAATTTACATACAATGTAGCCTAGCTTCAAGAAAAAAGCAAACAACAAGGTTCAGCCACAAGTAGGGTTCAGCCAAAGACTCCAATTTTTGGAAAATTGGATGAAAGCCCCAAGGCTAGAATTCCACAAAATAAATTGAAAAATTCTTCCTCTCGTTCCTTTCCATCCCTCCCCTCCCCCTTCCCTTTTTTTTCACTTTTGCTATGTTAGTTCTTAAGGAAACATAATGTGAAAACACCAAGCACATTACAGACTAGAAACGATGCCTCAAAGACTAGAGTTTGGGGATGTGAAAAATATATTAATTCCAATGTAGTTATGTAGCAATGTCAAGGGAAAATGGTACTGATTCATTGTAAGCAAGCATTGGAACTTACATGAAAAACAATTAAAAAAACAAACTATTTCCATATGAACTAAGAATTTTCACATGGCAGTAGTTAAATCAAGATTAACACAAGTCCTGAATTTGTAAGCCTACAGGCAAATACTTGGTTGTCATTTAGGTGGAGCTCCTTCCAGAAATTTGGTTTAGGTACCTTTTTCCCTCCCCTCCCCTCCCCTCCCCTCCTAGAGTCGACAAACAAGAATCTTGATTTCCAGGTGGGAGCTGCCTTCCCCTCCTGTAGCCAAATGATGCCTTCAGTTGTTCATATGTTTGCTCAGTTATTATTTGGAGAAAAAAAAGAATAAAATCTTTCAGTGTTCGCTTCAGTTCAAAGTTGAGAAATTTACCAGGGGGTGGGGGTTATACCTGTGTTTGCAACAATTAGCTACTGCATTCTGTGTATTTGTGAATGGGGTCAGGCTGTTTTCAACCTTAACCCATCCCAACTTTAACTATTGTCAACTCTAACCAAACTCAGCCCACTTTCATACCCAAGAATTCCAATGTGAGACCACTTGAATGCATTTCTGTGAGTCCAACCCAACCTGACTGACCCAGTTTCAGGTTTTATTTGGTCAAATTAGGTGGGGTTCAAGAAGTTAGCAAATTTAATGAGGATTACTGTCACGACCCGAAACCCAGGACATGTGACTGATATTTTTCTTTTTTGTAAACACTTCTCGCACATACATCCTACTCCCGGACGAGAAAAGTTAGAACCAAGAGGTTTTAGTCCATTTTGGGTCTTAAAGAGGCCAAAGAGCTCTACCGAAATTTCGGCAAAGTGTTCCCTGTAATAGGACATTTTGACAATTTCTTTCCCTCCTGTCACCACTACTATAGTTGCATCCTTTAACTACTATAGTTTCATTCCCATTCTATCTTTCTAAATTAAACACGTTATTCTCAAATCCACACCAAGTTCATCATAATTAAGTTTATACAGTCCCAACAAAGTCCTAAAAGGATTTAATTACATATAATCCAACTCAAGTTCTCCAAAATATGTATCTTAGACTTGAGTTTACATATATTCAACCCAAAATACAAATACAAGATGCCTAGTTTGGTGCGTCATCACTCCAAAATACAAAACATAAAGAAAACATTTTCACATTTTCCTCTAGTCTCATCCATGGGGTCCAATGGACCCCTTTTTTTCGCGAGGTTTCCTGCATCTGTGAGGGGTCAGTTCGTGGAAGTACAATAAGGATGCACATACCCAATTCAACAATAACTATACATGAATTTAGACATTTTTATGAAATAAAAGAAATTTATAGCAGTTGCACACTATCATCAACAAGATTACAAGTGCATCCTAAAACTCTAAGGTGCACACCACAATAGTTGCCCGTGCCTCTCCACGCTCTATCATCCGTATCATGGAATTTGTAAGGTTACTTGTGCCTCTCCACGTGCCATCATGCGTGTCACAGGGTTTATGTGAGATTACCCGTGCCTCTCCACGCTCTATCATGTGTGTCACGGGGTTATAGGAGACTACCTGTGTCTCTCCATGCTCAATCATGTGTGTCACGGGGTATACGTCTCCCATTATGCACTTCACATGTCAAAGCATCGTACAATTCCAAGACAACAATACATGAGGTGTGTTACTTCTCTAACTCCACTCATGGGAATATGTTATTCATTTCCACACCATTCTCATTACAAAATCTCCATACATGGTAATATTATTCATCACTTGTGTCGTCCTTTGAGTTTCAATGTTTATAGGTATTTTCATCATCATTCAATCTCAAAACAATCAACTCATAAGGTTTGCTACATCCCTAACTCCACTCATGACAACATGTTATTCATTCCCACACGATCATAATGCAATACATCATGCCATTCACATTGCAGTCTCCATACATAATAATATTTTTCATCACATATAGCTGTCTGAATTTCAACAGTTGTATGCATTTTCATCGTCATCATTGTTCACAAAATTCACATAATCAAAAGTTTAAGTATGGAGTTCCCCTCACCTAGTGTTCTGGCAGGGGGTATTAGTGTCTCCTACGGGACGACGGTCGATCGTGCCGAAGGAATTTAGGGCTGTTCAAGAAGAAATCACACAAAATTTTTCATAAGCCCATGATTAAGTCAATTGGAGCTCCATAATACTCTAAAGGTAGAGATCCCCAAACTTTCATGCACATCTAAGCACTAAATTTTACCCATGGAGTCCGGGGATTCACATGGGGTAAAAACCCCCAATTGCCTAGCTCCTATTTGCTTCAATTAGGCAATTTATCCCAACTTAAAACCCAAATTTTCCACTATAATCAGCCTCCCTTAAGCCAAAGTTGTCAAGGCCATGGTCACCTAAGCCCTACTTTACTCTAGGAACAAAAGCCCCAATTCTAATCTCCAATTTTCAACCCAATTCCAAGGTTAGTCTCAATTTAGAGTGCCAATCCCCATGCACCCATGGGATTAGGTCTAATTTTACTCCAATTACAAGAAAATAGTATTTTTGCATTCTTCCCCAAATTTTAATTGACAAACCCCTTTATCTTCCAAACCCTACATTCCCTAAAATAAATTTCTCCCAACTTCAATTAACAAAAGATCCTCCCTAAACCAAATTTCATCTCTACTCAAGTCCATATCAACTCAATCAAAGGGAAATAACTAAATAATACGAGGAGATGATATTTACCTCGGAGGAGAAAGGATCTAATCACATAGGAGGTCACTCCGGCGTCAAGAACCAAAGAGTTGGGCTTGATGGAGGGGAAGAGCCAAATCCTCTCACATGCAGAGAGAGAAGAAGGGAAATTGGGGGAAGGGAGAGGCTTTCTTCCCTCTTTCTCTCGTTTTCTTCTACCCCTTTCTCCCTGTCTCTCGCCCCTTTCTCTCTGTCTTTCTCTCTTTCTGTCTCTCCTCTCTTTCTCTCCCTTTCTTTTTCTTTCGTTCGTGCAAGGGGAAAAACGAGAAAGAGAGGGAGAGTGTGGGTTCCGTGGGGCCCACACAGGTTTTGGGCTTTCTTTTGGGTCTTGCAATATTTATTTATTTATTATTATTATTTTTTATTTTTGGGTCACTACAATTACTAAAAGCAATGGAATTTCTGTTTTATGCCTTGTACCACAGAAAATTCTAAATGTAGACTGTCCATTTATTTAGTTCAAAATCTTTACCAAGTCCTTGTTCTCATTGTCAAGAAAGAAATTCAAAGATGAACTAAGCTGACGTTAGAAACTTCAAAAACTAATTTCATGAAACAACAACTTCTAGAGGAAACCTCTGAAACCTTATCTAACGTAACCAAGGTGTATGCAGGTGGCACAAAGGCACTTATAACCATAGTGCCCACCCATAGACAGAGAGATTCATGTTTAATATAATTTGATATTGGTGTACTCCTGCTCAATATAAATTTGCTATTATTTGACAAACATGTATCATAGTTGGCAAGTGCTCATTACTTTAACCAGAAAAGTTGTGGATTCGAGTCACTTTTCCATCTCAATTTTTTTTTTTAAAAAAAAGATCCAGTCTGGTCCGTTGAACCCAATCCCTTACCTCTAAGACAACTCAAATTGTGTTACAAATTTCAACGCTAACTCAATTAACCAAACCCAACCTGATCTAAATTTGGGTTGGTCGTTTGGCTTTGGTTGAACCTAGCTCAAGCTCCACCCTAGATTTCATTTACTTTGTCATTTTTTTCTCCTGCGGTATTTTGTTGTATCTACTTTTCGATGCTGATAGGTATTATTAATTTTATCATCCAAAAAAAAGTTATTTCTAGTGATTTGTCGACGCCCTAAGCCATTCTAGCAATAATAAGACCAGTTATTGCTGGTACGAAAATCTCTTCACAAAAAGTAAATGCTTTAGCCTGTCACACACACACAACAAAACAAAACAAGACAAAAAGGGCTTCCAAATACACCTTGTTGGCGGAATGGGTGCCACTTCACCATCTATTCTCCACTCCTTTCATTCCTTGAAAAGGTTAGGGTGGAGAAAGGAGAATTCAACAGGGTTTCTTAGATTTACTTTGTTTGGAAGCTGGTTGGTCACAGAATGGATTTCTGTGTCTTTGGAGATCATAATATGATTTCTTATTTGCTGAGTGCTTTTTTTTTTTTTGGTGTATGAGTGATAATTTCAAGAAAACCTCAAACATATTTATCTAGAAAAATAGTATATTATTGTTTTACTGTTGAAACTAGTTGTGTAGAAAATGGTAATCAAAATGCACTTTCAAGCCCCAGTATCTTGTGTTGGTATGTACTTGTGAAGCTAGATTGGAGAATTTGTTGGGTTGACTTCTGACTTGCTAGAGTGAACTCCCGAGAGAGGGGAGGGGTGATAAGGGAGAGAGGAAGGGGAAGGGAAGGAATAAATATGGTGCCCATTTGATCCAAATTGACTGAAAAGAATGAGCATCTGAAGTTTTGTAAATTTTTACAGGTAACAGAGGCAGCAATAGGATTCCTCTGGACTGGGATACACGGCTAAGAATCGCCCTTGGGACTGCGAGAGGCATTGCTCGAATTCATGCAGAGAACTCAGGAAAGTTAGTTCATGGGAACATAAAAGCTTCCAACATCTTCCTCAACTCTGATCTCTATGGCTGTGTCTCTGATCTTGGATTGGCAATGCTGATGAACCCATTAGCCCCACCTCTCTCTCGGGCTGCTGGGTACCGATCCCCGGAGGTGACTGACACTCGGAAAGCGACACAGCCTTCTGATATCTTCAGCTTTGGGGTGCTGCTGCTTGAGCTTCTCACAGGAAAATCTCCCGTCCAGACCTCTACTGGCGGCGAGGTTATTCACTTGGTTCGTTGGGTGCATTCTGTTGTGCGGGAGGAGTGGACAGGAGAAGTGTTTGATATTGAGCTGACAAGGTATCCAAATATAGAAGAAGAGATGGTACAGATGTTGCAGATTGGAATGGCATGTGTGGTGAGAATGCCAGAGCAGAGGCCAAAGATTACAGAGGTGGTGAGGCTGATTGAGGATGTGAGGCGGTTTGACCATGGGAACCAATCCTCATTGGAAGTCAGATCAGATTCAAGTGGCCAGACGCCAGTTCGACTGGACCAATCACCAGTCCAGCTGTGAGACCATGCTGCCTGTAGTTTGCATCTGTGTATGTCTACCTCTTCTTTTTTCCATTCTTTACTCAATTTCAGCCAATACGGATGTTGTAGGATGTATTCTTTTTTAAAATTTCAGTACAGTTGTGGCACTCTTCTGGTGTGCAGTCCACATGTAGAACCTGTACCCCGTTGGGTACATTTGACATTTCTTTGCAGTGAAGGCAAGGCAAGGTCCCTCTTGCTTGGCCAAAATCTGGAATTGCAGCTGGTCCACTGGATTCTTCAGCTTTGTGGTTACGGCAAGGCAAGCTCACTTACTTCGCCGGAATCTGGAATTGCAGCTGGCCGGATTATTCAGAATTTTGACTGGAGTCAACTGAAATTTCTAAAATTTCAGTGGGTGCATACTTGGTGTATTAAGGACCGACCTTTCACGCACTGCTTATCCAAAATTTTAATCGCCGCTTCGGAAGAACAATGTGTGAACGCAGTTCTGTTTAGGAATTTTTAATGGGGATATTATATTTTAGATGCACCATGCCCTTCACCGTATCAATTGTCTCGAGCAATTTCAATTTCCTAGTCCAAGTGTGGACTCTATTCATAAATACATATCGTTTACCCCAAAACAAAAGTGTGGACTATTAATCAATTCATATTTAGCATCTAAGAATGCAATTTTGGCTGGATTCGGTCCAAATCTGAAAGAATTTAGATGTTAGATTATTGTAGTTTGTGTAACAATGGTGCTAAAATTGAACCGTCCATTATGAATTGGAGAATTTAACTCAGTTTGGGCTGTGAGGACTTTGAAGTTTGAACCAGTTCGAATGAGCTTAAAACTTGAATTTCATAAATTTCTCTTTTTATGTATATAATAGTATAATACATTCCTGAAATTTGTCTTTTAAAGAGTTGATTCTTGGTTTATGAATGTGTATTTTATCTTTATATTTCTTTTATAACAGTGAGTTGGAACTAAGTACTTGGACAATCTACTATCCAGTTTAGAGCTGCTTTTTTTTTTTTTCTTAACTCGACTTAACATGAAATTGAAATGGTAAGGTTCACTTACATATGGTTGGGCTGGTTTTGGGTTAAAATGCAGCGCTTTGCATACTTTTATAGGTGAAAAGAGAATGAAATACTATGAAATGAAGAGCGAATGGTCCCATGTGGAGCTCATTTTCTAATAATTTCAAACCATTCAAAATGTGTTTTTTTAATTTAGATTTAAATCCAATTTGATTGATGCCATTTGATGCATCAACACCATTTATTAAACATTATGGATAAATATATTTATTGAATAATTTTATTTTTACTTTAAAATTAAGAGTTTAGAGGCTTCCTTTTGACAGTTTGATAGTCCCTATAATTAACAATCCAACACTCTTATTTCGATTGTTAGAATCCTCAGGCATTTAACCTGAGCCTTTGCCAAGCCAACTCAAAATGAAATGAACAATTCGTTGATAAAAATACTTTTAAATTTGGAAAGAAATAACCGTTGTAACCTTGACTCGTAAGATTAGAGTGATGAGATTAGGATAACATTTGACCTTAAACTCACGATAATGTTGTTACGTCTCCAACCCATCTCGTGATTTGGGTCCTTTTATACAACTCTTTTTTTAAGATGAACAAACCTGATAGGATTTATCGTATTCCTCTTTTATTATAAATAAAACAAATGGCCTCTCCTTTGGAGAGACACCAAACAATATTATTTCACAAAACCGCTCAGGTTCACAATTTCAAACTGAGGGAGTTAGAAATTATTGAAGGAGCCTTCCGTGAATCAGCCGTGGATTCATTCATATGGTCTGGAGGCCTCCCTCGAAGGTAGATTGAAGCTCAACTTTGGTGGCAGTGCAATGGCAGACACAGACAAGTCTAGTTTTCGTGGCCTGATTTGTGATGGGGTTTCTTCTGTTTAACTATCTGATACTGGGCCTTTGAGCTTCTGTCCACTAATGAGGCCCAAGGAATTTAGGTTAAGGTTTTGTGGAGATTTGGTGGGGGACCAAAGGTCTCTGTCCTTGGTGCTATTTAGATAAGATAGGAAAAGATTTGACAGATAAACAAAAGGGAGTTTGAGCTGTAATTAAAAGGCACACTTCCTGGCCAAGAGGAAACCTACTTGCATCAAGATGTGATTGGGACCTGAGTTTGTTTTTCTTCTGGGAGGGGGTACTTTTTGTTTGGCTGTTTGCTGATCCAGCAAAAGTGTGTGCCCCACAATCAATAAGTTTGCAACCTTTTTGAGAAAACAAAAAACCCTTTTGATCCAATCAAAGAATAACAACTTCAGTTGAAGTATGCTTTCCCTACTGGAAGATGTACACACATAAAAAGGTGAAAAGAGTGAAACATTTGGACTTGGATGCACCTCAAATCATGTTCTTGAATATTTTGGGTTATATAAGGCGTGGTGATTGAAGCCAAAGAAGAATAGAATGCCAGCAAAATCTTACCAGCTCCATCTCGCCAGTATCACTCAGGGTTGGAAAACTTTGAAAAACATCTTAACCAAAATATGATGTCTGTTGATCAAGCTTTGTATTCAGTCACCCCGTTGGAAGGACGAGCAATCCGAGGAACAGCCTCCTTGGATACAAATGGCAATTACAGCTCCGGCAATAACCATAAATTGTTCATTTTTCCCCAAACTCAACAGCTGATTTTGTCACCTTAGTCAGCTGGATAAACACTTTAGATCGTAGCGACTCTCAAGAGAAGCACAATCTTAGATTCCCACTTTCATTCATGAGCTCTGCCGACATTCTGTATGTCTTGTTTATTGATACTGCTCACACTCAATAGTCAGACACAGAGAATTGAAACATCGTTTTATTTCTTTACCATACCATCGCTCAGGTCATAACGGGAAAAATAAGAAAAAGAACAAAAACTCAATATTTTTTAAAGAATGGAAACCTCTAAAAATATAGAGGAAATTGGTACCTTTAAAAAGAAATTTGCAACACCACTTTGAACCCCAGTATAACAAACAAAGGATGCTTTGCTGGATCTCATTTCGACATAATCCTAGTTTTAACACCTCCTGCAATACAGAAATATTCAAAATATAAATATAAGCACGATAAAACCTTATCAATTGAGGAGTAAGGATGAGAAATTGTCCAGTTCATAGCAAATTTATGTGAACTTTCAATAAGGGCCATTAGATTCGGTGTTTAGTGAATTCAGAAGGAAAAAGTTGACAACAAATAATTTCTCAGCAGAGGATATGGTTTTTGATAAGATTGGAAGAACCATAGTCATCTTCATGATCAAAATCATTATCTTAGAAGCCTTTATCCCAAATATCTGGAGTCAGGCTTTTGAGTTATACTTCTATGATGGAAAAGGAAGTGTAGGATTCAAAAAGTCAAATCAAAATAGATGGGATTAGAGGATACGATGATGATGATGATGATGATGAAGTGTGATGCAGCAGTCCTAGAGAAAAGGAGAGGGAAATGGAAGGGGACAAAAACTTAAATAACTAACTTGTCTAAAATTTTAATCCTTAACAAGTGAGAGCATTGACATAGTTCACCGCCAATTTTTTCCTTGCCTCATCACCACAATACAGGTGGACAGTAGCTTGTGAACGAAACCAATCAAATAGTTGAATCAGTTGAACTTTGGGTGGGTGGACAGTCTGATGAACAATCATGAAAAGGTAAGTCCCTTTTATTTTGACTCTCACTTTCAGGAATTCCAGTCTGAATCTCCACTGCAGCCCAAAATGATTTACTGGGTAATCAGTTACCATCACTAAGCACCATAGACATGCATTGAGGCAAATTAGGCAGAACACAATTGGGGCTCTTAGATGGACAAATTCTAAGCATCACTGACCTTCACCTTCCTCAAATTCAACTTCCTTGACCATCTCAGCAGCAGCATGGTATTCAAACCTGCAAGTTTTTTTGTTAAAATCTTGGACCACATAACCAACATAAAGAACATACCAGACAATAGCTACTTGAGGATTTGGATATAACAATGAAAGGTAACTTGCACTATTGAATCTTACTCACTGTGATGATTTTCTAAATATGAAAGCAAATAAGTTCCTTTCCAGAACAATCTTTTAAAAAGCAAATGTTAAGAAAAAAAAAACAGAAAAATAGGGGGGCGACAATGTAAAACAAATTATTTAGATACTTAGAAAATAGTCCTAATCCAATGGTGAAATGGAATGGTGGATTAGTAATTTGCAAGCTAACAGGACTAAATGCATAAAGCATTTGGAGGGGAAAAAGAAAAAAAATGATAAAAAAGTCAAATTAAATGTCAAATGATCTCCCATGAAATACATACCATTCCAGCAAAACAAATGACATTATTTTGCCAAACTAGCTAAATATTCTGATAAATTTCCCTAAATTGTTTTAACAATGTCCAAACAAAAGAGAAGGTGAGTGAATGTTATAATTAATATGGGGATACTAGAAATTCATGGCATGCAAAACCAAGGGAGACTGGGGCAAGAATGATGAGCAATTGGAAGAAAACAAGGCAAATGTATTTCTGTACAGAATATTGAACTGATCCTCATAAGGAAACTAAACATCCTAAATAGTCAATGTGGAACAGGAAGAAGAAGCCAAACCTATTTGAGAAAGCAACCTCGAGCTCATCATTGGTGGTCTTGGTAGCTTCGACTAACACTGTAACAATCTCCATCTTTCTAGTGCTAGCCATAAGGCAGTCATACTCAAACGGAACAATAATCGCAAAAAAATTGTCGCTCAGTTTGCTCAAGCACAACTTATCAACTGCTGCAAGTGCTATCCTCCTCTTAAGTGCACAGGCTTCTGGGTCCACAATATAGATAGCAAAATCTGTGATTAATAGAATCCGCCGTTTCATCTTCCCTGATCCTGTGAATTTCAGAACCTTATCTGCAAATAGAAGTTGTTGGTCGCCTGCAGATATGGGACACACAGCTCATCATAAAGACTAAATATGAGGGAGTATGGTAATTCAATACTAAGTGCAGTTGATATTGATAATGAAATATGACATCTTCCATATTTTAGTCTTATTTTTCCACCGACACCACATTTATAAGAAATGATTACCAGTCATTCATCATTAGCAGAGTTTATTTGAGATACAAACATGGCAAAATGATCCACCAAGGCAGAAGCAATGCCCAGTAACACATCAGTGCCATGAAATTTCTATCATTGGAATAAACTCAAAGGGCACATCTGTGAACTTTCTCGTGAGAAAAGAAACCGTGGATTTCATGGGAAAAAGGTTTCTTTGAAAATAGTGGTGAGAAACCTTTCCAATGAGAGTTTTTTTTTTTGTTTGTTTATATACACCTAAACATTGTGATGAGAAATCACTAGTCAACAGAAATAAACTAACTAAATCTGTTGATTCCATTTTATGATCACACTATAGAGTGTGGGTACCAATGCCCATAAAAAGTGTATGAAGCCGAAAAATATGGTTCAAAATGAACTTGAAATGCTATACAAGTCACTAGAAAACACTAAAAAGAACACCAAAATCCACCAAGATACAACTCATTCCCAGCGACAAATTTAGAGGTAGGAAGTTCCACCAAACATCCATGAAGATTAGGGCAATTGACCAGGTTTTTTACCCTCTACATGTTTAGGCATGGACAAATTAGGTCAACCCATTTATTTAGTTGAAATTATATTTTTCTAAGTTGGGTTTAAGTTAAGTTAGTTGTATGTTGGGTCACAGGTTGGGTTTGGATTGGGTCACATTGTAGCTCATGTTTAGATTGGGTCAAAAGTGGATCGAATTTGGGTGGGGTTGGAACGGGATTGAGTTGCATTGGGACAAGCTGGATTTGTATTGGGTCCGATTTGGGTCAGTTGGGGTCAGGTTCAGGACTATTTGGGTTACGTCCGATTTGGAGGTGAGTGGGATTTAAAACCAATAGAAAATAAATGTATGAAAAGGGATTACTTTTCTCACATGTGAAACTGGTTTTATATGGAAAGCTTGTAAGCAAAGCGACCGTGAGAAATGGTTTTTTATAGAAAGACTTAATTTTCCTATGAAAACTAGTCCAAATAAACGTACTCTAAAGGAACCGCAGACTATTTTTCTAAATGAATGGAATTAATAGTTAAAAATGATGAAAATGATGATGACGACGACGATTGTTATTTTTCTAAAAGAATGAAAAGAAAACATTTAAGAGTTGACAGGAGATTTGGAGAGGAATTTGTTAACGCAATTTAAACAAGGAGAACAATAGATAAAATGAAGAAGAACGATTCCCATTACACAAGCACAACCCTGAATGGGCATACTTCAGCTTATGTGACGATTCACTGAAAAAGTCTGTCGTAGTGGATTGGACAAATCAAATAATGTTTTAATCACTAAAAAAATTAAGGATTCAATAAAATTAATTGGATGTAAAGAAAAATGGCCGGTTAGATTCAACTGAGGTGATTTCTTGTGAGCCCCTGTTCTATCGCTAGATTTTTCTTAGACCAAAACGAGTAATCGATTCAGGGGGACAAAACAACAACAACAACAACAAAAATAAGAAGAAGAAGAAATGGTGCGGATGGAGATGCTGAAAATGGAGCAATCCAAAAATACAGAATTTAAAAAAAAAACTAAGAGAAAGCAAAATGGGGAAGGAGTAGTAACCTTGCTTGTGGAACATATTGAGGAGATAGGGACGGGAAGGCACGTCCAGATAATCTCCCTTGGATCTTTCCTCAACCCTCAATTCTTCTTCCTCTTCTTCACCTTCTTTTCCATTCTTCTCCATTTCCATTTCCATTTCGTCTCCTCTGCGCATTAATCACTCAATCACTCATCACCTTCTTCTCATGTTTCCGCCAATCTGAAGTGACAAACGCCTCTTCCTATTCTCACGGCCTGTCTTTCTCTCTTGCACATGCAACAGAATTTTATATATATAATTTAATATTTAATATTATATGAGTTGGTGTATTCACTCAAATTAAAGGAAAAATAAATAATATAAAATTAAAGAGTATTTTAACCATCATAGTTAAATAAATCAAAATTACTAGTGATAGAATAATTAATTTTAATTTATTTAAATTAAATAATTAATAATATCTTTTAATCTCAACTCTTTAGTAGCTTGCCTATTTTATGCCATATGCCAAAATTATTAAATCTCTGTAATTGGGGTAGACCACTAGGTTGAACCAATTGATGTTAAATTTTTAACATAGAAAATCTGGTGGATTAGTGAGTGCCATCTATTAAATATATAATTTGTAAAGTAACTCAAAATAAAAATTGAAAACAAAACTAATCATAAGCCATGCAGTCATAATGTATTAAAAGTATTTAAAACTAATCACTATCTTAATATTGATTTTGATGTATTCAAATTTAATAGCTAAAATGACTCTTTGTCTTAAATTTTGATTATAAATAAGTCTACAATTATATACTCATTTATCTATATAATGCTATAAAAATATCATATTTTTGTTACAAAGAAACATATTATTACTTAACATTTTTTTCTGGTCGGGATTGGGGTCAAAGGTATCTGTGATGATGAATTTATTAAAAAAATCTATATTTGAATTTATATTTATCAAATCAATATTTTAATAGTTATAGAATTATAAAAAAAACAGATATTATGAAATAACTTAAAATAATTAATATCTTTTGTAACTAAAATTATAATTTGGATACTCTTTTTAGGAGGTGATTTATATAGTTTATAGAGTGTCTATGTAATTTTTATTTTAAAAAAAATCATGAAATTCAGATTTTTTTTAAGATAATCTCTATTTTGGGGTTTCCTATAGAAAACTTCAATTAAATGTTACACAGATTTTGTGGAGTTAAATGAAAAAACTTTATTGCAAATTTTATAGTTTGTGTGGTGTTTTTGTGATTTTTTTAATATTACAACATTTTTATAAAGTTATGATTTTTTATTGAAAAGTTTATGAATTATAATAAAAGATATACGTCTTATATGATGTAGGCCGGGTAAGATAAGAATACCCAATCTCAAATTATGCATAATAAATCAAAATAAGTATGTTGAATAGTCTAAGAAATAACAATACCCGATATCCGTATACGATCTAACTGTCTACGAACCTGTAAAACTGAAAATAATTCAGTCTCGGGTCTGCTGAACTACCCGAATTTGTGTAGCCCAGATCTGATCAGAGGACCTGCTAATCACGACCGAACGGGCTGCTGCAATCTTGGCTTGACGTCAAATAATCACGACCGAACGGGCTGCTGCAATCTTGGCTTGACGTCAATAAGCCTTGCGTATAGAGATTGCAAGAATGTGGGTCTGGGTAGGAACCTAACCACTGGTATCAATCTGTCTCTGTTCTAGAACAGACTCGAACACAATAAAACCAACCAGCAAGTATTGCTGGTTTTCAGCAAGGATCTGCAACTTGTTGCAGAGTTCTCCAACGTGATCTGCCTCACGAACAAACCAAGGTTTGTTTGAAAAAAAACATACAATTTTTATTCATCAAAATTCCCCCTCTAATCGGCTGATTACAAGGCTATAAATTAAAAAAGAAAAACCGATACTACCTCTTAAGTCTTAACAATAGAAGCCTACCCTCCTTTCCAAACCAAAATAAAATTCCAAAAATAAAGTCCTACTTCAAATCAACCTAAAGTTTGAAATAAAACTAAAATTACAAATTAGACTCCAAACCGTTGCCGCTTATAGAAGTTTCGATCGTTGCTGCACGTTAATGTATTTAGATCCACATGTGGTGAATGCACCGACTCAGATACCCGCTTTGATCAAAAATATAATTTTCATCATTCGACTCAGAACTCGGACCTGTCAAATCGCTCACAGTACCCACCTTGATCAAAATAAAAATTTTGTTTACATCTCCAGATGCCTGCATCATTATATGACACTAACGAATATGAATTTCGTATAGAGTATTTCCTTGCATTGGTTATCCATGTTTTAAATTTTTTTATATTTTTCAATTATTTAGAACATATTTTATTTATATCAAATTTCAACTCAAAGTATTCTAATGCTTTATAAAAAATTAATCAATCATATTCATACTTAGATTTTTCATTTTTTCTACTATTTTTGTTAAAAATAAAAAAGTAAAAAAATAGAAAGCATATCAACAGCCATAAATATCATATCACTGAGAGAGACTCATATCATACGTATGAGAAACCGTCTTTTGACCCATTGCCCCTCGATAGAGTTGAAACTCGAGTAAGATTGGGTCAGGTTTTAATAAACTCAAACTCATGTCAAAACTTATTGAATCCAACTTGAATTGCTAATCCGATTCAACTCGAGTGTTGTTTGATAAATTAGTTCATTCGAGTTGCATCTAGTCAGATCGAGTTGATTTTAAATTTCTCAACTTAATCTAATCCGACCCAAAGTATATATATATAACTCAAACTCATTGATTTCTTAGATCCCTACCTCTCTCAAAAAATCTAGGTCAAATGATAGGGATGGGAACAGAAAAGAAAAATTAAAAACTGTTAATAAATACTTGTTTGCATTTGCATTTGCAGTTTGCCACTGAATCAAATGGTTTTACTTGCTGTGGACAGATTTAAAAAGGTTCACCTCATGAGTATGTTTAATTGTTTATTTTTAAAATTCATACATTTGAGTTCGTCAATGTCAACATTCTCACGACAGATGATGACCCTAAATAATCAAATTCAATTTGAGTATTATTTAGGGTTGGTTTGAAAATTGATTTGGGTTGGTTGAAATTTCAACCACGTGGTCCACGTCTATCCAGTTTAAAAATATGTGTAAAGTGGGCCATAGGGCCCACAAATGATGGTTGGCACCCGTCAATCGTGAACAGGGTCCCACATCACTTTAAAGACCGAACTCAAGTCAGCGGTCGACTCCGATTTATCCGCCGCTTCTTGTATCTCAAACCAACTCCACTGCCTTTAGCGTGCGTCAAACCTTCCTGCCATTATTGACCACTCTTTTGTGAAATTTTTCTGGATAGGTTGTCCAATAATTATATTTATTGAAATTTCTAATTATTACAGTATTTAATTTTAACAACTAGAATCATATAGATAAGATCATTGGAAGTTACTAAATTGTTTGGTTTTTCACAAGTATCTTTTAAATTGCATAATTTTAGACTATTTAAATTGAAAGAATTTATGAGATTCTCTACTTTGATAGTTGTTTTGACTTACTAATTTTCTTTTTACTTATTACTGAAATGTAATTTCTTTAATTTTGTAGGAATAATTTTGAAATAAGTTCACTTTTCTTAATATGAAAAAGTCTCATGTTAAATTAAAAGGTGAAAATTTTGCAATAAGCTACTCCCCCCGTCTCATTTGAAATATTTATATTTTTTAAGGAACTCTCTATATAAGACTAACACTCCACGTGATCTCATCCATTTTCAATACATTTTATACTAGTCCAATATAAATGAGACAACTATTTTGGAACAATTTCAAAATCCATATAGGATAACTAATTTGAGATAGAGGGAATATTCTTTAGCAATTATGCTATTTTTTTCACCTGTGAAATATCTGCTATTCATTACTGTAGCCGGTGGGGTAGTGTCTTCTATTATACAACACATGCCATATCTTTCAAATTAATCTTATGTTTAGTGCAAAATTAAAGTGTGAATATAAATAAAACTCATTCAACCTAAGTTAGTTAGACTTCATATTTAATAAAAAATCCTAATTTTATAGTTAGTTGAGTTATTTATTCTTGTCAACTCCTTTGATTTGCACTGATTAGAAAGTAATAGGGGAATGCCATGCCTGTATGATCTATAGATGGGACTACGTTCTTATCAATGCAAAGTAATAGGGGAATGCCATGCCTGTATGATCTATAGATGGGACTACGTTCTTATCAATGCAAAGTGCAAACATCATTTTTTATTTAGTTTACATTGTGTGTAACTCAACTAGTAACATCCCGTTTCAGAAAGCACGAGGTGCTAGGTTCGAACTCGTATAATCTCATCTGGTGTGCCCTAAGAGTAGTAGGTATCACTTGTGGAGGTCTTATGCTGAATTTGCTGTGAAATTTTACATGTAAATTCAAAAAAAAGATAAGTATTAGACATCTAACATTGTTTGATGTCCGTGTTCATATTGAATTTGAAACAAGCAATTTAATTAAAAAATAATGTCCCATCTCACTAGCTGAGGATATTTAAGCTGCTATATAAATGGTTAGATAAGATGTATAGGAAATAACACAGATGATGAATAATATATGAAAATTTTGATAACTAAAAGTCATTGTTTTTATCACCTTTCAAATACAATTATCATATACTAGAGTTTCTTTAGCTTTCTTTGCTCATATAATCTTCAATCGTATTTAATCTTAATTATATAGAATTTAACTCATGTTAGATGATGAGGCTTGGCTAAGCCTGATTGAAAAGATAGCCATTGTTGTCTTTTTTTTTTTTTTTTTTTAAAGTTACATTTATAGAAAAAAGTGTATTAGTGAAGTCTTACAATTTGTTTATCTTTTAAAAATTTTAATGATGAGAAACTAAAACTTTAATTTTTATAATGATTTATAAGTGAGAGTTTTAATTGGACTTTAAAATTTTGACCATAAGACAATATAATGCAAATACCTTGACACAATGACATAGATTATATATAGAAAATTTAGAATGGATTTAGAATGTCGAAAGGGATGGAAAATTTTGCCTTGACCCATAGACTCAACCAAAAATATTTGACTTAGATCATTGTTTGCTATAAAAAATTTAATTCAACCACAAGTAACTTTACTAAAAACAAAAAGTCAAGTTGAGCTGGGAAAATGATTCTCATATTCACACTTAGTCCATAACAAGTTAAAGAAAATTGGTGCATGCCATCTAATGATTCAAAGTTCATTACTTTCATTGTCTGCAACCCAATTAATACGGGCATATCAGAAGATGAACACAGAATTGAGTAGGCATTTTATCCTATCTAACCCGCATCATCAATGCTCTTAAATAAGAAGAAAACCTCATTCATTCATTTTATATTAATTTTTTTTTTTTATAAAAAATTAGGTCAAATTATGTCAAGTTAAATTAGAACAAAATAAAAACTATCTTAGAAAGTGTAAGGTAGATAGATAGACTTTTTTGGATAATTCAATAAGGGGTCTATTTAACTGGCGCCCACGAGAAGAGATCTCTCACTTAAGGAGAGTTGCTTGGGAGAGAATTAATGAGAATATTTTAATATAAATTACAAAAATATCCTCACTTTTGATTTAAGTCAACAGAAATAAGGGACAAAAGAAATTGATTGGAAGACTTAAATATATTTTTTATTAAATTGGTATTCCTATCCTATTTTAAGGTTTAAATGGAAGTGAGATCGATCTTAAAGATACATAGGATGTTGATACTTTGAATAACAAAAGTTATTGAATTTCTTCTTTTCTCCATTTGTCACCACCTAATAGTGAAAATGTATACTAGTATATTTTAATAGAACAAATACATTTAAATCTTAAAAGACAAAATGATAAATAAATAAAAAAAAAAAAAAACTGAAGAAATGAAATGCCCTGAGACACTCAATGGTGTTAATGTATTAGAGAGTACTTTCAATAAGTTGCCATCCACTTTAATATACAAAATAACAGTATTATTGGTTAAATGAAGGATATGAATCTATTCTAAAATTATACTTCCTCTGTCTCAAATTAGTTGTTTATATGGATTTTAAAATTGTCTCAAAATAGTTGTCTCGTTTATATTAGAGTAATATAAATAGTGTTGAAAATGAATGAGATCACATGTAGTGCTAGCTTTATATAGTGAGTTCTTTAAAAAATACAACTCTTTCAAATGAAACAACTAAAATGAGATGAAGGAAGTATATATTATATTCTTAACATTACATCACAAGTCACCATTGATTAATGTAGCACCTTCACCAAAAGTCCCACATGGTTGGGAACTTGAGTGATGAGGGCTTTATACGAGAGGGGACAATACTCCCTGCTTTTTGGGCTTGGCCATGTAGGCTGGGTCCAGGGCAAAATCATGTGGGTTGGGTAAGACTAAAAGCAGACAATATCACGATAGAGTAGAAATGCATCAGTTAAAGTTTTAAAAATTAATCATATACACAAATTCTCCTTGGAAACATCAGTGAATGAGCTCGACAAAGTCATTTTGGGGTGTAGCCTAGGTTCCTGAACTCCTTCACACCCTAATCTACCTTGTAAAATGGACTTTTAGTCTACTTGAACCCATTCTAAATTGATCTCGCCACTGAATTAAAATTAATTAAAAAATTATTTCTTTTTTACCATTGAGTTTTGGATCTTTAAAAATCAAGGTTTTTAAAATTTAACATACTCAATTTTTTATGAGAAACATCACCTGAGAAATACCCCTTCACCCTCGCCATGTGAACCCCGCAAGGTCCTCTGGGCACTATCGCACATGCACAATGTCACTCAAATGAATCTCTCTTAATTAACATACTAATAAAATGACATACAACCACAATAACCAATGTTTAATTTCTTAATAATTTTATCAATTTTCTTACTCAAATACTAAAATATAATCACTTGTAAAAATAGAAAATAAAGAATCTTTTTATAAAGGGTGGCCATTTAAACAAGTTATTTTTCTTTTAAGAGATATTCTATTTTAAAATTTTGTGTGAAAATTACCATTTTGCTTCTCAGTTTTTAAAGAAATATAATTTCTCTACACAAAACTGAGAGATAAAATGATAATTTTTATATAAAATTTTGAAATGAAACGTTTCTTAAAAAAAGAAGTCAGATGTCTAAATAACTACTTTTTATAAAAGTATCTTTACTTTTTCGTTGCGTAACTCTGGGAGTATTTGGATACTCATTTTAATTGAGAGATTTTATATTTGAAGTATGATGAGTCTTACGTGATTAGATGGAATAGATATAAAATTTTATAGAAGATATAATTTAAGAAAAATTCTTTAATTTGATTAAAATTTAAAACCACAATTCTGACGTGTCACTCCTTTCCCCGGGGTAGGACACCATATATGTAGAACTCATTCAATATGTAGTTATCAGCGCATCGCACCCGACTAGTTATCAGCGTCCCTTATAGGAAACTCTAGTGGTGAGTCAAAATTTAGATAGCTGCATTGGAAGACTCGAGGAGTCTGCCTAAGGTTTTCTTTCTTTTCCGTTAATCGAAAACCAAACCATAGCCGACAGCCAAAGAAGTATCGAATCTCCTTCTGTTCCTCTGCTAACTGGTGAATTTCTTATCTTCTCTCGTTTAATTCTTTCTCTTTCGTTCGTTTCCATTTTGCTCTTCTAAGTTGTAATTCCGACGATTTGGATTTGGCGAAGTAGGGCTTTCGGCATGGCTTCGAAGAGGATCTTGAAAGAACTCAAGGATCTCCAGAAAGATCCTCCCACTTCTTGCAGCGCTGGTAATAATCTCTTCTCCGTCTCTATTTCCTCTTTAGTCTTTGTATCCTACGCACTATAAATCCTTGGTTGCTTCAAGTATCAATCTGCTTTATATATATATATATATATATATATATATATATATATGTTTTTCTTTTTTTTTTGTTGTATGGATTTGTGAAAATCTGCCACTCAGGCTTTATTTTTTTTATAGATTGATGTGGTACGATTTAGAGCTCGTTGTCTCCCACTTTTTTTATGTGGATTCTGCCATAGTTTGATGGAACTATCATCTTGGCCATTCATCATTTCTTGAATCTGTCATATATTTGACACAAATGAAGGCAAAAGAAGAAGCACGTGTACATGCTTCAATTTTCAGCGTTGTGGTTGCATGTAACCTTTTGAAAGTAATTTATTGTAAGGGCTTCAAAAATTATGATTTTTTCATAACAAGACCAACATACTCCAACCTCAGCAGTAAAACTTCAATTGAAGAGAAAAGAGAGTAAGATAGCCAATCAAGGAACAGCCTGGAAAGAGATTTGCTTATTGTATAAGGATCTGTGAGTGTCCTGAATTTTATCCATGATGTGAGCCAATCTCCTTGGACAAGGTTCTCTTCTCAGGCCCAAGAAATGACACCTGGGAAGTTACTCTGTTGTCAGGTGGCTCTGTAAATGACAGCTCAAAGATTTCAACCATTGAAAAGATATAAGCTTTGGCTTTTCCTCATGTACTTGAATCAGCACAGACAAGAATTCGCTTTGACCTTGCACACACCCATTTTGATTTCCAGAAACTCCTCCAATTTCTGGTGGGCTTGACAGCAGCTACAATATCTAGTTTCATAAATATCAATTTGATGGAGGCTGGAGAGGGAGCTTACTGAGCTACTAGAGGTCACCCTATCAGTTCCCAAATGCAGCAGCGGCTGACTAATTTATGTTTAGATCTTGCTGAGGCACGCCTTGCAAATCTTTCATTACCTAATACCACCAATTACCATAGGCTAATCATATTCTGCACTAAATGCATTCTGTCTCCAAGGGTTTCTAGAGGGCTTAACAGCGGTTACAATATCTAGGTCCTGTCAAAATTCATTTTGGTGGAGGCTGGAGAGGAAGTTCTGTGTGATACTAACGATTCCTATCAGTTCCCAGCGCAAGCAGCTGCTTTCCAATTTATTTTAGGATCTTGCAAAGGCACACCTTGCAAGTCTTTTGTCACCTGATACCACGGATTATGAAAGGTTAATCACTTCTGGTCTCTGTGCATTTTGTCTCCAAGGGTTACATCTAATCATATTCTGCATTGAATGTATTTTGCCTCCAAGGTCTGTACTGTACCCCTCCTTCCAAATTCTCGTAAATTGGTTGAAAAGGGATCACCAAAGAATGCTTCCCTCTGTGGCCATATAAAGGCACAACCTTATCACATCTTTTTGTCATGGGATTTGTCGGTCCTTATTTCTTGTCCCCGTTTAGAGTTAAATATCACAACACTTCGTATTCTGACATGTTAGTTGTTGGCTTAAAAGTTAAATCTGCCTCCCCTGAGTTAGACTGAGTTGTCAATCCGTGACTGTGTCCGACTGAGTCATAGTTGTCAATTTGTGTGACTTGTCGTGACCTTGTTCGGGTGTCAAGATCGTGCCTCTGGAAGACCTATATAGTCAAATCAAGTTTGAAGTTCCAGAAGACATGTCATTTGGAAGGTACTGCACCGAAATCGCAAGAACTTTATGAATGTCAACCAACACAGGTATTTAGACCTTAGGAATGACTTACAAGACCTAGAATTACCATTGGGACAAACCTTAGAATCCATAACTTAGAATTTGGTTGTGCTAATTTGGATTTCTTAGGTTAGGTGAATTTTGCTCTATTTTGGATAAGATTTTTCTTCTATCAAATATTCCCAATTATTAGTAAAATCTTAATGATTTGATGGAGCACTAAAAGAGCTTTTCAAAAAGTCCAAGAACACCCAATTTGGAAATGTATAGCTCAAGTTATGAGCATTTCAATGAAAGGGTGCAAAACAGATCAAAACAGTTTTGTCATATACCCTTACTTTGAGAGATTATTTGAGGTATCAAATGGATCTCAAATTGGACCAAATTTGGTGAGTAGATAGATCTCTCAGTAAGCTTTCCAACAAGCCCAAGAACTCCCAAAACCGAGTTCGAAAACCCAAGTTATGGTCATTTTAGTGGAGGTGTACAAAACTGCCGAGATTCAGTCGGCTGAATTTATGTTTCAGTCGACTGAATCTTTATTTCAGTCGGCTGAATTATGCTCAGATGTTTCAAAGGTCATTTCTGGGTATTTCAGTCGGCTGAATTCATGTTTCAGTCGACTGAATGTTCTGCAGATTTGTCTTTTCAACCTCAGACGAGTTTCAGTCTGCTGAATTTATGTTTCAGTCGACCAAAAATGTTTCAGTCGACTGAATCTTTATTTCAATCGGCTGAATTATGCTCGGATGTTTCAACGGTCATTTCTGGGCATTTCAGTCAACTGAATCTTCTGTTCAGTCGACTGAAATCGCAACGGGAAGTTTTTAAACGGCTCTATTCTTGTGATTTCGACTTCCAACGGCCATATCTTCAAGAGGGCTTTAAATGTATGACCTTAGGGCATTCCAAAGGTTGATTCTTGATGAGCAAAACCCTCTCTAATATTCTCCAAGACTCCCAATCATTTCAAGAGCACTAAATCTCCATAGTTAGATTACCAAAGTTCTTGAACTCAATCTCACTCACACTCAAAGCTCTCATAGGCAAATCTTGAGCATCTTAGATTCACTCTTGAGTGTGTATTTGAGAGAACCTTTAGGGATAGATTATATTTATAGGTAAACCTTCTACCATCCCTAAATTTTGTTTTCCTACATCTTGGTTGGACATCATTGGAGCATCTATACTTCATCAAAGAAGCCAAGAAAAGGGGAGGACCTTCAAGAACGTGCCAAAGCCACTTAGAGCATCAAGAGGCAAGCGTTCTTGGTATTTTTCTAAAAATCAAATTCTTTCTATCATTTTGTAATTTGTATAGGGTTGGTGTAACCCTTGTAAGGAAAGAATGGTGTCTTCTCTTTTGAGCGTTATCGGTCCGATCTTCACCCGTGAAGAAGATCAAGCGTTGTATAGGTTCGATCTCTATCCGTGAAAGAGATCAAGGTTGTAATCGGTTTCTTCTCCACCATCGAAGGAGAAGTTAGTGGAATCCTCAAGTGGTGTACTTGAGGCGTGGATGTAGGCAAGATTTCTGAACCACGTAAAAATCCTTGTGTCAAGATTTTCCATCTCTTCTCACCTTCTCACCTTACTTTGTGCATTTGTGTTTATTTCTTATATATCTAGCATACTTGTTTGGTTAAATTGTGTTTCTTGAGATTTAACTTCACGTTCATTATTTATTGTAAATCTCAATATCTTGGAAGATCAATTTGATTAATTAGTAAAGACCCAATTTTAATTGACCAAAGTTCAAAAGAAATTTAAAATTCCGCAATTGTCCTATTCACCCCCCCTCTAGGACAATCTAGCTTGACCAACATTAGTAACTACTGTCTCAAGTCTTTATTGGCCTGCTTCCTCGTGTTCCTTGTGCTTCCAACCCTTTCCTTCTTCATGCATGGTTTATTTCTGGTCCTGTACCTGCATTCCCATACATGTTTGGAGGCACCTCTCTCTCTGCCTGAGAGCAGATCAAAACCAAATTAGCAAAATGACATCAAAGCTTGGACAATATATTACCAAGTAACATGCAATACATTGCCAAAAACAATAGAGACAAAAGGCACCCTGTTTGGGTAACTATCTGTCTCACAACTGCCTATATATTTTTGTTGAGTATAAATGAGGCATCCTATGTCCTTAGCCCAGCTTGTAGCAAAAGGAAAATCATCTTCAATGATTAATAGCAAGAAATCAAGATGTTAACCCATGAACCTAAGTTGCATGTATATGACTTTGAGTGTTGGAGCCCACACGGTCAGATATTAGATTCGGCAAACTAGGGAAAAAAGGACATGGCGACACGGCACATATTTAAATAAATTTAAATATGTTTATTTTAAATGAGAATAAGGTGCAAAAATGACATTAATTTACTGGATTTACTCGGAGCAATTGGGTCACAAACACATTCATATTTTAATTGGGTTTTGAGATGAGAAAGGTGTATCTTAGTCATCTTGGCAAATAATGTTAAAAAATACTAGAAGAGTCCATGAAGAATGGGTGCAAGGTCTGACATAGGTACTCTACATATCTTGAAGAGTCCATGCAACTTGACCATGGAAATATGCTACTTAATGAGTTTTTCCCATATGTTGTATATTACTTGCCCAGGTACCATTTGCCTAGAGCTTGTAGCTCAAATGGTAAGTGTTCATTGTTACAATGTAAAGGTTGTTGGTTCGGCTCATGTCACCATTTAAAAAAAAAGAAAAAAGAAGAAAGAAGGAAAAGAAAAAACCGGGTATTAAACCACTCTCTTTAGCTTGGTCCAAGTTCCTAATGTTGTCATGCTTTTCTTTTCAATTGAATCAATTGCACACTGCATCTCATATGTCATTCCAGTTAGTTTTCTAATTTACAATCATCCCGTCCATTCCATTATAAATATCATTAGTGGTAGATCCATAACCTAGTGGATCAACCAGGAACCTAACCTAGTCTTTGTGTAATGGGTGGGACTTGCAAATTGCTTCTAGATTTTAATTGGTACTTAATATTTTATTTCAATAATCACATCTCTATTTATGACTGATGGATGCTTTTTAATATTTATCATTTGATGTATTTGATTTTTTTAATCTAATTTTTAGGGTGAGTTTGTATTTTTTATTCAAGTCGTGTCTAAAATATTTTGATCTTTTCACTGAAAGTGTCTATATATATTGAAGTATTTCACATGTTTAGTTATTGTTATTATTATAAATGCATAAATTTATAATAAAATTTACATAAGATTAACTAGTTGGCGGACCTCGTCTGCTTGCCTAGCTCCTCTGTTGACATGGCCATGAAATTGGCCAAGTTTTGGTTGGCAAACTATGATCTCAACCATTGGTGTTCTACTTCCTTTTGTTCTTTGTTACACAACATTTAACTCCATATAGAATGATTGGTGTAACAATTTTCATCGTCACCATCATCGTCATCGTCATTATCAAAATCATCTCATCTATCTAGGCTTGGCTAGAGAAGTTCTACTTTTCCAATTATCAACAATCATCTTCCCCATTACCACACTTTCATGTCTTTTAAGAAAATCATGTTTGTATTACCACCTCAATTCATGTCTTTAACAATCTGTCTTCTCTCAGTACCTTTTATTTCTATTCTTTCAACTATTTCTTCTTCTCTCAGTACCTTTTATTTCTATTCTTTCAACTATTTGTATTGGAGTATTCTATAGGTGTGTTCAAACTATCTCAAGTAACTCACTCATATTTCTTTTTTCTGCCTTTCTATCAGAGCAACCCCTAGGCTTTCTCATATGCTCTCTAATGCACTGATTTCTAATTCTATCTTTCATTGTTACACCATATACCATCTTTCTATCCTTCATTATTACACCATGTATCATCTTAACATGTGCATCTCCATCGCCATTACTTTATCTACTCATCTTCTCTTCATTGCCCAACATTCAACTCAGTATAGCAGTGCAGGTCTAATAGCTCTTATACAAATGCACCTTTATTGGCGTGGAACTCTTCTATACATAACACTATTAATTTGTTGCACTTAGCTCACGTTGTGCTCATCTTACTAACAATGTGGAACTTAGATCCTTCATTTTCTTTTGCCATTGCACTCAAGTATCAAAATCTCTCATTACACCATGATAAATTATTTTTAATTTTAATGGATGCATCGACCCAATTATCAAATCTGCTAAACTTATAGTCTATATATTCATTTTTTTGTCCCACTAATTTCATATTGCTTCTTCAAAAGCTTTCGTTCACATCTCCAGCTTATAATTTAGTTGATTTCTTGTCTCACTAATTAGCAATATTTCATTTTGCAAACAACACGCATTAATGAACTTCATTTTGGATTTCTAATGTTAAGTTGCCAAAGCAAATAAATAAGGGCTTGGGGGATCCTTGGTGAATCTCCATCTTAATTGGAAACTTTGTTTTTTTTTCTTATACTGTTCTTACCCTTTCATGCATGTCATGTCAATGAAAACTAGGTGTAAATTTTCTCTCTCTAAACTTCTCCATGAATCGTTTCATTAAAAAATTATCTCTTGTTGATTTTTTTTGGGACAACAAAAATTGCTTGTGTTGGTTCTCTGTAATACTAGATTTTGGGTTTAGTGTTGGGCATGGTGACAGAATCAAATTTTGGACTGACGATCGGTGTTCTATCTCTACTCTTGCCTCTCGGTTCCCTTCTCTTTATCGCCTCTCTATTAGTCCGCTTGGGACTGTTTCTGATTTCTACAACATTATTAATGAGCAAGTTGTTTGGGACATTCCGCTTTGCCGTAATCTCTCTGAGTTTGAGGCTAATGCCTCCTCGGATCCCTTTTGCTCTATCTCTTCCTTTTTTTATTCGGCCTTCTATTGATGACAGCCTAATCTGGTGGCCTAATCCCTTTAGGGTATTTTCAGTTAAGTCTTTCTGCTTGTGGAATTCTTTGCCTGCTGGGAATGTTATTGTTAATCCCAAGATTTGGTCCTCCAAAGCTCCTCCGAGAACAATTAGCTTCTTTTGGACGGCCGGCTTGGGGAAAATCTTGACTCAGGACAATCTTCGGAAAAGAGGAAGAATTGTGGTTAGTGCTTGCCCCTTTTGTCTTCAAGCTTCTGAAGAGTTGAATCATCTTCTTCTGCACTGTATTCGGTGTTAGGTCAGTTTGGTGTGGATTGGCTTATGCTCGCGTCACTTGCTGAGTTGTTCTTTGCTTGGGATATTGCTTCTGTCTCGCCTAAGTGCTCTTCTTTGTGACAATTATCCTTATTTGCCACTGTTTGGAGCCTGTGGTGGGAAAGAAACAATAGGGTGTTCAAAGATACTACGATCTAGTGAGGCAGTTGAAAGACGTGCTCTGGCTAAGTGTGTTTCTTGGGCTTTTTCTTTACAGGAATTCACGAATATTTCTATGTCTGACATTTTGCACGCCTAGAAAGAATGTGTTGATCTATTCTGAGGCCTTTGTGTTTCGTTTCTTTTCTTGTTCTTACTGCTTGTTGCTTTTTCAGTTTTTTCTATATGTATTTGTACCTCTGGTGCCTTTTTATCTATTAAAAAAAATACTAGATTTTGTACCTTAAAAAAAGAAATTAGATTTTCTTAGGTTTTCTCTTTTATCATCTTCTAAAGTTTTGTAGTATGTCTCATAAATTAAATTGTTCTATAGTTAGTGCAATTTTGAATCACCCCTTTTGTTCTTGTAAAGGGGGACTTCAACACGTTAGTGGACTTTTTTTAAAGGAGTGCTTTTTTTGAAATGGTAACTCATATAATATTAAAAATAAAGCACCAGAGAATTTTCAAAAATAAATAAATAAAGCACCAGAGGTGCAAAGGAAACTGTACAAGGCAAAGTAAAGGAGAAAAAATCCCTCAACCCCAAAGACCCATTAGCCCAAGCATTCGAAAAGGGGAAAAATCTAAGCTAAAGAAGCTCGCTCAATACACTCTTTCCATGCTTGTATAATGTCTGTCATTGATACATGTCATACATGTTGAAAATCCACAAGAGAAGATGCTTAGGCTGCACATTTGGCCGAAATCCGGTTGGAAACACGCTGTGGGGTTTTTGCACGGTTCTTGAATACCCTATTATTTCGTTCCTACCAAATGCCCCAGAGGGTGGTGACAAGGGTAAGGCACTACAATACCGAGCATTTAGAGGAGATATTCGAGAGCTTCCAAGTGAAGGAAAACGGAGCTACCGAAGAGGGCATAGACTATTGGATACTGAGACAGTCCAAGACAACACTCCAGAAAACGTTGAGAAGGAGCGATGAATCATGAGATGCTCCACATCTTCAGAAGCCTCGAGACAAAAAGGGCAAGCGCTTACCAAGATTCTTCCTCTCTTGCGCAAATTGTCTTGTGTTAGAACCTTTCCCAGTCCAGCAATCCAAAAGGAAACTGATGGCACAAGGTGGTGCTTTAGTAGACCAGATGTATAGATCCACTATCGAGACGGAGGTGCAATGCCTGTTCCGTTCATAGAAAGACTTCATCGAAAAAGCACCAGAAGAATCAAGTCACCAAAGCAATAAGTCATCCTCTAAGGCACGAATTCGAGTAGAATTGAGTTGGAGTAGAAGTTGTGAGAGATCATCCACCTCTTTGTCAGACAGGTTCTTGTGTGAGCAAATATCCCTCAAAATCTAGTTGCAAACCAAAGAGTAGTAATTGGAGATGAGACCATCAGGTGAGGGGGAAGGGAATCAGTAAATAGTGAGGTGGAGTTAGCTCCAAGTATTTGTCCAAAATCGAACTCTATTGCCACACCCCACTTTAAATTGAATACCTTGTTTGAATTTGTAATACAAGCACAAATGGCCCTTTACATACCGGATGCTCGACGAGGAGCAGGGTTGATGAACCAACTGGGATTACCAATCTTGTACTTGGAGATAAGAAGGGACTTCCATGGGGCTTCCTCGTCAGAGCAAATCATCCGCAACCATTTGGAAAAAAAGAGCAACATTGACACCCCTTATAGGGTGAACACCGTCGACTTAAATGGGAAGGCAGACTTGATGCTAACTGAGAAGGTGCTCCTCCTTCTTTCCTCTAGATTGCCAATGGAAATCATTCATAATTCTTTCAAGGGACAAAATAGCTTTCCTAGGGCACTTGAACGTAGTGGGGAAGAAAACAGGTAGAATCGAGAGAACATACTTCAAAAGAGTAATGTGGCCACCAAAAGACAGATATTTGCCCCTCCATGAGGCAAGACGCTTGCTAAATTTGTTGATGAACAAAGAGGAGCCAGGGGCCCCAATCAAAGAGGAGTGTTCAGGGTTCTGGCTTTATCTTTTATTGGGTTTATGTGGTTTTGGCTTTTTCTTGTATTGGGTGTAAGAGGTTTGGTTTGTCTTTTCAGTCTGTTTCTGTTTTCTTTTTGTTTTGCTCCTATATCTCTCTCTTATATAGAGCTTTTTGTACCTATTGCTTCTTCCTATTATATTTTATTTGTCTGTGTTTCAAAAGGAAAAAAAGAAAAAAAAGAAAAGAAAAGAAAAGAAAGGAAAGGGGATTGCAACACTCTTTTGCAACTCCTTCAAACACCCTTTTCATTACCTAGATTTTGCTAAATGCTTTAGCTAGCCAACCTACTCCAATTTCACCCAACAAAACCCATTCTTCTATAGGAATATCATCTAGTTCTAAGGCTCTCCCAGCATAGGTAAAACAGATGTTTCATAGAAATGTCCAATCAGTTGCACTTGATGATCACGTGTAAAGAACTATCATCATCATCAAAACCATTTTCCCATCAATGATATTTTAATGGGAGGATCGCTTTGGTTTAAATATTCTATGGGATTAATCATTTTTCTTATTGGATTCTATGCAAGTCATTGATGTTGAATCAGTTACATACTTGTGCTAAAACCTTTAAGAAAAGTCATGGATTTTGAGTCATTTGATATTTCCACAGAATATTTTTCTTTTCTACCCTGATTAAAGAATACAGATCTTCATGAGAATCATGCCAATTCATTAGCATGTTATTGACCTTTCAAGCACATTACTATTTGTCAATTGGTCCCTTAATCTATGGAGATTTCAACCACTTGCATCTGTTGGAATAAAATGTGAACTGCCTTTTGTTTGCCTTTTTTTTAAAAACTGCTTACAATTACCATGAGTCCTTAATACCTCTATAATGGTCGTTTGTATCTCCATTTATTATTCCTTTTGCACATGTTGGCATCTTGCAGGCCCTGTAGCTGAAGATATGTTCCACTGGCAAGCAACAATTATGGGTCCCCCAGATAGCCCTTATGCAGGAGGTGTTTTTCTAGTCACGATTCATTTCCCTCCAGATTATCCATTTAAGCCTCCCAAGGTATCACATGAACTTGAACTATCATTGTTGCTGTTGTTATTTCTTTTAATTACAGGTTCTATGATGTTGCTACAGTGAAGGCTTCTAAAGTTATAAGTAAAATACAATGGTAGCAGTCATTTTTTTATTTAATTTAAAACTCTAATTTCCATTCCCTTTTTAAACATAAGGAGGGTGCTTTTTTGTAGAATTCTTTTCTATATTGGCTATTTGGTATAATTGAGATGCTTATTTAACTTTTTTCACTGCCCAGAGCAGTAGATAATGGCTAGGTGGTCTTCTCCTGAATTTATGAATGGGACTTTTGAATTTATTTTTAATTAGAACAATTATGATATGCATCATAGGACATTAATGTCCCCTCTTATTCCTATTGTCGAACCTTGCTTTCGCCATCAGAGTCCTCCCATTTGCCTGAATTTGTGTAGCCTTGTGAGAAGGCAACTTTGGATTCGTTTGGAGCTGTTTTGACATTTGAGCAAATCTTTCTTTCTCATTATTGGGAAGAAGGGGACAACCAGGTAGGGTTGAAAGCTTTCAGCTTGGACACCATATTTATAAAACCCTAACCCTTGTCCCACATTTACCAAGACTTCGACTGACCACTTTAGTTTGGCCATCAGTTTGCAGATGGTAAGTAGAAGAAAACTGTGGCTCGGTCCCCATCATCTTCCATAAGGTTTTCCAAAAATAACTCTTAAATTTGATATCCCTACCAGAAACTATGGTTTTAGGGGGAGCCCATGAAGTCTGACAGTCTCCTTAAAAGACAGTTTTGCCACTTCCATGGCGTTAGACGTTTTAGAACAAGGAAGAAAATGAGTCATTTTGGAAAATCTATCGACTACCACAAAGATAGAATCATGACCACGAGAAGTCCTAGAAAGACCCAAAACAGAATCCATTGTAAGATCTTGCCATGGTGCTTGTGGGACAGGAAGTGGGGTGTACAACCCTGTGTTCTGTCTCCTTTGCTTAGTGACTTGACAAGTATGACACTGTTCGATGATCTTGGCCACAGCTCTCTTAAGACTTAGTGATGCAGGATAGGGTATGGGGTGACCCTAAATGCCTAAATTTGGTTTCCTAAATATTAGGAGGGATGAAAATAATGTGCCTAAATCCAAGAATGAGCTGAAAATTGATATCTCCAAAGTCAGGACAAGCTGAATACTCGTCCTTGATTCATTCAAAGCCAACCACCTCCACACTCATAGAGTGTACATGTGCAACCCTCCTACCTAGAGCATTAGCATGCTTATTTTCTGCTCCCGTCTTGTGCTTGAGTACAAATGGGATTCTTGCAAGAATTCTACCCACTTGGCATGCCTAGGACTCAACTTCTTTTGGGTATTGAGATACTTCAGAACTTGATGGTCGGAGAACAAGACAAATTCAGGTAGCAGATAATGTCTCCAGTATCGCAAAGCTTGCATTGCCGCATACAACTCATTGTCATAGGTAGAGTACCGTTGCTTGGCATCGTTCAACTTTTCACTAAAATAAGCAACGGGATGTCCTTGATTGAGGACTCCACCTATTCCCACCCCTATTGCATCACACATTACCTCAAATGCTTTTGAATAGTCAGGAAGATGCAACACGGGTGCCTTTGTCATCCTAACTTTGATTCAGAAAAGGCTTTTGAAGCAGCCTTGGTGCACTTGAACTCCCTTTTTCGAATGCAATCAGTAATGGGAGCCATAGTGGAACTGAACCCTTTGATGAAGCACCTATGAACGGTGGCAAGGCCGTGAAAGCTTCGCACTTCATGGATATTCTTAGGTTTTGGCCAATCTGTTATGGCCTCTTTTTAAAACACCACACTGGAACTCTCTGTGAATAAAAATCCAAGTACCCATAAGTGAGTTGTTGACTGTATCTATGATTTGATCACTATTGCTGGGAGTGCATTGAATCTTGTGTGGTTCTTCTGCCAAGATAACATGCATACAGCAAATTCAATAGTGAGGAAGTAGTGATCTGCCCCTATTTATAAATCATCACCACTCAATGGTAGGGAAGGTACAGCAGGCCTGAATTTCACTAGAAATCACCAAAGAAATTGACAATAGAGGGTAATGATCATTGGTCCAATGGTGTTAATCAATGTCCTCATGTTTAGTTCATGTTGAATCCAATCTACACGGGCTTGACAGCCAAAAAGAAGGAGCATGCCCAGCTCATCTCTCTTTATTCCATTAAAAACAGATATCAACTGAAAAAATCCATTCCATCACTTGGCATTTACATTGTTTTAAAGAACTGATAGTCCTATTAAAACTGTGTTTGTCTACTTCAAATTTTGAAATAGAAATTCAATCTCCAAAAAATCAAAGATTTCAATATCTGTGTTTTAGATTTCTGTATATATCTAGTTTTTTTGAGCGGAGAGTCTATATATCTAGTTAAGAACCCCTCCTAATTGTGATAAACCTTCTTGGCTCAAGTGATGGCCATTCTTTCCCTCTAACGATGACAGCCAAACTACCAGATTTTGTCTAAATAGTTTCTCTCCTGATCTCCTAAATTTAAAATCTCCAAGATTAGAATCTACGATTGCCAATAACACAGTAAGAAACCCTATAATGTAAATTTAATTAAATCTAAAAGGATTTAGAAGATGCACATTAGGTTTGAAATCAGATTGAAGTATAGCCACATACCATGGACAAGCAAGACCCACCATTTTGGTTTGGCCTTTCACACCCGTAGGCTTTGATTTAATGGGCTTGGCCCCTCTTATAGTTTTCACATGATGTACCCCTGCATTCCTACTAGTACCAGCAGAATCTGTAAGTTAGATTTTGAAACTGAGGCATTCCTTCTGCTGATGCAGACTTGTTCACAGAATTGCAAGATATCCTTGTGATGGAACTTCATCTTTGTCAAGTGACTTGTTTGTTGTTTTTGTGTTGTAGTTTGTCATACAAGAATATAAATAAAATATTGGTTGTGATGTAAGGGATGAGTATGTTTTATTTTCTACAGCATCTTTTTTGAAAGATCAGTATTTTTTATAGGGCATCTTTTTTGAAAGATCAGTGTTTTTTTATAGTGTATCAAGAACTTGCCTCATTTAGAGCATCTCTGAGAAAGGTATTTAATTTATAGAGAACACAGGAAGTAACCTTAAGTGCTTATACCTGAGACAATGCTGTTTGGTTCAGTAAATCCTTGATATTATGATTTTTTGATGAACTGAAATGCAGTTGCAATTCCTTACTGGTTCTATGAATTTTAACATACAGGTTGCATTTAGGACAAAGGTTTTCCATCCAAATATCAACAGCAACGGCAGCATCTGCCTTGACATCTTAAAGGAACAATGGAGTCCCGCATTAACCATTTCCAAGGTTCTTGCTCAACATCTTTGCTACTTCTATTGTTACGATACATTTGTGCTGCATGTTATTCACTCGAAGTGTCATCCAAAGTTTTTTAATTTATTTTTTAAACTGATGTTTAAACTTTAAAAGCTTGTTCATCCATTTGTTGCTTCTATTGATTCAAAATCTTCATTCTACAGAATGTTCCGAATGTTGGCATTGAGATATGTATTTCTACATTTTAAAGATCTCTTCCTCTTGGGGACAAAAATAGATTGATGTTTTAAAATAGTAACTCTTCTTTTGATCATAAATGTTAGAACCAGTATAAAGAACCTCTCTCCCCCTCACACACTACACACGCATACACAAAGAAGATGGATATTGAAATCATGCTATTCTATTCTCAGCGTATCAAACCTTCACACCTCTCTACAATCCAGTAATTGGATTTAAGGGCAATTGTGGAATTTACATTAGTCCACTCCTCTCAGGAAGATAATTATGCTTTATAAAGGTCATGTGTAGGGCTGCAACTTAGGCTTTGAAACCCGACCTGACCCAAGTTAATATTTATGGAACTCAACCCGAATTTGAAATTCCCGACCCGACCCGCATTTTGAACTCATTTTAGCCGCATCGGGTCGGGTTAACTTATAAAATCCTCAAATCGACTTGACCTGCTGACCCAAAATTCTCAACCCCGACCCATTTGGGTCAAAACCCGACCCATGTTGCAGCCCTAGTCATGTGTCTTCCATCCTAGTTATGCATTTTATTCAACCTGTTCAGGGAATTCCTGTAAAATCATGGAGCAGACGACCAAATCCAAAATTGTTCTCTGAAAATTTCCTCCACTTCCCAGCTACAATTTTTTTACCAGGGGGAGTCTGTATGGGTTTTTTGTATTTTTGATTTTTTTTTTTGGGGGATGGGGAGGCAGTCGGGCAAGGAGAGTTGTATTTTTGAGTCCATGTTTCATCTAGGAAGAGTGTTGTGTATGCAAATAGTCATGTTACATGGAGACTTGCTTTAGAGTGGGTTATCATATTTTAAAAGTATGTCTGTATGATGTCTGTAGCTTGACCTGACCTGCTGACTCAAAATTCTCAACCTGACCCGTTTAGGTCAAAACCCAACCCGAGTTGCAGCCCTAGTCATGTGTCTTCCATCCTAGTTAAGCATTTTAATCAACCTGTTCAGGGAATTCCTGTAAAATCATGGAGCAGACGACCCAATCCAAAATTGTTCTCTGAAAATTTTCTCCACTTCCCAGCTACAAATTTTTTACCAGGGAGTCTGTATGGGTTTTTTGTATTTTTTATTTTTTTGGGGGATGGGGAGGCGGTCGGGCAAGGAGAGTTGTATTTTTGAGTCCATGTTTCATCCAGGAAGAGTGTTGTGTATGCAAATAGTCATGTTACATGGAGACTTGCTTTAGAGTGGGTTATCATATTTTAAAAGTATCTCTGCATGATGTCTGTAGCTCTTGATATGCCATTGGGCCCATTTTATTAGTCAGTAGGATTATCAGTAGCAGTTGTTTAAGTGGATGGGAAAGGCTCTTGTTTGCATTTTCAGGTATTGCTTTCGATTTGTTCTCTGTTGACGGATCCAAACCCTGATGATCCTTTGGTGCCGGAGATTGCACACATGTACAAGACAGACCGGAGCAAGTACGAGACCACTGCAAGGAGCTGGACCCAGAAGTATGCTATGGGTTAGTGACTGACTGAATTGCAGCTTGTGATTCTGTCATTATATATGTATGAATTAGAGGTCAATCTCTCCATGAAAGACAAGGGAGAGAGGTCTTGGTCATACTTCAACTATTGTATTTGATTGCTTGGATTGGAATTTAATCTGGACTACTGGATATTGTTAAACTCACTCTCTCTCTCTCTCTCTCTCTCTGGGAGAGGGATTTCTATTATGTTTTCTTCTTTAGTTTCCTTGTCTTTAGATGGTGGCATTGATGATGATGCTATCTTGGTTTTCTTTCACCTATGCAAGAATGTCGATCTATCTTGGTTCTCTTGCACCTGTGCAAGCCGAATCGTCTTTTAGCTAGGTTTAACCTGTTGGAGGGTTTGGGGTTAAAACATGTGGAGGCGGCTTTGTACGACACTGTTCAAGTATTGTGTGCTCGATTCAGTGGTGGTTTTACTTGTAGTGCTGCCAAAAATAATGGGGGACCAGTGGATGAGTGTATTTGATTTAAGAAATGATAATGATTAGGGCATATTCTGTTTTAATGATAATAATGAAACTATTTAAAATTTTAGTGTATCCTTGGGATTAGTCTCATTTCTAATATGGAGTGGAGATATGCATATTTTCTAAAAAAATTAAACTATTTTTTTTTTTTTTACATGCTGGAGTAGTACTATCTACTTATATACAACAATAAGAAAATAGGTTCTATAAACCGGATACATTAAACTTTATCGTGTTAGATTGATGAGTTTTAAAAGTCAAATTGGATACAGATGTAATTCATGAGGATGGGTGTGACGAAGAATGTATCCATTGGGTCCACTATAGGTTTTACAAACCAAAGTATTTGTTGGTTTCACTAACAATTCTCCCATTAAGAACAATTTTCATCGTACTTTTATGTAAATTTTGATTTGTGAAGCCATAATTGATCCAATGGACCCAATTTCTTTCTTCATACACACCTACTCTCATGAATTACAGTAGCTCATTGATCTAATCCACTAAATTTTCACCTTTATATAGATGTGAAAATTTGATAATCTTTAAAAATGACATTTCTTATCCAATCAACATAAAAATTTATGGGCATCATTTACAAGCAAAGACAATTCATCCATCCATGTGAGTCCAAGTGAAGTCCATTGGCAGTTCCAAGTATATATAAGTGATAATCTTATGGTATCATCTTAGTGGTAAGGAACGAAAGATGACTTCGAATGGTATTATTTGCGATACGTGAGATCTACCTCTTGAAAGTACAAATCGTTCATTAATTTATAAACACAAAAGATATATACATATATTTTTAAATTTTGTAAAACTATTACTCATTTTTGGATAGATCAAATGACAAATACTTGATTAAAATCCATATTTTATCGTTTCACCCAACGATGGGCGAGACCAATTCACAAAATCTAAAAATAACATAAAAATATATGTTATGTATTTTTGTGTATAGTTGTTGATGAACCATTTAGATTTTTAAAATTTCGAACTAACATATATCTCAAATACATGATTTGAACTTTGAAGTCAATTTTATTAGTAAAATAGTAGATATTGTGAAACTATTTAATTAGAAAATCTATCAAATTTATAACACCTCTCTCATTTGATTGATTCGACAGTAGATTTAGTAATTTTACAAAAAAGATAAAAATATATATTTATAATATCTTTAAATTAAAAAATTCATAATAAAAAATTTAAATTCTAATAAATAGATTGTACATAATTCTAATGTGGAGTGTTTATTATCATCGTATTATTATTAGAACGATAACCATTCCTTCTTTTATATTACATGCACTACACGTGTAGCGTCCAACATCTGTACACGACCGTGAGACTCGCAAAAATCAATATGCACAAGAGGGTCGTGCACACGAGTTGGGAGGAGTATCTTTATAAAAATTAACTAGTATAATAATCTGTTGTTGAATTTAGCTTTTTGTGAATTAAATAGTTCATTTTTTAATAAATATTTATACACTTTTTCATCATGTATCCTTATCTTCTGAATCCATTAAAAGCATAATTTCAACTCATTATAAAATGCACACTGTTAAGTGTAAGTACAACACCAAGTATATCATCTAATGTTGTTCAATATCTATTCATCGAACAATATGAATTTGTAAGTTACGATAAACACAATAAAAAATAGAATAATAAGAAGGATGAGAATATCAATATTTAAATTAAACTTAAAAAAAGCAAGAATTTTACTTTATATAATATCAATAATTAAGGACTACGATTGACTATTCTATTCACTTTATACCACTATATTTATTAGCTTAAAAATATAATTTTAACAAGCGTTCATCTAATTGTATTTTACAATTAAATTGAGTATAGAAATTGTTTTTGTATACATAAATGTATATATCTCTAAACAAAAGCAATGCATATAAAAAGCAATTAAAGCATTTTGATAAAAAGGTAATATACTTATTGATGTCTTTAAGTAGTAAAAAGACATTTATTTTAAAAAAATAAAATAGAATAAAATATTCCTGAGTATTATTAATGATACACGCGAGTTGTAGGCAGTAAAACACTGTTCAAATACACTTCTGCAATGGTAAAACAGACAAAATTCACGTCTCCACCACTAAATACTATTAAAATCAGGTCCATTAAATTGAGAGACGGTTGAGATGGGTGGCCACGTCAGTACCACATGAGAACAATTTAATACTAAACAGATTACTAAATATAATAATTTAATATTTAGTTTATACTAAACAATATTAATCAAATAATTAAGAGAGGCAAAAGTTTCCGTACATCTCTTTCATATCTTAATTTTCAATCCTTATTTTATTATTAATACGGAAAAAGAAGAGGCATATTAGAGAGAGAGTAAACACCGCAAAAGACTTTTTACTGCATAAAAATAAGGAAAAATAATACTTTAGTACATAAGAGACAAGACTAAGATCAGCCCTACAAATCCAAACTTTTCAAGTTTTTTTTTTTTTCTCTAATTAATGGATCGAAATCCAAATCATTGAATCACATGCTATTTATTCTCTGTTGCAGTGGGCATTTAATTTTCCTAAATAAATTGTTAAATGGTATTTGATGGTCATGTTTTGTTTATTATTTAGTGTGATTATGAATGGCCCAGTGTTTTTATATTCTTTTTTTGGCCTTTTTCATTTAGATGATTTGGTATGTGTCAATTTGGAAGGCTTAGTTTGATTAAAATAATAAGAATATAATTCAATACATGCCTGTCGAAGTAGCAGGCACCGAAACCGACTCATCTCATCTGGTAAATAAAGCAGTAGCACAAGCGCACTGCTCTGCACTTTGCACGGACTTAAATTATTATTAATAATGTATAATTTTATTTCATTTGTCTATCTACATTTCTCAGAATCCAAGAAAAGGGCACGTGACCTCTCTGCAGTCCACAGTCAAAGCTTCCCCAACGACAAAAAGAGCAGGAAAAGACCACAGAATATAATGCGGTCGATCCTGTCCTGAGAAATTATCGGTCCTGAAATTTAAGGTATTACAGTTTTTCGTCAAATCCTAAATTGAAATATAATTTTTTGAAATTTTAATTTATATATTCAAGTTTCTATTGAAAGACTGAAAACGTTCTCCCATTTAAAAAATCTGTTTTTTGGAAGATTAATTAATTTATTTTATATCATTTTTCTATTAAACTAAAATTTTAAGATTAATCTATGAGGTTATAATTTTATCGTCAAGAACCTGCTTAAGATATAGGAGTTCTTAGGTTCAAGTCATTTTTAATACAAAATGATCATTTTCTAAAGTGATATCCCATGTATATGAATTGAGAGGTTTGCAAATGACCTAAAAATTAATCAAGTAATTTAAGAGGTCTGAATACTTTGATTTTTAAAAAAGATATATTCAAGATTGAATTAAGTTTAATTTTTATAAAAAAAATTAAAAAATACTTTTGAAATTTTATTAAAAAATATTTTTTTAAATTGAATTTTACTGTGTCAAATCTATCAAGCTAACTTATCTAAATTTACAATGATCCATTTAAAAAGAATTCTCGTTCCCATCTTGGTAACGACGGAGCAGCAAAACAATAGATGGGTCATGGTCACTTAATCCTGGTCCTTCCAGTGAGGCCCTCTTTGCCCTTCTACCCCTCGAGTTTTAGCGAGTGATCGTTCAGAAAATATAATTAGATAGATTTTTAAAGATAAAGATAATATGAATTGAATGACGTATTATATCAAGATAACAATATGATTTAAGAATAAATGTAATATTTTTATCATATATTATTACTATCGAGACAATAATTTAAATAGAAGCAAAACCAACCGAAACAAGCTTGATTTGTGTCTGGGATGCATACAATAGACCACATCTAATCGCAGCTTAAGAGTTAAGATCATATAATATTAAACTGTTTTATATTATGACTTAATTTATCAATATAAATTCAATGAAATCAAATTATATGATTTTTTATTCGATTTTTAAAACACTGATTCAGAGATCTGATTTACCATGAAAAAGTTCTGCAATCTGCTGTATCCCCAAGCCACTGGGCCATCTACTCAACGGCCCAAGTCCGTAGAGTTCACTTCTTCCACGTCCATGTTTGACTTAGCCATAAATAAAGTAGAAAGAGAGAAAATCATGGCCATGTAGCAGCAGTAGGAACTGGGGCTGAAACTTAGAGTTGAATTAGATTGGATTTTAGTAAATTCAATCTAATTTATGTCAAATATTATTGAATCTGACTCGATTCGATTTGGATGACTGAGCTAATTATTCAATCCGACACGATTGCAATTTCTGACACGAGTCAATCTGAGTGTTGTTTTATAACTTGGTGTACTCAAGTCAAGTCGAGTTTATGTTAAATTTTTTAACTCAACTCGACCCAAATTTCATATGAGCTTTTATTTTTTTAATATGACGCAATTCAAAATATACAAATACATGACTCAAACCCATTAATTTTTTAGGTCAAATCATGTAGGTTGGATTAAAACCGGACCCATGATTCAAACCCATTTATATACAATGCCTATAAAAAACACCTTAAGTATATAAACATAGATTTTTTAAATTCATCTAATTTTATGATTATAGGTGAATGATATTCTCTCTCTATATAAAAAAATTTCTCTAAAAATTGTCATTAATGAGGGAACAATTTTTTATTTTGCATAAATGAGTCTCACTTGAGCCCCACTAACATCCCATACCCCACAGTCCCACACACTCACTTCTACTCTTTAAATTGATTTTCTACTAAATTTTTCTAAATTGATCTCATCATTGGATTAATCAATATAAAATTGCTCCCATTTCTATCATTGATTTTAGGACTTTTGAAAAGCATAGCTTATAAAATCCGGATCTGATCAAGAAAATACCTTTCTAATTGATCCTACCCCACTCTTTGAACCCCACAGACCCACTATATATATTTTTCTTAAAAAATAAAATAAAATACAATTTTCATTTTACATAACCAAATAAAATTGTATTTCTAATTATTTTAAGTAGAGGTACTTTTAAGAATAAAAAACACAAGGTGTCTTATCATTAACCTTCACAATAATATTATAAAAATAAAAAACGACAGTAACCTAGTTTGAAATCATATGAACATACACTACTCATAATTTCTCCTATTCTGAATAATATGTAAATCTATAACAAAATTATACATCTTAATATCTTCCATGAGATGGAGGGTTAGATTTTTCTATATATTTTGACGAATCCTATTGGAAGATATAATCTGCTTCATGAAAAAAAGAAAAATACCTATATAGGTGTAGTTCAACTAGTTGTCTCCCGTCTCACAAAGCGAGAGGTTGTGGGTTCGAGTACCCATGACCTAACCTTTGTGTGCCTTAGGGGTAATGGGCTCTTCCATGGGGGCTTTAGTCGGACTGTGTCTGAATTTCCCACAGTTTAATCCAATGTGGAGTGAAAAAAATAAAAAAGGAAGGAGAAGGTTTAGAACCATGTCAGCGATTGGAGGTATTGTCACAAATCTCGTTCTCGAGATATTAACGGTAATTGTTAATAGCGGGATATTTTCAAATTCTCGAGTTTTTATCGAGAATTTAACGAAAAAATCTCACAGAAAATATATTATTTAAATAATAATAAAAATAAATGTAAAAAACAAATAATATGGAGAGAGTTTGAAAATATAGATTATATTTCAGAAATAAAAAATATGTATTTGGCCTAAGCATTTTTAACGGGAATTTAACGGTAAAATCTCGCGATTTTAACGGGAATTTAATCATTTCTCATGATAAAAACGTATTTTTAACGGGATTTACCGTTAAAAATGACACACCCAGTAAACTTGAGTTTTTAACGTTCAAAAGTTATTTTGTCAATATTTTCATAATAAAAATGAAAATATCGAAGATATTTGTTAGATTGATATTTGGAGGTAGGCTTGAATTCCTTTTCTCGCTGATCGGTGATACTCCTGTAAAAGAGCAGGCAAATTAGAAAGTGATAAGCAACGTGTAAGATGAAGAATAAGGTGGGGACGATAGAAGATAGCAGCAGAAAAGGAAGTGGAAACACACGTTGGACGAATAAGCAGAGAAAATAAAGGAAAGAAGGAGTATCTCATGGCCGAATGCAGAGAGGAATGAAGAGAAACCGACTAAAGAGATGAAGATGGAAGAGAAACTGGACCGTCCAGATTTATTTGATATTTTAGTTATTTTATTTCTTTTATTTTAAGTTAAAAATAAAGTCTACAAATTAGACTTAGTCAGGCATTGTAATACTGATTTTGAATATTTTGTAATATTAAAAAAGCAGGAAGCTTTCTTTCTCCATCTCTCCAAAACAGTGAGTTGATGCCTTTTAAATTTGATTTGTATTATTGTGTTGAGTTGTTTTTAATTAGATTATTGGATATTCTTAATTGCATTCGAATTGTCATTCATGTATTTTTTTTTCATTTATTCTAATTAAACATGTACTCTACAACTCCAAATTAGATTTTAAGATTTTTGAATTCAGACCGTATCTGAATTCGAGAACGTGAGTTTTTTTTATTAAAGTTTGTGATTTGATGTAAAATTCTGAATCTAAAACTTCAATTTGCAGATGGGTTGTTCCAAAAAAACGTTGAATAATTGTGGCTTCATCAACAAAGCTACTGAACTGTTCAAAAAGAGATTTATTAGATAGTTTTAATACTTAATTTTTTAAATTCAAAATTAAATTATTAAATAAATATGGAATGTATCAAATAAAATCAATTAACATTAAATTTAGGTCTAAAAGCTTTTAAATATTTTAATAATTTAAAATAATAATCTAATTCAACATTACTTGAGATCGAATGACTACAAAATAATATGCTATAGGTATTTGTAGATTTTGTTTTGAAAATTCTAGAGAGATTTTGTGTTTCACTGTTTAGGAATGTTGTTCAAACATTGAAATGGAAAATATATTTTTCAATGGTACATAGAAAATGACAAAGAAAAATTCTACTAAGACAGGAAGTGTTTGCTATGTTTAGCACTGAAAATTACCATTTTACCCTTTAATTTTGGATTAGTTAGCCTTTGATTTGTGAATATTAGATGCGTTTAATAGAGTTTTTAAGTTTTGCAGTGTATTTGTGAAAATAAAAGAAAAAGAAATTAAAATGGAGAAAAGTGGGACTATAGTCTTATTTTTGGAAAGTTTATAATTTTTACCACCTAATTTGATTTGGAATTATTGTAAATTATTATAATTCAAATCCGGATATGAGAGTTTGAATTATAATAATATTTTTTAGACTATGTTACATTGTAAAGGTGGTAGAAATTTATAAACACACAAATGAACCCACTGTTCAAATCTGAAGCCTAAAGACAAAGTCTGCAATTGGAAGTCAATGAGCCAAAGTCCACCAATATTCCGGGCCAGATAAAAGTCCAAGTATGGGATCCAAGTCCAAAAGATCAAGCGGGACCAGTGAATTTCGTTTGAATGATGGTGTCTTATCTGCAAAATTCGGTGTTTGAAAAAGACAGTTGATTTTGATAAAAGATAGTGGATTTGAATAAAAGACAGGGATAAAGATAAAAGAGTTTGAACCGAAGAAGAGATAAGAAAGAGAGGGATAAGGAGGAACAAAGAAAAGGAGATAAAGGAGTTAACCGATCTTTACAGAGAGAAATTTTAAATTTGAATGGATCCCCTATCTTGGTTGAATTTGAAAGGTCCCTTATCTCATCTCTTCTCACTCCTATAAATTGATGGCTTTGGGTCCATTGAAAGTTGAACCGGGCAAGACATTGAAGGCTGAAGTTGGACGATGAAAGACAGAGAAAAATAAATAATTTCTTGTAAGTTATTTTATTTTTATTTTTATGTAAAGTTCAAAAGAATTGTAATTCATTTTCAAAATTTTAAATAAAATTCATGGCGGTTTGTTTAGATGTATGCTATTCCCAATTGTTAAATATTAAATAATGATGGTTTTCAATTTAATTTTAATTCTTTTTAAGAACTTCATGAAACAAATTAATTTGAGGATTTTTCAATGAAAAGTGGAACCCCTTTTAGGATCAGTGGGACTTGCCGTCTCTCCAGTCTAAGGTTCTTATCAAGAACGGTTGTTTTAGAATTGGGGAAACACAAGTTTAAAACCCGCTCAAGCCTAAGGCTTGATTTGAAAAATTCCGATTTAATGATTATTTTAATTAGAATTTTATTAAATAAGAAATTTGAATTATATTTAATAATTCCAGAATATTTCATAGTCTAGGCCATGTTTTTGTTTTTAAATTGGATAACATGGCACGTCGATATTTGACCGGATTCCATTGTAGATTATGTAAAAAATTTATTTTTGATTTATTTTTCTTTTTCTAAAAATTCATCAAAACTATTCATTGTTTTAAATTAAGATTATAACTAAATGTTTTAGAAAATTATTTTCTTAAATCACATCATTTTTAAATAGTGCGATTTTTTTATTTCGTACATATATTTTGTAGATTTCCCTTGGGTACGACCTCGCACTCATACTCTATACTATAAATCGGTTCGTACGCTTGCGAGTAATTTAAAATTCACATCAAGTTTGTATTTGCTACTAACACATCTAGTAAGAATGGATGTTACTGTTAAATTTGATCTACAGAGCACGATATGAATAGTTCTTTTATAAATTTTTTCTTTCATCCTATTATCTTTTTTTTATTTTGAAATTTGAAAAATTAATAACCCATGCTCATCAAATTTAAAGATAAAATTTGTATGATTTTGATCGTCAATTGACAATGAAGTTTTATATACTCTATATTCATGTAATCAACTATAAAATAAATTTAAAATTGTAAAATATACGTTTGATCTAATGGCATAGATCTCTAGTGTGTCTCACTTGCCTAATGACAAAGGCATTATTTACATAAAACTAGAGTGTCAACTTATTATATTGACTTTGTAACTTTAAAGTTTGAAAATTAAATTGTTATAAGTTATTAATTTTTTAAATCTAATTTAAAAAAATTATAATGATAAAATGGAAGATTTAACTCATTTATATCGTCCCTAGAGTCTTTTCTCCAACTTCGAGTGTCTGTGGGACCATTGAGAAACGTCACTGCGTGTACAGTGGTCAATGATACACATAATACGGTCATCTGGTCCTAAGGTTTAAATATCGGCCGATACATATCGTATCGGCCGATATATATCGGTTTTTTTAAACCGAGTAATATCGGCCGATACGATAAGTATAGGCCGTACATACCGAATATCGGCCGATATGGCCGATATTCGGTCCGAAATATCGGTCACAATATCGGCCGATATTCATAAATATCGGTATTTAAAAAAAAAAAAAAAATTAAAACACCGATACGGTTTTTCGCAGTTTTTACACGGTTTTTCGCGGTTTTCCACGGTTTACGGTTCTCAGGGGTATTCGCGGTTTTTCGCGGTTTTCCGCGGTTTTCCACGGTTTTCTGCGGTTCAGGGTTTACGGTTCTCAGGGTGTCCACGGTTTTTTGCGGTTTTGTCACGGTTCACCACTATTCATCACGGTTTTTTGCGGTTTTTTCACGGTTCCGATATCGGAGGAGAGAGAAAATGCCGATATCGGTATGAGAGATAAAATTATCGGCCGATATATCGTCCGTATCGGATATCGGCCGAGCCGATTTTTTGACCCCTGATCTGGTCATTGAAAGGCCATTCATGTTGTCGGGTCAAGTGGGTCGAAAGGTCAATCAAATATATGCAGTTTTGAGGTTTAAAGAAAAAAATTTAAATAGATCTTTTTTAAAAGGAAAAAAAATCTTTAAAAGAGAAAAAATTTACATGATTGAAATACCTTCAAATAATTATTAGGAAAAAAGCAATATTCCTTCACCCACCTTTTAAAAACTGATCTAAATACTCATTTTTCAAGTAAAACAAAGAAAAAAGAGAAAAAAGCTATATCAGAAATTCTTTAAAAAAATAAAAAGGAGTCATCGTACTGCAACATACATCAAAAGAAAAAGGTGAAAGGAAGGGGAAGAAGGTGATGATAGAAATTAGAATAATAAAATTAGAAATTAAAAATTATAGGTTAAAATTTTACTAAAGAAATTACTAAAATTTTAAGAATTTGTAAAAGTCATATTTAAAAAAAAACAATTTTAAAGTCCCAAATTTTTTAATTTAAACTAACCTTTTCATCCCTTTGGATTTTCATTTTAAAACAAAACAAATAAAAAATAAATTTTAAATTTTAGATTTCAATTTTGAGTTTTAAATTATTTGAAACAAGCAAATAAAAAAATAATTAAATCTTTAAAGCTTAATCCCGTGTGGCCCCACACCCCTCTCATTTTAACTCTTTTCTTTCCCAACCCTCGAGCAAACCAAAATCCCTAAACCCTTCTCTCCATCGTCTTCTCCTTACTTCTCTATTGCAGCTGCCACTCACCATTCTGTTCTTCCCTCTTAATCCCTCTATTCTTCTCTCATAACGTGGGGCCTTCCTAAGTGGGGGCCTAAAGCAACCGCTTGAGTGCTTCATGCTTCAGGCGGCCCTGTTTCTACTTACCAGTTACCATGGGTCGGTTTTAGTGAGAGACCCTTCACATGATCAGAGCCGGCTCTAGCTATAGATGGAGTAAATCATTGTTTAAGACCCCGACCAATATGACCAATAACTTTACTCAAAACCTCAGGACCCCTGAAATCTCATAAGCCCTAGATTTCAGGGCATTTCAATTCAGACATTGTATATGATCAATTTAAATATATTCTCTTTTTTGTATTTTTATATACATAAAAATATAATTAATTAGTTTTTAACTAGCGAGAGAAAATCATTGCCAACTAGCAAGCAGTAGGAAGATTTCAAAGTTGGAAACTCGAATCTATTCAATTTGGGTAAAAACTGCATGTATTCTTTCTGCATGCGCGTGATTGTGATAGTGACAGAGACTAATATAGTAATATCCATTCATTATTGCTCCGATTCTGAATAATACATAAATTTATAACAAAATTATACATTTTAATATCTTCCATGAGATGGAGGGTTTAGATTGTTCAAATACAACTAAACAGTTATATATTTTGATGAATCATATTAGAAGGTACAATCTACTTCATAAAAAAAGAAAAGAAAAAAAATTGAATAGTTGTGGCTTTCATCATCAAAGCTACTGAACTGTTCAAAATGAGATGTATTACAGTCAGGGGTACAATATCGGCCGATACATATCGTATCGACTAATATGTATCGGTTTTAAAATTGTGAATATTGGCCGATATATATCGTTATAGACCGATATTCACAATATCGGCTGAAATATCGGCCGTATCATATCGGGCGATATCAAAACATCGGCCGATATCGATCTATATTTTCAAAAAAATGGAAGAGAGAGAAAAATATAGGCCGATACCGATTTTTCGACCCCTGATTACAGTATTAGATAGTTTTAATTCTTAAATTTTTAAAATAGAAAATTAAATTATTAGATAAGTATTCAATGCATCAAATAGAATTAATTAACATTAAATGTAGGTCTAAAACCATCTAAATTTTTTTATTATCTAAAATAATAATCTAAGTCAATATTACTTGATGTTGAATGACTAAAAAAATAATATGCTATAGGTATTTATAGATTTTGTTTTAAAATTCTAGAGAAGTAGAGAGACTTTGAGTTCCACTGTTTAGGAATGCCGTTCATATATTTTTCAATGGAATACAGAAAACAAGAAAGAAAAATTCTATCTCCGTTGTTAGCGAGACATCTAGGTAAAATGAATTTTAGGGTCTACTTTGTTGGATTTGATGTAAATAGGACATATGAATACTTAATTTATAATGATTTATCTCTTTCTCATTATCTTATTTATTGATTTTAAACTTTTAAAAATCAATGACCTATACTCATCAAAATTTAAAGGGAGATTATATAGTTTCGATCATTCATTAATAGTGAAAATTTATATACTCTACATCTATATAATCTCCTATCAAATAAACTTAAATTTATAAGACCTACAGTTGATTTAATTGCATATCTCGTCAGTGTGTCTCGTTAGTCTAACTCAATGACAAACGCATTTTTTAGATAAAATTAGAATGTCATCCATTCATATTGACTTTATCACTTTAAATTATTTTAAGTTATTAATTTTTCATGATCTAATTTAAAAAAAAAAATATACTGATAAAATGTTACATAAGTATCACTACTCGATATTGAACGTGAAACTAATTCCACAATTCACATGTAAACCTTTCAATTCATAAAGATTGATTTAGCCAGTAAAAATTAACTCAATAACCGAAAGTGGATGAGCACTGGAGTCTTTTCTCCAACTTTGAGTGTCTCTCGGGCCACGGAGAAAAGTCAATGCAGTACAGTGGTCTATGGCCATTGGAAGGTACACACATACATAATAGGGTCATCAGGTCGTTGAGAGGCCATTCAAGATGTCGGGTCAAGTGGGTCGAAACATATTGACTTGCTAATTACAAGTTGCTATGGGTGGGTGCTGCCCTGAGTTGCCCATTCACTGAGTGACTGACTCGACACTACCCCACACAAACACAAACTTCAAAAGACTACATTTTCAGTGAAGATTGATTTGATTTTTGAGTAATATGCCATTAAAAACGGAGCTTCTTTGTTTTTTCTTTCTTTGTATGGAGCCTTGGAAGCTTGAAAATTCTTGGCCCTTCTTCTCATAATCAAATATGTAGCATTATATTTTATTTTGGGTTATGATTTTGAAGAAACATTGGGATTTAGACAAGAGTTTCCTTTCTTCCCTTGCCATTTGCCATTTTCTGTACATTCACTTTAAATTTCTTATATGGTGGGGGATTTTTAATATGATTATATATGGGGGATTTTTTTTATGACTAGTTTGAGTTCTTGAGAGCATGCTAATGGAAGGTCAGCATTGTTCATAAAATAGGCGCCATTCTGTATTTAAAGGTCAGCATAGATATAGCTCTTAAAATTTCCAAGTTCCAATTTTTTATACAGCTGCAACCTTATTGAAAAATGGGAATTTCTTTTCTGTTGTCTTTATATCTAAATTATAAGCAATTAAATAATCTTTTTTATTATTACAACTCAGAAAAAGATAAGTATGATTCAGAAATAATCACTTGAAATAAAATATTTTTTTAAGTAAATAATGAATATATAATGCATTATCTTATTACTATGAAATTTTCTGCACTTTGATCATTCATCAATAACTTTTAATAAAAATAAAGGAGACAAAATATTGAACTGTAAGTTGGTTATAAACCCGTTTCAGAGGATGGGTTCTGAGTTTGAATCTCTTCTAACTTAAAGAGTCACTCTCTATAATTTTATATAATTTTATTGAGTATGTGAAAGTAGATAAGTTTGTACACTGATTGAAGATTAGTCAAATGTTGTTCTAAGAAATCTCAATAACTCGATGGGGAAAAAAAATCTATCGTAATAATAGAAAAGAGGAACATTCTTGATTATCGAGTCTGGACGCTTCACTGATCCTCTTGTGTTGTCAATCATCGTGTTTGGATGTTGGAGTCATTTCACTGAGTGCTTGAAACTTAAAAACCTTTGTTCCAAGTAAGCGTTGCTTCTGTCTCAAGTGAGTCTGAGTTTCCACTTATTAAATCGACTCCACCGCTACCAATCATTCTTGCACAAAACTACAGTACTACACTCCATTTCACTTCACTTCACTTCATAATGGCATCCTTCTCCTTGAATCAGACCTTCTATCCCGCCATTAGGAAATCATGTTCATGCATTGATGATTCTCTAACAATCTTTTTCTCTTTCTAATTTTCCTTGCTTAATCTGTCTCTAACCGCGTTCAAAATGCCATTTACCTATTCAAAGCTTCCTGAAGAAGCATTCAAACCAAGATACTTGTGATCTTTACTCTTTTAATCGTTTATGCTGCTGAAGCTAGTTTAGGAAACTAGGAAAGGTGGAGACTAAAAAGACAGATTCTTTCATACTAGTTCTCGTGTTGTAATGTGGATAGACCCCTTTTTTTTTTAAATAAAAAAATAAATCATGGAAGCAAACCTGAATGAAATCTTTACCAAAGAACGTGATTCTGTTCCAAGTACATGGACCATCGAAGGTAAGAAAAGGGAAAGAAATTTTCAATGTTCTAATAAGAAAAGAAAAAAAAAAACCCTGAAAATGATTAGGAATTGTGTGTTTGAAGCTATTATGTTTTTCATGTAAAGAGCTTTATAAAGATAAAAAGGTTTGATCTTTCTTTATAAAGCTGGAGTAAGCTGATTAAAAGGAACAGCACATGGAGGAAAGAAAGACGACCAAACGCCAACAGCAGATGCTGTTAGCAGAAGGCGAGCAAAGCGAGGCCGACAGCCACGTAAAATCTAGCTGTAAAAAAAATTATAAAAGAGAGTAAAATAGTAAATAATCTCTCTAACGGCGTCCGCTCTTCTGTTTGTGTTACAGAATTACCGTAACTTGTGGAGCCCATCTGGACTGAGGAACAAGGCCTAAAGTTGAACAAAAATGTGTGTTTTTCTTTTCGTACAATAGACAAAATTGACTGGTGTACGAGATACTCTACTCACCATAATTTATAGAATTTGCAAACTCAAGTTACACTACCTAATCTTAGAAAAGAAATTGCACTGTACAACTGTTACCGACAAACACTATCGTTGAGTAGAGCAAAGTGGGCTTTTTTGTAAGCTAGGGAACGGGCAATCCATGCAATTCTCTAAGTCATTAAATTTCAACGAGGTTACAAATTTTAGTTGATAATGTATGTATTAATTGAGATATTTTGAATTTTTGTCAGTCGAAATAACTCGTATATCAATTGTACTGATGAGATATCGGTTGAGATAACAAACATCTAATTGATAGCCGATAAACATTTATATACTTAGAGATTTGTTAAAAAAAATTAAAAAAGAGATATCCATCGGGATCCGAGATATTGGCCGGATATCAGCGATTTTTTTACTCCATTCCAACCGATCGTTCATTCTGAAATTCAAGTTACCACACCAGAGCAGAAAGTTATCAAAAGTAAAGCACCACCCGACCCCAAACCTCGTGACGCAATCCACAGACTCGCCAGTCGCCACCGACTCGATCACTTGTCTTCGTGGCATCCTCTCAACCGTTTGAATCCCGAAAGTGGCGGCTCGTTCTTTCCCCATGTACTCACGGTTCATTGCTTCAAAATTCAAAACCTCCATTAATTTGAAGCTCCATCTGATTTTTTTAAAAAGAATTTTTATTTGTCAATTCATGGGACACTAATTGCATTGGGTCGAGCCCCTCTCTTATCTAGGGGTTTAGCATTAAATAATTTATAGTGTGATATTCACGTGATCAGAATATATTAATCACTTTTCATAGTTAAAATAACTAAAATACTTACCCAACATTAAAAAAAAAAAATACTTTCTTCTTCTACGTATGTTACTGTGAATGATGAAATGATAAGCATGCTTAAATTCTATTCAAAATTCAAAACCTCCATTAAATTGAAGTTTCATCTTATTTTTAAAAAAGATTTTTTACTAGGGACACTGACTGGATTGGGTCCAGCCACACTCTTATCTACGGGTTTAAAACTTTAATCTTATTATTATTATTATTTTTAGCATTAACCTTATTATTTATTTGTATTAGCATTAAATAATTTAGTGTAATATTCACGTGATCGAGTACATTAATCACTTAAAAAATTAACAATTTTCATAGTTAAAATAACTAAAATACTTTCTTCTTTACGTATGTTACTGTGAATGATGAAATGTATGCTTAAATTCTGTTCAATTCTTATTCCATTTTCACAGGGTATCATTAATCCACAAGGTTTCAAGCTGGGGAATGGCCTTGATTACCTATAACTGGGCCTTACTAAAACTGAGTGGAACCTGAATGGCCTTGTGCTGGGCTGCTAAAAAGTGAGTTTACTGTCTAAAATCTAAATTAGAGTAAGAATTTTTTTTTTTTTTTGAAAAAAAGGTTTAAGAAACAGGAATTAGAGTAGAGAAAGGAAGGAGTAGGGCTGAAACTCGAGTCGGGTGGGCCGGGTTTTAACAAATCCAGCCCTAACCCATGTCAAAAAATTTTGAACCCGACCCGACCCGAATTGTAAACCCGAATATGTCAACCCAACCCGACCCGAATTGCTAATACTCTCAACCCGAGAGTTGACCCGACCCGACCTGAGTTAGTCCGATTTAGCCCGAGTTAGCCCGATTTTCAAAAGAGGGGAATAGGGGAAGGGGAAGAGGAAGAGGAAGCGGAAGAGGTGGATATCGATTTTAGAAAGAGAGGAAAAATAAGTGGAAGGGGCGTAGGGTTTTATTTAAGTTATGAATTCAGGTTGGGTTTTTTTGGATCGGGTTGAAATTTAAATTCTTCAGCCCAACTCAATCCGAATTTCAGTCGGACTTTTTTTTTCCTAACCCAACCCGACCCGAGTTTACAATTTCTAAAACCCAGCCCACACTATTTTCGGGTCGGGTCAGTCGGGTCGGGCCAAAACCCAACCCAAGTTTCACCCCTAGGAAGGAGTCCCTTTTCTCTCTCTCTATGCTATGCATGGTTTGCGATTTTGGTCTGTTCTGATGTAACTATAAAAGAGAGATTTGAACAGGTTGGACTCTCCTCAGTGATTGGATTCCCCATCTTTTTCTGCATCTCTCGTCTCTATCCTGTTCAACTTGAAACAGAGTCTGAATCGAGTGTGTTGGACATCAGAGCATTTGAGTATTCCCAAAAGGGAAATATAGACTGGTTTTAGAACCATCCGCTGGAAATCTCTGTTCCTTTCCTTGCAATTTCTAGTTCCTTTAGACGCCCCCTTTTGTGGTTGTGGGTTCTCTTTCTTTCTTCGACTCTCACGTCTCTGCTTTTCTTCTCGCCTCTTTATTCGTCTCAAGATTCTGCCTTTTCCTTCTACATTTCTTATCCCCTGCATTTCTTGCCAGCTATCTGTTCCAAGCGGACAATGCGAGTAGAAGAATAGAGTGCCTCAATGGACTTGTTTTCTACGGCTCCATCCTCTACTTCTAGGCCTATGAAATTCACAGAGCACCGTAATCTGACGAGAAAGCTCGCCAGGTCGTCTTTCAGGCCGAGAAATGCCGCACCCGGCACTCGGAATGTGAAAGAGAATGCCCGATGTCCCAAGGTCGTCCGTATCTCTGTCACCGATGGGGACGCAACGGACTCCTCGAGTGACGAGGAACAACTCTTCGGCCGCCACCGCGTCAAGCGCTACGTGAACGAGATCAGCATAGAGGCGTGCTCTAGAGGGAGGAGCAAACCTGTTAGCAACGGGACGAAGAGAACGACGAGGACGTCTGACTTTCAGGCCGAAAAGAAATTTCGCGGTGTTCGGCGGCGTCCGTGGGGTAAATGGGCGGCGGAGATCCGTGACCCATTGAGGCGTGTTCGGGTCTGGCTTGGAACCTACGACACAGCAGAGGAGGCTGCCAAGGTCTACGACACGGCTGCCATTCAGCTTCGGGGTCCCGACGCCCTCACCAACTTCGCCACCACTGCGCCTCCATTTTCCGGCGAAGTGGAGTCTGGAGACGAGTGCCAGAACCTCTCCTCTCCAACATCTGTCCTCCGCTTCTGCTCCTCCTCTTCGGCAGAGGAGACAGACGAGCCTAAGCCGATGGAGGTGGACGGGGCGACTCTACCCGAAACTCTCACGAAGTTTTTGCCGACAGAAACGGCCTTCTTGGACGATTTCCTGGAATTGGAGAAGCCGTTGCCCTTGTTTTTTGACGAAACGGCACCCAACAGCTTTTTGCCAGAACATTTCGACGACATCTTTCTCGGAATGGGCGATGATTTCGGGCCGTCGACGTGGCAGGTTGACGATTTCTTCCAAGAAATCGGCGATCTATTTACGTCGGACCCCGTCCATCCTTTCTGAGAGACTCGAGAGTCGAGACCATCCATCGTACCTTTCCCGTTTCCGGCTTGCCGAAATCTCGGCAGATTTTGTAATGGCGGGAAAACAAGGAAATAAATTGAAAAAAGAAGAAGTAGATGTTTTATTTTAATTTTCTTACTCTATTTATATTTTTAACATTTTTTCACTAAATAAAAAGAAATGTTTAAGAAAAAGCCTCTCTTCATGGGATATATAGCAAGTGTTTCCGAAATTAAGGGAATGGAACTTTTGCCCGGTCCTTTCCTCTATTTATTTATTATTTATTATTGAGATTTTTTTTTATAAAAATATGAATCTGGGTTTTTCGAAATTTTGGAATTTTCAGATTTGATTTAAATTTGAAGTTTATCAATGTCTGGAAGGTTCCCACTGGAGACGCACACTTATTTAAAGTTCCAGGTAATAGGCCCCACCATGTAATATCGGTAGATGAGAGAAGGAAAGGGGTGGAGAGAGAAAGAGAGGGTGGATGCCCGTGCCCATTCCATTGTGTTGGTAGAATCAAGCCAATGTACCTGCACTTGCATTTATATCTTGTTTGTTTGATGCTGGTAGCAATTTTTTCATCGGAGTTTTGTATAATCAGACATGAATTTTAGTTTATTATTAATTTTATCTTTAGAGGTTCACTTACTTATATACTGAAAAACAGAGAAAATTGGTTCATCATATAGCTAGTAAGTGATCTGATAAGTAAGTTGGTAAGTGTGTCAAGTGATTACTAAGTGAATTGACAATACACTAAAATCTTATTCGCCGTTTGATACCTCTATTTAATCTTGTTTTATCACCTCACAACTGTTCATGAAATTCTGGAAACTGGCGATGGCCCTTCAAATTGTCTGAACTCAGTTGTAGTAAATGGGCTTGGACAAGCTAATGTGACAAACAGATTGGGCTTGAATTCAAATTTTCCCGAGTTCCTTCTTGAGATCTCTTTATTTTTTCTTGCTTTTTTTAATCGGCTAAGTTCTTAATCTTCAAAAAAGGTTAGGCCCACTTAGCCGGTTTCCAGGTAGAGCTGGAAACGCCAAGATTTTTGCCCAACAAAAGAAAAGCAGAGGACAGACTTCAATTCCCATGGCAAGCTGAGGTGAACAAACTTGATCCATCCGTTAGGCTGATCAAACTGGTTCTAGAGGTCCCGAAACAGCTTGGAGACCCCTTCTTACTCCTCCTAACACAGGCCCAATGCCTCAAATGGGTCCACTTTAGTGCTCTCGTGAATTGAAATCAATCCTTGAAGGGGCTCATGCACTTGAACTCAGATGAATGCCTTTTTTTTTTTGTTTCAAATTATTTCTCAAGTTTGAGCAGAAGCATGGCAATTGCAATTTTCATTCCAGTAGCATTCTTGTGCCTAAATGCTATTATCCATCGCCAACCATTAAATTCTCGCAACCCAACCACCAGCAGCAGAACAGAGAGTGTTACCCAGTCCTCACTCTTCTCAGATCGGAACAATACTGAAACAGGCCAGAATGGAGCCCAGTATCAGAAGTAAACCCGTTCCATTCCATTTATCGGTCGGATTCGGAATGTTCTGTCCATTTGGGCTGGAATGGAACAGAATTAACAAGTAAGCTGTTCTGTGTATGCCAATTCTGCTCTCTACCTTTCTCCTCTACGCTGAACTTTCCAATTAGTGACTTCACGATTACCTTTCTTCTTTAATGATTACATGTAAATAGAAGAAACAAGAAACATCTCTCTATCCAATCTGCAATGTAAGATTCTGCCTGGCTGCCTTCTATCTTTGTGTGGCGCCTCAATTTCAAAATTTCCTTTCATGAATGCTCCCCTTCCCATCACCTTAATCGGCACACAGATGCTCAAGCACACCTGCCCCAAAATCAAATATTGTACCCCTATATGCTGAAAAATGAATCCAAGACTAAAAGAAAAAACAAGAACAAGAGGATGGTGATGGACTGGGTCATTATACTACTACTTGTTTATATGAAATTACAAATCAGAGAAAACAATTTATATGAGACATTAGACAGAATAATCACTGTGATGCAGGATGGACAGTGATGCTCAACTTCTGGCCAGCCTCGCAATGTAACCCGATGCCACAATAGAAGTAACGGTCCCCTGGTTTATGAAGGTGGATGATTGTTGGCCCTCTCTGATGCATTTCAATCACCGAAAGCTGAGTGCAGGCATCAAAGTCCTGCTTCGGCACCTCCAAAACGCTGTGTACACTGCTCTGGAAGTTGACACTGCAGTTTCACAATAAGAGGTTAAATCTCATGGCTTGCTACTGTAAATTAGGCTCATTCACTGATTGTTTTTATGGTGCACTTAACAAGTAATGAGTAGGGGTTGTTCTTGGGCCTTGTGTGGCTGGGGTAAAGCTTGTCCTGCCACCTCCCCTTTAGTATGAGGCCCAATATCCGACCCAATTGCCTAAAACTTAGGCCCTGCCCAAATTCTTTGTAAAATTTTATAGCCCATTATGTCAAATATATGGAAACAGGCCAAGTCCATGGTCAGTCCTTCAATCATATATGGTCTAGGTTAAAACTCAATCAGCTTTGGACCATAAAACTGATTAAAACGAAACCTGCAACCCTCATAAATAAAAATGCATTGAAAGTTTGAAACCGGTTGGACTGGCTTCCATTCTGGCCTTAAATCATACACGGACAGACTCAGGAGTGTCTCTCGAACGAGGCCCTCTGGCGGATAGAACGTTGCCATCCATCCTGTTCTGGTAGGAGATCCCTAAGTCGACATGCTGTGTCTTGGGAAACTTGACTCAGATACCACTGTTGGGAATGGGCTTTCAGCCCAAAAGACTAGTTTCTCACCGATGTGGGACTCGTTCATACCCTAACACCCAAGTGGGAAATTTAGGTACAGTGATTCTACTCGATTGACAAGGAGAAACCCATTCTCAACAGTTGTATGATCTGTGAAAAACCATGGTGATCCTACCCAATGTATCCCCCATGACGAACTTCCTTGACTGAGCCCACTCTTGATAGAAGGATTCACTAGAGGGGATTACCCATCCAGTGTTGCCACCAACTATGTGCTCCTCTGCATTCCCTAATCCTATCAAAAGAAAAACAAATGCTGAAGGGAGGAACCAAGAGAAATGGATCTTTGCCATTTTGTTTCTCTAATCTTTAAGATCTCGTACTCAAGCCTGGAAAGGGTAGAGGAGGTCCTTTAAAACAACAAGAAAGCAGATATCTCCATTTCTTTTGTTCTATTAGTGGAATATCATCTCCATATATAGTTAACAACTATTTAATATCAACATCTGTATCCTACATCTATTCTTTATTTTGTGACGTTCATGTTTGTTGGAATTTTGTGGTGGGAACTGGTTTTGAAAAAGTCACTTGGCTGGATTACTCTGAGGGCAATTACATCATCCTCCTATTTTTTTTTTAAAAAAATATCTGACTAATTTTTGGAGCATGTGCAAGCTTTCCTACCTACATATACTGGATAACTCTACGAGAAATGACCTTTGGAATAGAATGGGAATCGAATTCTAGACTCCTGCTCCTTGAAGCGGGTTCACGGTCATCATCCTAACCCCTTTGGTTTCGTCGAAATAATCTACTTAATCTCAAAAAAGTAAGGTATGGTATGTTGGCCCTAACAAATTAAAGAATTAGTTGGTGATGTGCAAATATTTAAAAAATTATAGTTTCGTACTTTTGTTAAAAATATATAGCCATTTGATTTAAATTATATAAAAATAGATGGATGAGGTGGAACTTCTTGTAGAACCATCTATTTTATATGCATAAATAAAATATATAATGATGTTTAATAAAACTTATTCCTTATAATTGAGATATCTGTAAATTATACTTATAATTTGGTAGAGTTAGTTGACTCAATAAAATCGAATTAAAAGCAACTCAATAAAAGTTAATCTGACAAACACAAGAATTGAGAGAAATGATGAATGGATAAAAGGGAACTACTGCATGAATAGCTTACCAAATTAGGGGCGTGGAGGGTTTGATCTGAAGAGGAAAACACAAAAATATTCCATTAAATCTGAAGAATAAAACGACATACAAATTAGAAAGGCAACAAGTGGACCCTAATGCAAAGTGGGAAGTAAAAAAAAAGGAGGAAAGCAATAAATGATAAGAAAAAATATTAAAAAAAAAAAAAAGACTTCCAAAACGAAGAATACAGTGATTTCTGGGCCGGGGATTTTCAGTTTTTTGTTGGTTTGGGCTGGTTTGCTTCGGGCAGGCATCCTCTGTTCTGTCTTGGGCTTGTGTCTGGTCTTTCTGGGCCTTTCTATTTTTTACTTCGCTCAGGGGTAAAAATATCGGCCGATACTATGCGTATCGGCCGATATAATTCGGATTTTCAGCCACCAAATTATATCGGCCGATACGTATAGTATCGGCCGTACAAAAAAAAATTCGGCCGATATGACCGATTTTTTGACCGAATTATCGGTCATCATATCGGCCGAATTTTAAAAATTCGGTTTTTTGTTTTTTTGTTTTTTTTTAAAAGCTTTTTTTTATAATAAATATCGGCCGAGATGACCGATATATCGGTCCAAATCTCGGCCGAATCTGGGCCGAATTTGGGCCAAAACGGCCGTTTTTTCCCCCAAAAAAGCAGTAAAACTCGGGCCTGGCCCAACTCAAGTCCGGCGATATTTTTCCGATATATCGGACGATATCCCATGTCCGATATATCGGGCGAGATCTCGGACGAGATCTCATCTGTCAACCAATTTCTCCCTTTCACATCTCTGTGTACAGCGGACTGCAGGATTCGGCTGGTCCGGCATGCGTGAATATTTTATTATTTTTTTAAATCTGAAAAATCGAACCGGTCCAATTTTTTTCTATGAATACTATTCACTTACATCTCAAATTTCACACCTTATTTTCAAGGAAAAAACCAGATTTTACTATTTATCTTCAAAAAAAAATTCACTCTTCATTACTTGATTTAACTAAGTTGTAAACGACCCGGATTTGTTTGAAACCGAACGATCCAGACCGTTCAAAGGTTTCTTCATTTATAGATCTACTGATCTTGTAAGTTTTGTAATTTATTTCAATTTATCTGTATTTTATTTTAATTTTTTTAGCCAAAAATGACATAAAAGTGTTACAAAAAGTTAAAAAATGCTTGAAGTTAAATAAGATATGTAGTAAATAAAAGCTTTATATAGGTATTATAATTTTTTTCCATCTGAATGTATCTGTAGTTATTTTTTATCTACTTTGTCAGTTACTTTTTTTTTCATTTATTTATTCCTTTTTGTTAACTATTTCAACATAAAATAGCATAAATGAAAAAAAAAAAAGTTAGAAAATGATAATACCTATAAAATAATAGATGAAAATTTTTCATTTGCTCTTAGTTACTGTTGCTAACATGTCAAAATTTACAACAACATTTTTTACATTCACTTACTCTTTATTTTAATTATTTCATCATTAACTATGGATTATGACATATAAATGTTAGTAAATGGTAAAACCTATAAAATAATACATGAAATTTTTTTATTTGCTGTTATTTACTGTATACTAACTTCTTTTACAGGGATGAAATTTTTCCTTTTATTTACTTTCTTTTTGTAATTATTTCAATATTATTTATGGACTATGACATATAAATGTTAGAAAATGGTAAAACCTATAAAACAATACATGAATTTTTTTTATTTGCTGTTATTTAATGTATACTAACGTCTTTTACAGGGATGCAATTTTTTCCTTTTATTTTCTTTCTTTTTGTAATTATTTCATTATTAACTATGGATTATGACATATAAATGTAAATGGTAAAACCTATAAAATAATAAATGAAATTTTCTTATTTGCTGTTATTTTTTTATTATAATTAAAAATGTATGACATTTGTGTGGTTATCAGTTCAAGTAATTAGGACCCCATTAGTTTCATTTTCTAATATTTTTCTACATTATTATGTAATTTTCAATCATTTTATTATTTATTTATTTTTATTTCTATAACTTCATAACTTAAAATAACACTCATTGACTAAGAAAATAAATTATGAAATTATTTCTACAAATTTTCCTCATTTATATCATTTTCCTTGTAATTTTCACCATTTCATTACTATTTATATAATTTCCCGCTATCGTAACTTCAAAAATATATTAGAAGATGTAAATGTCCAATATTTTATGAAAAAAGTACATATTCAATAAGCTCATAATTATCTGCATTTACTATTTTAGAATTTTTTTTTTAAAAAAAAAGGGGCAGGAGAGAGAAAATATCGGCCGAACCGATATATCGGCCGATATTATCCCGGCCGATTTTTCTAACCCTCCCTTCGCTCGAGATGTGGGCTTTTTCATTGTTTTGGGCTGTGGTGCCCACTGTCTCTATCTTCCTAGTATTTTTTTGGGGAGTGCCCTCTTTTTCGAATGAATTATTTATCAATCATTAAAAAAAGAAAAGAAATTGGTTTCCTTTTTCTGGAAGGCATTTTGTAGATGCTTGCATACCCTCATTCGTTCAAATCGAACTTGCGGCTTGCTTGAATCAAACTTAAAAATTGGGTTTGATTAAAATTTTTGTCAAACAAATAAGACTTGGCTTTTACTTAAAACCCATCGAGGTCTCTCAGATTTTTAAGTCTATTTATTGTTTTATATTATATATACTAATTTTTTATTTTTTATCTTATAAATTAACAATCCAACTCTAGATTTGGAAGAAAACTTAAAGATCTATCCTGTAAATGATAATAATACGCTTAAAGATCTACCTTATAAATGGTTGCAGGTAATTGTTAACTGCTATGTCACTCCATTTTCTGAAGTACGAAAAAAGAGTGATTATCATGACGATGAGTGGAGAGAATCTAGATTGGAAGGGCGGCTTGCTGCTGCCAACCCGAGATTTGGAGAAAACCCAGCAGACTGGTTGAAGAGAATAAAATAAAAAAGAAAGAAATAAATATGAACGGTGGACACTAACTGTGCAGGGTGGGTGAGAACCCAGTGAGATCGATCAAAAGGAAAGAAGACAAAAATAAGAAAAAGGAAGGCAGCAATCTGATCGATTTACCTGAAAACGTGAGAGGCGTGGGTTGTGCAAAACGGCAGCAGAAAGGAAAGAGTGGAAAAAAAATAAAAAAAGGAGAAGATCGATTGCGAGCAGAAATCCATTCCTCAATCAATGCTGGCATGCTGCCAATGAGAATAAGGGGGAAGGAACCCATGTATTGCCATTTACAGAAAAGCAACAGAGAAAGAAGGAAAAGAAGAAATGGGAGAGATAAGCCACTGTGCACAACAGAAGACAGAAGATCGACCGAAAGAGAAGAGAAACTTGACTGGACCCCACCAGCTTGACCATTCAGAATTGGTATTTTATTTTTTATTTTGATTATTTCCCTTTTCAAATTCAAATAAGGCTCCTTAAATGTGTGTTGGCCAATTCCTTGTAGGGGATAAAAAATTCTTTTTGTTGAAATTATCAAAAGCATGAATTTGATTTTATGTTGTGTTGAATTATTTTAATTAGAGTAATCAAATTACTTAATTGCACCTTGAATTTAAAATTCATTTAGTTTAGTGATAGTGGGCTCATTCGTAGAGATTTTAGTAAGACTGTGTCTCAATTTCCCACACATTAATAAAAAAAAAATCATTTAGTGTATTTCTTCCATTACCTAATTTAAAGTTGAATTCCACAATCAAAATTGATTCATCAGAAGATTTTTTGAGTTTACCCCGAGTCCGAACCGGGTTAGAGTTTGTGGGTATTCTATTGCATTTAATTTATTTAATTAAGTGTGTTAAAATTATTAAATTTGAACTCCCAATTCCTCGTTTGAATAATTTTCGAGAATACTTAATTTCTTTGGCGAAGTTGATTCCAACGAATAGTCCCATTTAAACTAGTTCCATCTTTCATTTTTTCCTAGAGTGGTCCTTCGAGTTTCTATTATTGAGACCCTGATTCAGCTTAAAACCCCGAGTCTAAATTTTATCTCATTCAAAAAATCAGAAAAACTAAAAAAAATTATAAAGTGCATATTTACACTGCATTAGTTGATAATCAGAACCCAGATCCAATACCAACCTATCGGTTGAGTACCATTATTGTTTCCTGTTAAACACTCTAACTCAACTTCTTTGTTATCCCTTAGTTGGATATAAGATTATCAAAACGGTTATATTTTTCAAAAAATTTATGTGTCAGTGTTGCGCTCATTGGGGAATGATGTACATGTAGAACTCTTCTCTTCTATGTGAAGCACTTCAGAATTTCAATAACAAGTAGTCATAAAATGAAGAAAGTAACAAGAGATGAAAATTTTAATTTATGTGAAAAACTTTCTCAAATGAAGAGGTGAAAACCATGATGACAATCTAAACAGCTATCAAAGAAAAGAGTTACAAACATTCCTTATCAATTCATTAGCTTGCATACCACTATCTTTGAATACAAGAATCCTCTCAACTTCTCTCTTGATTCAAAAAGAAAAGCCAACATCTCTCCTTCTTTTTAACAAGAAGAAATCTCACATGAATATCTTTTTTTCTCTCAACTCCTCCTTTCTACACTCAAGGCAAGTGTTCTAATGTCGTGTTATGAAATAAGAGAAGGTCAACTATCCTAATACGGGCAAAATATGTTAACAGACACGGGATAGAGTGAAATTCCCATTTTACCCATATCGGTGCACCGCTCATCAAGTACCAGTGTACTGTTAACACACCGCTGCATATGTATATTTTGCATATCGGTATACCGGTACTTGATGAGCGGTACACCGGTAAAAATAAAATGAAATTTTCACATATCCCGTGTCTCCTAACAAATTTTACCTGTGTTAGGATTGTCGTCCATAAGAGAATTAGAATGGTCCTAATTCAGTTGTGCTAGAAGCCACTAGACATGAGTCCTCATAACTTAGTTGCCCATATTTGAACATTTACATGCGTGGCTAAAATTGAATGAATCCCATATGAGAATGTACTACTAGTGAATGGGAACATGGAAATAAATGATTAATAATAAATGAAATTTAAAAGAAAAAAAATTATATGACTAAAATGCTTTGACAAGGTGAAAACTCACTCACCTCTATCCATGTCTTCGGCATTCAATTGATGATTAGTTAATGTGACCAGGTGAATGCATAAGTCAACACTAATTTTGTATGCTAATGCTTGAGAAAAATTATTTCGACAATCAAGGCCAGCTAGATTTAAGTCGATTTTAGTCATTCTAAACAAGGTTTAAATTTTGATTCTCATTTTCTAGTGTCATGACAGTACACAATTCAAAAGTCTTTGAACTTTCAATTTTCCAGTTGAAATATGTAGTACGCATTGAGCTTTTGAAATGTCTCTGCACTGAAGTTTTTCAGTTATGATCCATGTCAGGAAGGCCCAAATATGAGCCCAAATACTAGCCACTTTGTTGGAATTTTTACGTTTTTTATCAAAATTTTGATGAAATTTTGGTCTGTCCAAAAATAGAATTTTTCACTCTATCTTTAATCTTTTTCCACATCTTTCCCATCGTAGTATGTTTAATCGTCTCATTTTCACTTGGGAAGAAATAGAGACGGTGGTGTTTTTTTATAAGAGATATCAATGTACTTCTTCACCACTTACACAATGATAAGTGAAGAAAAAAACAAGTTTGACATTTTTTTTTAAATGAGAGGTTAGTTATTCATTCAAAGAGGAGCCCAAGAAAATACAAAAAGACCTACATCCCGGGCCAGGCAAGAAACAGAATGGACAGGCTCACCAATAGGAAAGCCCAACACCAAACAAGAAAACAAAAAGTGCAAGAAATAGCACAAAGGAGGCCCACATCCAGGCCCAGGCACAAACACAAAATCAAGAGTTAGTCAGTGTGTTATCCACAAAACAGAATATATTAGTATTGTTACCAACGAGTAAGAGGGTAGGGAATTCATTAACCAGGTCCTTCTTGCTGCAAACAACCATTATAATATAGATGTTAGAATCTTTACTAATATGTCGAGGACCTAAAGTTAATGAAATGCTTGAAATTAAATTATTTATTTTAATTCATCGATAAATCTCAACAATGGAATCACTCAATACACTTAACATCTTCAAATAAACTACTAAACAAAATTTTTGAATTTTTTTTTTTAATGCTGCTCCATTCCATATGAAATTTGGGAATTTTAATATTAGTAATCTTGAGTAATCAACTCAGTCATTATACCAAGGACTAGCGGTCTTAAAATTCTCTAAATTTAACCAAACTAATTACTATTCACATCCTCTGCCAATTCTACTTCTAAGTCTCCAAAGTGAAAAGACTTTTGAGACTACGAGATTTATTGATGCAGATACTCTTACTTCATTTTGCAATTTCTATATTATGATTTTGAAATGTGGGGCCTCTCTCCATGGAATGGAAGAAGGTGGAGAATGCAATGTATAAAGTTCTCAAGAGGAAGACTGCTTAATATAAACCTTTTAAATCCAAGTCTCCTTTAACTAGAAGACCTAAACAGAAGTCTTCTTTTATGGGCACATATTAGCCTTTTAGGAGACTTTTATACAATGTGAGTCACTCAATAATTAAAGTTATGGTTGAGTCTTTGATCAAAAGATGGCTACTTTACTCAATTTGAAATCAATTATAAATTTTGTTTATTATTTTTTTTATACACATTTTTCATCTTTGTGGTTGTGGTCTATTAAAATTAAGTCCAACTGAATCTACAAATTTTAGGTCGTACTCAACTCAACACGTCCTATTGTTATAATTGAGTCCAACAATTTTGGGTCGACTGATCTGTGTTTGTCCTTTCCAAGTTCCATTTTTGTGACCACTTGAATTAAACAAATAATCTACAAGTCCTTTATAATTTGAATTTGAATCATTAGACTTAGATATTGATTTATTTGAAAATCATAAAATAAGAAAAAAAATCACAAGCATCATGCTTTTAAACTCCGAACCATGATAATCTATGATAAGCAGAGACATCAGTGATAATAAGGGATGGTAGTATATTCTTTCACCATTTAGGTGATGAGAAGTAGATATGGTCCAAAGATTAAAATATAGATTTTTTATGCAACACCTAAGCTTCTGAATTAAGTCTCAGAGAAAATACTTTATTATATTTTATAAAAATTAAAATGAATTACAAGAATTTATACATAAAAACAACCATCCCATTTTCATTTTCCATATAAGTGTATCACTTCATTTTTTACTCTTCACTCTCTCATTTTAGTTAGAAAATTCTTATTTTTAAAAAATAATTATATAAGTGTCCAAATCAAGAAGAGCATTTGTCTAAATAATTATCTAAGTGTTCTTTCTATTTCAAAATTTCCCTCAACGAGAAGACTTGACTAGCAGCGGTCTTCTAAGGTGGGTTCATTAAATTCCATAAGCACTTGTTATTATTTCATTCAATTATTAAAAAATCAAAAATCAAAATATTTTAAAATTAAAATTCAAAAAATTAATAAAAATAATTCAAAATTGGTCAAGCTAAGTATCTAATGATGATAAAATTGATGTCTCTCCCATACAATTATGTAAAAAAAAAAAAAGATAATTTAAAAATCTATTGTAGATTTTTTGGTATCCATGTTAGGGTTTTCTTTTAATAATCTATCAAAAATATTAGATTCTCTTCGATCAGTTTTTTGACTCTTGAGCATTTTATTTAAAGATCTGTATATAGGATTTCTTGGATTGGATTTGTTTGAGTCTAAGACTTAAAAAATTTAATTCTGAGATAAGTTAAACAAAAATTTGACCCAATTCAAGAAATTGTCTATTAAATAAAAATGATTAAACTTTAATTTACTATTCATATATGATTGTCGTAATGTCGTATAATGCAAGACAGAAGACAATTCAAAAAAAAAAATTCTCAGAAAAAGGGACAGATGGGAAATTGGGAATAGCCGTGTAGAAAATTATAGCAATTTAACCGACATTATTTTGAAAATTAATTGCACTCCCATTGCCTTCTATACATGTTCTTTGGTTGCTATCCCTATCAAGTCTCCATCAACGAGAGGAAGACTTGACTAGCACTAACTAGTAGTCTTCCTCTCGTTCCTTGGTGGGCCCATTTTAGGACAATGATTTTAGATATTTTTGGATTCTATGGTTGGCAAATTTTTATGACAATCTATTAAAATATTTAGTTCAGTATTTTTCTCAGTTCAGTTAAATTCCAAAAGGTAAGTACTTTAAAATTTTCAATTGGGGTTAGATAGCCCTATAGAAATATTGGAATAAAAATTAATTGCATATCTCAATCGTTATCTATTAAATTGTTCTCAAAGTCATAATTATTTGTGCCAAATTTTACCATATATTGAATTGCTAGTTATGAACTTATTTTACTTTTTAAGTTGATCAATGACTTAAGAAAAATTAATAGTTTATGACACTTGTAATTTAGAGAAAATTGTGTGTATGGCCCCATGTAGTGTACCACATTAGAACATAATAATCTCAATTCAAGCCTGTCAAAGTCAAGAGATTTAAATGGAAAATGATAATACCCTTTTATGACTCTCTTTTTTTTTTTTTTGAATGTTGGGTTAGTAAAAATGAACCTAATTAAATGGAAAATGAAAATCATTTGATTGGTATCTTAATGATTTTCGAAAAGTCAACCAATTGTGATTTGTTAGATTAGCTTAAGGGAGATATTTAAGTAAATGTATTTTTTTTTACCTTTGATACTCAATTTAAAAACTATTTGATATATCAAATAAAATGAATTTAAGTTAGATTTAAATCAATACAAACAATATTTTTAAAATTTTACATTCATCATCAAATGGACTCCAATAAGCCCATAACTGAGTCTGGAATATATTAAGTTTGGTAGGGAAAGAAAGCTATGCTGGGCTTATTATACGATGTTTAACTAATGATCTAAGTATTTTAAATTTGTCTCGCCAAAAAAAAAAATTATAATTTTGCTTTATTATGTTTGTGTTTGTCTATAATCACTTTCTAAATTCTACAATTAGAATGGTGTTTGGTGGAAAAAAAATTCACATGTTATTTTCAGACATCACAGAATTATTTGATCGAAAATTAGTTTTCAACGTTGTGATCTAATAAAAATACAGATTAATATTTTCACACCGATAGGCTTTTGCCAACAGTACTTGAATCAATGTTGAAAAATTATTTTCTTTTCTAGATATTTCTTCTTATATATTTTGAAAAGTCATTGTTAAAAAACATATAATTAGTTACAATTTAGTAACTTTTGAATTCAGGATAATGTATGGAGTAAATTTTCAACAAAAGAGGACAAGTTTGTCTAAGTGTATGCGACAGTTCCACTAGTGGTGAAACTCGGGTCGAGTTTTGGGCCAAACCTGCATGGCCCGATCCGAAAATCATGCAGGGTCAGGTCATGAAAGTCGGGTCAGCAGGTTGGGTCGGATTGAGAAGTTAGAAAACTGCATTCAATTCTGGTCGGGTCAGGTTGGGTTGAGAGATTTTTAATTTAACCCAACCCGACTCGATCAAACCCGACCTTGACACGGTAAAAAATAAGCTAAAGTAGATTCAAAATGCGGGTCGGGTCGGGTTTCGAGTTGAGTCGAGTTATAATTCGGGTCGGGTCGGGTCAAGACGTCTGGGTCAAAAGTTCGGGTCAGGTCGGGTTGGATTCCATATATTAATAACTCGGGTTGGGTCAGGTCTTTTAAAACCCGACCCGACCTGATTTCAGCCCTAAGTTCCACCAATGGAGATATGTGATGAATCTAGAGTGAGAGATGTGGGGCCATGTCATTCCCTGTATTATAGGTGTTGACTGTGATGTTTACAACTGTCTATTTACTTTTAGTGGGCCCAATTCCAATTAGATGGAGCTCTTTTATTTGAAAAATTGCACCAAATCATGATTTCTACATACAAGTCTGAATGGACATTTTCATGGAAATTGCATGGAAACTATGAACCAATTAGATACGTAACGTCATTTTCTTGGATAGAATGATAGATCAAAATTAATCCTAAAGATATGTAATCATGTACACATCATCAATTTTAAATAATATTAATATTATCATTCAATTTCTATGTCCATACATAATTTAGAGTGATTTTTTGAGAGAAAAGTATATGATAATAATACTATATATGTTAGAATCTTCACTAATAGGTCGAGGCTTCAAAGTTAATGAAATGCTTAAAATTAAATTATTTATTTTAATTCAACGATAAATCTCAAAAATAGAATCACTCAATACGCCATGGAATTTAAAAGAAAATTGCTAAATTTACTTCAATTAAATTTTCATAACAAAATTAAAAATAAAAAAATTAATAATTTCTTACTTATCTAAATATTATAATTAAAAATTTATATCAAGTCGTTACAATCCAGCACGCCACGTGAACTTCACCTTGATTATGCGAACTGACTCTCCACATTCTACAAAAGTTGAGCATTTGTTTAAATAATTAAATGTGTAAGTCTCCCTCCTGTTTCAAAGTGAGAAGACTTGACTAGCAGCAGTCTTCTCACTGTGGGCCCAGGCCCATTTCAGGAGACTTTTATCCACAGTACCACGGGTACAAAAATCGGCCGGGCCGAGATCCCGGCCGATATATCGGCCGAATTTTTCTCTCTCCTATCCCTTTTTTTTATTTTTTATTTTTTAAAAAAAAATTCAAAAAAATTACAGTAAATGCAGATAATTATGGGCTTATTGAATATGTAATTTTTTTATAAAATATCGGACATTTACATATTCTAATGTATTTTTGAAGTTACGCTAACGAGAAATTATATAATTAGTAATAAAATTGTGAAAATTACAAGGAAAAGGATATAAATGAGGAAAATTTGTATAAATAATTTCATAATTTATTTTCTTAGTCAATGAGTGTTATTTTAAGTTAGGATATCCCTAGGGTATGCCGAAAACACAGTATTTTACAAATAAGGGTATCCCTAGGGTGTGCCGAAAACACATTTAGGAAAGTCAAAAAGCCTTGAAGTCTTAAAGTATTTTTATCAGATTATCGTAATTAGTCCGGATATTAAATTTGAAAAATTTTGAAAATACACAGTGCTTAAAAAATAACTTTAAAGTTTTAAAGGAGATTTTATTATTTAATACAGTATGCACATTATTTTTTAAGCATCGTGTATTTTTAAAATTTCTCAAATTAAATATCCGGACTAATTACGATAACCTGATAAATATACTTTAAAACTTTAAGATCTTTTGACACTCCTAAATGTGTTTTCGGTATACCCTAGGAATACCCTTATTTGTAAAATACTGTATTTTAAATATTTAAGAGTGTCAAAAGACCTTTAAGTCTTAAAGTGTTTTTATCAGGTTATTTTAATTAGTCTGGATATTCATTTTGAGAAATTTTGGAAATACATAGTGCTTAAGAAATAATTTTAAAGTTTTAAAGAAGATTTTATTATTTAATTAATATGAATGGATACCCTAAAAATATTAGATGGTAAATATAATATTAAATTATTACAATACGATAAATAAAAGAAAATATTATAATTTTTACTTTCTATTTAAAACAAAAATTTATTATTTTGAAAAAATATTAGGTTACACACGTGAGGCTCACGTGAGTTACTTCTTCATTTACAAACCCTAATGCTCTTCTTTTTGATACCCTTCTTCTCTTGCCCTCTTTCTGCTAAACCCTAACAGCCGCCGCTCTCTGTATTTTTCGATCAACGAAGAAGAAAAAGAAGAGAAAGGTAAGCTGTAGCGATTTTTTTTTCTTCAATCTTTTCTCCATATTTTATTTTCTCTCTTTCAATCCTTTCTAGTCCGATATTTCTAAAAAAAAAAGTTTTTTTTTTTAAAAAACCAAACAACCGAATTATTAAAATTCAGCCGATATCATGACCGAATTATCGGATAGAAATTCGGTCATATCGGCCGAATTTTTTTTTGTACGGCCGATACTATACGTATCGGCCGATATAGATCGGTCGTCAGAAAACCGATATAATTCAGCCGATACTCACAGTATCGGCCGAATTTTTGACCCCTGATCCACACCTCTCTCTTTAAGGATAGGGATTGAATACATCTTGGGATTTTCATAGGTGAGATATTCGTATAGTATCAGCTTGAGATAAAAAAGTTTGGCCAATATGGGCTGAGATCTCGATCGAGATCTAGGGCGAATATCGGCCTATTTTTATTTTTTATTTAAAAAAAGAAGATAAATATTGGTGTGGGCCCAATCGAGATCTCGGCCGATATTTATATTTTTAATTTTTTTTAAAACAGTCTTTTTTTAAAATGATTTTTTTTAAAAAAAAACCACTGAAATTTTCAAAAAAAAAAATGAGGAGAGAGAAAAATCTAGGTCAAGATCTCGGCTCGAGATCAAATATCGGCTGAATTTTCGACCCCTCCTTAAGAAGCAATATTACATAAATTGAGATTTAAATGTCCAAGTGAAATTGATAATTTGGTCATCAGGATCCAATTCTTTAGACAAAATATTGGCTACTTTACTCAGTATTATTATTTTTAAATAAAAATAAAGATAAAATGTCATATTTCTTTATCTAAATATACCAATATTTGGGCATTTTAAAAGCATCTTGGGTTTGTCAATTATTTACCAAAATTAAAAAATAATGAATTTTCTTGTTTTGATTGGAGTATAGGATGACAAATGTGAGCAAAATGTTGAATTTCAGTGAATAAATATTATAAGAAAAGTACCCCTTAAAATATGGTCATCCATATTTCCATTCCCAATCTGCAAGTATGTATAGAAAGTACGAAATATCAAAATAAAACTGTGATTGTGGTATGTATTGTTAATACCGTTTTTTCACTCCTCAATTTTTTAAGAGATTAAAGAAAAATAAAAAATAAAAAATTTAGTGTGAGTATATTTTTTTTAATAAATAATCGTCATTTTTATCGAGCATTAGATATTTGAGAGTTGAAAATTTAATACTAATAAAATAGATACTGAAAATTTAGAAAATGTCAAAAGATTTTGTAAAATAGGAGACCAATTTGAGGAAATGTCTAATATGAAATTCATATTCTCTAATATCTCTAGTGAGATCTATATTCTGTTACAATTTATAATATTATTATCTTATGAAATTCTGAAATGCAGAATATATTGGAAAAGTCATAAAAACACTTTAAAAACTATATCAAATCACCAAAATGACTCTTTATTTAATCCAAAAATATTTATATACCATTTCATTAGTTTTTTCACAAGAAACTTCAAAATTGAAGTATTTTAGAAAATTCAACTTTTATTATTATTTAAAAAAATGCTTAGAAATTCAAACGGACATCGTACAAAATATATCAATTTAGTAACTTTCGAATATATAAATAGTGACAATTTAGTAACTTTCGAATATAGGATAATGTATGAAGTAAATTTTCAAAAAAAAAGAGACAAGTTTGTCTAAGTGCATTCAACAGTTCCACCAATGGAGATATGTGAGGGATCATGAGTGAGAGATGTGGGCTCATGTTTAGCCATTTATATTGGAGACTTCCATTCTTTGTATTAAATGTGTTGACTGTGATGTTTACAGCTGTCTATTTATTTTTAGTGGGCCCAATTCCAATTCGATGGAGCCCTTTTAATTGAAAAATTGTACCAAATCATGATTTCTACCTAACAAGTCTGAATGGACATTTTCATGGAAATTGCATGCATACTAATAAACTATGAACCAGATAGCCAAAGATATATAACCACGTACTCATCATAAATTCTAAATATCATTCAATTTCTGTGTTCCTACGTAATTTAGAGTGATTTTTGGGGAGTAAAGTATGTGATAATAATATAGATGTTAGAATCTTTACTAATACGTGGAGGTTCTAAAGTTAATGAAATGCTTGAAATTAAATTATTTATCTTAATTCATCGATAAATCTCAACAATGGACTTACTCGTTAAACTTAATGTCTTCAAATAAACTACTAAACAAAATTTTTGAAAGAAAATATTCTTTTTTTATGCTGCTCCATTTTATATGAAATTTGCTATTTTTAATATTAATGATCTCCAATAATCAATTGAGTCATTATACCAAGGATTAGGGGTCTTAAAATTCTCTAAATTTAATGAATCTAGTTACTATTCTCATCGTCTTGCAATTCTACTTTTAAGTCTCCCAAAGTGAAAAGACTTTCGAGACTATAAGATTGATTGATGCCAAAAGTCTTATTTCATTTTGCAATTTCCATATTATGATTTTGAAATGTGGGGCATCTCTCCATGGAATGGAAAAAGGTGGAGAATGCAATGTATAAAGTCCTCAAGACTCAAGACTCAAGTGGAAGAGAGTTCTAATATAACCCTTCCAAATCCAAGTCTCCCTTAACAACAAGACTTAAACAGAAGTCTTCTTTTGTGGGCCCATATTTGCCTTTTAAGAGACTTTTATACAATTTAGGTCACTCAGTAATTAAAGTTATGGTTGAGTCTTTGATCAAAAGATGGCTACTTTATTCAATTTGAAATCATTTATAAATTTTGTTTATTATCTTTTTTATACACATTTTTCATCTTTGTGGTTGTAGTCTATCAAAATTAAGTCCAACTGAGTCTACAAATTTTAGGTCAGACTCAACTCAATACGTCCTATTGTTATAATTGAGTCCAACAATTTCGGGTCGGACTGATCTGTGTCTGTCCTTTCCAAGTTCCATTTTTGTGACCGCTTGAGTTAAACAAATAATCTACAAGTCCTTTATAATTTGAATCTGAATCATTAGACTTAGATATTGGTTTATTTGAAAATCATAAAATAAGAAAAAAAAAAATCACAAGCATCATGCTTTTAAACTCCGAACCATGATAATCTATGATAAGAAGAGACATCAGTGATAATAAGGAATGGCAATATATTCTTTCACCATTTAGGTGATGAGAAGTAGATATGGTCTAAACATTGAAATATAGATTTTCTATGCGACACCTGAGCTTCTGAATTAAGTCTCAGAGAAAATACTTTATATTATATTTTATAAAAATTAAAATGAATTACAAGAATTTATATATAAAAAAAACCATCTCATTTTCATTTTCCATATATGTGTATCACTTCATTTTTACTCTTCACTCTCTCATTTTAGTTAGAAATTTGTTATCTTAAAAAAATAATTATATAAGTGTCCAACTCAAGAAGAACATTTGTCTAAATAATTATCTAAGTGGTCAGCGGTCTTCTAAGGTGGGCTTATTAAATTCCATAAACACATGTTGTTATTTCATTCAATTATTAAAAAATCAAAAATAAAAAATATTTTAAAATTAAAATTCAAAAAATTAATAAAATAATTCAACATGGTCAAGCTAAGGATCTAATGATGATAAAGTTGATGTCTCTCCCATACAATTATGTAAAACAAAAATAATAATTTAAAGATCTATTGTAGATTTTTTGATATCCATGTTAGGGTTTTCTTTTAACAATCTATCAAAAATATTAAATTCTCTTCAGTCAGTTCTTCGACTATTGAGCATTTTCATTTTCTTTAAAGGTCGGTATATAGGATTTCTTGGATTGGATTTGTTTGAGTCTAAGACTTAAAAAATTTAATTCTGAGATAAGTTAAACATAAATTTGACCCAATTCAAGAAATTGTCTATTAAATAAAAATGATTAAACTTTAATTTACTATTCATATATGATTGTCGTAATGTCGTATAATGCAAGGCAAAAGAAAATTCCAAAAAAAAAAAAATCTCAGAAAAGGGACAGATGGGAATAGCCGTGTAGAAAATTGCAGCAATTTAACTGACATTGTTTTGAAAATTAATTGCACACTCCCATTAACTTCTATACACGTTCTTTGGTGGCTATCCCAGTCAAGTCTCCATCAACGAGAGGATGACTTGACCAACACTAACTAGTACTCTTCCTCTCATTTGTTGGTAGGCCCATTTTAGGACAATGATTTTAGATACTTTTGAATTTTGATGACAATCTATTAAAATATTTAGTTCAGTATTCTTCTTAGTTTAGTTAAATTCCAAAAGGTAAGTATTTTAAAATTTTCAATTGGGGTCAGATAGCCCTATAGAAATATTGGCATAAAAATTAATTGCATATTTCAAACGTTATCTATTAGTTATCAATGGAGAGTCCAAACCGTTCTCAAAGTCTTAATTATTTGTGCCAAATTTTACCATATATTGAATTGCTAGTTATAAACTTATTTTACTTTTTAAGTTGATCAATGACTTAAGTTAAATTAATAGTTTCTGACATTCTTGTAATTTAGAGAAAATTGTGTGTATGATACCAATATTTGGGCATTTTAAAAGCATCTTGGGTTTGTCAATTGTTTACCAAAATTAAAAAATATGAATCTTCTTGTTTTGATTGGAGTATAGGATGACAAATGTGAGCACAATTTTGAATTTCAGTGAATAAATATTATAAGAAAAGTACCCTTTATCTGCTATAGAAAGTACGAAATATCAAAATAAAACTGTGATTGTGGTACGTATTGTTAATACAGTTTTTTTGCTCATTAATTTTTTAAGAGATTAATAAAACATAAAAAATTTAGTGTGAGTATATTTTTTTTATAAATAATCGTAATTTTTATCAAGCATTAGGTATTTGAGAGTTGAAAATTTAATACTAATAAAATAGATACTGAAAATTTAGAAATTGTCAAAAGATTTTGTAAAATAGGAGACCAATATGAGGAAATATCTAATATGAAATTCATATTCTCTAATATCTCTAGTGAGATCTATATTCTGTAACAATTTATAATATTTTTGTCTTAAGAAATTCTGAAATGCAAAATATATTAGAAAAGTCATAAAAACACTTTAAAAACTATATCAATCACCAAAATGACTCTTTATTTAATCCAAAAATATTTATATACCATTTCATTAGTTTTTTCACAAGAAACTTCAAAATTGAAGTATTTTAGAAAATTCAACTTTTATTATTATTTTTTAAAAAATGCTTAGAAAATCAAACGGACATCGTACAAAATATATCAATTTAGTAACTTTCGAATATATAAATAGTTACAATTTAGTAACTTTCGGATATAGGATAATTTATGGAGTAAATTTTCAAGAAAAGAGGACAAGTTTGTCTAATGCATGCGACAGTTCCACCAATGGAGATATGTGATGAATCACGAGTGAGAGATGTGGGCCCATGTTTACCCATTTGCATTGGAGACCATTCTTTGTACTATAGGTATTGACTATGATGTTTACTTTTAGTGGGCCCAATTCCAATTCGATGGACCCCTTTTATTTGAAAATTTGCACCAAATCATGATTTCTACTTAAAAGTCTGAATGGACATTTTCATGGAAATTGCATGGAAAGATGAACCAGTTAGATATGTTACCAAACGTCATTTTGTAGGATAAATTAATCCAAAGATATGTAATCACGTACACATCATCAATTTTAAATAATATTACTATTATCATTCAATTTCTATGTCCATACGTAATTTAGAGTGATTTTTTGAGAGAAAAGGATATGATAATAATAATATAGATGTTAGAATCTTCACTAATAAGTCGAGGCTTCAAAGCTAATGAAATGCTTAAAATTAAATTATTTATTTTAATTCATCGATAAATCTCAAAAATAGAATCAAATGATACACTTAACGTCATAGAATTTAAAAGAAAATTTCTAAATTAGAAACATGATATTGGGAAACATTAGCTTGGGATCCATAGGCACAAGATATGCAAATGAGCAGATATGGGAATCCATAAGATAAATTAGAAGACTTTAAAGTTCTGATTTAAATAGAAAAGGAATATGAAAAAATAGAAAAGAAAAAGAAAGCAAAGTTGCTTACTATCATAATTATTGCCTTATTTTTTAATTAATGCATGGACATGTGAAGCAGTGTCTAACAAAGAAAGTTTAACATATACAGACCTAAAGATTAAATGTTAAAACATGTAAAAGCCCTACATACATAATGCATTTAAATAATGGATAATGACCCGTGTACCATGAGTTTTCACCATGGTACACCACTCTTAAAAGGAAAAGTCCATTTTACCCTCTATTATTGAAAAAGGGATGAGAGACGAAGAAAAGTAATAACAAAATGATGTTTCCCTTTTAAAGGGGGTGCACCATGGTGAAAACTCATGGCAGGAGTCCAAATATCAATCGTTTTTGTTAAAAAAAAAAGAGGAGAGGGAAAAATATCGGTCAATACCGAATTTTAAACCCCTGACTCATGGTGTACGGATCACTACTCTTAAATAATTCATTGGCGACTCTCCCTCTATCTATGAACATGGAGTATTCCTCCACTATCCATCTGATGTGGGTCATCACAAGTTCCACCAATGGAGATATGTAATGGACCATGAGTGAGAGATGTAGGCCCTATGTGGGCCATGTTTAGCAGTTTGAATTGTCATTAAAGTAGAGTCATTTTCACCAATGAAAAAGGTGGCCATGTGAAAATGGACTTGAAGAAGATTCAGATTATTTGTATTAATAGACATTGACTGTGATTTGTACAGTCAACAGGGTAGGCAGAGGCCCTCCTCTGAAAGTGATTTTTACACCGGTCTATTTACTTTTAGTGGGCCTAGTTCCAATTGGATGATTCCTAGATATTTTCATGGAAATTGCACCAAATCATGATTCCTAGATATTTTCATGGAAATTGCATATAAACTATCAACCAGTTACATTTGTTACCAACTTCAAGTAACCCTTCTCAAGAGGAAGACAACTCTTAACATTTTTCTACAATCCATTCCATTTAATGAAAAGATTTAACCGGTAGTCTTCTTTGGTGGGCCCCTTTTAGGAGAGTTTTATGCAATGTAAGTCACTCAGCAAGTCTTTGAATGAAAGATGGATATTTTATTCAATTTGGAATAATTTATAAATTCTACATTTTTCTTTTTTACACATCACTCATCTTTGTGGGTGTGTCCTATCTCAATTAAGCTCGATTGAGTCTACAAATTTTAGCCTTTTAGGTCAAACTCAATTCAACACATTTTATTATTGTTACTTGAGTCCAACAATTTCGGGTCGAACTGATTTACGTATGTCTTTCTATGTTCCATTTTTATGGCTGCTTGAGATAAACATATATTCTACAAGTCCTTTATGATTTGGGTATGAATCCATTGGACCTAGATATTGGTTAATTTGAAAATCATAAAACAGGGAAAAATCATAGGCATCATGTTTTTAAACTCCAAACTATGACATTTTAAAATCATAAAGAGTTTTATTACTATCATCTCTCCAATCATATTTTTAGGAATGAGCATGGACATCGGTGACAATAAGGGATGTCAGTAAATTCTTTCACCACTTAGGTGATGAGAAATAGATAAAAAATATATTCAAATTCTAATTTCTTTATCAATACTCCTTTTGATATGTATTATGTGTTAGCGATATTGATCCGTCCCCCTCATCCGGTCTTATCAGATCCGGAACTCTCTCCAACTGATTCCCTGATTATCCTCACCGATAATCAAGGGCTTATCAAACACGGATTTGAAAAGAAGATTGGTAATATTTGAATTGAAGATAGGGATAGAAATTATCTCTATCTTGATCTGTGTTTGAATATCGAGTGTTTGAATATAGAGATTATCTCTATCTTGATCTGTGTTTAAATATAGAGATTATCTCGATCTTGTACCCTTACAAATATACTTGTAAATCAAACAGATAAACTAAGGAAAGTTTAAAACTCAACCAACCCACCTCACTACCAATGTGAGACTTTATTTGAGATGTATGGGGGTATTACAATCTACCCTCTTAAAACCAGAACTGTCCCCGACTCTGTCACATCACAGAGGTAGAGGGCCCACATAGTCCGAGTGTTGAACAGTGCTATGATACCACTTACAGAACCAGTGGCGGACGCATCCGAAGAAGAAACTGCCTCAAATACAAGAATGGAATGGTGTGACACGAGCGCCCGACCACTCTCGCTGCAAATTATCGGATGCTTAGCAAACTTATAATTGCAGACGGATTGGATTGTATTTACCACGGTGGTGGCATACTCATCAAGCCCATATCCGACCGACATGTCTGATCCTGGGGATTTCGACCCATTGTAGTCAATGCCGAGACCACCGCCAATGTCGATGACCGCATGTCAGCACGAAGTCGAGCAAGCTCACAATAAATCTGTGCCGCCTCACCAACGCCATCGGCGAGCAGGGTCGTGGATGGGATTTGAGATCCAAACAGATTTGATAGGGAAGGGGGAAGGAAAGGGCAGCTTGTTTTTTCTTTCCTTTCTGCATTCTCATTTCTTCATTTCATTTTCTTAGAAAGAGCCAAACAGATCTGGGAAGGGAAGGGAAGAGAGATGCCGGCCATGGCGTGCTGCCTAGATGCCGCAGCTCCTCCTCTCGCCGGCGGCTCTCTTCCCGCGCCGGAATTCTTTTCCGGCTTCCTTCCTCCATCTCCAGCAACCAACCCTCTCACACCCCTCAGCGCCGCCACCGATGACCAATGGACGCCAAACCGCTCCGCCTCCCTTTACAAGATCGACGCTTGGGGTGCTCCCTACTTCTCCGTCAACTCCTCCGGCAACATATCCGTTCGACCTTACGGATCGGAGTCATTCCCCCACCAAGAGGTGGATCTCTTGAAGGTGGTAAAAAAGGCGACCGATCCGAAATCCTCAGGCGGGCTGGGGCTACAGCTTCCTCTAATCGTACGGCTCCCTGATGTGCTCCACCACCGCCTCCAATCACTCCAATCGGCCTTCGATTCCGCCATTCTGTCCTCCGGCTATGGCTTACATTACCAAGGCGTCTATCCGGTAAAATGTAATCAAGACCGGTTCATTGTTGAAGATATCGTAAAATGTGGCTCACCATTCCGATTCGGCCTTGAAGCCGGATCAAAGCCCGAGCTTCTCCTTGCCATGAGTTGTCTCTGCAAGGGAAATCCGGAGGCATTTCTGATTTGCAATGTCTACAAAGACGCGGAATACATCTCCCTTGCACTCGTCGCCCAGAAACTCCAGATCAATTCGGTGATTGTACTTGAACAGGAAGAGGAACTTGATTTGGTAATTGATATCAGCCGTCGCATTGGCATTCGCCCAGTGATCGGCCTCCGAGCGTAGCTCAGGACCAAGCATTCTGGCCACTTTGGATCGACTTCAGGCGAAAAAGGAAAATTCGGGCTGACAACGATGCAGATATTGAACGTTGCAAAGAAGCTCCGGAATGCTGACATGCTGGACTGCCTCCAGCTTCTGCATTTCCATAGTGGATCTCAAATCCCACCCACGACACTGCTGGCCGATGGCGTTGGTGAGGCGGCACAGATTTATTGTGAGCTTGATCGACTTGGTGCTGACATTCCGGTCATCGACATTGGCGGACATGTCGGTCGGATATGGGCTCTTCCTCCAATCAGCCGACACGTTCTAGTGGGCATGGTGGTCGCTCTAGGGGTCGTTCTGTGCAGTATTCTGCTCCAGCTGACCGTTCCCCTGTTACTCGTCCATCACCGTCTTCTCGTCTTATCTGTCAGGTGTGCAACCTGCATCGGTCACTCTGCCTTGCAGTGTCGTCAGCGATTCAACAATGCTTTCCAACCTTCCAATTCTCCAGTTGCCTATACTGCTACGGTTTCGCCTCCCACTGACAGTAGTTGGTTTCTGGAGTCTGGTGCATCTCATCATGTCACAGCTGAACTTGGAAATCTATCCTTGCACTCAGAGTATTCCGGCCCAGATCAGTTCACCGTCGGCGATGGTGCAGGTTTGCCTATTCATCATAGTGGTTCTTCTACACTTTTTTCTTTTACTAGATCGTTTCGTCTTAGGTGACATTCTACATGTTCCGTCTATCTCTCGGAACTTATTATCCGTCAATCAGTTTACACGTGATAATAATGTCTTTTTTGAGTTTCACCCTGACTGTTTTTATATTAAGGATCGCACCACGGGGACAACTCTCACTCGCGGACAGAGTAAGCAGGGGCTTTATCAGCTCATGCTTCATCGCACACCTACGTTAGATTCGTCTCATACAGCATTTATTGGTGAACGTACGTCTCTTGAACAGTGGCACTCTCGCATGGGTCATCCCTCTAGTCAGACTGTTAGACAGATAGTTTCCAAAGCCAGGCTTCCCGTCTCTCATAATAAAGGTCCAGAGGTGTGTACTGCATGCCAGTTTGGAAAAAGTCATAAGCTTCCTTTTTCACGCTCGCCTTCAACATCGTCAGGGCCATTAGATCTTTTATTTTCTGATGTGTGGGGACCAGCTCCTACTCGATTTGTAGATGGACATAAATTTTATATGGTGTTTGTTGATGATTATTCTAAGTTTAGTTGGTTATTTCCCCTTGTTCTTAAATCTGATGTTTTTGCAGCATTTTTACGCTTTAAATGTCTTGCTGAAAATTATTTTGATTGCAAAATCAAAGCTCTACAATCTGACTGGGGTGGTGAATATCAGAAGCTTAGCCCTTATTTATCCCAGTGTGGGATTCATCATCGCATATCGTGTCCTTATACACATGAGCAGAATGAATCAGCTGAACGAAAACATAGACATATTGTGGAAATAGGCCTTACATTAATGGCCCATGCCTCTATACTACAGTCATTCTGGAATCATGCCTTTGAGATGGCGATCTATCTGATTAATCGTCTCCCTACTCCTCTCCTGAAGAGTCGTTCGCCACTAGAAGTTTTGTTTGGCCAACTACCCGATTATAAGTTCTTTCGGATTTTTGGATGTGCTTGTTATCCTTATATGCGGCCTTATAATACTCACAAGATGGATCTTCGTTCTGCGCAATGTATCTTTTTGGGCTACAGTTCTCGTCACCATGGTAACAAATGTTATAATCCTATCTCTAAGAAGGTTATTATTGCACGCCATGTGGTGTTTGATGAAAGCATCTTTCCTTTTTAAGGTATTTTTGGTTCTTCTCGACAGACTCCCACATCTGTGCCCGTTGTTGTTCCACTTCCTTTTGGTGATTTGCCTATCACCACTAACTCATCATCCGGATCAGTGACCACTACTTCACTACCTGATGGCCTGGACTGCGCCAATGGTGGTGTCCTCACCCTCACTTGTGCCAACCCTTGCCACTCAACCGTCACCTGTACTTCCCATCTCTACTGCTGGTTCCTCTCAACAAGCCCCTTCATCTGACGTTCTCCCTACTCCCACTACCTCTTTGCACCCTATGCAGACGCGCGCCAAATCTGGTATTATTAAACGCAAAGCTTTTGTAGCTACTAGTGATACTCCTTCACCTAGTCATACAGATATGGTTCCTACTTGTGTTTCCTCTGCCATGAAATTCCCTATTTGGCATGCTGCTATGACTATTGAGTTGAATGCCCTCATTCAACAAGGCACCTGGCAACTTGTCCCGCCACTGCAATCCATGAATGTTCTTGGTTGTAAATGGGTATTCACCATTAAACGTCATGTTGATGGGTCTATTGCACGACATAAGGCCCGATTGGTTGCTAAAGGGTACAATCAACTCCCTGGTGTTGATTATCATGATACCTTCAGTCCAGTGGTTAAATTTACTACTCTCCGGTTGGTTATTGCATTGCGGTTTCGAGTGACTGGCCTCTTCGTCAACTTGATGTCAATAATGCTTTTCTTCATTGTCGTTCTTGATGAAGATGTTTATATGAGTCAACCGCCCGGATTTATTGACACTGCTCATCCCACTCATGTCTGCAAGTTGATGAAGTTTATTTATGGCCTTAAACAGTCTCCAAGCATGTGGTTTCGTCAGCTTAGTGATTACTTACTCAGTTTGGACTTTATTAGTTCCAAAACAGATACTTCTTTATTTATCTATTATCACAATGGCGTTCTACTCTATCTGTTGGTTTATGTGGATGATATTCTTCTTACTGGCAACTCCTCCTCCAAAATCACAAACCTTATCTCCACCCTTAGTCTAGAATTTGCTCTCAAAGATCTGGGACACCTTCATCATTTCTTGGAACTTGAGGCTCGCTCTACAGCAACTGGACTTCTTCTCTCTCAGCAGCACTATGTCCGTGAATTACTTTCTCTGTCAAATATGTCTGACTCGAAACCGGTTAAGTCTCCTATTACTTCCTCTTCATCCTTATCAAAACATTCTGGTGATCCTTTGGATGAGGTTACACTCTATCGTAGTATTGTTGGTGGTCTCCAATATTTGACACTCACACGACCGGATATTTCATTCGCTGTCAACAAAGCCTGTCAATTTATGCATCAACCCACTACTGACCACTTGGCTTTTGTTAAGTGCATCCTCCGGCATTTGAAGCATACTATTATCTTCAACCTGCAGTTTCATCGCTCTTCTCCTTTGTATTTGTCGGCTTTCTCTGATGCTGATTGGGCAGGCTGTCCCGATGATAGAAAATCGACTGGTGGTTTTGCTATTTTTCTTGGCAACAATTTGGTCTCCTGGAGCTCGAAGAAACAACAAACAATTGCCCGTTCCAGCACCAAAGCTGAATACCGAGCTCTTGCCTCGGCCGCTGCTGAACTCACGTGGTTGACTTCCCTTCTTGGGGAATTACGGGTTCCCCTACGAGGCTCTCCCACTCTTTGGTGCGACAATATTGGTGCCACCTATCTCACGGCCAATCCTATCTTTCATGCTAGAACCAAACATATTGAGATAGACTTTCATGTTGTTTATGATATGGTTGCTCGCAAGCTTTTACTGGTTAAATTCATTTCCATCAAAGATTAGTTAGCAAATATCTTCACTAAGAGACTGTCTTCACCTCGCTTTATGATTCTTTGTACCAAGCTCAATCTCGTCGACGCCGCGTTGTGCTTGAGAGGGGCTGTTAGCGATATTGATCCGTCCCCCTCATCTAGTCTTATCAGATCCGGATCTCTCTCCAACCGATTCCCTGATTATCCTCACCGATAATCAAGGGCTTATCAAACACGGATTTCAAAAGAAGATTGGTAATATTTGAATTGAAGATAGGGATAGAAATTATCTCTATCTTGATCTGTGTTTGAATATAGAGATTATCTCTATCTTGATCTGTGTTTGAATATAGAGATTATCTCTATCTTGTACTCTTACAATTATACTTGTAAATCAAACAGATAAACGAAGGAAAGTTATTTTCTTTATCTCTTTATTATGGATGTTAATGCTGGAATATTAATCCAGCTAAATGATCTCACATCATTTAGAAATTTTGTAATTCCATATTCACAACCTATTTCAATGGGTATATGAAAGTGAGTTTCAAATTGTTAATTAAAATATATACTAAAAGTTTAAAAAATATCAAAAAAATTTGTAAAATAGGAGACCAACATGTGGAAATACCTAAAATGAAATTCATTTTCTTTAATATTCCTAATGACATGTATCTTATGTTACAATTTATAATATTTTTTCATAATATATTAGAAAAATCATAAAAACAGTTCAAACACTATAATCAATCACCAAAATGACTCTTCATTTAATCCAAAAATATTTATGTATCATTTCATTAGTTTTTTTCACAAGAAACTTCAAAATTGAAAGTATTTTTTTTAAATTCAACTTTTTTTTTTCAAAAAAAATGCTTAGAAAATCAAATAGACATCGTTCAAAGTATATCAACCACATTAAGATGTCTCTATTAAATTCCAAGAGCAGTCACTATTATTTCATTAATTTTTTTTTGACAAAAAAAACTCCAAATTTGAAATTAGTTAAAAAAGAAAATTAAAAATAATAATAATAACTCAAAATGGTCAAGTTAAGGATATAATGATAGAAAAAATTGATGTCTCTACCATGCAATTATATAAAAATATTTTCTATTTTCAATTTAAGGATCTATTGTAGATATTTTTGATATCTATGAATAGGGTTTTCTTAAAACACTCTATCAAAAATGTTGGGTTCTCTAGTCAGATAACTTCTCCAAAGATCAGTATTTGGGATTTCTTGGGTCGGTTTTTTTTTATCTACACTTACATTTTTTTATTTTAACATAAATTAAGCATAAACTCAATCTGATAAAACATAATGACAATTAATTAAATATTATTACATTTTAATTGATATATTGCACGACAGAAGAAAATTCAAAAAAAAAAAATTAGAAAAGAGACATATGGGAATAGTCCGACTAGAAAATTAGTGCACTGAAAATGTTGATACAACAATCGATTCCACAATTCAACAGACATTACTTTGAAAATTAATTGCAGACTCTTTCCATTTCATTCTATACGATCACGTGTTTCTCTCGTGGGTATCAAGTCTCTCTCAACGAGAAGACTTGACCAGCACAAGCAGTCTTCTCACTTGGGTCCATTTTTGGAGACTTTTATACAGTGTGGGTCACTCTTCACAAAAGCCTACATCAATTCATTGTAAACTTACTCACGAGTCCACATTCTTTAAAATGGAAATTCAATTTTTTTTTAAAAAAATGTTTAGAAAATCGACATCTCAATTAAATTGCATAAACACTCACAATTATTTCATTAAATTATTTTTACAAAAAGTCCAAATTTGAAATTATTTTAAAATAAACTTTTAAAAAACAATGATAATAATAATAACTGAAAATGGTGAAGTTAAAGATCCAATTGATGAAAAAAATAATTGGACACTCAACACTCCCATTCCCTTCTATACGTTCTCTGGTGGCTATCGCTATCCAAGTCTCCATCAACGAGAGGAAGACTTGACCTGTGACGGATGGGGGACATCGGTCTATAAAAAAAGTTAATGAATGATGGCTAGTAACCTCCTCAATATGTGGAAAGGGAGACTTGTATGTGCCTTAAAGATTTGTCGAATGTTTTTTAGACATGGGCACCTTGTTCATTTAAAATAAAGAGGTGGTAAGAATCAAATTAGCTTAATTAATCATCGTTAGACATTGAATCTAGAAATATACTCCCTCTGTCCCAAATTAGTTGTCCTATATGGATTTTGAAACTGTCCCAAAATAGTTGTCTCATTTAGTATAAAATGTGTTGAAAATGGATGAGATCATATGGAATGCTAGCCTTAAATAGAGAGTTTCTTAAAAAATACAAATTTTCAAATGAGACAATTAAAATGGGACGGAGGGAGTATTGTGGAAAGGCAAGTTCCCACTTAAAACCCATGTGGTTTCACGAGAGATCTAAAATCTCTATGTAATCTGAATCTATTAACTTCATTTTACCTTTGAAAATCATAGTTTTTTAATTCCAACGGGCCTGACTTTTATCAGTAACATCATCTTAAAAACCTTTCAAATGTATACATCTTCATATGTTGGACTCACCTCTACGAGCTCTACATTACCTAAGAGAAAGTGATTCTTGAATTTGAAGTTATACCATTGTTTAGTTAAAATCAATGAATGGCACACATCTGCCTTTTGTTTCTTTGGGGTCCTTTGCCAGTTTCCTTAATAAGATTCATTTAATTTGAAAGAAAAGTTCCTCATATTTTCAATTTCAACAATTGTGATGGAAACCATCGTAACTTGAAAGGAATTGAAAAATACAGATAAAAACCTAGTTATTACATATGGTGATCACATCCCCATATATCCGGTCATGGGTCCATTCAGGGCAATTTTTAATGGAGGGCAATTTTATAATTTTCACATTATATATATATTTTGTAGCTCTAATTAGGGCACTATATAATGCCTTTTTCATGAGAGAGAGCGAAAATTGTAATACGTATGGTCATCTCTTCTTTATTGTTTTGTCTTTGAACATAATAGATCTGATTTGAATTCGTAGACATATCGAAAGTGAATCACGTAAAATCTCTATGTCGTTATATGTGTTTGATCTGTTTTGTTTTTTCATTTACTGTTTGTGCACTTTTATTATGAAATGTTGAGTATAAGTACTCGTTGGGACAGATTCAAACCACCTTCTCTAAAGTTGGAATTACTTTTAATTTTCTTCACCTTAACTCACTTTGATATGAAAAATGAAAAATATGAAAATTGAGATATTTTTCTCCTTTTATATAAAACAGTATTATTTATCAATAACAGAAAAAATAGAATATCTTTCTCTTCTAAAGAATTCATTTTCTATAAAAATATAAAATTAATAAAAAAAAAGAGATATTTTCTCTTTATCATAACAATACTTCAAGACGAGTTTTAGTGGACCAAATGCTTAGATGTGCTTGATAATATGCCACACACTCATGTGTGAGTAATCATGCTTTTTTTTTAGCAAGGAAAGTATCCAAAAATTATATCAATGTATAATCATATGTATTTTTTGATTTAACAACATATAATTTTGATTATAAACATATGGACCTTCTTTCATTTATTAATCGTCATATACAATCACTTGCAAAAGAAATTTTTGTAAATACGGAAGCATTAGATAGGCATTTAATTTGTAGAAAATATTGTCAACTTCAATTATGAATAACAACTATAGATATATAGAATACATAATCCTGATAATGATAAATAAAAAGGGAATCAATTTTAAAATTAAAAAAATTAAATTGAAGGTTACTATGAATTGGGGATCTTCATTTGTTAGAACCTGGTTTGAATCCGACCTGAAGCTGACCTTTATGAAATTCTTCGATGGATGGGGCTCAGACTTTTAATTAAAGATCATTGAGGACAATCGGGCCCTCAGGCCCATTATTAATTTTAATAATTTTATTTATTTTATAAATTAAAAATCTGACCATATAACTGAAAGAAGACCTACAAGTGAAAATATGTTAAAATTTCATCTCAATTTTTTTTTTTTAGATTTTACTAAATAAATAATTGACAACCCAAAATGCTTTTAAAATTTAACCAAAACGAGCCTAAATATTTGTACATTTTGACTACAATTTCTGATATTTTATTTTCATTCATCATTTGAAAAACAAAAATATTGAGTATAATAAATGGGCCCACCATCACATTTCCGAAATTAAATCCGTAGAGAAGGAATTTAGAGGCTCTAATGTGGTTGGAATGTGACCAGAGATGATTGTTAGACTGATTGAGATATCTGGTGATTGCATCAGGCACCATAATTCGATGAAGAGGGAAATCCATCCTGTCCAGGAATAACAGAGTGCGCTGGATGAAAAGAAGCAGGGATAGAGCAGTATCCGAGAGGAGCAAGGGAGTGGAATAAAAGCCACCAGTTCCAGTGTTATTGCAGTATTTTGCTCCAAGGTGATCAGATCCCAGGTGTGTGAATTGAGATATGATCAGGGAGCAAGTAGCAACATCAGAATGAGTGCGCATGTCGGGTGGTTCCAGAGGGCCAAATCCAGCAGGGGGGAGATTCCATAAAGCAGCGAACTCACTCCTTAAATTCCGAGCATCATCATTTGATAACAGGAAAAGGAGCCTCTGCCTAATATCAATGACAATGTTACAGCAAACCCTCTGGGCATTGCTGATGGAACTCCTGAAAATTCTAGCATTCCTCTCGTCCCAGAGGTGCCAAATCATAGCAGGCAGGGCCAGGTGGGCAGCCAGGGTCTCAAGGCGCCCATTACTATTCTGAATAAGTGCAGAGGAGTCCACTATAATACTGCTAGATATAGCATTAAACATAAATTTCCTCATCAAGATGTTCCAAATATCCACGGTGAAATTACATTGCAGCAGGTGATGGTGGGTTTCCACATTATTGTTGCAAATGCTACAGGTAGAGTCACGAATGATGCCCAGATTATACAGCAAAGATTTAGTCTTTAGAGCAGAATTTAGGAAGAACCAAGCAAGTGGAGTGGCGGCTGATGAGACCACGAAACCAGATAGAATTAACCCAGGCAGGGTCCTCTAGATTACCAAAGGCAGTAGAGATGATAAGAGGCAATAAAGAATTGTCCATTTTCACTGGCAGTCCAAAAATATTCATCACTAGTCAGACCAATAGGAAGAAAAATACCAGAGACAAGATTCTAGATAGTCGAGATTGCAGGTGAAGATGGTTCAGAAAGAGCACAAAGGCCACTGTTGATGAACTCACTAACCTTGACATCTTTGTCGAGGCCTAAAGCATGAATCAATCTCCCCCCAAAGTGTTCAAACAAAATGAAACCCAGCTTAATCCATGGGTCGAACCAGAAACTTGTGCTCTCACCATTGCCATTATAAAAAATATGGGTTTCCCTGCCACTTCCCTTTTTGTCTCCTCTCTAAAACTTATGTGATGGAGGACTTTTCTATTTCTTTTGAACTCAATGTTGAACCGGGCTTTTGAATGACCCTAGCAAATTTTGATCTCACCTAATCTTAACTCATGTATTTTAATAAATGGCCCATGTTAATATGAATTTGAACCAAACTCATTTATAAATGAGTGGGCTCAACTCAAACTCAATTATAAATAGATAGAATTTTTTGCTAATAATCTTAGTGTTTATACGATGTGTACATTCATTTAAAAAGTAATCTTAGTATGTATTTCACTAAAAATGTAATAATAATCTAAATTGAACTCAAAATAGGCTATAGCGTATTTAACCCTGTTTTATAAAATTCAAAATAGAATCAAACCCAAAATATACCAAAACGTAATTAGTGCAGACCCAACCCATTGCGAGGTCTATTTTTGAGCTTAAAGAGTGCAACAAAGCCCCAAATCCTGTGCCAAGCGATAAAACCCAAGTCTAGGAAGCCTTTTTAGATGGTCAACCGGTAAACAAGGTTCAGTGTTGGGCACAATTCTGGGATCCAGTGTTGGAGGACTCTTTTAAGACCTCGTCGAGGTCTCTCTCTCTCTCTGAGCATATTCATTCACAAGAAATGTCCATCCCCTCCTACGAAACAGTACTACAGTGGCCACAATAAAATAGTCATATTACGTACGCACTCACTTTATAATATCATCGATAACAATATGACTAGTGGACAAATTCAGAGATGAATTTATTATTATAAAAAATTTCAACAATTACTTTAAACTTGAAATAATTAAATTACTTTTAAATTTATACACATAACATTCATCGATTACTAGTAGCACAAATTGTACAGTATCATAAGACAGAGAATTTCTAATCTGAATATTTTAAGGACAGTAAGTATTATCTATGTAGATTTCACACTGAATTTTTAATAATTCTTCATATATAAATTAAAAAAAACTTGATTGATGATTTCTTGTTATATCTTTGTGATCACACCGATCAATGATGGGAGCGTGATGATCATGGCGGCGGGTCCCTCGAGAGACTTGACGGTCTACCATGAGCCTGTCTTCGATGATTGAATATCTTATTTTTTTCTCTATTCGGTTGTTTTGATTTGAATATCTTATTATTTAGCTGTTTGCTGGTTTTACCTCTTTTGGAATGAAATATCTATTTAATTTTTAAAGAAAAGAAAAGGCCTCATGACGTTTACTTATCTTGACAGGACGTAGGAGTCATGACGAAGCCTCCAAAGGCCATCTGTCTGTCATATCTACACTGATATGATTAAGGAGACGAAAGTCAAGTCTTTATAACGTGAAAGTCTAGAGGGTAATAACAGTACACATAGACAACAAGGAAGAGAGGAAGAAAAGAAGGGGAGAGAAGGAGAATCCAAAAGAGCACCTCAACACCAACTACGACCTACGGATATACTCCTCCTGGCTCCCATAGATCCCCTGATTAATTCATCGTTTCCATAATCCACCTCTTAGTTATAAACGCCTCCCATTTCCTAAACCCTTCTCACCTCCAAACGCAACTATAAAGAATCGTATCACCCACACCACAACGCCAAAGAAATTCCATATCAGTGCATCTCCACCACCGGAAAAAAGCAAACGGCAATGGCTGATTCGCCAAACCTGGCAGTGCTCCATGCGCTTGATACGGCGCGAACTCAGTGGTACCACGTCACTGCCATTGTGATAGCCGGCATGGGCTTCTTCACAGATGCTTACGACCTGTTCTGCATCTCCACCATCTCCAAGCTCCTCGGTCGTCTCTATTACTTCGACAACGCCCACCCCGACAAGCCCGGAAAGCTTCCAAACAACGTCAACAACTTCGTCGTGGGTGTGGCCCTGGTTGGAACTCTCATGGGCCAGCTCTTCTTCGGCTGGATGGGTGACAAGCTCGGCCGCAAGAAGGTCTACGGTGTCACCCTCATCCTCATGGTTATCTGTGCCATCTGCTCTGGCCTCTCCTTTGGCTGCACGGCCAAATCTGTGATCGGAACCCTATGCTTCTTCCGCTTCTGGCTCGGCTTCGGCATTGGAGGAGACTACCCACTCTCTGCCACCATCATGTCTGAGTACGCCAACAAGAAGACCCGAGGCGCCTTCATCGCTGCCGTCTTCGCCATGCAGGGAGTTGGCATCATTGCGGCCGGGCTGGTGTCGATGACGCTGTCGGCCATCTTCAAGAATGTCTACCATGCGCCATCCTTCAAGCAGAGCCCCATCGGGTCGACTCAGCCAGAGGCCGACTTCATGTGGAGAATCGTCCTCATGCTCGGCTCAGTACCCGCGATTCTGACCTTCTACTGGCGGATGAAGATGCCGGAGACGGGTCGCTACACGGCTTTGATCGAGGGCAACGCCAAGCAGGCGGCGATCGACATGGGGAGAGTGATGGACATTGAAATCCAAGCGGAACAAGAGAAGGTGGCCCAATTCAAGTCCTCGAACGAGTACTCTCTGTGGTCACGGGAGTTCTACAACCGGCATGGCCGCCACTTGATAGGCACAATGACCACCTGGTTCCTCCTCGACATAGCCTTTTACAGCCAGAACCTGACACAGAAAGACATCTTCCCGGCCATTGGCCTGACGCACAAAGCTGAAACCTTGAACGCACTGGAGGAGGTGTTCGAGACGTCGCGTGCCATGTTATTGATCGCGCTCTTCGGCACCTTCCCTGGCTACTGGTTCACAGTGTTCTTGATCGAGGTGCTCGGCCGCTTCATCATCCAGCTCGTCGGCTTCTTCATGATGTCCGTCTTCATGCTTCTGATAGGTGTCAAATACGACTATCTCCGGGATCACAACCACCTTCTCTTCGCCTTGCTCTACGGACTCACCTTCTTCTTCGCCAACTTCGGTCCCAACAGCACCACTTTCGTGCTGCCGGCAGAGCTGTTTCCCACACGGGTGCGGTCCACGTGCCACGCTCTCAGCGCGGCCGCCGGCAAGGCTGGAGCCATGGTCGGTGCCTTTGGGGTGCAGTCCTACACATTGGACGGCCAAACCAAAGATATAAAGAAGGCCATGATTTTCCTCGCGTTTACAAACATGCTCGGTTTCTTCTGCACGTTCTTGGTGACGGAGACAAGAGGAAGGTCGCTGGAGGAGATCTCTGGGGAGGATGGCGGTGGAGACGTCAAGAAGGAGACCACCTCCCAACGTGAACAGTAAACACTTTCATCCACTCTCTCTACACCATTATGTCAAACCATTATTAAACAATAAGACCGGTGGCATAATAAACATCTCATCTCATCTCATCTCATCTCATCTATCTATCTATCTATCGTCTATCTCTATATGTATCTTTGCTAAATGTTGTAATACCTGTGTTTGATTGTTATCTAAGTGTAATTGCCGGTGCTCCCCATAGAATATAATGTTTAGAAGAAATATATGAAATCAAAATGTGAGAAATTTTGCCATGCCTTTTTCATCTTTTCATAATCTCACCAATATCCAATTTTTGTTTGCATTTGTGAATTGAGGTGATCCAAGGATATTATCGTGTCCTGATTTTCTAAGATGGTATCGAAGCACGTTTATACATGCAGTTACATGGTCCAGCTGCACATGAGTGCGGATATGAAATGACAAAAGTCCCACATCAATTAATATAAGAATTCAATGGCTTTATAAAACACTTGAGATATCATTATCTTAACAACTAGCTTTTGAAAGTAAATTCTATCTAAAAAATATTATCATAATATGATTTTCTAACCAGAGTGCTTCAAAACTTAGAGTAAATACTTACATAATAATGTATATTGTGTACAATTTTTATCCTATAACTTCATGACCAATTTTTTATCAGCTGCAAGTGCACAACCTTCTCTACTTTATTCACATCATTTTTTTTTTCTCAAAATGCTTCCTCGTGTCATGTACAAGAAATTGGTACCTAAAATATCCGATTGATAGGCATCTCAAATGCTAAATCGATGAATCATATACAAATGGCTGAACTTGGTCGCAAATTCGTACTCTTTTTTGTAAATTATAATTCAGATACTTTCAAATTTTATATAAAGACGATTTTTTTTTTCAATTTCGATCAATATTAAATTGTGATGTATGTGCACAAAGACAAAGGAACTGCGATAAAAATGGAAAAAAAAAAAAAGAAGAACATAGAAAATGCAAAAACCATGTAAACAATTAATTGAGACCAAATTAGGGATAGGAGTTTTAATTTGAAGGGAGATCATACCTCTGAACTAAGTTTATGGTCTCAATGTAGTCACTACATATGTTTTTAAATGAAATAGAAATAACTAAGAATTGTAAATATTGCATTTAACAGTTTCAACCATTGTTTGTGACACGGACGAGGACTACAACTTAATTATTAACTCTGTTGGTTCAACTCTTAGGTTAACTAGGCAGGTTAATCACTTTTACAATTTCTTTTTAATATTTTGGTTAGGACTAAGTTATTTCCACTAGTACTTAACGTGTAGAAAAAAAGCCCATTTAGCACCTAAACACAAACATTAGCAAATTCGAGTTTATTTTAATTATTTTTAATTTTAAAATTATAACCTTAAAAAAGCTTGATTAATGAATGAAAGCAATTTTTTATGGACTACATATTTAAAGAAAAACCACTCGAATGGACTCATCAACACCTGATTTATTGTTCTCTAATTTAAGTGCACACAATAATATTGTACAATCAGGGGTTAAAAATTAGGTATCGGCCGATATATCGGCCATGAATTTTTTATTTCTTAATTTTATTTTCAATTAAAACAACCGATATAGGACGATATCACCAATATATATCGAATATCGCCCGATATCAGCCAAATACAACCGGATACGTATCGTATTTGCCGATAACCATTTCACAGTTGATCATCTTAGTTAACTAGTATAAAAATGATAAATGTGAAATATTAATGACAATTTATGTTGGCTTCTCTACTTGAATATCTTATCCAAAATGTAATAAACTAATTATAAATTTGCAACCCAATTTAGATTTCGTATGTTAAAGCCCATTATAGCACGTAATAGACCATATGCCTGCATGGAGAGAGATGCGAGAACGAAGTATTTTTCTCAGCAAAAGCAGTTCAAACAAAAATCATAAGGCCAAAAAAGAACGCAATCATCATATCCCAGGTCCTCACATTGTCTTCATCAACTTGAGCCAACAATGAATGGCAAAAGAGTTGAAGAATGGAAACATTATGATCCACGTTTTCACTCTTTCAAATGACTGACCATCTCTCAATAAATCCAACTCAAAATAGCTTGTAAGAGGAGGCATCCATGAGGTGAATGAGGTATGTCAGAACCAAGGCCACCACCATCAACACGTAGGCAATCCCCTGGTCAATCGATGTCCCTGAACAAATAAATAAATAAATGTGAGGAGCATTCAACCCATTATAAGAACTTCAAGCATGAATACCCACCATAAATCAAGAGAACTCCCAAATGCAGATTGATATTGATATAAGAGAAATATTTTTTGAAAAAAAAGAAGCAGGAAGGATGAAACATTTAATCAAGAGAAAGTATTACAATAAAAAAAAAAAAACACCTCTCTTCAATTCTTTAAAAAAAAAAAACCATAAAAAACAAGTTATGATGATTTAGAAGAAAGGCTTTCAATAACAAAAGCATCAAAGAATACTTTAATGCTCACTAACGAGCATTCTCAGCTACTAATTTTTTTTTTTTAAAAAATATCTAATTTTGTATCGGGCAGCCCCAGACCTAGCCCTGCAATATTCATAATTGGGCTGATATATTGTTGGAATAATTAGACTTATTATCTAATTAGGAGTCCTAGTTTAGTTTTACCTCTAATTAAGAAGTGTATTTGATTTATGATTAGCATAGAGTTTGAGTTTGAGTGTGATAGCCCTAGGGTCGGCTAGAGGCTATAAATACATGTAATAGCATAAGGATTTAATTAATATACTCAGATTATATCTTTTCTACATGGTATCAGTCAAAATTAGATCCTAGTGACCTTCCCTAAACAGTTTTTTTTTTCTTCTCTCCCTCTGCCAGAGGAGATTCATCGGCAGGGAGGGAGAGAGGGGCATCACGCCCAAAACTCGTGTTTGCAGTTGTTGCTTGCTGCTGTTCTGCCATCTTCACGATCACCGAAAGGGGGAGAGATCTTTAGCAATACTGTTTGTGGAGATCTACTGCTCCACAAACATCATCAGCCCCTGCTCTCTTGAGTGATTTCGCTGCAGCTAGATATTGTTGGGCTTATTTCTGCTAAAACTGAGCACTGTACTCAGAACTGCTCATCGCCACTGCCTGTTGTTTCTTCGGTGATTATGCTCTCATTCTCTATTGACGCGGCCTCCACAGGCCAACCTACAAAGTTCTTCTCCACCAACGGGATCTCAAGCAAATGGGCATGCTGCCGTTCTCACGTTTTTGCACAGATATGTTCACGTTTTTGCCGTGTTTTCAGATATGTTCTCCAAGAAGGGAGGTTGCTCTGTTCTCTAGATCTGATTGAGTACAGTTTCAGATCTGCTTCATATTCTACCTCTGCAACGTCCGCTGGTACTGCTCACCGCTGCGCTCTTCCTTCAGATCTGCACTAGTCACTCATCGATTTCGGTGTTCTCGTCGGCGCTCTCTGTTCGCCGTTCTAAGATCTGCTCATGTGTTGCATCTCAGATCTGCAGCAAGTCTCTGCCGCCTTCTGCTCTTGGTCGATCTGCTCTTTTCAGATCTGGATTCTCGATCTGTTCATCTCTGGAACCGCCCAGATCCGAGACGGGCCACTTGTGTCATCACCATCGCATGTTTCTGCTACACCTCCAGCCCTCCATTGCTAGCATCCCCTTCTCTGTTCAGATTTGTTTGAGATCAACATCTCTTTCTCTCTTGCTGGAAGAGAGGGGAATTTATGATGAATCAAGTGTTGATCAATGAAGGCTTGATCGAATTCAAGTGTTGACTGTTCCAGCCGTAGATTGTGCTGCACCAGCCTTTTTCTTGTGGCCGACTGCAGACCAGCGTCCACATCCTGCTTCCACTACCGCTCTTGCTCAGATCTGATTGCAGATCTGTTGTTGGGGAAATCTCGCAGCAGATTTGATCTACCCATCTTATCACACCAGATCTGGTTGCCGTTGAGCCTTTGTTGCTGTTCTTCCCTCGCCTCCAACCCTTCTCCAATATTTGTTTGGGTTCTGCTGCACATGGATCAGTTACTGCTTTGATACCAGGCACTCCGCAGACAGTCTTCCGTTTGCAGACAAGAAATATAAAAAAAAAAAAAAAGGAAAAGAAAGGAGTTCATCGCAACAAGAGAGCCTTTGCTGCTACTTATGCAATCATATTAAAGTATGCAGTTTCCTCTCCGGCTGAAAAAAAAAACTGTCAGAAATACGGGTGACAATTTGTGTCGTGCTGTAACTTCCCTAACAACAAGGCTATGTGATAAGTGATAGATCACTTACTCATGTCAGATGCTAGCCAGACAATGGATATTGTTTTGCCTTTCCTGCTCATTGAAGGCATAGTGAGTAAAGTGGCCAACATCCAAAAGGCGTCCATAAACTTGGTGATGAAGCTCTCAAATGGTGCATCATTCCCAAAATTGGGTGGAGTATGCTGGGTTGGCCATTGTTTGTCATGCCGACTATCAGATTATTGGATTATTTCATTCTGGGCTATACTTTGGCTCTAGAAGGAGGTCTGCAAATAGGTGGTGTTTCTTGGTGTCAGTTGTTTCTTCTCGCACGTTCTGTGAGATCTGTGTCAAGAAGAAAGGGGGAGAGCTGAAGAAAGAGGCACAAATTTCCCTTCTCCTCCTACTTTCATCAATTTCGTCGACGCTCTGAAGAAAGTGAAACAAATTGCCTTTCTCCTCCTACTTAGCTGCCTTTCGAGCAGCCTTGTTTTGTCGTTTCTCGAAAATGAGACGGCATGTTTTGGACACATGTCCATTTGTTGTGGAATTCATCCACTCCTTTTATCTGGAGGACTGATTCGTCTCCAATTTTTGCTGAGCTTTTATGGTTTCAGCCCCTTTGTTGGCCTTCATGGCTACAACCTTTGCTAACCTTTCATGGTTACAGTCTTTGCTAACCTTTCATGGTTACAGTCTTTGCTAACCTTTTATAACTACAGCGTAATTGCTGGCCTTTCATGGTTACAGCGTCATTTGCTGGCCTTTCATGACTACAGCCCCATTTGCTGGCCTTTCATGGCTACAGCCCCATTTGCTGGCCTTTCATGGCCTTTTATGGTTACAGCCTCATTTGCTGGCCTTTTATGGCTACAACGTCATTTGCTGGCCTTTCATGGTTACAGCCTCATTTGCTGGTCTTTCATGGTTACAGCCTCATTTGATGGCATTTTATTGTTACAGCTATATTTGCTGGTCTTTATGACTTCAGCCTTTATTTGCTGGCCTTTATGGCTACAGCTATTGTTCGCTGGCCTTTACGATCTGATTGATCAATGTGATGGCTTCAGCCCCTTGTTTTGCAGGTCACTCATTGCTTGTATTTATCGCATATTGCGATCATTGTTTGCCAGACAATTGTCTTACGGCCACTGCCGTCATTCGAACCTCTTTCTCTATTTCAGGTCGCCATCGGTGTTCGCCACCTGACATTTTACAGCCAGTCAATGCTGCCTCTTCAACAAATTTTACAGCCAATTAGTGTGTTGCTTCAACCAATCTCCGTGGCCAGTCGGTTGCCACTTTTGCAGTTCATCTGCCGGTTCTTCATGTTCCAAGCTTCACGTTTATCTACGCTTCAGCTTACGGGGGCGTGTTGGAATAATTAGACTTATTATCTAATTAGGAGTCCTAGTTTGGGTTTACCTCTAATTAAGAGGTGTATTTGATTTATGATTAGCATAGAGTTTGAGTTTGAGTGTGATAGCCCTAGAGTCGGCTAGAGGCTATAAATACATGTAATAGCATAGAGATTTAATTAATATACTCAGATTATATCTTTTCTACATATATTGATGCAGCGGGTAGAATATGGTGTGAGGGGATAATTAACAACTTGGTTAAATGGGTAAATGAATGGATTTAAATGTGTAAATGAGTAATTAATGGGATTCAATGGAAAGAAAGCATATGGTAAATAAATAAAAGGATTGGGCAAGGGTGTAATGGACGACTGGATGGTTGAGTGGAGGTGATAAGTTTTATGGTGGTCAAACAGTCAATGGGCAAGGCTGGTGATGTATGGGATAAAGAAAAGGTAAGATAGGAACAGAAAGATGAAGGTGGTAGTGGGTATTAAAGAAAAGAAAGGGAAAGGCAAACTGGATGGGTTCGATGATGGTGCGGAGGACAGGGACGAACAAGATTGAAGGGTGAATGGAGACGTGTTTGGCAGGGAAGAGAGTGGGACGGTAATGGGTTTATGGAAGGGGATTGGCTGATTGGAGAATGGAATTAAAGATGTAGAAATGGGGCAGAATGGGGAATGGCTTGAGCTGTTGATGGACATGAATCTGGGTAATATGTACAGCGATGGATGAAGATGGGATAGGACAGAAAAAGGGGTAGGAGCAGAAGGGGGTTCAAAGGAGAATGGAGGGATGAGATCTGGCTGTAGGCGATAGAATGGATGAAAGTGGTAAACTGGGCAGCAGCTGGTTGGGTTCTGAATAGACAGTTCTGGTGTAGGCGATGAAGAGAGAGAGGAGAAGGGATTGAGAACAGAGATGGAAGAATGGAATGAGATGAGGATTGGTAGAAGATGGGGTAGTTGGTTGGGAAAGGATTGAAGGAACGGTAATGTGGGTGTTTGGATGGAGGATAAGAAGATGGAAAGGTAATGGAAGAGAACAAATGGGACTGTAGGTGGAAGAAGAAGATATGGGGATGCGATGAAGAATGACGGTACCTGATATAGGTTCCGGGTAGAGTCGTTCGGGTGCAGGCGGCAAGCAAACGCGAGCAGCCTGGGGCACGAAGGACAGACAGGCCGGCAGCAGAGGCGGCATAGCCAATGGTACCGCAGGGCAACTGAGGCAGGGCCCTGCTCATGTTCCAGCGTCGGTTCAACAGACGGAGAGACTAATGGGTGCAGCCCAACTTCGAATAATGATATTTATACTAAAATCCTAAACTTAAAATTAGTTAATAATAAAAAACAAAAAATATACATAATGAATCAAATAAAAATAATATAAATGAGCTGACCCGATTTTTTGGATATTCGGTCGGGTCGAGTAGACTCTGTGCTACGTCAAATATCAAGCCCTTAGACACGTGGCTGAATTTCCCTGCTCTCTTTCGGCTCTGTCAGGTCTTGGCATATCTTTGTGTCTCGGACTATCATCTTTATTTAGCAAGCAAGACACTTCTGCTACTCTCTAAGGGCCAATCGGGCTGGGCTCAGTATGGATACGTGTCGTGCAATTTCAGGCCTGAGGCAGGTAGAGGGCAGAGAATGAGTGACAGTTGTGAGGCCTATATTAGTTGTGAAGAGTGAAATTTAAGAATTTATAAGATACTTGAGTCACTCAACTTAATGAGTTAGGTTTTTGGACTGCATATTCAGTCTTAACAAGTGTATTAGATTCATCCTAAGCTAATACATGTGGACTAAGAAAATCTCCTAACTGTACGAGATGGCCGTCAATGTTTTATCTGTTAAAGAGTCTTGTTCGAAGGGAGTTATTGAGACAGAGAATGAGTCTCACATTAATTGTAAAGAGTGAAATCTAGTAAGTTATAAAAGATTTGAATCACCCTATCTATTAAACTAGTTTTTTAAATTGAATATCCAGTTTTAAAAGGGCAGACGGGAAACTAAAATGAAGGTCCAGCCTGCCCCATTTGTAGCGCCAGTTTGATCCAAACAAGCTGGAAATGAGCAGAGCCAAGTGGAGGAAATGAATCCCAAGATGAAGAAGCAGCAGAAAGAATTGGACACTCATTAATATGGCATCAAGAGCTGAAAGTTGTCTCACCGTCGCTGGTTGGAGGTTGAGCAGGAGCCAGATTCTGTGCGTGAGCCCCGTGCAATGCGATGCCGAGCGTAAGGCCAACGATGACAAGCACTGAGAATTAAGTCCTAGAAATGCCCATCTTCTATACAAAACAAAAGCTGATACAAAATACAGATACTACCCTCCTCTCTCTTCTCTCTCTCTCTATTATATATATATATATATTTGTCTCTCTTATCTCTCTATGTTTGTGGCACGCACGGCTAAGAAGAAATACCAGTGCTCTCAGTGGCTCTGAAGAGCTAATTGGGAGAGAGGAGAAGAGGGAAGGCAATTTCTTGGGGAAATGAGTGGTGTGCCGCTCCAATTGATTGACAACTCAAGAATCGCAAGTCATGTGAGTGGGACCCTCTCTCCTCTGCATCCATTAGCAGAGGAGGCAGTCAGTCACTCAGTTCGTCCAGTCTGTCTTTCCGCAGTTCCTTCCCAATGCCTTGGTGCCAGACTCACATTCTTTAATTCGCCCGTCATTTTCTCACTCTCCTTCTCAGACGTATTTACTGAAATAGCCCCTGCAACCCTATGAAACGTTAAAAGCCAGCCTAATTGATCATCATTTAGTACTATGATAACACAACTGCTTGCAACACAATTGTCAAATGTTCATAACAGAGTATTGAGGTCATGTAAGTTTCATCTACAAGTTCAGATAATGAAAAACCGTTAACTCATTTAATTATAAGTTAGGAGCACCAATCTCAAATAAATAAAATGAAATACTTTTAACAACTATGATAATGATGAATTAACATGCAGACAATGACACTGATGTTCACAATTACAGAAGGATGCATCTTCGGCGTGTAGAATTAGGATTAGGTAAGATAAAGGGCGATAGAAACCCGTTAACTTCTATTTAAATAATAGAATTTTATTCATTAGATAATACATTGGGAGATCGGAATGCGAGTGGGCTCATCAAGTATAAAAACTGTCCAGAATGATAGTATAAAATATATAAAAAATAGAAAATTTAGAGATTATGAATGCCTCCTAGAACTTCTCTCTTTATTTTAAATAAAATATATGTTTTCGTTTTTTTTTTTTAACTAAAAATTTGAAGAATTGACTTCTTTTTTAATTAATAACTTTTAGAAATTAAAAATCAAGCTATCGGCCGATACTCATCCGATATTGATCGAGATATCGGTCAAGCCTACAACTGATACTCAATTTTTTAAAAAAAAAATCCAATATTTATTCATATTGAAATAATATGTCCGCTATATCAATTGATATTGTAAGCACAAACAATGTACAGTCGATACATATTATATTAGTCTATATATATCGAGTTCAAAAAACCGTACATATATTTAAACCCATGATTTGTGAAAAATTGATCGTCACACTTATATGCTGTACTTTCTTAAACTAATCCGATCTACTTTATTTTGTTGGAATTTGATAAGTGCATTCATCATCGCTGAAGGCTCAACAACAAATGAAAGCTTTCCTTTTCAATTTTAACTTTTTCTTTTCAAATCAATAGGGGTGAAACTTGGGTCGGGTTTTGGCCCGAACCCACATGACCCGACCTGAAAATCATATGGGTCGGATTATAAAAGTTGGGTCAATGGGTTGAGTTGGATTGAGAAGTTAGAAACCTCCATTAAATTCAAATCGGATTGAGTTGAGAGATTTTTAAGTTAATCCAACCTGACCTGGTAAAAAATAGACTAAAATAGGTTTACAATGCAGGTTGAGTCGAGTTATAATTTGAGTCGGGTCAAGTCAAAAGTTCAAGTCGAGTCAGGTCGGATTTCATATATTAATAACTCAGACCGAATTGTATTTTAAAAAACCCGATCCGACCCGGTCCGATTCCAGCCCTACAAATCACCTAAACCTAATAATTCTCACTCTCATATTCCATGAACAGAGGACGACAGTGCAAAGAGGCAAAATTTGATGTTTGAAAAATATTGGATTGGATGGTGGTGAAGATGAGATTTTGCAGGTGGGCCATCCTCTATGGATTTGCATAGATGATTGGTTTCCATTGGGCCTGTAAACGGACTCAGGCCCGACCCGACCCGGTAGGATTCCGGCGCGGCCCGATATGTTAATTGGACAGTCCATGGCCCAGCCCGATAATTTAGGGTCCGATTAGCCTTAGATCCGCCCCGGCCCAATTGGGCTATCGGATGGTCCACAGCCCGATAAAGGCCCGTTTGTCTATTTTAGCCTATCATATGATCATGTGCTAATTCAATACTACCAGAGTCAAAACTAAAACTTTTTAACCTTAATTTGTTAAGCCAATGGACCCTATAAATCAGATTTTATTTCTAAAACTTAAATTCGAATTTGAAAATTTTAAATTCAAATTTCATTTAAAATTCTATCAAGTTGAGAAATTAATTAAATTTAAAAGAAAATTGAAAAAAAAAAAGTTGCTCAAGTTGAAATTTTATTAAAGTCTATTTTTTCGAGTCTTTAAACAAAAGATTGAGTACATAGGGTGCCTTCCTAAAATAATTTGTAAAGCAAAAATGAAGTTAAATATGAATCTTTTCAATTGATTTTTTTCCCCTCATTAAACATGTTAATTTTGACATCCCTCATTACTCTTCAATATAAAATATTTTCAATTTTGGTAGTCCTTTGACTAAAATTGCTAAACTTTTCATGCCTATAAGACTATTTTTATAGAAATAACAACTACTCTACTGTATTCATAGACAAACATTAAATCATAAAGAAAAAAGATTGCCATCAAGGCTTAGACAAAATTCCCACTCCCTCTTGAATCAGCTACTCCACTACTCTTCTTTCTTTGAACTTGATTGATCATACAAGAGGAAGAATCAATTGATTAATTAATAAGAACAAAAATGATGCAGCAACAACAACAAAATCATACCATCTTACATCTTGATTCAGCCACTTTCTCGAAAGAAAGTTTCTCAATAGCATAATAATCTTCTGAAAAAAAGAAAAAAAATAACGCGGAAGAGCAGAATTCCAATAAATATAAAGTTCTCTGACAGTCCAATCACTGAAATTAAGTAATTTCATAGTTTCATGGAGGAGTAACTCACGCAAGGTGAAGCAACACGTGCAAAACCTGACCATCGTATGTCAACAACGAAGTGCTGTCTGTGGCATCTCTCTCTCTTAACGGAAATCCTTGTCTTTAATATTCACATTTATTCCGCAAATAAAATTTAAAAATATGGATTAAAAATATATATATTTAACTATGAGGCTGATCAAAATTATTTTATACACTTCAATAATTAAGCGTTTAAATATAAAAAAATAATTTACAATTATCAGAGACATTGATATACTTTTTAACTATTTAAATGACAAAGTAGTAAAAAAAAAAATTCAATCTCTTATTATAAAAAAAATTTGTGCTTATATCAATTCTCTAATTATATTTAATATTTAACCTACTGTAATTTACATGGAATAAGAGTTGGTGGTAAGTGTGGATCGGCAGATTCATTCCACGGCACCAGCGATTATATGTTGGGTAAGGATGTTCATCTGTGGTTAAATCCGATCTATGGGTCAGGGTTTAAATCTGTTTATATATTTATATATTTTTTAAATAAATTAAAAATATAATTGTACAAATCAAAATAATATTTAAAAGTATAAAATATATTGAAATTTCATTTAAAAATAAATTTCTGACCACTCTGTTTTTACTGTTAAAGTCACTAAACATCATTTTTTTAAATATTTGCCATCTTTAACTATTAAGATCAAATTGTTATAAATTTAATTTTAGATTGAAATTTTAAATAATAGTAGTGTAGATATTTTATTATTCTTTAACTTGTATAATTATATTTTAATTACATAATAAATTATTTTAAAAAAATAAAAAATAGTTGCAATCCGACTGAAGAGCACCCCTGGCCCTGGTCGGGGGGAGAATCCCTAAGCCCTCGTGGCTTTCCTGTCAATAAATGCTCTTCTGAGTCCTGTCTGCAAGTGCCAAAACTGGACTTGTCGGGGAATGAGTTGGCGGCTAGTGGATTTTGGAACCCACCACCGCATTAAGACAAGAGGGAAGACCGCCTGCGGTAGCTTTTCTACTGAATTTTTGCACTTTATTGAGGGTAGCGATCTTAAGCCATTTTCTCAATGTGATTTTGTATAACCAGAATCGAATTTTATTATATTATCTACTTTTTCTGTTAAATATTATCATTGAACTCGTAGAATCACTTCATCGGATTATTGACTCTTTTATTATAGCATATAGTATAACTTAATTTATTTATCGGTTCATTTGATCACTGACTGACTTACTAAATTTTATTTAAGTGAAACTATTTCATACAGACAGTAGATTAGATTATTGACTGGATCCTGAATTTTTTTAAAATATTTTTGTATGGCAGTAGAAAAGTAAAATGGATGATACTCTAAATCTGTTGTCTTGTTATACAAGATATCAGTGGGAGGATCGCTACCCTTTTATATAATATAATAATATATATTTTTAATAAGGATAGCAATCCTCCTACATGCTATTTGTGTAATTTGACACAGATTTACTGTATTGCCTATTAAATTTTTATCTTCTGATTTCACTGATCCAATTTCTGTATGAAAAAAACTGTCTGATTTAGATAAATTTCAATGATCTGATTTTAGTGATCTGATCAGTGAATCGATTTTTTATATATTTTTTTTTAAATTAGTACTATGGAACAAGAATAAAATGAAAAATCCATGAAATTCTATATTTGATTATACAAAACACCTCTTTACCTTTTAATAATTTAAATCATACAAACAAAGATAAATAATTCATGTACTGGTTGAACAGAATCGCAATGAGTATCAAATGAGCCATGTGAAGGTCACTGACTTCTCTTCGAAATTGAGATTCAATCATATTAATTGTTTTAACCAATCCTGCAGTCGTTGATGACTTGGAAGACATTAAAATTATAATATGTTAGAAGTATACTTCATCAGTGCTTTAATAAATATTTTAAGTTTCAAAACTTTAACAGCTGATGTTAAAAACTAAAAAAACTCAACATTCTTTTATAAACCTTCATCAATTCGAAATCTACAATTCAAATTAAATAATTAAATAATAGAGTTCTCAAATCTCCAACTTGTGAAATGGATCTGATAAAATGAATGTTTATCGAGTTAAAACTGAAATCGTCACGTGGATTGGAGGATTTTTGCTGTTCTAACGAACACTTTAATATTTTAATGAAAACAAAATTAACTGATTACGATTAACAAAATCATCAGACGTTAGCAGGTTCTACCCGTAGTGCAGTTTATTTAATCAAATGATATTGACTAAAAATATGCACAAAAAAAGAGGAAGCTTTTTATTGATTTCCACCACCTAAATTACATTAGCTCGGTACACAAACAACATATGATCAAGCTGTATGTAAAGGTGAGCATGAAGTTTCTATGAACATTTGTAGGGTTTAACTGCATATGAGAGAGAATGTAAAATGATAAAAAATTTCACATCGATTAATTTAATAAATCAACGATTTCATATAATATTTGAAATACCCTTCTTTTAATAACTATTTTTTAAAGTGAATTCTATAAAAAAATATTATCATGTAATATTTTCTAACGGAATCTAACTAGAACGGTGATTAATTGGTGAGTGTAGGATTTTTGAGATACAGTATTAAAATGAGAAATCTTAAAAGGCCCGTGTGAAGTCTATCCGAAGTTAGTGCACATTGATTATCAATATAAATGTAATTTTGAAGATTACAAAGCACTCAAACCTTCATTGGAAGGAAAATAAAAAAAATGTAACTCGAAAAGGAGAAATGGAATTTGGAGAAAGTTGACACTGGAGAGAGAGAAGGCTTGCAAATATGAATGGAAAAAAGTTAAAAAATAATTAATATTGAGATGTAGATGGATAATGTCATTAAATGATATTCCTTATTAGAGGTTCTGCCCTTTTCACGAATGATGGGACATATCATCAAGTAAGGAAAATTAACGAATCCTTCAATTCAAGGGCCATGCCGTCGGTATTATTCCTTGTTCCTACCTGCCTGCCTGCTCTTGTTAAATCTTTCCATTTGAGAATATTTACTTTTCAGAGATTTTCAAATAGACAACAAGTAAATGATGAAGATAATAAATGAATAAAATTTAAATATTATATAATGATTTCATTTTTGAGATTTTGGACCTTGCACATTATTTTTTTTCCTAACTCATTTTACAAAACTGTAATCATCGTATCAATGTTATCAAACTTGACCAGACCCGCAGGACAACTATGACCCAGGTGAAACACAACTCGGGTCATTTTAAGACCCTTGATTAAAAACCCTTAAAACCATCTACGACCCGTGGATCAACCTAATTTTTCTAATAATTTTGTGACCCTTGACCTTTAAAAACTCTTGATTTTCTTTAAATGAAGAAAATGAAGGCAAATGTATTGGTTATTTTGAAAATATGACTTTTAAATTATTAGTTTTTAGTATTTATAATGTTTGTGAGAAAAAATATTTTTATGAAATATAACTTTAGTTAATAATTTAATATTAATTATAATATTATATTAATAGCACGAATTTGACTGGATTTGACTATGGATCAACCCCGTTGAACCTTATTTAACCCACCATTCATTCAAGATGGATCACTCCATAAGTTAGATTTTAAAACATTAGATCGTATAAAAGATTTTTCCTAAAAGTATATTATTCATAAAGACCTTTATTTATTACATCCAAACATTCGAGGATCCAACCTACGATAAATATGCAACTCTGGTTGGATAATAGTAGTGTGGATTCTGGAGAATTAGTTTTATTGAATTAATATCTCAAAAATACCTCGTTATCCAAAAATATATGCAACTCTAGTTGAAAATCAATACTCTAATTTTCATAAAGATGATCTTTCATTTTCATTCTGGATTTCTTCTCATGTTCTTAATAAAATAATAATATTGATATTAAAATTTTTAAAAAGTTAGTCTCATTAAATATATATAACTATTTAAATTAAACTAAGTAATTGAACAATTAAATTGGAATTTTCTAGCAACTATCAATAAATCTACTAAATCAAATAAATAAACATATTTAAATGATTTTTTATAATTAATATATTGACCATCTCTAAAAGTTTGGTCAAATTATTGTGTCTAAAGTAAAAAGAAAAAGAGGAGTCTGAAGTGTCTCTTAAATGAATGAATTTAGAAAGACTTCATTCATTGAGGTCCGGCGATAAAGCTCAGTGTGATTCAAAAATGCTAAATGAAGAGGGAAGGTTGGAGGAATCTAGCTTAGTGGCATTTAAGCAATAATTTTGAAAATCAGTGGCAAAATCGATTCAGAAAGTCCAAAGATTCCATCTCTCAGAAAGATTTGAAGCTATGAACGCGCCTCGGGTCGCTTTGATGTCTTAATCCTTACAAACTCTTTTTTCAACGTTTTTCTTCTTTTATTTATTATTTATTTCCTCTCTCTTCTTCTTCCCTCTCAGATTCCTGTTTTCAGAGCAAGCCATTCTCTCTCTCTCTCTCTCTCTCTCTCTCCCACACAGGCTACTTGTTTCTGTAAATTTTTCTTATTAAAATTTTCGATCTCTTGGATAAAAAGATCGTTTTCTTCCAGAAAAAGGCGATGAAAACAAGAGAATCATCCACAGGTGGTTTTTACGATCTCTCAGTCTGAGCTCCTTTTTCTTTACACAATTTACAAATACTTTTCTCCTTCCGATTCTGTAGCTTTACTTTTGCTGGCGGCAAAAGAAATATCAGAATCATCATATGATGCTTTTACTCTCATTTTCTCTTTGGATTTCATTTTTCTTTCTAATATTCATTTTCCTCGAATTTTCTCGTGTTGTAGAAAAAGACAGCTAATATTCTTCTGGAATTGGAGACTTCTCAATCAATAGTTTTGGGGGTGCCAGATAAGAAACGTTGGCGAAGGTGCGTAGGCTGCTTACAATTGGCCACTCATTACTATTTGTTTCTTAAATCGAATCAAGAGGCATCGAAAATTTCGCGCCTTACCATTGCCGTGGTAATTGAAAGGAAACTTTTCTTCCTTTGAATCTGTAATTTCGTCGCTATAGCCACCGTTAATTGGATTGGTAAATGGTAATATTTTTTAGAATATACTGGTATTTATAAGTGAAATTTGAGATGGGTTTTCACTAGTACTGAAACTAAATTGTTCTCAATTGAATGCTACTATAATTTGAAACCTAGTTATATTTTGTAGATTTCTTCCATTTATAACTTCAAGCTTATTTTTTGATTTTAGATAGTCATTTTTAAATCAGGAAAGCGGTAGCAATTATCACTAAAATCGTAGCATTTTTTCTTTTCTTTTTTAAACTGCTCTGGTTCGATGGGCTAGAACTGGTGCCACTGGTACTGACAGCGATTCTGGTAAATTACGGAACTGGTTGCAATTCAAGTGCCCTTCAAAACTGGTCAAAAAATCGGTTTTTACGGGTTTGACTACTTTCTTCGACTACTCTGACTCTGACCTGCTTTTAGTTTTTTTTTCTCCATTAAAAAAACTTGTTCTGTTTTTTTTTTTTTTTTTTAAATCAATTCAACCAGGTTAGATTTTCCAGTTCAATCAGTTTGGAGACTGAGCAGCTGGCCAAGATATCCGTCACTGAATTGGCTTTTAGAAGAACAAGAATCTAAAAGCAGCATCTCTCTGTAATTTTTCTTTGTAGATTGTGAAAAAGCTATCTGAATCTTCTCTTGGGGACTCACCTGAAGTCCTCTTCCTCTATCTTTGACCTTGATCGGCGCGATAGACATCGCATCAAATCCAGTGTTGGATTTTAATACATTTTTACTGTTTAATGCTTTATGATTTAATGTTTGATTTTACATACGCTTCTTCACAGATTTCTCGTTAGTTCTTTTAGTACTTAAAATAAAAAATGTTCTTATATCTTTTTTAATCTTGACTAAAATATTAGTAATTTGTCATTTAATTATTGTTCACAGTAAAAATAATGCAATATTTTCATTTAAAATTAATATAAATTTAAATCTATTTAAATATTTTCCACATTCATAAATCCAACGTTTTGTTATTTGATGATCTGATATCAGATAACCGTATCATGAAAGATAGACATAGGGGTCTTGATATCAATTCACCCCCGTGCTGATATTTTTCGGGTTTCCATTCATTTGATCAACTGATTGTTGGTGGATTCAATTAGGGCTCCTCTCATTCGGTTTCCAACTAGCTTATTTTGAATTGTGGAGAGAACTCTCTCACTGCATCTTATGTTTAATCTCAATGTAAGCTCAAGTGGCTTCTTCTTCCTGGTGATACACTTTCATGTCAGTCGCTGCAATGGGGGGTGCGATAAACTGTTCTTGATTTGCCTGCCGTTGGCTTATCCGGCAATGACCTAGCATCCTACAAGTTGAACATCCTGATCCATTCGGTCTATTTCTTTCAACCGTTCATTTTCGGTGGGTCTGGCCATCAAATTGCATCAAGTCATTAACCTTTAACTGTAAATGTTTCCCATTTCTGTTTTGCTTTTGCTTTTATTTGTTTTATTTTATCTGTGGTTTAGATGTAGTTTGAACATGGATCCAGATATTTGGGAGTGAGATTGTATGTAATATTTTTTGGTGTTCCCTGCCCGATTTGTTCATGTGTATGTTGCATAGATTTGGGCTATATGTGATTAAAAGAGAGCGTGTTTGTCATGAGTATGAGATTCGATAAAGATATATGTCATTTGTGTCATGAAATGAGAACCCTTTTGAATTGTTGGTATCTCTAAGGTTTATATACTGAATTTAGATGTGATTTTGTTGGTATTGACCACCAAAACAAGGATGACTGCTATCATCTTCAGAACTTGGATAAGCTGTTGGTTCACTTTTAAAGCTGAGAAAATGAGAACAAAGTGATTTTCCCCCTTTTCTTAGTAAATTGATTATTCATTTTCAGATCTTAATTGAAGCTTGAACGCATTTGTTCATGGAGTCAGTTTCATCTCAGAAGTGAGTGCTTAGTATCAGAGGCCAATCAGAAGAATTTGAGATGAAGAAGCAGAGATTAAGAACATGGCTTTCATCCTTCTTTGGGAGTCACATGGACTCTGAATGGTTGGAAGAGGACAAGAAAGGTAAATTTCTTGCCAGAAATCTTCAACAATGTTAATTATGATCTTTATTGACAAATGATGCTCTGAATTTAAACCGCTAACTGAAGCTAGCAATCAAATTGCAGCGATCACTCTATTTCCCATTTCATATTGGAGAAAGTTTATCATCATCATCTTCATTATATCAAACAACCTTAATTTCTAGATGGATAGGCAAGTTCTTATTCTATTCATCTTGAGGTTTCCAACCTTCATTTTTCATATTTGAGAAACTTCTCAATTTATGAAATTTATAATTAATTATTGGATAGATAAGTCAAGTCCTTATCCCATTCATTTTGATGAATGCACAAGCAAATATGAAGTGAAAGAGTTCTTTCCATTATTGCAGACATCGAGAAGAATGTGGAGAAGATACTGAAGCTGATCGATGAAGAAAAGGTGGGAGATTCATTTCAGAATGCAACTGAAGCATCGGAATTGGCTGCTCTTGTTGAGGATTTCTACAAGAAGTATAAATCCCTTTGTGAACACTATGATCATCTGACAGGGGAACTGAGAAAAAATGCTCATCACAGAGATAAATCTGATGATAGCTCATCAAGCTCCAGTTCGGACTCGGAGCCAGAACATTTTTCCAAGAATAAGGAGAGAGAACATAAACACAGGAAAGACGAAGATAGCGAACTGAAGAAAGAACTGGATGCTGCAAATCTACAAATAGCTGATCTCAACCAAAGATTAAGAGCTACTGATGAAGAGAAGACTTCTTTGATGTCAGATAAACAGGAGGCAGAGAACACTGTAGTACTACTCAGAATTGAATCTGAACAACTGAAAAAAGAACATTCAAAATTTCATGCCGAGTATGAAGCCTTGAAGCTTGAGATGGAATCTGCAGTGCAACAGGCAGCTGATCTGAGCCAGAGATTGACTGCTGTCAATGAAGAAAAGAATGCCGTAAGTGAAGGATTGAAGCTGGAACTGGAAGCTGCAAAGAGGGAAATAGCAGACCTGAACCATAGATTACAAGATATAAACCAAGAGAAGGATGAATTGGCATCAGAAAATTTGGAAGCTCTGAGCAAATTGAAGCTCAAGGAGAAAATGATTGAAAAATATGATTCTGAAATGAGTGGGTTGAAAGATGAGATTTCAGCACTGCAGCTGCAGAATGGCAGTCTGAAATTTGATATAGAAGCTGCAACTCAGGAAGCAGCAAACCTTAGGCAGCTATTGGCAGATGCAAAAAATGAGAAAGATGCATTAGCCTCAGAAAATCTGGCACATATGACCGAGGTCCAAGAGGCATCCAAAATCATTGAGGATTTGAAACTCAGAGAGGAGCAGTTAAAAGGTGATATTTCTGAAATTCAGGCCAAAAATTTAGATTTTAAGAATGAACTTGAAGCTTTGAATCAGCAACTGGCTGATCTAAGCAAGACACTACGAGTGATGGAGGAAGAGAGAGATGCATTGACCTTGGAGAATTCAGCGGTTTTGAACAGGCTCCAGCTGTTGGAGAATAATATGCAAGAATTAGAAAATGGAAATAAACAATTGACTGAGGACAAATCCATGCTGCAGGCAGTCCAGACTGAATTGGAAGAACGAGTTCTAAATTTGGAGGGAAGATTGGGGGAGAAAATAATTGAAATTTCTACTCTTATGAAGAAACTTGAAGATGCTGAGAACGAAGCATATGGTAAGAACAAGACACTGACAACACAGTTAAATACTATCCAACAGAAGCTGGATTTACTACAAACAGAAAAAGGTGAGTTGGAGGATCAGGTGGAAAGAAAGAGCAGTGAAGTGTTGGAAATACAGAGTCAGATGGAGAAGTTGAACAATGAACTGAATGGCAACATTATGGAACAACAGAAAATGCTGAATGAAAAGGAAGAAACCCTTCATGCATTAGATGCAAATTACAAAAAACTCGATGAGAAATTCCAGGGGACATCCAATAAACTTCACTTTGCAGAAGAGAAGATAAAAGAAATGGCAAAAGAGAGCCAACAAACGAAAATAGAGGTAAATGGTCTGCGTCTGGAGCTGGACTTGCTACATACCCAGAAAAGAGATCTCAAAGGTCAGGTTGAAAGTAAAAACAATGAAGCTTCAGAAACCAAGATTCAGATTGAGAAGTTGAGTTATGAGTTGAATAGCAAGATTTCAGATCAGCAGACAATGCTGAAAGTAAAAGAGGACAGTCTCAATGAGTTACATGCAAAGAACAAACAGCTTGAAGACCAGGTCCAGGAGTTGTCTGAGAAGCTTCAGCTTGCAGAAAAGAATATTGAAGAAATGGTAGAAGAGAGCCAACAAATGAAAATAGAGGTAAATGGCCTGCATCTGGAGCTGGACTTGCTACACACCCAGAAAAAAGATCTCGAAGGTCAGATTGAAAGTAAAAGCAGTGAAGCTTCAGAAACCAAGATTCAGATTGAGAAGTTGAGTTATGAGTTGAACGGAAAGATTTCAGATCATCAGACAATGCTAAAAGTAAAAGAGGACAGTCTCAGTGAATTGCATGCAAAGAACAACCAACTTGAAGACCAAGTCCAGGAGTTGTCTGAGAAGCTTCAGCTTGCAGAAAAGAAGATTGAAGAAATGACAGAAGAGAGCCAACAAACGAAAATACAGGTAAATGGCTTGCATCTGGAGCTGGACTTGCTACACACCCAGAAAAGAGATCTCGAAGGTCAGATTGAAAGTAAAAGCAATGAAGCTTCAGAAACCATGATTCAGATTGAGAAATTGAGTCATGAGTTGAACGGAAAGATTTCAGATCAGCAGACAATGCTAAAAGTAAAAGATGACAGTCTCAGTGAATTGCATGCAAAGAACAACCAACTTGAAGACCAAGTCCAGGAGTTATCTGAGAAGCTTCAGCTTGCAGAAAAGAAGATTGAAGAAATGACAGAAGAGAGCCAACAAATGAAAATAGAGGTAAATGGCCTGCATCTGGAGCTGGACTTGCTACACACCCAGAAAAGAGATCTCGAAGGTCAGATTGAAAGTAAAAGCAATGAAGCTTTAGAAACCAAGATTCAGATTGAGAAATTGAGTCATGAGTTGAACGGAAAGATTTCAGATCATCAGACAATGCTAAAAGTAAAAGATGACAGTCTCAGTGAATTGCATGCAAAGAACAACCAACTTGAAGACCAAGTCCAGGAGTTGTCTGAGAAGCTTCAGCTTGCAGAAAAGAAGATTGAAGAAATGACAGAAGAGAGCCAACAAACGAAAATACAGGTAAATGACCTGCATCTGGAGCTGGACTTGCTACACACCCAGAAAAGAGATCTCGAAGGTCAGATTGAAAGTAAAAGCAGTGAAGCTTCAGAAACCAAGATTCAGATTGAGAAGTTGAGTCATGAGTTGAACGGGAAGATTTCAGATCATCAGACAATGCTGAAAGTAAAAGAGGACAGTCTCAGTGAATTGCATGCAAAGAACAACCAACTTGAAGACCAAGTCCAGGAGTTGTCTAAGAAGCTTCAACTTGCAGAAAAGAAGATTGAAGAAATGACAGAAGAGAGCCAACAAACGAAAATACAGGTAAATGACCTGCATCTGGAGCTGGACTTGCTACACACCCAGAAAAGAGATCTTGAAGGTCAGATTGAAAGTAAAAGCAGTGAAGCTTCAGAAACCAAGATTCAAATTGAGAAGTTGAGTCATGAGTTGAACGGAAAGATTTCAGATCATCAGACAATGCTGAAAGTAAAAGAGGACAGTCTCAGTGAATTGCATGCAAAGAACAACCAACTTGAAGACCAAGTCCAGGAGTTGTCTGAGAAGCTTCAACTTGCAGAAAAGAAGATTGAAGAAATGACAGAAGAGAGCCAACAAACGAAAATACAGGTAAATGACCTGCATCTGGAGCTGGACTTGCTACACACCCAGAAAAGAGATCTTGAAGGTCAGATTGAAAGTAAAAGCAGTGAAACTTCAGAAACCAAGATTCAAATTGAGAAGTTGAGTCATGAGTTGAACGGAAAGATTTCAGATCATCAGACAATGCTGAAAGTAAAAGAGGACAGTCTCAGTGAATTGCATGCAAAGAACAACCAACTTGAAGACCAAGTCCAGGAGTTGTCTGAGAAGCTTCAGCTTGCAGAAAAGAAGATTGAAGAAATGACAAAAGAGGTGCAACGTAAAGATGCACATGAGAATGCTCTAAAACTGGAGCTTGATTTGCTGCATGAGCAGAAAAGCACAATGGATGGTCAGCTTGAAAGAGCAAATTTAGAAGCTTCTGAAGTCCAGATTCAGATTGAGAAGTTGAACCATGAGTTGACAAGCAAGATTTTGGATCTGGATAGAATTCTAGAAGAAAAGGAACACAGTTTCAATGAATTAAATACAGATTATAAGAATCTTAATGATCAATTCCAGGAGTCCTGTGAGAAGCTTCAGATGGCAGAAAAGAAGATTCAAGAAATGGCAGAAGAAGATCAGAAGGTAATTGAATCTAAAGATGAGGCAATCCGTAAGATGCAAATGATTGGTGAAGAGCAAGAGAAAGCGATTGCAGCTGCAGGAGAAGAGATTAGTAGGTTGAGAGCTGAAATAAGTGGACTGGAGGAGAACTGCATAGAATTGAGAGCAGAGCTTGATCGTGCTGAAGGCGAAAAAGCAGAAATGTCTAAGGAGAACCACAATCTATTGCGTGTGAAAGATGACAGAATTGGAATACTACAGAAAACAGAAGCAGAGCAGAAAGAAGAGATCTCAAGACTCGAAGTTCAGCTTCGACTGGCAAATAGGAAACTTCAAATTACTGAAACTGAATTTAAGGAGAAGGAGCAACACTACGTGCAGGTGCAGAAACAGTTGCAAGATGAACGCAAACTACTTGAAGCCTACAGCCTGAAGTCATCCATACAGACAGGTCTCTTAGAAAAGGAGCTCTCAGAACTCAAAGAATCAGTGAATTCTGCAATGGGAACTCTAAGTGACAGTCTTGGTGAGCTGGAGCTGGTGGTTGTTAAGTTTGAGGAAAATTACAAGTGCATTGAAGCCCGGGTGTCCAATTGGTCGCAGGAAATTCGTATTTCAAAGGACTGGGCTGCTGCAATGATCAATGAGAAGACACAGCTGAAAAAGGAGATGCATGACTTGACAAGGAAGCTGAAAGATACAGAAGAAGTGGTATTGAAATTGAGAGAGAAGTTAAGGGGAGAGAGAGAAGAGAAGGAAAAATTGTTGGAAAGAGTGGTTGGGTTTGAAAAGAAGATGGTTGAAATGGAGAAGAGGGTGAAGGAGAAGGAAATGGGGCTGACGGATAGGGAGGAGGAAAAAAGGGAGGCCATAAGACAGCTGTGCATATGGATCGAATACCACCGGGAAAACTATGATCACCTGCGCCAGTTGCTCTCACCAATGCTTAGAAGGATCCGCCCATCATCAACATGAGTTCCTTTCTATCTATTTTTTTTATTATACATATATTTATATTCTTGGCATTGCTTATTTTGGATTTGGGCTTGGATTTGGATTGTTAATTGAAATTTCTTTCCATTTGTTCATTGTTGTCGTCTACTGTGAGGCAGCTAATGTTGGTTCTCCTGAAAGCATTCACGACTCTCCGCAGCGAATTGATCCAATACAGAGACGAAATTTGAGGTAGCCACGCACAAGGGACATGCATGCATGTGGCAATGAGTCTCTTTGCAGAAAATAAATTAGCTGAATCTTGTTGTTCTCAAGCATTCAGTGATAGCAATTGTCGGCCATAAACAATTTATTTCAACCATCAATTCTGTCACAGGCAAGCGAAGCTGGTTCATGATGCATGCTTATCCACAGGCCATACCCAAGCAATTGATTGTTTAATGAGGTCGTGTTGCTTATAAGTTTTTCTGATAGAAATTGAAAATTTTGTATCTGATATTTATTGAGTGATTTGAGGTGTTATATTAAATTCAATTTTTGAATATTCACATTTATCTGCATGAGAGAGAGAGAGAGAGAGAGAGAGAGAGAGAATTTTCACATGGCATACACGTATGCAACATATTCCATATACACGTTACCACTGTGTCCTCGTAATAATCTAATCTTTAGAGCATGTGTCCGTCTTCTTATCCTTACACACCAAGTAAATTTATAAGAAATAGCTATTTGAGATGGAGTGAAAATAAACTGAGACTCTTTTTAAAGCAGATTCCTGATAATTACTCTAATCCATTCAACTTTGTCCAAATTCATTTATCATCATTACTTCTCTTTCAATTGTACTGTAACCAACCAATTCCTCAGACAAAGCCATTTGTTCGACAAAACAATTGCTGATACAGTGATCAACAATAATTTCCCAAATACGTTTGTATATCATTTATACACCTATCATCGCAGCTGATACGACTGAATATTATTGCAAGTAGTATCATTTTTTAATTTTTTTTAAAAAATTGTTTCAACTAATTTTTAAATTGAATATGATTTTAACCGCCAATATGCCTATTTCAGCAAATACGTATCGATCTACCATTTTTATAACCCTTACATCCTTTCAAATTAATTATTATTAACATTTGTGGATGAATATGATATACTATTTTTTACGAGACAATTTCCAATTTGACACCTAATCGGTTAATCATAACTCAATGCCGGCCCACACTTGAATTTGTTACCGAGATGGTCTACACTCTACCGTTGAATATTGATCTCAGCCTTCCGTTCGCAAAGTTACATTGCATCGCATTGTAAATATTTTAGTGTTTTAAGACACCACCACCCCATTAAAATTGAAAATAGAAACTCCATCTGTCTCATTTTAGTTGTCTCATTTGAAATATTTATATTTTTTAAAAACTCTTTATATAAGATTATCACTCTATGTGATCTCATCCATTTTCAATATATTTTATGCTACTTCAATATAAATGAGAACTATTTTGAGACAATTTCAAAATCCATATAAGACAATTAAATTAGAACAGAGTTACAGAGAGTATTTAACAAAAGAGAGATTTTGTGCCTCCACCAAAACATGCAATCATCTACAATACAATACACCACACCCATTCTCAACTCAAGTTCGACTCAGCTAAAACATAATGTTAACCGCCAAAAAGTGTCGTACAGAAATCATGGTTGTACCAATAAATAATATCAAACACACACAATATATATATATATATATACAATATTTCAAGAAATATCATCATACTTGAACAAAATTACCACATATCAAGATTTATAACGCAGTTATGCCTTTTTCTCATCCTACAGCTTTAAACAGGAAAAGGCTACTATTTTTTATCCCCCTTTTTAGTCTCAGTAGAAAAGACTCGTCGAACAAAAAATAAAAAAGCTATGCTCAAAAGAACATAAATAGAGAACAAAAGGGACATATAACACAAAACAGCAACAACAATAAGAATCTAATAGCCATTATAATGAATTTATCAAGGCTACGATGAATTTGTCCATCTTCCTTACACCCTCCTTATTCAATGAGGCAGAAACAAACACATGTCCAGTTTATAGATAGGGAAAGACTGCATGGAATATCAACACTGGGCTAAACTGTCTCCTTACATATGAATGCTATCTTCCGCCTACAAAAATCAAACGTTCCTGCTTTAGAGTGGTGTGGCTTTAATCCGATATTCTCATCTCCACCCCAAGAACATCCTTCACCACCTCGTACGTCACAAAAGCAATCGCAATGGATGGCACCACCTGAGAATGGAGGAACATCAAAAATCACAGGTGAACAATAGAAACCATTAAAGACATCCACATAATATTAACAAATAATATTAAAGATTTCTTTTCCTAAAGCATGTCTCAAGTTAGTTTTCAACTGTGCACACATGATGGAAATGTGCAATCTTTTTTTTTTCCTCTAATTTGCATGGAGTGATCCACTTTATTATGGAATTAAGACTGCTTGTGTCATCCAGAATTCACATGGTTTGGAGGTCAAAACCGTGATGGTGATTACCAAATGAACTTTGACCAAAGGCGCCACAAGTTAGCTCACAACAATTCTATTTTTTGTGTGCCAATACATGCCAGAATTACATTATTATTTTTGCACTCGTTATTTTGAAAAAATATTAATTTTGTTTATCATGGGGTATGGAGCAGTTGCAGGGTTAGATCCTGCAAGGCCAATATCCCATTACCAACAACTGAAGCTGGATCAAACATGGATCCCACTGCAGGATAGAAGTCAAATTCATCTGGGATCCAAAACCCTGATTAGATAATAAAATTCTTACAATTTTTTTATTTTTAGCAATTAGAAAAGATATACTTTAAGTTAGAGAAAATGGAGGTGCAGATAGTTTAGAATTTAAATAAGAAACTGTTTTTACTGTAATGTATGTATTGAGATGCTATTTATACCAAATGTGATACTAAAATTTTGTTTTAGAAAAAAAAAGTAACCATGCAGTCAGGCAGTCCCAACCTGACTGTAATGGATCTGATTTTTCAAGTGAATCCAGATCTGAAATTCTTTCATCTGATTTTCTGGATAAATCCATATTCCAGAACAATTATTAAATATAATAATTTTTTTGTTCTAAACCCAATTATATCAGGTCAGATCAATCAGAAATCAGGTAAAATAGGTGATCAACCTGCAATATATTGGGGTGTGCCTGTTGATTACGGCATTTGCTTAGATGAGAAGTACTTAAAAGTGGAAAGGTCTTCAAGGGTAGAATTATGTTCATCTTCTCCTCTCAGAGAAGATGGTTTTCTCTTAGCAGAGGTGGAGAACACCATCTTCTGTTGGAGGAGAAGATTCACTGTTAGTGGGCCCCAATTTCTCCTGGACAATGGATCCAAACAGGAGAAAGTTGGACTTCTCTAGAGGATCTCGCCACTTCTCCCCATCCAAACACAGCCATGGACATTAAGCCAAGAAGATTTCCTTAGATATTTGGAAAAATTCCACTCAGAATAGAGAAAAGAAAGTAACACCGGCAGAAAAATCTGCCAACAAAGGAAAGCAGCCAAGGAGCATATGAAAGATTGTCAAAAGGGGCCTGCCTGCATTTGCCAATGCATCTGCTCACTGGAATGACATTTGCCAATGCATCTCCTCTGGCTTCTACCTCAGGTGTGAATACAAACCCCACCAATCAACTCCATCCCACATCAATTCAATTTCATCTCATTTAGAGTGAGACTCTTCTTCCTCTTTTCTGAGCATTATCTTATTTAGGTGTCTGATCATTGGATTGGATCACCCAATGCTTATACACTGTCAAAACTTTTGGGTCCGCATATTGATGGTTATCATTGTTCAGCATAGCTGGGAAACTTGTGCATCGATGATTCATGGACTGACCTTCACCGAGTTGGGAACCAATCCCTTGTACAAGGCTCCAAAACCTTCATGTCTGACAGTTTTTCTAAATGCATCAACCATGCCGGTATACTCCAGAGATGCTTTGCTCCTGCCATCACCAGTAACAATAGAGGCAGCATCTTTCCAGCCCACCATCTGCATCCTTCTGCGAATGACATCAAGGGGATAGGCTACAGTCTGGCCAACAGTTCCTGCAGCAGCACCACATGCCAGCCTTGTAGTCACACTAAGCTCTGAGTCTTCAATCAGTCCAAATGGTTTGCTCTTTACCAACCAGTCTTTCAGAGATTCATAGACAGCGAAATTGAGGCCCACATAAGGAACCTATAATCATCAGAACCAGTCTTTTAAGAAATTCATGAACAGTGAAATTTAGGCCCATATAAGAAATATGTGAGATCAGATGAAATTTTACTACATAGTAAGCACTAAATATGTAACGAAGAGCAAATCCCAGATAGATGGGATAAAGCTTTCATGAACGATGACAACGATAATGCTGATGGCATTGATAAAAACAGCCCTGCTTGATAATGCTGAGAATACTATCGTTCCTACAAGGTAAAAGCCCAAAAGAACATCATGGGGGAGAAGTCACTAAAGATTGTAATTAATGTGGTAAGAAAAAACTCAAGGACATTTTAAATTGTGAAATGGATAAGAATGTACTTTTTCTATGCTTCTCAAAAGAGCGGGGAAATGTAGTTCTCTATGGTAAAGTGGAGAAGTCAAACTCAGATGGTTAACACAGATGGCACAAGTAGCCTTATATGATGATGATGGGAAAAGCACAAGGCTTCAAAGGGGAGCAAAATGAAAGCTGGTTCATTCCCTCAAGTTCCTCACATCGGTTAATATCTGGATTGTGGCAATTCAGCAGTAGAGATCACTGGTGTAGTTGCAAAGCCAACCTATTGGACACTACCAAGTGGTGTGAAAAATATAAAAAATCAGAAAAGAGGTTCTGCAGGTGGCTTGATTAGATGAGGTGTCAACATATATGGAAGGAGTGTAAACAGAGGAACAGGACCACCAAAATTCCAAGAACCCAACAAAAGGAAAAACTTTCACATATGCCCCCTCTGAGAATTCATTTATGCTTCCCAAAAGACGGGGAAATGTAATTTTTCTATTCATTTAAGTGGAGAAGTCAGATGGCTTATGCTGATAGCAAAATGAAAACTGGTTCATTTCCTTAATTTCATCACATTGATTCATACGTGGATGATGGCAATTCAGCAGTAGAAATCACAGGCATAGTCGACTCAACAAAGCCACCTATTGGACACTTCAGATACACCACGAGAAGAAAAATACTAAAAAACTTTCAGATAAAGCCCTCTAAATTCTCACCTTCTCATAGAGTGCAGTTCTCTTATACTATCTTTTTTCTTTTTAATACAAATGTGAATTTTTCAAAAAAAGAAAAGAAAAGAAAGAATCAAGCTTAGTTGTTAGATTCGTTCCAAAACCCATTTCAGATTTGTCTATATAGTAAAAACATTCCAATATTCCAGTCATTTTGGTTTCGTAAAGGACAGCGTAAAAAGAAAAAAAAACAAATATGACTATGAAAAAAATAAAAATACATAAATATGATAACACTGGGTGGATAAAATGCTTTAGCAAAATTACTTTATTTAATCAAATGAAAAAAATATCTAACAAAGATAAAATGTTGATGGTAAAATCATAATCTATAGTATTGGATCATAATAATAAGACATTGTACTTGTATCCATCTTGTATAGGTACTTGTACCGGTATCCATGTCCTGGATTTTGGGAAATGGGGTGTTCAAACACAAACTCCCTTCCCCTGTTGAGTCGGATGATGATTTTTTGTGCATTTCTATTACATTTGACCATGGATAGAGACGGATCCAACCATGGATAGCTCAGATTTAAGCTGATCCAGCAGTGGATTTGAAGAATTGGTTCGATACATCTATGTAGATCATTTGAGTCGTTCATTCATGGATTAGACCGATCTAACCATTGATCCAACGTCATCCAAGCATTTGATTTCATTATATTTATTAGTGTCATGTAATTTTATTTCATGCTTTCAAGCTTGTTATAGACATGTATTTGTTTTTACGGTTTTAGATCGTTCACATGTGTGCCTTAAGTCACATATGTCTAGGGTTTTAAAAAAGTTTCTCTTTTTTTTTTTTAATAAATATCCTTGTAGAGACATTTTTATGAATGAATGAATGAAAAAAGTCAAGTTTCTCCCATCTGCAGATCTGGTGTGACTCTTTGTGCTTCCTTAGTGTGAGATCAAGGAACCTTGTGTGACTAAAGGTACAAATCATTCTTCTTCTTCACTACCCTTTTCTCCTCTCTTTTTCTCTCTTTCTATGCCTTATTTTTATCCATTTTTCATCCAAACCCTAACCTTAACCAAACCAAGATCCAACAACACCATATGCCACCAAAGCCCGCCAAGACCCACCCGTATGCCAATATGTTCGTACATGTCCATACGACCGTATATACATGCCCATTTTGACCTCGTTTTGCCTATTTTGCACCCTAACCTTTAGATCCCAATCTTAACCCTGTAAATCTAACCCTAACCTACTGTATGAACTTTTTGCTTGAAAATTTAAAAAAAAAAAATACAAACCTCAATTTCTTTGGCAAACCCCATCCCATAGCCCTATTTCACCCCTTGGGTGACTAATTTTTAAATCTAGAAGACTTGGGACATGGCTTGATATGATTTAACTAGTCTTTTGAGGTCTTTTGCATTGAAGGCCAGCAATACAACATTCAGAGCTTTATGTGTATGTGTGATTCATCTTTTTGAATCTCTTTAATTAATTGTGCGACAATTTGCCTTTTAATTTTTGTTTTATTCTTTGTTCAATATTGATTTATCTCTCTAACATCTTATGTAAATCATGGTAACAGATAGCATGTCATTTTAAGATTTAGCACACACATTTGCTTTCTCGTAAAGGCATCCATATAGTGTTTAAATCCAGGTTTCCAATATTTTGACTTGCCCTACATCAAATTTGGTACCAGAGCTTGTCTTGTGTCACCAATCCATGTTAGTACCGGCAACCATATTTGTATATCAAGGGTAGAGTGGAGAATGGCCATTAACAACCCAAGGCAGATCCTTCCCATCTAATTTTCCATCAAATCCAAATGTTCGAATGAACAAAATCGTTTATCAGTATCATTCGTGTCACAATCACTCCTAAGCCAAAGAAAGAAAACACACTATACTTTACCTATATCCAATTTTAAAGGGAAATAAACAAAAACCATGCATCACAATCCTAAGATAATAAATCCATTGTAGATAGTGAAAACACCACCATCAAAATCCTAAGATAATAAATTCATTATAGATAGTGAAAACACCACCATGGAAACCGAGTTATCCAACATAGTCAGGTCAAGATGATAAAACTAACAACATGCATTTATATTGTCACATTCACTATTTGGAAAAAGGCGAAAGTTGAACATCAAAGAGCATTAAAGATAAACATATGGAAGGGAACAATGTCAATAGATTGGGAAGGTTTTACTCACAACTCCAATGACAGAAGGAAGCCAGCCTTTGTAAAGAGCCCGTGGGCCTTCTTGCCTCAGGACAGTTGATAGTGCATGGAACATTCCTCTGTACTGGTAGGGAGATTTATCTGTCTGCATGGTGAAGAAAATATAAATGAAAAAAATTACTACAAATAAATAATTATCAAAACAAGAACAAAACCAGAGAGAATTTCTGATGAAGATTCAAGATGATACCTGGACAGTTAGCCTCCCGCGAACCATGTCCATAGGATAAGTTGCTGACATAGCAATTATGCCAGCACAAGCTCCAGCTCCAAGACGCAAGAGAGGAGTCAGTTGTGCATCCTCTGCAGAAGATTGAGGGGTAAAAAGAATAAATAACTACCCTAATAATGATTACAACCAACTTCAACCATGTATAGCAGTAGCATATATTACAATAGAGTTTTTATTTTTTGGGGAGGGGGGTGGGGGGGGGGGTGTGAATATGTTAATTAGTGGTTACTGTTTGAAGAAAGAGAAAACAAAAAAGGCAAAGAGATAAAGATAATCATGTGCCTATATGACCTACATGGCTCAGCACCAAATCCATTGAACCATGAAGATTAACCATGGTATTCAAGAAAAATTGATTATAGGCCATGGGGTCCATGTCAAGTAGATCAACACCAAAAATTATTTTCCCACAACAGTAAAAGAAACAATTTACAGAGTTCTTATTTATTTAGATAGAAGTCCACCACAGATTGTCAAGGCAATTGATACACAAACATCAAAAAGGAAATGTATTCAAATGGATTATGATTATGATATCAAAGATTATATGAGAACTGGTAACTGTACCAAAGCGTCATTAGAAATATACAAATATAAGTATGATGTGTGATGAGACAACAAAGTTTCCAACTGGACTTGGCTTAATCAACGGTCTAAAAAGTCTTATCCATTTGTTTGTATTATTTTGTTACTTTTCGTTTTATTGATGATTTTTTCAACTAATGAAAAAAATTATAAAATAATTGGAATTGTGGAAAGAAGCTTTTGATACTGACGGTGTTAGTAGGAGTAGATGCCACTTGATCTTTTGGTTAACAAAGTCACCAGGTGTCCTTATCTTGAATATTTTTAAGGACATCTATTGTTTTTTTACTACTAAGATCAAGTGCCTAAAAATTGAGTTTTGAGCTGAAATTTAATCCACATGTAGCTCATCAAGTCCATTTTCAATCCAATAATATGAATTTTTAATGGTCTCAAATGGGCAAGCTCAGGCTTCATATTTCTCCAATTGGGCTGGCTTAGGCTTCAGCCTTGAAAAGCCCAATGAGCTTAGGGTTTTAGATATACAAAATGGACCCGGCTAAGGCAGAGGAAAGACCGGAGAGAATCTGGCCATGAACAAGCCTAGCTAGCTAAAGGATCTACGTCAAATCATTTTGAAGTTTTGCCTACTAAACTCATGACCTGTTTCATCATCCTAAGCTCCTAAACCTTAGTCTTAAAATCCATTTTTTTGAGGTATCTAGGCTCTTGGAGCACCTAACTAAGTCCTTGGGACACGTGCAAACCTCCCTATCCACACACACCGGATAAAACTAGGGAGAGTGGCCCTTATATGTTGAGAGTGGGACTTAAAATCCAAAATTTTAACTGCATGATAATGAATATGATAAATCCAACAGTGAAGATCACTTAGATGCAAAGGGAAGTCCTAACCATTCAAGGAATGGTAAGGTGTGAGGAATCTCACGGACTTAGAGTTGCACTCAAAATTTGCCCATGCGGCACTTGAACAACACCTAGATAGTTGAACAAGTCAGCCATGCTCACTCGCATTCAATGCCGAAGGCCAATTCACTCAAACTCTTACACTTACAAGCAAACACAAGAAACAAGCACACTTGTTTGGAAGAGAACTTGTATTGCTCTCGAGAATGTATAACTCTTGAGGAGTGTTTGCAATTGAAGACATCTCCCTTATTTCTAGTACAAGGCTTGGAAATGAGTGGCTAGGATTATGCCACTTGGCAATAATCCAATTGTCCAAGAAAACTCTAAAGATTCCTATAACATTTTACAATTCTCTACAGTCCTAGAAGCTTTCTAAACTCTTTCCACTATGGAGGATTCAGAAGAACCCCGGACTATTCCGGAGAACTCTACACTCGAAAGCCTCTATGTACAAATTCTACAAAATTGTTGAGGTTAGATGAGGATAAACCTCTGTTAGTAACAGGAAGGTCGGGATTGGTAAAAAATGGGACCCACCCACGTGTTTGTGTGTGTGTGTGTGTGTGTGTGCGCACACATATACAAAATCCTTACAGTAAAATCTCGTTGTGTGATCCTACTTTGACAATTTGAGAGCCTACCCTAGCTGAACCAGTAATCTATCTTCCAACCATATCTCCAAAGATTAACCAATCCAAATGTCAACTAAAACCATCAAATTTCTTACCATATGGATAACGTCAATCTTCCTCGATGTTCTTTGACAAAGTGAACCTAAATTTTCTTTAAATGCAACAAAAGCAAGAAATAATTATTGTTTAATGCCAGTTTAAGATGCAGAATAATTTTTTCCAAAATAAATAAATAAACATTTTTGCAGAAATAAATTACAGTCAAGCAGAGAAAATAATTCAAATAAATAAAACAAAATAACATTTGAGGGTAGTCTCTCGTATTTTTGGTCGTTGGTTTGTATTTGTTTGCCCGCTTCTTATGACCTTATAGTAAATTGTGTTCGCAATTCACCAAAAAGAAAGGGACAGGCATGAGCCACTAGGCTACCAAATCAAACAAGCTTAGCCTACCATGAGAAATAACTAGAACCAGCTAGAAACTCCTTGGACTTGAGTATAATAACAATAATGGCTTCTTTTTCCCACAGTTTTCTTTGGGGCTCTCCCCCTGTTGACTAGGAGAATTTAAAATCCTAAATAAAGAGGGTAATTCTAGGGCTTCAAAATCCTAGGTCAATGGCTAGAAAGCTCCACCTCCGATAAACCCCCATATATGCTCTCCCAAAGGATCAACTTCAAAAGAATTTCCACAAAATCTACTTTAAGAGATCTTACATTATTTCATCTTTGCCAAAGTTACTTCAAGTAAGCATAGAAACTCTTTAAAAAGGGTAAAACAGTAATCAAATAATATTAGTTATTTGAACTTGCGAGAGTAATCTGATTATGAAACACACAATCTCATCATCATAAGCCAGGATCCCATCTATTTGGGATCATATTTTTGAGATCAATTTCACCATTTGACCTCATCATAAACCATAGAGACAGTCACTTCGCTATCTAGCATGTTAGTCTTTATCCCTTCCCTCCATGTTTTAAGTGGTCAACCTCTCCAACTTGTGCCTACGATTCATAGCTTCTCAACTTTATGCACTAGGGCGGTGTCTGGTCTTCTACCAACATGACCATACCGACCTTAAATGTGTCTATCAACTTGGCTTCTATTGGAGTTATTTTTTACCTATCTCTAATGCAGTCATTTCTAACTCTCTTTCAAGGTAAACTATAGCTCATCCATTGTAGCATAGCGCCTCTCCATACTTCCAAACTTTGTCTATTTGTCTTTTCTTCAGTACCAACACTCAATTCCATAGATCATGGTAGATTTGATAACATGAAACCCATAATCTAAAGCCAAAAAAGGAGGCATACATTTGGCCCACCACAAACCACCTCATACTAAAAAACATGCAGCATCACAACAAAACATGGAAACCCTTTGCTATGCACCAAAGAGCAAGAGAGAATTCAGTTTCTTTCATGCCAAATCATCAATATCTCCATGGATGAAGCCATATTGCTGACCATGTATATACTAACCCTAAACCTAATCTTTCCACCCATCGAGTATGAGATGTTCTAATCTCATTCGTTGCATTTCATATGAAGACCAAAATCATCAAGTCAACCCTACTTATATACCCTACGTAAAATAACAACCCAATATAAATCTAATTTACTCGCCTAGTCTAATCAAAATTGTACAATTTATGGCTTATTGGATGACTAAGACATCAACAATATTTCTCTTGTTAACCCTACTTGTATAACCTACGTAAAATAACAACCAAATATAAATCTAACTTACTTGCCTAGTCTTATCAAAATTGTACAATTTATGGCTTATTGGATGGCTAATCCATAAGCCATCAGCAATATTTCTCTTTTACATGCAGATGGCCAAATGTAAATCCCAAGAAAACCAAAAAAAAAAGGATCAGACACTAAAACCATCCATATGGGCCATGGCCCACGGTTGTGTTCTTGGATTGACGATCTTTGGCTTGCATAAAATTATGTACATTCTTTTTCAAATAAAATTATTATCACTAAAAAAGCAAGCACTCTTACACCCATATTTGAAGTTTAAAAGATATGAACACATGCAACAAAAATCAATCTTTTAATTTGCTACATTCATTTGTCATCCACAAAAGATAGGTAGCCTACTATGAGCAATAGCATTTGTTTGAAAGAATTATGATTGGGGGATTCATACCGTTTCCAGGTTGTTGCCGATACATCCACAAAATTCCCCTGTTAGAAACAACAATCAATTATGAGAAAGATATGACAATCTCTTAAAGTTGAAAGCAAGTTGTACATTCTCTACACAAATGCAATATAATAAACATTTCTAGAAAAAAATGGCACTTAAAATAAATTGAATATTGCATAAAGTAAAATTAAAAAGTATATCAATAGAAAAGAAATATATATAGATATATCAGAAAAACATGAACTACTTTATGAAGAAGGGAAAGGGGGAATTATTCTAATTGTAGTGTTTGCTTTTTAAATACCATCTTATGGGCAGGACATTAAAATGTATCTATCAGAAAGTAATATACAACCAAATATGTGTACGATATGAAGCTCCATTTAAAAATGTCAACAAAAACCCATTGACTCCTTGTTTAGCAAGTTCATTTCAAAACGATTTGCATCCCTCCTTAACCAGTATTTCGACTAAAGATCCTAAACCCCATCATGATCTACATGGCTCTACATCTCCCTAGAACCCATTCCAGTACATTACAAGACTCACCTTCAACCAGGTTGCCGGGAAATCAGAAAACATAAGTCTACAGCTTCCTGAATTAATGTGTCCACATTATTTTTATCCATTTCCCAACTACCCAGAAAATATCATCTTTTATTGTTTCTTTATCGTCTTGGAGCATCTGTCCATGTCCAAGGGCCCTTTCTATGACACGGTCACATGATTAATTATAATTAATCTACAGGTGTGCTTAGTATAAGAGTGCTATACTAAGCACATCTACAGGAGTCTCCCTATACAAAAATCCCATTTCCAAGGCCCTTTGTTCATCTTTAAATGTGTATCAACAATGACCTCTTATTCCTAAGGCAAGCAAAAGAGTCCACCCTCTATTCTAAATGGTAACGTGATTCAATCCATTGAGACTCTAAAGATTATAACCTCCAAAAACTCAAGGTTGGGCTTCCCATAGTTGGAGGAAATTGACTTACTCCTTCGCGACCAAATTAACAAAGAGTTGTCATTCAAAAAATGAATAACTACATAAATGAGTTGCTACAGGGTCAAAAAAGGATAACCCAAAATAAAAAAGGTTGCAATGTCAATCATTCCGAGATGAGTATCACTGACAAACTTATCTAAACATCTCAAAGAATTAATCATGATGTAATCGATTTTCAACCGAGTATCATGATAACCAATAATCATTTAGAACAGAAATCTAGTTTGCTCAGTTCTCATTAAAATTGCAAGGGCTACAAGTATACAGTGTCATCGATTTTGAAATGATTACCACTGTCAAAATTCTTTTGAGAGTTCCCTTTAACACTGTCCAAAGGTTAGGAAGAAATTTTTTATGTGCTAACAGTAACAAGAAATGAATGAAAAGCTCCTTCCAAGGATTAGTGTTACCATAGTGTTACCCGGTGTGTGTGGATAGGGAGGTTTGCACATGCTCTAAGGATTAGTCAGGTGCTCTAAGAGGCCTGAACACCTTGGTCTTCAAAAAGAATTGTTTGTTTTTCTTTGCCTTCTCACGTAACCCACAAAGTCCTTCCACAATAATCATAATGAGGAAACTGGAAAAGACATCCCCTAACTAATACCTCACTTTCAATTGGTGCCATCTATCAGAACCAGAAAAGCCTACGTCAAAATGCAAAATACACTCTTTTTCCAAAAGTCTCCATTTCCAAAACAAAGTACATTCCTTCCCAGTATGTGATAACAGACCATTACATTTTATTTTCAACGAAAGCACTAATTATTCACCTCTACTTTTTTATTCACTGCAAGAAATGCATCAAATTTCATGACCTGTGTGAAAACTATATCCATGCACTGTGTGAAAACTACAACATATTCCATGACCTATCCTCCTTTGAATGAATATTTCATTCACTGCATGAATTGCATCAATTTCTACCTTACATACCCATGCAGCCCATGAAGATTCAATATAGTCTAGATGTGTATATGCCACAAGCATGACACCCATCCAACATCTGTTTGCCTTCTAAAAATGTACCATATTTAGTGTAATCAACATTCCCCCAATGGGTGAAAATTATGAATTGTGGCAACACAACCACTAAAAGACCAGAAGGACCATTACAAGTAAACTACATGATTTGATAAAACTACCCCCTCCTTTGCCAAACTGTCCACCCTATCATTCGCTGATCTTAAGACATGCTGAACCACAAAGTTGTTCCGTCTAATTGATGATCTGATCTCTTCAACTTTGTCCAGGAATTTCCAAGGCCATATAGAGATCTTAAGACATGCTGAACCACAAAGTTGTTCCGTCTAATTGATGATCTGATCTCTTCAACTTTGTCCAGGAATTTCCAAGGCCATATAGAACCTTGGGCCATTGTGCGACCGCAGAGGAGTCCACTTCAATCAGATCTCCACCAGAACCCATTCTTTGATTCCACTCCACAAAGCAAACAACTCCGCCTTGTTCGTGTGGCAAAAAGTCAGAGGACCTACGTAGGACCAACACACCTCGGAACAATCATTCCTTATAATACGTACTAAAAAAAACAACCATTCCTTATAATCCTGCCATAACCTGCTCTGCATAAATCTGTGATAGAGCTGCCATCGAAATTCAACTTAAGCTTACCAGATGGAGGAGACCATTACACAAATCAACCAGCAGCCAGCATCCGACTACCGCTCCCTTTCTGCCAAAAGGCTCACAACATCTGCCACTTTTTTGTACACGAAAAGTGGGGATTGAAGAAATCCAAAAAGCTACTTGATGCTTAATCCTTTCCTGATACTATCCTTCAGTGCTCAGGGGAAAAAGAACATTATCTAAATCTTCTATCTCATTTGATATGTTTTTTTCTCCCCACAGATAATGACTATAATCCAGAACACTGTGATCGTGATAAAATTAAACATAAGAAACAAATAAAACATTAAGCTGGTCTCTGATCAAACAGAAAGAAGTCACACCTGGATGCTTGCTCATAGCTAAAGAACTTCACTGCTGAGTTTGGTACGATGCGTGCACAATTGGTACCATTGCCTTTGAATAGGCCACGAAAACCTTCAGTCCTCCATATGTACTTCAAGCCTTGAATGGTTCCATTGTACTTTATGTTGTGAGGATTTTGAACCTACATTTTGCAATGACCAAGGAACACACGGTGCTTTAAATGAATTATGAAAAAAAATCAAAGATTAAAAAAACAAATTCATGCCATTTCTCTAATATTCCATATAAAAGTCACACACAAAAAAAGCCACTCTACAAAGGGAAATGAATTTCTTCTCATAGCTTTGATCAATTTCTGAATTGGTTCACGCACTTGATGTTTGAAAATGGATCTTTCCAGCTAAACAGAAGCTACGGGAAATACACATGTTCCAGCTTCTAAGATTTTTTACCCTCACCAAAAATCAGTTAGTTATTGAAATTATTTAAAAAAAAATACCAAGATCCTAATATATAAAAGTTGCAAATTGGTATTACCAACACAAATCCCTCGAAAAGAGAAGACAATGGTTTGTTCATCTTTATAACACATAAATACATGCTTATCATTTATTTATCCAAGTTTTGAATTCTAGAATTCTCTCAGCTGCTCCAAATCAATAGTTACTTATGTAATGAACTAGAATGCTCTCAATCATCTATAAAGAATGCAGCATAAGTAATCTGTGCTCATTTCCTCGAGTTTCAAGTCGAGTAAGATCCCATTACTAATGTCCTATTATTCTCAGTTCAAATTCCCCAAGTGATTCCATGAGAGAGAAAACAGTTGCATACCATAAATGTTCTCTTTCCCCTAAAGGTCCTAACATCCAAGACACAAATATAACCATGGCATACTCAAGGAAGACCCAAAACAGGTCGGCCAAAAAATGACAGCAATCCATCATTTCTGCCTCAAAATGTAAGAGACAACGTTGTTTCTTCATCATTTTAACAAATCAAGTATATTATTAATTTTAAAAATCCACTATTTTAAAGATATAACATATTTATTAAGAAGAGCCAGGCAGCTTTTAAAGAGCACACACATTAATAGGAGTTTGAATTATAATAAGAAAATGGAAGAAGCATGCTTAAGTAAATGATGCTCAACAATATACCTAAATCAGCAATCAGCTAGAAATTTTAAAGAAAACATTGTGCTGAAAACAAGAAACACAGTGTTCCATAGATCTCTCTTTCCTAAATAACACACAGGTACCTTATCTTATGCACAGAAAGCTCATCATTGGGATCACTTCATATTTTATATACAATCATATTATTTGTGTTGCCATCTATTCCTGGAGAAAGGCTGGAGATTTATCAAGAAAAGAACTTATGTTTGTATAATGCTTCATATAACATAAAACGTACGAACCAGGTAGACAAATCTAAAAACTTTCCCACAAGAAGAAGGCAAATAATCAGCTACAAGATTATGCACTTGTTTGCAAGTTGGAATAAGAGGAACCAGTTAGACAAATCTAAAAACATTCCCACAACAAGAAGGCAAATAATTAGCCACAAAATTATGCACTTGTTAGTAAGTTGTAATAGCATCAAACACTTGCTAAGCTAGGATTCCAACATCAAAGGTTGCAAACTGCAAAGGTCTATTTAGAAGAAATTCATCTGGTGATTGTTCAGTTCATAAGACCAACCTGAAGCAGGATCTTTAATCGTTCTAATGGAGCAACAGCAGTACGTGACCTGCAACAAGAATTAAGGAAAAAATGTCATTTTTGGTGAATGAAGATGGGGAGAAAACAGGGAATGATGTGTCAATATAAAAGAAAACTGTTAAGAGAATATCATTCGTTCATAGTGAATTTCATATAGCACCTGCAAATTAAATTGGCCCAGAAACTTATTTGACACTATTTTCTACTGGTCCAACTGCCAAGTGAACTTAATAAATGATAATGCATAAGCAGGGACATTATTGGCATTCTTTCCTTTAGGTGCTCAGCTAACATCTAGAATCTTACGTTGAGAATAGGGATATTAATTTCAAATTTGTTCTTGGATCAGTGATAAACTTCTCCAGAATGTGTTAATTTCTTTTGTTAGATCAGAAGAGACCTAATTTGGGAAACATGAATACATTTGTCCACTAAATGAAACACAGAATTGTCATATACCCCCTCCTCAGCATGTATGTGTCAATTTTCGAAACATAGCATGTATGCATCATACCATATATAATGTGTTCAAACTTCTATGCAGATACAAAATTGTCATCACTAATACTCTACATATCACCTTCATCACCTAAATGTCCTCCTCCCCCCCCCCCCCCCCCCCCCCTCCCCCTCCCCCTCTCTCTTACCCCTTCCTTCTGTGCAAGAAACCTCTCCGCTGGTTTCTCCAACTCTGCAAGGAACCTCTGCTGCAGCCTTCACCATGCCTTCTGCCAGTCAAGCCTCCACTATCACAGCTGCCACGTGGCCCTTGCACTCTCCAGACCATCGTCCTTTGATTGACCCTGGAGATTGCCGTTGTAGCAGCCTCCCTCCCTTACGAAGGAAAGGCAATCCTCCCTGCAATCATCTAGCCCTTTCTGTCCCTTTCCCATTTTAAGTAAACAACTGCCTCTGCCCGCGTGCCAACCTGCTCATTGTGTGGAATCCCCTAGGCTCACCCTTTCTGGGCCAGGTTCTGACCCATCCTATGGGCCTCTTACAAACTCTCTGGCCCTGTCCAACCTAGTCTAAGTCCAACCCGATTTGTCTCCCCCGGTGGACCTCAAATCTGACCCAGTTCTTGCACCTGAGCCCACTTTCCCCCAGCCCAGCCACTTTCAACAACAACCCTCTTCCCCAGCCCAGCCCAGCCCAGCCCACTCTCTCAACATAACTCTTCCTGGTCCAGACCTTATTAACCAAACCCAGTCTTACCAATCCATGCCCACTCTAAACCAGACCTTCCCAACCAAACCCAGTTTTGTTCTTCTCCTTCTTGTGACGTTTCGAGCAAGGTCTTATCTCAACTGCTGTCGCCGCCAGTTCCAACGACGATGGCTCCTCCCTCATCTCTCCCTCTCCTACCTTTGCCGTGTCGTTGTCTCGCCTCCATCTCCTGCTGATCAGCAGTCATCTTCTCCTGCAAAGCAGACTTTGGCCTCTCCTCTGAAGGAGATCAGAAAACATTCACGTAGAGCTAAGATTGTATCTTCCCCTTCCCAGTTCAGTAGAGATCCATTGCAATTTGCAAGAAATGTTTCTCATAAGAATTGCTGCACCACTCCCTGTTCTCCTGAATTTGGCCTTTCTTTGATGATTACATCTCTGTCGCTGCCGGACGACTCCATAGAGCAATTTCCTAGGACTGAACAGAAGTCTAAGATAAGATCAAGTCTCTTGCTGCACCACTCCCTGTTCTCCTGAATTTGGCCTTCCGTTGATGGTTACATCTCTGTCGCTACTGGACGACACCCTAGAGCAATGTCCTAGGACTGAACAGAAGTCTAAGATCAAGTCTCTTGCTGCAGGACTTGTTGATGTCCCTTCTTTTGGGAAAACTGCCTCTGAGGTCTTTCTTTCTCCCTCCTTAGCCCAATTGTGCAATCATTCTATATATCAGGAAAGTTCAGAAGTTGGTTTGAGGGAGAATTTGGGAGCCGATATCCAGCAATGAGGTCAGGCACTTTCCCCTGCCAATCGTCCAACAGGTGAAGAAGCTCAGAGAGCTAATATGTCCCACAACTGGCTTGATAACAGAATGCTGGAGGTGGGTCGCAAGCTTGGGCTCATAGTGGGGTCAGGAGGGTATTCTCCTGTCCTATCTCACTGAGATCAAGGATCTAGCTCCCTTGAATTCTAAAAGAATAGATAGAACCTCTCGGGAGCTCAACATGCTAAGTTCATCAGTCAACTACAGTCGCTGTAAAAAGACAGCAGTAGCTGGGCCCTCAACCGTGATCAGCAAAAGCCAGGATGAAGAGTCGGTTGCCTCATGAAGATCCTCTCTGGGAGCGTGAGGGGTCTACGTGACCCGGGAAAGAGAGCAACAATGAAGAACTTCATAAAACCAATCAAACCTGACATTCTTTGCTTTCAAGAATACAAATTGGAAAACCCTTCTGATATGATTATTCGCTCATAGGAAAAAGGGGATTCATAGATCTCTTATTGCTGGATGGTGGGCAGAACACAATCCTTTTGGTCGAAAAGGTTTTATCCTATCCCAAAAATTAAAGTTTCTGAAGGGTAAACTGAAGAGTTGGTGCAATTCTAGCCTCTGAATCCCTTGCTTCCTTACTCAATGGCATCAAACAAATCGACATTAGTGAGCAAGATGGTTCCACTCCTAAGGAGGATCTTCTTCTCTGTCATGATCTAGAGGAACAGTACAGAGTCAAGAGTATACAGGATGAGATTAAGTGGAGACAAGTGGACTAAGGAAGGAGACGAATACTAAATTCTCCAACGTCATTGCATCTGCTCATAGGAGGGTGAACAATATTAGATCTCTCTCAATTGATGGTTCTACTGTGACAGATAAAGACGATATCATCTATTCCATTTTGAATTATTTTTAAACATTTATACTCGGCCAACCCTTTGGAAAGATTGCCGATTGCAGGTCTTCCTTTCAAGTCAATTTCCACATTGGAAGCTTCATATCTTGAGCGCCCTTTTTCTGAGGATGAAATTAGAGCTACTGTGTGGAACCTCAGTGATGATAGATCCCCGGGGCTGGATGGTTATCCCATTGCCTTCTTTAGGATCTTTTGGGAGATCGTCGAACAGGATGCCATTGCTTTCATCAAAGAATTTCACCAAAGAGGGTGCCTCTCTAAGGAGTAGGGCGCCACTTTCCTTATCCTGGTTTTAGAAAAGGACGGCGTCTCTTCTCCTTCAGATTTCAGGCCTATTAGTCTCCTCGGCAACCCTTATAAGATCCTTTCCGAAGTCCTAGCAAACAGGTTGAAGTCCTTCCCCTTCCCAAGCTTATTTCTCCATTTTAGTCAGCTAGTGACGATGGGCAACAAATTGTGGATGCGGTCATTACTACTCATAAGTGTATCGATTCACAACATAAGTCTCTCTTGGAAGGAATAATTTGTAAGCTTGATTTGGAAAATGCTTTTGATATGGTGGATTAGAGCTTCCACTTTGTTCTCAGCGGCATGGGATTCAGCCAAAGATGGTGCCTGTGGATATCAAAGATCATTTCTTATGCTCACTTTTTGTCCTTATTAACGGATCCTCAAAAGGTTTTTTCAAGAGTTCTATGGTCATTCGGCCTCCCACACTTTTCATCATGATTGCAAAGGCTATTAGCCTTCTGTTATCTGAGGATGTTGTGTTCTCCCTTATTCAAGGACTCAGAATCGGTGATTCCTCATTGCAATTTCATCACCTATAGTTCATGGATGACACCATTATATTTTGTGAAGCTAATGAGGTTTTCCATCATCAATCTCGGTTCCCTTCTCAAACGGTTCAAGTTGTCCTCATCCCTTCTCATCAATTACCTAAAAAGTGAAACATTCGGCATCAACCTAGATGAAAGTGAGCTAGTTAGTATGTTAGGACTTTTGGGATGTGTGTCATCTTATCTTCCCTCTACTTATCTAGGCCTTCCTCTGTGCATTGGCTCTCCCGGTTACTCTGTGGAAACCCATCATTCACAAGTTCAGTAAGCACTTTGCTTCGAGACGAGGAAAATACTTGTCCTTCGATGGCAAAATCATCATACTGAAGTCTGTTCTCTCAACATTACTAGTCTATTTTCTATCATTTAGATGTCGCAATAAGGTAATTTCCTTTGGGACGACCAGTGCGAAAAGAGGAAAGACCACCTAGTGAGTTGGCAAAAGTTCGTATCCATGTTGATGTGGGTGGTCTTGGTATTCACCACATTAAGGGCATTAATGCAATTCTCCTGTCCAAGTGGTTGTGGACGATCAATACTGAGGATGAAGCTCCATGGAAGCCTCTACTCATTCACAATTACAACTTGGGTATTTCTGGCTGGGACATCAATTCTACCCCTCGTAGAGCCTCTGGTATGTGGAGAGTCATCTCTGCATGCGTTGAGAAATTCAAGTAAAGGATTAGGTTAAAGTGGGGTGTGGTGACAGAATTAAGCTTTGGACGGATCCTTGGTGTGACAACTTCACTTTGGCTTCCTGTTTTCCTTTCCAATACCGCATCTCTTTGTAGTCGTTCCGTTTCATCTCTGACTACTCCATCAATGGCGATCAGACAATGTGGGATGTCCTCCTCCGGCGAACCTAATTGATGTCAAAGTAGATGATTTCTCTAATCTCCTTCAGATACTTAGCTCCTATCGAATTCAATCTTCTGAAGAGGATTCCCTCTTGTGATGGTCCAACATTTCTGATAGTTTTTCAATGAAGTCATTCTACTCTTGGAGCAATCAAAATGACTCCATCGCTTTAGTCAATCCTACATCACTTTGGTCAATCCTGTCATCTAGTCCTCCAAAGTTCTGCCCTTGGCTATCAGCTTCCTTCTGGATAATAAGATTGGGGAAAATCCTTGGTCAAGATAATTTGCACAAAAGAGGAAGAGTTTTGGCCAGTATTTTCCCCTTCTGTCTTCAAGTCTCAGAAGTGACGGATCATCATTTTATCCGTTGTTCATTTTCTTTTGTTGTGTGGAGTTTTGTATTGGATAGATTCAAGTTTCAATGAACTATGCCTTCTTCGCTTGCTTAGTTATCATATGCTTGGGACATCATATTTGTTTCTCCAAAGTGCTTCTCTTTGTAGCATCTTGCTCTTTTTGCCACATGTTGGAGTCTTTAGTAGGAACGTAATAATAGGGTTTTCAAAATTTTGGCCAAGTCTTACTAGACCGTCTCTAGTCGGATCTTCTCTAAATGTGCATCATGGGCCTCTTCTCTTGATGAATTGAAGAATATTTCCGTGACTGATATCTAGTGAGTCTAGAAAGAATGCATTGATCTTGCATACCTTTTTTCCTGCTTTGGGGTTTCTATGGGTGTTCCTGGGTGCCGAGCTGTTTTCCCTTTTTTCTAATGTTCTGCCATGTACTTGCGTGTGCGCGTGCGCGTGCGCGTGTGTGTGTGTGTCATAAGTAATAATGTCAAAAGGATGAATCCAGTAGCAACTGTGCATCTGTTATCCATTTACCAAACCAAATCATCCCAATAATGAATAGCATTTCTGAATGTGTCGATCAATCCAGGTTGACCAAAGCGGTAGTTCCAAATGTCTTGACAGTGTGCCAACTAAATGGCGTGGATGTCAATATGCAGCAAGGAATGATTGGAGGAGTTGATACTTTCTACCAACTGGTACTTGATGCACTAATGAAAAGGAGACCTCAAACACAAAAAAGCTTTAGGGTGCATTTGGAGCCCCTCCATGGCGTAGAAAAAAAATTGTCATTCGCTTTGGTGCTTTTGGGATGGAAAAGACCAAGAAACCAAATCAAGCAGGCACCAACTTCAATGGAAGAAACAGAAGTTTTAATTCTCGAAAAAGATAGATTTTCTTGTTCTTTTTAATACCCAAAATCCCGGACATAAAGAAAAATAACACTAAGAGGGAAAATAAATGAAGAATGTGGCCGAGTAAAGGATACAATGAAAAATAAAAAAGATCAATCACATCAACACCAGAGTTCCAAAACCATAACCAAATTAGGGGCTGAATCAGCGGCCAACAGAAGAAGAAATTAGAATTAGAAGAGAAAGTAAATCAAATTCAAGAAAGAGAGTGGAGAAGGAAGAGAAAACTGACACTCCTCCGGCGACACCACCAGCGATGAGAGATTTGCAAATAGAAAGGATGGCGTGGCTGGGGGCCTTGACGCCCTCGCTGGCGAACTTGGCCTCCTCTGCCAGATTCACGATCGTTGACACCGCCGATTCACCAGTCGTCTTCCCCACCACATCCTCCGATGCCATTTAACAATCAAACTTGGTAAATAGTAAAAAGAAGAAGAAAAATGGATCGGACAACCGACAGATGCTTTCCTTCTTCTTCCCAGAATCACTTATCCAGATTAAACATCGGCATTCAGTAGCTGATGGAGATTTTTTGAGACGCTAAAATGCGCCGGAGGAAGAAAATTGAGGGGTTTTGGTGGAGTTGAGTGACGGCGCCTTTCTTCAGTTAAATAGCGAGGGTGAGAGATATTACCAGACTCTCTGCGTTCCGTTAGTGTGCCCTTTCCGAAAGGAATCTTTTTGATATTCTTAGCCACCCTTTTTGCCACACATGTATCCCCTCTTAATTTTTTTACGCTTCACTTGAAGAGTGAAGGCATATGTGGCAAAAACAGAAGGGTGTATTAGACAAAATAAGGGAGCGTAACGTTGAAACGGAAACCTAGAAGGAGTTGACGGCCGTTTGTTAAATGTAACGAGGATGGATGGAGTGCAGATCGTTCGGAGGAGCGATAAGTACGGGAAAACCCTTCCAAGGTTGACGATTTGGCGAGACCTACCCCTTATTTTTGTAGTTGCCGTTATTGCCCTTGAATTTCCTCTCTCTTCCTCCCCTCGACACTCTCAACGCCGGCAGCAGTGATGTGGATCGATCGATTTAGTCTTAATTTGAGTTTCAGTTGAATTCAGTTAGCAAACTTTACTCAAAATATATTTTACTTAATTGTCTGATTTAAATTTTATAAGTAAAATAAAAATTAATAAAAATAACAAGAGATCAATAGATTTCTATGAAAAAACAATTATATGAGATCGAGATAATAGACTGAGTTTTTTTAATAACAATAGTTATGTTAATAAAAAAATTGAAAATTATGATTACTAAAAGTGTAGTGATTTTTTCACTCTCTAAATTTAAAAAAAAAAATAAAATCAGTTTTGTTATGAGGTATAATTGAGATTTCTTTTAAATTTGATGCATCATTTTCTCATAGTGCAAAAATCACTACCCTACTAAAATCTAGAAATTAATTCTTTTATGAGTTAAGCTAGAAATGAATATCACAATAAATCAACTGTTCAAATTTTTTTACCATATTACTTAATACTCTCTCTATCTCAATTTAGTTGTCGATATGAATTTTGAAATTGTCCTAAAATAGTTGTCCCATTCATATTTGAGTAGCATAAAGTGTGTTGAAAATGGATAAAATCACATTGAGTGCTAATATTATATAGAGAGTTCTTTAAAAAATACAAATGTTTTAAATTATACAATTAAAATAGGACGGAGGGAATATGTTTTAGTAGAATTTACATTTATATTTAACAAAAATCGTAAATAGATTAACCCACGTGCTAACACCCACAATAAATCTCTCCCGCTCTTTTGCCATTGAACATACTATAGAATATCAATTTGTGATAAATTAATTTTTATTAGTGAGATAATTTAAATTTTTTGAAAAATGAGATACATTTAGATCGACCAACTCCAATAAGGACGAAATTATGAAGTTAAGGTGCTAAACAATAATTAGTACATGACAATCTTAGCTGATGTAGCTAATACATGGTGACCTGTATTAGCTGAATATTCAAACTTTAATGCTTAACATTCCATTGTCCTACACACAATGGAGTGTGGACATGTTGGATTGGATAATTCTACATTAGATAAAAAATAAAACTACATACTACCAACCGGCGCCTGACTAAAATGTAAATGGCAGCTAGTGGGTGCAGACATCGGAAGAAATAGAGAATGGGTCCCAGACAAATGAAAAAATGGCCGCTGTGTTTATGGTCAATTGACCAATTGTCGTTTGGTAATGGCTACCCTGAAGATTACATGATTTGTGTGGTATGTGTAGTCTTCTATAATACATTAAAAAGAGTTAGAACATGATATCTCTACCCTAAATCTATAATCTTAACTCAGTTGAATTATCCGTGTAGATTAATAATTTAAATAATTGATGTGACAAATATATAGAAATAATAGTTATAATGGTGATTTGTTTGATAAAAAGGATTTTTTATTTAAATAATAAATTTGATCAAAATTTTATATGTAATTGTTGGTCAAGCTGGATTGTCCTAGAGAGGGGGTGAATAGGACAATTATGGAATTTTAAATTTCTTTAAAACTTTAGTCAATTAAAATTTAGTCTTTACTAATTAATTCAATTGGTCTTCCAAAATATTGAGATATTTAATAAATAATGAATGTGAAGTGAAATCTCAACAAACATAATTTCACCAAACAAGTGTGCTAGAAATATAAGAAATAAACACAAATGCATAAAGTAAGGTGAGGAGGTGAGAAGAAATGGAAAATCTTGATACAAGGATTTTTACGTGATTTGGCAACCTTGCCTACATCCACGACTCAAGTTCACTACTTGAGGATTTCACTAAATTCTCCTTCGAGGGTGGAGAAGAAACATATTACAACATTTGATCTCTTTCACGGATAGAGGTCGAACATATACAACACTTTATTTTCTTTACGGGTGAAGATCGGATCGGCTCAAGAGAGAATCACTATTCTCTCTTTACAAGGGCTACACCAATCCTATATAAATTACACAATGATAGAAATAATTTGATTTTTAGAAAAATACCAAGAACGCTTGTCTGTTGATGCTCTAAGTGGCTTTGACACGTTCTTGAAGATCCTCTCCTTTTCTTGGCTTCTTTGATGAAGTGTAGTAACAACCCGACCCGAATACAGGGCTTAGGGCTTGACTCAGTGTGATATTGTCCGCTCTGGGCCTCGCACACCAGCGAGCCCGCACGGTTTTGCATTTGGGCCCAGGCCCACCTGGCCTGCCCCAAAAGGCCTCACACTTGAATCCACATGAGGTGGCCACTTATGACCCCTCCCCTCTCAACCTTCCCAACCGATGTGGGACTTTTCACCTCTCCCACATCAGGTTGGGGTGGGTATTACAATCACTCCCCCTAAAGCTTCGAGCCGTCCCCGGCTCGACCCGGTCCAATTCAACAACTGCAGGGAAGGAGGAAAGCCCACACAGTCCGAGTGTAGAACCTCGGCTCTGATACCATTAGTAACAACCCGACCCGAATACAGGGCTTAGGGCTTGACTCAGTGTGATATTGTCCGCTCTGGGCCTCGCACACCAGCGAGCCCGCACGGTTTTGCATTTGGGCCCAGGCCCACCTGGCCTGCCCCAAAAGGCCTCACACTTGAATCCACATGAGGTGGCCACTTATGACCCCTCCCCTCTCAACCTTCCCAACCGATGTGGGACTTTTCACCTTTCCCACATCAGGTTGGGGTGGGTATTACAAGTGTTGATGCTCCAATGATGCCCAACCAAGATGTAACAGATGATATTTAGGGATGCTAAAAGGTTTACCTATGAATACAATCTATCCCTAAAGGTTCTCTCAATACACACCCAAGAGTGAGCCTAAGATGCTCAAGATTTGCCTATGAGAGTTTTGAGTGTGAGTGAGATTAAGTTCAAGAACTTTCGTAATCTAACTATGGAATTTTAGTGCTCTTAAAATAATTGAGAGTCTTGGAGAATATTAGAGAGGGTTGTGCTTATCAATAATCAACCTTTGGAATACCCCAAGGTCATACATTTAAAGCCCTCTTGAAGATATGGCCGTTGGAAGTTGAAAACACAAGAATAGAGCCGTTAAAAACTTCCCGTTGCGATTTCAGTCGACTGAACTGAAGAACTGAAGATTCAGTCGATTGAAATGTCCAAAAATGATTGTTGAAACATCTGGGCATAATTCAGCCGACTGAATCTCGACAGTTTTATACACTTCCACTAAAAATATTATAACTTGAGTTCCCGGACTCGGTTTTGAGAGTTATTTAGCTTGTTGGAAAGCTTACTGAGAGATATATCTACTCACCAAATTGGGTCCAATTTAAGGTCCATTTGATACCTCAAATAATCTCTCAAAGTGAGGGTATATGACAAAACTATTTTGATCTGTTTTGCACCCTTTCATTGGAATGCTCATAACTTTAGTTATTCATCTCCAAATTGGGTGTTCTTGGGCTCGTTGAAAAGATCATTGAGATATCTATATACTCACAAAATTTAGTCAAATTTAAAGTCCATTTGATACCTCAAATGATCTATCAAAGTGAGAGTATATGACAAAACTGTTTTGTTCTATTTTATACCCTTTTATTGTAATGCTCATAACTTGAGCTATACATTTCCGAATTGGGTGTTATTAGACTTTTTGAAAAGTTCTTTTAGTTCTATATCAAATCATTAAAATCTTACTAATACTTGGGAACATTTGATAGAAGAAAATCTTGCAAAAAATAGAGCAAAATTCACCTAACCTAAAAAATCCAAATTAGTCCAACTAAATTATAAGTTATGGATTCTAAGGTTTGTCCCAATGGTAATTCTAGGTCTTCAAAGTCATTTCTAAGGTCCAAATACCTGTGTTGGTTGACATTCATGAAGTTCATCCGATTTCGGTGCAATACTTTCCAAATGACGTATCTTCTAGAGCTTCAAACTTGATTTGACTATATAGGTCTTCTAGAGGCACGGTCTTGACACCCGAACAAGGTCACGACAAGTCACACAAATTGACAACTCATGACTGAGTCGAACACAGTCATGGAATTGACAACCCAGTTTGACTCAGGGGAGACAGGTTTAACTTTTAGGCCAATAGTAATAAATAATGAAAACTATTGATTAATGTCACAAAAAATGGTTGGTTGGTTGGTTGAGCCGAGATAAATTTTTAAGGTCTTTTTAAGTTAAATTTTCTATTTCCAAACTCAATCATCTATTTTTAATTTTTTTATGACCTCAGATTTAAAAAAGAAAAAAAAAATAATTTTAAATTTAAAAAGACCTAACAAATATGACTTAAATAATATGATTTGTCAGACTAATGAGAACATGCATGTCTATAAGTTAAAGACTCATTTTAAAAATCATGGTTGATTCATTGAAGAGAGATGATTAAGTGTAAAAGATTTGATAAAAAAAAGTCTAACCTTACATGTTTATCATACAGGAGTGAAATTTGAAAATTTAAAATATACAATTTATTTAAAAATAAATAGTGAAAATGTGTAATATGATTTTATAATATTCAAATCTCCTATATTTATCATTTCTCTCCACTAAATTTTAATGGAAGTAAGGCTAACAAGGCTTTACAAGCACGGCATTCTAACGAGACATGCTATCAAATGGATTATGAGTCCTACATAACTAAGTTCATTTGATAGGTGAATATATAGACATGAAGTATATAAAATTTCACTATCAATTAATAATCCAAGCCATATGATTTTATCCTTTAAAATTTGATGAGTAAAGGCCGTTGATAATCAAAAGATAAAATGACTAAATGGAAGTAAAAACTTCCTATACATTCTATTCATATAGATTTTTTAATATAATCAACTGTGTGGGTGTTAAAATATATTTGATTGGAAGTCTCTTTATGGACTATCTAATTCACAATCTTAAATCTCATAGATAGAAACATCTTATATATCATCATTAATTTCGTATGGTTGATATTCCCACGCCCATTTGCCATGCTTTGAGAAATTTCTTTCTCTTATTTATTTGTTAACGACCTTTATCGGCTGATATTTATTTTTCTGTTTATGAGATTATTCTACAGACAGTCACAAGTCAAACAATTTTAATCAGTTATAAATTTTTTTGAATTTACATATGGAAAATCGCAGGATACCCAATAGAGATATCATGTTATTTTATTTTTTTTTTAATTTGAATAAGTTATTAATGATAAGGAAAACAATAAGATATTGGTTTAATTTGTATTACCATCCTATACAAATATTAGGCCAAACCATATTCGCATGTTTATGCTAAAAATTCCATTAAAAGAAAAAAAAATGATAAAAAATGAATTATTCTAATAATTAGCAATATAGTGTTACTGTTGTGCGTACTTGAGAACAAGTGAGAGTCTTAAAGATTATTCATCATAAAAAAAACAATTAACAATATAGCACTGTTAAAATATTAAGGAATGATTGCTACTATATATATTTATCTATTTATTGGAGTGGATAGCTAGTAGTAGAATTTACATTGTAAATTTTAAAGCCTTTAATTTTATTGATACCATTGTAAAAGAATAATATTATTGTTATATTGATCATATTCCAATTGTAGACCATCACACGCCCGTTACCATTGCAAATTTTACAAAATAATTAAGCAAGTTAAATGATAAAATGGCATGTCTATATATATATATATTGTGTTTCTTGTTTCCGCCAACAACGCTAACAATATAAAGATTATGGTGTTTCTTGTTTCGCTAACAACGCGAACAATGTAAAGATTATGGTGATAGGTCTCTTGCTCATGTTAGGATCATTTCAGGTTACAGTGCTATAAATTTTTAAGTAGTCATTTGATGAGAAACTGCTTTTGTCATTATTTTCTCTTACTGTTAAGGAAATAAATAAAAGAGGTTCTGATTTCTTTCATAAACACGTTAATATTATCATATTGTCATTCTACGCAAAGTCTTGGAGAAGATTAGAACGTAGGGGTTTTAAGGACTAAATCTAGAAAATGGCTAAATTAATCTAAATGGGGAATCATGAGTTCATGATTAGAAAATTCAATTCAATGTTAATTTTTTTTTATGAGGAAGAAATTGAAGATCCCCACCTCTTTTTAAGTACTAGAGCGGATAAAACTTTAGATACATGCAACCTCTACAAGAGATAGGCATCGGGTGACTACAGGACTCGAATTTGGAACTTTTGGTTCGTGAGCCAAAATGTCTACCAGTTGAATTATCCTGTATAAAGCAATGCAATGTTAAATTAATTGTAGAATAAAAGAAAATTGTTTACTTTTAGAGTGGGGTGAAGGTGGGACATGTGCTTCAGACTTATAGCTAATGCTAAAACTAAGAGCCATTGAATCATGTCCTAAACTCTCGAGCATCTATAGACATCTTTACTAAAGTATCATGTATCTTGTTGATTGCAATTTATTTAAAAAGATGATCATTGGTAAAATGGCATAAGGCATTTTGCACCACACATCTTTGTATAAAACTCATCAAATAGAGTGGCAATAGAATTGTTGAATTTTTTATTCTTGAAGATGTAATCCATCAAAAATCATTTTAGTTAGATCAATTAAATTACGTTTGTTAAACTCTTCAAAATTTGATGTTTAAATTGTTTATTATCTTTTAAACTCTAAATCTTTAAAAGCACGACCGATTGATTTACTCAAAGTGAATTTCAATAGACCACATATTTAATAAATGATCCTGTTAATTTACCAACACTACTCTATATGATGGATTCTATATCTAATATATCGCACACTAATACGTGACTGATCATTTCACATTTTTTCTTAATATAAATAAATAAAAAAGTAAGGACAGAATTTGGTCAGTGGCCAAGAAGCCTCTCAAAATTTGTGCAAAGAAGGTCTAATATTGAGGGAATTTTCCATCAAGGTCCTAATTTCTAAGTGCAAGCGTGCAACATTCAGGTTAGGACCAATCCAACAGCCCAATGATAAGAGCCAGGTCATTATTGTTCCTTTTCGTGTTACACATGTCAGGTGATACTTACTTTACTCAAGCCTAGCTCAGTGTACTTTCTTATTGGGCCAGAAGATTGAGCACTTGCTAGTCACATACATGTTAACCAGGGGTCAAAATATCGGCCGATACTGTGCGTATCGGCCGATATAATTCGGTTTTTCAACCACCGAATTATATCGGCCGATACGTATAGTATCGGCCGTACAAAAAAAAATTCGGCCCATATGTCCGAATTTTTGACCGAATTATCGGTCATCATATCGGCCGAATTTTAAAAATTCGGTTTTTTGTTTTTTTTTAAAAAAAAAAAAACTTTTTTTTCATAATAAATATCGGCCGAGATGACCGATATATCGGTCCAAATCTCGGCCGAATCTGGGCCGAATTTGGGCCGAATCGGCCGTTTTTTCCCCCTGAAAACAGTAAATCTCGGGCCTGGGCCCAACTCAAGTTCGGCGATATTTTACCGATATATCGGACGATATCTCATGTCCGATATATCGGGCGAGATCTCGGACGAGATCTCACCTGTCAACCAATTTCTCCCCATCACATCTCTGTGTACAGCGGACTGCAGGATTCAGCTGGTCCGGCATGCCTGAATATTTTATTATTTTTTTTAAATCCAAAAAATCGAACCGGTCAAATTTTTTCCTATAAATACCATTCACCTACATCTCAAATTTCACACCTTATTTTCAAAGAGAAAATCAGATTTTACTATTTATCTTTAAAAAAAATTGCACTCTTCATTACTTGATTTAAGTAAGTTCTAAACGACCCGGATTTGTTTGAAACCGAACGATCCAGACCGTTCAAAGGTTTCTTCATTTACAGATCTACTGATCTTGTAAGTTTTGTAATTTATTTCGATTTATCTGTATTTTATTTTAATTTTTTTAGCCAAAAATAACATAAAAGAAGTTAAAAAATGCTTGAAGTTAAATAAGATATGTAGTAATAAAAGCTGTATATAGGTATTATAATTTTTTTTCCATCTTAATGTATCTGTAGTTAGTTTTTGTGTACTTTGTTAGTTACTATTTTTTTCATTTATTTATTCATTTTTGTTAACTATTTCAACATAAAATAGCATAAATGAAAAAAAAAGTTAGAAAATGATAATACCTATAAAATAACAGATGAACATTTTTCATTTGCTCTTAGTTACTGTTACTAACATGTTAAAATTTACAGCAACATTTTTTACATTCACTTACTCCTTATTTTAATTATTTCATTATTATCTATGGACTATGATATATAAATGTTAGTAAATGGTAAAACCTATAAAATAATACATGAAATTTTTTTATTTGTTGTTATTTAATGTATACTAACTTCTTTTACAGGGATGAAATTTTTTCCTTTTATTTTATTTCTTTTTGTAATTATTTCATTATTATCTATGGAGTATGACATATAAATGTTAGAAAATGGTAAAACCTATAAAATAATACATGAAATTTTTTTATTTTCTGTTATTTAATGTATACTAACTTCTTTTACAGGGATGAAATTTTTTCCTTTTATTTTCTTTATTTTTGTAATTATTTCATTATTATCTATGGTCTATGATATATAAATGTTAGAAAATGGTAAAACCTATAAAATAATACATGAAATTTTTTTATTTGCTGTTATATAATGTGTACTAACTTCTTTTACAAGGATGCAATTTTTTCCTTTTATTTTATTTCTTTTTGTAATTATTTCATTATTATCTATGGACTATGATATATAAATGTTAGAAAATGGTAAAACCTATAAAATAATACATGAACTTTTTTTATTTGCTGTTATTTAATGTATAATAACTTCTTTTAAAGCGATGCAATTTTTTCCTTTTATTTTATTTCTTTTTGTAATTTTCACCATTTTATTACTATTTATATAATTTCCCACTATCGTAACTTCAAAAATATATTAGAAGATGTAAATATCCTATATTTTATGAAAAAATTACATATTCAATAAGCTCATAATTTTCTGCATTTGCTGTAATTTTTTTGGATTTTTTTTAAAAAAAAAAAAAAAAAACGGGGAGGAGAGAGAAAAATAGCGGCCGATATATCGGCCGAACCGATATATCGGCCGATATGAAAAATCGGCCGGGATATCGGCCCGGCCGATTTTTTTACCCCTGATGTTAACCTGCCGAACCTATTGCTAATTGGATTCAGCCCAATGTTTAAGCTCATGAAATTAATCTTCAAAGTATGTATAAATATTTAATCTATACACATATGATAAGTTCAATAGAAAGTGGTCTTTTGAAGCGTGAATCAAATATAAAACTTTATTTTTTAAAGTGAATTCTTAACTGTTAAGTTAATTTTTTTATATTTTAAACTAATCGTAATTAAATCAATTAAACTATATTTTTAAACTCTTTAAAATTTATTTAGTTTAATTATTTTTTAATCTTTAAATTTCACAGTCTTCAAAATATGCCTCAATAATTTGATTTCATATTTTAATATATAGAATAATACAACTCTCACTGTGTTTTAGTTATATCCAAACTAAGGGTGTTTTAAATAGACGATTTCAATAAATTCCTAAAGCAAATGGCAGTTTGGTCTTTTTCTTCGAAAAGATGACAGTTGCCTCTCTCTATATGTGAGATGGATCCATTTATGGATTTTTCAGTGTTGTCGCTTTCTATCTAATTGGGATGAATCGAATACATTATCATGAGGCACAACAAATGGATAAATTCCTGTCTGAAATGTACCAATATTGGTGGGAATTGATGAAGTTTTGGAGAAAGTGAAAAGATATTTTACCAAATAATTTGAAAAAAAAAAAATATATATATATATATATATATATATATATATATATATATATATATATATATATATATATATTCTCATACAAGAAAATGTTTTTAATTGTTTAATATATGATTTTGATGAAAGTGGAAAATGAAGTTTACACCACCATCACTTGTAAGCTCTCTCCGGGCCCCACTTTTGGATAATACAACTTACTAACCCACAAACCTAACACATTGACATCCAACCAAATATCGTCACATCTAGATTCATATTCCCTATTGGCTAGATTTAATCGACTAATTCTATATCTATTGTACATCTATATTGTAATATTTTTTTCAGAGACATCAACATTTTTATAATAGGCAGACGTTCAAATATTAATTGATCTAATATATATCAGTCGATATGTATTATTACTAGTCTATTCAATACATTTTGGTCATTCTGTATTTGTAGACGATTTGGTCACCTATCACTTGTACTGTTGAAACATTGTCTAGGTATTCACATATTATCGGTATATTGTTAATATAATTTTTTATAGTAACAACTTGAGTGTTTGAGTTATATATTCTCGAGTTGTTGAGAATCTTGAGAGCAAAGACATTCAAGTATCTTAGGCTTCATTTAGATGAAGGGTAAATTTTGGAGTCACGAATAATCCTAGATGAAAATCCCTCCTCCAAAAAGGATTTTCAAAAGTTGAAGGGAAGAGGCAGGGCCGGCTCAATCCTAAGGCGAGTTAGGCTACAGCCTTAGGCCCCGATTAAAAAATGCCAAATTTCTTCTATGGCTTTAGCCTCCATTTAGGAAGGCCGAAGTAATAGGAGAAGGGATAGGGAAGATGAGAGTCTGATTTTGCAAGTTGGGAGAGAGGATTTGGGCGAAGAAGATGGTTTTATCTCTTTGGGCGAAGAAGATGGTTTTATCTATTTTCTTTCTTATTTTCTTTGTCTTCAACGCGGCCTTAGGTGAGAATGAGATAGGTTTCCGCGTTCCACTTCCCCGTGTGCACATTTTTAGGGTTTTTTAGAAATACACGTGAGTACTAAGTAAACACGTGAGCTTTATTAGAAACTTAGAGAAATTAGAGGAAACCTTTAATGAATTTCTAACTCACATAAGTGTTTTTTAAATTCAATTATATTTACAAAAAATTTTGTTAAAAAAGTTAAATAAGAATAAGAAATTTAAATATTTAATTAATTTAATTTGTCTTTTTCATATTAATTTTAATAATAGATAAATTTGTATAAAAAAATTTAAAAAAGTTTTGAAGATAAGATTTGATGAATTTAAAGGTAATGTTATCGTATTATTGTAAAACATTAGAATTTCATAAAAAATACTAAAACTAAAAAATAATTCTATTGTACAATGGATTATAAAGTTTTAACTCACTCTCTCGTGCTAGTATATAAAAATAAAAAATTTATACATTTTTTTTTGAAGTGAGTAGATCAAAATTTGAAACTAAAATTCAATTTTAGTCACTTGATTTTACTAGTAAAATTCATATTTTAATTTTTCAAAAAAATATTTTTTGCTTAAAATTTTATTTCTGACTCATCAATTAAATATTAATTAATAATTTAACATTATTTATGATGCGAGTTTGACCATGGTTGAACCTTATTTAACCCAACCTTCCATCGAGACGGTTTGTGTAACGATCCGGTTTTGATAACATTGGGAGAGAGGGTTTTTCTCTCCCCCTTCCTTTTTGTCCTTGCTCATGAGGGAGAGTGGGCCGAGTGAAGCCCACTCAAAATTGGAATTTATTTATTTATTCTCATTTTTTTCTTATATATATATAACTCACAAAAATAAGGTCTTTAAAATTATTGAAATCCGTAGTAAAATTTTGATATAATCTTATTTACGATCAACAATGTCAACAGAAAGATTAAATGAATTAGACATATTATCAATTGAAAATGATATTTTGGCAAAACTTGAATTCAAAATTTTATTTAGTAATTTTGTAACTCTAAAAGCAAGAAAATTAAATTTTAAATAATTTTTTATTATATAATTAAAATTTTAATTAAATATTACTTATAATAATATGTTAAATACCAAGAATACTCCATTTAAATTTTTTGACTTAGGTATAACTGATTTTTTAAGGGATAATGAGGGTTTCAAAGGCAGCCTTAGTTTCGGTGTGCTAATGGTGTAATGGATTTTTCTTGCTTTATTCCTAAATTGCAGTTTGTGCACAAGGGCAGAACAGGGGCAAATTAATTTTATATAGTAGCTAGTTATCTTAAAAGTAAGCTTTTAAAATGCTTAAAATTTAGATGGAGTTGGTTGAAAACCTCGATTCAAGTAATCTAAATTTTTGATCTATTAGCTCATGTTTTTAACCATAAAGTAAATGAAAAAAAAAAAGAATAAATAAAATTTAATACAAATAATAAAGATTTCATTGTAGTGTTAATGAGTCTTTCACAATCTTAATAATTTGTCTTGTTCAACACTAATTTTTTGTGCTACTTGAAAGAAAGAACCAAACAAATTATTAGCTAAATTAACATATTTAAAAATTGATTATGAATATGTTATATATATATATTTGACCCATTGCTAAAAAGAAAAAGTGAAAAATGAGATACAAAAATATTAATGATCATCTTATAAGAGGCTTAACTTCTATGAACTTATAGCACAACTGATAGAGGCTTGTTGTAATTTAACGGTTATCGATTCGAGTCCAATAATGTAAAATAGTCAGTTGGCACATAAAAACCTTAACTTGTTACAAAGATTTATTTATAAATTATTGAGTCTATAAAACTCATATTCTGAATCACCTTCTTAAGTCAATTAAATTTTATTCTCTTCCAATTAATGATTAATTCTTTGAATTTTATTCATTTCTAATTTTACCAATGAGATGGTTCCACTGTTCGAAATGAAAGACAATTAGCACTGCACATTGTATTGCCCAAGTTCAACGTGGTCCCACCACAAGAAAATTGGAGCACCCTTTGTTTCCTGATGTCTCTTGTCTTAACACGCAATAGAAACATAAGAGAGTAACGGATATACAGAGGGAGAAAGATGTAGACAGCGAGAAAGAGATGTCGATAGCAGAGGTATAAATCTCGGAAACGAGATATCTCGATGGATACGCATAGTATTAGTTAGAGGGAAAAAAAATTGGCCTATATAGCCGAGTTCTTAGCCAATTTCTTCTTTTTTATTTTTTTTTAAAAAAGGAATATCAGCCTAGATATCTGCCGATATTTTTTTTTTAAAAAAAAGCCTTTATTTTATTTTATTTTAAATGATTTTTTTTAAAAAAAATGCTACCGAGATTTTCAAAAAAAAAAATTGAGGAAAGAAAAAAAATCTCAGCTGAGAGCCGATATGGAATATCGCCCGAGATCTCGGTCTTGGCGATAATGGACTCCTGATCTAGAGAGGAGTGAATTATAGAGAGAAAGCCAAATGCAAGGATATAAAATAGATGTCTTGCGGGTGATTTCGTGTATCTATGAAATTAATCTCACCTCCAATATGAGGTGGGAACATGGATAATAATCTTGGCTGATACAATTAGATGATCTCGGCCGATATATCGGCAATATGTATGGCCGATATATCGGCCATGGTATCATTAAATATCGATATTTAAAAAAAAAATGATTTCTTAGTGGGTCCGACTGATGTCTTGGCCAATAATGGTCAAATATCAGCCAATATTTTTGATTTTTTTTTTAAACGGGTCTTCTTTCAATTTTTTTAATTCAAAAAAAATTAAAAAAATACCAGCCGATATTACAAAAAAATAAAAAGGAGGTGAATATCTGAGGGATCAGCCGGTCTCTTCGGAGATTTAAACTCCCAGTTGGAAATTACCATGTTATCTAAAAAATATTTAAAAAATAAAGAAAAAGTGAAATAGAAATACAGAGAAGCAAAAAGAGAGAGAAGCATTGACAAAAAGTATAGAAAAAGGTGCATAAAGAGTCCTTTGATGAGCAACGGAACTAGGCTTAAGACTTTTTTTCTTTTTATTTTTATTTTTCAGTTGACTATATTATTCTTTTAAATAAGATTGCATAGCTCATGCATTGAGGTAATCATCAGCAAATCTGATCAAAGGGAAGACCGCTGAATTTCTAAATAACTCGCAGCATTCTCAAAGTGACTACTTTATATTTTGTTTTCTTTGAACTTTTTCTATTATCACGGCGACTCCATGTTTTACTTCTATCACCTATAAACCCCTTTTTCTTCAAGTTTATTGTTATTGAGCTCCAGTGTGTGTTATTACAATTAAATTGATAATTGATTATTGATATTTTAATTTTAAATTTTACAAATATAAAGATGTTGGACAAATTGTTAAAATTCCCTTCATGCAAAAATAAAACAAAATAATATTTACCCTAAAAACACTACTCAAGACAAACTATCCTACCATGAAAGAATCATGGTGGTTAAATGATACATTAAATATGGTATCATGCGGTTTTCTATATGTAAATTTTAAAAAAATATATTGAAAAATGTCTTAGTTGAAAGCAAGAGATACATCTCCTTCCTTTGAGGACCCAATTAATCAGTTTAATGCCCTATACATTTATATTGTTTATAACTTATACACCACAAACTCAAGTATGAATAATGTCCAATTGTCCATCTCATGAGGTAAGATTTTAAGTTCGATTCACGTTCAATTCTTTTAGATCACTCCTTACAGAGTTACTCTCTATCGACAAAATCAGTGTGTGGATTGGGAGGTTTACACTTGCTCGTGAGATTGGTCTCACATCTAATATAAAGTAAGGATACCTATGTTAAAAAAAAAAAAAAAATCTAATCATAGCTTTCTAAATGCATGAGAATTCTACGATAATCCACATATGCTTAGTTTTAGGATTTAATATTTAGGTGGAGAGAGTTTAAATTAATTGGACAAATTACAATAGTTTGATAAATAAATTATTTAGATTCATTTAAAGGTCTTTTTGAATTGTCGATTTACCATTTACATATAGACGGTTCTATGGAGAATTTGTAAAGTTGTCCTCTAGATTGAGAATTTCTTACTTTTACTTTTTTTATTTATTTAAAATATCTTATTTGATAAATTTATGATGGAGGTTAAACCTTTTTTAGTATAAATATGAAAATTTTAAAATTTTATTTTTTCTTATTTACTTTGTAATAATGTATTATTATTTTATAATACATAGAAAGACCCTATTTACTTAGTCATTCAAAGGCACAACAATGTAAATAGGAAAAGCAATGAGAGTTTTACGCTAGGTTTTCTGCAGTTTCTCACACGTTAATTAAAAAAAGGATTTTGCTCAAATTAATTGTTGCAAAAAAGACTCTGCTCGGGTACTCTCTACTTTTTCGATGACTGACAAGAATAGCGTATTTTATTCTATGGATATAACATCGGCTAATAGCTAATCATCGGTTTGCTGGTCTCTTTTATTCTGGCTTACTTTCTTTCTGCAGATTGTTGTACATTGTTTTGTTGGGTGTTGATTTTTTTGCCATGTATCTCCTTTCTTTCTCCTTGTCCGGTTCGAGCTGTAGGCAAAATTTTTTGTATCTTGGGCTCCTTTTTGTTTGAATAACTAACCATATCATTCAAAAAAAAAAAAAAAAGTGAAACACATATCTCATTCTCAATCACAATAATTGTGTTGGATTTGTAAGATAATTTAATTGTTGATCTTATGGGATATATAGGTGAGTACATTTTTGTAAATTAAGCTTATATATCGTAGATGTCGTGCAACACTTGTTCTTCTTACTTATTTTATTTCAAATTCTGTATCTAGGGAAAAATCCCACGTGACAACATGTATTACTAAATTGAAAATGATAAATAGAGTTTTAAGCATTTTCATAATGGAGAAAGAAATGAGAGAGAGAATCAAATATAGAGTGTTGAGCGAGAGAGATCTGACGTGTAAAGGAGTTAGAAACTTAGAATCACTGTATTCTTGCAAGTTAATGATAAGAGACTTGCATTTTTAGTAGCCAACATAATTGGATTTTACTACTAATAGAGTTTAGATTCTCTAATATTTTTAGCATTAGATGATTTATAGTGCTTTTAATCGGTCTGCTTCATATACTAATTTAAATGTGAATTGGTTATTTTAGTCATATAGAAGATGTTGAAATGTTTTATTTTGACAAGTTTACCTCTGAATTGGTACACGACACAACGGTTGATTTTGTACGAAAATGTTAGATTTTGGAAAATTAGAATAAAAAGAATCCAATTAAGAGTAGGGCTGCGACTCGGATTGGATTTTGATCCGACCTGAGAAATCATGCAGGTCGGGTTGAGAATTTTGGATCAACTGGTCGGGTCGTGTTGAAAAGATAAAAATCCACATGCAATTCGAGTCGAGTTGAGGATTTTACAAGTTAACTCGATCCAACCAGACTAAAATTAAGCTAAAATGGATTCAAAATACGGGTTAGATCAGAATTCGGGTTGCTTCGGGTCGGATTGGGTCATGAAGTTTGGATTGAGGATTCGAGTCGAGTCGGCCCGAGTTTCATATATATCAACTCAAGTCGGATTGAGTTTTAAAGAACTCGACCCATTCGACCCAAATTGCATATATACCTTGAAAGATGGCAAATAGGCATTTGATCAAAATCGTAGCAGCAAATTTCAATCATTTAACAAATATGGCGGTCACCTCACACGATCTATAAGGATAAAATTAAAAAAAATTAGAAGGGTGCAAGTTGAATGGATCTGCATGCATTTGCTTGCCTTCAATTAAATCGTAACAATTTAAACTTGCTTTGCTAATCCTATTAGGTAAAAACTGATTTAAATTATTGAGAGACTTATCAATACATCTTCTGCACAAAATAAGATAAATATGAGATGTAAAAGGAAATAACTTGATCACTCAGCACTAGGTCACACAATAATACCGTGTGCATCTAATTTAGGGTCTACTAGATCGAATATTGATAAGTCTTGTAGAAAGTTTTTTTTTTTTTTTTATATATAGTCCATCAAAAATCATTTTAGTAAAATTGATCAAGTCATTTTTCTAAATTTTCAAATTTTGATCATTTTAAATTTTAAATTTTATGATTTTAAGAACTTTATTTAATTAATCTAATCAAGATAGTTTTTGATACATCAAATATTTGAAAAAGACCTTTCTAAGTTCATCACTATTATATTTAATGAACTCCACGTCTATATAGATATAGGAATGATGAAATTATAACTAAGTGCATTGAAAGTGAGGCAGCCTGGCAGTAGAGAAGACAAATAAGAATAGTTGAATTTAGACTAAAATAATTTGGACTCCTAATTTATTAGTTGTGAGTTTCACCTGTATAAGTTTTACTCTGAATTTTCTGTGATTGTCCACATATAAATTCAAAAAAAAAAAATTATTGATTGAGGGTACTTGAAAGAAAAATAATATCTTGACATGCCAAACGTCAAGAATACAGTTTGAATTTTGAAATATCCTCATGAATACTATATTATTCTTAATTTTTTTTATGGTGGTATATAAAGAGTTTTAGAAAATTGAGCCACCTCTGATTGCACAATGTATATATAGATGTACATCTCTAATTACAATTCATTAATCAGCGAACTTGACAAATATAGAATAAAATAAACATAAAAGGTCAACCCTTTCCTCTAATAATATATATTATTCTTAATTTAATAACAGCAAAGCATTAATTCATACAAATATTATTCTTGGTGATTCCTTCACACATCAGTTGGCCAATTTGAGGTTCATAAAGTGATACACTCAAATTTATAAGGAATCTATCGCACTTCAAACACTGTATAAACTTAGAATAATATTCTATAAGCATGCTTTCCTAATTCCTACCTTCTCGGAGGAGAAGCTTCATAAGAGAAAAAATCATCCAAGCATCACAACATGCAATCAAGTGGGCAATAATTCTCTGAAGACAAAAAGAATAGATGACTTTAGAAGGAGGAAAAGAATGATAATGACATCCCTCAATCTCCATTATGAATCTAGGCATCTCTAACTGATGCTGGGAACATAAAATAAAAATTCGACCCTCTACGTTGATTCGGTGGTGAGATTTCTGTTTAAATCAAATGGGTTGGAGTGATAACGAGACATCCGTCTCTAAAAAATAAAAGTCTTGAATTTGATTTTCACTCTATTTTAAAATGCTAGAATTATGTTGTCTGGGAGTAGAAAGGCTCGCAATGTTCTAAGAATTAGTTGGGTGTTCTAAGAAACCTGGACACAATGATCATCAAAAGGAAAAAAAAAAAGTCCAAAAAAAAAAACTATTATATTAGTAGGAGTTGTATAAAATTTCTATCACATCTAATCGTTTTATCTTTTAATTTTGAATTTTGAAAAACTAATGAGTTATATTCATTAAAATTTTAAAGGTCAAGATTATATGATTTAGACGATCAAGTGGTGATAAACTTTATAGTTAGATATCTACGTCTATCACACTCACTGTATAATTTTTTTAATTAATTTGGTGAAAGTTTTCATTAAACAATCTTGCTAGCCATTTTTATCTAATTACATCATTGAAATGCTAATTCATGTATCAAATTTGTAATTAATCCATCATATATTAGGAGTTATGGCATCTTGAGTCTAAAAGCTACTTGCTCGTCAAATTTCATGGCCCCGGTGTCCACTATCAATAATATTTAAAGCTATGCCCCTTTTATTGATCATCAAAGTAAAAGGATAAATGTCATAATTATTTTTTTACAGTTTTCCACACATAAATTCATAAAGGTAAAATGTTCTTAAAAAATTTATTAATCACCTCGCATAAAATCAAACACATTCAAATGCATATAGAATGACTATAACATAGGATAGACACTGGACAAGCCTTTGTTAAGGATCTTAAGTTTTTTTAACCTTGGATGATTTTATTTTATTTTTAAAATAAATAAGAGTTTATCCCCTAAGATATGTCAGGCACTTTGACACTTTCTAATTAACAGTTCCAATTTTAAATGATAAAAGTAATAATTGTTTAATAGTTTGAACTTTTGGGTGGTACCTTGCTTGGCTGGTGACCGCAAACTTTTTGCCTTTTTTTTTTTTCAAAAAAAATCAGTGATACTTAGTTGCCTCTAAATCTAAGACTCTAATGATTATTTATTGTGAATTGGTTTGATGTGATGTAAACTTTCATCTAAAATCATCCTACTAAGAGAGTGTTAAGTTTTACATTTTAAATTAACTCAAAATTCTCGACTATTATTCAAAGTTTAGAATAGATTTTTATTTTTTATGATAAAGGTGTCCAATGCCTTTGAGTATTTGACTAATTCTTAGTATATGTGTAAGTTTCCTTATCTACATGCTCGGTAACTCTACAGAAATGACTCTTTGAAGTGGAGTGAGAATCGAAGTTAGAATTCTTTAGTGTAAATTAAAAACTGAATAAATTTAAACGTGGAATTAAAATTTAATCAAGCTATTGAATTTGAAACATGCGAGACATGAAGAAATTAAGTTCACCATATAAATACATTTAAAACTTAGATTAAAATTAATTCAAACACAAATTCAAATTACGATCCAAAAAAATCCCAATAAAGGGACTCACAAACTTGGAGACTCAACAAGCAAACTTTGCTCAAATTTCACTCGAATTTTCTGTTTTGTACGAAGGTTGGCCAATTTATGAATTTATAAGATTAAATCTAACTCTAAAAAAGAAAAAAGAAATTAAAGAAAAATAAAATAAAAAAGTGGGTGGGCCTGAGGCCCAAAACTTGTCCGAACTGGCCTGTTATTTCTTTTATCTTAATTATTGGGTAAAAAAGGAAGGAAAAAATGTACTCAAGAATCTGCAGATATCAGCTTCAAATCCAACCTTTGATCTTGATCTTTTCTCTAAAAAAACCGGTGCAAAATCTGTTCAAATCTGTCCCAGAATCCAGGCCCAGATTGCTCAATCTGATCCACACGCCTGCAGTCAGATTTCTTCAAAGGATCTGCTGCAAACCTCAGCCGTTGGTTTGATTTATTTCTCTGCAAAAATCCAGGCCCAAATCACGGTGATTGGCCTCCAAATCTCGCCCTCCTTTTCTTAGTTTCTTGCAAAACCCTCCCCAAAATCAGGCCCATATCAGCGCAAATTCCTGGTTGGGTTTCTTGTCATTTGAATGGATTTTTTTGCCAACAATTTCTGGAGTTCCTACTATCTTAAATCCCACAATTGCAAGTGTGATTGATTCTAAGTTGTTGACCTATTTATGTAAGTTGGTGGAAAGGAAGGTCTAATAGAAAACCTTTGTTTTCTTCTTTGTTAAAGACTCAATGACCCAAAGTATTTCTCAATTGGCCAACTGCCACAGGAAGTCCACATATAACATGGGCCATTCTATGGGCTTCGTTACACTTAAGGCCTATTGAACTTTAAACTAAGCATTTGAAGACAATGCTTGATTGAAAAAAAAATTACAATATGATTTTACATATTTATGGGCCCATTAGCTAATCCATTTGAGTGAAGGATGATTTTTTTTGTTTGATAACATGAGTATCTCCACCTCGTATTGGAGGTGGTACTAATTCTACGGGTATGTGTAAACCTCTCAATCCACACACACCAATTAAGTCTACAGGGAATGACCCGTTAAGATTGAGCATGATTTTATTTTCATTTGACAAAAAAACATGTCCTTCTGGATTTAGTTAGACCATCTATTGGGTCTATCTAGATTTATATGAACTATTTGATGGTTCTATTTGGATGGGCCATTTAGTGGGTTATTTTAATTTGGCTGGACCGTCTGAATGGGCTCACTTGATTTGGTATGGATGGTCATCTAGATTTGAATGAATCATTTGGAGGATTCTATGTTTGGAGCATTTTGTGGGCTCATTTGTATTTGGGTGAACCATTTGAATGGTTATATATTTATTTATTTATTTATTTTATAGGAGTTCCATTTGGATTTCAATGGACCATTTGGTGTCTCTTTTGATTAAATTGATCACTTAGTGGGTCCTTTTGCGATCAATGGACTATTGGAAGAGATTAGTTGGACTTTTGGATGGGTTCGACTTGTTGAACAATACAACGTCTTTTCTCTCTTTTTTTTTTCTTTTTCTTTTATAGCCACACAATTGAGCACATCGATTACTAATAAGACTTTAAGGTATTACAGTATGTAGATGTAGTGTGTGGGGCTGGACCATGTTACGGTGCCACCATTTGGTTTGGACGGTTCATGACATGGGTCCAACTTTCAGTTGACCCACTAACATCAATCATGCTTACTCTACTCTTCCAACGTCCACTTGTCTGCTGTATCAAATTCAAGCAGCAGGAAGGTTTCTACTTATACGTCATTATTTTCTTATATATAGAAACATATATTTTATTTTTATGCAGTATTTAATTTTAATATTCAGCATTGTAGACAACTGCATCACTTAGCAATTAATTCTAGCATTTAACATTTTATTCTTACCTAAGCATTCAACATTTCACCATATTCAACATTTTACCTAGAGTTTCTGTTTATAAAAAAAACATTTTACTTAGAGTTTACCGCTGAAGGTAGGACTATTCCTCAGCCCGACCTCAGCCCAAAACCCGCCCAAACCTATTATAAATAAGCGGTTCGGGCTAAATGCCTGAACCCATTTATGTAGACAGTTGGAGTTGGGCATTTCCAAATAGCCCGTGAAAGCCTTTCGGGATTTTTTGTCCGTCTAGTCATTATATATGTACGTGTGTACTTGGGTCATTTTCTAATTTTAAAAAATATTCTAAAATTACATAAAACATAGACCATTCAGATTGAAATTCTACATTTTGAGCTACAAGTATAACAGATTTAGGCTTAAAAATCAATTTTAAATCACTTGATCTTAATGATCAAAGTCATCAAATATTTTTTTAAATATCAAGATAAGGATATTCAGTGGCTTTGACCACTAAAATCAAGTATCTAGAAATTAGATTTTGAGTTCAAATTTGGGCCACTTGAGGGCCATTACCTCTACTTTCAATGTTAACGGTCGTAAATAGGTGGGTTCGAGCTTATTGTTTTTCTAAATGAGCGGACTTTGACTTTAACTTGAAAAGCCCAACATGCTTCGAGGGAGATCAGGCTACAGTAGATATAAACAGGCACGGGCTGTCATAGAGTATAGTTAGATCCGAACCGCGCCTATGAACATCCCTAGTAAAAGATGTTGACTGCTGAATACTTAAATGCTATATGTGGAGTTGAAATGTTAAATACTAAACTTACATATTGACCAGAAATTGTTACTAACGTAAGTATAAAATATTGAATACTACACTTGACTCCTAAATAGTCAGTTAAATGCTGCATTTTGAGGTAAAATGGTGAAATATTATCTTAGACGATGATTGATAAAAAGAAATATTATAATATATTAAAATTTTAAATATCAAAATTAGATAAATAAAGTAATAAAAAACAACAGAACCTTTTTTAACATCAAATTTATTAATAAAGGCCCAAATCCATACAACCAGATATATAGAAGACTGAGACTTGACCCAAGTAGATTAGTAAACTATGATCCATACAAATAGCCAAATAAGGGATTAATTTAGGCATTCATACTTTTACTTAAACTGACACTATCTCTATTTTATCTTTTATTTTATCAATAATAAATTGATAATATTTTTATTTTACCTTTCACTTTTTTAATTTCGTCATGATAAAAGACAAAATGAAAATTATGTTCGATCTTAATAGAGAGAGGGCTTGTCACATTTATCATTGTCAACTGCATATATTAACCTTTTCAGCCCTTCTCAGGATGATTAGGTGGTTTCTTTTCAAACTCAACAGGTCAAAATATATATTGTTATGATATTTTTAGATGTATATATTTTTTTATATTTTAATTAAAGTATCCTCCACAATTTAATTTCCTCGAATAAATACTAAGACCAGCAACTTCAGAGGAATGGATTAGCACACAAGCTGACCAACAAAACATGACGACCAGAGGTTTCCACTAACAAGTTGTCATCCCTTTCAGTTAACCCCTCCACTTTAAGAGTAATATATATTGTTATAATATCTGTGGATATATATTGGCTAATAAGATATATATTGGCTACATATTTATAATATCGTAAAAATTAATTAAAAAAATATAAATATCGATATCGGGTCAGAAATGATTTTCATGTTTTATAATTTCCAAAAAAAAAAAAGGCCGGTTTTGGCATTTTTTTTTTAAATTTTATGTTTTTTTAAAAATGTTGATATAGGCCCGCTATTGTATTAAAACTATATAAGATCATATCGTTCTATATGTATATCTATCTATTCTCGAGTGCGAAACTTAAAAAGATATTTGAACATGTAAATGATCGATATTTAATGAAAAATTACATATCTATTGAGCCCATGATTTTCTTCATTTTCTAAGATTCTTCTTTAATTTAAAATAAAAATAAAAATCAGATGATAAATAAAAATACCGCCGATATAGAATACAACTTGAATTCAAAGCTAAACAATTGGACTTGACTTTAAGTTTAAATATAAATCATTATAAGTCAAAATATTTATTTAATAATTTATTTTTAATCTTAAAAATATAAACTAATATAATTCAACATTTTTCCATCGGATCGTTCGGACTAATTATTCATGTCTAAATTCGATTCGTCCAGACGTCATGCAATCCTACAATAATGTACAGTGTATTATTTAAATAATAAAATCTCCTTAAAAACTTTAAAGTTATTTTTTAAGTATTGTGTATTTCCAAAATTTCTCAAATTGAATATCCAAGTTAATTACGATAACCTGATAAAAATACTTTAATACTTCAAGGTCTTTTGACACTCCCAAATACTTAAAATATAGTATTTTACAAATAATAGTCTATGTTGCCGATGCTACATTAATACATAGTGTATCAGTTAAATAATAAAATCTTCTTTAAAACTTTAAAGTTATTTTTTTAAACACTGTGTATTTCCAAAAAATTTCAAATTGAATATCCGGACTAATTACGATAACCTGATAAAAATACTTTAAGACTTAAAGGTCTTTTAACACTCTCAAATGTATTTTCGGTATAGCCGAGGGATACTCTTATTTGTAAAACACTATATTTTAAGCATTTAGGAGTGCCAAAAGACCTTGAAGTCTTCAATTATTTTTATCGGGTTATTGTAATTAGTCTACATATTCAATTGGACAAATTTTGGAAATAGACAGTGTTTAAAAAATAACTTAAAAGTTTTAAAGAAAATTTTATTATTTAAATAATGTAATGTGCATGACTGTAGCAGCATTGTAGAACGTCCGGACGAATCGAATCTAGGCATGAATAATGTCAGAATGATCCAATGGTTCAAACAACGTAAAAATGTTCTTATCTCGCGTCCAGACCATGCTGACGTGGAAGGGCAGTGCGGTAATTTCCACCAAAAAATACAATTCCTGTGTTTGCATAAAGATTTTGCCCGTGTCTAAATTACTCCTCATATTTTTAATAATATAATAATTATTATTATACTCTATCTATCTATATACTTTTTATAATTATCAAATTCATTATTTAATATAACTCATTAAAATGTTGACACTTTTTTTTTTTAATTTATGTGTGGAAAATTGCAGAATATCCAACGTAAAACTCCCACAGATGATATTCACTAACGTTAAGGTACGTCAAGTAGGACTATAGGGACGCAAACTTGACATTAAGGCACGTCAAATGAGACTATAGGGACTTGAACTTGTCGTTGAGAGACGCCAAAGTGAGAATATAGGGCTCGAACTTGACGTTAAGGCATATCAAGTGAGGATATACGGACTCGATCGGCCTGGAAATTACCTTTAAACTGTCCAGACTTTCCGGTGGAGACAAATGAGACTAATGTTGATAGGTAGAGACTTGATTTCCACTCTTTACCAAATCTCAACCAAGTCCAATGAACATCATGGGTAAAAACTTGCAATCACGAGAGAGACGACTACGCACGCACGCTTGCATTTTGTGGATTATTACAGCCATTGCACTATTGAAAATAAAAAGGTCTCTCACTCACCCAAGTTTACGTGCGGTCAACATAGCTCCATGTGGCCAACTTTGTTGAAAAAATCATGGTATAAATTTACTATTTATGAATAAATTCATATTTTTAAAATAGCTTTAATTGAAAATGAAACTTCTGGAGTTAAATTAATGCTCTATAAAATTCAAAATAGAATCAAATTGGATAAGTATTTAATTTGTATCAATTTCAATTGCATTTTAGTTATAAAAATTCATCATATTAGATTAAAATATTGAAAAACTTAAATTTGTATCAAGTTAAATACAAACGCCTGGTTTTGAGTAAGTTGACATGAGAGAGAAAAAATCTACTGGGTTCACTATGGATGTCACAAAGTAAAGCTTGCATAAAACCCTCTCCAACCTTATCTTACCCTATGAATTTTTTGTTTACTCAATTTATATCAATTTAGAGTTAGATCTAATTTTATTGTTGATTTTGGACTCTTAAAAATCATAGCTTTCTAAATCTAATGAATTTTTTTATGAGAAAATACCATTCAAATTAACCCTCTAGGTGGGCCTTACAAGCCTCATGCATATTGTGGTATATAAGAATTGCCCACAAACGAGTTTGTATGAAGATTGGTGCAAACTGTGATTTGTAAATGTGCGGACTGTTTTGTAATTAGCTTCGCTTGGGCTATGGTCCTTTGTGTTTCTTATGTTCATCAGCTGTTATCCTGGCCCGTGATCTTTGTTTGAGCCTTTGGTTTGGGCTTTGTCGTGCTTTGTCGTGTGCGAGTATCCTGGCCCTGGATGTGGGTGGTCAGTTGTCTTGGATCCTTTTTTGTTGTCTTGTCTTGTTATGGGTTCTCCTGCCTGGCCCGGGATGCGAGCTTACTGTCTGTATTTTTTTTTCGGCTTTTATCTTTTGAATGAATTTCTAACAAATTATTAAGGAAAAATAAACTTTGATTTGTGATGTTTATGGTGGATTCAATGTAGTAGCTATCTCCTTGTGTTTGCACCTTTACTCAATTTGATGCTAATCTAACTTTTTGCAACGTATTGATCTAACTTGCTGAATTTTCATCATCATATAAAATTAAACTTTTACAAACCAAAAAATCAACCATGTTCGATAGTGGAAGGGATAGTTTTAATTTGGATAATTTGTAAATAATTTATATTTTTGTTCTCAGATAACATAAGTATCTTCATTTAATATTGGAGTTGAGATTAATCTACAGATGCATGAAACCACTTTTAACCATCATGTATTAGATAAATTCAAAAGAAGTTGAATCTAAGACCTCTAGTCTAATTCTAAAAATTTAGATTGAGTTAAAAATTATTCTTATAATTTTATAAAAGTTACTCTTAGTGATTTATTAAAGAATAAAGATTTTAGAAAAGATTTTTGTTGGTCAATTTTTAAGAAAGACCACTCAAATCACTTTTCAACATTTGTCCAAATACAACTTGTATCTATTAATCTAATTAAGTAAATGTTTGGTGGATCTCAAATCAAAGTAAATACCTTTCTAAATTTGACTTAACAGTCAACGTTATCCCTATTTATAGGTTCAACACATAGTTGTCAAACAGGATCATGAGCCCTAAAGGATAGATTGAATTTAATCATTTAAAAGATGCATAGGATTGGATCTTCTTTAATGGATCTTAGCCAAAAGCCCAAAAGGTCGAGAAAGGGAAGAAGGATCTTCTTTAAAATAAGCAGGGTTTCACGTGGAAGGTGGGAACCGGAAGGTGCAAAGCCTCCTAATTTGACCATGTAAGGAGTAAGAAACGGAGAACTAGAGTCCACTGCACCGCAGAGAAGACATAATCAAGGGCTGGATTTGGATGAAGGGTAAATTTTAGAGGGGTTAACTGGGGTAATTCTTAGTCAAGAGTTACTTCTGGTGATATGAAAACTTTTTTCTTGAAAAGGATTTTCAAAAGTTGAGGAGAAAAGATAAAAAATTGATTTTTTATCCCCTTCCCTTTAATTATCAAGTAGGGATAATTGGAGGATTACCCCCCTTCCAGACGCAGCATTTGGGCGGCTGAGAAAAGATTATGTACAGGATCTCCTTTAAATTTTATTTTATTAGAAGCTGGCTGACAGACAAGATATATGTGAAGTGGAGTTTTGAGTTTGATTATATTAACTTTAATGAGTCACTTACTGTATATTTAATAGTGTTTATAGATTGAAAGCTTTACACATGAATGCAAAATTAATCTTATCTCCAATGTTAGATTTAAGATACCTGTCTTATAATTTTTTAATAAAAATAGCTTTATCCAATGAAAACCTAAAATCTAAAATCCTTCAGATCTGGATTTTTTTTAATTGTAAACATGAGAAAGTTGAGTGGAGGAGGAGATGCTCATGTTCGTCCTCAAATGTCATCCATGAAAATATTAGAAATTAGGAACATAAAATTCAGATTCACAAATCCTACACAAAATGTCAAATTAACCAACTCTATGTCTATGATCATGACCTGCATCTTGAAATGTAATGTAATTTAATGGCCCACACTATGAAATTGAAAAGCATAGTCAACTTTGCCCCTACTCTCCGAGTCTAAAAACCCATGTGTTCTGCATGGGTTTTTATAGATGTTTATGTAATGTCCATTTTTGTTACATAGGTCGAGAAACGTTCTTCGATTAAGATATGTTCTATTTTACTTTACTTGAATTGCTTTTACAAGTGGACACGCTTTCCTATTTTATTAACAACTGGCACACTAAAGTATATAGTATTATCCAGTACAAGGCTATAGTCCAAGATTCCCTTGTCTGACAGACCTTTGGAAGATTTTTTTTTTTTTTGAAAAATTGATATGAAGAATATTAAAATTTGAATTATCTCTCATTAATCAGATGTATTAACGAGTTGTATAAAAATCAAAATAAGTAAAATATCAATTTTAGATACATAAAACTCACCACAGAGAAAGTTGCTGAGTCAGTGCATCTCAAGTCTCAACCTTAACAATATAGGGCAAGTCAACCTTTAGTTAGATTTATGAAAGTCAAACTTTTATAATGGACAACGATCTTCGTACAGGTACTTGTGTATAACTAGACACGAAAATTAGTAAATTTTTCATTTTATCCCTTTACCCCTTTCTTACGGATAACTTAAAAATAAATTACTGGCGAACCAATGCCTCCAAAACACAATGAGCCGGTGTAATTTGTTCATCGACTATGGGATTTTTTGCTTTTGATTTGGATTTTCATCGTTTTGAAGAATCTATCTGTTAATATAACTTTCTTTTATTACAAAACGAGAATCACTTTTTGACATTGTACCAAATCACAATAGTTGAACTTTTCAGCAGAAACTAGTCCTCCATACAATAGTTAGGGATTTGCTTGAGTTCAACAGAGTAGACTGATTTGATTCTACTGGAAAGGAAATTTTGAGTTTACAATATGTTTATGATTTTTTCTAAACACATTGAAATTTAAAATTATTTAGTTACATGCATGGTAGTTTGTATGAGTATTATTGAAAAGATATTTAAAAGTAAGAACTTAGTGTGATTACTTGATGAGTGAAAACTAATGGACATAATGAAAGAGATATTAGAACTGAGAAGAGATAATAAATAACAAAAATATCTTACCAATTATCTTTTTTTTTTAAAAAAAAAATTACCTGTGAAAAACTATAAAAAATCCAGCTGTAAAACTCCTATGGATTTTCTAACCTTTTCAACACCATCATGCCCATCTAATGAGAAAGATAAAGAAGGATTAACAAGAGTTAAAAAAGAAGAAGTTAAAGACATAAATTATATATTGCATGCCATCATGATTAATTCTTGTATAAGTATTATATCTTCAAAAATGAAATTTGTCTCTTTTCAAAAAAAAAAAAAGTTTTTTAATAGGATAATTATTTAGACACAGGCATTTTCATTCTACATACTATGGGTTTTCAGTTTTTTGAAGGAAATTACCGCATTGCCCTTCCACTCCCGCACCGTATAGACATGAGTTAAGAACATTTTTCTTTCGTTCGGACCATTATTCATGCCTAAATTCCATTCATCCGGACGATCTAGGTTACATATGCCACAGTAATGCTACAATAATGCATAGTGCATTTTGAATAATAAAATCTCCTTTAAAACTTTAAATTTATTTTTTAAGCATTGTGTATTTTCAAAATTTCTCAAATTAAATATCCAAATTAATTACGTTAACTTGATAAAAATACTTTAAGACTTTAAGGTCTTTTGATACTTCCAAATGCTTAAAATACAGTATTTTACAAATAAGGATATCCTGCCGAAAACATACTTCTGGAAGTCCAAACGACAAGTCGTAAAAACCGTTGAACTTCAAATTCAAAACTAAACAAGTATGTGTAATTTAAAAAGTTAGATCTTTCAAATGCTTATTTACCAAAAATAGGTGATATTTTCCCATCTCAAATCCTGTCCCTTCTTCAAAACAAAAAAAAAATCTAGTTAAACAATCATTTGAAAGATGTAAGTTTTCGAATTTCACATATTTGTTCAATTTTGAATTTGGAGTTCAACGGTTTTTACAGTTTGTCATTTGCCCTTTCAGAAGTATATTTTCGAGTTAGTTGAAAGATACCCTTATTTGTAAAATACTGTGTTTTAAGTATTTAGGAATGTCAAAAGAATTTGAAGTCTTAAAGTATTTTTATCAAGTTATCGTAATTAGTCCGGATATTCAATTTGAGAAATTTTGAAAACACATAGTACTTAAAAAATAACTTTAAAATTTTAAAGGAGATTCTATTATTCAAAATGCACTATATAGCGTTACTGTAGCATATGCAATCTCTTCGTCTGGACGAATAGAATTTAAGCATGAATAATGGTTCGAACGATCCGATAGTCCGAACAAAAGAAAAATATTCTTAGCTCACGTTCAAACGGTGTAGGAGCGGAAGGGCAACGCGATAATTTTCTTCAAAAAATTAAAAACTCGTGTTGCATAATAAAAATGTACGTGTATAAATAATTATCCTTTTTAATAATATACCCCGTGTTGCATAATAAAAATGTGTGTATAAATAATTATTTTTTTAATAATATATAGTATATAATTATTAAGTCATGATGATTACTACCAATTATATATGGTCCATCAATAAGTGCTGACAAGAATGTTATGGTTTGCTGTGCTTATTTTATTAAAAACGGTTGTCACATTGCATCATTACATAAGAGAAATTTAGAAAGTGGATGTCCTTGGATTTAAGGATTTTTCTTTCCATGATCCCTTCCTTCCTTCCCTCCCATAAATAGATAGTGTTTGTATCTCCAAAAATTTTCATGAAAAATAATTATAAATTTTAATTTTATTTAATTTACATTTTATAACAAGATATTACATGAAACTAATTCTATAAATATATGAAATTACATAAAACCCTCCTATATTAAGTAAGTTTATAATTAGTCTAATCTAATTTTAGAAATTTAGAGTAACTGAACTATCTGTATGAATTTTAAAATTATTTTAAGTTCAATTGATTCCTAAATTAGTATGAAAATCATCATATAACGCTTACATTATGATGACTTTGTAAGTGATTTCTCTGTATACTTGTTTATGACACATTAGTTGCTTTTCTTAGAAAATCAAATTAAAGAATTTCTATAAAAAAAAAAAATCTTCAAAAATGAAGATACATTCTTCTCCACATGAGAGAAAGTTAATTAAAAAAATATACCAGTCCAAGTAGAGTCAATTTGTATAGTACATGGATCATGATTGATTAAGAAAAATTAAGATTGATAGAAAATATTAGATTAACCATTTAATAAATGGATTAAAATAGTCATTCAGTTTAAGTTTAACTGAGTTCCGGAGTTAGATCAACTTTTAATAAATGAATTATTTCAAGTATAAGTATGATCTGGCCCATTAGAAATTATTGTGATTGCGCCAACTTATTTAATAAGAGAGTCAAAGTGGCTCAACCCATTTAGGCAAGATTAGGTGTTCAAGTTGGATCATTTGATTTTTCAATTAAAAATAAACTAATGTAATAAATAGATCGAATTGATAGGAACTAGGTTTTGCCAACCTCTTAGCAACTCAGTCAAATTAGATGATTTATTTAAGCTTGGTCAAATACTCAATTAAAGAAGATAGATGCTCTATCCTTTAATTGCATCTCTAGGGAATTTCTTATTTTAAATAGTAATATATGAAGGGTCTATTTTTTAAACATATAAACTATTTATTATTTTATATATATATATATATATATATATAAAAAGTAATCAATTAAAATTTTTATAACAGAGGGGAAATACAAGATAAGTGCCCCCTAAGATATCAATTCTTCCTTCTCCTAATTGACCAATTTCCTGTCACTTTAAGCAACTTTATCAATAGATTTCTCTCTCTCCATTTTTTTAATTAAAATTATCCATTTTCTAAATCTGATATGATATTTGGTACGTTCAAATTAACTTATAAAATTCACATGGTTTAAATTAATTAATTTTATTAACGTTGATCGGACAGATAATAGGGATAGATTGTGAGAGTCTTAACATTTTCTGAGCCTTTCCAATCTCCATTTGATTCGGTGGGCCCACAACTACAGGATTTGTCAATGACATGTTCCCATCACTTTCACTTAATTAGATGATAAATTGCCCTAACAAATATTCTATAAAACAATAAGTTAAGAAACACACGTGTCGATACATTAATGGCCATAAGTATAGATGGAAGTGCGACCTTTTGTGTTCGTTAAATTAAATGCTGGACACATCTTAACTATACTTTTTTCACAGCCATCATTCATTTTTGTGACTGGTCTTTTAAAAAAAATAATAATAAAGCTTAAAGTTTAAATAGTTAAATGTTATTAAAAAAATCATGTCGGTAAAAGAGTTTTAACATTTTGTCTTTATTCTATTATCTTAATTTTTATAACCGAGTAACTTACATTACATATATTAAATAGAATAATCAATGTATGGTAGAACTTTATGCAATCTATATTAAAAAAAATAATCTAATTCTATCATCCTAATGATAAAGATGAATTCAAATGGTGCCATGTAGAACTATTTTTAAAAAATCCAGAAGAAAAAGAGGATTTGAGAGTGGGGGAGCTTCAGTGGAAGGGAATGAGATCTTTACTCAGTAATGTAGAGAGATTGAGAGGCATCTGAGAGAAAGAAGTGGGTCTCTTCAACATGCAAGAGGGAGAAAACTGAGATTGAGAGGCATCTGAGAGAAAGAAGTGGGTCTCTTCAACATGCAAGAGGGAGAAAACTTCTTGAGAGCAAGGGGCGTGAGTCGTGAAGAAAATGAAAAGTAAAACAAATTATGTGACACACATAGTTTTTATAGCAACGCAACTTCGGATGATCCGATGGCTAGCCTCAAATGAGCTGATGAACAATTTTGAATCTTCATTGGAAGTCGTCGGATTTTCTTCGGACCATTTTTTAGAGAGTGGAATTTTTTACTATAAAATTTGAGTTATGGAAATCGCTCCGATGGTTAATCGGATGATCCAATTAGGATCCATCGGGTCGGACAATCCGATTAAGGTCCAATCAAGATTAGGTCAGGTCCATGAAGGTCTGATTGGGGGTTGATCACTCTGAGTTTTGGCATTTTTGCACTCTTTCACTAAAACGATCATAATTTAAGTTACGGAGTTCAAATTTGAACAAATTTGGACTCATAAGAAAGCCCATTGACTGATCTATCCAATCAAATACAAATTAGGTCCAAAAGAAAGCCCATTGACTGATCTATCCAATCAAATACAAATTACTGAATTTAGAAATTCATAAATTCCTTAAGAAAATATGAAGAAGGGTCTAGTCATTACAACATATTGAATGACAAAATTGCTATTACACATCTTAATGAGCAAAACTTATGCAACGATGTTGAGATGGTGATACCAAAACATAAAAATTATGTTATTAGTCAACGAGTTTTCTTACGAGCCTAATGGTAAGAGGTCATCTTGTGAAACGATTCACTCTCAAGTTCAATAGGCTACTCTCTGTAGACTTAATCGATATGTGTGGATTGAGAGGTTCACATATACGTAGGATCAGTCTCACCTTCAATGTAGAGTGAGAACACCCATGTTGTTATAAAAAAAATTGTAATACAAAAACATAAAAAATTACTTTATTTCTTTCATTCAAGGATCCATAATAAAGAAGCCCATGTCTGTTTTATTTTTATTTCACTATCTTTCTACAATGGTGCGTGGTATGTGAATTTAAATAATTGGGTCCAGTAATGTCAAATTATCTTGTTAAAAGGTTTGAAGGAAGTGAATTACGATTCTAATCTATTTTAAATAAAGAAAAGAGGAGTATAGAGTCATGACTAAGTTGCAACACCATAATTTCAATAAAGTAAACATGGTTGTATATATTAAATATGAAAAGATGACTATATATGGCAATACAAATACTTTAACTTTTTAAACACTTACTTAAAGAAAATATACTTTAATTTATGCTTCTTAAAATATGTTTTTTGTCAAATTAAATAATATCAAAATTATGACTTTTATTTTTTTAAGAGGTGGTCTACAAAATAATATTTAAGATCAAAATTAAATTATTAATAATTAACTCATAATATTAAATTTTGTATTACAATCATCAAAAAATATTGAATAAATTCAATTTAAAACTTAAGAGGAGAAAGATGGATTTAACTCTTTAAGATAAATGACAAAATGAGCCCATTACCCATATAAGATCCTTGCACCTGTCAAGACGAAAAAACACGCCAATAGATTCACCCTTATTTTTGCTAATAATTACACGGTCGGAATCTCCGACAGAACAAAAACGAAAGGGGAGATGGGTGGTGTTTTCGTAGATAGTGCAGGAGGGATGGGCAATTGAAGGAAAGCCCCTGAAATGGGAGTGATGCATGTGGCAGCGCAATTTTTTTTTTATAGATTCTCCTCCTATAATGGAATCTATTAAGGGAGAACAGAGGGAGGGAGACGTCCCCGTTGCCGAGTCTCGAGTCCCGACTCCTCCATCTTGCAATCTCAATCTTCCTTTTGGCGTCTCAAATACTTCTAATCAGAAGGAAGAAAATTACTCGATCTCTGTTTCTTCCTCCCTCTCTTCCCGTCGCTTCCTCATTTCTGCAGCGGAAGCAGAAACGGCGGCAACAGTAAAGCAGCAGCTACTTTGTAAGGTAAGTTTAGATAAGCCCATCTTGTTGTGGGCCAGCCCCACTTATGGGCCTATTGGGCTTAGGCCCAATAGGGTGACTTATATATTATTGTATTCCTGTGTAAGACACACAGAGAGAGAGTGAGAGACAGAGAGATCTGAAAGGGAGAGACCTTGTAATCCTCTGTACTTGTTTTTCTACATAGTAGATTTGATCTCGCTCCGTGGATGTAGGCGTTCTAGCCGAACCACGTAAATCTTGTGTCGTGTGATTGTGTGTTTGCATTATTTAATTTCTAATCCCCAACAAGTGGTATCAGAGCCGAAGGTTATCGGATTCAGACAAAGTTCCGTCGAATCGGAGTCGGTAAAATCACACAGACGGTCGGAGAACTTCGGACGAAAAATCAGCCGCGTCGGCTGAAGAGGATATCGTTCCATCGATTAGGATTTTTTTTTTTACCGTGAACGGACTGTTCACAGAACTGAAAAAAAAAAAAAAATTAATTACACCGATCTGCTGATAGCAGGTCGGCTGACGGTGGTTAGCAGTGTCGGCGAAAAAGGGGTTTTTCATCAAGTGGAATCGCAGCAGCAGAGTAGTTCATCACAACGGGAGGATTTTCGGAATCCGGCAGACAGATCGAGCGGCCGGCGAAACGGAGAGATTGAGAAGGAAGTGAGGCGGAAAAATAGCGGAAGAAAAGGTTTTTCTCAGATCGCCGGAGCAGCAGCGGCGAATGTCTCCATAGATCCACCAGATCTGAGAACTAATTGCAGCAAGCCAGATCGAAGATAGAAACCCAGTTTTGGGGTTTTTCTTGGCAGCGGCGGCGAGCCTGAAATCAGATCTGATCTCAGATCTGAAATTGAAAAAAAAAAAAAAAAAAACCAGCGACAAAGGGGTTTCTCAGTTTCCTGAGAAAACAGCCAGCAGCCGGAGGTGGTTGAAGCAGCCATACCGGCCAGACCGATCTGAGAACTGATTGCTGCTAGAGGCAGCAAGCCAGATCTGAAAATCGCTGAGCAGAGGCGATCGGAGAAGAAGACGACTGAGCAGCGCCGAAGTCGGAAAGAAAAAAAAAAAAAAAAAAAAACTCTGCAAACAGGGGCGATCGGAGAAGAAGACGACCGAGCAGGAGCAGTTGGCAGCAAGCAAAATCTCCGAGCAGCCAGATCTGAAAATCGCAGAGCAGCACCGACCGAGCACTAGTAGCGGCGTAGACGGCCAGAATCGGGGAAGAAGACACCCAGATCCGAGAATCGCCGGTAGCCATATCTCTCAGAAAATCTGAGAAGAAAGAAACCCAGTTTGGGGTTTTTTTCTCGGCAGCCGGAGGTGGTTGCAGCAAGGCCCCTTCCAGTCGCAGCCAGATCACCGGATTTTGACCGGCGATCAAGATCTGTTCACAGATCTGAGAAGAGAAAGGTTGCAAACGGTTTACAGCAGAAAAAAAAAAAAAAAAAAAAAAAAAAGGAAAAAAAAAAAACAGTGGTCCGCAGGACCATCATTTTCTGTACACCCGCGGGACCACCAGTTCAGGTGCACCCGCAGGACCACCACTTCAGTGCACCCGAGGGACTACAGATTCAGGTACTCCTGCAGCAGGGAAATCAACGGTCCAGAATTGTTTTGCAGTTTCCGGAGTCACCAGGACTCGGAATTGAGATCCGTCTTCGCCTGTACGATCGTGACAGTGAGATCTACACAGTGACCGGTGTGGATCTAGTTTTCTGGAGAGTTGACAGTGAGCGCCAAGCAGTGGCCTTTGTAGAAAGGAGATCAGCTGAGTTCTCTTTTCTCTTATTTTTTCATAACTGTCACTTCTTTTTACACATTATTCTGCTATGTGTATGATTGAACCACCCAAGTGGTGAGGAGTTCGGGGGTATTTGGTTGGATGCTAGTAGTAGATCCCTAGGTTTGTGCAGGGCTACTAATTTACACTGTTGGTTATTTGCTTCCGCATTTGCGCACAAACAGAACAGAGGACAGTGACAGAATGGCATCTAGTTCCAGTTCTACAGTCATGAAATTGGTACCGGGCAATTATCTCCTTTGGAAGACCCGGATGCAAGATCTCCTGATTAAGCATGACTTATATTATCCTCTTTTAGGAGATGCCTCTATGCCTGAAGATATGAAGGCAAAGCCCAAAGAATGGGAGTACAAGCATTTGAAGGCTGTGAGCCTGATCAGGGAGTATGTCGATGACAGCATTCTTCACCATATCACAGCAGAAAAGAAGGCAGATGAACTGTGGACTAAATTGTCTACAATGTATGAGAGCAAGGCGCCAGTGAACAAAGCCTCTGTTATCAAGAGACTGGTGAAACTGACATACAATGAGCACATGTCAATGTCAGAACATCTCAGCAACTTTCAGGGCATGGTGAACCAGTTGGCCAGTGCGAAGATCATATTTGCAGATGAGATTTTGGCTCTTCTTCTCATGGCAACACTACCAGATTCTTTTGAGACTATGGTGATTGCTTTGAGTAACTCTGCACCCGGTGGCGAGCTATCCTTAGAAACAGTCAAGGAGTCCTTGATGAATGAAGAGATGAGACGGAAAGAAAAGGGCATCGTAACTTCTTCTTCCGGAGCATATGTGTCACAGGATAGGGGCAGAAGACATAAAACTCATGGTCGCCAGGACCATAGAAGCAAGAGCAGACCCGGTGGAGGTCACAGATCTCAGAGCAGAGGCAGAGACAGCAGAAAGTGTTTTCACTGTGGCAGAGCAGGGCACTTTAAGAATCAGTGCAGGGTGTGGAAGAGAGAAAATAATCAGACTGTGCAGCATCAGGCACGACAGCCAGCTTCTTCAGACACTACGGCTGCCACAACTCAGGAGCCGCGTACTCTTGTCATAGTGACCACCAGTGAGGGGGAGAGTCTGTCCATTACCCCCTCCTCATCTGAGTGGGTCATTGACACTGGTGCCACTTATCATTATACGCCTCACAGGAGCTTCTTCTCCACATATACATCCGGAGATTTTGGAACAGTTCGGATGGGCAACTCTGCATGTTCCCCTATCACTGGAGTTGGGAACATTACTATAAAGACTAGTCATGGCTGTGAGATTAGTTTGAAGGATGTGAGACATGTGCCAGATATCAGATTGAACCTCATTTCTGCGAGGGTACTCGGCACAGAGGGATACATCAGTACATTCGGCGGAGACCGATGTAAGATCAGCAAGGGGTCGCTTACCATGGCACGAGGGGTGATCAGAGATTACCTGTATGTTTTGACCGGCACAGTTTGCACCGGCCAGATGCACGCAGTACAGAGAGAGACTGCTTTCTCTCTATGGCACCGGAGACTTGCACATCTGAGTGAGAAAGGGCTGCAGATTCTTCAGAGGAAAGCCCTTATTCCACGGACTGAGTGTACCCGGTTAGACAGTTGCGAGCATTGCATCATGGGCAAGCAGACAAGAGCTTCCTTCAATCTAAAGGGCAACATAAAGGCCAGGAAGCTAGACCTAGTATACTCAGACGTTTGTGGACCGATAGAGGTGGAGTCATTGGGCAAGAACAAGTACTTTGTTACCTTTATCGATGATTCTACGAGGAAGTGCTGGATTTACTTCATGAGATCCAAAGATCAGACTTTCTCATTCTTCCGTGAGTTTGTTGCCTCTGTGGAGAGAGAGACGGGTAGAAAACTGAAATGTCTGAGGACCGATAATGGTGGAGAGTACACATCGGGAGAGTTTAAAGAATTCTGCAAGAAGAACGGCATTCGACATGAGTTGACAGTGCCAGGGACTCCCCAGCATAACGGTGTAGCAGAGCGCTACAACCGCACCATTGTTGAGCGAATGCGTTGCATAGTTCACAATGCAAATTTACCCAAGAGATTTTGGAGCGAAGCAGCGAGGACAGCAGTATACCTCATCAACCGCTCACCATCAGCTCCCTTAAATGGTGAAGTGGCAGAATGTTTGTGGACAGGCAGAAAAGTTTCCTACAAGCATCTCAGAGTTTTTGGCTGCGTTTGCTATGCACACATTCCTGATATGTCGAGGAAGAAATTGGATGTAAAGTCGACATTGTGTGCATTTATTGGTTATGGTGGTCCAGAGTTCGGATACAGACTGTGGGATCCAGCTCAGCAGAAAATGTTCAGGAGTCGAGACGTGGTATTCCGTGAAGATGAGTTCTTCAATGAGAACAATAAACCCACATATTCCAGTGACCCAGATCAAGGTCCCATCACCACTCCAGACACATCTCAGTCAACAGCTTCTCCTTCACCTGCACCGCCAGTCAGTCAGTCAGACGACAGTGGGTCAGATGTTCCTTCTAGCAGTCACAGTGACAGTGTTAGTGGGCCAGCAGATACGTCTACAGATGAGACAGTTAATGAGCCGGTACATGATACAGTTGAGGACACAGTGGAGGATGATCAGGACAGAGATAGACAGTTGAGCGAGGGGGAGCACCCCCCCAGTACTTCTACATCGGAGGATGTTATACCTCCTAGGAGATCTGTTAGAGAGCATAACCCATCCAGGAGATACCCAAGTTCCGATTATGTGTTGATGACCAGTGAGGGGGAGCCTGAGAGTTACTCAGAGGCTATAGGCGACAAAAACAGAATTCACTGGGGGAAAGCTATGGTAGAAGAGATGATGTCTCTTAAGAAGAACAACACTTATGAGTTGGTTGATCTACCAGTTGGCAGGAAGGCCCTACAGAACAAATGGGTCTTTCGGGTGAAAAAGGATGGAGAAAAAGTTCTGAAGTATAAAGCCCGTTTAGTGGTGAAGGGCTTTGGACAGAAGAAAGGAGTGGACTTCGACGAGATATTCTCACCAGTGGTGAAGATGAGCTCCATACGAGTTATGTTGGGCTTAGCCGCGAGTCTAGATCTTGAGATTGAACAGATGGACGTGAAGACTGCATTTCTTCACGGTGACCTAGACGAAGAGATCTACATGAAACAACCCGAGGGGTTTGAGTTGAAGGGCAAGGAGAATCTTGTTTGCCGACTCAAGAAGAGCTTGTACGGACTGAAACAGGCACCGCGGCAATGGTACAAGAAGTTTCACTCTTTCATGACAGGACAAGGATACAAACATAGTTCAGGTGACTCATGTGTGTATTATCAGGAGTTCAAGGGTGATCAGTTCATCATCCTGTTATTATATGTGGACGACATGTTGATATTTGGAAAGAGTTCTGAATTCATCAAGTTGTTGAAGGCAGACCTATCAAAGGCGTTTGACATGAAAGATCTTGGCCCTGTTAGACAGATTTTGGGTATGGAGATTCACAGAGATAGAAAGAAAAAGAAGATTATCCTGTCTCAAGAGAAATACATTGAGAAGGTCTTGGAGCGATTCGGCATGAGGGATTGCAACTCCGTTAGCACTCCTCTCACCGCTCACTTCAAGCTCAGTAAGGAATGTTGTTCTTCATCAGAGACAGAGAAAGACAAGATGAGTCAGATTCCATATCAGTCAGCAGTTGGTAGTCTCATGTACGCGATGGTTTGCACGAGACCAGATATAGCACATGCAGTTGGATTGGTGAGCAGATTTATGTCAGACCCAGGACATGATCATTGGGAGGCAGTGAGATGGATCTTCAGATACCTACGAGGTACATCGAGCATGGGCATCATGTTTGGTGGAGACCCTTTTATTACCGGCTACACAGATGCAGATATGGCTGGTGACCTTGATGGTCGCAAGTCCACTTCTGGTTATCTTTTCACATTTGCTGGAGGAGCCGTCAGTTGGCAATCCAAGTTACAGAAGTGTGTAGCACTTTCTACAGCAGAGGCAGAGTACATTGCTGCTACAGAAGCTGGGAAAGAGATGGTTTGGCAAAAGGGATTTCTTCGGGAAATAGGCATCAAACAGGAGGACTACACAGTGTATTGTGACAGTCAGAGCGCCATCGACTTGAGTAAGAATGCCATGTATCACTCAAGAACGAAGCACATTGATTTGAGATATCATTGGTTGAGAGCAGCTATTGAAGAGAAACAGATCAGTGTAAAGAAGATCCATACAGACCACAATCCAGCAGACGCATTCACCAAAGTTCTTTCAAAGAACAAATTTGAGTTCTGCGTAGGGGCATCTGGCCTCTACAGAAGATGACATCCATGTCAGAGTGTTCTCCTCCTCCTGGGGCTGGAGGGGGAGATTGTTGTGGGCCAGCCCCACTTATGGGCCTATTGGGCTTAGGCCCAATAGGGTGACTTATATATTATTGTATTCCTGTGTAAGACACACAGAGAGAGAGTGAGAGACAGAGAGATCTGAAAGGGAGAGACCTTGTAATCCTCTGTACTTGTTTTTCTACATAGTAGATTTGATCTCGCTCCGTGGATGTAGGCGTTCTAGCCGAACCACGTAAATCTTGTGTCGTGTGATTGTGTGTTTGCATTATTTAATTTCTAATCCCCAACACATCTTCTTCTACATCTTCTCGCTGCAGGATATCGGAATCGTGCTTCTTTCGAGTTTACGTGACTGAAAAATTCCTTCTTTTTGAGCTGCCTCCCTGCCTGGCTTTTTCATGTTGGGGATGCAGCTGAAACTTGAAAAAATTATAATAATAAGTAAAAAGGATTCCTTTTTGTTGTTGGAAAGCTTGAGAAAGTTTCGAGCTTTTGCCTTGATTTTGTTCTGCACTTTGAGGATTTTCGGCTTTCTTTCTTTCTTATTTTGACTTTAAATTTGGAGCTTCAGTGCACGGATTTGCCAATTGATTGCACTCTTTCTGTATGATTGCATTTGGATTTCTTGGATTGCTATCTTATTATCTCTATAAAATCGGCTCAATCCCTGTCTATGTGCTAATTCTTTTCTTTTTTTCCAAGCTTTTGTCTTTCCCACCATACCCCAAGTTTTCTTAGGCCGCCACTGCTTTCGAAATTTTTGACCTTTTCTTCATTTTCGTTCTTATTTAATTTTTAGAGAATTGCTTCTCCTTTCAACCGTTTCTGCAGAAATCTTTCCGTGTGCTTATTTAATATTTTATGCTCTTTTTCAGTCAATGGTTGAAAGCCTTCATTTTTCCTTCCTTTTTTTATTGGTTTGAAGTTTCTCCGGTTGACAATTCGTACAAACTTTTATTGGGGGAAAAGACGTACTATTTGTTTCCTAAATTTTAATGATATAATCCCGCGGAAATTGTCAATATCAGATGACTGTGCCGGTTAAATTATCTATTTATTTACTTACTATTATTATTTTTTTCCAAGGCGTCTTGATTGAACAGATCTTCTGGCAACGGAGTTCTGGAGAAGATATTGTTTCCTCAAGATTTCCTCTGCTACTTTAGCAATTAACGCGCTTCCCTGAAATGTCTCAAAATTCTTATATGCTGCAAGACTGTCTGAAAGTTCTTCTATTTTGGTATTCTGTGATTGTATTCATATCTTTATCAAGCATTTAAGATCTCTGAGTTTGATGCAGTAATGTCTGATTCTCCGTTACTTTGTGGGTTAAGGTCTATTACAGAGATTTCTAATCACAACTGCTCCAGGAAGGCTTTGCAGATGTTGGAAGAAATGAAGGTATTCAACAACGAGAGCGTGATAGAAGAATTTGAGGCTATGACAGTGGATGCTGGGAGAGTTCAGAGAGAGACTCTTCAGAAGATTCTGGAACTAAATAGCGAAGGAGAGTATCTGCAGAAGTTAGGCCTCAAAGGAAGAACTGACCCTGATAGTTTCAAGGCGTGTGTTCCATTGGTTACTCACATGGATTTGGAACCGTATATTCAGCGAATTGCAGATGGAGATATGTCACCTGTTCTCACTGGAAGACCTATAACAACCATATCATTGAGGTTTTGTACCCATCCCTCTGTCATTCTCCTTTCTCTTACATGTTTTTCTATGTATGATTTTCCAACTCTAGAGATATTGTTGTCTTACAGTTCTGGTACTACACAAGGAAAGCCCAAATTTCTCCCATTCAATGAAGAGTTGTTGCAATCATCCATGCAGATATTTCGGACATCTTTTGCTTTTAGGAACAGGTAACAAGTCCATTTTCTTTTTATGATTATATTACTCTGCGAACTCGCATGTTAATACTGCGGTCCTATGACGTGCTTCTGTTCAGTGTATTTCTCTGAGAGATACCGTGTTCATCACTTAATTGTGTTTGGGTTCTACTTCTCAACTCATCCCTGTTTGGAGCTGAAATTTGCCACTTGCGAGCCTAACATGCTCATTCAGAGAGCAACTGAATATGTGGTTTTTATAGTTTTTGTTTGTGTTTATCTTTGCATGTATTCAATGTTCTGAAAATCGAAGTCATATCATAAATCGCTTTGGGAATCAAATCATGTCAAAGTGTAAATTATACTGTGATTGTAAGATGCGTTTATGATTTTCTCAAGAAAAGAAAATTATTTAAAAACTTTTAAAATGTAAATAATAAGTTTTCACAATTCACATAGTTTGCAATCAGTTCATCAATATAAATGACAAATGAAATGATGATCATCTGATATGCAGAGGTTGATTGCCACATATTTTAGTAATGTTCAAGATTGGAGAAAGGAACTCATGTGTATGGACCTGTATTTACATGTGATCAAGTATCGCTTATAAAACCAATATTTTGAAAATCAAATAGGATGAACCGTAAGGGAGAAATCAACTTCTACTAAAAACTAATGTATAAATTGAGAAATTTATCCCAAAAAAATACAGGATTCTAAAAAATCAGGATTTAAGCATAAGATTCAAATTGTTTTCTATAAAATTTCATATCAAATTGTAAGATTTTGAAAACTATGTATGTATTCGCTATCAAATTATGTGTCTTGATAGTACATACTTTCCTGAAGGCCTTGGACCCTTTCACTCTTTCATTGATAACATCCAATAATGTCCTATTGACAAAAAAAATTGCAGAGAATACCCTATTGGGAATGGCAAAGCCCTGCAATTCATCTATAGCAGCAAGCAATTCAAAACGAAAGGGGGTCTTACTGCTACGACTGCCACCACAAACTTATACCGCAGTGAACTGTACAAGAACACAATGAAAGACATCAAATCCCAATGTTGTAGCCCTGATGAAGTCATATTTGGTCTTGACTTCCACCAATCTTTATATTGCCATCTTTTATGTGGACTCATCTACTCAGATGAAGTGCAGTTCATATCATCTACTTTTGCACATGGCATTGTGCAAGCATTTCGAACATTTGAGCAACTCTGGGAAGAACTTTGCAGTGATATCAGAGAAGGAGTTCTGTCGAGCAGAATTACTGTTCCATCCATTCGAGCAGCTGTTTCAAAACTCCTAAAGCCTAATCCGGAGCTGGCAGACTCAATATATAAGAAATGCTTGGGATTGAGTAACTGGTATGGAGTGATCCCAGAGCTTTGGCCCAACTGCAAGTACATCTATGGTATTATGACTGGTTCAATGGAGCCGTACTTGAAGAAATTGAGACATTATGCAGGAAATCTGCCACTCCTGAGTGCTGATTATGGGTCTACAGAAGGATGGATAGGTGCAAACATCAACCCGAGAATGCCTCCCGACTTAGTGACCTTTGCTGTGCTTCCTGACATTGGATACTTTGAATTTCTCCCTCTTAAGGAGAAACTTGAGGATAATAAGTCTCAGATGAATGGCTCTACCATTCTCTATACAGAAACAGAACCAATTGGGATGACAGAAGTGAAGGTTGGTGAAGAATATGAAATTATTATCACCAATTTTGCAGGTATTAATGCTTTTGTTGCATTTCTACCTACTATTCTGCAGTACATTCTCTCAACATTATTATAGAAAATCATGCAGATGCTCCAGAAACTTGATGATTTTTAATCATTTAGGACATGATGCTGCACATTCATACTTCAGTAGGCAAAACATGCAAGAAACTGGTCACATCTTCAATTCCCCATTGTTTATTTAGAAGATTTTACTTTCTCCTCTAAATAGTTAAGTTTTTCCCCATCCCTCGTTCTTACCAAATCAGAAGTTCCTTAGATGTTCTTATAATATTCTTTTCAGTGCTTGAGGTCTAAAATATGTTGATAGGTGCTTCAGGTTTTAAGCTGTAGCCACTCACTGCCCTTCATAAGAAGACATCTGACTTTTCTTCCTCAAATGAATTTTACATGGCTGTACGTGTTGTGATTTTTTACTGTTCTTGTTTCACCTTATCGAACTATGAATTGTAATTTGGTAATATGTTTCTACTTTGGGGACATTTTTACTTTAATCTCCTCGAAGTTACTTTTCCATTCCCATTTCAATTTCGTGGAACAATTGTAGAAAGTAGAAACACTCATAAAAATACATCTGAAGTTTTTCTCCATCTACAGGAGTTTTGTCTTGATTTCTGAAAGATTTTTAATCAACAAGGAACTGTTCTATGAAAGTTGCTTCAGCTTTACACAACTCAAGCTGTGAATGGAATATTGACAAGGGTTAGGAAAAACTATGGCAAAGCCCCACTGTCGTTAGACTGTATCACTGGTGATTCTGGTCTGAATGAACTCATTGATTAGATTGCTTTTATTATTTTGCTGTATTTATTGTAGGCTGTGTTAGAAAAGTGGATAGGAACCTTAAAGAATGGTAAATTTGTGAAGTTCATTGTAAAGAATATAGAAACTTAGTCAAAGGAAATTGATGCCATGGTGTTTTATCTCTTGGGAGTTTGATCTGGATGACCTGTTAATGATGAGCAATGAATCCTGTTCTTGAATCTTGATTCAAGACGACAATTCGTTGACTGTTGAAGGTTATACTTCTCATTTTGCAAAAAAACCAGTACATGGTCCTCATTTACTCTAGGATCACTCCCCTAAAGGGAGGTGCCTAACAAGTGTGCTTCATGCTGTTGGAAAAAGTATTGTAATATTTAGGTGACTTTGATGGTACCATCAGATGTTGCAAGTAAGAAATTATGATGCTGGGGAGTTTACAGGATTTATACTTTTTTTTTTACAGTGTATAGTATGAAACATGCAGCATTGTAAACTTGTAGCTATATTCTGCAGAATATTGTCGAACTGAAAGATCGTTTCTGTGTTTCTAAATATCTAAACCCTAGCTCAGTTTCCTTATTGTTTAAGTAGAAATTCATGTCTCACCAAATGAAATTTAAAAACAACCTTGTCCATTAAATGACAGGTTTGTACAGGTATAGGCTGGGTGATGTGGTGAAGGTGAAGGGCTTTCACAACTTGACACCTGAGCTTCAATTTATATACAGGAGAAATCTACTTCTAACCATTAATATAGACAAGAACACTGAGAAGGACTTGCAATTAGCAGTTGAATCAGCAACCAAGCTGTTGGCAAAGGAGAAGCTTGAAGTTGTTGACTTCACAAGCCATGTAGACTTCTCAACAGATCCAGGCCACTATGTAATCTTCTGGGAGCTGAGTGGACAAGCAACTGAAGAGGCCTTGAGTGAGTGTTGCAATTGCTTGGATCAGTCATTCTTAGATGCAGGATATGTAAGTTCTCGGAAGATCAATGCCATTGGAGCTCTAGAGCTTCGGGTGGTCCAGAGAGGAACCTTCCAAAAGATTCTGGATCATTACCTGGGCCTTGGGGCTGCAACGAGCCAATTTAAGACGCCGCGCTGTATCGGTCCCTCGAACAGCACGGTGCTGCAGATTGTGTGCAATAATGTTGTGAAGACCTATTTCAGCACTGCATTTGGTTGAACAATCATTATATGATAATAGGTTTTCATCCTCTTCTCTATTCAATTCTGTTTTGAGAAAATTATAATAGATGGTTAATCCTTGTAAACGTAATGATAGCTATCAGTTTCATTGAGCAGGCCTCCAGCATAAACACTTGGGAGTTTGGGATTTTAGAGTAGAATTAACAGAGGTTTAAACAAAAATAAATGCTCACTGCCCTCCTTAGGGTGGGTTGAGGCCACCTGGTAATGGTGGTGATAGTGATAAGGGTTTAATTGATTTGATCTTAATAATCTGTTGTAGGTCTCATATTCAAGCATAAACCTTTCAAATAGGCTCATTACCATGGTAAGAAGGGGTCTCGGTTGCCTGCACGTAGGGTAATGTCTTGTATTCATGTGCAAGGTGATCATTAATCTCATTCAACAATCAGTGGGCCATTGACGTTGGCACGACCCATTACATCTGAGGGCTTAAGCAAACAAAAACAGCGGCATCATTACTGGCTTTCCATTTCTGGGCTACCAATTCCTATCTTGACGATGTATACCATTCATTCATTTAGATGTAAATTTCGTATATGGACCTTAGCTGAACTGATAATTACCATTGGACAACCTAAGTACAAAGATCAATAGGCCGTTGATGTTGGCACGACCCATTACATCTGAGGACTTGAGAAAACAAAAACAGTTGCGTCATTACTGACTTTCCATTTCTGGGCTACCAATTCCTATCTTCATGTATATCATTCATTCATTCAGATGGAAATTTCGTACATGAACCTTAGCTGAACTGATAATTACCATTCGACAACCCAAGTACAAGATGTTTTTACATGGAAAACGGATGATTGGAAAGAAATATGGTTGAAGGTTGTGTGGAGAGAGAGAGAGAGAGATATTTTGACATCTAGCACTCCTTTACTAAGAGGTGCAATGTCCTTGCTCTACATTACAGGTTTAGATGAAAATCTTTTTCCAGTGTCTTTGAATAAAGCCAGGATCCTGTTGGAATTTTGGTTAAAAACAACTGTACCTACCCACAATAGGGGCTCAATTGTGGGTGATGGCCAGCTTCAGACCATCTTCATAGGATTGGAAAATGTGGTTGGGACATCAATCCTGCTACCTGTCATGCTTCAAGTATGTGGAGGGTCATCTGTGAGTGTATTGATAGATTCAAGCAAGGCATTCGATTTGAAGTGCGCTTGCCATCCAATTCCCTTCTCATCATCGTCTGTCCCTTTCTCCTGATGGATTGATCGACGATTTCTATTCTGTTGTTGGTGACCAATTTGTGTGAGATATTTGCTCTTGCCAGAACTTGTGAAATGGATAATCTCTCACAGCTTTTACTCCATCTGAATGCGGTTTCATATTTCTGTTGTGGAGGCCGCTTCTTTGCTTTTGGTGGCCTGATTCTTGCGGTGCCTTCTCAGTTTTAAGTCTTTTTTTAGTGGAGCAGCCACATTAGATCTTTACTGTCAGCGGATCCTTCCATTTGGTCCTCAAAAGCTCCACCTAAGGTCATTAGTTTCCTTTCGACCGCTGTACAATGAAAGATTCTTACCCAAGACAATAAAAAAGAGATTTTGATTAGTGCTTGCCCTCTATGTCTGCTAAAGTCCGTAGTGGACAACCGTATATTTCATTACTCGTCGTCTTTTGTTTGAAATGCCTTCATTATCTGATATGCCACCCGTCTTACAAAATAATAAATCTAGAGAAATGTTACATGTAGAGTTTTTATGAGTAGTGAGAGAGCTTAAAAGAGAACATTGAGGACTTTATATGACAAATTTAAAAATGGAAATATGTGTGATATGGATATATTTTCCTTAAGCCCACGGTCTATAGGATTCACTATAAAATAAAAGTGAATGATTTTACTTATGTATTCAAAATAAAAGTTTATAAATAGTATATACTGATTCCATTAACACTTTTTACCTTTTCAAGGCATGTGTTAAAGTAAATGGTCAAGAACACATATTAATGTGACATTTTTTTATCTATAGAAATAATTTTTTTATGTGATATTGAATGTACAGTAAGCAAAATGACAATAATACGCATCTTCTTTTAAGACAAGAGGTATTCGGCATATATTTTTATCACTTAAATGACAATAAGTACAGAAGATGATAAGTCTTATTTTTTATTATAAAAGATATTAATATTATTGTAAATGAGGTGTAGCTCAACTGATTGCCACTCAGTTCACAATTTTTCACACGTAAAAAAAAAAAGGGTAGTGATCCTCTTACAGGAGGTTTGTGTAAGCAGACACGGATTTTAGTATATTGTCAATTTTACCTTTTACATGAACATTAAAATTGGTTCACCAACCCTTTGTATAAACAGTAAAATCGGCTCGCCGAAATTTAAATGAACAATAAATCTGTTCACCGAAATTTTACTGTTCAAGCGAAAGGTCTAATTTTAGTGTTCACATGAATGGGTAAAATTAAAAATAAATTAAAGCCCTTATTAAATTACAAAAAATAACCATTGTAAAATCGCTATCCTGAAATATATCAAAATCTAAAGGGCAAACTGGAAAAATGTTCACCGAATTGACATAAAGCCTGTTCTCAACTCACAATTTCTTATCTAAGCGAGTCCTTTGACTCGTGACTCTGTAGCCCCTCTTATCCGTGTTTCTAGTTGTAGATATGTCTTAGGTTCTTAGCTGAAAAAAAAAAAATTTGGGAAAAAGATAAGAATCGGTAATTCTTCATGAATCACGTGAAATCTTTCTTCTCTTTTTAACTTCCTTTTTTCTAAAAATGAGCAACGATTCAAACATTCCCACATGACTAGCGCTGCTTTGTCAAAGTATCAGTGTATAAATCAATTTTCAATAAAATATATCATTTTCCTAAATTCTATTTGTATATGAATCACTTCTTCCCTTTTAATTCCATCTACATTTCAAGGAAAAGAACAGTAAGACAGATATTTTTTTTATAATAAGAGATATTTTAGATAATGACAATTGGACAAAAAAATAAGTTTAGTGTCTCTGATTATAGAAATTATCAGTGTTCTTATCACTAGTTCTTTCAATGCCCCCAATCGAGAACAACCCAACCCATGTAAGATTATGATTTATGAATTGGATGGCTCAAAATGAAGCATTGTGGGAATGATGGCCTTCCCATTCTCTGGCTTTTGAGTTTTTTTCCTAAAACATATTCTTAATTTTTTGAATTTATTTAAAAAAAGCCCCTATGTTTATCATAATTAAAAAAAAAAAAATTCTTAACTCCATCACCTTAGTTTACTAACGATAAATTGATTTTTTCTGTAAATTTGTTTAGATTGCATGTCATAAGAATTGCTTGGAGGTCAATACCACTCAACGAGTAACATCGACCCAAAAATAGTATTCATAGATTAGAAACATCTCAAAAATCAACTAAATTAGATGATCAAAGAATTAGATTTTACAGCTAAAAATAACAAATATGGAAATAATTTGAAATTTAATAGAACAATTGACTGTAGCTATGATCATAGTTGAGTTAGAGACATGTAGTGACCAGTGAGTGCAAAGAAGGAAGGTGGGTGAGAGAAAGGTCACATGTGGACTATAAAGTACTTCTCACAGTGTAAACTATTCTCTACAAGCATAAATGATTTTCAAAAGAAAATTAACCTTTAGCCAACATGATCAAAGGTTTTTTTAAGAATTTTTATCAAAAGGTTAAGAGTTTTTTTAGAATTATAAAAAAAGGTCAAGAGATTTTTTAAAACAAATTGAGATAATGAAAAAAGATTTTTTTTAAATGAAAAGGTCGCATATGTTTCATGCCTATACAACCTTACAACTCGGGCGGGTTGGACTAGGTTTCTAGGTCTTATTGGGCACGAGCCTAAATTGCAATTAAGAATCTAACCTAGAGCTCAAGCTTGAGTTAATTCGAACTAGTCAAACTCGAGTTTGACCCAAATTTATATATGTAAGGCTCTATCCCGATTTTAAACCCACGATGTATATGGGAGCTTATCAGGGCTCGGGCTTTTTTAGACCCAAATTTAAGCTCATGCTTTTATGTACTAGGTCCGAAGCTGACACAAATTCTAATTTGAGCTTAATATTTGAATACTAAAGTGAGCCCGACCCAAGCTCAAATCTACCCGAACCCAAGCTTTTTGGGTTTTTTATTCGGGCTAAGGTGAGGCCCGACTGAAGTTGCACCCCTATCCCTATACTAAGTAAGTTCTTTTGAATGCAAAAATGGGCTTAAATTTAGTGCATGGCAAGTCGGATCCTTGGACCTACTTGTATCATTTTGTGGGACACAGGCCTTTGAGTCCAACCATTGGATCATTGAAGAGCATCGCCATGTTTGACTCTTCTGCAAGGAATTACATTGAATTTTGAAAGACACTGCTACTTATACCATTGATTTTTTAATGGGTGACTTAATTACCTACCTACCAACCAATTAATTGTCTACGTGAGTTTAAAGAGCGAGAGAAAATAAATGGGAAATAATAAATGGATATATTGACTTTTCGACAATTAAATTGAGTGTGCAAATGTGGATCATGTTTTGTACTATTATGTTTAACCACGTCTATGGTTGTTGTCATTATCATCACTGTTGAAGTCAAAATTAAATCTATTTAAAGTTGATTTTTTTTTTTATATTTACTTTTTTTTTTATCTGATCCTATTATAAATTACACTGTTAATGACTCTATTATTAATCATAGCTTTTCTCTTTTCTATTTATATTTTTAGTAGTTTACTCTTTATTTAACCTCTCAACTATATATATTAGAACCATCTCATGTCTAAAAGCTAACTTAAATGAATTTCATGTCTAAGTACATTGAAAAATCTATTTGATTAAATTAATGATACATTTCCTCATCTGTCCAACCAAAGTTTAGACCAATTTGATGCGACTCGGTCTTGATTGCTTGTGGTTCTAAGAAATTAGAGAGTCCTGAGTCATAAGTCCCAACGATTTCTGTCGAGGCTTGGAAATTTACAGGATGCACGCCATCATCTCATTGGCGTGATTTGGCCAATAAAGAGTTTATAAGACCTATTCTGATCTGCATCTTCAAAGGAAAATTCAAACATATTTTAAAATAATATTCATAGATATTATTTTTGAGATATTAATGGCAATTAGTAATATTAAGATATTTTAAGTTCTTAGATTTTTACCTGAAAATTAATGGAAAAATCTTGCAAAAAATATAATATTTAAAAAGTAATAAAAATTTAATAAATTAAAAATATTAATAAGGAATTTATCGTAATAGTATTGCAATATTATTATTTATTGCATTTTTAACATAATTTTATCAAGAATTTACTTGCCGTACTGATAAATAAAGGTTATTAATGCAGTAATAATATTTTACCAATAAAAATGTGATAAATTTGAAAAAGAGAAAATAAGTGAGAAAATTATCTCATGAAGACTCTATAAAACACTTTACAAAGTATAAACTATTTGCTACAATCATAAATAATTTTTTTAAAAAAAAGAGTTGATCTCTGGTTAACATGGCTCAAGATCTTCTTAAATTATTATCAAAAGCTTGGAGTTTTAAGAATTATGAAAATAAAGAATTTTTTGGATTTATTTCTAAAGTCTTGCCTAAGGTGGCATTATAGTGTCTCCCCCGTGCATCACACATGACGCTATAGTGGGCGTTGGTGGGAAGTTGGCATCTGCACGTGCATCACGAATGCTACATTGTATACTTGATACTGTCCGCTAAACTCCATAAATGGTCACCGGTGTACATTGTTCACAGGTATGCAATGTATGCATCTGCGTGGAGCTAATATGAATTTTATGTGTTGAATCGATTATATATTATTTTAATTAAATTTATAATACTATTTTTAGTTTTTTAAATTTGATAGTTCCATAATTTATGTTTAATTACTATATTTTTATGATCTTTCAAATATGGGTTGATATAATTATTTGAAATTATTTTTGATTAATATCATATTTAAGGATAGAATTTTTCTTATGAAATTCATTGGATAAAATTTTGTAAAATAATCACCTACATCTTGGTCGTGTACACTGCTATGCTATACACCTAGGCATGAGACTCATGAAATAGAGTAGTGATAAGTCTTTCTTTAAATATGTAGTTATCAAAAATCATTTTGATTAAATTAAAGAAGTAAATTTTTTTCTATTAATTAATTTTTTAATTTTGTGATTTTAAAAATCATTTGACTTGATTGATTTAATAAAAATGCTTTTTATGAACAATATATTTAGAGAAAAACCTCTCTAATTATCTCATTACTATACTATTTGATTAAGATTTAAAAATAACATTGCAAAGTTACTGTGAAGGTGATCATTCCTTTGAAACTTTTTGTAGAACAGGCAAAATCTAATTTGGCTCGATTGTCGAAACCAATTATTTAATAAATAGTAGACTCAACTTATCCCATTTTATTTTACTTGACATGAACTTATTTCTAAATTAGTAAACCCAACTCAGTGAACGATCACCACATCTTTATGTAACAAATTCAACTTTATGCAGACTTTAAAGAATAATATTGTTTGAGTCTTACTAAAAAAAAGTCTTATCCTATAATCAAAATAATTTAAGTCTGAAGAATTAATTTGATGATCAATTCTTATCTTTGTTTGTAGAAAGTTTTGATATCAAGTCTCATTTAATATAAAAAATATCACAATCTATGATTTGTATCCGATATGTGTGAATAAGAAGATTTACACATGCTTCAAGAGTTAGTAAATTAAAAGAGTGATATTAAAAAAATAATCAAAATAATCCAATCCAAATCTAACGTGAGTTGAACATGAAATTGATCAAAATCAACTAACAAACCCAATGCAAAGTCTCCTTACAAACTACATGATGGATGATAAGTGGTAAGAGCGTAAATAGAGAGAAATGACGTGTAATTTATAATGCGCGAAATGATAATGGATTGACTCAGTAGTAAGTGTCCAAGTGAGCAGTACCCACCTCAGGCCCAGGCCCAGCCACAAAACGTTAAGAGTGGCTGGATTAATGATGCTTACCTATGAATTTTCAATGCAGTGAAAGAGAGATGAGACTCAGATAAGCAACGTTAACCAGGAAAATTTATTAAAAGATGAAAGAGGAAGCAAGAGCAGTACACCACACCCACCAAACTCCATATGAAATAACAAATCTGCACATGTCTCCTTCTCGTCTCCATGACATTGGTCGAGAATATCGCTGACTGATTATTCGCTGTTTCTATTATCTACTTCTACAATGGCAGCAGCACATTTCAATCTCATTTTTCAGAAATGAATGTGGTGCAGATGCAGAGGAAAGAAGAAGAAGAAGAAGAAGAGCAGAGAGGAGATGGAATTGCTGTTTGGGATTGTGGAAGCCCATTGTATGATTCCTTTGAATTGGCTTCTCTGGGTCATGTTCTAGAACGTCATCTAATGGCCTTGCCTCATTCCAATGTTGCTTTAGATGAGATCCATGTAAGCCCATTGTCAGCGTCTGACGGAAAGCCTCCCGTCAACAGCAAAGGCTTCTTCAGAGTGATCTGGTGCACGAGGAGGAAGAAGAAGAAGAAGAAGAGAAACACGAGGCAGGTGAGCTTTCATGGGATTTGGACTCTATTTGTCTTCTGGAGAAAGTAGACTTCTAAATCGAGGTTTTCCCATTTCCTAAGAATCTAATGACAAGCTATTAAATTAACCATCAAATTACTGTTTTTTTATCTTCAAAGAAGCTTTATAATATGGATGTTGTATTTACCATAAGAGCAGTGATTTTTTCACCTTATAATTTTTCTTACGGTGCACTTCATTTAAAAGAAAATTCTAATTTTGTTCTTACATCTCTCTTTATCTTTTTTTCCCTCTTTTCAAAAAGTAAAGATAGAATTAGAATTTGCTTTACAGAGAGTGTACTGTGAAAAAAATGATGGTGTAAGAACTACTATCTTGTAATAAAAGGAGAACGAACTTTCCATAGGCATTTTGTATAACAAAACATGAGATTTTAGGTATTGTCCATTTTACTCTTCCAGTGCTGTACGAAAGCATTTAAAAAAAGCTCAGTGATCCGATTTATTATTATGTATGAAAAAAATAGCCTCACTTAAATAAATTTCAGTGATTCAATTTATACTGCAGTGGAAGGGTCGGTGATCCAGTCAATGATCCAGCTATTCGGTTAGTAATCTAGCGAGTCAATTCAAAGAGTTCGACGAGCCAATTCGAAGGACAAAATGCGTGTTTTATTATATAAAATACCACGAGAATAATCGTTACCCATAATAAAGGAGATATTACTTGCTACTTTTTATAACTTCATATTTTTTATGGTAAAAAAATGTAAATGGAAAGATGTAAGATTTTATCTTCTGAATAGCATCATAATGGAAATGTGGGTCCATATGATACCTATTCACATTGTATCTATTTGTTTAGAGTCTAAGTAATATATAATGTAATGAGCATTGAGGTATAGGTGATACAGTCATATATCATTATTATTTTGACAAATAATGTGACAAGATGTCAGCCTCGTAACGCTCAATAGCTCGGCCATATATAAACGTGTTTATTCAGACTCAAGTTTGGGGCGAAAAGCATTTCTAAAGGACTTCTACTTTTTCATCGTTCTTTTCGTCTTCATATAATTGTCCTCTTCGGAACTCGGAAAAAAGATTTGGAGTGCCGATACGGCCGTATTGGTGTACTGATATTATCGGTCACTACCGCTTGGTTGACATGTATTCTTTCTCTTTTGATTGTTTTAAATTAAAATAAATAAATAAATTATGTACTTCATTTTAATATAATTTTATCATTATTTAGTGATCGTGATTTTGAAGTTATGTAATTGAGAATTTTAAGATATTTTAAAAAAATATGAGAAAAACTACAAAAATTCTAGAAACATGGAAAATAAAGTCTAATAATTTTTACTACTTTTCTCTTAAAGACTTAGCCATTTTGAATTATTTTTATCAATTTTTTCAAATTATGACTCTTAAATAATTTCAAATTTAATAATAAAGTGTGGAATTTTCTTTCTTACTTCAATCTCCATATATACTAGTAGAAGTTGTATCCTACTCGTAATAAAGGAGTGGAGAACATGTCTTGCTCCAAATAAAAGTGTAAGAACCGTATTCTACAGGCACTAAGGCGTGGATACTTTAAATAGTAATGTCTAAAAGTAGCAAGTGTAATTATTTTCTATTCAAGTTTGGAATACCAGGTGCATAAAAAATCTCTTCTAGAGCATCTTCAAAATAGCCATGGATCATAAGATAATCACAGTCAAAATTTTTAAAAATCAAAAGTCAAACTTTGACTATAATTTTAGAAGGATAAACTATGTCGAAACGTCTTAAAAGTAGTACTCATTCATAATGAATAAGTCTTAACTAAATGAGCACGTAACTCTCTAAATCCTTTTTCCAAAGCCTCTGGAATTGCTTCAATCGAAGTCTGTATGACAAAGTTATGTCTATTTTACTGTAAACACTCTGTTTAATAAATATTTTGATATCACGTAATCTGGATGCCATCATGACTATGCACAAGAGATCCTCTTGAATCAGGAAGATCTAATGAACAATTCGAACTTAGACAGTTTGAATCTCACAAAATGGACCAAAAATTGCTCCAAATCAAATCCTAAATAGTCATTACGGACTTTAAAAAAAAAAAAAAAAATGCAATGGGCAGCAACATGTCGCCACTGCGGTGGCTTACTGCACCACAACGATGCACGGCTGCCACACATTGATAATGTACGATCAAAATAATTGGCTAAATCCTATGAAACCATTTTTAGAAGTTTATTAATATTTTTTTATAAAACAAATAGATTTCATTTTGTAAATCACCAAAGGTATCTTAGTGAGATAGGTCGAGTTTTTAGTCCACCAAAGCTGGTCGTGGATCAACCTTAATTAGTCAAACCAATTCAAAGCCGAATTCTATTTGTACGATCTGAGCCCGATTTTAGGCTTTCTTGGACCTAGAATGAAAAGTTCTTTGTATTATTCCATTAGAGTATGAATAATTTATAATATAAATTTCATATTTATACACAATATTAGTAGATTTATAAATGATGACTTCAATTCAAACTTTTAAGCCAAACATAGGTTTTCATGTACTAGCCTCAGCTCAACCTAAATATTAATTCGGGAAAAAAATAGTCAAATCCTAGCTCGGGTTTAACCAAGCCTAAACTTTTTTAAGCTTTTCATGTAGGGTTCGCTTAGACCCAATTCAAGTTCCACTCTTGTGAATTTGAGCCACATTATGTATAATTTAATTTTCTTTAATTAAGATTGTATATAAACATAAAAATTATATAGCATATAATTTATATTTTTATTAGAATAGTGCAAAAGAAATTTCATTTTAAGCTCAAAGAAGCTCGAGTACAAGCTTGCATATATTTTAGACTTGAAATTGGATTCAGATCCTAAATTTACAGTTTAAGATGGGCTTGAGTTTGACTAATTCGACTTAGGCATAGCCTCTAACTCTATCATTGCAATTTAACCCAGAAATTAGGCAGGCCCAAAACATAGGCCCATCTAGCCCAAGTTATGTCGCTATCCCAAAGTGAGTGCCCTACGACAGTTTTAGTTTCAATTCTATGCATGAATCACTGGATATTTGATTTTTTTTAGCTTTTTTTTGTTTTTGTTTTTTTATGACTGAAGATGTTCAGGTGTTCGACCTGACTAATTATTCGAAATATGTGCACGTCTCCCTACACATATGCTGAGTTAAAGTTGTAGGACTTTACTCTATATATATCCTACGGAGAGTGATCCTTCACTAGAATTATCAGAGATTGAATCAAAGACTTCAATTCTTGTGTCTCAAGTCTCAACCATTAAGCCAAGTTTTGAATTTTTTTTTAACTTTTGAACTAAGTTTTTCTGTGAGGGCGTGAAACTCTTGGAACCTTTAAATTTTAAATGTGGGTCACTATTTTATTTATACAACTCACATTTTGATTTTCATTCACCCATAATTTTATTTATTTTTTTAATTTAAACTTTAAACTTAGACTAACAAATCCAAGTTAAGTCAAATTAAATCACAAGTCAACTTAATATAATTAAATAATTTAGACTTATATAGTGGGTGCATTGTTTTAGATTGTTTTAAACACAGAAATATTTATAAAAATAAGCCTTCTAATCACTACATAGTACAAACGATTAAATTTAAAAAAAAATATAAAAAGGTATATATATATATATATATATATATATATATATAGAGGAAGAGAGATATATAACTCATTAATTTGTGTGAATTGAGTTATTCAAGATTTAGTTATATTACAACAAATTAAAAATAGATCAATCTTTTCCTATCTAGACTAGATTTATATTTTAAATGAATTAATCAACTCATTCGTATTTCAAATTAAATTAAACTAAGTTTAAGTTGATCTAATAGTTTTCATTCGCATGTGACACTATTTAAGTATTTATCATTTTCTTTGAGTGTCTACAGTCGACGAAGGAAGCCTATAAATGAATAATAGGTTTTATATAATCGAGTGCACTGAATTAATAACTACTTTCTTATATAAAATTTTAATGCTAATTTATTATTTTATTTATGTAATCTTATTATTTAATTTTAATAAATATAAAACATTCATTTTTAAAAGTTTAAAAATCAAGAGATGAAATTATCAAATGGGGATAAAACTTTATATACTTTTTACTTACATGATCCTTTTACCTTAAATCAAAATCTTTTGTACTGAAATTTAATATTAACATTAATTTAATAATTTAAAGTTTGACTCCACCCAACACCGTCATTAAGAGTGATTAAGACCCAATGGGGTCACTATGTGGGACCCGTCTCAATGGGCTCAGGATGACAAGAAATTTATGGAGTGTTCCCTATCCCATCAAGGCCTCCATCCTGGAGGTTATTCATCAACCAATGTGGTCATTGTAGCCCCACACGAAGGGAAGTCTTTCTTATCTTCCCTGTTTTGTTTTAAAATATTTTTTTCCTCTCATTTTTTATTTTTAATTTTTTTTTATAGAAATTTGATTAAGTTGAATTGAATAAAATAAAATAAATCTTAGGTCAAATGGGTTTGACCTGTAATTAAAAATTTATATCGAATTAGGTTAAGCCAACCAAAAATCTATTATTACCTTTATTAGCCAAAATGATTGGAACCTGACCCATTGCCACATTACTTATTCATCGATCTAAATTTTTGTTAAGTTTTAAAAATATTATTTAATTAATTTAATTAAAGTAATTTTTGATATGTCATACGTTCAAGCGAGACATTTATAATTGACTCATCATATACCATTCAGTAGGTCATGTGTAAGGTGCCCGACTTTTTTCTTTTACACCTACCCTCTGATGGATACCGCAAACCATATCTGTGAAAATATTTTTTAAAAATAAATTTTAATTTTTTGATATGAAGTCACAAAAATTGATAGTTAAATCTAGACACAGATTTTGAAGTCACTTTTAAATTAAATTATAATGCTTCTGTACTCAAATAGTTATTTTTGTGGCATTTATATTAAAAATAAAATGTATTTTAGAAACATAATTGTATAGTTAAATAAATTTGATAAAAAATAAAAAATAATATAGTTGGTAAAAGCCAGCGCCAAAATTTTAAAGAAACTGCCCTTGCCACAATAATAATAAGATTTTTTTCTATCTTTATTTTTTCAAATCAGATTGCTTCCTATTTTTTTCATTTTTTTTTTAATATTTATGAAAACTGAACAGAAAAGGAAGAGATGAAGAGAGCTGGGTTGGGAGTGAAGAAGAAGAAGATTTCTTTTGTTTCTTTGTCTGATTCTTTCTTTTTTTTACTTCTTCTGATCACCAAATTGTTTTTACGTAAACTGAACAAAATACAGAGAGGAAAAGATGAATAAGAAATTTATTTCTTCTATCTCAATTTAAATCGTGGTGAAAAACTTAAAAGTAATTGTTCTGATAGTCATAAAGTTCACTAAACAAGTTCTTGAGTTCAATTAATGTTCAAATTTCTCTGACCTGCTCTTCATGACTTGAACCTAATATCTCTCCATATCGAAAAGATTAATTAAATAAAATTCCTATAGATGAAATGCCTCTAACGCCTCCTTTCTGCAATTTTCAGTTGGATCTTATAACTTAGAGTGGAAGAGTCTTTCTAACTCATTTTCAATTAAATAGTATGAGGTAACAGATGGGGCCAATTGGCTCACCAAATCAAATAATAAGTTATGGTCTTTCATGAAAAAAAAGATCAGTTTAATTAGATATTTTTAATCATTCAATTTTGGAAAAAAAAATACCAATTATAAGAATGTATTATTTCAACTATAGATATAAAAAACGTGTGATATGTGTCATAACAGTTAACACGTGTGACAGCGGTTTTAGGTCCTTTATTGATACAATACAGTGAAAAAAAAGAGTCAATGCAGGTGATATGGCAAATTTTAAATATTAAACAAATATCTCACTTCGTCCTCCTTCAATTTCAATCTTACTTTCGGTATTTGATTTTAGAAACATTTAGACCCAAATTCTTTACATTTGAATGTACTTGTCTATTCTAACCTCATTTTGTTTTAGAATTGTCAATTGTAAATTATTATTTTTAAACTTTATATTTCTCCAAAATATGACCAATTTAAATTATAATTTAAACACCACTTGACGAAATCATTTTACTGATCTGAAGGAGATATTTTTTAATGAATCTGATAGCAAGTTGGTAAGCATGGACTTGTATTACAGTGTGTTGGGACATCTAGAAATGTGATTAGATTTTATTTTAAGCTTCCCACTAAAGTGCATCGCAATTAAGCATTTACCGCTGGGATTGGTAGGACTCAATTCAATTCCAATTAATCTAATCTAATCTAACTTTGGTAAGCCACAAAGTAATTTCAGCTTACCCTTAAGGCACCTACCTGATGAAGGCAACATCTCAACAAGAGTTGACTGAACCATATTTTTGTCCCAAGACGCAACCCACCTTCTCATCTGAGCCCACCTTTCCTTTGAACAAAACTATGAATCAATCCAACCCTTCAAAGTTCACACTTCAAACTCAAAGCACCGTACTCATCCATTCCCTTTTTTTTTTTTTTTATGTTTAAGGAGAGCCCCAAACAACACTTTTGACATAAGTCCTCTTAAACCCTTTGTGACAATACCCCATACTCACACAAGACATCTCCGTTTACACCGCGTTGAGTTAATCAACATTGGATCCATCCACTCTATTATAGTATTATCTAATTGAGTAGTGAATACCAATACGCCATCCATCTATTGATAGGCAGCAATGTTTTAAAATCTGACCCGTGGACCGACCCTGTCTTAGAGGAAGTCAAACCTGGTCAAACCCATATTATTAATGTAATATTAAATTATTAACTAAGGTTTAATTAATGAGTTGAAATAAAATTTTATCTAAAACCCTATTTTATCAATATATATTTTAGTGGTTTAGAGCAATAGTTTTAAAAATCGACCCATCTACCGAATCATTTCATAGGAAAGTTGGGTTAAATAAAATCTATCAAACATGTACCAGTCAATTTAATATAGATAAATAATATTAAATTATTAACTATTAAATAAGATAATAAAGTATAAATAACTATAAAAATTAAAATATAAAATAAAATACAAAAATATTAATAATCCAACGTCTATGTTCCAATATCATCCTAAACAAAAATATTTCATAATCTATGATCTCATACATCTAATATTTAAATTCAAATTCAAACATTATAATGTGACTACAATTTTTCATCTCACATTTGATAGTTTAGAAATGAAAAAGTTTAGTGGTTGCTCAATGGGCTATGTTAGATGGTGGACTTCGAATATCTAAATGAATTAGATAGATTACTAGTAAAAGTATTAAATTATCCAAGAAAAAGTTTAATAAATAAAATTATTTTTATTTTTTTACATAAAATATAAATTAAATTGTGATGTCTTGGAATCAGCACACCTTCCATCTTTTCAAAAGACCAAAAAGAATAGACAGTTTGAAGATTATCATATTATTATATAAAGAATATAATGTTTTGTCAATATTATTTTAATCATTCAAAATATATTTTAGTGTAAATATATTTTGACCTAAAATTTTAAAATATTGAATTTTTCATATATTATAACCCTAAAATCTTTTTGTAATAATAATGAAATTCTTAATCCCACTTCTATTTACACGTTACTGGGTTCTAACTTCTAAATTGTCCCACATCGGATTGTATGGAAAATTTCTACATGTTTCACTCTATAAATTTGCTTAAAGGTTCTATGCAATTACCCTCAAACTAATCTAGGCCTTTATGGACTTTTGGGGCTGGCCCGTGATAATAATAAATTTTTTAAAGTAAAATTTCTATTAATTTTTTTTATTCTTTTATGAAGGTTTTTCTCGAGTCACAGGTAGAGGGTTGTTTTTACGGTCTGACTGGATTTTTACAGTTTTATATTAAATAAAGGTTTTTTATTAATCCAAACCATGATCGAGCCAGTTATGGTTGAGCCGACAATTCAACTACGAATCAGGTCGGGTTTTACAACACTGATAGGCAGACTTGTAATTGTTGAAAAATACAAATGTAAAAGAAATTTAACAAATCCAAGAAAAAAAGATGGAAGGAAGTATTTGTACTTTTGAGAAATAAATGCAGAAGAAATTTCATCATGACCAAAATTTTCAATTTTCAAGTACATATTGTTAGGAGGTAGGATCATCTCTCTCTCTTATTCTCTGTGTATGGAATATGGCAATATGTGTGGGGCTAGTTATGTTTTATTTTATTTTTTATTAAATTCAATTTCCAAAGAGATAGAATAGGGAGGAGACAATAGAGAGAGGACATAAAATGGAGCATGGCAATGAAATAGCGAATCTCAGCGTGTGTGGTCCAAGTCTATTAAATAAAAGACACAGAGATTCCAGCTGTTTAAAGCTGGCAAAAGACATGTTTGATGAGATCTACTGATAATAACTCCTCATTCACTCTTAGACCAATTCCCCACCTACCTTTTTCATAAAATGGTCCACGCATAGGTGTGAAACTTAGGATGGATTTTAATCTCACCCGCATGATTTGATACGAAAAATCAAATGGGTTAGATTTTATATTTTAAAATTAGAGTTGAGTTAAAAAAAAAAATCTGAATTAAATTTGCGTTGAATTGAATCAAGCTTTTTAAAATTGACTTGTCTCTACCTAAATTAATGAAACTTGATGTTGAGTTAAGCTAGCACTTAGAGTAAGTCGGATTAGATTAGGTTGAGCAATTCTGATCAAATTTAATAATTTTTTATACGAGTTGAAATGAGTTTATTAAAATCCAACTCGACCTATCCGAGTTTCAACTCTATTCACGCAATACAACCCTTGCTCGACTTTAACGGAGAGTGAGGTAATTGAATCATTCATGGGTGACTCTTCATCGTGATGAAAATTCGACAATGAAAACATTGAGTAAGATCATGAATGCACACACTCTATATCTTAGAGACTTCGAACATAAAATATTTTAGTTTCTATTCTTTTCTCAATTACATGATAACTAACAATAAATACTTATCAAATTTATAAATTCTACTTGACTATATAACGAGCTTATCTTGTGAGAGAAATCTATTTTAAAATTTTGATTGATTTTGTTAAACATATATCGTATTTACTTTGCATTGATAAATAGAAAAGTGCCAGGCATGCATGGGTTGAAAAATTGGTGGGGCCGATATATCGGAGATGTCATTCTCTCTGTTTCTTTTTCTTTTTCAAATATCGGTCAGAAATTTTCTTCTAAACATTACTGTTGTTTATAAAAAATTCTGAAAAAAATATATTGACCGATATTTTAAAATATCAGCCAATATCATGGCTCATATCTCTTTGATTCGGCCACATATCGAAGATATCTCAGTGGGCTTCATCATCAATATTTTATATTTATTTTAAAAAATAATTCTCAAGTGATATTTATAATATCAGTGATTTCAAGGACCGATTTATCAGCCAATATATCAACTACATATATATCGATACAATACATTTCAACAAATATTTTAACCCAAGTAAAAGGTACACCGACGTTAATTGTTGACATCTTGTGGACTGTAATTAAAATTTTATATGAAGATCTCCGTCAATTTATATGTAGTTGTTAGTTACTCATGAAATGAGTGCTTATTATACTTGGTTTGCCCATTAAAGCGAAATTACTGCTCCATATCGTAGGATAAAATATAAGGAAAAATGTTATGTAAGCAACGTTATATTTACGGGAACAGATATAATGATAGATGTGACATGTGAGAATATGTTTTAGTGCAAAACAAACGTGATGTCATTGTCACTTTCTCTTTTCTAACTGAAAATCTTTAAAAAGTATCAATTTAAAACTGTTTCAATATAAGTATAATTAATTCTTAATAGAGTTAATATTTATTACTCCTATGTCTCATTTTAATTATTTCATTTAAAATATTTATATTTTTTTAAAATTCTTTATATATAATTAGCACTCTATGTGATCTCATCTATTTTTAACATATTTTATACTACTCCAATATAAATGAGACAACTATTTCGAGACAATTTCAAAATTTACATAGAACAACTAATTTAAAATATATGAAATATTATTTTATTTCTATTGCTCGTACATTCATTAACGTTTGTCTGTTTAACTTATTTGCCTATTCTATTGTGTAAAATATTTTGTTTATCTAATTATATAAATAGTTGGATTTTTTATTATGTCTGTGTCTGACTTAACTTCTCTGATGTAGTTTGGGGTCCAGTTTGATATTTTGTGTAGTGGCCAACATGTATAAGTTGATACGTATCGGCCAATATGTAGTGTACTGTATGTGCAATGACCGTACCATCACAACTTCACAAGTAGTATCGGTTGTATTCATTTTATTTTAAATTAAAAAAAATTATTTCAACTATTTTTTGAGTTGAATCTTACATCGAATATGGTGTTAGTAAGGTTAAGAAGTGAGTTTTTTTAAGTGTGAAGAGTATTTGTCAATTCTAAACTTTTTTCTTTAAAATCTGACCACCATAAAATCTTTTTTATTTTTTATTTTCTCTATGATAATCTTGATTTTGGATTTTTATTAAATAATATTGAATGTTTATGAAATTAAATGGAGATGATTTAATGTGATTGATATAGTTTGTAGGTGTCTTTTTTATTTTCAATTTTTTTTTTAAAAAGGTTAATGAAAGCCTGTTTTCTAGGATAATTTTCATTTGGAAGTGGTATACAAATATTTATGGAATTAAATGTAGAACCTTTAATATGGTTGATATAGCTTTTAGAGTGTCTATGTAATCTTTCTAATATTCTAATATTTTTATAATTTTTTTTTTTTTAATTTGTGAATTGAAGATATATGTCACTATCCGATACTAGATAACATGAATTTCATTTTAAGTATTTTTTAATATTAGTTTTTTATTTTCTGAAAATTTTAAAATCCTAAAACATTTTTAAAAATTTTATCTTGTATCGAAATTTCGACTCTTTAAAGAATTTAATATTCTATAAAAATAACTATTTTTTAATAAAAATATATTCAAATTAGATTTTCCATTTTTCTATTTTTCTCACATCTTTCTGTATTTCTTTGCTAAAAAAACAGAGAATGGATAAAGCTGATAAATCATCACGGCAAATTTGAACCAGCAATACCAGACATATCCGTTGATTATTTTGACGCTTGTTGTAGTCTAGGTTCTTTTCAAAAATGTGATTGAGGTTAAATAAAAGTTTTGTGCAGTAATATATAAAAACAAAAAGATCTTCAATATTTCACAATTACTATTCCTCTTTTATTAATCTCATATTTGCAATAATTTTTTTAATTATTATATGTAGTTTTTAGTAGAACATTTACTCCGGGAAGTGATGTTTAAGCAAGTGTTTGATTAACAGATACTTTGCTTTCAGAAACGTTCCCTCTCAAGTGTTGCTCCGATTGAAAAACTTTCAGTTCCTCTTGCGATCGACGATCTCCAGCAAAGAATGGACGATGACCATATAGATCTAAATTAGATATTCATATTTTTCATATCTATTTGTAATAAATTATTGTTCTGCATGTTCTGTTTTGTTTTATAATCTTTTTGTATGTTTTTTAAATATTTTTCATGGGCATTTGGATTAGAATAGAATAAAATAGAAATAGAAAGAGAGTAAAATTGAGACGTGGAGTGTGGGGGAGAAGAAGAGGAAGCTGTAAAGTGTTCCTTTTCACTCGTTTCAGAGATTTCGAGAGAGAGGGAGAGGAAAAACAGGAAATGGTGAAACAGAGGAGGTTTGAATGGAAGGAGGCATGGCCGCTTTCTCTCTCGACTCTCAACACCCACAACCACTTGTTTGTCAAAATAATCGTTTCCCTCTTTCTAATGGGCCTTGCATTCCGCCTCTTCTTCTCTCAATCCGTTGGTTTTTCGCTCGTCTCCGATCCCCAGTTGCCCCACACTGCTCTTGTTGCAGAGACGCCTGTTCATGGAATGCCACCGTTGCAAGCCCGAGCCCCACATTCTCCCAAAGGTGTGCAGTTTTTGAAGTAGTACATTCATCTATGTTTTTTTACTTGTTTTTTTTTTCTTACCTGTTTTTTTGACAATTTTTGGAGTGTAGCAGAAATTGGCGGTGCAATGGAAGCCGAAGATCAAGAGTCTCCTAAACAAAGTGAGCAATTTACTTGATCTTTGAGATATTGGTTTTTTATTTTTTTTATTTTACATACACATCCACAGAGAGCGCCGAACCAAGGTCTTGCTTGCTTGCTTACTTTTCTCTCTGTTTTTTTTTTTGAACTTGGGTTTTCTTTAGTGGCAGAAATTGGCGGCGTTCTTTGATTAAATCAATGTTTTTACCTTTTCCTTTTGAAAAAAAAAATCTTGGGAGTCAAGAGAACGAAAAAGAAAAGATACTTTTTAAAACATATGGTGCTGTGGAAACCATCATCTCTTCACCCACGAAGGATATTTGGGTGGTTTGGGAACTTGATGGAGTTAGACTGGAATTTAAGAGGCTGGGTCTATCTGCAATAGATAATAGTAAAAATCAATAAATAGGAGGATATTAGAAAACTTAAGGAGGCTTTGATGTGTTACTGTTGGATTTCAGGATGTCATTTTGTTGCATACAATGATGATCTGTTCTAAGTTTTAATGGGTCTTTTTTTCTGATCTGCAACTGGAACTTGATGGAGTTAGACTTGGAATTTAAGAGGCTGGGTCTAACTGCAATAGATAATAGTAAAAATCAATAAATAGGAGGAGGATATTAGAAATCTTAAGGGGACTTTGATGTGTTACTGTTGGATTTCAGGATGCCATTTTGCTGCATACAATGATGATCTGTTTTAAGTTTTAATGGGTCTTTTTTCTGACCTGCAACTGCACTATTTCCCTCCCAAATGCAAATGCAGAATGTAACCTTTTTCAAGGAGAGTGGGTCCCGAACCCATCAGGACCCGTCTACAACAATGAGAGCTGCCGTGTGGTTGAAGGTCATCAGAATTGCATGAAAAATGGGCGGCCAGATTCAGCCTATCTTTACTGGAGATGGAAACCACAGGAGTGTGATTTGCCTCAGTTCAATTCAGAAAGATTTCTAGATGCCATGAGGAACAAATCTTGGATTTTCGTCGGTGACTCGATTTCCCGCAACCATGTCCAGTCGTTACTTTGCATTCTCTCACAGGTACATTGTCTGTTTACGTTGAATCTCACCTTTTCCTATACGGATTCTGATCTTGAAATTGTATTTGGAAAATGCAAACCAGTCTAAATCCTTGGAATTGGATCATGTATGTTGGATTTTCTTTTATGTCAATCTCATATTCTTGCTCTCCATGTCTGATTTTATTAAAACCATTATATGTCTTTTGTGGTTTGCTCTTCCGTTGCATCCCTTGCAATCCATATGCTTCATTAAAGCGATTACAGCTTGGATTAGGAAATGTGCCGACAGTTCTTTTTGGTTGATGCTAGTCTGAGTTAGAATCACATCTGTAACAAGTCATTCCTTGTAAGGACCTTTTGTCTTTAGCAGTATTAATTTCAGAACCAATTTTGTTTGGAACAATCTCAATTGATCTGTCAAAATGTTCTTTTTATTCTCCTGCACATGGAGAGAGCTTGTATCAAGGAGAAATTTTAAATAGATATCATTGTTGTAGGAGTGGAAGCACATTCAGGGTCTTTGGTGCTCGCATCATGCCCATCTAGAGTTTGGAGGATTGATGACTGTTAGATTGAGGGGGTTACTCTGTAGCTTGCCACTTGTTTATTGTAGTTATCGACTTGAGTTGGAGGTACTGTTGTATCTGTCCTGTCATCTACTCTTCTTTCTGCCACAGTTGTCACTTGAGCCTTCTCCAGAAATTCTGGGTATGATCTTATGTGGAAGTTTTAAATGGGAGGATTTACTCATAAGATCTACTGTACTGGTTATGTGTATATATTGAAGACGACGTTGTCCACTCAAACCTGCAACCTTTTGTGGTTTAAACGATGAAGATTTATAATGTGATGCTTATCTTTCAAAAAAATTACTATATGATGCCTGCCGTCTTCAAGAACAGGTAAATCGTTTTTCTTCCTGTCCTCTTAAGCTTAAGCTTCTGGTCACACAGTTTCAAAAGGTGCAAATACTTCCTCGGCTAATGTTAACTTGAGATGGATTCCCAAGCAGACTTCTTAGAAGATGATTAAAGATGAACAGATTTGTTCATCTTCTGTGAAGGAGCTAGAGACCTAGTGATGCAGCGGGGATTGGGTTAAGAAATTAGGACGGGTAACTTAATCTGAAGAAGACTAAATTGGATGAATCGGATAGATAGAATGGGTGAATTTAAATGGTCTTGAATTAATTAAAGGTAAACTAAAGGGGGTTTAATGGAAATAATGGGTCCAAAGGCTGGTGGGTTAAAGGTGTTGGATCGGTTAATGGGACAAAGGGTCCCAACGAGCTTGGGAATTGAGGACTTTGGCTGAGAATTGGGTTGGTGGGGACTTACTCAAGGTGGTCAGTGAGATCTGGGTTTAGAAGAGGTTTTGGAGATGGTGGACTGAACTGTGCTTCGGCTGAGAAGCAGAGGTGTGGAAGATGGAGAGAAGATGGGTGATGGAAGAAGATGAGGTGGACTGAAAATAGAAAGGGAACGAACCTGGCTGCAAGGGATGGGTTGAGGCGTGGATGGATCTGGCCAGGCAGCAGGGCACAGGTGGCAACAGATGGCTCTGCGATATAGGAACTCTCAGGCAGCAGGAATGTTGCTGTAAGAAACTCTGGCCGCACCCAGGGAATCACCGTTCCTGGTGGTAGCAGAGGAAGCTGAGAAAGGAAATAGAAGAAAGGGAGAGAAGAAAGAGAAGAGAGAAGAGAAGGGTTGTCGGAATCCACCTGACGGGAGAGGAGAGGGACGGGCGCACCCGCAGAGGGGAAGGAGATAAAATCTCAATGTAATTTCATTATCAATAATCTGTCTCTTACAATGTTAGAGAGGGGTTTTTATAAAAACCCAAAACTAAAAATAGCAATAAAAATAATAACGAAAATAAAAGAAATAGTATCCTAAAAGAAATAGGAATAGTATCCTAAAAGAAACAGAAATAATCCTAAGCAAATCTAATCTTACAATAAAAGCAATGAAAATAAATAAAAAATAGAAATTTCTCGGATTTCTTCGATTCTTGGTCGAGTTTCCAATCCGGGCGAGATTCTGATTATCAGGGTCGATACCAGTGCTACATCACCTAGGTATTGGGTAGTCATAAAAAAAAATATTCAGATTAAGGTTGTAAGTAATAAGAATTTCCTTCACTTTTTAACCTGGATAACAATTCAAATGCTAATGAAGACGCTGCTGTTGATGCCTTTGTTTAGGTCAGAGTTACTATCGATCCTAATCAGTTGAAGAAATGTAATAATAGTTTAGTTGAATGAACCAAATCTCATGCTTCTCAAATTTGAAGACTTTGGTTAGAAATAGAAATCTAAATAGATCCTTCATGCCAAGTGAAAATAAAGAAAAGATTTCTAGCCTTAATCTTCCTTAATTTTTGCCTTATGGAACAAGAATGTAGTGTAGTATATTCTCTGGTTTTTAACAAATATCCAATGCAGGTTTTTGCTCTTCTGAGCTTAATGTGAAGTTATTGAAGTGTTCTGGACAGGCGATTATTGCCATATTGAGGATATTTCTATGAGAAAGTCTTTTCTTCCCTATAACACAATTCATAATTACCATATTAAGGATATTGTTAAGAGAGTCCTTTTTTTCTCTATAACGCACAATTCATAATTGCCATATGGAGGATATTGCTATGAGAATGTCTTTTTTTTTTTCTTTATAACACACAATTCATAAGTGCTCATTGTTGCACTTATGGTAGGACAATTTCTTAGTGCTTCTCATTGTTGCAACCATAAGGGTTGTGGATTTGTATCATGCCAAAGAATGAAAAATAAATAAATTACTGGATAGCCTGTTGGTAGTGACTCACTGGATATGTGTCATCTTGAAGAAGAAGTAGAAGAATAGTTTACAGCAACAACTGACTGGATATTCCGTCATCTCTTTCTCTTGCAATGATGATTGCAGGAGATGGTAACAACCCTTTGAGTGGCATGCCATCTCCTTCTCTAGCTATGACTATGAATGTTGGATAATTGTTGGAGATGTTTCTCCAAATGGTGATCTGCCTCCTTGTTCTCAAGCTATGGATATTTTAATGTCCATATTGATGATTCTGGTTGACTAGATTTCTCTCTCAAAATTTCCCTTGTTTTCCATGACCCAAATCTCAAGTGAATGAGATAGATATATGAAGGCAAACTTGACAGATCATTAGTTAATGCCTTTTACTTTGGTAAGTACTTGTTCAGCTGAAGGCATTCAGTAATGTCCTTTGTTGTATGTTGTACAGACTCTTCAAGATGTTTGACGCACTTGTGTTGGACACTTGCACCCATGTCAGGACACTCATACTCTTTGATATTGTTTTTCAAAGATGACTGAAACATTACTTCACCTTTCTCTTCTTGTAACTAATTAAAACATTGATTTGTTTGTCATTTACTTGTTTTAAGTAAATCCAGTGCATCATTTTTCCATAATTATTTTTGCACCTTATTTTCATTTGAAATAAATTTAAATTTAAATTTATTTAAATATGGTGCTGAGTTCCTCAGTACGTTTTTTCTTCTTTTTATTTCGGTTTGTTGAGCATCATACCTGGTACTTTTTTCAGTCTTTGACACTTACACCCCATACCTATGCAACTTAGCCTTTGTCTGACCATTTCCTTGTTCTACTGAATTTTCCAGATGAATTTTTCATACAAAATCTTCTTTTCCATACTTCAATTTTCATAAGAAGCAATCAATCATGAAATATATTATTGGTTGTAGTTCCTAATTAATAGAACTTCCGAACAAGGAAGAAGTGTTCTCAGGAGTTTTTCATATAAACTGACAGTTGCAACTGAACCTGTCAATAATCTATATATGAAAGGAGATAGTGCCTTAAGTTTAATTTATCGATATGATTCATGAAAATATAGAACAATGCACTTGGTTGGTTTTAACCAAAACTGGTCAGACCCAACTTGAATTTTGGACAGCATATGTCCATGTTGGGACCATAAAAGATGTTCCCCAAGTGTGATTTCTGATAAAAAAAAATTTAGTGTGATTTTTTTTATTGGTTGTTGAATGTGTATCAGGTAGAAGCAGCTAATGAGATCTACCACGACGAAGAATACAAATCGAAAATATGGCACTTCCCTTCCTACAACTTCACTCTTTCTGTAATTTGGTCTCCTTTTCTGGTAAAAGCAGCCATCTTTGAAGATATAAATGGTGTTTCAACATCTGAAACACAGTTGTATCTTGATACTCTTGACGAGAAATGGACCCAACAATTCAAGAGCTTTGATTATGTGGTAATTTCTGGGGGGAAATGGTTCCTCAAGTCAACAATCTACTGGGAGAATGAGAAAGTCATCGGCTGCCACCACTGTCCTGGAAAGAACTTAACAGAACTTGGTTTTGAATATGGTTATCGCAGTGCCCTACAATTGGTGCTTGACTATACCATCAAGAATTCCAAGAACAAGTTGATTTTGTTCAGGACCTCAACACCAGATCACTTTGAGAATGGGGAATGGTTCAGTGGAGGAACTTGCAACAGAACGGTGCCCTTCAAAGATGGTGAGGTTAGTATGGATGCAGTGGACAAGAGACTGCGGGTCATAGAATTAGATGAGTTCGAGAAGGCAGCTGCCATTGGATCAGAGAAGGGCGTGAATTTGAAGCTTTTGGATACTACCCATCTTTCATTGCTAAGGCCTGACGGACACCCTGGTCCTTACCGGCAGCTTCAACCATTTGCAAAGGAAAAGAATGCAAAAGTACAGAATGACTGTCTGCATTGGTGCTTGCCTGGGCCAATTGATAGTTGGAACGATTTGATTATGGAGATGGTATTAAATGGTTAAAATCTTTATCAACTTTCAACCCTTTTCTATAGTTTTTGGAGCTCTCTTGGGTTCTAGAAATTCCTGTAAAGTAACCAGGAGGATGAGAATGTGGCATGCTGTGTATACTAAATGATTTTGTTCATGTGTTTATCATTTGTAAACATTGTTGCTGTTGTCTAAAGCTTGCCATGTTGAATCTGAAGGTTCATACGCAAGGAATTTAAGAAATTCTTCTTCTTTTTTAATTCTTGAAGTCATGAGCCATATTCTGTTCTTTCTGTCCATATTTTTGTACGCGCAGTTGCTTACAAATAATAACAGCATTTAAATAAATCAAACCGTCTTAAGAACTGGACCGCTTTAGGGACTGGTTCAAGTTCAACCGGGTTGGACCGTGTATGACACTGTTCTAATCAATTAAATAGTGAAGTTTGCAGGGGCCATGGGATGATGTAGAATTAAGAATTATCAGTCTTAAGCCACGTACTCTATACATCCAATAATTCAGCTTAAGGAGAAGGATTATGATTAAAATTCACACTAATTTTTATGATATGATTTAACTTAAAAATGATATTTTATCCTATGCCCTTCAATACTCTTCAATTCATTATCTATGAAAAAAAAAAAGATGCTTTATACCTTTTTGTACAGTACTATCTCTAATTAATTCTTCATAAAACCTGTTTAAAATATATTTATCCTTATATTTAACATAGGAAAAATGTTAAAAAAGAGAAGATCGTGTACACCTCTTTGCAGAAATTTACTTTCAGATGATCTAATTCCTAAAACCGCACCCAGTACTTGTCCCAGTTTCTTCTATTTTTTCTTTTTTAAATTCTTTGTTTAATCAGGGCCGCTAATTTTATATTTGATTCACAAAATACAATCATATAAAATCACATTACTTCATTATCTATTTTTTAACTTGATTAATTCTCAAAATATGCATCACATACACCAAATAAATAGGGAGTCCATATAGACACCTGAAAATTCTGTCCCAATACACCCACTTTCAAAATTTTAGGTGAAATGACTGTTTTGCCCTTTCACTTCAAAGCACCAAATCGCCAAACGAATTAGCCGAACGGTTTTCGCATTCGTTCGAAGGATATACCACCGAACCGATTGGGAAGGGGGAAAAAACCGTGGGCCCCACCATTGACCGAAACCCAAGGTCATCCTTAACCGTAAATAGTTGGGCCAAGGGCGATCATGGTGGTGTCGATCCTAGGCGGAGAAGTGAATGATCGATTCGGATCTAAGAAAAAAACCAACAAAATTGGGTTTCAGACGCCCAAAATAGCAGCAGAAGAAACTGGCCAAAGGAAGGTCCCACCATACTCCGATCAAAGATCTGATGGTACAGATGGATAGACTATCAAAAAACAAAATGAATATGGTGGGATCCGCGGGTAGAAACCTTCTCCATCACTTGATCTAAGGCCGAGAAGACCAGCCAGATCTTCTTCTCGGCCTTAGATCAGGTGATGGAGAAGGTTTCTGCCCGCAGGTCCCACCATAACCATTCCATTTCTTGATGGTTTATCTATCTGTACCATCAGATCCCTGATCGGAATATGGTGGGACCCTCCTCTGACTAGTTTCTTCAACTGCTGTTTTGGTTGTCCGAAATTCAATTTTGTGGTTTTTTTCTTAGATCCGAATCGATCCTTCACTTTCCACCTAAGATCGACACCACCATGATCGCTCCTACGGCTAAGGAAGACCATGTGTTTCGATCAACAGTAGTGCCCACCAATTTTTATTTCTTATTTGGTCGATCATTCATTCGTCCAAAGAAGTGGCGACTTTCGCAGAAGAGGAAGTGGAGAGTTAAAATGGTCATTCCAACCAAAATTTTAGAATCAAGTGCATTGAGACAGAATTTTGGAGTGTCTACGTATGCTCCCAATCAGGGGTAGAAAAATCGGCCGGGCCGAGATCCCTGCCGATTTTCAATGAAGAAGAAAAAGAAGACAAAGGTAAGCTGTAGCGATTTTTTTTCTTCAATCTTTTCTTCATATTTTATTTTTTCTCTTTCCATTCTAGTCCGATATTTCTAAAAAAAGAAACTTTTTTTTAAAAAAAACCAAACAAATAAATTATTAAAATTCGACCGATATCATGACCCAATTATCGGTCAAAAATTCAGTCATACAGGTTGAATTTTTTTTTACAGCCGATACTTATACATATGGACCGATATAAATTGATCATAAAAAAATGGATACGTATCGGCCGAATTTTTTACCTATACGAGAGTAGCTGTTCACCAATGTCTTTATTGCCTTAAGTCAGAGATGGGTATACCCATTTAATTTATTGTACGTATGGGCTGAATTTTTGACCCCCGTTCCCAATAAATATACGAGAGTAGCTGTTCACCAATGTCTTTATTGCCTTAAGTCAGAGATGGGTAATACCCATTTAATTTATTTTAATGCTCATTTGCTCTTTCTAGACAGTCTAAAAAGCTGCGGGCAGGAACAAAACAGTACAAGCTTTTGCCTCTCCAAAGAAAAGTGACATGGGTCCCACTGTTTCTGCAGTAAAGAATATTATGATTATTTTTATTATTTAAATTAAAAAAATAAATTTAATATCTTTTATTGTCAAAATTTTAATATATTTATCAATTCCTGTTTCAATAAATAAGTTAGACTATTGAAGTCCTGTATTTATCGTGCATGAATAATGATATTTTTTACGATTTCAAAGAAAGAACATAAACGATGACAGGGTATCATTTCGTTACTTTTATTTAATATAATTAAAGTTTTATCGATAAATGATATGTTTTTCTTTAGAGTTAGTTAAGGGTAGGATAGTCCCACGGGTGTTTTATATAATCCAACACGGGTTTTAAGTATTTTCAACTATATCCTTCCACTGCCATTTCGGTTAACCGAAACCGAATCTACCATCTTTTCGGCTAGCCAAATCTGCCATTTCAGCTAGTAGAAACTGAATCTACCATTATGGCTAGCCGAAATTGAATCTGCCATCTTTTCAGCTCGTTGAAATCCGAATTTGTCATCTTGGATAGTTGAATCTGCATTTCGGCTAGCTGATTTATATCGCAGTGGAAGGGTTTCGGGGAGCCAATTCAAAGGGCAAAATGTACAATACAGTAAAACTGTGATACCCTGCCGATGTGGGAGTCCCACATCGGTGGAGGAGGAAAAGTAAAGAGGGGTTTTAAGAGGCCAGCTCCTCTTGACTTCATGTGACGTGTTTTGGGCGGGGCCATGTGGGCCCGGGCCCAAATACAAAGCCGTGCGGGGTCGAGTTGTGTGCGAGGCAGGGGTAGAAAAATCGGCCGGGCCGAGATCCCGGCCGATTTTTCATATCGGCTGAACCTTTTCTCTCTCCTAGCCATTTTTTTAAAAAAAAAAATCCAAAAAAATTACAGTAAATGCAGGTAATTATGGGCTTATTGAATATGTAATTTTTTCATAAAATATCGGACATTTACATCTTCTAATATATTTTTGAAGTTACGATAGCGGGAAATTATATAATTAGTAATAAAATGGTGAAAATTACAAGGAAAAGGATATAAATGAGGAAAATTTGTAGAAATAATTTCATAATTTATTTTCTTAGTCAATGAGTGTTATTTTAAGTTATGAATTATAGAAATAAAAAATAAAAATAAAATGATTGAAAGTTACATAATAATGTAGAAAAAATATTAGAAAATGAAACTAAAGGGGTCCTAATCACTTGAACTGATAACCACACAAATGTCATACATAATAATATAATATATTTTTTTCATTTGAGAAAATAGATTTTATTTTTCATTAATAATAATTAAATAAATAAAATTATTAGATAAAATTATGAGATATAGTTAATTATGTTAAATTGATATAATAAAAATAAAGAATACCTTCTAATAATAATGACAATGGTAAAAGTATTAGATGGTAAATATAATAATAAATTATTACAATAAGATAAATAAAAGAAAATATTATACTTTTTACTTTCAACATAAGTAAATATTATATTTAAAAAAAAAAAAATTAGAGTATACACAATGGCTTCCACGTGAGCTCTTTAGGAAGCTCACGTGAGTTCCTTTTCAAAGAGGGTTTCACTTAGAAACCCTAATGATCAAATTTTACCCTTCTTCTCTTTCACTCTCTCCATTAAACCCTAGCTGCCACCACTGCTCTCTGTATTTTTACCATCACTGAAGAAGAAAAAGAAGAAGAAGGAAAGCTCTGAAAGGTGTAGCAATTTTTTTTCTTTAATCTTTTCTCCATATTTTGTTTTATTTCTTTCCATTCTTTCTCATGCCATACTTCTAAAAAAAAGGGCTTTTTTAAAAAAAAATATAACAAACAACCGATTTTTTTAAATTCAGCCGATATCATGACCGAATTATCAGTAAAAAATTCGGTCATATCGGCTGAATTTTTTTTGTAAGGCCGATACGTATGATATAGATCGGTGATTGAAAATCTGAATTGATTCGGCCGATACACACAGTATCGGCCGAATTTTTTACCCTTGGTGCGAGGCCCAAAGCGGATAATATCACACTGAGTCAAGCCCTAAGCCCTGTATTCGGGTCGAGTCGTTACAATTTGGTATCAGAACCGAGTTCAGTACTCGGACTGTGTGGGCCTTCCTCCTTCCCTGATGTTGTCGAGCTGGGGCCTGCTCGAGGCTTTAAGGGAAGTGATTGTGATACCCTGCCGATGTGGGAGTCCCACATAGGTGGAAGAGGAAAAGTAAAGAGGGATTTTAAGAGACCAACCCCTCTTGACTTCATGTGGCGCGTTTTGGGCCGGGCCATGTGGGCTCGCACCCAAATGCAAAACCATGCGGGTTCGAGTTGTGTGCGAGGCCCAAAGGGGACAATATCACACTGAGTCAAACCCTAATCCTGTGTTCGGGTCTGGTCGTTACAAAAATCCATGTTGGATTACACAAAATGCTCGTGGGAGGATCGCTACCCTTAGTTAAATATATAAATAGAATAAAAGAAGTTGACATTGTGAAATTATAAATGTTGATAACAATGATAATAATAATTTAAAATCTTTATACTTTAATATTTATAATGTATATATCATTGACTTCTATAATGTAATATGGTTGGGACCATGGTACATATAGTCCATTAGATGAGTTATTTAACTAGAGAGTCTAAGAAATTGACGTTCAGCATTCATTTATAAAAAACTCCTTAAACTCTCACCCATTTTAAAAATTCTTTCGGCTGAAATCATTTTATTTTCCTTTTTTTTTTCTGCCTCATCGGTCATTGCCGCCTGAAAGCAAGACTGTCGCCCATCGCTGCTATAGGATCCTCTCCGTCTGCAACCTTCAAAACCAACGAGAAACCTTACCACTTCGGCCATATCTGAAAACAAATCATCCTAGGATCGTTTTTTAGAGTGTTTCTCGAGAGAGACAATAGGAAAGAGAGTTTACAGAGAAACAACAGAACGACAGTAATTTTGTATTTTGAATTATTGAATATTACTTTACAAAATGGTTATGATAATATATTTTTTATTCTAAATGTACTTAATAGAGAGATTTATTATATTTTGTATATATCCAAAGTCAGGACTGGATGCCGATATTATTTTAAACAAATTATAACTTTATAGAGTAATAAGTTACAGAGGTTTTACTTTATATATTAATTTGATACTTTTTCAATTTAATATCCATTAATAAATTTAACATTTATGATGGTTAACGTAACATGGGGAGGGTCTCTGTTTTTGCTAATCTCTAACTTAGTATGGTGGGCTGGGACTATATTAGGCAATGCACATGGACTTGATTAATGCCACTAAGTTTGATGAATAAAGCAAAGTTAAATATTAAAAAATAGTGATTAATTAGAGTAAAACTTTACCCATTTTTTTTTATCTTGCAGCTTTTTTATATATCAAGCTTATCAGTATGAGACTCAAAATTTGTTTAATAGGATGTGCTGATGTTAAGTAAATATTGCCATGAAATTCTTGAAGAATTTTCATAAATAAATTACATTTGTTTAATTTTAATTGGTGAATCCAAAAGTTTAAAAAACTCAAGATTTGGAATAGACTTTTTAGCTAACTTAAAATTTTCACTCGAATGGGTCAACTTGACAACTTGGATTGGTCATTTTTTCCTTATATTATTTTAATATAAAGAACATGTATCACGTGAAGATCCTAACTTTCCTATATTTAACTTATTATAATATATGGATTGTGACTCTATTTCTTCTCACTTTTTCATAAAGTTAAATTATTATTTTAATTGATGATATGTTAGAGAGTATTTTCATTTATGATCCGTTAATAAATAAAATGATTTAAAGAGAAAATATTAAAATAAGATACAAGATAAAGGTCACATCAATGCTATGTAATAAAAGTTTTCACTTAAAAGCCAGGTGTTAAAATCTTCTTCAGTGCATAAAATATCTTTATCCACACAATTTATTCTATCAATTTAAAGTTGACTTTTTTTAATTTATAATTTTAACATAATTTTAAAAGAGATACCTCTATAAAAACGATAAAAATATTTATACATGTATATAAGAAGTGTTGAGTTGAAACATCTTTCCCACCGCACAAAAAAATAATAATATCGAAAAAATAAAAATAAAAAAGAGAAAATAAGATCAAACTATAATAAGAGATTTATGTGGTGTTCTTTTAATACGTCCAAAAGTTCAAACCAGATCAAAATTCAAAGGTAAGAAGAGATGACTCTAGTTATAATTTTCTTCTTACCTTCTCTCTTATAAAAACAGACATTATATAATATCTTAATTAGGACTTATAAAAGATGTAATGCTAAAATTACAAAATTGCTCTAATTATTAAAGATATTATTAATACATCAAAAACATCAAAACTAATAAAATATCAATAATCAGACTTTTTATCTAATTTCATATGTTTAATTCTCCATCTCATACTGGACTTCAAATGCCATAATCTTTTAAAAAAGCTACTAAGCTAATAGTTAATTAAATTAAATACAAAAAATGTGTCTTACATCTCATATATTTTTGAAAAAAGATATATAAATAAATGTTTAAAAATTAATAAATAATTTAAATTTTTAATGGATAAATCTCACACATCTTAAATGACAACGGATGGAAATAGATAATTTTTTGCAATTAGTTAATATTTTTTTTTAATGTAACGTTATATGTCACTATCTTTTATCTTAAAAATGTAAAGAATGAGGTTTGTTGTGTCGGTGAGTACGTCACTCACTCTCAAGGACAAGAGGAGAACAAGTCTACGTCCAGACCAAAGCAGTAACCCAACGCAACAGAATTGTTTCCTTCCCTTCCCTTCTCTTTTCGATGCTCTCTATAATCCAATTTCTCTTCCCACTTTGCCATTTCTCCCTCTCCTCCTCACCTCTTTACCCTTCACTCATTCACTGCCGCAGATGGATTCTCTCCAAGTTCCAATCCGCGAACCGCCAGGCCATAGCCCACCGCGTCACGACGACGATGCCGGAGCGGCCTTCGTGCTCGAATCCAAAGGTATTCTTACTTCCTACTTCCAAAAATCCCGTCCCCAAAATGAATCCATCAACCCATCCGTTTCCGCTCCGTCCTACTCCGTCATTGAATTGTTTTTTTTTTAAGAAAAATAAAAACATTTTGTTTGTGGAGTGGAGTGATTTTCCTTGTTGGGGTGTTGTTGATATGGGATATTGGTGAATGAATAATAGGGAAATGGTGGCACGCTGGTTTCCATCTGACGACGGCAATCGTGGGGCCGACGATTCTAACGTTGCCGTATGCGTTCAGGGGGATGGGATGGGTTCTCGGCCTCTTATCTCTCTCCGTCACTGCTGCCGTTACCTTCTACTCGTATAATCTCATGTCCAAGGTCCTCGATCACTGCGAGAAGCAAGGTCGCCGCCATATCCGGTTCAGAGAACTCGCTTCCGACGTCTTGGGTATTACGCCTCCGCTCCTCTTTTGACTTTCTTGTTTCGCTTTTTTTTTTTTTTTATCGTTTTCAAGATAAATCCCAATATAATTTATTTTTAATTGAAAATAGAATATATCGAAAATATCAGCTGCATACCCACATACCCACATGAAAAATGCTTTTACACGGTTAACTTTGTATAAACCTTTTGTTATTATTATAGAATTAGATAGATGAGTTTTAAAGATCAATACTTATACACAGTGTATCTAAAAGATTTATTTGACTTAATGACTTTAGTCATAATTTTAAAAGTTTTAAAAATAAAAACAAAAAATATAAATTTTTATAAATAGTCATTTAAACTTGTTATTATAAATAAAAATACTAGGTTAATATATTTTTTTAATACAAGTGATGTTTACTGGGACATTTGGTTGTACAGCATCAGTGAGTCACTAATTGAGTTAATAATGGGTCTTTTAAAATAGTTTTTAAATATATTATTTAAATTATAAATTATCTTAATTGGATTTATCATATTATATATATATATATTTTAAAATCTTAAAATTTCATTAATTTAAATTATTCTTTTAATCAAGTTCCATTTTATGGGTGTCCCTCACCATGACCTCTAGTGTGAAACATTGAATTTCTCTTTTATATCTATATATTTTTCTCTTTTTGACTTTCCAATGATGACATGATTTGTTGGTGTTATGTAATAAAGGGATTGATTAAGTATTGGAAATTGAAACTTGAAAATTATTGGTGGGTGTAGGGTCAGGGTGGATGTTCTATTTTGTAATTTGCGTTCAGACGGCCGTCAACACTGGAGTTGCAATTGGGTGCATATTGCTTTCGGGAGAGTGCCTCCAGGTACCTCAAGTCACCACCCTTTAATATTTCCCCATTTCCCACTTTGAACTCTTTTTTATGTACTTACTACTCTCCTTTTTTTTTTTTTTCAAAATTCCAGATTTCCATTGTCACCTATAATCCTGTTTTTGGTGGTTTCTTATATTCTTTTCTAATTAAATAAATAAAATGCTTTCTTTTGCGTTTACTTACTCTTCCAAGATTCTGGTTTCGTTTTTATTTATTTATTATAAAATGATAATTTGGGTTTCATGGGACCATTACTTTGTGTTTGATTCCGGGAGAATAGTGGTGGCGGATGAAAAATGGTGTTTTTTTTATTTTGGGTGTTCAAAACAGGCGAATACCACACAGAAGGCTAGCTTTGACATGCTTAAGAGTGGCCCCCGCCCACACTATCATCTCTAGGCTAGGCTGCATTTGGACGAGCGATAAATTTTACTGGACTCACCGGAGGTTACCTTTAATCGAGGGTTAATCTTGGTATCGTAAATACCCTTGTTTAAAAAAGGTTTTTAAAAGTGGGAGGAAAAGGTTAAAAAAATTGATTTTTACCTCCATTCCTTAGTTACTAATCAAGGGTAACAGGGGTTACCCCCATCCTCCCTCGTCCAAACGCAGCCCTAAGCTTCTCACAATATTTGATTATTTGATAAGACGTCTTCTCTTTGTCATCCTCGTGATCATATGATGGGCTCCACAAACTCATGATGCAGCCCCCTGTTTGCCCACCTAACATAATTTTTGCCAAAAGCTCCCACAGGCCACACCTACCTCCATCCATCAAGGAACTACATTAATAAAAATGAATGGATTCAAAATTCAAATGGATATTTGGCTGAACTATACATATTCTTAGATCCACTAAAAAGGCCATTTTTTTCTTTTTCTTTCTATTTCTTTCTTTCCTTTTTTTATAAAAAAAATCAAGATAAAGCAGGCTCTTGTTGTTTCCCCCTGAAAGCTTCTTTTACTTCCTCAGGAAATGTCATCCCAAACCTGCTGATTCTCCTTCACATGCTTGACTTGCTTTCCCCACGGAGTGATGTAGACTTTTTAATTACAAATTGACTTCCATGTCTTACAATATAACATTGCTCCAACAAACTAACCAACTCTAGGCAAGCTCTGAGAAATCCTTCTACTTTTTGTACATTGTTCTTGCTCTGCTATTTTTCTTGTATGAGATACAATATTCATTTTTCTTTTATTTTATTGTGATAAATTGATAATATTTTCATTGTACTCTTTCATTTTTCAATTTATTGTGATAAAATAAAGGGCAAAAATGGGTATGATGTCCTATTCAAGAAAAAGTACCGTACACAAATCAGTTTGCCACTTTTTGGTTGTGACTTGTGAGGTAATTAACCAAAAATAAATAATGAAGATAAAGAATTGGGTTGGTGGAGGGGGGAGGGTGTTTTGAGGCATGATTAAACTTTTCCCAAATTTTTTTTTTTCCCTTTGGTAGGCATTGGTTCAAGTTTGGGGCTTGATAAATGATCAGATGGTTGATTAGGCTAGATTTCAAGTTGTCAACCTTTGAATGGTAATCTGCTTGAATATTATATCAAATAAACCACTTTTAGCAAATTGCATGGTAATCTGGAGTTCGCCACTAATCACACTAAATGTGATTAGGCGAAATTTGCATATGGTCAAACTTGTGTTGTTAATCTATGAATACAATGTTGCTGTTTTACTAAGATCTTATTCATCCTATCCACTGTTAAAACACAAGAGTAAAACTCATCCTTAAAAGTCAACTTGAAAGGAGAGGGTGCCCATATGTGCTTATAAATCCCAAGACCCAAAGGTCCACTGGCAATGTGGGACTTTGCTAACACCCCCCCTCATAGTCAGGGCTGGAGACACTCGGCTCTCTCCCTTCACGCAGGGCTGAAGATATGAACCCGACCCATCCCAGTGGTACCCCTGCTCTGATACCATGTTAAAACACATGAGTAAAATTCATCTCTAAAAACCGGCTTAAAAGGAGAGGGTGCACATGTGCTTATAAACCTCAAGACCCAAAGGTCTACTGGCAATGTAGAACTTTGCTAACATCACAACCAGCCAAATCATTTGTTTCAATCTCAAGTTCTACTATTGGATGATTATTCTAACATGAGGTGTATATGATAACAGGCATGAATAATCTTTTTGTATTGTTTTGAACTTATAATACCTTTGATCATATTCCTATTAAGATAACTACATGATGTAGACGAAGATCAATCTGTAGATGGTTTCATTGATTTAGCTAATGCATAACATGGAGTTCCAAAGCTATTAATTGATGGATATTAAAGTATAACCATATATCTCTTTGGATATCACAAGATATCATGCAAGCAAGGAAGCTTGCCCAAAACAAAAGAGTCTTTATGTAAGGATTATGGACCATCTGCATGAAAACCACCAAAGTGTGCTACTTTCTTACCATTAGTTTTTTTTTTTTGAAAGGTTACTTTCTTACCATTAGTTAAGAGTTGTAATTTTGTAAAGACTTTATTTATTTTATTATTATAATTTTTTGAAATGGACTTCAATTAGTTTTAATAGCTGCAACTCTTCAATTTTTACAAATGAACTTAAAGATTTCTTTGGAGGCAGTCTTTTGAATGTTTTGTTCAATAATAAAAAAAGGTTTTCTTTATCTCAATTATGAAGATAAAGATTAGATCATGATAAGATTTAAATTAGATTATAATAATTATAATAATGTGAGATATGTATTATCTCAAGATTAATCAGGATTTGGTTTATCTCTTGAACTTATTTCTTATCAATGTAGAAGTATAGACTCATGTTTCTTAATGAAAGATCAATCAAGTATTTAGTAATTATCTCTTAACATCAATGTTCTTGATGTGGCTCTAAAGCTATGCTTCAACTTTGTTTTCTTGTCCACAGAGGACCCGATCTTAAAGCTTTTAAAGCACTAGTTGAAGAACGTACTTCGAACGTTTAACAATTTTAAACTTACCAATTGTAATTATCTCATAAATTGACATGATGAATATATTTTCTTTTTATTATATAGTCAATAATTTATTTGATGATATAATATTTTTACCCTCAATTAATTTTCCTTGTGACATTCTAATTGAAATTAGAGAGCCATGTAAAATTTTGAAGAGTTACAATGATAGAAAATATGTAAATGCCATTGTATAAGTAAGGTGCTTGTCATAACTAATATACCTATAATTTGTCCCCTGTAGTAACTCCCAAGTCAATTCATTATCTTACGTTTATGAAGGCAATGCACTGTTGCTTAATGATGCATAAATCCAGTAATGAAATCAATAAATGCAAAGATGAAAAAAAAACACACTACAAAAAATCTTTGCTTGTTACAAACTCAAGGCTTGAAGCACCACTTGCACATTAAAATAATAGATACTTAAAATTACTTTTTAGTTGAACTGCATGCTCATATCTCATTCCATCATTTGTTTCTTTTCACAACAGTAAGACTAATTTTCACCAGTTAAAACAAATGGCCCAAATGGTGTGAGGATCAAATAATATTACCATTTACCGTTAACACTAGAATTCGTAATTGAGGGAGAAAAGAACACATAAGATGTTACACATCAGTTCTATCAATTCCTTAAAACAAAAGGAAATAGATGAAGAGACCTTATACCTGCGGAAATATCTCCAGTAAAGAATAAAAAACCAGTATTTTTTTTTGAGTAGCAAGAATAAAAAACCAGTATGAACATGTCTTAAGAGCATTCAATCTGCAATAAGATGAGAAAGTGTAATGCCTGGTTAACAGCTATGAAAATCTCTAATAGTAAAATTCTACTTTGACAAGTGGATTCTTAATGGTGCTTTTATGATGGAGAATTTTTTTTAGAAGGCAGCAACTGTGTCTCAGAATATTGGAAAGGAGTTCTCGTTCAATTAGTGGATGGACAATCATATTGACCTGTCATTGTGTAAAGAAAAATTCTTGTCCAATCCTCCAACTAAGTCTCTTTTAACTCTTGCATGGGAGTCAATCCCAAGTCCTAAATGAGTCTAAATACTGCTGGTTAAGACTATCAACTTTTTGGTATATCATATCCAACCGTATTTGAGCTAAAATGAAAAAAATAGGAGTTTGGAAATAGAGGGGTACAAAGTTGAAAATAGGTCATGGTGGGTGAGAAATCAAAGTCTGTTCATATTCAATTTCAATTCCAAATTCCAAGAAGAAGATGCTTTGTTATGCTCCATGATTTGCTATACACATAATCAAATGGGATGTGATTAGTACCAACTAAAAAAATCCAAAGCCAAAAGCTAGATGCTGATGAAACTGAGAAAAATGTAATTGATCCAGAGATGAAAGAAAAAATACAGTGTCCTAAAATGCCAATTGAATTTATGTTGGAAACTTGCCTGCCATTAACCGGCCCTTTCCATCTACAGAGCCTTAAAGTCATAGTTTCAACTGAGACCCATTCTTCATGTCATCTCTGATCAAGTAGTTAGATCGGTCCATGCTATTGCACTTTCATTCCATATCTATTTCCAGACTACTGCACCTTCAATCCAGATCTATTTCCATTGATTCTGTCCTTCGTTGTTTCCACAATATTTTTGTTCGCACCCTTGCAGAAACCTTGTCGATTTTTTACTTTATAAGAAGAGACCTATCCGTCAAAAAGAAGTTTTGAAGAGTTGGAAGAGGTCGAATTAGCATGTGTTTCGAATCAGTAGGATTTTGAAAGAAGAGGTGTTGACTTTTGGAAGGGTATTGATCTCAACCACCCACTGTATGGGTAAGATTCATTTAACGGCCTTTTTAAAACTCTCTCTTGTATAAAACAAAGGTAAAAGATGTAGTTATCATTGTCATAATATGTTCATAATAGTTTAGCAGCCTTGTTTGGCCATCTGAACAAGCTGTTGTTATCTTCAGGACATTTTTAAATAAAAATGGATCTTCAATACAGGATTACCCCTAAAAGAAGAATCCTCAATGTAGTGACATCTTTTGTTAGGCCTGCATTTTTATTGTCATATAGGGATTGTTTTTTTAGTAGTTAAAATAAGTTCCAATAGATATGATTCTCCAAGAAAAAGTGATGCACCAAACATTAAAAAAGCCCCTTTTTTAGTATATTGCATGTTTGGATACATAGATTCTCTCCTATGACTTCAAGTAGAGCCATTCACAAACCAATACCTTGTTTGCATATAAATTGCAAACTTTAACATCTTTGAAGAAAAGGAGAGTAAAAGCTAGGCTTAGAACCCCTTTTTTTCTCATAATGTCTTCCTATGTTTCATATTTTCTTGTTTGATTGTTCTACAATATTTGTTTTGGAGCCATTTAGGATACTTCATTTGTATGAACAAAATTAACAGATAATAAGATAGAAGATTGATACATGCTGCATTGTTAGGCCTATGGCTGTCATTGCTTTCATTGAAGCCTCCATGATTAGGTTTACATCCATTCATTTTAAGTGATCAGATGATGGATGGTTGTATAAATGTTAGGGTCTTTGATCCATGATCATAGTTGTTTGATGAGTGCAAATTTTCTGCTTTGAGAAATCATGACTGGATCCTGTTTATGCACGAGTCAAGGCCACCATAGGTGGTTATATGTTGCCCTACATGAAGCTGACATTGTATGCCCATTATATTTTTCATTTATTTAAAATACATGATGTGTATTTGATGTTCTTTCTACTCATACTCTATTTTCTTTCCTGACCCAAATTATGGCATGTTCATTGGCGGAGAAGATAATGTACTCAAGTCTGTACCCACACGGATCCCTTAAATTGTATCAGTTCATAGCAATGGTGACAATAGTGATGATCCTTCTCTCACAGCTTCCAACTTTCCACTCTCTTAGACATATCAGCCTTGCTTCTCTTCTTCTAAGTTTGGGTTACACTTCTCTAGTGGTCATTGCCTGTGTAAATGCAGGTACTTCAAAGAAAATCCTACTTGATTTCATTCAAATGTAAGAACAACTTTGATGTGTGCATCTTTCCTGTTTAGATATGGAAACTTTTGAAGTGCATCGGCATCAGCAGCTTTTTCTGTTGTGATCTTAACCTAATGACATTCTTTTCAGTTAACATGATTAAAGTCTTAAGGTGGTCTGGCCCATTTAGCAAATTCTTTTCTTTTTGTAGGATATTCCAGAAATGCCCCTCAGAAGAATTACTCTCTAGACCCTAACAAGTCCATTCGAACTTTTGATGCTTTTGCATCCATTTCCATCCTTGCTTCACTCTTTGGGAATGGGATTCTTCCAGAGATCCAGGTTGGTTAATTCAACTAAAACTTTTCATTTATTTACAGAAGGAATTTGGAAGTAGAAGGAACGTAACATCTTTTTTCTGCTGAAATGTTAGTCTATTTGATATGTTCGTATAAAGCTTCTGCTCTACATTTGAGTTTTATGACTGGAATTAAATTGTGGATTGTGCGTGTGAATTATCATAATTTCTGTTTCCTAGAAATTTTACTTGCCAACCAATGATAATAAGAATAATAAAAGAGTTACCTCGTTAGTTCCAGTATCTGTTTCATGTCCAAGTTAAAAAGAATCAGTCACAATTTAAGATGGATACTAAGTGTAGGTCTATACTGATATTTGATATTGCAATCTAAACAAAGAAATTATCACCTTCTAAGGTTTTGTGGGGTTGGACATTGTTCTGAGGGAATTTTTTTAACCGTACTGAAAATTTGTTCTCAATCATGGAACTGTTGAACAGTCTAATATATGGTAATGTAATTTTACTATGTCAAATGCCTTCACTTTGAAATTTTAGTATAGAGAGATCGAGTGGGGCATCGACTTTCTATCACCTTGGTTCTACATTAGTAAAATCCAGAAATTAAGTATTACGGAGTTTGTTTCTTATCCTCTTGGACAGAATTCCATCCATAATAATTATTTCCTTGGTGGCTTCTGTTGTAGTTGGTTCACTGGTTGAAAACATTTCCAGCTAGATGAGCCTACTTGTTGATTGGTCACATGTAATTCGAGGACATATTCACCAAGTCCTCATTTACCACCAAATGACTGTATGTGTTGTTTGGACATAAACAGTGCAATATGTAGTTGTGGTTCTTGAATTCTGGGCTCTCTGGACAGCCCATGATAACACATGGATGGAATTTTATCATTATAAGATAAATAAATTTCAATGTTGGGATGATGATATTGCCTACAAGTTGAACTATATAGGCTACTGTGGCGCCTCCAGCTACTGGAAAGATGTTCAAAGGGCTCGTGATGTGCTACTCCGTGATATTTGTTACCTTCTATCCTGCTGCGGTGTCGGGATATTGGGCATTTGGAAATAAAGCAAGTTCCAACATTTTGAAGAGCCTGATGCCTGACGAAGGACCTTCTCTGGCTCCAATTTGGCTTCTAGGCCTTGCTGTTATCTTTGTTCTGTTTCAGCTCTTTGCCATTGGCCTGGTAAGCCTACCATTTCCAACTTCAGTTGTAAATTCAATGAATTGCACAATCTACCAAAGGAATTGTTCATGCATGAGCATGCTGCAATTAACTGATGATAATGATATAGTTTTAAGCAACAATCGGTTATTTTTGTTACAATTTATTTGAGCCATCACTATCTGCAAATTCAAACTTGACCAAATCGTGGTTTATTCATATTGTGCTTCTGAAGCCAATATAGCTTTTCTAAAGTCATTTTTATTTGCAAATGGTGCACTTTCCATCAAATTATACTAAACATATCCAAATGGAGTCCCTATTTTTCTGTTGAAAACAGTGGCACTCTCTATTTTACAGTGAAATGACAAGTATTAAGTATTGGTTGACGGGAAGTTCAGATCCATTTGTTCACCCAGGAAATGAGCTGTTTTGCCATCTGTATGACTGTGTTTGATTGGGTGCAGGTTTATTCTCAAGTTGCTTATGAGATCATGGAAAAGAAATCTGCGGATGTCGGTGAAGGGATTTTCTCCAAAAGAAATGTAGTGCCTAGGCTGTTTCTCCGAACCATTTATATGATATTCTGTGCATTTGTTGCTGCCATGCTGCCATTCTTTGGTGACATAAATGGCGTTGTAGGGGCCATTGGTTTCATCCCTTTGGATTTCATCCTTCCTATGCTTCTGTACAACATGACATACAAGCCTTCAAAAACTTCCCTGGCATTCTGGCTCAATGCTTCTATCATTGTTGTCTTTACTTGCACAGGCATCTTGGGTGCATTCTCTTCTGTAAGGAAGTTGGTCCTTGATGCCAACAAATTCAAGTTATTCAGTAGTGATGTAATTGATTGACCAGTGACGAACATGGGAGAAATAGCGTACACATGATAAATCTTGGGGTAACCAAAATGACATTGTATGCAGTGACGATCATGAATGAATGAAAAAACGCCCTTCAGTTTGTCATTGTGTGTAATAATGTTTCATCGAACAATTTTCTAAGAGAGGCACATGATACAATTAAGTTGCACATTTTCATTGAAGTGAATATATATACAAGCATATATAGATTCATTGTATGATCCCCAGCGCGAGGTTTGGTGAACATTGAATTTGGTCTATGATTGTATGTTTGAACAATTGATATTGTGATCCACATGGTTAAATGTTAATGGGTCAATTCTCTAAGATCTCATCCATTCAGAACCGCGAAACCAATCAAATCTATGGTCAGAATTAGAATGTTGCAGCTTCCATCAAATGTTAAGTCACTGCCTCTGGGCTAAGGCTTGAAATATTAGCATAAAACAATTTCTTTTTTTAAACTGACATTCGAAATCCAACTGAATGTGGTATATTTGTCTCTTGTGCATGATGAGTTAGCTAAGGAAGCCTGGCATTTCTTTTCACGTTAAAGGGTCTGTCGACCACTGATGTGGATACTCTTACTTGAAGGACAATGATATTGTATTAGGTATGTGGAGTTACTACTGCATTACTGCCAAGGCAAGCTACTTTACAGAAATGAAGAGAGTCGCCGCTGTATGTGACAAGTATGTGGATTAGTTTCAAATCATAAGCCATGTCAATCATGGGTAGCATTGCTTACAATTTGCAAGCCAAAATCACAAAAACCAAATAAAATTGATGATCCAAATTCCAAATATTTCAAGTGATGCCCATTTTTTTAAAATGGGTACTGTTTTTTTTTTAAAAGGGTAAGAATTCATTCAATCCCTGTCAACATTCTGAGGACGGGATGTTCCTATCAACTTGATTTTTGGGCCATGGACGTATTGCTGTCAAACAGTGATGACATAATCTTGGGAGATATCGTCATTTAATGCACATCACAGGCCATGTCCTTGATCGCCTATTTTTCTCTTTCTCTTCTTTAAAACAATTCAATGAGTGAATTGCTCAACAGGGCCGTGAATAACTTATTTGTGTAGAACTGTAGATACAATAAATAACGATGACAAGAATGATAAAAAAATGTGTATATAAATTGCACCATCCCTGTTTTAGGCCCTAAGAAAACTCAACGCCGCCTGAATCGATTGTGAGACCTTCGAACTGGGTTAAAAATTACTTGAATCTGCCTGCTTTTAAGCAAAGCCACCCCGACACCTCCCTCAGTAGATTAGTAGATTAATTTAGGGGCATTATTATTAGGCAGCGATCTTCTTACGGAAGATTTGTATAACGAGACACGTGTTTTATTGTATTGTCAATTTTATTGTTCGTATGAACAGTAAAATTAGCTCACCAATCCTTCATATAAATAGTAAAATCAACTCGTTGAAATTCACGTGAAAAGTAAAATCGACTCGTCGAAATTCACGAAAATTTTACTGTTCGTTCGTATGAAGAATAAAATTAATAATAAATTAAAACTCATATCACATCAAATAAAATAATATCCGTGAAAATATCACTACTCAATACTATTTTGTCTTTATTTATTTATTTTACTCATTAAAAAGGAGAAGGTAAAATGATCTTCTCTTTTAAACGTGATGCACCTCATCGGATCATTATCCAGTTGGAAATAAGCAATGGGCGGCCCCGTCCTGCCCACCTGCCATCGCTGCTGAAGAAAACAGTATCAGGCGTCGAGGAAAAAGAAGTATCAGAGAGAGGTGTCCTTGAACCGCAGGCCAATTGAATACTGCTTTCAATGCATGAAATCATGAATCCTACCGTTGGGTCCATGATTTAATGGTTATCATTTAACTTCAGAATCCCCCTCAATTCAATGTCATGATATAACACGTCAGAGCTGCCTCCCTACATTTCTTCATTTAATGATTATGATTTAATGTTCAAAATAAAAGCTAAATCATAGTAGGAGAGCATTGAATATATCCACCTCTTATGATCCACAGTACGTGGGAATTATAAATTTCATAAAAAGCTCATAAATCAAAAGACAATTCATTTACAAGAATTATAAACAAAATCAGACTCTTAAATCAATCTCAACTGTAAAGAGGGACACAAGCGCTCGCTCTTAATCTAAAGAAGATTCTTAATTTAATTAGACTTCTAATCTATTTGATTTAAAAGAAAAGTGGCTATCCAATTCAGCAACTATGGAGCAGTGTCGGTCCTGAGATATCCTAAAATGTCAGAGGTCCTAGGCAAAATTATTAAGATGGGCTCTACTGAAGGTTATGTTTTAAACCTATTTTGGGGGGGGCTAGTCCTGCCATGGAGTTATATTATTTACTTAGATAGATGAAAATATGCTCCCCTCATGATGGCTCTCAAGAGAAATGTTAGAGATTTATAAAGGACTTACGTCACTAAACCGAACTAACTTTTTGGGATAGTTCCCTATTTGAATTAATCGATGTTGAACTTTTATCACTTTACATATATTCTCAAGTAAATATACCTACATCACAATCCAATGCTTGGATTCTATACATATTTCAAAAACTTGAGAAAACTCAGGTGAATCAATCTGAATTGATTTGAGTCGATGAGATTTTAAGCTGAACGAGTAAAAGAGTTCAGTGAGTTTTTTCAAATCAATTTCAAAAATTGATATTTGTTGAATTGATTCTTTGTAAAAAGGAATTGGATTGAAACTAGAGAGAAATGGTGCTTGTGAAATACATGGAAGGGCTAGATTCCATCTAATATGCGCCAAAACATTAGGTCGTAATCATGCTCAAGTAAGGGTTGGAATTTAACTCCACTTGCCATTATATAATCACGAATAAGATTAAATAGACAAAACTCATAGTTTCTTCTTAACATTTAAAACTAAAATACTTAAAGATAATATGTCACTAACAGTAATCCATCACACTCCCAATTCATTCATTCCACCACACGCCCTTATTGGATGTGATCATTGATCGCCCTGCCGGTGACTGCCACCTGTTCCTGGCCATTAGTCAACTCGTTGGCAAGCTATTAGTACCGTGGATTGCTAACAAATAAATTTTAGTCCTAATCTTTTATGATAAGGTATTTCAAATTTTATATTCAATAAAATAGAATCATGGAATTCAATACATAAATGATCATATCATAAAGAAGCTGTAACTTTGACACTTGACATGTAATAGATCAGAAAGACAGACCTTTCATAATAAAAATATAATTGTGAAGTACTTTAAAATAAAAAATTAAAACTAAAAGTAATTTTACCCATTTGATCCAAATACATTGAAATCAGTATCCATCCACTGTCGATATTGATGAATCTATATCTGATAACCAAAAGTACCCTTCAATTTTAAATTTTAATTTTGAAGTATTCTGGTGCTATTTTTTGAATGTGACAAATCCACTCACTCATATAAAATCTTTGAAAAAATTAACTTTTGTTACTGATATATATAAATATAAATTTACTGACCTATTACTTCCTTACAAAAACAGTTAGACTTCTAAAATTAAGGTAGCGTTCTTTACACGGATTTTTTTGTGTAACTAGATACGGAAATGAGTAGATTTTCCACTTTACTCTTCCATTGCGGTATAAATCGGCTCACTGACATATTCACTGAAATCGGATCACTGAAATCTATTTAAGTGAGACTATTTTTTTCATACAAAACAACAAATTGGATGACTGAATTTTTTTTAAATGCTTTCGCACGATAATGGAAGGGTAAAATGGGTAATACCCTACAATCTATGTCTCATTACACAAAATATCTACGAGAGGATCTCTACCCCTAGAATTAATGTAATTATCATAAACTTAAAACTAATAAATAATTCTATTTCCTCGTTAGCGGAACCTTTAATAGAGCTAATGCAGTAATCACACCTTCTTTCTTCGTTTCATTAAATTAATCATTAAACATAACACATGAAAATGGCACGCGTAAAAAAAGAGAAATGTGGCGGTGGATAAAAAGTCAAGTGTTAGGCACGAAAGCCATGGCCAACCTGATTTGTGAGGGAAGACAACATTTGCATAAAATAAACGATAGTACATAAATAAATACATGGGTGAAACTCATGTGAGCAGGCATTACTAAATAGAGATAGAAACCAGATCAGACAATTATGAAGTTGAAGCCACCAGAGAAAATGGATGGAAGCCACCAGAGAAAAGAAAACAAATATCAGTGATGATGGTCATGGAAAGTACGTGGAATTCCCCATTGTTTCTCTCGCTTGATCAATATTATTGATTGTTATTCATTCAATACAGGCCCTTGCCGTCACCGGCGAAGATGCAGCGACCAATTCCAACGCAAAACAATGAAGACAAATCGCATGTTTGGGATTGCGATAGTTGTCTCTACGACTCATACGAACTCAACTCGTTCAAGCGACAGCTAGACTTGGCCATCGTCTCCAGGACCTTATCGATGCCACGATTTCCAGAGGCGGCGCGGCCTGGTCCTTCCGTCTCCAAGAGACCTTCCAAGCTTTCCCGCTCCATACACAAGCTCCTTCGATCCGTCTTTCGCCCCAAACCCATGTCCGATAAGCCTACGCAGGCCGGTGGAGAGCGATCAGAAAGTGGGTTTTCCGTGATTTACCACAAGTCCGAGGGAATCACGGCCAAGGATCCTGAAGCGCAGGAGAAGAACGTGGGGATTCTGCTGGAATTCGACTCCATCATTCGGAGAAGTGCCTCCGAGAGGTTCCACTCGGCATATCTTGCGCCTGAGAACATGCAGTTTACTAGTATTTGCAGATAGAATATTCAGTTCACATGTAGTAAGATTCCGACTTGCTAATGAGTCCGTTGTATTAGACTATTATCTTCTATGTGAGAACTATCTTTAAGGAAGATGAGTTTAGGATTTTCCTAGTTAAATGTTGCTAGATCTTTCTCTACTTAATTTCCAAGATATTGTAGTAATTGTACTAGACATATTAACACTACAGGCAACTTTTACTATGAGTCTTGGAGTTTAGTTTAAGAAATAGAAAATTGATCTACGATTTTGTACATGTCTAACTGTGAAATAACAAAAGTTGATTAATCCAAAAAATCAATGAACGCATATAATGGGTAACGATTCTTTTACAGTTATTTTGTGTAACGAGATATGCGATTTAAGGTATTGCTCATTTTACTCTTCCATTATCGTACTAAAGCATTTAAAAAAAAAAAAAAGTCAGTGATCCAACGAGTCGATTCGAATGGTAAAATGAGCAATAAAGTAAAATCCATATCTAGTTACATAAAATACCCGTGGGAGGATCACTATTTACATATAACATTTGAAACATCCTCTTCTCAATGGTTAGCATTTGAGAGTGAACTCTACCTCAAAAATATTATTGGATCATAATTTTCTAATGGTAGTAGAGCACGTTATGTCTGCCGAGTGTCCATGAAATTTTTTCAAGAAGATAAAACCTGAAATTGTTGAGAGTGGATTAATGGACCCTTGCATCTTTTTCGAACCACCTAATTGAGGGTTGGCCATCAATCTAAGGATGGGTTGAAGTTGGCCCACTGCAGAGGATTTCTGAACCTAGAACCACCCATACACCAAACTGAGCCCAGAAATAAATAAAGGTAGGATAGCCAAGATGTTGACCATTAAAAAAAGAATTTTTCCTTTCGTCAAAAAGAATTATGTAATTCGATTCTCCATCATAATTTTATCTATGTGAATGTCCATACCCAAATACTTTCTCTTTTAATAAATGAACACATGAAATTTTTTTTTTAAATCCAATTAAATGCTAAAATTTATTTGTAAAAATATTCTTTTACACATAATATAAATCTACAAGAATGGAGCTAAGTTTTAATTTGTTTATTTTAATGTAAAGACTTCTACTTTCAAGTTCAATATATAATAATAATAATAATAATAATAATAATAATAATAATAATAATATACTACATACATTACTTGAAAGGAATATTAAAAAAATAAACTCAGTGGCTAAGTAGATTTAGAAAAACATATCTTATTTAACACGATTAATGGGCCCTATTTATAATACTATATTCCTATTTATTAAGAAAATTACATTTTGTTCAACCACACTTGATGCTGCCAATACGTTATTGAATGGCTTTAGTACTATTTGTTTGATTCGGTTTGAATTAGATTTGCAGTCTTTAAAGCATGTGGAGCCAATGAAACATTATTCTAATTAAAAAAACCAATGCTTAATACGAAATCAGTGAAAAAATTATATTGATTAGATCAATTAAGATATGATTTTACACCCTCCAAGTCTTGATTATATAAAATAGAAATGAGATTGAACTTTGATGTAGGCTAAGGTTAAAAAAAAAAAAGAAACCTTGGATTAAAAGGGTATTTTTTTTTATCCAACTCAAAGAATTAGATCATGGAGAATTAAAAAAAGCCTCTATGGAAAAGCAAACTAGATTGAAATTCACCAAGAAGAATGGAAAAACTCTTGAATTCACCAAGCAAATTCACAATTCATCTCTCCTTATGGATATGGGCTAAAAAAATGGATACTTGGAGACCAAATACCAAAAACAAGTTCTTAGATAGATGAAGGAGTTAATTAGTAGAAAATCTACGTTGCCATAATGTAACTTGGGGGCTTAAACTTAGGAAAATTTCAAGTAATATTTACATTGTAATATTTTTTTAATCTCTAATTTTCAAGGGTTTTTCACTGATTTTCTTTTTACATATGAAGGAAAGTTGGCCTTTGCCTCAATCTCTCTGTCATTGATTTTTTTTTTCCCTCATTTGCATGTTTTTGTTTTCTGCATCAGAGTAGTTGTAAACAAGTTATTTGCAAAGAAACGAACCTTAAGGGATTAAAGAATCTAACAGATGGAAATATTATTGGGCTTCTCATGATATTAATTACTTTTCTACTCATTATGCCAATTGAACTTCCTCGACTCCCACCCAACCTGCTTATTAGATCAAATGGTGACTCCCATAAGACCTAGGTTGGTTCTTGTAGTAACATGTGATTCTTACTTTTTTTTTCTTTTCAGGACAAATGTTCGATTCTTATTCCCCATTCAATAATTCCTAGTTTGCAAAAACTTTGTTGGATTTTCCCCGAATTGCTTGGCAAGAGATGTCACGTTGCTTGGACAAATTTTGAGAAACCTGTGATCCATAGGGCTTAAAATTGACTTGCGACTTTAATGAGATCTTGTTGATTTAAATCTTCGTTAGAAAATTATGATGTGATAATATTCTTGAGGTATTCAAATTAACAGATATGGGACTTTTTTTTTTACATCTAGCTGGACCCTACGGTTGCACATAGAAACTTCAGATCCACCCTCACGTGCAGCTGGATCCTATGACTGCATACGGAAACTACTTTGGTATCATATTAAGAAACCATTACTTGATAACATTCTTAAGGTACGATTCACTTTCAAATCTAGTCGCTAAGAAAATTGTGAATCAAGTATTATATAGAGACATTGATTTCTCAAATCAACTATTGTTGAACTTTTTATCACACGTACATTTTGTCCCCCTTTACTTTTAGATATGCTAAGAGGCATTTGAGGGATACAAGTCCCACACACATTCTCATGACTCCTATTCATCTCACAATAGTATTAGGTATTCATCCTCTATTAGGCATTCTCATGCCTATTTATAGTTGGTCAACTCATAGGATTCTCATCGTTAGGTCTAGGCTACGTGATGCAGACCAAGCTGCACTTTGATAATTTAGATTCGGGGTTTTACGCCGAACCATGGGTTTCAAAGAAGAAACCCAGTGTTCTTGGTTCAAGAACGGAGAGAACCTTCTTCAAATTTAACTTAGTATTACAGAGTACACTTTAATTAGAATAAGTGAAAAATGCATTAATGAGAATTTAAATTACACTTGAAACAACAAATTAATCTAATTAAAATAACTCAACACAAAAGAACAAATTAAAATTTAAAGGTATCAACTCACCGTTCTAAAGAGATGGAGAAAAAGAAAGCTACTACTTTTCTTTAATAATTTCAAAATAATAAAAAGGTCTTAATTTACAAGTCTAGCCTGTGCCTAAATTTATAGGCTTATTCTCAAACTAAAAGTAAGAAAATAAAATAAAGAAAGAAATAAAAATAGAAATCTGCAAGTTTCCAAATCCGGGTTCTCTCTAATAGGATGGACGATGCTTCATTCTTTATCTCCTCTCGTGCTTCTCTCTCCGGCGGCAAGATAGTCTCTGCTCATCTTTCCTTTCCTTCATCTTCGCTGGGATTTACAGGGCACTACCTCACGGTGTTCAATCGTTGGCCTGCTGAATATCTCATGCCAATTGTGGTTGAAATTTCAGCCCTTTATGCGGATTACCTTCCTAAAAAAATATCATAAAATCAGGCCCATTATCTGCTTGCACGTCACTGCTGATTTTCTTGTTAATTTTTTCATGCCATTTGAATTTGATTCCTTGATTAGTAGCTGAATTTAAGAGAAGATAAACCCTCCTTATCTGTCCCAATTCACTAGCATAGTACAAGGGAATGATTTCCTTCTGTGGGCCTTCTAAATTGCTCCTTCCATTCTCGGGCCCATTCATTGCCATATCTCTTCATGAGTGGTTCTCTGCCCAATCTGACACTCTGTGGGGTCCACATATATGGTGAGTCATCTACTGACGTGTCTTTTATGGGCCCACTGAATTTTGGAGGCCCAACTCGTCTCCAAATGGGTCCCGGCCCATAACTGTTCCATAGGAATTCAATTATGTTGCAAGTGGGTCCATTAGATTGTATCTGAGGTCCCCTCTTTCCTCCATCACTCCAAGCATAAATTCAGAGAGAAAATTCATCAATTTTGTCTAATTGAGCCGACTCGTCTTCGATCAAATCCGCATAAAATTCATCGAGTCCGATGCCTACATCACTATGCAAGATTAGAGAGATACTGTACTCGTCCAAAGACATCTTCCTCCATCTTATGGATTTTTCCGGCTCAAAATAAGAGACCCAATTGTGAAAATAGCACCATGTCACATCACCTTGATGAGAGTACCTCTCATCATAACCATTCAAGGGTAAACCTTAGGAGTCTCAGTACCCAATTCTTCCTTTAGTTAGGGTATGGCCAAATCCTCATCAATAGTCAATCAATACTCTTGAAGTTCTAACTTGAGTCCCATGTTAATGCTTCACTGGGTAAGTAATTGCAATCCTCCTCATTCGAACCAATCAAGTTTTCCCTTCTTCTTCCCAAGATAGACAATCTGTTGTATCACTTGTTGCACTGAGAATCCTCATTATTCTTATTTCTTATGAGTCCCATTTAATGCTCCAAACCCAATCATGTCATTTTCCTCCTAGAATAGTTAAGGAACTAAATCATTTTTAGTATAGGAATCCTCATTTTCCTAATTTGGAGAGAATCCACTTTTATTTCTTAGATTCAATACCTAAAATCTAAGTAAAAAGTGTCAGTGAGGACCTCATTCCTTTGAAGGATTGTAAGTTGGTACAAGTCGAGTCTGCACTTGACAATCTTCTTATTACATATTTTATGAGAGAATCAGATACTTAAGTTGGGTTTGGTCTCATCTAACTAAAAGTAAGCTGACTTCAACCAAAAAAAAATAATTAATTATTCATTTCATGACTTTATATAAGATAATAATAAAAAATTTAAAATAAATTTTAGATCTCGCTAATGTAGATATGTTGTGATCATTTGATTATGCCATATGTGCTATATATCAATCATGTCGAATAATATTAATTTTCAATTAAAATAGAAATAAAAAATTTTGAGTAGAATTTTGAAAATAAAGTGGATTGAAAATTTCACTAATTGTAGTCTAAATTCCAATTTTTTTTTTTTTTGAATTTACTTGTTGGAAACTGTGGGATACCTTCATGAGGGTTCGAACCCGCAATCTTATGCTTTCTGAGATAGGAGGCAACCAGTTGAACTATATCTATGTAGATATACACTATTAAAAAAATAAAGAAAATATTATCATTTTTATACAAAATAAGCTTAAAAAAACTAATCTAAAGTTTTTTTTTTTAAATTTATATTTGAGAAACTATGGAATACCCAGCGGAAAATCCTCGTAAGTAAATCCACTATCCCTAAAACATACCAAAGTTAGACCATACAGGCTTGAATCTACAATCTCCTACTTCTTGAAGTAGGAGGCAATCGATTATTGAAAATTTTTACCTAATGTGTGGTCCATCAGAGTCATCTAATGTGTGGCCCATCAGAGTCATGAAGTTCACACACGGCTACACAACTGTACAACAACTATACACGGCTACACAACTGTACAACAACTATACGTTAGCAGACACATAAGTATGAAAGTGTGTCTCATCTGGCCGCCGCCTCCGCTTTCAGCCCTTCCCTCCAATTGTGGGACACCCACCTCCGTCTGACACAGCATCTAATGGCCATGGCCATGGGACCACGAATTTATTTGATATGAGGAAGAAAGCGAACTACCCCTGATTCCTCTTTAATTTTGAGAGAAAAGACAGACATGACATTCAAACCACTCATTCTGAAATGATACTGCTTCGTAGAGCTAGTACCTTCCCTCAATGAATGACTGACACTCCTCTTTTAATAATGACTCACATTAATAAAATATATAATTAGGGGTAACAATCTCATCGGAGGAATTTTATATAACTGGATATGAATTTTACTTTAATGATTATTTTATCTTTTAAATATTGAATCTTCTGAAATTAATTTACTGAATTAACGATCCTTCCACTATGATATAAATTAGTTCATTGACTGGCTCATTGAATCATTAAATGGATTTCTGAAATTTATTTAAGTGATACTATTTTTTCATATAAAATAATAAATAGAATTATTGAAATTATAGTCACTGAAATTTATCTAACTGAGACTGTTTTTTTTATACAAAACAATAAATTGAAACACTGAAATGGGATCACTGACTGGTTCACTGATTGAATCACTGAATTTTTTTAAAATGCTTTTGTCCCGTATCTCGTTATACAAAATGCACATGAGAAGATCACTAATATATGATTAGTGTATTATGATGTCATAATTTAAATTCATTTGATAAGTGATTATATGAGTATAAATTAAAAAATATATTATTATCATCTAATATCGACTTTCAAGTTTTAATAAATATAAGTTATTAATTTTTTAAATTTAAGGGATAAAATTATTTGTCTAAGATATAAAACTTCTTATAAAAACCATTCATATTTCTTTTTATATAAGATCCAACAAGGGTTTAAAAATTTAGAGACTGTCTCACTATCTATGGCTGCAATTTTTGTTGACAACTCCAGTAAAAAGGAGTGACTGAGTACACTGTAGACTAGACTGTAGGGCGTCCTCTCCTGTGCTGTACTAACACCTTTCTACAGATTAAGTTAATGAATGCAGCACCAAATGTTTTTCTGTTTGTGGACGATGAGTCGAGTAGACGACCAAACGAACTGCCGAGAGGAGGGATGAACAGAGATGTTCTTTGAGAGTGGCATTCTCTTTTCATATTTCTACAATTTAAGAATCTAAGTGGGACAGAGTCACACAGTAGAAGAATCGTGAGTGAATCGGCCCAAGTTCCAACGGAGAGATTGGGATAAGGACCGATCCATCGAAGATGTCAGCCCAGATGAGAACAAATATTTTGGTGCAATCAAGTTGCGGGCCACAGTCACCCACTCACCCACTTCTTCTGCAGTGGGACGTAGTTGGGCTTCTTCTCACTTTTACCGGCGTAAATCACGACGGACGAGGTGGGAGACTACGGCCGACAAAAACGCTCCTTCACTCAGTCCATTCCCCCTTTTGCACTCCATTTAATGTTTTCTCTCTTCTTCATTTTTCTCTCTTGTTAAATGAATATGGAAAAAACATTAAGATGAGATTGTTCTTCACTGGACACAAGATTCTTTCTCAATATTAGAGAATAGAAAAGTCATGATAGAACAAAGTAAATACATAAATATAGTGAAAATTTACATTTCTCTTTCTCAACACTATACCTCACGGTTAAATTTATTTACAACTAATCCAGAGAGGGTTGGTCAGACAGTTAAGAAACTTCTCTATAAGGAGAGATCTTTTATTCAATTCACTCTCAAAATTTTTTGAGCCTCTCCATAAAATTATTTTAATCGACTTATTCAATGTGTGTAAATCAAAAGATTTATACATACTCATGAGATTAATCTTTCCTTCAATGTATATTGAGAATACTCATATTAAAAAAAAAAATAATTACAATTGTGCTTTTTTACTTTTCAGTTGACTAAGTAAGACTTTATTTACTTGACTCAACGATTGGAGCAAGCATATTTTTCTTTTATACAATGTGGGCCATGATTTAAATACAATAGTAGGTAGGTAAAAGTTAAGAAAACCACTCTTGTCAACTCAATAAGACAATAACCATAGAGAGAAAGACAGCAAAGAATCAAGTAAATGAGCCAAGCTTGACTTAGGTCCACAGAGAAGCCTTGTTTGATTGACAGGTAAGTTGTAGTATGAAAGATGGATCTCAATCTCCCATTCATCAATCAAAGCATCAATTGCCTCCACCAACAGACAAAAGTGGATCTCCCATTCAATCATTTCATTTCATGTCTGATTCAATATCATATTCAGATCCTTTTATCGTGTTAGAAAGAAAAGTACATTGATGGATTAATATAAAAATATAATTATGAATTTATATCATTATAAACAATATAATTAGATAAGAGTCAAATTTCATACACTCAATGGTGAATTTTTTTCAGTTAGAGTATTGATTGAAATATATAGATTTACTAAATGTATCTCGCCATGAGAGTCTCCTTAATCATATAAAATGATTAAATCCAACCTAATTCGAACTTAAAATAACTAATTTAATCCATTTAATAAGATTTGAAATAGATATGGATAAAATAAGATCCAATCTAAATCCAATCTAATCAGACTCAATTGACTTGTTGCCATGTTTAGTGCTAAACGCTTGCTCCTTATATATTAAAACTCTTTCATGATGCTTTAAATTTATGAAATATAGTAACTATCACAAAAGTAATGAAATTTTATAATTAAAATCATTAAAGTTTTTTATTTAGTTTGAAACTTAATTATTTAATATTAAAGAATGAAATAGATGGCGAACATCAGTAAAATCAAAAGGATTTTTTTTTTTCACAAAAATTACTTTTCTCAATAAAATAAACAAGCCAACTCCAGAAAGTAAAGGACTAACCTTCACGTACTTTTGTTGAGTATGTTGAGATTTGAGATCATGGCCGCCCCACCTAATTAAACACATCGTTATTAATTATTGAACCCCCTTGGAAGGGCCATTTCTTTTTTAAAAAATAACAACAACAACAATAATAAAAATAAGAAAGGAAAGCAGGGTAATCTGCTGAGCACGTTAGGCCTCTTAAAAAAGCACATGGACCTCTTTTATTAATTCTGAACAATGCTAAGCCTGGCCCAATTTTCTACTTGGGCTTTTCAAGTTCGGACTTCATAAAAGAATGGGATTTTGATTATATACCTATCAGGCCCACATTTCATCTTTGTCAAAGCTGATAGCCCTGCATCTTGTTGGGGCCTTTCGGATCTTCATAAAAAGCCCAATAAATATGGGCTCATACTTGAGTTTAGGTGCAACCGGCTCAACTTTTTGCTAAAATTATGAATAACTTGAATTCACACAAGTGTTGGGCCAATGGTTCACAAATCAGGCTTGGGCCCGAAGATACTTGTTTGAGCAAGACCCTAAAGTCCGAAGACCGCAACTTTTTTATATTATACTCTATAATCAACCAGTTGGATTTCTAATTAGGCTCAATAGTTTGATTGCGGTTTGAAATTAGAATCAGGCCTTATTAAAACAAGTCAGAACAATTCAGGCATGACATTCTGGGCCAATCTAAACCCAAATTCTGATTTGATCCTATAAATACAAACTGAGTTGAGTTAGAGCCGAGTGGGACCACGAAACTGCACCCTTAGAAAATGATGCATTAAGAACCTCATGTAGCTCTGACAAAACAATTTTCCCCACCTCTAAAATGTCCATAAGATACTTGTGCTGCTTATTGATAATCCAATGTAATTTACTATAACTTAATCATCCCTTCTCATCACCAAAGCTAACATAAATTTAAAATTTTGTCAGTAAATATTTTGTGTTTATTTAAAAGAACAAGATCGAAGTGTATTTTTTTCTGTTTAAGTTCCTAAAGAGCTATTTAATTGGCTCTTTTCTCTTGTAAGATTTCAAAAAGTAGAAAAATATGGTAAACTATGATACGCATATGAAAGGAGTACACTTTTTACTTTACCATTTTCATTTAGAACGGTCTTCTTAAACATTCGATATTCAAATATAGTATGTAATGATGTTATAAATATCAGCGTTATTTTTAAAATTACTATATTTTTATCGACAAAATATCATTACCGTATTAATAATGCGTATGTACCACCCCGAAGGTAAATTTCCGATAAATCTCGATAAAATCACTTTAAAAACACAATATGTGTTAAGATCGTGATAATATCTCGATAAATTACCAGTAAATTTCTTATTAGGATTTTTATTCATTCTATTCTTATTATTTTAAATATTATATTTTCTATGAGATTTTCCTGTTAATATTTCGGTAAAAACTTATGAATTTGAAAATATCACAATATTACCAATTGCTATTAATATTTCGAGAATGACATTTATGACTAGGGTATGTAACATTTGCAGCAAGAACGAATTATAGAAAAATTGTAATTTGTACTGTGTCGATTTAAATATATTTTTAATTTTTCACCTTCTTCATAACTTGTCCTGTACTATTTAGGAGATGTTTTTTTTTCATCAAATGTCCTATTTGTCTCTTGTCAATTCTTCAAGACAGCGTATTGAAAGGTCACCATCAAAATGTCAAACCAAACCATATATTAAATGAAATCATATCTTCAAAAGTTCATATTTCACAACTTGGAAACCAACAAGGCCGCATACTTGTGTTACATTACTAGCTGTAACATATTCAACCTAAAGTCGTTAAATAAATATAAAAAATAAAATTCATTTGGAAAGATAAAGCAGGGGTGCACAATTCGGCATCGGCTGATATTATTCTCTCTCCTCATTTTTTTTTTTAAAAAAAAATGGCCGATATCGGCTGATATGATGATACGGCAGAGATATCGGTGCATCGGTCGAATATCGACCGATACGAATCATATCGGTCGATATGATGCGGTTTCAAAACAGTATTATATCGGCCGATACGATACGTATCAGCTGATATTTGCACCCTTGAGATAGAGGGTCAGCAATACAAGTTAAGTTCTGTAGAAGGTTTAATTTGTGTTCTACTATATTATTGAACTTGCATTTTTTTTTTTTTTTATATTCAATTTACATTTTTTTATAAAGAGTAGCTCAAATTACACCTCTCTTTTAAGATGACTTCTCGATGCTACTCTTTATAAATTAACAAGTATTTTACATTTTTTTTGAAAAAGTGTGGCAACTATTTTATTTATCATCATCATCCTCATGATTTCTTTTTAACCCATTAGATGCAAAACAAGGAATCTAAAAATAATTAAAAAAGTAAAATTTAATAATATTTGCAACTCGTAATCTAACCATGAGCTGTACACCAAACACATCATTTTCGTGCAATCTAAATATTAAAAAAAAAATGAAAAGTTAAGTATTATTCAAAAGCAAAGACATGAAATTCAGTCTTATTTCATAATATAAGTAGGGAAAGAAGAACTTGGCCAAGTCCTTCAAACATGTCAAATTCATCAAGCCTTATTAGTAGACACTTCATGTGAGAGAATTAATAATTGTTGCACATATGTGAGAAAGATTTAAGATATCTTTTGAAAAAACATAGGTTTAAATAATAAATATGCTTCAAACTTAATTTGGAATCTTCTAAACTCTTTCTTTAGGATACCAGTGATCGGATAAGATTTATTTATGCAAAACCTTATGTTGGTATGATACTTTTTTTTAATATGGGTATTTTCACCCTCACATTAGAGATTAGACTAATCTCATGAGAATTCGTAAACCTTCCAATTCACACGTACTGAATAAGTCGATGAGAAATAATTCTATCGTTAGTGACATAGAGAGGTTTGAGTATAAATCAAACTTAAGACCTCCACTCACGAGAGGAGCTTCTTGACAGTTATACCAACCCATTTGGTATCCTCTAAACTCTTTCTATGTGATACCTGTGATATATAAGACTTATTTATGCAAATTCTTATGTTAGCGGATACCTTTTTTTAATATAGGTATTCTCACCCCATTAAAGATTAGACTAATTTCACGAGCATGTGTAAACCTCTCCATCCACAATTACTGAGTAAGTCAATAATGAGTAACTTTATAGCGATTGACCTAGAGAGATTTGAGCGTGAATCGAACTTGAAACCTCTCGCTTGACAGGGAATCTTCTTGACAGTTATACCAATCTGCTTTGAGAATGGAAGTAAAAAGGAGGCACTATCCATTAAGCCAGCTTTGCTGCTTTTGGTGGCTGATTAAAAACCAGCTGAACTGGTCACGCAGTTACAGCAATAAGTGAACGACATTAATGGTGTTATGGTATAATGTACACCAGGTGTCTGTCAAATTGGAGAGGAGGAGGCGTCGTTCTGCGACTGGCCACCTCCACTGGGAAAGGAGGACAGCGGTTAGGACGATTCCTCCTTTTGTCTACAGACTCTCTCGTGAATGAATTGATGAATGAAAGGATCTGGGCAGGCTATATAATTTGAACTTGAAACTCAAAGTATCCATCCATTCAAACCAGTAGAAAGAAGTTAATAAAATATGGAAGAAAAATGGAAATAGGGAAGCAGGAAGAGAGACAAAAGAGAGGGGTTGTTTGGGGAGGCGTAAATGAGGGAGTTAATGGTGAGAGTGAGATGGCAAAGGCAGAATACTCCTACGATGCTTCTTCTGATTTCACTTTAAATGAAACGCACTCCCATGCCGAAAGCTGCATTTAATCCTCCCTCTTCTCTTGTCAAGTGGCTCATATTTATTTCTTCTTCTTCTTTGCTTTGCTCTGTGTAATTATTATGAATCTACTGCGGCACGGACATGCCGTGCCTGTTTTCCATCTCTCTCTTTCTCACTCCCTTCCACCATTGAAAGCTTTCAAAATTGGCACAGAGAGAGATTCTAGACAGTCTCCTTCCTGCAGGCCTTGCCGGTACAGTCATTCATCAACGTACACTTCTCTTACGTCCTTCGCTCTCGTTTCAATTTCCAAGTCTCTGCACAAGACACAACTCTTTCTTTCGTCTATTAGTTAATTCATTCATTCATTCATTTATGGGTGTTCAGGAGAACTCCAACGGCCCAACGCGCTTGGGTCTTCTCTTCTTTGTTTTGTCCTCTGCCATCACTATTTCCTGCTAATAATATTGTTAGGATTGGGCTGGAAGATTAGTCCGATAGGTGGAGTACCCACTCCTTGGATCTTTTTTCCCTCACAACTGATGTGAGACTGTAGTTCCCATCCCAATAATCTCTCTCTCTAACTAGGTTTCGGACACATAGAATGTCGCTGACCATCTTGTTCAGTTAGGAGATCTCTTAATTTAAATAATGTGGCTTTGACAAGCCTGATAGGTGGAGTAATCTAATCCTTTATAAGTCTTTAGATTCTTCTAAAAATAATGTGGAACTCCAGATTGCACCCCCAATAAATATTACATTGAGACATGAAAACACTAATCCTCCTCTATTCATTCATTCTTGAGCTAACTTCAATCAAGAACCCAAACTGTCCATTCCATTCTATCTCAGATGGACGGCTGAAATATTGTTTAAACTTGAAAAATGTCTCTCTAACCAAGCGTTGACTCTTGTTTGTTTTAATATGAATATTTCCATCAGAAGTGAGAGTAATCTCATGAGGATATATAAACATCTCAATCTACATACACTAATTTAATTGATGAGGAGTAATCCACCAGAAATGATTTAGAAGGGTTGAACATTAATTGAACCATCAGATTAATCCTTCCAATTTTTTTTCTAATTGTCCGATGTTATTCACCTGATCATTTCTCGTCAATAATCTAGTATCAATATAGTAATACTTTTACTTGTTAAATCGATAGGTCTGGTATATATATCATATGGTCACAACTCACAAATATATCCGTTAATAATTTTGAAATTTTCGATGTACGGAACTCGCAAATCTCTTGAATAGGTGTTAGTGGACCGTTGGAAGACGCATGCTAATTGCAAATGACAATTTAAAAAATACATGCATTGCAAGAGTAGAATGCAAAAGGAATGACACGCCATCTCCAATGTGTAAACCTAATAAATACCTTAGTTAATGTATCTCTGCAAACCACAGAAGCGAAGGTCCCTGCCCTTTTTTTTTACCGTTGACATAGCTTTACGTAGAATGAAGAAGTAAAATTGGTTAATTGGCAAACGAAACTCAAAATAATGATGTGTAAAATGAAAGAAATGGCACAAAAATTTGCTAATTCTTACATTGAGTCAACCAAGTCTCATCATCGAATTTACATCTATTCAGTCAACTCTAAGTGAATCAACTCAATTAATTTTGCTTACGCAATTCCATAACTAGAATTGCTGCCTGACAAGTCTCTCTTATATTAACAAATTGTAGGGATATTATATTAAGCAGACATTAGTACATCAGTTTATCATTCTAAAGAAAACAAAGGATAGCAATTGCAGAAGTACGTTATAGATACATACAGGTCGTTTGGCTGAAATGAATTTAAAAAAAAAAAATTGAAATTTTACCACATTTTCAAGGAAATTGGAAAAATTGGATACTCATGCCACATGGCTATTTCCATACTGGGCAAGGTTGAATAGTGTGTGAACCACATGGGCCGGTTGTTCATTGCAGTCTTTGAATATGGATCTTTTAGTACTGTAGTACTAGATTTTTTTTGTTGTCACCAATCACTATCTGTGAATCAATTCAAAAGTAAAATGGTTGTTTACTTGTTTTAGTTATACAGAAGGTTGCTATTTTCATGATAAACAATCTCTTTCTTGAATTATTCACGTGGCGTAAATTATTTATATATAGGTTTTCAATTAATTTTATCGTCTAATGTAAAACGTGTTTTGTAATAATAGATCACTCACCAATTGAGGCCCTGTATTACGGCCTCATTGGACCTAATCAGGGATATGAGCGTTAGGTTGGATCAATCTAATATTAAATAAGTTTAAGAGTTTAATTTTCTGCATTTTATCAATTTTTGAGTTTTTGATATATAACATTTGGTATTAGAGCATATACCATGTCTTGGATTTGAATCTTGGAGAGGATGACTTATGAAAAGATTACCTGGTGCTAGAGTAAAGCTGCTACAAAGGTGGAAAAGTACCTTGTCTAGGGTGAGAGTTGTTATAGAGCGGTCCATAGGCTTGGACATGTGGTGGTTTGTTATGTGTATAGTGGGGCCTAATTAGGAGTATGGGCGTTCAGTTGGACCTTGCATAGTATAGGATAAACTTAAGGGTATGTTTGTTTGGAGAAATTTTTGTAGGAAAATCACAATTTCTTAGAAAACATTTTCTCACTTCATGTTCGTTTCTCCATTAGTTTAACTCTAAATGAAAATCAACTTCTTATGTGATTAGATTCACCAAGACATGAACCCACATGGGCCCTTCCATCTGGTTTATTTACTTGCCGTAGACACTCCCAAAATATATATGTGACTCACTTTTTCAACTAGTAAATTGAAAACTTATTAAAATTGGCTGAGGACAATGAGATTCACTATTTTTTTATATTATAGACACCTCTACTTAAAATGATAAGACCAAAAGTAATTTTGTCTTTATATAGTTGAATTTGAGTATATGAGATGCTTCTAAGAATAAAATATGTACCTCTATTATTAGCTAAATCTTTCTCATTATAGAAAGTTGAAAATCTAATATAACTCTATATGCATAGAAAAATAATAAATTAAAAAAATTATGTGAACAAAGAAGTGAATTTGCAATTGCCATTCAAAATCATTCTCCATTGTGTACTCGTTGAAGTGAATGCGTGACCGCACATGACGTATCGAGACTTGACCTCTCAACTCATGACTTGGCATATGTCAAAACCAAGGGACCCAAGCTTGCTAAATATCTTGGTTAGGAAACGTAAAGGAACATTGGATTCTTATAGGTATATATAGAATAATTTTTTTTTTATAAAAATTGAATTGGTTGAATTTAAAAAGTAATAATTTTCTAGAGTTCAAATATTAACAGTCAAAACATCGCTAATTTTAGATGAATATTTAACTCTACTATAAGTTAGATAGTAATACAATTCACGTAGACAGATGAACATGAAAGTGCAAGTTGGTGTAAAAGTGTTCCGGCAACCTTTTCTGTCTATTAGACGGGGTGGCGGCGCTGCAGATTCATCATCTTACATGGCTTGCAGTAGAATAATTGCTTCATATTAATAATAATTCTTATAATTTATTAAAGAAAATAAAAAAATTCTAAAAATTAAATGAAAGTCTCAATAAAAATGCAATAGACAAAATGCAAAATGTGTTTAAAACTTAAGCATAGTTAAAATATATTTTAAACTACTATATTTCAAAAAGAAAATATTTTAAACTACTATATTCATAGTTTATAATTCCTTTGTCCCAAATTAGTTGTCTTATATAGGTTTTGGAATTATTCTAAAATAGTTGTTTCATTTATATTTGAGTAGCATTAAGTGTATTGAAATTGGACATATAAAGTGCTAGATTTATATAAAGATTTACTTAAAAAATACAAATATTTCAAATGAGACAATTAAGATGGAGGAAGTATAAAAATTCATCTTAAATCTTGTGAATATTTTAAACTACTATATTTAAAAAAAAAAAATTTAAACTACTATATTCTTAGTTTATATTAAAATTCATCTTAAATCTTGTGATCCAATTAAATTGTCAATTTAGACCGACAGGACGACACGTCTAAGATTAATTCGTCAATTTACATAGCCATCACCGGTGATCTACTACATAAACGACCGAAAATCCAAATATGATGAGGTAAAGGGAGGAAGCCATGAAGAGAGAAGTATGAGAGGAGAGTGGTGCAAACTGCATCGCCCTGGATTCTGGTAACAAATATGCTACTTAAATCAGGAACAGAAAGCCGGGCGGCAATTTCAGGCGACCAGATTCCCCCATTGGACCGGCAGTGGGGCCAGCGGCGCCTTTGGCTTCGCCACCTTCTCTGTTTTTCTTTTCACTTAAATTTCGTGAGAGGCCTGGGCGGCAGAGCCCCCTCAGGCCTCATCACCATCCCTCCTTCCTGCTGCTTCCGGCGTCAGTCCAGTCATGATTAAGTTTCATAAATAGAGAGCCACTTTTTCTGTAAAAATTAAACTACCACATATGAGTAATTTGGTCGGCGTTATTACCCTACCAAACCCCCCAAAAGACAAAAAAAAATCTATCATAGACAACTTATTGATTCTCCCGATCGGATTGATTGGAGGTCAGTCGGCAGTGGATTTTGGCTTGGCTTTAACTGCATCATGTTGCTCCCATTGGTTAGAGGCCATGGGACCCACCATTGTCATTCATGATTGGTGCCCGTATTCTCATTCCAATTTGGATCACTCCACAACCTTCTACCCTAACGTAAACTGAGTCACGAGGTTCTCATCATTCAGACAAATTGCATTGTATGATATTCGATGAGAAAATAAGGTGTAATGATCTTAAAAAAAGTAAAAGATTATTATTGATACATTAATTTGAAAAGAATCATTTATGTTAAATATGTATAGCCATATGATTTAACCAAAATAGATGTTGACATCAATTTTTTTTTTGTCAACTAATAAGTTTTGGCATCATCATTTTCATTATATAAGTAGTTTATTCTATTTATTTAGAGTTATTTTTTATATTTAGTTTTGATAAATTATTTTTATAAAGCTGAAGATATTTATTAAATGTTCGAGGTCAACTAATAGCTTCATTTATTTTAATTAAATAGATAAAAAATAGATTTTTCATATCAGAATATCTAAAATCACTAATTAATAAAGTTATTATCATAAAACATTTGTAACTCAATTATTTCGTGTTAGAGCTTCACTCTTCTTATCTCCTAATCTGTAGTACCGTAGCAACTGCTTTCTTTTCATCCGATAATAACACAGAAGAATACATAAAAAAGGGAACAAATGACAAAAATCTGAAATTTAAATTTGAAATAATAAAACTGTTCCAATAATTAGTTGTGCTTCAAATAAAACTAAATTCTTCTATAAGGAACACATAGGTGAATGATGGAAAGAATGTGTTAATCTTAGTTACGCTCATAAGCGGTTTTGATTTCTTTTGACACTTGTTTTTTACTTTTGTATTTGCATCACTGTTGTCCTTTATCTTCATCTTTTGAAAAAAAAAAAAATACGTCGACAATGGCAGGCAAAAGACGCCAAAGATGATATTCATCTTTTTAAAATAAAATATATAAAAAGTTATAAGGAAATTGATTTATAAAATTTTTGCTCTATTTGATCATAGCGGTGTTCTAATTTTAGATTTTGAAATTTTGATTGTTATAAAATCGTTGATTTTTGATGATATATCTTACAGACATTATGACTAAAGAGTTTTCTTTGAATTATATCATTCGTGAAGTTCTCTATCTATTCATCCAATTATATGCCGCCTATCTCATGACAAGTATCCAATCTCCTTATTTAAAATGGATACTCAAATCTACTTAAAAATATTAAAATTAAATATTTTTAGTTTGGGTAGTTTTTTCAATTTAAAATAATCTAGTGTTAGTAGGACAATTGTAGGTAAGAGATGTAAAAGATGACGCTATTCCATGCAACACTACTGGGGTATGATTCAACCAATTTTATTCATTTTGTCATCTATTTGTTATTTTTTTTTTTTCATTTTAAAGATGAACTATGCCACTTAAATAGATTCAAAATTTATGAATATGTGATTAACTTAAAAATATAAACTGAAATGACATATGACATTTTTCCACTAATTAAAACATGAAGCAGAATACATTTTCTGAGAAATGATCTGATGTCAATTAATATACAAAAATTGATATAAACTTTTAATAAAGTTTTTAAACAAAAATAAATATGTTAAATCTTCCTTTTTAAATTTAGTTAATCACTCCACTAAAAATTATTTCACAACACATAATTTCTCCATGTTGTATTTGAAATACCTCAATCATCATCTCTGCCCTTTGGATGTTCATTGAAGTTGAAAGCTTGAAATTGCAGTCACCGAAAGCATCGTGAGAAGTTGAGGACGGAATTGTTCCTCTGCCATTCATTTTCTACTATCTTCTTTAACTACTGGATTTAAATTGTCGTCTGTTATCAATTGCCTTATTTATAGATGGCTGTGGTTTTTATTTTCATTGGAAATTATTAAACCCACGAGCATATATACGTTCTTTTCAAGATTGACAATGTGAAGGACCTCATCAATAAAGCTAGGATTGTAACAATTTTTTTTTTTAATTTACGTGTGGGAAACTACGGAAAGTCTAGTATAAAACCCCAATGAGTGATACCTACTATCTTTAGAGCATATCGGATGATAACATGGGGGCTCGAGCCATGTGGGCAAAATATGATATTAGAAACTTCTATCATAGTGCACCCTTTAAAAGAAAATTTTAATTTTACCCTTGCTTTTGTGAAAGAGGAAAAGAGATGAGAGGAGAAAAGTAAGGACAAAAATGAAATATCCTTTCTAAGGAGGGTGCACCACGAGAAAAAATAGTAGTACAAAAAACACTAGATACAAATTGAATTGGGTAAAAATCGAACTTATATGGACTCAATCTGAAATAGTTAGGCCCGAATCAAAAGTCACAGGGTTTGAGGGTCAAGTTAGATTAGTTCTAAGTTTTAAAGACTCGAGTTTTTCTTAATTCAAATTTAATGAAATTGCATGCCCGTAAAAAAATTGAGACTCGAGATCTGACCCTAAATATTTCAATATAGCATAAAATTGTATAAAGACATTTTAAAAATATAAGTTATCTCTCTCATACAATTATATAAAGATATTTTACTTTCTTTCATTTTTGGACCTATTTATTTTCAATTTCATAGGATTTTTAATTTTATTTCATTTTTGGGATTTATCTTAGATTTTTTTTTTGTCTGCATGGTTGGGGTTTTGTGAAAAATCTATTTAAAATGTTTGGAGCTCATGTCCAGTTCATGGATGCTCAGGTATTTTTCTTGATTCAGGTGAATTCCAAAAAATGCGAGTCTTTTGGGTATCTAGCATTGAGTCTTGTCAGATTTTAAAATATGATTCAAGGGTGGGCTATCATAAATCTGAATTAACTTACAATTACTATTTCAGTCAATACACTTTTAGAACTTTTAGAAAATCGCATCCTATAAAATAGGAGGTTGCAAGGGTCGAGCCTCCATGGCCTAATATTGGTGTGTCCTAGAGGTAGTGGACTCACCCGTGGGAGTTTTACGCTGGATATCCTGCAGTTTCCCATAGATAAATTAAAAAAAAAAAAACTTTTAGAAAATAAGGCCATAAAAAATCACATTGAATGAAAAAGTCTAAAAATATAATCTTAATTGAATCGAATTTTCGTTAATTAAAAAGAAAGGAAAGGGTTAATAGGATAGATACTGATTATACAAATAAGTTGAAGCATTAGAAATACAAAAGAACAAAAAAGGAAAAGATCATGGGTGATCTAGATCCATCGTAACTAGATTATGCTCTGTGGTCATTTTGGACTTTCCTTTCTTGACCATGGTCCGGTCCGATTGATGGGTCTGGTGGTTGAAACTTGAAAGCTCACTGCTCTGTGGGTTGCAAATCTGGATGAGTAGTTGAGTACCTGCTTCACGAATGATGAGAAGGGCATTGGGCTTGTTAGCCAAATTCTGCTGGGCTTCTTGCAGACCTAGGATTCAGGCTCCAATGAGGTCATCTTCTTCTTGGCCCAAAAGGGTTCATTCCCTAGGGTCATCTTCTTAAGTCTCCATTACTATATAAGATTTCTACATAGACTTTTAAGAAAGGGGAAAAAAAAAAAAAGTAGAATCTTATCTTTCTATAAATTTAAAAATAAGATACGTAAAAAAAAAAATGAAAACTAATTTTTCTACAAATTCATTTTTCTTAATGGCTTCTACACTGTTTTTTTATTCATATGCTAGTGTAGATCTCTGTCTTTTGCACTAGCGACCGAAAATATACCCTAGAATATAATTCTAGAAACTAACGTGCGCTAGAATGCATGTCAATGTGCGTTAGTAACTTAAAATGTAGACTAGTACATGACATTGAATGTACTACTTATTGGACTGTGCAACACGTGCAATAAGTTAAATTAAGGTATGTATAACTCACAATGCATGCAGATCTAAATAGATGGAATATTAAAAGCGGAATTTTAATGTGCAAGCGCTACTCTGATCTAAGACTGATTTTGTTGCAAATTCATTTTTCTTAATGACTTTTACACTGATCTTTTTTGTTTTGTGCCAGAGTAGATCTTTGTCTTATATACTAGTGATTGAAAATATGCCCGAGTAGATAATGTTAGAAACTAGTGCGTCAATATCCACTAGAACGCATGTCGATGTGCGTTAGTGACTTGAAATATGGGCTAACACAAGACATCGAATGTGCTACTTATTGGACTGTGTAACGTGTGTAATAAGTTAAATTAAAATATGTATTACTCAAACTGCATGCAGATCTGAATAGATAGAATATTACGAACGAAATTTCATTGTGCAATTGCTACTCTGATCATAAAAAATTTAAGAGCACTCTCACCCAAAATTACAATTTTCAAAAAGTATTTATAGCTAAAAATCTTTCTTTTCTTAAATCACATAATTTATGAATTTGTCTATGTGATATAATTTATAATAAATAAATACCCTCCTCCTTTGAAAATGAATGGCAGTATCGTTGGAGCTGCCCCGCGATAAACGGGCCCTAAAGGTCTAAGTACAACACGCGTCCGCTTTTAGAGAACTTCGTTCCGAGCTTGGTTGCGCAGTTTCGTTGCGCTAGTGTTACAGTGGTAGCTCTCCTCATTGGAATCAAACGTGAAGCTCCTATTCCTCGAACTAAACGAGTCCCGACAAATACACGACGTCGATAGTTGAGCCTTTGTCCCTTCTTCTGCTCGTATGATAATTACTCCTTTTTGCCATCGTTTTCTTCATCTCTCAATGGCCTAACTTCGAAGAGCCTATTCCTCACATTTTGCACTTAAAACCTCTAATACTCCCTCCAGACCAGCAAGCCTTTCCTCATCACCACCACCACCACCAACTCATACCTGTAATAATCTCTACTCTCCCAGCGAAGTCGATTTTCCGGCCATGGGCAGTGATAGTGATAGTTTATTCCATCTCTTTGATGACCCCGAGTTCGCCGACGCCAACTTGGCCGGAGCCGATTCTCCCGAGAACCTATTCAGCATCCTGGAGACGCTGGAAAATGGCCCCGAGATTCCACTCCAACAGAAGCCTCTTCTCAGTCCGAAAGGCGACAGCAATACAGCACTCTTATCTTCCCAGAGGTCGATTTCTTCCAGCACGGGACTAGTCGACTCGGACACTGACATGGAAGGTTATCCGAGTTGCAAGAGACTGAAAACTTCCAAACTCACCAACTCGGAAGAAGTAGCTCAAGATGGACACCAACGGATATCGCACATAACGGTGGAGAGGAACCGCAGGAAGCAGATGAACGAACACTTGTCCGTTTTGCGTTCCTTGATGCCTTGCTTCTACGTGAAAAGGGTATGTTACGGAATCGTTTGGATTGCTGTATTTCCGTTCAAATTTTCCGGGAAATAGAAAAAGAAGATCGTTTGACTTCATTTCAGAAAACTTTCTTCTTTGTTTTTCAAAAGAGAGGGGGTATCAAATCAGAAGAAATGCTTGGATTTCTCTGCACGAACTAGGAAACTTGAAAAGCCATGAATAAATAAAGAGAAATTCAACGAGCTGTCCCAAAAAAATCTGTCATCCATCTTCTGTTCTTCTTCCTCCCGTAGAGATTTGATATGTCCATTTTCCTTTCCGAAAACCCTCACAAGACATTATGGCTTGTAGTAAAAGACTTCTTACTTGATTTTTTTAGAAATATTACATATTATGTTTTCAAAATTACAAAAACAAAAATACCCTAAAGATAGTAGGTATCGCATGTGGGGGTTTTACGCTGGGTTTTCTGCTATTTTTCACACGTAAATTAAAAAAAAAAATTACAAAAAATTTACTTCTACTTTTATTTATTTTAGAAAATTAATTCGATCCAAAGTAAAACCGTAAAATCATAGAATAGACCGTTTATACTGGAACAGAAAATTTCTATTATAGAGTAAATATTTCAATATCAACAGTTGAAAATCATGAATCGAGATATTTTTTAATTTAATGCACATTTATAGTTCTTTATTTACTATGGTGATTAAAATACAATCATATTACAGTGGTCAAAATAGGAACAGTAGAGTGCAATGAGGCTCATCTAAAGTATAAACAGAATATTTCAATATTTTCAATTCTTTACTTTTATAAAAATGATTATTTCTTCGTTCATTTAATTAGGTCGTTGGCACGATATGAAAATAATGACATCTGTGTTGCTTTGAAATATTTGAAAGTAGATTGTCCCGTTAAAATTGAGACTAATAATATTAAAAATAGTGTAAATAAAAATTCAGAGAATTTGAAAATAATTTCAATGCATCCATCACCATTTATATAAAATAATTTTAAATTAATGCTGAAGTTTTTAATTATAATTTCTTAAATGAAAAGATTGGTGAGTTTTTTAACTAATAAACCTTATTAGAAAATTCTCCAGTCAGCTTTAAAGAATCTACATCGCAAACAAGTTATTAGTATTTAGTAAAGATATAACTGATATATCAAATAACTTTTCAGTATTTTCTTAAAAGAATTTTTGAGAAGAAATTTCTTTTTAATTTAATATTTTATAATACCCTCAAACACATGTAAGATACTTGAGCTGAACTTCTTATTGATTAACCTAATTCGACATCCTCTTCTTTAGCTTCATTCTGTGTCACACTGTCTTTAAGCTTAATCTTATATATTGTAATGGTAAGCAGGGAGATCAAGCATCAATAATCGGAGGAGTTGTTGAGTTCATCAAGGAGTTGCAGCAAGTCTTGCAGTCCCTTGAGGCGAAGAGACAAAGGAAAGTTTACAGCGAAGTTCTTAGCCCCAGACATGTCTCAAGCCCTAGGCCGTCGCCTTTAAGCCCGAGACCGCCTTCGTTGAGTCCAAGAATAAGCCTACCCATAACCCCACCCTTGAGCCCAAGACCACCACCTCTAAGCCCAAGAATGAACTTGCCCTTAAGCCCAAGAACCCCACAAAGTCCCTACATGCCCATTATGCAACAACCTTCTTATCTCTCCACTGCTAATGCTACTTCACTCGACTCCTCCACCTCATCTTCTTCCATTGATAATGTTAAGGACCTCGCCGCTAACTCCAAATCATCAGTGGCACAAGTCCAGGTGAAGTTTTCCGGTCCAAATCTCCTTCTCAAGACAACGTCGCACCGGATTCCCTGGCCAAGCTCTGAAGATCATCACTGCCCTTGAAAACCTCTCTCTTGAAATACTTCATGTGGACATCAACACGACTGATGATACCTTGGTTAATTCATTCACCATCAAGGTAGCTATCAACCTTTTTCTTCTTTTTGTTTTTCTTGTGAATTAGTCTCATCTTATGCTAAAATAATTCTAAAAGATAATTTTTTGTAAGATCTTTTAAAGTGAAATACCAATAATTCTAAAAAGTCAATTTTACTTAATTTTTTTAAGAATAGCCAGATTACAATCTTATCTGTCATGGATCCCGTTTTGCATTTCTAAGTAAGATGATTATTGCTCAATCACTAAATATGTGGCAGAAATTTCTTAAGTGGTGATGATGCATGAAGATGATTATTGTCCTTCTCTTTTTCCACTTCATCCTCTCTTGGGTATTAATTTAGAAATTTAGCAAAGTAACCAACGTAATAAACTACTCAAAATCCAAAAAAAGGGTTTTGTTCTCTTATAGAAACCTCATCCGATATTCAAAAGTATCAACTAATATTTAAAAAAATACATATTTCAGTTTCGGAATTTAGAAAAGAATTGATCAAATATTTTAATTTTTGCTGACAATTTGTAACTGAAGTTTTACCTTATGAATTGACATAACACTTTTCAAGACACAGTGTTGCAGTTAATACCCATCATCGAGGCTAAATTTTAAATGTAGTATGTGGTCACAATTTTTTCAGAAGGGGACACGATTTTGTAGTCCTTTTTTCTGTATTAAAGGGTTATTGCTCTTGTTTCCTTATCATTTATTAAAGCTAATAGGTTTGAGAGCTAATGATTGCATGTTTGTTTTCTTTCTTCAATAGATTGGAATTGAATGCGAACTCAGTGTAGAGGAACTCGCCCATGAAATTCAGCTAACGTTCTGCTGAGGCCACTAAAGATGGCATCAATGCACCCCCACTGAGATCCTTACCTCTCTCTCTCTCTCTCTCTCTCTCTAGAAAGCTTTAGGAAGGAGAAGGGACATGGAATTTGTTCCCTAATTCCAGTCCTAGAGCGACAATGCTTAACTGTTAATGTAGTAGGCGTAATTATGCAATTGTAAGCTTTAGTTTCATGCATGATTTATCTTTTTATTCCACACTCTACTTGTCTTGGCCAGCATTGTAAACTATGATGAATGCAATTGTTCCCTCCATGGATAAGAGAGGTCTTCATCATGTATGCATTAGCATTCCTAATATTTCGAATATTTTTTTGTAACATGGATATTTCCACTCTATGTTGGAGGTGAGATTAATTACACGAACACGTGTAAATATTTTAATCCATACACACCCGTTAAGTTATAGACTATAACTCGATGAAAAGTGGCCCAGAAAGATTAGAATGTGAGTATTTTTGCCAACAAAAGAGTAGTCAAGGTTCTCGATTTTGTCCGGGAAGTCTTTCAGGTTCTCTTTAAAATGGAATACTTTGGTTCAGAAAAGATGCTATGAACAGTTTAAAATAAAATTATGTAAGGAACTTGTATAAACAGAAAATTAAAATGTTAGGAATGGAAATTTAGTAAATTAGTAATAAAAATAAGAAAATAGTAAATTACATTAAAAATCATTAAACTAAATAAATAAATTATTATTTTGCAATGAACTAAGGAGTTATTAAATTAAGATAACATAGTATTTGGCCGAAATGTAGATGTTTCTTATGTTTTGATCAAAATGGGCCAAAATGGTCCAAAACGGATGAAATTGAACCAAAATAGTGATTAAAAAGTTATATATTGTTGTTTTGTTTTGAACGAGTATATTTTGGTACGTCCTGACCAGAACAAAGTGAAATTATTAATTATGATTTTAGCTATTTGATTAATATAAACCTCTCACTTTTCACTACACGAGCAAATACATTTATATAGAAAGAGATTTTCAGCTGCTATTTAATTTTCAATAAAATAAATTAATTTATGTGTAAGAAAAGGATTGCTCATTTAAGTTACATGTTGGTCTATTTTCGTTTTTTTTAAATGGTTATGAACTTTTAAAAGAAAAATTATTCAGTGGGATCAAAGTTCACTTTAAGCTTCACATCTGAGAAAGAAAGTAAAAAAGTTAATAATAATAATAATAAAGAAAAATTAGAATAAAATAAAGTAATAGAAGGAAAAAAGAGAGTAAGTAGACCTCTAGGTATTGTCTAAGGACACTGATTTTCTCAACATGCAATTGATCTAATTGAAATCATGTCCAAACATAATGCCATTACATCTAATGTAACAACCCTGACACCTCTCTCTCTAGCATGAAGTCTTTTGGGCCTGATCAAGTGGGCCGGGTTCAAAGCAAAATCTTAAGGGTTGGTTCGATCTAGGGTTCAAAATCTTCGGCCGATACTGTGCGTATCGGTCAGAGATAAAAAAATTCAGCCGAATATCAGCCGATTTTTATTTTTTATTTTAAAAAAATATCGGTGTGGACCCGGTCGATATCTATATTTTTAATTTTTTTAAAAAAACAGTCTTTTTTATTTTTTTAAATGATTTTTTTTCAAAAAAAAAGCCACTGAGATTTTAAAAAAATGAGGAGAGAGAAAAATCTCAACCAAATCAAGATAAAATATCGGGCGAAAATTCGGCTGAATCGAATTTTCGACCCTTGGTTCAATCAGCAAAGTAATAGACTGGAACAAAACCTCAAAGAGAACAATATCATACTTAGAGAATCGGGTCAAGATTGTTACATCTATGACACTGATCTACACACAACAAACAAATGGAGAAATGAATTTCCAAATTGAAATAGAACACAATTTTTTTTTAAAAAAAAATTGACAAAGTGATTATAATTTGATGTTGGATTAGATATTCAACTTTCCAAAGCCATATATGGAAGCAAAGGTTGATACCAACAAATACTTGTATTTTGAAGTTCCATTCATCTGTCACTCATCAATCATTATAATGTTTGGTTGGTTGGTAGGATATCTGATTGGACCCAAAAAGCAAAATCCTTGAACATCAAAGAAGGGGCCACTACATCAATGTTTCCCACAACAGTAATATGGGACCAAAACTTTGTTGGTGACCTAAATTTATATCGCATTCAACCCAAAACCCTTTTAGAGTTAGAAGTCACACCAAAGCAATGCGGTTGAGAACTGATCCTAGTTTTGCTGTCTTTGTCTCTCAAAAGGAATCCAAATCATGCATTCTGCAAGTTTATCTTACAGAATTTGAATGCGAAAACTGATATCTTAACTCTTGGTTTAAAGATTAAAAATCTCAATTGTCTGATCACAAATATAAATTTTTTTAACAGTGAAGATCATTTAGACAGATGTTTCAAAGGTTTTTCTTCACACTTTGAAGGCACGTAAGGTGAATGGAAGGTTGGAATTAGCAAAAATGTGGATCCCACTCTCTCAAATATGCATATATAGTGTTTCCCTACAAACAAATTTGTACATAATCTCCCGATGGATCTACCTGGACTCACATGGATGGGTGAATTTGAAAGAGCTTAGTTTATATACGGTGTGTTTAAAATTTCATCTTTATTGAATAAGAGATGTCATTTCATGAATCCATATGATTAGTTTCGCTCTTATGTGGGAAGGAGATACCCATGTTATCCGAAAAGAAAAATTCAACTTTATTTATAGTGAAAATTAATTTGGTTAAATCAATTGAATTAAAGTAAGATTAGTGTCAAATTGAGTATGACAACTCACATGATAGGTAGGTGGGGGTGGGGGTGGGGTTCAGAGGGGGAGGGAGGATGGGAAATGGATCTATTGGGTCCACTCTATTGGATCCACTGTGGACTTTACAATTTAAAGTTTGCACTACTCTTAAATGCATAGTTTGCGGGTGATTCCTGTTTTATAGATATGAAAAAGCTCTCCCCTACAAACAAGTGTGTATCAAACTTGATTCAAAGGACCAATGCTTGCCACCAGAGTCAACATGGATGAGTTTGAAAAGCTTTGACTTATATAACATGGCTATATAATTTCATTTGACAACAAAAGTTATATTTTTAATGCCTTCAGTATTTTGACTTTATCTAACAACTAAAATTTATCGGGTTATATTAATGGCTTTGAAAGTTGGATCAATGTCGAAGTGGGTGTAGATTTAATTCACGGGGTAAATAGGTGTGAGGAGAGAATTAAATCCATTAAATTGTTGTAGGACCTGAAAACCAAAGTTTATATGAAAGTTTTATGAATTTTTTTCCTCTAAATTAGCTTATGTATAAGAGTTGATTTAAAAAAACTTTAAACATTAGGTGTAAATCATGAAAATGAATAACTAAACTTGAAGTTCCTTATTTTTTATAACAACTATTCACTTAATAGTATCACCTATTCTTAAGTCAAATGAATAAGATCTTTTTTAGGAACTAATTGTTGAACTTAAGTCGTTCTAGATTACATGTTTGATTTCATATAATTAGTGGGCCACAAAATATATCTTTCGTTAATTTATTGATAAAATTCCGTTTGCAAGCAACAACAAGTTTAAATCTGGTCTCTATCTTACATGAAGGTTGTCAAAATACCTTTAAAGATGAGCATTTGCATCATTTCATATTGAAAGAAACTAAATTTTTCATAATCATTGTTAAACCTAATTTTTTTAATGATAATCAATATTATTCATTAAAAAAAAAAAAGGAAATACCTTCCCAAAATTCCATCATAAGTCCCAAAAGTTGGGAAAGACACTATACAATACAAGTACATATTTAACTATGATGAGACTCAAACTTTTAAGTTTGATAGTTATAACAATTAATGTGCTTAAACATAAGCATATGGTAAATAATTAATGCTTTCCCTCCTCTCCATTTCAAGGTGATTTGATATGAATGTAACAATACTCACATTCGAGTCTTAAAGTGTCATCATCATTAAAGTCATCTGTCCCATCAATTTAGAGTTTGCCTTTAATTTGAATTTGGTAAACAATTTCTATTTGCCGATTACCTACTGATGTCAATGGACTCAAACCAATAACTTTAAAATTATAACAAGTCTTTACCGATGGTGCTATAGAGTCTTAAAATATAGAAATATGAAAAACCAAGTTACATTTGAGTTTTTGACCACAACTGGGCCTTGTATGTGTTGGGCCTAATCTGGGCCTAAATGCAGACATCTTACATTTGACTAGAAGAGCTGAAACTCATATGCAAACATATGTCAATATACACCATAAGGTTGCTACAACTTTTATGTGGTTTTACTCACTATGGTCAACATACATTCCATATAATTTTACTCCCACTTTCTACAAATTTATCCATTTTATGATTATAAGGGGTTTTCACTTATTTATAAGTTTACCAGTAATGGCCAAAAAACTATGAGGTTTTTTATTCTAAATGGAGTCAAAACTCTCCAATCAAGGTAGGCTCTGCTGGCAGCAGTTGTTGGAGAAGAAGACTGGCAGCAGCTGGAAATAGGAGGAGAGATGAGTTGACTTGCTGAAATGGGAACGGGAGGAGCACGATTCAAGGCCCTGACTCAGGGCCTTTCCTTATTAAATAAAACTTGAACCTCATGAGATCATTTTAGTTTTAGATTTTAGATCATTAGAGATTTAATTGCGAAATGGGTCGGAACTTGTCGAACCCACAAGCCTAAATCTAAATCTAGGTTAGTAGTTCCATTTTTACTGAATTCATTTAGTCAAGTTGGCAGTGACTTTTAGGGTTTTAAGTATCGCTCCTGTCTGGCACTTTTTAAACAATAGACGTCGTCGGATTCAGAGTCTTCACGGCCTTTGGTTTCAGCCAAGAAGTCTTGCCAATGTGCCTGCTTGGGAGTGGCTGCTCTCGTGCCATGAATGCTGCAATAATGAGAGTTAATATCTGCTTAACGAAATGGGATAAAATAAAAGCCTTAGTCTAACCAAATTTGGGCTAGGATGAGATAGGCTTGTCCCATTTGTAAACACCAAATCAAATCCGTTGGCCAGGAACTTGAATGCATGAGGAGGTGGGTTGCAAATTGAGTTGGGTGAACCCCACTCAGCACGTTTGGTCACCCTTGGGAAGTCAAGGGCTAGACCCTGGTTCAACTTTGGGCTAAACGTAAATTCCAAATTTCAAATGGGATTTGCCCAGGCCCTATTTTTAAGGGCCTCGAATATTATGTCCAATAAAAAGATAAATTGAGTACTAGATTCAAATATCATTATACAGGGCCCAATCGGTCCACTAAAGTTGCATCTTGCCCAAGGCCGACGACAGCTGACAAAGCACCAGGGGTCAAAATATCGGCCGATACTGTGCGTATCGGCCGATATAATTCGGTTTTTCAACCACCGAATTATATCGGCCGATACGTATAGTATCGGCCGTACAAAAAAAAATTCGGCCGATATGTCCGAATTTTTGACCGAATTATCGGTCATCATATCGGCCGAATTTTAAAAATTCGGTTTTTTGTTTTTTTTTTTTTAAAAAAAAACTTTTTTTTCATAATAAATATCGGCCGAGATGACCGATATATCGGTCCAAATCTCGGCCGAATCTGGGCCGAATCGGCCGTTTTTTCCCCCTGAAAACAGTAAATCTCGGGCCTGGGCCCAACTCAAGTTCGGCGATATTTTGCCGATATATCGGACGATATCTCATGTCCGATATATCGGGCGAGATCTCGGACGAGATCTCACCTGTCAACCAATTTCTCCCCATAACATCTCTGTGTACAGCGGACTGCAGGATTCGGCTGGTCCGGCATGCCTGAATATTTTATTATTTTTTTTAAATCCAAAAAATCGAACCGGTCCAATTTTTTCCTATAAATACCATTCACCTACATCTCAAATTTCACACCTTATTTTCAAAGAGAAAATCAGATTTTACTATTTATCTTTCAAAAAAATTGCACTCTTCATTACTTGATTTAAGTAAGTTCTAAACGACCCGGATTTGTTTGAAACCGAACGATCCAGACCGTTCAAAGGTTTCTTCATTTACAGATCTACTGATCTTGTAAGTTTTGTAATTTATTTCGATTTATCTGTATTTTATTTTAATTTTTTTATCCAAAAATAACATAAAAGAAGTTAAAAAATGCTTGAAGTTAAATAAGATATGTAGTAATAAAAGCTTTATATAGGTATTATAATTTTTTTTCCATCTTAATGTATCTGTAGTTAGTTTTTGTGTACTTTGTTAGTTACTATTTTTTTTCATTTATTTATTCATTTTTGTTAACTATTTCAACATAAAATAGCATAAATGAAAAAAAAAGTTAGAAAATGATAATACCTATAAAATAATAGATGAACATTTTTCATTTGCTCTTAGTTACTGTTACTAATATGTTAAAATTTACAGCAACATTTTTTACATTCACTTACTCCTTATTTTAATTATTTCATTATTATCTATGGACTATGACATATAAATGTTAGAAAATGGTAAAACCTATAAAATAATACATGAAATTTTTTTATTTGCTGTTATTTAATGTATACTAACTTCTTTTACAGGGATGAAATTTTTTCCTTTTATTTTCTTTATTTTTGTAATTATTTCATTATTATCTATGGTCTATGATATATAAATGTTAGAAAATGGTAAAACCTATAAAATAATACATGAAATTTTTTTATTTGTTGTTATATAATGTATACTAACTTCTTTTATAAGGATGCAACTTTTTCCTTTTATTTTATTTCTTTTTGTAATTATTTCATTATTATCTATGGACTATGATATATAAATGTTAGAAAATGGTAAAACCTATAAAATAATACATAAACTTTTTTTATTTGCTGTTATTTAATGTATAATAACTTCTTTTAAAGGGATGCAATTTTTTCCTTTTATTTATTTATTTTTTTAATTTTCACCATTTTATTACTATTTATATAATTCCCACTATCGTAACTTCAAAAATATATTAGAAGATGTAAATGTCCGATATTTTATGAAAAAATTACATATTCAATAAGCTCATAATTTTCTGCATTTGCTGTAATTTTTTTGGATTTTTTTTTTTTTTTAAAAAAAAAAAAAAGAACGGGGAGGAGAGAGAAAAAGTTCGGCCGATATATCGGCCGAACCGATATATCGGCCGATATGAAAAATCGGCCGGGATAACGGCCCGGCCGATTTTTTTACCCCTGCAAAGCACTAGCAGTAGGGCGTGGGATTTAAATGTCAAGCTAAGTCAGTAAACTCAAAAACAAGCCCAACCCTCCACTCATCACTTATCTTAAATGAAATGCAACTTTGCTTACACGAGTAATTATCTTTGATAAATATTTTTTAGTGATGTACTTCCTTTACAAAACTTACTAAAGTAATTACTGCAGTACACTATCGTAAGTTTTTTTTTTGTTTACATGAAAACGCTTGAGAAAAATCAAATGCCTTCGAGCTGCAGAAGGATACCTTTTATGAGTAGAAGAGTTAAATGGGAGACAAAAGCTCGAAACCTATGGCCCCCATTTGATTTGAGAAAAGATAAGCTTTGGAAAATCTATAAAAGAAGTTGATTTGGAGAGAAATATATTATTATATGTTTAGTAGGGCTCAACTTGAGTATAGGCATTGGGTTATGCAAGTCTAATACGGAAAGTGTTCCATCAATTGATGAAGCTTTTGACATATTAATTAAAGTATCTAACTTCTAGTATTATGATGGAAACAACTACTTGATCTGGAGTGGAGTTGTCATCATGGAGTGGATTGTCGGGACATCAGCTTGGAAGCACAGTGGTATATTATGGGTCTAGTAGAGCTAGTATGGACAGTGAGTTGGACAAACTTACTATAACACACGTTAATGATTTTGATTTTTTGTATTTTATCAACTTTGAAATTTTTGACTTGTATCTTAAAGAACCTATTATTTATCTTCCAAAGAAGGAAATAAGATGATGAAATGAAAATTGAGAATCAACTATTAAATAATGTGAAAATATTCTCTCTTCCCTTTGTATTTTTTTTTCAACTATGACAAGCTTACGATGTTCTATTGAGTGCCTTGCACTCTAGGAACCCTTTGACCTAGTTAATCTTGATCTCTCATTATTTTTTATTATTTTTGGCAGTGAGACTCAGAAGTTAGTGTTCGCATTTGGGGTTCTATAGTTATTGATCCATGTGGTTCACACCCTTGTCATAAATATCGACGGTATTTTTAAATTTACCATGTTTTTATCGGCAAAATACCATTTCTGTATTAAAAATGTGTTTTTATCGCCATGATGATAAATTTCCGATAAAATCGCGTTAAAAACGCGATAATATCCCAGTAAATTCCCTATACTATTTTTATTTCATTAATTTTTTTATTTATTCTATTTTTTATTTTTTAAATATTATAATTTCCACGAGATTTTCTCGGTAAAAATCCGAGAATTTAAAAATATCCCGTTATTATCCAATTGCCGTTAATATCCCGAGAACGGTATTTGTCACAATGGTTCACACAAGCAAAAATGCAAGCATTTTCGTTAAAATAAGATAATGAATTTTTGGTCTTTTATTTTATTAATAAGAGATTAATAGTATTTTTTAAAATTTAGAGTAAAATAGACCGAGGGGGCATTTTAGTAAATGCTGCGGTGCCCAGATCAAATACCCCATCGCTCAGGAACTGGGAAAGAAATTCCTTATCTTGAACGGGAACTCAATCCTGCAGTGTAGATTGTAACAGGTCCGGCGTCCACAGTCCACACAGCCGTTGATGAACAATTTCTGAACCGGAGAGACAGTCACAGAGGCTGATGATGATGATAATAAGCTTCCTGCTGCCCGTTTCCCTTTGCAGAAGCAGCAGTAGACCCCGCGTTCCCCACTTACCCAATTGTTCTCTCTCTAATCGACACCCACAAAAGCATAATCTTCCATGCCCAATCACTCTCAGGAGAAGAACATTCAGAAGAACAACTTCTCCTTCAACTTGGTCTTCTGCCCGTGCCAGATCTATCGTTTGTGGGTTCTTACCCGTCGACCCTTGGGCACCCACTATAGACTCTCAGAGCATAGCATCACAGCTCTTTGCTGCCTCCCTTTTTCCTTACCTTGCTTTCTTGTATTTCATCACCAAATCCAAAACTGCTCCCAAGCTCACCCTATTTGGATTCTATTTCTTGCTCGCTTTTGTGGGCGCTACAAGTAAGTTTCTTCCACTTCTTTGTTACTCTTTTTTCCCCTCTTTCTGATGAAAGTATTATAAGATTTTGTTGGATAATATGTGTATCTCACTCTAGAGGTGAAACTAATCCTGCGAGCATGTTTAAACCTTCCAATCCACACATACCGATTCAATCTAATGGGAGTAGCTGAATCGAACTCAAAACTCTGTTTCATGAGGCGCCATTTCTGGGCTTCTTTTTAAGAGAATTGAGGGAAATGCTCACGGACGGTCCAGGACTAATTTACTAATATAAGATTGATGTACCCTCTTGCCTTTCTTCCCCTCCCTCGTCTGCCTTGTTGTGGATTCGTCCTCTAACCAAGTGATGGAAGCTCAATTGTATTTAATAAATGCTTCCGAAAAACCTCTGAAATTTATGGGTATCTTTATCATTTTTCAGCATCAAATGATAGGGGTTGTGATTAAATTTAAATTTCTGATGACTTGATACTTGAGGGAAATTCCACAGTTGGGTATAAGTGGAGGATTTTCCTAGATTAGGCGTGAAAACGATTAGCTTTATTATACAGGAAGAACAAGTGTACTGCCCTCTGCTTGCTGGTCAACTGCATTATCTCTGTTCCATTCCTCTAATGGTCTCATGGTTTCTACTCTGCTAATTGATTTCATTTTTTTTCTGGGCCTTCATCCTGCGACCAGTCCCTGCTGGAATTTACGGTAACAACCTCATCTCTGTTTTATCATAATTTGCACAATCACTGTGAGTTATACATGGATTACTTGTGTTATTAATGTTGCATACATGGTATTGACAGCAAAGGTGCGTTATGGAACCTCCTTAGCTAACGTGGATTGGCTACATGGAAGTGCCGAGTCACTGCTCACTCTTACTAACTTATTCATTGTGATTGGGTTAAGGGAAGCTCTCAGGAAATTAAAGAATGCAAAAGAAACCGTATCGAAAGGGGAGGAGAAGCAATCTTCTGTCTAGGTAAGAGAACAAATTGACTCAGAATTGTATGTATTTCATTTTTATCTTTCAAGTCAATGTAGTCTTGTCTACTTAAATAAATGAAGTTCTTATATTTTTTTTTCTAAAGTTTTTTCTCTGTCCAACTTTACAGTCTCTGCTTTCAATTATAGAAACCACATTATAAATTATGCCTCAATCCAAAAAGAAAAAGAAAAAACGGGGCTATGTTGGGGCTGCGAATGAGTCACATATTGAAATTGTATAGGGAGATCTAAGGATTTATAAAGGACTTGGGTCATTCCACCTACATGAAAAATGTAGTAGAGGTGGGGAAAAATGTTTTCTCGGAGCTACATGAAGTTCTTAATGCATCATTTTCTAAGGGTGCAATTTCATGTGTCCCACTCGGCTTTAGGTCAACTCAGTTTGTATTTATAGGATCAAATCAGAATTTGAGCCTACATTGGCCCAAATTGTCATGCGTGAATTGTTCTGACTTGTTTTAGTAACGCCTGATTCTATTTCAAACCGCAATGAAATTAATGAGCCTACTCCAGAAATCCAACTTGTTGATTATAGAGGATAATACAAAAAACTTGCATTCTTCAGACTTCAGGGTCTTGCTCAAACAGTACTATCTTTGGGGCCCAACCAGGTTTGTGAACCATTGGTCCAACACCTGTGTGAATTCAAGTTAGTCATAATTTTAGCAAAAATTGATCCTGCTGCACCTAAACTCAAGTATGAGCCCATATTATTGGGCTATTAGCTTTGATGAAGATGAAATGTAGCTGGGTCCGGAAGGCCTAAACTGATTTCTTTGGCCTGATAACTATATAGTCAAAATCCCATTCTTTTCTAAGTCCGAACATGAAAAGCCCAACTAGAAAGTTGGGTCTGGCTTAGCATACTTCACAATTAATAAAAGCAGACCATATGCTTTTTTAATAGGCCTAACATGCCCAGAAGATCACCCTGCTTCTGATGCAAACCGATGTGATAATGAGTATCAACCGAGACTCGGCCAGGATATTGGATCCGTTAATCTTACTGTTTCTTGGATCCAAAACCGATCAAGTGTTTATGAACAGTTTCTTACCAAAGATCAATCAATGAAAGTCTATGGTGAACAAATTCTCAAAAAATTAATTGTAATAAAGGATCCTTATACTAGGTTCAAATTAAGAGTCTTGGAAGGAGTCCATATAGAAGTCCTAAAAAGGAATTGCTTACAAGTAGGTCATGGATGAAAATAGATTTAGTAGAAAAGGATTGAAATGTACACTTTATATATATATATATATATATTGCAAGAAGAGACTTCTTGATTTGAGTTATTATATTGCATTGTATCATGTTACAGAATACTAGGCATCTTTAAGACCATAAAATCCAAACAAAGCAATTTTGACCCAACAATCTAATCGAATGGTTCATCATCCACTACCCCTTTCACAGCACTTCGAAAAAGATCAAAGGATTGTTGGCATAATTAAGTGAAACAACGAAAGCTTGCCTCTTTATTTCCAAAAAGGGCAAAACAACACTTAATAGCTTCACAATCACTTATTTTGGCATGTATATATGGACTAGTTTTGCATTGTTTTAATCTGGCAAAGTCTCGAGCCTTTTAACCCTCATGACCTGCTCCAAAGTAGTTAGCCATGTAATCCCCAAACAACAGATGCCTGTAGACTTCTTTCCATTCTTCTCTGCGAGGCCTGGCAAGGACCCGATCATCGTGTCTGGATATAGGCTCGCGAATATTGGGACCGAGACCCTTGCTCTGGAGTTGCAGGCAAGGACCCGATGAACGGCACCCTTGTATTGTCCATTGCTCAGTATCTGAAAAAAACCAAGTGGAACTTGCCATAAGAGATGAGGGTAAACATGGATCAGGAGATTCTTTGAACGGGGCTGGCCCAGCCAGGGCTAGTCCATATAAAGACTGGCTTGGGTTGGATTTTAGTTCAAACACCTTATGGCACAAACATTCCTACTATTGCAATGCCAAGTTGGGTAGTCCAACTAGTATTAAAAATTCACTCGATACATTTAAACAAATGGAATGAGCCCAAATCTGACGTATTTATTAAATGAGTTGAAAACACAAGATTAACTCCAAGAGTAACTAGCTGCTGCATTGCTCACCTCTAATGTTTCCCCAACATTGAAAACCAATGCACCCTCAACCGATGGGAACTCTATCCAGTCCTTGTCGTCCACCTTAACGAAGAGGGCCACCTGATGTCGTCCTGCAAGAAGACGGTCAGGGTTTCCAAATCTGAGTGCCAACCAATGCAGACGGTAAGCTCAGGATTTGGGCAGCTTGGATAGTAGTTCATGTACACAGCCCTGGCTTCTATGTACTGCTCTAGTGCAAATCCATATATCTCTACTCGGAGGCCCCTGAGTAAGGTGCCCAAGATTACGTGGACCATATTGTTGGTTGCCTCCAGGTAATCAAGGGCTGCATCCCTGCAAAATTTCAGTAGTTTAGGACAGTTTTAGAGAATCTTAAAATCTGGAAAGAAAGAGAAGTAGGAGGGCTGACTGAATTTACGTGTCACTTACTCTGATAATGTAACATATATCTGCTATTCTTATATATAAGTATAGAACACAAGAATTTATTTTTAGAACACATGGTATGTGGTGGGTCGATTGATAAATCTAGATTTCATTTTATTTGCTTGAGCAGGATGAACCATCACCATATTTGGTGTATAGTGTACATCTACTGAAATACTGTGCTATAAGAAATGTAACACACCTACATTCCTGAGGCCAAAACTGCATGGCCTTTTATTCATTCTTGTAAATCATACTCAACTAGTCTCTCCATTCCAGCAGGTCTATCTCTCGCAGGTCTAAAGCTGGTGCCATGAAGTACTCGAGGGCATGGTGTTCTTCCTTTCATGTAATCAACTTTCTTTTCCAAAGGTAAATTGAAGAAAGTGTGTGCTGCTTGTTAGACCCTCTCCAGCACCTCCAGTGGCACTCCATGGTTAACTTCTATGACGAACCCAAGCTTCTGTGCAGCCCCGATACATCGATTGGCAAGCACTTGCCCTTGACACCACCCTTCCATTTTCCAACCACGACAAAGCGGTATTGCTTGAGTTTGTTGTGAATGAAGGCAATGGTGTCAATGGACTGATTGACTCGAGTCTTCATGAAGAGAAGAAGGGTGAGGTGATGGATGCTTTATGTGGGGCTGCATCAACCTCTACCCCTTTCGCTGTGGGGCAGTGAGATAGATTGCAATGTTCACCTTCTGTACCCCATCAATCTAGGCTTATATTTTCCATGCTTGATGTGAAGTTCAAAAGCACACCCATGAATGTAACTCCAGCCAGTGTCGGCCTGGCCCTGAGATGCTCTGAAATCTCAGGAGCCCTAGGCACACTACAGGCTCTGAAATTTCAAGGGCTCTAAGATTGTGAGTAAAGTCATTGGTCACATTGGTGGAGGCTTACTCTATCTATACCCAGGGCCGGCCCTGACTCCAGCACAGCCACCACTTCTTTCTATATATGAAAATGTAGAAATTGAATATAACCCCAACCAACACCCATGCATTGTAATTCGGTGTTGTTCATCGCTGTTGGGCGTAGGACTGGGGAGGTTTATCAAGGGGATCCACGTCGTGTTCGGGAACAAAGTGGGTTACTCGTGCAAATTTTTTACTTATCATTTTTTTAAATCATCAAAGTTTAGAAAATTTATTGATTTGAAAAAATTAAGAGAGTTAAAAAAAAAAAAACTTTATTGATTTGACTCAAATAAAAAATTACTCTTATATCCATATTTAGATCTTACCAATAATTTCATTTGATTGGACTAAGTGAGTTTGCTTATTATAAGGATTTTCTCATAAAACATGCATCACACCCATCTCCTTACCTGCGGTTAACCATGTCTGTCAAATAGTAGTTACAATTTTGACGTATGGTCCTCGGATTTTCATCGTAACTGATTCTAAGAAAGGTGTGATTGCTGCAAGGCTTTTTAATATAAAATCTTTCTTTTTATATTTTCTCCTTAAAAAAAAAAAATTCTACTAAGGCATGTTGTGTCTCAATAGATAGCTGAGATATTCAATAAAACTGGATTTTTTGGCCTATGTTGTTGGGTCCAAAAATATAAAAATAAGTTGCCCATACTCATCAAAATTTAAGTGTTGAGATTATATGGCTTGGATCACCATCTGATAGTGAAATTTTATATTCTCCATATTCATATAATCATCAATCAAATGAACTTAAATTTGTGGAACTCATGATCCATTTAATGACATGTCTCATTAGTGATGACATGTCTCATTAGTGAGTCTCGTTAATATTAATCAGTAGTCTTAACTGGAAAAAAAAATGTAACTGCCCCTCACCATGTGAAATTACTCATGTCACTGTTGAGATGAGTCGGATTCTTTGTCACGTGGTAACAATTTTAACAACAAAAATTCTAATGAGATATCTCTTAAATAACAAGACATTTCTTAAAATTGGATTTTAGAGTCCATGTACTTAGATATGATGTAAAAAAGACCATATAGATAGTTCTTGTATAAATTTTGACCTCATCTGTTCTTGCGGTTTCGAGCTCCCATGGTTTAACCTTGGTGTGCTCTAGGGGTAGTGAGTTCACTTATTGGGGGGTTTTACGTTTGGTATCCTACAATTTTTCACACGTAAATTAAAAAAAAAAGGAGTAGAACTTTATATGCTTAATTTCATGATTAGAGTCATTTAATAAATTGATTTTATTAATATTATATATACACACAAATATTTCAAATTCACTTAACTTGTGATTATAAATAAAAATACTTGTGTACATATTTTTCAATATGAGTGATGTTTATCTGGACACTGGTTGCAGAGTATTACCGGGTACATGGGCTACTAAATGGAGTGCTAATGGGTCTCTTGAAATGATTTTTTTAATATATTATCTAAATTAAAAATCATCTAGACTGGATTCTTCAAACTATTTTTTTAAGGTTTTTAAAATTTTATTAATTTAAATTATTTTTTTAATCTTTAACTTAAATGACTTTTTAAAGTACTAAGTTAATATTTAAATAAATTAAATACCAAAAATGTGTTACATCTTATAGTGATAATCTAAGAGCTCTGCAAAATCAAAATGAAAAAAGATATAATAAATATTTAAAAAAATTAAAAAAAATATAATATTTTAATGGATAAATCTCACACATCATGCCATCCCATCTTCCTTCGGTAAAACCAGTTAAGGCAGCTGTAGAGATTAGAGAAGTCGAGAGAAGGACTAAGAAAATCGCAACTTCTCCCAAGAGAATCGCAACTGTTGTTGGATGAGCCTTTCTGGAACAGAGGAGATAGTCCTCTGAGAAGGAAGGCACGTCAATCTTCCACATTATTAATAGACCTTTGTGATGCTGAGATACAAGAACACCACCACTCGCTCGCCACTCTCACTCTCGTCACTCTGTTCGCTGTTGGAATAATGGGTACTCTTTCTTCGCACCATCTCTTCTTCAAATCTTTCTGTCTCTCTCTATGTAATCTATAATGATCCATTCTTCCATGCTTTACAGGGAATGCTGCTTCATTGCTACATTTATCAGATAAACCTCTCTTGCATGTCTCGTTTTTTTTTTTTTAATGCATGTCAACAAACTCCCTTTGTACTGTTGGGAACAGGAACATAAGGAGCACAGTGAAGTTGTCACCATACATAAAGTGGTTCTCTTTTCCATTTCTTGTAATTCATATAATTCTGGATTTTTCAATGTTTGCATGGAGGGCCTAAGCGGCTGCCTAGTTGGCCTAAAGCTAGGGCCGACCCTTGTGGCTGGAAGGATTACAGAGAACATATAACAAAATGACGATTCACAGTTATGATGAGTACCATTCTCCCAAAATCTGTTTTCTAAATTGCTCTGTGGCTCTATCTCGTTCCCTCTAAACTGCTCTACCTTCCCTGAGTTTACTGGACATTTGTCGTTTGCATCGAAGCCTAAGCTCTTCTACAATGACATGGTGTCATAGATTTGAAACTTAAAATGTCCATACTACATTCAAAAGTATCACATTTATATGAAATTTTGTTGAATCTACAGTTAATGTGCCAGTTGTGGCACTTGTAGTGGATTGCGTGCATAGAATTGCTCGCCAGCAAGATAAAAAGGGGGGTGAGGTTGATAAAAAATGTTGAAAATGAAGAAGAATATCATTGTTTTTTTTTTTTTTTATAAACATGAATATTGGATTTATTATGTAGAAGAGGAAGTAAATATAGGGCTCGTGGTTGCTTCATTTGTAGTTGGTTTTGGTGTTCAGAAAGAGGGAGTCATCCTTCACGGAACAATGATATCGGCATTCTCATGTTTTCACTTAAAAAAGAAAAGGAAAAAAGAAATAACTCTACTTCCACCACTGATTCTAAATTTATTTCCATTTCATACAAATTATAACTTTGTTTTTTTCTTTTCTTTCTTTTGTTTTTTGAAGACCTAGGTGTCCTGGCTTCTACAAAACAATGGAGTATGGCTTTTTTTTTTTTTTTTGTGTTGAGAAGATTATAACTTTGTTTTGTGATTGCATAAGCAAGTTACCTCTCAATCTGCTCATACCGAGTGCAGAAAAATATATGGTAACATAATTTTACAATGTCAAATGCCTTCACTTTGAAATTTTAGTATAGAGAGATTGAGTGGGGCATTTATTTTTTTATCACCTTAGTTTTTTTTTTTTATCACCTTAGATTTACATTAGTAAAATCCAAAAATTACTTTTAGTATTATATAGTTTGTTTCTTATCGATACGAGGCACACAATCTCATGAAACTTCAATTTCTGGAGTTGTGTCGATGCCATTTTGTCTCCCTTGCCTGTCTTATCTCATCCGAGCCTAGATCTTTTGTCTGCAAGAAGCCCACTAGCCCAGTAGAATTTGGCTAACAAGCCCAATGCCCTTCTCATCATTAGTGAAGCAGGTACTCATCCAGATTTGCAACCTACACAGCAGTGACTCTTCAACCAGCAGACCCATCAAAAGACAGAGCATCTTCATCAGCAGCTGCCGTGGTCATGAAAGGAAAGGCCAAAATGACCCAGAGCATAATCCAGTTACGATGGATCTAGATTACCCATGATCTAGAACCTGTTGGTTTCATTTTCTTGTTCTTTTGTTTTCTAGTCATATAAATATTTCTCATGCTTCAGTAGCTACCCTATTGTCTTTCTCTTTCTTTTTTAATGATTTTTTTTAAATAGGAATTTTTGGCAGAAATACCTGAAAAGTTCCGTATAATCATAAAAAAAAAAAGGTTCCATATTTGGGTTAGTATGCCAAGATTTTTTTTTTTTGCTAAAGACGTTTCATCAAAATGCTAATGGAAATCTAGCCAGAATGAACAGTTCAGACTATGAGTTGATTTCCATAATCCCTGGTATAAGGCAGGCATGATTTATGCATTTAAGATGAATCATCTCCACCTAGCTTTTTTTTAATTTTTGTCCACGAGCTTCGGGTTTCATGCATTGTCTTTCTTTCACTCCAGAAGGATCTAGATGGTGATGAATAGGTAGATGTTGAATGTATGGGTCGAGTGAGTCGGCTTTGCCCTTTTCGTGTCCATTGCTTGACGATATAAGATATATGACCCAGAAATCACTATTCCGCTTCAACTGATCGACACAGTTCTCCTCCTCTCTGGCTGTGGGAATCTTGTGCTGCTGAATATGAACTTTCGAATAAGCTTAGACTAAGTATAAGGCTGACCAAGTCTTTAGGAATGTTGTTAGATGATAAGTCATTAGGAGATTTGTTATTAACACATCTTTCACATGACCAAGTCTTTAGGAGATTTATTAGTAACAACTCCTACTTTGTAGTCTCTAAGTTGTTGGGTTAGCAAGTCCTACCGGTTATCTAACAACCGTCCTAAAAACTTGATCAATCTTAGATTTAATCTAAGCTTATTCTAAACTTTAACAATTTGGAGATGATGAAGACACATGAATCAATGGTATAGAATTGTACCACCATTGCTCTAATGAGCCTTTACTTTTAGAATTTTTTTTTTTAATGATTGGTTAGTTATTCATTCAAATAAGGATAGCCAAAAGAACAAAAAAGAACAAGAGAGAGCCTATAGCCCAGTCCAGGCAAAAAAACGATCAAGCGATCATGAGGACAGAGGCCCACACATGAAAGCCTCAAAAAACAAAATGATTGTGGAATAAAAGCCCACAATCCGGGCCAGTCAAAAAAATCCAGACCCGGGCAAGGCCAAAATAGATGGCCCCCCAAAAGAACAAAAAACAGGCCCAAACAGAACAAAAATCCAAATAACCCACAGCACAGGCCAAGCCAAAAACAGAAGTAAAACAGGTCGGACATCAGGTCCACAAAAGAGACCAAACCAGGCCCAGCTAGATCTGAATGGAATCATTCGATACAGAAAAAATGCCAGTGCAGTTGCCCAAAGCATGGAGTTCAGAAAGCCGTTGCGACACACAGGGCGAAATCCATGGATGAGGGTCCGATGGCATAGATATGGCCACTTAGTCCAATCATTAATGATTGAGCTATTTAAGGAGCTTGGCGAAGACATCACAGAGCTGTAGTCTGTAGACGAAGAAGGGGAGTTTCCGTCCTGTGAAGAAGCAGCAGAGTCCACTGAGTGAAGAAAAGCAGAGGTAAGTGTTGAGACGATGGCTTGTATTCAATTATAGGGTCAAGATTAATTGTCAAGAATTAATCCCATAAATAGCAATGACTATATTGCTACCAGGCAGTTTCCAATATTGTATTGCGTGAGTGGTAAGGCAAATCAAAACAGAAGGGTCCCAATATTGCAAGGAGTCTCGGGTAGAAGTTGTTATTTTGGGAATACATATATTTAGCAAGGACTCTCTCTATGGTGTATTTAAAGAGGTCCCTGCTAGGCAATAAGGAGGAGGAGACGTGCATACACACGAATAGGAGAGTGAAATTCAAGGCTTTCTTGTCTCTGTTTCTGGGTGGTGAAGCAGAGAGGACTGTTTGCAATTCAGTGTACAGCAGTTCAACAAAACAGTCTCGTGGCAGAGGGACTGTTTTTGGATCTGAAGCAAGAGTACTGGGAAAGCTTGGCTGTGCTGTCATCGAAACAGAGAGCACAAGCTTGGGACTGATTGGCAGTAAGTGCTCAGCAGAAGGGGTCTAAATATACTCAAGCAATAGTCTCTCAAGACGGTGGAAGAGAGCACTTTAGCCAAGCCAAGTTCGCTGTATCGAGAGGGACTGATCCACAGTGAGTTTGGTTGTTGGGTTGGCTGATTAATATGTATCTTTGTATCTCTCTTATTTCCTCTTCTTAATAAAATTTCTTTCATGCTCCGTGGACGTAGGCCGGGTGGGGCCGAACCACGTAAATTTGCTTGTATTGGTTTGTGCTTGTTTTTCCCGTTCGATTATTCTTGCTTATCACGCTGTAAGCGCTAACAGTAAGGTGACGTCGAGCTCAAAGAGAGGAGTGCAGATGAATCCCAAAGTCCCAGTTTCCCTATTCTCATAGTGAGCTCTCAAATGGGGTCTGTCAATGGCATTGAAACGAGCAATGAGCAAGGAACCACTGCCTGCCACATCAGGTATAGAGGGGTCAGGGGGCTTAGGAGGAGAAGGGACATGGAGAGGAAGGTTCCACGATGCAGAGAAGGTATCATTCATGTTCGTAAGGTCAGAATTAGAACAGAGGAAAAGAATCCTGCTCCAAATGTCACTGGAAAGCCTGATACACAGGCTGCAATGGCTGCTGAAAGTATTGTTGAAAATTCGAGCATTTCTTACATCCCAGATATGCCAAATCAGTCCCGACAAAGCAAGTTGGGCAACAAGCTTCTCAAGACGTAGCCTCCTACATCAAACCAAAGATACAGAATCCTCAACTAAGTGCTCCTTTCAGATTTCTTGACTGATGAAAACACATGGATCAATGATAAATTTTATTTATAATAAAATTTATTGATATTGATATTGTAGAATAAAGAAGATTTTCGTTTAAAGCAATGTTTGATAAAATGTGAATTCAATTTGTAGTTCTTAACGTCTGCGCTGTACTTGCATATCTGCAACTTATTCAAGCTCTCTCTTTGAATGGAAGAATTCTTTCATGCAGATCACTCTCTGATGATCGATCTGTTGTATTAAGTAGCGTCGAGTGAACTCACTCTATTAACTTGCACGTTTATTAATGTATCAAACAATCAAAACTTCCAAGTGTTGGAGAACTAATGAACAAATAGCTCAGTAAAAATACTTCAACACCCTTCATTAAACTCAATGAAACAATACAACTTAAAAAGAGAAAAATACAGTTACTGCTGCAAGCAACATGATTGTCACTTCCCATATTTTATGGAACTACCAAGCATGAACAATAAACATGGTTAAACAAACTAACCATGACTCCTACAAACTAGGAATCCTCCTACAGACTAGGTCAAACAAATCTCCTAACGGTAAGCAACAACTTTTATTAAAAATAAATAACTTTAAATCAAATCTTAACACCCTCCCTTAAACTGATTTCTGCATAAAACAGTTTAAGATTCAAATTTCATCTTCATGTGTAAGCACCCTCCCTTGAACAACATTCTGTAAAGAGCAGACTCCAAGTATGCCTCTGAGCTTTACGAAGACTGGTTGTTTGAGAGGTTTAGTCAGAATATCAGCAGCTTGATCTTCACTCTTGCAAAACTCTAACTCAATCACACTATCTTTGCAAAGATCACGTAATAAATGATAACGAACATCAATATGTTTGCTTCTCCCATGTATAACTGGATTCCTTGAAAGCTTTATGGTAGAAACATTGTCACAGAATATTGTTGTTGGACCTTGCTGCTTATGATCAAGAACTTCAAGCATTCTTCTCAACCAAATGACTTGACAGGAGCATGAAGCTGCAGCTACAAACTCAGCTTCGGTTGTCGAAAGTGTCATAATTTGTTGCTTCTTTGATGACCACGAAACGACACCTGAACTCATCAAGAACACATTACCAGACGTGCTCTTTCGATCATCAATATCACCTGCATAATCACTGTCAGTGAAGCCAATAAAACTTGTTTTTTTACCCCTTTGATGAAGAATATCATAATCAGATGTGCCCTTCAAATATCGAAAAATTCTTTTAGCTGCCTTGAGGTGCATCTCAGTCGGATTTTCTATATAACGGCTTATCAACCTAACAGCATACATGATGTCAGGCCTTGTTGAAGTCAAATACATCAGACTTCCAACAATTTGCTTAAAGAAAGTATTGTCAATTCTCTTACCATTAGGATCTCTTGTCAACTTCAAACCAGTTTCAGTTGGTGTTCCAACTGGATTACTATTTATCATCTGAAACCTTTCAAGAACATCCTTCACATATTTCTTTTGAAAAACAAAATTACCAGCTGCTGATTGTACTACTTCTATCCCAAGAAAATAGTGCATCAGTCCCAAATCAGTCATATCAAACTCATTCGTCATAGACTTCTTAAAATCATCAAACATATCAACATCACTTCCAGTGTAAATCAGGTCATCAACATATAAACACACGATGAGCATTTTACCTTTATTACTAACCTTGACATACAATGTTTGTTCATATAGGCACTTTTGGAAACCTTGTTTGACAAAGTAAGCATCTATGCGGCTATACCAAGCTCGTGGTGCTTGTTTCAGCCCATAGAGTGCCTTCTTCAATCTAAGAACCTTCTCTTCATGGCCTCGCTGCACATAACCTGGAGGTTGATCTACAAACACTTGTTCTTGCAATTCACCATGTAAAAATGCAGATTTTACATCTAATTGAAAAATAGGCCAAGAGTTTTGAGCAGATAAGGAGATAACCAATCGAATTGTGTCTTGTCGTGCAACTGGGGCAAACACCTCTTTGTAATCAACACCATACTCTTGTTTGTATCCTTTTGCCACCAAACGAGCCTTGTGCTTGTCAATCTCACCTTTCTCATTCAATTTGATTTTAAAAATCCATTTTACTCCAATAGCTTTATGCCCCTTAGGCAAATCAGTCAGCTCCCATGTATTGTTCTTTTCAATGGATTTCATTTCAGCATCCATTGCCTTTTCCCACTTTATATCCTTGACTGCTTCCTCAAATAAAATAGGATCCGAATCTGCAAATAATGCAAAATGAGCAGTAATATCATCATCAGAGAGTTCATCTCCACTTACATAATCATTCATCCAGGCTGGTTTCTTCCTTGGACGCTGGTTTTCTGGTGGCTGCTCATTTATTGGTGAAATTGCTGAAGAACTAGACAAGTGTTCATGAGAGGACTGTTGTTGCACATCAGTCCTATTTTCTGCATCATCAAAATCAACTAGAATTTGCTGCTGTTCATTGCCTTTTCCAGTCCAATCCCACATCTTTTCCTCATCAAACACTACATCACGGCTGGTAACTACCCTCTCAGTAATATGATTGAGTAATTTATAGGCCTTTGAGTGTTCACTAACACCAAGAAAGACACATTTTTCTCCCTTGTCATCGAGCTTCTTCCTCTTTTCATCTGGAATGTGTGCATATGCTATGCACCCAAATACTTTGAAATGATCTACTGATGGCTTCCTTCCACTCCAGGCTTCCTCAGGCGTCATGTTTTTAACAGAGAATGTAGGACATCTATTCAAAACATGTATTGACCACAAAATTGCTTCGGGCCAAAACTTCTTTGGAACTCTTCCTTTGACCAGCAAGCTTCTAACCATGTTGAGGATGGTTCTATTCTTCCTCTCGGATACACCATTCTGCTGAGGTGTATATGCAGCTGTGAATTGTCTTCTAATGCCTTGTTCATCACAAAAGGCTTCAAACTCCTTTGAGCAGTACTCTCCACCCCGATCTGTTCGAAATATTTTAATCCTTCTTCCTGCTTCATTCTCAACAAGTGCCTTGAAACTTTTAAATGCATTAAAAGCTTCTGATTTTTCCTGCAAAAAATATACCCATGCCTTTCGACTAAAGTCATCGATAAAAGAAACTAAGTATTTCCTTTTACCATTTGAGATTGGGTTGATTGGACCACATATATCAGAGTGCACCAAATCCAGCAGGTTATGAGCTCTCCAAGCCTTTCTTTTGGGAATTGATCTCGGTGTTGCTTGCCTACAACACAGTCTTCACAAACTTTGGATGGAGGTGTAATCATAGGAAGGCCAGTCACCATTTCTTTTTGATGAAGTGTTCTCAACCCATTGAAATTCAAGTGACCATAGCGAAAGTGCCAAAGCCACGATGGATCATCTTCCTTAGCCATTAAACAAGCTTGGACAGACTTGATCTTTAGCGGAAACAATTTGTTTGGTGTCATTTGAACAACAGCAATAGAACCTTTTACTGGATCGTATATTTCACATGTACCTTTCTGAATTGTTAGAATATAACCCTTGTCTTGTAATTGACCAACACTCAACAGGTTAGCCTTCAAAACAGGAACATAAAAGACATTCGACATTGTTTCAACAAAATCATTCTTAGTCCTAATCTGAATATCACCCTTTCCCATCACATTCACAATAGAATTATCTCCAAATTTAACAATAGCATGAAATTCTTCATTTAAAAACGAGAAAGAAGACTTACTACCACTCATATGATTACTGCAACCTGTATCAACATACCAAATATCAAGCTCAGGTTCCTCATTGGTATGAAAGGCTATCAAAAGTGTTTCTTCTTCCCTTTTCTCAGCAAAGTTCGACTTCTCTCATTTTTCTTTGTCCTTTGGCATCTTTGTGTAGCACTCATTGCGATAATGCCCATAGTTTCCACACCTAAAGCATTCGATCTTGGACTTGTCGAACTGTCATTTTCCTCTATTCTGGGAATGGTCATCATATCTTTTGTGATTCTGGTATTGTCTGCTGCCATCTCTGTTGCCTCGACCACTTCTTCCTCGTCCTCTACCTCTGTCTCGACCTCTTCCTCTTGAACTTGAAAATTCAGCAAAGGTAGAAGCTTTCAAAGCTTGCTCTACTGAGGTGCCTCGATTCAGTCTTTGTTCATGGACTAGCAAGGAGCTTTGCAGCTCATCAATTGACATTTTATCAATGTCATTGGACTCTTCAATAGAGCACACAACATAATCGAACTTTGAAGTCAGAGATCTCAGGATCTTCTCAACAACAACACCATCTTCAATCTTGTCACCATGGATTCGCATTTTGTTTGCAATCCCCATAATTATTCCAAAATAAACAGTAACTGACTCTCCATTTTTCATTTGAATAGTCTCAAAATCTGCCCTTATGGCTTGAAGCTGTGCACGCTTCACTCTTGTTGAGCCTTGGTACTTCTTCCTCATGGATTCCCAAATATTTTTGGAGGTATCCTTTTGGAGAATGGTCTCCAAAACAGTACGATCAATTGCCTGGAATAAATAGTTTTTCACCTTCATATCTTTCAACCTCTGATCATCAAATTTCTTCTGTTGTTGCTGTGTCAGAGTTGCTCCCTCTTCTGGTACATCAAATCCCGTTTCCACAAGATCCCAATATTCTTTGGACCTTAGGAAGTTCTCCATCAACATGCTCCAATGGTCATAGTGACCATCAAAGCGAGGTATGGCTGCCTAGATAAAGTTCTCTGTTGTCTTGTCAGTCGCCATGGATACTTGCTGCTGCAAGAGGCAAAAGCTGCTGCTGTTTGGGGATTTTTTTGATCAGGCCCTAACCTGGCTCGGGTACCAGATGTTGGAAAACTAATGAACAAATAGCTCAGTAAAAATACTTCAACATCCTTCATTAAACTCAATGAAACAATACAACTTAAAAAGAGAAAAATACAGTTACTGCTGCAAGCAACATGATTGTCACTTCCCATATTTTATGGAACTATCAAGCATGAACAATGAACATGGCTAAACAAACTAACCATGACTCCTACAAACTAGGAATCCTCTACAGACTAGGTCAAACAAATCTCCTAACTGTAAGCAACAACTTTTATTAAAAATAAATAACTTTAAATCAAATCTTAACACCAAGATGTATTTATCTACGCATCTTTTGCGTGTTGTATTAACTTGCCTATGTTCAACTTATTCAAGATCTCTGTTTCAAGTGAAGAATTCTGTGATGCAGATTACTCTCTGTTCATAGAAGCGTCGTACAAGAAAGATTGCATTGAACACCCCCTTCTCCATATTCGAGAGAAATTTAGTCTTTTTTTTTTCTTTTGAATTTACATGTGGAAAATCGCGGGATATTCGAATCAGATGTTTAAATATGACCGATATTCATATATCGGATGTTTAAAGTTACAAACTCGAGATTCAAATAATGTCTAGCATTTTATTGGAATTATCAATTTTATCAGAGTAAAGTAAAATAAATAATTTTTTTTAATTATTTATAAAAAACAAGTAACACTTGAGTTAGGGCTATATATATATATATATATATATATATATATATATGTTTAAGTGCAAGACTAATTTCTTTAAATATTTATATCAATAATAATTTTATAGATTTTGTGACATATAATATAAACTGAGTCACGAGCTCAGCTACAAAATTTGGCTAAATTTAAAATTTTCAGTGTAATTTATGAAGATAGTCAGTACAAAACATAAATATTGATAATATTAGTAAACTTTAGGTCAATTTAATTTTAAAGACAAATGATTTCAGCCACTATCAATCATTTCATTAAATATCGACCAAGTTTATTGATTTTTTTTTTAAAAAAAACCCAAATATCATCTAAATTTTTATTTTTTTAAAATTAAAACATCCATATATTGGTCGATTTTATTGATCTTATATTTTTAAAATTAAAAAATCCAAACATTGACCGATTTTATTGATTGTATTATTTGTATATTATTTTTAAATGGGAAAAAATAAAAAAATCGAATTTCGAACCTCTCGTTTTGGAGGATGGAGTTAAAGCACACGTGCTTCATGCTTGGGGTGGACAAATCGTAGCGAATTATCGAGTTGTTGACGTAAAAAAAATTAGCGTCAGACGACGACAAGTAGTTAAGTAAACGAAATGACGTCCTTATTAGTATTTACTTTATTTTTTAAATTTTAACTGGAAAACCGCCAAATCTCCAATGGCTACAGACGAGTCGACGTACGCGTGTTCGGAGCCCCTGTGGTGGTGGTGGTTGTTGTTACACGGCGCAATTGCAGAATCCAATGAAAGGCTCCCACGTGTACTCGACATCGTCCACTGGCTTAGATATCTGATTCTCCTCTTGCACTCGCCACTCCTGTCAGCCATTCCCTTGTGTGTTCGATCGAACAACAACCAGGTACTTGCTTGGTTTGACACTTGGACCATCGGCTGCTTCCTCTCTTTCACTTCAGCTTCACTTATCCTACCTACAACAGTCCTAGTCCGAGCCACCTTTTTTTTTTTAATTTTTCGGCTAAATTAAATAGAGTTGATTTTGGAAATTCCAACAAAATATTTATGGTTGAGTCGAGGAGTCGAGCCAGGTACCACAAACGTGCACTCTTCCCGTCCGTCCGATGCTCGTGTGAGAGGAGAGATCCTTTCGTTGATTTCCAAAGGCAGAGGGTTCGTGGTCGACATTCACTCGCTCCTTATATTTATTTATTTATTTCACTCGATTGATAGAAATTTACAATCCTAGATATAGTTAGTTTCTGCTTAATTCCCAGTGAAGGACAGCAGCGATCGAATCAGTATCATAATCGGAGATTGGAATTGGAATTAGAAGTGGGATACTCTTCCATTGCTTGCCTGACTCACTGATTCTGGACAGAAAAGAAGAAATCGGTAAGATCCTTTCTATTTCTCCAGTACTGGTTAGTCATACTATTTTTGCCCCAAATATTTTATCAGTACTGTGTTTCATCCTCAGGAAGAGATGCGTTTCCATGTCTGCAACTGTTTTGTGCCGCGGTCTTTCCATAGTCCCTAATTCAATCACTGAGGCAACTTGCCAGAAACTTAATCAAAATATTTTTGAAAATGTCTTTACTTTTAATGACTGAAACAAGATTTTAGGCAGCAATACGAAACGTAGATGGTGACGAGGATTTTCCAATTGCATAATGTTTGCAATGCACACTTTTGTTTGGGAAGTTTAACATTGCTTGGTTCATTACCTATGATGGGAAAGCTAAAGATGAGAAGGGATACTAATTGATTTGTGGTATTTTGTCAATCGGCTTCATTGGATTAAGGACCAAAAGTCAGTTAAATCAAGAAAAGAAAGTATATGATACCATGTCAAGGTGTTCCCTATGTGTATTCCCCCACCTTCCCGCACACAAATTGCAGGCCACCATGATGGTATATAGTATACCATGCGAATAGTATTGAAAATGGCTTATTTGCCTATCTCATTAACATTGTATATATAGAAAATATAAGCCTCTCTCAAGGGAAAAGGATCAATCAACAAATCAATTACAATCTTGTAATTGGGAAATCGTCAAATAATTGAACACACACTTTAAGGAAAGTCATTCTGGAGGGGAATTGCCTTTAATACCATGCAATGAGTATCACATAATCATTTCTCTAGAAAGTATATTGGCTTTAATCAAGAAATAGGTGTAATTCCGCTCACAATGAGGACTCTATTGCATGGGGGAGGTTTGGTGGACCCTATTTCACCAGTTAGCAGTTTCTCAGGTAGCTATTAGTGGACTGAATGGAAAAACAAAAATTAATGCATATACTACACTATAGTTCAAAATTTACCCTGTCAAATATTAACCCCTCCTCGGTCACCAATCCGACACGTTTCTGGCCAAGGCATTGAATCAATAAGACTCATTCTGGATGTCAAGAGGACAATTACATTGTTTTCTTGGTGCACTCTTCAAACGGTGACTTGTCTAAGGCAATTACCTGTTTTTACAAGCGGTTCATGTCAATGGTATTTCAGTTATTGGATTCTTCATGTTATGTATTGACCCTTGAACCATATAATTTATGCAGGATTTGATTCACTGAGATAGAGCTACCACCATATACATTACTTCAAAATCTTGGCATGGGCGTTGTGACTGTTTCCAGTTCAGCTTCTCGGACTCCACTAGGTGTAAGTTCAAGGTTTTTGTCCCACCATTCCCCATTGAGAAGGCCTTTCTTCTTGGCTTTCAAGACAGATAAAAGCAAGAACTGTACTCTGGTGGCACCGCGAGAGACAATTCCCCTGCCTATTGATGGACCTAAAGATCAACAGAAGAACCGCAAGAGAAGAAATACAAAGCCCATTAAAAGAGTGAAAGCAGTCTCCACTGATGGAGCTTCTCCTAGTACTATGGACTTAGATTATAATGAAGCTGCTGCCAAACTTGAAAACATATATAAGCTCAGCCCAGGAAATTTTTCAGAAGTGGAAGATTCTAACCATATTGTCCAGAAACGGGGCCGTAAAAGGAATAGAGTCGTCAAAGATGAGGAGGAGGAGATGGTTAATGTAGTGAAGAACCGTAGGAGGAAGACAAAGAGATTGAGTCTTGAGAGGAGGATAGCTTTGAAGAAAAGGAATGTCAAGGAAGCAGAGGCTATAAATTCAAGGCACATGAGGGAAGATGATGAAGCAGGTTATATTGAGAAGCTTGTGAAGGAGTGTACAGTAGCAACTGATTTGGTTAGCTTGGATTGGAAGAAGATGAAGATCCCTCCAGTGCTTCCCTCTTCTGAACATTCTTTGCTTTTCAATCTTATGCAACCCATGAAAGTAAGTAATTTTTCCCTCAAGAGCTCCTCTCTTTATGTAGTTGGGTCAAGATAAATGAGCCTGCTCAGTTTCATTTTCAAGATTATGTCACGGGATGAATGACAAATACTTAATTGGCTATTGCAAGATTGAAAAAAATTGGCACATATTTCTTGCTCCTCCCTGAAATAGAGGCTGCCCTGCCATTCAAATGATGCTTGTTTTATTTTACTGGATGCATGCTTATTACTTGTTTCCCTGAGTTTCAGGCACTCCTTAAGGTGAAGGATGATTTGTGCAAGGATTTAGGTCAGGAACCTACTGATGCTGAATTAGCAACTTCGACAAATATGAGTGTAAAACAGATGAGGAGACAAGTGGAGATTGGTCAAGCTGCAAGAAACAAGCTAATCAAGGTACCTCTCAGTCTCTTTCTAAACATATTTTAAGATACAGGAAAACTTATTATTGTTCTGCTCAAAAGAGAAAATTGATCTAACTCAAACAAGCAGGTTCTTAATAACAAGTTTGAGATGAGGGGGAGAGAGAGAGAGAGAGAGAGAGAGAGAGAGAGAGACAGAGACAGAGAGAGAGTATTGATAAGAAAACAGGCATGCTCTCATTCAATTTGCTCCAAATAATATATTTACTTAATGAGACGTGAATGTGCATTCATATATGACTAGTTCTTTATGCGCTATTGTTGCATCAATCAATTTATTTAAGAAACTTGAATATCTATATATTATTGTAATGTTTGTCTAAAAAAAGTTTGTTTTTTATGAGTAATCATGTTCAGTACATAATGTATCAAGATAGCCAACCATTGTTAATATTTTGAACATCATGTATTGAAGAATAAATCCAATATCGGTGAGATCCCATTAGGTAACTCCGAATAGGAACTTAAGTTCACTTCTCTGTTACTCATGGTGGCATCGGTGCATGGCTTTGTTTCATTTCTCGTAGAACTTTAATTTCTTGTTTTCTCTATTTGGAGCTTTATGAAGCAGTGTGGTAGAAAAATTAACGACATGGTTGTTGCAGCACAACCTTCGACTTGTTCTTTTTGTAATCAACAAATACTATCAAGAGATAGCAAGTGGCCCGAAGTTCCAAGACCTGTGCCAAGCAGGTGCAAAGGGTCTTATTATTGCCATTGATCGGTTTGAACTGAAACGTGGTAACCGACTATCCACATATGGTCTATTTTGGATTCGGCATGCTATCATGCGTTCCTTGACGGCATCAAGCTTCACAAAAGTCCCCTTTGGCCTTGAATCGGTATGCATTTTCTCTCTGTTTTCTCATATTTTCTTCTGCACTCCTTATGATATATATCTTGCATAATTTGTACCCTTGCTTTCATACTTGGAAATAGCTTGAACAATGATAAATGTTGCCTTTACTCCACTAGTGCTCTATCCTGAATATGTTCAGGAATAAAAAGCATTACTTGTTGGATTATACTTATCAGGAAGTAAGGCCTTTCATAGCTCATTTTTAGTTACTAGGATTTAGATAATCCTTAAAATCTTGTATGCACCTCTTAAAATTTGGAAAAGAGTGGTTACTTCTTGATGGATGAACTCTGAGGTCCAGTTGGGAACTGCTCATGTCACTGTTACTGTTGACATTTCCTGGAAATGGTTTATTCATCTCTGTTAAAAATAAGCTACCATTCATTATTTTTTGCATTAAATTTGTACATCTGGCAAAGAGGCGTATAAAGTTTCATGAATATGGTTATAGTAGGGTATTATTGTTTAGAGTGATTTCTTTAGCTCGTATTGTAGCTTTTATGAATATTTTTCTTTACCTAGAATTTCTTTTCTTTCAAAGAATTAGGCATGGCACTTGTTGGCTGGGTCAAATGTTTACATGTGACTACAATTATCAATATTTGATAATGCAGGTTAGACAAGTGATTCAGAAGGCAAAATTGGAGCTGTTGTTTGAGCATGGGAGGTTACCTACAGTGGATGAGATAGTTGCCAAAGTGGGAATTTCCCCTGAGAGATATCATGACGTTATGAGAGCATCAAAACAAGTTGCGTCCCTCAATGCAAGGCATGCAACCACACAAGAAGAGTTCATTAATGGAATTACTGACATTGATGGGGTGGGTGGTGACAAACGAAGGCAGCCTACTCTTCTCAGACTTGCTCTTGATGATGTGGTAATCATCTTATTGAGTTTTACCCCTAAATCTGCTTAACGACAAGAAGACAAGTTCTTACTTATTACTGTAGGCCACTAATCAAATCATTTCAGGCTAGTTTTTTTGCTCTTATTAATAAAAATGTTGACAAGTCCATCCTTAATTGCATTGCCTGAAGTCAAGGATCCAGTGTAGATCAAACTCCAGTACTTGTCAGATGCTTGTGAACTATTTGTTGGTTGTTTCAAAATTTCAGCATAAATAAGTAAATAATTTTCCATGAGAGATACCATTTGAAGTGAATCTACTCATTTGGAAGTGTCCTGTGATTTCTAGTTTGTCTCTCTTCCATTTAGCCCTAGCACTTTCAAGCAAGCAGTAACCCAGGAAAAGGTGTTTATAGTTGGTTAATTGGGTCACCATATAGATGGACTTGGAGAGGTTTGGAGTACCAATTTGACAATGTTTCTCATATTTTTTTATGAAAATTTCTGGGTTTCTTTTACTGCATTTAGTGCTGCAAACTGCAGTGCAGATTACTTCATTGGGACTGTTTTATTGTAGAAACAGTTCTGTTCTGATCTGTTGTGGACACACTCAAATTAGTATGGTGGAAAGTAAGGTCTTAGGACAGCAAGAATCTTATGTCCTACTGATTCTGGTACTAAAATTACTAGTGTCAATTTGTTTTGCAGCTGGATTCACTGAAGCCCAAGGAAAGCTTGGTGATAAGGCAGAGGTATGGACTCGATGGGAAAGGTGACAGAACATTAGGGGAAATTGCTGGAAACCTAAATATCTCGAGAGAGATGGTTAGGAAGTATGAAGTGAAAGCACTTATGAAGCTCAAGCATCCAGCTCGAGTCGACTATCTTCGTCAATACACTGTATGATCACAACACTCAGATTGTATACCCATCTAATACTGCAGCTGTATCCATTTACTTAATTTTCCTCATTTGCTGATATCATTGCTGTATATGAAAAGATCTGTATCATAGTCACAATGACTTAGTAATGAATCAACCCCATACAAAGTAATACTTGTTTTGAAGATTGAACTTGTATACTTTAAGATGTATAATTTTATAATTTTACTTTTATTTAGATGATAATGATTACATGAACCTCTAAATCTCTGGTCCTCGAGCGGAATACTGATGTTGAGGTCCGGCTTGATCTGCCAGGCAACTGATCCTTTGTTCCTTATTCTACTGATGGCTTCTATTTGACTGTTTCTAAGATGAGTGCCTGGTGCTTGACTATGACATTGCCAATGTTTGATGACTTGCCAAGCATTATTCTCTCCCTTAAAATCTAATTATCGAATAAATACTTTTACCTATCATCAACAATCCAAAGGTGACATTGTATTAAATGGATATTGCTTTTGCTTGAATCTAAATCTGAACTTTAAACTAGAAAAATAACATATTTAGATGTAACATTAACATTTGGAACTTAGTAGCTTCATTTCAGAAGGTTCGAAGCCATGTCCTTGTTTCTGGGTCATTCTCATGCTTTATAGTGCCTCCCAATGGTTCTGCAAGCACGTTAATGCGTACTTTATGGATATTTTATTAATCTATTTATATATTTCTTCATTACTCATAATCCCAGGGCCTGCTCTAGGGCCGGCACTGAAATCATGATAGTTAACAATAAAAGTTAAGATGAAACTTAGCATCTAAGTTATTACTTAGATTTCTAAAAAAACCACTCGTCCTCCGGTACATAGACTATTATTAGTGGTGTGGTGACTGCTGAGCCTCACATACTCGTAACCTTTCGAAAAACCTTACCCCACCATTTTCAAAATGATGCAATTTGTTCTGTCAATCTTGGTATGTGGCCATCATTTTCTTGCGGATGTACACATGGTTAGTAAAAATTTAGACCCAAATTCCACATCATTGCCACATCAGCTTCCATGTCACGAGACACATGGTAGCCTATTTGCTTGCCATGTGGACATCCACATGTCCCACTGAAAACGTGTTCTTTTACCCCCTGTTCTATGCCTTGGCTTGTTTACCCAAATCTAAGTGGAATGGGTCCATGCCCAAGAGAACTATGGGTCAGGCCCAATCTGAGCCATCGACACACATATACAGGCATAATTTTACCAACCACTCCTTACATTTTCAGCTGCCACTTTATTGCCCATCAGTTCATTGTTTTTTTTTCAAAATATGGACCATCCAGCGCTTAGATAAAATTTAAAATTTAAAAACTGCTGTCGAGCACCCTCTCAAACATACCAGTGGTCAGCCCACGGTTTGATGTAAAACCACCTAACCCAGCTGGCTCAATCAAACCCCATTTTGCAACTCTTGTGCCCAATCAACTCACACAAATGCTTGCCTAATAGCTACAAAAACCACCATAGGTCAGGCCCAATCTGAGCCATCGACAGACACATGTTATGCTGCCACTTTATTGCCATTGAGTCCATTGTTTTTTTTATAAATATGGATCATCCAGCTCATTTGAGGCAGCCTGGAGCAGCTGAGAGAGGAAATTGTATTTCTTTTTTGAGTGCCTGGGCACTAATTTCAGCTTTATATAAATTAGGCTTCAGTGGTCCTTTTTACTCCAGAGTCACGGGAAAAATCAACTACAAACAGGACCGAATGACTCACTTTTTTCCTCCGATGTGAGCTAAACCATAAATCCTTCTCAGGAGAAGATGAGAGAGGAATTTGTATTAAGCAAGATATTGTAGAAAATATAATATTTAAAATTAATATTAATTATATATATATATATATATAAAATTTAAAATTGAAAAACCTATTAATAAGTTTATGATTACAGTATAAATATTTTATAATAAATAAATTATTTTAGTAATTATCTAACAAAATAAAATATAATTAATTAGGTAGCATTTTTTGAATTATAAAATGCCATTCAATTCCACATAAGTTCATTTTTAAATACCGCTATCAAAGTTATCAAAAAATTAAACGAAATTATCAATTAGTTATAAGTTAAAAAGTTTTAAAAATGTCGTTAATATCGTGGTATTATTCAATTTTCATAATATTATCGCAATAATATTCGATTTTGATGATAATAACGGGAGAAGTGGTTAAATTCCGATATTAACATGAAAATACTGTGAGTCAGGGGTCCGAATATCAGCCGATATGCCGATAACTCGGCCAATATCAGCCATTTTTGTAAAAATAAATAAATTAAGGAGTTAGAAAAATATAGGCCTATATATCTAGAACTTCCTCTTTCTATTCTAAAGTCTCCAGTCATGTGAGAAAAACTCTAGTAAATTCTAAAAGAAATAGGTCATCTAAAATAAGAAAATTAATATCAATTTTCGATTGGACACGATTGTTTTGATAACAGTGCACACTAATTTGCATTACATTGAAATAATTTCTGATTTACTTTTAATATTCTTTTATATATTGCACCTGATATTATAAAAACATTAGTGCCCAATCAAAATCTATAAATAATGATAAAGAAAATTTTCACGTGTTGTATAGAAAAAAATGGCACTACAATTAGAACTCTATTTTTTTTTTTTTTCTTAGCGATCAATTAGATGCATGGGCACAACTTGAGCCGAGCGTAATTCGAATCTGCATGAAGAAAACCCAAAAAAAAAGAAGTTTGGGTTTCATGCTATTTATTTTTTTAATTAATATTGTGTGTAAATATAACATTTAATATTATATGATTTATAATTAAATAGAATAATGCGAAAACCTTCTATTTTGTGCCTAAAAAAGAAAAATCCTATATAATTATGTATGTACATATTTGTCTTGAAATTAGGTTAGGTCCAATAAATACAATTTAGTTCTTACTGGAGTTTATCACTTTTAGGCAGGGGTCATACATCTCGTATCGGCTGAGATATCTCGGATTTTAGATGCCTGAGATATCTCGGCCGAAACGAGATGTATCAGTCGTACATGCAAGATCTCGGCCTGAGATTTGGCCAAGAAAAGAGAGAGAAAGAGTAATATCGGCCAGAGATACCGAGATGTCGGCCCCACCAAATTTTGGACCCCTGCTTTTAGGTTGTCCTCGGCCGAAGTCCTCCAATTGTAATTTCATATTTGAGCATGAGTAGATCTAAAACATATCCGAGCTCACCCTAGTTACAGCCCTAATTGTATGAACAAGATCAGGTGCAATTGCTTAGCCGCATTTAACGATCTAGACAATGCACGATATGCTTATCTATCAATTGCACTAAGAGTCTAAGAGTAATGTCTAACTCAAACCAAACTATGGGTCTGCGAGAGTAATGGATATTTTAATGTTTTACATGTTAATCAAATCACATCATTTGCTCCATTGGTACTTTGGTGGCACTAGTCTAAATTATATAGAGAGAGATTCATTAAACTAATACAGATCCATGTTCATATAATTTATAACAAAGGTCGTTATGCTCCAACTTGCTAGTGATGACACTATGGTTCAAATTCGGTCGGATTTGAATCGAAATGATTATAGATCAATTCAATTTTGAATTTTTTTCATTCAAACCTGATTCATCTGAACTGACTCAAATTCATGAAAAAATAAAAATTAGAAAAATGAAAGGAATTAATTTTTTATAGAAATAAAAATAAGAGGCTTCTCTTTTGTGTGTGAATCCATTGGATTTTAGAAAATTGAGACAATAGACCATTTTTTTTAACTTATTTTATGTATATGAAGTGAAAATTAATAAATAAAAATAAATAAATTTGTTAAATATTAATTTAATTTAATTCAGATCGGACACTGATGTGGTTCAGATCTGGAACTCATCTACACAATCCTACCCAAAATTTCGGATCGGATCAGATTGGATCATTTTTTTTTTTTTTAAATAATGTCTCTAATCCTTCTTTTTCAGGTGACGTCTGATTTGAAGATAAGATAAAAAAATTGCCACAATGTAGAGAGAGAGACCTTGGATCAAATCACATTTGACAACTGGGGAGTTGAATCTGCGTTGGATAGCTTTTAAATGTCAAAGACAGATAGAAGTCATTTCAGGAAGGTTTTGATTGAGAAGAAACGACAAGAGGAAAGACAAAAGAAGATAGGGATGAGTTAATGGGAAGGAAGGAAAGGTGGAGATTTATATAGAAAAGGGTATTAAGAAATAAATGAAACACAGCAACCCGAGATTCCAAATGGGTGTTAATCTCGGAGAAGCAGCCACAGCAGAACAGAAGATTTGAGAAGCACAGCAGTCACAGCAGAACAGAAGATTGGAGAAGAAAGAAGCATTAAGAGAGAGAGATCCGTTTAGCCATCCTAAGGTCGGTCTACTCTAGATTAATTAAGAAAAAACCAAAGGGTTGCCTTGGATGAAGTGATCTGCAGGAGAAGTTGAACTCGATGGGCAGATAATGAAATGAAAGTGAAAGATCAAAGCTAGGCTTTTTATAGTTTTTTTGTTTGTAACTCTGTAGTCTAGATTGCATCGCTGTTGGCATAATTTGGAGCTTTACGTGGGTTGCACACTTCTCTTTTGTAGCATGACAGGTAGAGAATCCTACAAAGTTGGTCAATGGATGAAGAGGTAAATATTTGGACTGAATGGGATGTTGAGTCTCTCAAACATCAACATTATCTTATTCTTTAACTTTGGATACAGTTTTAATTGATGATTATCTCGAACATTTTTTATTATTATAGATTTATTTCATTTTAATATTAAAAAGTTAAAAGTCATGATAATTTAATAGATTTTTGTTTTAGACACTTGATAATGTGATTTGATTAGCATGTAAAACAGATTGGAATCAGTTTGACATTTATTGAATTAATATGCACTCTTTGAGAAGGACATGACGGTAGATGTTATTAAATTTGGAGCCATTTAAATTATTATTTAAATAATAGGTAAAGGTAAGTCTTTCATCCGATAGATTCGTGTATAATAATAATAAAATGATCACATTTATGAAATTTGATCATAGTAAGATTAAGTCTCACATAATCATCACTCATTGATGAAGTTTAAAATTTTAAAATATTGAACCATTTTTAATAGAAAGTGAAAAGTGTAGAAGCATTTTTTTTTTTTGTTATTATTATTGAAGGGAGATTTTTATTTCAATGCAAGTTGGCGACTTCTAATTAGACTTTGATGTTTTGGAGAGTGATTCAAATTAGGTTCTCAATTAAGAATAAAATGAGAGATAAGATATAGAGCAGAATGATACTAAAAACATTTTAATTTGATATAATACTCAATATATTTTTACCAATTCTAGAAATATTATTTAAATTAGAAATAACGACACTTAATATTTTAAAATATAATTATTCAGTAATAAAAAATGAGAAATGATATGGTCACGAGCAGAATCATGTAGAGAGATGGTTCTGCTACACTGCTGGTCACGAACAGTATCATGTAGAGAGATATGATGGTCACTGAAGTGCTGTTGGAGATTCGATACGAATCCCGAGTGCAGGACTTTCCACTATAAAACAAGAGGAGAGCTCAGGGAGAGTATACTTTATCCATTTGCTTCATTCCCTCTCTTCTTCTTTCTCCTTCTTCTTTTTCTCTGTTGCAGTTCCAACATCCAGCTTCGGATCTCCGGACGGTGATCCCTGGAACTGGGCAGGCCCTTCTCGACGGGCCGGCTCCAGCCAGGCTGTCCGCTCCTGTAAATCTGTTTGTCCTCTCTCATGTATCTTACTACAGATTTACAGGTTGCAGCGCAGATCGTGTCTCTCCCAAGTTCGTTTCTCAGGTCGCCGGTCAGATCGTGCCTTTGCAATGTCCGAAAGTGCGTCTCTCTCTCTTCTTTTAATCTCTTTTCTTGCTCTGTTTTGTAGTGCGTCATTTATTTATTTTTTCAGATCAGCAAAGTTGAAAAAAAAATGTTTCAATCAGATCAGCATAGTGTATCAATGCATATTGTTATTCCAACATCTTCTTATTTCACTGAAGTCAGACAAAATCAAGAGAAAGGTTAAAAAATAAAATAAAAATAGAAGGCAATGCAACTGAAACCTGGGATGTAAACATTATAAACCGCTTCAATGAGCAGAGCAATTTGCTCTTTTTGAAGTTTGAAGATCTTGTTTCCTTCTTTTTAGCTACTTCTGAATGCTGTCTCCCATCTATTGATCAGTTCAATAGAACTAGCAGAAAATGCTGGAAGCATCCCCTGTAACCAGGACATTGTAAAACACTAATTAATTATGCTATTACTGACATACACAGAAGAACACATAAGATCATATTACTGATATCATGTGTATTGGTCATGAACATGGCAGAAATGCATGTTTGTATAAAAACTTGGTTCTAAACCTGTATCTCTATATAATTCGCATGAGACTTTTTAGAAGTGTATGCACACCGCTGGCTGTATGTATGGTATAAGTAAAATTTTGATCTGTAGTAACCAGTAAGGAGGTTGGCCTTGTGAAATCAGGTTTATTCATCAGCTAAAACCCTAAAAAAGTGACAGGAAGCCTAGCCAAATGGCTGAATCAAGCAAAATGTAAACATTGTCTTGTCTGAATTTTTATAGTCCTAACATCAGAAGGAAGTGAGGAGAAAAGAGGACAAAGTCTATGATTTTAGCTGATTTCAATCAGAGCACCGTGACATCTTGAAAGGTTTTTTCTTCCTTTTTCTAAATCTCTCAATTTCTTTACAAACGTGTTAGTTCATGAGGCTCGAAATTTGTGGAGAATTGACTTGTTGAGTTTTTAAACTATTTAAAAGCAGAATTGACTTCCCATTTTACTTTCTTTCCCACTCTTTTACCATAACATTTTCAAAGGTTTTTTTTTTCTCTTTACATTCTTTCAAAGGTACCCTTTGATCTTTCTCTTTTACTTTATATATTTAACATCTATTTTTTATTATTTAAATCTTTCTCATGTTTGATAAAAGAATTCAAAGTTTAGAAATAAAAATAATAATTTAAAATGATTAAATTTGATAGTTTTAAGAATATGGCTGGATCAATTCAATCACAATGATACAATATATTGATCGAAGGACCATTTCAATGGTCTCATTATCAATGATATGTACATCACAAAGAAAAATGATCCCTTTTTTTTTAACCTTAAATCTTATACTAACAGTTTGAACGTAATCATTCTCTCTTTTTATAGTATGGGAGTCTTTACTGATTTTTAAGATTTTTTGTGCCTGGCTTAGGTTGTGAGCTTCCTCTTTTTATTTTCTCGCTCACGTTTTGAGCTCATCCTTGTATTTCTTGGGGTTTTTCCCCGCTTTTGAATAAACTTACCCAATTGTTAAAAAAAAAAATGGTCTCATTATCATTCCATTCAATCATTCGGGATTCTACATTTCATGATTTTGTGTTTTGACTTTTATTTTAGAAGTTTTAGATCTTTAATTGCATGGAGAGACAAGTTATTGATAGTAAAGTATCTTTTATTTCTTTTTTACTTGTAGATCTTAATTGTTACGTAACGGTGACAACTTTGGAAATGGGGTGCGAGTATTTGATTGATGAGCTTATTAAACTCCTTTATTGCCATGGCTTGAGCAGGATCGAAATAAGTATGAGGTGAGTAAGAATATTGTTGTCTATTTTTAACATATTAACTTGCCCTTCAATAACATTTAAAGGTTTCAACATAAAAAAGGGCAACTCCTTACGGTGGTAGGAGGTCCATATTCACCATAAACAAGGTGATATGGGGCAGGGCACTCAGGGCATCATCATATATGGTGGCCTTCTGTAGAACAATCTGGAGCATCAAAGATGTGACCCTCCATTGATGCAATCAATTTTGCAATAAAAAATCGATATCGGGCCTAACAGCAGAAACTGGGGCCATTTGATGGGTTAAATACACAATTGGACTCTTAATGGGCTGCAGACGGTTTGATAAGCTTATTGGGCCGGCCTGGATCCAGATCCGTTTACATTCCCACATGTAACCCATCTATTTACATGTGAAACTTGGATGTTATTTTCAGTCGAATATACAATTTATCTTTTCTTTTAATGCAATAATGAACACCTACGAGATGCACAAAATATCATAAGAGTGGGCTGGGTCAGACCTAACATGGACATAATGCCTGCTGTATGTCGTTGGGCCTGTAATCGGACCCTGATCCGGCCCGGCCCGGATGGCAATCGGACAGTCCTCAACCCAGCCCGATAATGCAGGATCCGTATAATATTGAGTCGGGCCCCGCCCGATCGGGCTATCGGACAGCCCGAGGCCCGATAAGAGCCCGTTTGCCCACAACCCATGCCTTTACATGTTTGTTTTTGAAAATTGAAATTGCAACTTGGAAATTTGATTGAATTGTATTTACAAGTTTGTTGTTAATGAAATAATAATGCTAAGTACTTAATTTATGGTTAAGAGAATTTTGAAAATTAATAAGAAGTGGTAAAATAAGTTCAAGAGATGGAGAGAGTGACCAAAGTGTTTTGCTTTCGACGGGTGAAGGAGAAGGAGAAGAAGAATAAAGAGTTAGGGTTTATTACGGAAGTGTTTCGATTTCCGCTTATACGAAACTGCATTAGAGTATAGAGAGTCCGATGGGTTCGCGGACCGTCCGTGGACCGTCCGCGGCCCGTCCAAAAATAAATGGACTGTCCGAGTCCGTGGATCTTAGGATCCGGCCTGTATGCTTATTTGTCGGGCCGGGCCGGACAGTCCGCGGGCCAGATTCAGGTCCGTTTACACCCTTACTGCTGTTGTAAGAGGCTCAGATTAATTCAGGCTTTTGTTACAGGTCAGGCCCATTCTTTCCTACCACAGATCTGTGTGTTGAATTTGGGTTGTGCCACTTGGGCTCAAGTAACTAAAATATTACAAACGGACTTCAAGTCTAGTTGTGTTAGGATCAGGGACATTGTAAAATCACAATCAAAGCCCATATGAATATAGAATATATCCATAGTTTAGTTCAGGGGTCTAAAATTCACTCATACCAGATACCAGTCTCAACCGATATCTCGGATCTTGGCCGATATCTCTCTCTTATTTATTTATTTTTTTAAATATCAGTTGTTTAAATGTGTATCGACATATCGTCTGAAATATCTCGGTCATATAAAACCCGAGATATCTCCGCCGAGATTTGTAACGTTTAGTTTAGTAAGCTGCTTCCCCACACCTTTTCCATTAAAAATGAAAAAAATTGACTGACAATCTACACAATTTATTTGAAGTTGACTAAATATTAAGTTCCAGAAGAACAAATCTGTTGTTTCTTTCTAAAGATGACGGCGTCTTGTTTCTATTGTTTTCTCTAAAAAAGACCCAATCTTTTACTTGTTGCATAGGTTTCATTTTTCATTCTGTTAGTGCTCATTCTCTCCCAACAGAAGAACCACTTACAAGTTGCTGAATTCCGGTGTGTACAAGGTCTACACGCCCCTTATGTGTCAAGTTCTTCAAGAACTGGAGAGAAATTAAGAGAATTTTGTAAAAAAAGTCCAACTTCTTCCATCTAACTTAATATTTTAGAAGAAATAAGAACTTATAAATAATAAATCTTTATTTTCTTCAAGAAAAAGGAAGATTGAACAAAAATTCACTTACCTCTACAGTTTTTTTTTTAAAACTAAAGTATTCAAGTGTTCCATCTTAATTTTTCTAGACGTTGCACCTGTCTAATCTTTGGAACATGTGTAAACCTCTCAATCCATAATCCATACACGTGGGTACAAAACTAAGAAGAGTGACCATTTTTTGTGTTAAGAAAGCTTAATCTCAAGACCTTCCTCAGAGTTATATCTAGAGATTTTTTACTTTTAAGTTATTTTTATTAAAAGACAATCATAAATTCAACCCTACATATTATCTTATAATTTCTAATGAAAATGGTCAAACTCAGCCACATGATTCAGTTTAAAAATATTTAATCATTTTAAAAAATTATAGACTTCTTCTGCATTATTCCATGGTCAAAAGCTTAAAACGATCACCTAATGTAATTGGCCCCACAAATCTGGTGCACCCTCATTTAAGTTTTTTTTTTTTTTTAAATATGTTTATAAAAAGAGTTGGGCCCCTTTGAATATTATCCAGTCCACCACTGAATTGGTATGTGCACACGATTGTTTATGGAAAGTAAGGGATATTTTATTTTATAGGGCAGCAGCATTTGTCTCGGCATTTGCCGAGATTAAAGGGCTTCCAATTCCCGACTCCACCACTCGCGAATGTAGAATCCAAGGTGGGTGGGACCCCTTAGGCAAATGGACACGTGGTTCAGCCCTGTCGCTTTTGGTTGCCACGTCTTATCTTGTCCTTTTGTTCACCATGCTTACGAGGCATTGATAAAAAAACTTAAGCCCGATGGAATCATTAAGCAAAAAGTTTAGTAAAGCTATATTGTTTTTTTTTCATAGAATTTTAAAGAGTCAAAAGATATTTAGTATTTATTAAAAAATAGAAAGCCTTCTACGGGAGTTTTGTGTAACCCGATAAACATTTTACAGTATTTCCATTTTGCCTTTCGAATCGGCTCGCGAGATGAGTGACCCTTCCACTATGATCTAAATCGGCTCACTGACCGACTTGTCGGATCACTGATCAGATCACTAAAATTTATCTAAGTGAGACTGTTTTTTTATACAAAATAGCAAATTGGATCACTGACTGGATCACTTAATTTTTTTTAAAATGCTTTCATACAGTAGTGGAAGAGTAAAATGGACAATACCATAAATTTCGTGTCTTATTACACAAAATGCCCATGAAAGGATCGCTACAAGAAAAATCACCTTTTATATATATATATATATATATATATATATATATATATATATATATATATATATATATAATTGACTTGTTAATTTTATTAGAAGTCGTAGTGTATAAAAATAGCTGATGAAGATTGATGATCTTCCAAAGGTCTTAAAGACTATTAGAATTCAGATCTAACGTCTATAAGCTGAATCAAGAAAGATCAAAATTAACTCAATTTGATTAATCATTATTTACAACTCTTTGAAAAATAAAACCCAAAGTATCAATGAATCATCAACACTCAATTTCACTTAAAAAAAATAAAATAAGATAATGCTCAAATTTCATTGAAACACTCAACATTATAATCATTGTTTAAAGAATTTGAAAATCAACAATAGATAAGGTCTGCAGTTTTATCAAGTTCAATTCATGTTTGCCATGGGTTTTTTTTCAAATATCATATCTAGATATAAATATATTTTATCTAAATTCATGACATCAATAAACTCCACGTGAAACTCTCAGTAGTTCGATGATTTGGTGCCTCCTTCTCCTCTCACTCCCTCCAAAGAGATACTTAAGAGAAAAAGAAAAAAAAAAAAAACCTTTTTTTATTAAGTTTTTGTGTCACCATATTGAGGCATTATCACGTCCTGTTGGAAGTAATGATATTATCAGTATTATTTACTATATATTTATTTTTAATATTTTTCTATTTAATTGTATAAACAGTCTATGATCATTTCCTGGCTATCAAACTGCCAACGTTTTTCTGTGTTCAGATAAAAAAATTTAATTCATAATAAAATTTTATCTATTTAGTACAATGACAAAAAAAGGAATCGAATGGCACAAAACTCCTTTTTCTAAAAAATTGGAGTTCTAGTTTTGAAAATGAACTGTACAGCATTTGATATTTATATCACGTGGTTAGAAATCTAAAATTTAATTATATTTTTATTCAAGTATATTTAAAGTTTCATTCTCAATTTAGAACAGTAACTTAAGTCGTGTAATGCATTAATTTTGGAATCATTTTAAAAACGTTATACAAAAATCAATAATGAAATTGCTGCTGAGGATCTGTGGAATAATGGTGGATATTTGGCATAATTTAAAATTGAAAAACTTTGGCAAGTTGTTCCGAGATAATTAGAATCGATAAAGATTTGAGTAGAATGAGTTAATGAGTTTTATTGATTTTTTTATATTAAAATAAAAAATTGCTCCCATTCTTCAATTCAATAAAATTTTGAGAGCAGCCAATTCCTAAAGAGTTGGTGTGTTGATGAGGAATTTGTGAGTCCTGAGTTTGAATCCCATCTCACCATAAAAGACCACTCTTCATAGTTTTAGACGCTTGCACATGTTCCAAAGAATAATCAAGTGTTCTAAGATGCACTCGACACTTCAATCATCGAAAAGTTTTGACGGCAGTTGCTGGGCGTTAGAACATGAAAAATATGAAACATGCGGTCGCCAAGTTGCAGCAACTCGGGCATGGAATGTAGCACAAATGCCAATTGTGATTAGTGATGATTAAGGGTGGTCATTTAGACACTCTATTTTTCTTCTAAGAGACATCTCATTTCAAAATTTGGTGTGAAAACTACAATTTTGACCTTCAGTTTAAAAAAAAAATCCTCTACACAAAACTAAAGGGCAAAAAGGTAATTTTGCATAGGGTGTCTTTTAAAAGAAAAGTGAGGTGTATAAATGGCCACCCCAGATTAAAATCGAAGCTCAGCTTTCTTTTATTTCTTTTTAGTATGGTCATGGGCAGGGGTTAAAAAACTGTTATCGGCCGATATTTTTCTCTCTCCTCCTTTTTTTTAAAAAAACGGCCGATATCGGCCGATATTGTGAATATCGGCTGAACCGTTTTATATCGCCCGATATTCGGCTCTCCAAAACCATTTTATATCGGCCGATGCGATATGTATCGGCCGATATTTGTACCCCTGATCATGGGTGTGCCATTTTCTATTGACCAAGCGTACCACGCCATCCACAAGTTTCCCTTATATTTATTCTTCCAGAAAAATAATTGTGGATGCCTACCTCACACATGCAGATATGGACTACAACAATAAAGGAATCATCATCCAGGGTTGTAGAGAATTAGAGTTTGAGATTAAACTGGAAAATCAATGATTTGTAGAATCTTTTAGTGTTTTTATTATTTTTAAACCTAACCTGTTAGCAATACAATGATGGTTGATTGAGCCGTAGTGGCACAGTAATAGAAAATTTATGATGCTATTGTGCCCTTAATCATCAATTGTCATGTGAATTGAGTAATATTAGAATTGAAAAAAAAAAAAAAAATAGAGAAACTACTCATGTAAGCAATAGAGTAAAAAAATAAGGAAAAGAGATTTTATGATTGAATTTGATTAGTTGGAATGATTTATCTAACTTCATCACATTATTATTTAAAATAGGGGAAATTCATGCAAACAATGATTAAAGTGAAAAAAAATAATATTTTGATTGAATTTGATGAGTTTAAAGGATTTGGTCCACAATTTTTTGTTAGTATTTAAAATAGAAAAGGTTTATGCTTAAAATTTATAAAGTGGAGAAAAAATCATTTACTATCAGTTTTTACCGATGTTACTCATGCAAAATGTGGACTTCTCACTTGTCAAAATTTATACACAAGTGTTCATTGTTTGGGCTCTATTGGTAGCAAGTTTTGCCTTTTATTCTTTTAGTTCTTTTAAGATGACAATGGTGACGAATCATGGCTTTGGTTAACTGCAAGTTTAAGGATTTAGGGGCAAATAAATTGTCACTAAAATAGAATAAGATTTAGGGGCAAGTTTAAGGATTTAGGTATGAGAAAGAATTTAATGTCACTCCTTTATTGTAATAACCCCACCCCTTAAATTAGAAAAATAACAAAATTTTAGACTTATTAACTCGGCTTTGTGACCGGTTAATATGATAGAGTATGGAAAGAGCTTCTCAGAAAGGGATTATGTGACCCGATCAGAGCCCGTTCGGTTAGTGATCCAGCCCGACGAAGTTCGGAGGGTATTTTAGACATTACTTAAATGTGTTTTGTTTTATATATAAAATCATGAATAGTATCTTATAAACCTCTTGAGTGTGAAAGACCACTCTTCTGATATATTCAGACTTTAAAATTCACACACATATTAAGTTTTTGAGTACGCTACTCAGTGGTATTTTCAGAATTTCACGAGTATTCCTCGAAACTTGTATTTTACATATGTTTTTATCTAAAAGCCTTATTTTTAAGACAGCCCATATTCTAAAAATTAGCAAACTCAGATCACATTCGATCTGTATTTTATCAAACTCTTTGATATATTTAGAATGTCGAAATGAGTATTTTAAACACTTGTTTCGAAGTATCAAAATCATGGTGATTATAAGCCGTCTATTTTATTAAAACGTTGACTTTGTAAAAATATCCTATTTTTGGTGTCAAAACAAAAAGTGAACATTCCACCGTAGGTAAACCCAGTGTTATCAACACACCTGCGGTGTCGGATTTTCATGAGTTAAGGTCTAATATAGACGAAAAGAAAAAAGGGTAAAGTAACAGTATTTTTCACTGTTACAGAAGATAAGATTTTTATCTTCTTTATCTTTCTGCCGACAGTCTTGAAGGGTTGAGATTCTGCCGACAGATCCAAAGGGCAGGGTTCACACATGCACTCTCACACAGTGATTTTTTAACCCTTATAAATAGGTGCAGTCAGTTTAAATTAAAATCACAAATTCACAATAGTTTTCTCAGTTTTTTCATTTCTCTGCTGCTACCTTGTTTACAAGTGCTCGAGTGGCATTTTAGTAAATTTTATGCACAGTGCCCGAGTAGCATTTTCGTAAATTTTATGAATAGTACCCGGATGACATTTTTGTAAATTTTATGAATAGTACCCGAGTGGCATTTTTGTAATTTCGGTGAACAGTACCCGGATGACATTTTTGTAAATTTTATGAATAGTACTCGAGTGGCATTTTCATAATTTCGGTGAACAGTACCAGGATGGCATTTTTGTAAATTTTATGAACAGTATCCGGATGGCAATTTCGTAAATTTTATGCACAGTACTATAAATAGTGCCCAAGGGCATTTTGGTAATTTTGGATATTTTTGAGGGCAAAAACGTAATTTTTGGAAAAGTTTCAAAAATGAATTTTATGTTGTTTTAGCTTAAAACTATTTATGTTAGACCACTTGGGAGTTTATTTTTAGCCCGTATTAAGCTCAGGGGCAAAATCGTAATTTTTACAAAATTGCAAGAAAACTCTATAAATGTATTGTCATGATATTCCAAACACTTAGGAGTATATATTATGGCTATATAGTGTTATTATACATTGTATTTACACTGTTTTTCATTTTAAACAGATTACTGAAAAACACTCGCCAACCGAAGGTGAGAAGATTTGATGTAGGCTAAGACAAATAAATTGTCGAAATACGAATATTACGCGGAAGCTTAGTTACACCTTAAATAACCCGGTGCAAAATAATAACAAAACTTTTACAACCTGTAGCTTGAATGTTGATAATATCCAAAATCTCTTGGCCTTAACCAGCAATCAAACTCACTGGTCTCAAACCAGCCAAACATGAACAATTATGCCGTGTAATTAATTGAACCCAACAATTGTTGGGTTGTAAAGAAAATGCCACTAAGGCCCACAAAGACACCCACTGAATGAAGAGTAATATTGCCTTGATGACTTTCAACTAGGTGGAATCAATACCTTGGCCAAATCTTGAAGCTGACAGTTGATAAACGACTATGACAACTGGATGGATCAGGTTGAATAGGGCCTGAAATCAGCTACAAATGGCTGCTATTCTTGAGGACAGATCACCGAAGCTGGGCTAGAAGAACTTCTGCAACCTTTTTGCAGCAATATACACCAAACAACTGGCTGTCAAACAGGTGGTGCAAATCAGCACCAACCCCTGTCAAGAGCTGGGTTTCTCAGCCAGGAACTCTGCAACTTGTGCAGTAAAATAAGACAGCAAACAGTCCTTCGTTTGCAAGAAGAAAACTCAAATTTTATTGATCATACTCGGTGCCCTCAAGGGGCTGATTACAATCTTATTTATAAGAAATCCTAACCTGAAATAAGGAAAGAGAGTTCTACCTTAACAAGGAAAGAGAGTCCTATCTTAACAAGGAAAGAGAGTTCTACCTTAACAAGGAAAGAGAGTTCTATGTTAATAAGTAACAAGGAGCCAACCCTCCAATTATGAAAATAACAAATTCTAAATCTAGAAAATAACACAAAGAAACTTTCCTAATTTAATTAAAATCCTAGCTGATTTAGGATTCTAATTCACAACCATCAGCACCTCTTTAGCCATTGGGCCTGCTCTGCTGGGCCTGTTCTTGGGCTGAATTCCATGGTCCAATTGATAGGATTCATTGTCATTGGACATCCTATGGAACTTCTCATAAAAATCTAATGCCAACGCCAAAATCTCATCTTCTTTGTCACCAATGTCCGCATCAAGATTTAACCACACTATTGTTTACTAAAATGCATCTCAGTTTACATTCAATACAATGTTTCTTTCACCATTAGCCCTACGGCAATAAGTGGATATCCGTGATCATTTTTATTGATGGAAATGATGTAATGGGATTAGAATGCGATACCGACATTGTTTATACGTAATGAGGTGATTATGAGTTTCTACATATGAAACGTGAACTTAAGAGTGTTTCGGGATGTCGAAATTTAGACATCCTACGGAGTACGGAACTCACTCGTTCCTAGAGACTACTTGGTATTGTGATATGGGTGATCTGATGATAGATCACGTATCCAACCGTAATTCCGATAGGGATATACATTTTATGTATAAAATATGTATATTACAGGATAATTAATCTATATAATAAATTATGAGTATAGGGTAGACGTACCGATTGGAGAGAACGGTGACACTTATTTGTGTTATAATGTAACCCGTTGGTGGGCTTTTTAATCTGTGTTTAGTTTTTTCAGCATAGTATAGTTATATACTGATTGCTGATATTTGTATTATGATTCCATGCGGGAGGATTTAGGAATCTATGTTAGCTGAGTGAGTTTATTATGATCATATGTGCGAGAGATATTATTTGGGTTTGACAATTATGTTTAAATCGATGTGTTGATGTGCATATTGATTGGTGTACTGTGCATATCAAATTACCTCACACCAATGTATGAAGTACCTAGCTTGTAGAGGGCACTGGTACGAGGTGTATTTAAAATACGGGTTGTGTGAAGTACTGAGCATGAATTTGCCAGCGGTGTAGGAAACGTATTACTCGTGGCTAGGGAGGAGCCGTAGACGTCGTTTGGGGGGTATCTTTTTGAGAAATGAAGGACATTTCATGGTAGATAACTGTGTTGACATGATTTTACATGATTTTTGAGTGTATAAACTGTTGTTTGATAACATGTTTATTATGTTGATAATATGCTTTATTATCCAGAATTTGTTGTTGTTGTCTCTTCACTGAGTTTGTAAAGCTCACACTCCTTACGTAACAGGAAACCTGAGGGACGAAGGAGAGGAGGATCTTCAGCTGTAGTATAGGGAGGGTGGAAACCCTTTAACTATCTACCCAATGTTGAAATTTTATGTTTAACTTAGTAGACATTGTACGTATGAATATGTAATATAATAAACCCTTTCATGGTGTTCGTTTGGAACACTGTAGGATGTAATAAAGTCTACTTCGTTTCTGATATACAATTTTGATGTTGATGGGATTGATTAATGATAAATGTTAGGTGATCATGTGTGACATTTTCTATTTCGACTTTCCTAAGAGATCAAGTTATAGAGTACATGTTGGTTAGTAGTGTATCCACATACTATGCGTCGAGGTGAAATCTGTCGAGGTTTTGGGTCTTAAGCGGGCCCATGGTGGCCCCTCCATTTGCCTGAGATTTTACCGGCTAGGTATGGTTGGGTTCGAGGCTATCAAATGTTAGATCCAAACTTATTCATAAGAGATGTTAAATCCATAAGAGGATTTCCGTAAAGACTCATTATTATGTTAGAAAAAAAAAATCTCACGTCAGTAGGCCCAGGAGGGTCGGGGCGTGACACCTATCGTATAAGTGGGGGTTTTATTAGATGTTTAGCAATAACAGTCTCTATAAGAAAGAACAATGTCAACTATAATTATAAATTATAGTTTTTGAATTTTGATATGAGCTGAATTTTTTTTGTCGTTTTAAATATAATTATAATTTTTTTTTAAATTTACATATTTTGTTGGTATTTAAGTAAAAGTTTTTTATTAATATTCCAAATATCAACTAAAATTAGTAACTGAGATATAAGATGATAAAGACATCCATGTAACGTTTTAAATCGGATACTTGCATGTCTAGGATCACAAGACACATTTGAATGGTGTAGTAGTTCTATAAATATTTTTACTTGAGGGGTATTTTTTTTTATTAAATTTAGAAAGAATTTGTGATACCCACCCCCCCAAACCTGATGTGGGAAAAGTGAAAAGTCAAACATCGGTTGGGAGGATTGAGATTGAAGGGTTTTAAGTGGCCACCCCATGAACTCAAGCGAAACGTGTTTTGGGCCGGGCCACGTGGGCCCAGGACCAAATGCAAAACCGTACAAGTTTGAACTGTGTGCGAGGCTCAAAGTGGACAATATCTTACTGAGTCAAGCCCTAAGCCCTGTGTTCGGGTCGCGTCGTTACAGATATGGTATCAGAGCCGAGGTTCTACACTCGAACTGTGTGGGCTTTCCTCCTTCCCTGCAGTTGTCGGGATAGACCGGGTCTAGCCGGGGATGGCTCGAGGCTTTAGGGAGGGTGATTGTGATTAACCCCCCCCCCCCCCCCCCCAGTGCGAGGCTCAAAGTGGACAATATCTTACTGAGTCAAGCCCTAAGCCCTGTGTTCGGGTCGCGTCGTTACAGATATGGTATCAGAGCCGAGGTTCTACACTCGAACTGTGTGGGCTTTCCTCCTTCCCTGCAGTTGTCGGGATAGACCGGGTCTAGCCGGGGATGGCTCGAGGCTTTAGGGAGGGTGATTGTGATTAACCCCCCCCCCCCCCCCCCCCCCCCCCCAAGCTGATGTGGGAAAAGTGAAAAGTCCCACATCTGTCGGGAGGATTGAGATTGAAGGGGTTTTAAGTGGCCACCCCATGAACTCAAGCGAGACGCGTTTTGGGCCGGGCCACATGGGCCCAGGCCCAAATGCAAAACTGTGCGGGTTTGAGCTGTGTGCGAGACTCAAAGCGGACAATATCTTACTGAGTCAATCCCTAAGCCCTGCGTTCGGGTTGGGTCAGGGTCGTTACAGAATTCTTCGAACTTCAATTGGTTGAATGAATCCAATTTTGACTGTGGAGACTGTTTGCAACCATGGATGCTTACGAGTACATAATTTAGTATTTACTTGTAGGCTCACCATGGTCCAATCAAGGAAAAATTCGGTATCAGTCAATATTTTTCTCTCTCTTATTTTTTTTTTAAAAAAAACGTATCAATATCGACTTATATCAACGATATATATCGCCGATATATATCGGATATTGTCCGATATTATAAATATCAACCAATATGTATAGATTTTTAAAACCAATTTATATCGGCCAATATGATACATATTGGCCGATATCTCGACCCCTCTCTAATCGCACCTATGTGAGAAAATCCAAATACCCATTTGTCCCACAAAGGAGCTTCAATTAGACTTTAACATACTAAGTAAAATGAAGTTGATGTTGGTGAATTAAACTTTGACCCATCAATTAAATAATGGACAGAAATGACAGCATCCATCAAATAAATGTGGGCTCTTATACCATTGAGGTACATGAATTGTGAGAGAATAAAGTAAAACGAACCTCAGAGTTGGGTTGATCACAGAATTTATGTGTACTGGAAGCAACAAATGAATGGTAAATAATAGAAGAAAAATAAGTTGAAATTATATATTTTGCAATTTGTTGGACTTTCCACATTTATTCCAAAGAACCCACTTGAGTAATCAGATTCCCCATGCCATTACAACTCTTTGAAGCCTGCTTTACACAACTGAGTTAACTCACATGTAACATTTTTTTTTTTTTTGAATAAATTTCTGGAGTTGCTTGTTACTGCAACAGGATAAACAGGTTTGGCAGTGCAAAGCTTTTACAGAGTTTTTTTTTTTTTTTTTGAGATTTTCTTAAAAAGAAACTAATGTTATGAGCTCAGTTTCAAATTTCAGTTGAGACCAATTTTAGAAAAAAATTCAGTGGATATTTCAGTCATGTCTGTTATCTTGGATGAAATTTATTAATTAATATTTAAAAAAATTAGCTCAGATTTCTTTTTTAAAATGGCTCAAAATTTCCAAAATTTGTCTAAATTTCCGGCCGAATATGAGAAATATTGGTTGATTCAGTTTTCTTCCAAAGACTCACCTATGCTTCCAATATTTATATTTCAGCCCTAACTAAACCAAAAAAAAAAATTCAAAATTTTATATTTCAAATGAAATTTGTATATGAGATAAGACTGCTTATTAATAGGTTGTACATTCAATATAGTGTATTTGATTTGAAGAAGAGTAAATTGTTGATGATTTTTTAATTAATTTTAATATTCAGAAAAATGGATTTTGTAATCTGGTCAATGTGATTTTTTATGAGCACCATATTGAGGCATAAAACTTTTTTTATTGGGCTTCATATGTTTTAAGGGCTAAAAAAGTTTAAAGACTAAAAATAATCAGAATTAGCTAAAATTTTAAATCCTTCAAATTTTTGGACAAGTTGAAAAATACAAATTAACCTATTTATTTAAAACATATTTTAATAAATTATGTGGTATAGAGGTAATTTTTTAACCCATCATCTCAACTTAAGAGACAAGTCCTGAAATTTATGCCACTTGCTACAAAGTTAGATGGGGCAGTCTTAGCTTTCTTGTTTACACAGCAAGAGAATTAATTTGGACATGGTTGTTTTCTCTGACGTGAGACATGGTCTACATTTTGGCTTTTATTTTGATATAATAATTTGATAATATTTTATTTTGAACTTTTAATTTTTTTAATTTATCATGACAAGACGAAAAGTAAAGTATGAACGATGTCCCCTATTAACAAAATTTGTGTGCCCAAATCAATTTTTGTGAATTTTATTTAGTTATTCGTCTATTTTACCTAGATGATGGCTCTAGCTTTTTAAAAAGACCAAGGTATTGAAGTGTCTACAAATTTTCCAAGCATTCTACCTGACTAATCTTTGGACATATGTAAACCTCTTAATCTGCACGCACCGGGTATAAAACTAAGGGGAGTGGCCATTTTTGTATTGAAGGGGTTTTGATCCCAAGACCACACCATATGACTCGATTTAAATCAATTGTAAAGATCATCTAGTGAAGAACTATGTCAGAGAATCAGTATTTGATAAAAATTTTGAGGTAGAACTCATTCTCAAAAGCTAGTTGTTGAAAGAAGATTGTGTCTCAAGTGTAATATAGAGTCACACGTGCAGTTGCTCTCTGCGCTTACACATAAAAACTTCAGACCCACACTCATGTGGAGATGCACCCTGTGGCTGCATGCAAAACCTACTCTGCATGTTAGAAAACTATGAATTGATAACATTTTTAAGGTAAAAGTCTCTTTCAAAAGTTAGCGATTGAGAGAATGACGGCTCAACCAGAGTCATTGATTTTCCAAGTTAAGGAATGAACTTTTTGTCACTTCACTGATTAAAACATACAAAGTTACACCTATGCTGTCTCACAAAGTTACACCTACGCTGTCTCATAAGAAATGAAAGATGAAGATGAATAACAACATATAGAGAGATTTTTGTTTTCTAGCAACTTCACTTGATTGAAGAATGAAGAACCACAACCCGTAATCTCGAAGCATAATTCGATTCCAGAATTGGGATTGTTTTTCACGCTGCAAGAAGCGCGTGCATTTTAGGAGAATAAAAGCTCACACGGTCTCTACATAGACCTGTATTTTTCCAAGTGGGGAGAATTAGTGGAACTCTTGTAGCAATTTCCACTCACACGAGGAACAAAATGAGGGAAATAATTCTTTGCATTTGTGCTGCTCTATCTTATTCTCTTCGTGATGTATGACTAATCAAGCTTTTGCCATTAAACAACAATAGCGGGTATCAAAGTGGAGTTCTAACTCAAAATTCGACAGACCTCCAATTCAAGCCATTCAATCTTCTACTTTTCTTGGATAAAACCATTTAATTTTTCCTAATCCTCCCTTATTATGTGGACGACGTCAATCCTCCACATTATTTATAGCCCCGTCAAGGTGACGCTGAGATACAAGTTCAGGACAACACCACTCGCTCGTCACTCTCACTCTCGAGGGAAGAAGTCATGGGTGATAATCTGAGGGTCGCAGTTGGAATAATGGGTACTCTTTTTTGCACTCAATTCTTCTTCAAATCTCTCTCTCTCTCTCTTTCTCTCTGTAATCTATAATGATCCATCGTTGTATGCCTTTGAACAGGAAATGCTGCTTCATTGCTACTTTACTCAGCACCGATGTAATAATTATATCACAGACCTCTCAATTACTTGCAATTTGCTATGATCACAATTTTTTGTGTTTTTCTTACATCATTAATCTGCTTTTTTTTTTTTTATTTCTAGATTAACATTTAAGAGGGTTATAAAGAAGGGAAGCACTGAAGAGTTCTCTTGCGTCCCTTACATCGTTGCTCTCTTTAACTGTCTACTCTATAGCTGGTATGGTTTTCCGGTAGTAAGTGTCAAGTGGGAAAATTTCCCTCTCATCACCATTAATGGGTTGGGGATTCTTTTGGAATCCTCTTTCATTGTCATATATATCTGGTTTGCTTCAGCCAAAGGAAAGGCAAGCTTATTCACTCCTACCCAAGCTTTCTTTACTGTTCAAACTGATTATTTATATACACTAAAATTAAGATGGGTCAACAGATGTGGACTGCTTTGATGGTGTTGCCTGTGATAGTGACGTTCGGCATCACTGCACTAGTGTCTACATTTGTCATACACGATCATCACCACCGTAAGGTGCTGGTAGGAACCATTGGGCTTGTGGCTTCTGTCTCAATGTATGCTGCTCCTTTAGTTGTTATGGTGGGTTCTCCTCTTCATTACTATTTTTTTTATCTGCACTCATTAACATCACAAATCTACTATGTATTTAGTTAAACAATAAAATTTGTCACTAAAGACACTAGAGAGACAGCTTGATTTTAGATTTTTCAATTATCATTTATCTAAAAATGGCATCTAAAGTGTTAGACCAGCTTAACCATGAACTCTCCCACCTTATAATTTGAAAAGACCAAAAATGCCACATGGCGGGTTTACAAGATCAAACATTTTTATGAGATAGCCCTGTCTTGCATATCTCGACTTAAAACAAAAGTTGGTGGAGGGATGAGGTAGCGCATGCACACAAATACTGATGGCCACTGGTAAACTCCCATGCATTAGGCCATGATGACATAAGGAAGATGTTTTAAATAGTAGATCTGTATTTTCTTGCAAATAAAGTAGAAAAGGTTTTTAACACTAGTATCATTGTAAACCCACCAACTTACAGGTTATAGTTGATGTACCAGTCAACTAGTACATCAATTGGTACTATTTATAGCCTATGTAGATGATGTGTTAGTCGACTGGTACATCGACTGGTACTATTCACAACTTAGGTAGATGATGTACCAGTCGACTGGTGCATCTACTGATACATCAGATAATGATCTATAACACACTACAGTTACTAGACGATGTATCAGTTAACTAATGCATCAACTGGTACTTTTAAAGACTTATTTTCTTCATTTTTTTTTCCTAATGGCTATTGATGGCATCCAAGAGCTTTACGTGAAATGTTTGCATGCACAGGAAATGATAACAGAGAGAGGTTAACAAATTCACGATTCACAATTATGAGTAGCAATGTCCCAAAAAAGATCTTATAATTATAGTTAATTACAGTATTTAATCTCGGCTCATCTGACCCAACAAGTTTTTAGACTTAATCCTGAAAAAACTAAATAAAATTTAATGATTTGCTTGGATAAAAATCTTACCGAATCAAAGTTGACTCGAACCAATTAGTCGATTTTGATCTTCAGAGAGAGAGAGTGTCATCCTTCACGTAATAATTATGTCGGCATTCTCATGTTTTCACTTTAAAAAAAAAAAGGAAAAAAAGAAACAATTTAATTTTACATGGTAACATTGTACAATTCATTTCTAAAATCTTTCACCACTGATTCTAAATTTATTCATGGAAATTATAACTTTGTTTTGTGATTGCAGAAACAAGTTATCCAGACAAAGAGTGTGGAATTCATGCCCTTCTACTTATCATTCTTCTCCTTTCTCGCCAGCTGCTTGTGGACGGCATATGGATTGCTAAGTCATGATCTCTTACTCGCGGTACGTTACTTAGAAAGAACCTGGTAAAAATAAGAAATAATTATTTCCAATATTCAGCTCTAATTGAACCCATTATTTTTTTGCAGTCACCTAATCTTGTAGGCTTCCCATTGGGTCTACTTCAGCTTATTGTATACTTCATTTATAGAGGAAATAAAAGTACAATCCAAGAACCTAACAAGGTTGACTTAGAGAAGAACCCCGAGAAGAATGGGCAGCCATTCAGATATCAACAAGCAGTAATCAATGGCAAGACGTGAAGAGTCAGATCATTAAAGGTGCATCGGGGTCATATTTTTCTTACATTTCACTGGCATGACTATATGCCACGAATAGTTGTTATTTTCTTCGTCCTATTTTAGTTTTCTGATTTAAAATATTTGTATTTTTTAAGGAACTATATATATAAAGGTAGCATTTTATGTGATCTCATCCATTTTCAACACATTTTATGCTACTTCAATATGAATTGGACAACTATTCTGAGACAATTCCAAAATCCATATCAGACAATAAATTAAAAAAGAGTATTATTTAGTAAACGTGGCACTCACGTTTCATCTAAGAAGCAATTCAATGTAGACATCATTAACATGTCAAATGTAGTTTTTCATTCTTTCTACTTCTTAAATAGTACCTAATCACCAACATAAACCCTATAATATTATAGTAAACAACCACTGTGCAAACAACTTTTGACCATTTGCCAAGTCAGGACACTTAAGTTAGACACCTCTTTCCGTCTCCGCTTTTCCGTCTCCCTTATAAATCCTATAATATTATAGTTTAATTGGTTAAATTGCACCGCTTATAATGGTGATATTGTAGGTTCGAGCCCTACTAAGCCTTTTAGAAGAAGGATGGGAGTAGAGGGAAAAAGTAATTGATAATTAGAAGTTGCTATCATTCCAACCGACCTGAAATGGTTTATTTTTTATCACGGAGGGGCTACTCTATTGCCAACCTCACCTTAAGTATGAGAACATTGGATAAAAATTGAATTCATATAGCTCTTTATAAGCCGTAGGCATCGGAGTTACTAAAATAATCTCTGATTCATGAGTCAAAATGTCCACTAACTAAATTACCCATCCAAAGTCTCCTTTGATGTATATGACTTGCATATCTCTAGTTACTAATAGCTCATTGTAATGATTGTAGTATCAAAGTTACGGTGAAGTTCTATGTATATATATAATAAACAGTTTATAAAAAAGGTAAAAAGAAAATCAACTTTAAAACTAAAATCTAAATTAATAAAATAAATAAATTTGATTTTGATGACTTAAAATTGTCTAGTGTCATGAGTGGCATGTCCTATGTTTCTCAAGTCATTGCATACAAAACTATGACTGACAAATGATCTAATTTTATTTTTGAAATTTGATTTGGGCATCAGCCTTTTTACTAATATATTTGCAGTATGATTGGTTGCCTTCCGTTTCAGAAAGTAGGAGGTTACGAGTTCGAACCCCATAACCTAACTTTGTTGTGCCCTAGGGGTAGTGGGCTCATCCGTAGGAATTTTACATTGGGTATCCCGCAGTTTCCCACGCATAAATTCAAAAAAAAATTATATAGAAAACTATCTCATGATAAAATGATTTTATCTATTTTGCTGTGTCAGTTTATCATAGACCAGTTTAAAATAAGAGGGTAGAATAAAAAAAAAAGGTCAATTTATAATCGGACGTATCTCAAATGAATATTGAATAACATCTCTTATTGGGTGATGTGAGAGGAAATGTTCCTGCTTGCGTTGGGCTTTAGAGAATAAGAATTGTGCCGTTGAAGGAGAAGTCTCAGGAGAAAGAAGCCGAATCCGATACACATGTTTTTTTTTTTTAATTCTTAAGTTATACTCAATCTTAGTCCAAATAATCCTAGTTTCAAGAATTGCATGATAAAAACAAATTTCAATAATATATATCATTTTGTAGATTTTTTTTCTCTATCTGTCAGAGTATGAAAGACAGGCGTGCTCCTCTGTTGACAAAGATTTAGTAAATGTATTATTTAAAATTGAGATCTTGATCAACTATTTTTATAATGGTTTAGTTTGATTAAGTTTAACTGTTAAGTGAAACTATTACGATTTAAATGTGGTATTAATATAATATCATAATAATATATGTATTGTTATCTATTAATAAATTATTGAGAATTTAAAATAAAGTCTTCCTATTTAATTAAACAAAAAGGTTTTGCTTAAATTATTTTATCTATAAAATCTTTTTTCTATTCAAGACAATCATACATGCCCCACTAAATTAAAATTGAAAAATATGCAACTTCTCTGAAAAGGAAATCACACAGTATTCAGAGAGAGAAGAAAAAAAGGAACAACAACAGTTATCTCATTTTCCATCTAATGTTATTCGGCATAAAATCTAAAATCGCACTAAATGAGAAAAATCAAAATTCTATTCTGGAATTGGTATTTGTTCCTTTTCATTGGCGAGTTCAGATCCTCTACCACCACATAAAATCTATTTCTTTTTCTCAGCCTCTCTATTCTCCTTAAACTGAACACTGTTTTTTTATGACTTACGTTGGTGTTGGGAGATCTCACGGATGACTAATTCTTTGAAATATGTGCATACCTCTCTACATACACGTACATACTCGACTAACACTTACATACGGTTTCGAAACCTGCTTTTTCCAGAGAAAAATAAAATAAAAAGACTGCTTTTATATTTGGAATTTTTGCAGTAGTCATGCGCGATTTCACACTACTTTCACTGTTTTCTTTTTTTTAAAAAAAAAAAAATTACCATCATAATAAAGTGACTGGTGTCTCTGATTGTTTTGGTGATAGTTTTAGTATTCGAAATCATCTCTTTTTAATGTACATCATAGATGAAACGAGTAAAAAAATTGAAAAAAGAATGATATTTTCTAATCTTTTAACATTTGAATTACTTGATATTGTTTTTCAATTTTCAAATTTTTGTAGCATTTAAGAATTAATGGTTTCATAAATATACTATTCTTAAAGGTGTATGTCAGGTCTTGTAAAAATTGGATTAGTATGAATCCGACTTAAAATAATAAAAGAAAATCTATCAATAATATTAAAATAGCAATAGATACACTAATAATCTAACTAGGCAAAATGGATTGAGAGTTAAATCTTAACTTTCTTTTATTTAATTTGACTCACTACTTTTTCACCCAATTCATATTTTGACATCCTTAGCTTCATACAGAAAAATTAGGGTGAATTAAAAGACGAATCAAGTTCATTCATTAAAGATAATTCGGCATTTTCACCCAAAATTGCAGCAGAATTTAGTGGCATAAAATAGGCCCAACGTTACTTCCATTAGAGCCTAAAATGCTCAAAGAAATAACTCATAGGCTTGGGCATTTAGTCAGTACTTTAAATCCATTAAAACCGCTTAATACAACCCAAACAAGTGCCTCATTTGTTGGTCATAAGCAGGGTTATCAAAACTAGACCGGTCCACGGTTGAACCGGAGGTTCGATTGTGACCGTCTTCTCTCCAGTCCGGACTACGGTCGAACCTTCACTTATGCTTTTTGTGGCACTCTAGTGGAAAGGGCATGAGTTTTCTGGGTTGGGCCTTGTATCAAAGATGGGTTTTTGGTCCACCCTGAAGATCCTCCTCAACATTAGTTGATCTCAGGGGTATAAATCTCGGCCGATACACTGAGATGTTTTTAAAAAAAATTAGGAGAGAGTGATATCGACCAATATCTTGGTAAATCCGATTTTTTTACCCTTGGTTGGTCTGCCTGCTGGATGAAGCTTCCTGGCCCGGGATGTGAGCTTTTTAATCTTTCTTTTAATTTTTCCTTTGCAGCAGGGCCCAGACTGTGGGCTTTCTTTGCTTTGCTTTTGTTTCCTAGCCTGATGTGGGCTTCATTTTTTCCTTTGCTTTCTATCCTGGCCCGGGATGCGTTCGCCCATTTTCCTGGGCCTTTTTTCCTGCTCTCTAGACTCTAGTGTCTCTAGGCTGGCCCGGGCTCTAGGCTTATCTTCTGTTTTCTTTAGGCCTTTTCTTCTCTTCTTTTGAATGAAATAATTTTAACCGTTCATTAAAAAAAATGTGGCACTCACTTCTCATCTAGGAAGTAATTCAAGGTAGTTGATTTTGAGACGTTATAAACATGTCAAATGTGATTTTTCAGTCTTTCTACTTCTTCAATAGTATTACTAATCACTAACATAAACCCTGTAATATATAGTAAACAGCCACTGTAAATAATTTTTGACCGCTGGTCAATTATAATCAAGCACTTAAGTTAGTCTTGACTAAATTAAGAAAAAATTAAAAATTGTTTTAAATAAATTTAAAGTCACAAAATTAATACATTTATGGACCAAAAATCAGATTATTGATACATAGGTTTCTCTGCACCCACCTTCAGAATTTGGATCACTTCTACACTATCCTATCAATTTTATCTATTTATCAGCCAACAGAAGCTTTTGGATTTTGATATGAACAGAAAAATTTTAGTAAATTTTTTTAACATAATTATATATTTGTTTAAATTTACATATTTTGGTTGGTATTTAAAGTAAAAGTTTTTATCAATATCTTAAATATCGAATAAAATTTGTAACTGAGATATTAGATCATAAGATATCCATCTAATGTACTAAAGGAGATGGATGGTTTCATGGAGTTAGTCGATTCACTCAAACTTAAATTGGATTGAATGAACCCAATTTTGACTGTGGAGACTGTTGGGAACTATGGATGGTTATAAGCACACAATTCAGCATTTACTTGTGGGCTCACCATGGCCCAATTCCTCTTGAGAAAATTCCCATCTTGAGTCATCCAAATACCCATTTTGTCTAACAAAGGACCTTCAATTGGACTTTAACATACTAAGTAAAATAAGTTTGATGTTGGTGAATTGAACCTTGACCCATCAACTGAACAATTTAGTATTTACTTATGGGTGGCCCAATTGCTCCTATGTGAGAAAATCACCCTTCTTTTCTCGAGTCATCCAAATACTTTTTGTTAGGGCAGAAATTAGGGTGGGTCGGGTTAAATTTTAATAAATTCAATCCAATTCATATTAAAAATTATTGAATCCGATTCAACCTAACTTGAATTATACAATCTGACCCGACTCAACCCGAGTGTTGAGCCGACTCAACTTGAGAACTATATTTGGATTGAGTCGGGTCAATTCAAGTATGGTCGGATCAATTCAGGTATGGTCGGATCAATTTAAAAAAAGCTTAACTTGACCTGACCCAACTTGAATTTAATTCAGTTTTTTTCTTCAACCCAACCCAACCCACTTAATTTATCAAGTTGGATCATTTGGGTCGGATTAAAACCCGACCGAAGTTTCACTCCTACAACAAACTAAGTAAAATGGGGTTGATGTTGGTGAATTAAACTTTGACCCAGCAACTAAACAATGGACAGAAATGACAGCATCCATCAAATAAATATGGGCTCTTATACGCTTGAGGTACATGAATTGTGAGAGAATAAAGTAAAACGAACCTCAGAGTTGGGTTGATCACAGAATTTATGTTCACTGGAAACAACAAATGAATGGGAAATAATAGAAGAAAAATAAGTTGAAATTATATATTTTGCAATTTGTTGAACTTTCCACTTTTATTCCAAAGAACCCACTTGAGTAATCAGAACCCCCATGCCATTACTACTCTTTGAAGCCTGCTTTACACAACTGAGTTAACTCACATTTAATTTTTTAATTTTTTTATAAATTTCTGGAGTTGCTTACAATTAATAAATCTCAAGAGCTCAGTTTCAAATTTCAGTTGAGACCAACTTTAGAAAAACTTTAGTCGAGATTTCAGTCATTTCGGCTATCTTGGATGAAATTTATTAAGTGATATTTTAAAAAATTGGCCAATTCTTCTTTTTTAAAATGACTCAAAATTTGTCTAAATTTCCGGCCGAAACATGAGAAATATTGGCTGATTCAGTTTTCTTCCAAACACTCACCTATATTTCCAATATTTATATTTAAGCCCTAACTAAAAAAAAATCAAAATTTTATATTTCAGATGAAATTTGTATATGAGATAAGACTGCTTCTTAAGTAGGATATACATTCAACATAGCGTATTTGATTTGAAGAAGAGTAAAATTTTGATGGGTTTGAATTCATTTTAATATTTAAAAACATGGATTTTTTTTAATATGATCAGTGTGATTTTTTTATGAGCACAATATTGAGGCATAGAACTTTTTTATTGTGCTTCATATCTTTTTAAGATGCTTGAAAATAATAGCTTATATTTTTTTGGATTTCACAAAATTTTTATAGAAAGTATTAGAAACGAAAGTTTAGAGATTTTTTTTTTGAAAGGTTAAAATTTCATTAAAAGAACAAGAATACAAAAGATAATAAGAGAAGAGTACAAATGGGGCCTAAGAGGTATAGACCAACAAAAACTACCAAATTACAAACACCCAAAGAAACCAAAGCAAAAATAAAAGCACAAAGACTATCCACCCGATATGTGAAAAGTACCCCTTATAGTTCCATCTACACCATTCTTTGCAAAAAAGTCCGCCACCCCATTAGCTGAGCGGCTAACGAGCGAGAACGAAACCTCCATTGACGCCACCAACCCCTTTATCTCCCGTATCAAAGTAGCAAGCCTCCACGGCTCCCCTTTAGCCCATCTAATGGCATTGGTGGAATCGCTCTCAACTACTAATTTCACCCCCTCTAAAACAGACCCTAAGGATAATGCTCTCCGTATACCAAGAAGTTCTGCCTCATTAGATTCTTTAGACCCCACAAATTCTGAAAAGACAACAATAATGGAACCCAAATGGTCTCGAAGAACGCCCCCAATACCAGCCTGACCCGGTTTACCTTTCGAGGCCCCATCCACATTAAACTTAAAAACACCACAAGCCGGAGGAGACCACTCAACCTTCGTCCTTACTTTCCTCGGTCTATTCTTTAAGCAACCCTCCCAAGCTTGGAATAAATCATTGGCTTTAATGTCCTTGAATTCCTTATTAGCACAGAGCCAACTACATAATCTCCACTTCGCCTTATGAGAGATACCATTAAAATCCGCCTTCAACCCTTCGAAGACCCTTAAATTCCTTTCCTTCCAAATTGACCATACTACCACGGAGGGAATCAAGTTCCAAGCAAGCTTCTTCCTACCTCTCAATCCAGATACGAGCCAGTATTCCATAACCCCTTCCAACGTTCCAGGACAAATCCAAGATACTCCCATAAGCTCCAAGAAAAAACTCCAAAGTCTCAACGTCACTGGACATGTGACTAGGAGGTGATCGATAGACTCGTCCTCTAGCTCGCAGAGTGGGCACTTAGCATCACCCTCCTCCAATAATAGACCTCTTCTCCTAAGTTCCACTCTAGTCAAAATCTTCTTCTTCGTACAACACTAAGTAAACATTTGGACTCTAGGGGGAGCCAAGGATTTCCAGATAAGAGTCTTCGAGATCACATGGCCAATCATGCTGTGGGAAACTGCCTCAACTAAGGATTTGACTGAAAAAAGACCAGACGAGTCTCCCGTCCAAACAAGCTCATCATCGCAGTCTAAGTCCATCGGAAAATCTTTCAACATCACTTTTAGATCATTTAAGCTTTCAACCTCAAAACCTCTAAGGTCTCTCCTAAAATCAAAATGCCACAACCCCCCTTGATTGTTAGCACAAAATACATCTTCCACTAGAGCTTGCTTATTCCTAGAAGCTCTGAATAATCTAGAGAATCTCTCTTTCAAGGGCGTATCCCCTAGCCACACATCTTCCCAGAAGAAAGTCCGGTTGCCTTTACCAACCAAAAGGCACAAGTGATTTCTGAACAAAACCCCCACCTGTGATCTACCCTGACAGATCCTCCACCATGCTTTAAGTGTTTGGGAGCCTGATCTATCCACTTCTTCCCGTAAGCTCCACTCATTGACACTTGAAGTACCGTATTTCGCCTTCAAAATTCTGACCCATAAAGCGTTCCTTTAGAGATTGTGATAAAATATTAGAGAATTGAAAATTTGACTTTCATTGTTTTAATCAAGATGATTAATAGTGAACCTCATTAAAACATAATCCTTTCTTATTTTGTAATTTTTTTATAAGTTCTACACATTGCCACAAACGTTAAAGATCAAAAGATCATTTATATCAATAAGAACTTTAAAAGAGTAAAAATTTGTCATTTTTATTGTTACAATCAAATTAATTATTTGTAGACACCATATTCAATCATAATAACTTAAATCCTTCAAATTTTTGGACAAGTTAAAAAATACAAATTACCAATTTAATTAAAGCATATCCTAATAAATTATGGGATAGAGATAATTTTTTTAACCCATTAGTGGGAAGAACCAATATTATTCCATCAGTTTTTACTATTTCATCAGTTTTTACTATTCCATCAGCTTTTACTATTTTAACGTATCAAAACCGATTTTTAAATCCTTGTGTAATAGTATCATTTAAGCCATCCAGTCTTCCTCTTTTCTTCGCACAGGTGGAGAGAAACGAGAGAGGAAAGGAGGAATCCGCAGAGAATTGCAACGGCTCCGAAGTCACGAGGCGACGATGGGATCTGAAACGTATTCGAGAAGCCTTTCAAGGGACACGAGTGATGTTTATTTTGGGCTTTCCTGAAACTCGACTTAGCTCGACTTGAATGGGCTTGGACGGTACTGGAACTGGGCCTGGTTGGACATGGGTGGGTTCAATCATGGTCCGTATATAGGAAGTGGGCCTGGCAACATATGGAGAAAGGTTGCTGGGAGACTTGAGCGTAAAGGGGTATAGCTTTGGAAGCCTGGCGTTCTTATTCACGTTAGAGGGATTTTATTAAATATGCTACCACTAATGTGGATCTATATATTATGGTCAGTTATCCTAACACGTATTAGAAATATAGGATAAAATGAAATTCTCATTTTATTTCTACCGGTATACCACTCATCAAGTAACGGTGTACCGATAACACATTACTCTACATGTATATGTTCTGCACATCAGTAGACCGATAGGAATAAAATGAGAATTCTACTCTATTCTTTGTCTCTTAACAATTTTGTCCGTATTAAAATGAGTCATATATTATACACTTGCTTGAAGCACAATATATATTGTATTAAATAGTGCATTACTGCCGAGGTAAGCTACTGTACAGAAATGAAGAGAGTCCCTGGCGTAGGTGAAAAGTGTGTGGATTACTCGATTAGTTTAAATCATAAGCCATGTCAATCATGGGTAACATTTCTAACAGTTTGCAATCCCAAAATCACAAAAACCAAATAAAAATTGATGATCCAAAAATTTCGAAGTGATGGCATAATGAGTAGTGGTTAGAATTTCATTAAGAATACAGTCCCTTTCTACACTCTAAAGTGAGTATATTTAATATTAGAAGTATCTCATAAAACATACCTCCATTGTCCTATTTTAAAATTTTGAATTTTTAAAAGAAAGGCTCTCAAAAGGCTTATAAACTTCTCTCCAACATTATCGCATCCATTTTCTTACTTACGGTTAATCTTGTCTTTCAATTATAAAAAATTATACTGAGATATGTTGTGTCTCAGTAGGGATTTTTAGACATATATTGTTAAGTCTGTAAAGAGAAATATATGCATAGTTTGTGTATAAAATTTTACTAATACTTTTAAGAATATAAAGTACTTTTTTAATTATGAGAAAATTTATAGGATTCTTTAGAATCTATACAAATTCAACAATTTTAAAGGTTAGATGTATGTAAGAATAAGATTGTCAATGAGTCAAGGGTTTGGCTTGAGTCTCACTTGGGCTCGATCTGACCATCATCATAATCAAAATATCATCCCAACCCAATACTTTTGTAAATGAGTGGATCAAATGGATTATAAAATTGGAATCAAGACACATTTTCTAAGCCTAACAATTTTAATGGGTTTTGACCTTCAAGAAGAGAGGTCTGACTTGTTCGACTCAAACACTAATATTAAAAAATATGATTTATAAATTATATTTTAAGAAATTAAAATAATAATAAGATAGTTGAAGACCTTTTCATATAAAATTTTAATATTTAAAAAAGAATGTCCATCCTAACATGGGAACAATCTTTTAGAAGACACGGGTTTTTGAACTTCTCACTTTGTTCTCATATGTACGTATGAAATTTTTTAAAAATCAAACATTCTGAAATTGGTGTATCTACCGGATTACTTTCCAGTGAATCGGTGCACCGATTTGGACTCTTTCACCTCTCAAGAAATCGGTGCACCATTCGAATCACTTTCCTCAAACTCCTGTTTTCCATTGATCCGATCGGTGCACCGGTCCAGTACATCGATTCACTAAAAAGTGAACTGATTTTTGAACGTTTGATTTTTTTTTTAATTTTTCCATATGAACGAATGTAGTGAAATGAGAAATTCACTAAAACTCTTGTCTACTAAAAGAATTTTTCTATACTAAGATGACCACCCTTAAAATAAATAATAAGAAAGACAAAATTGTAATAACACATCAAATAATACTTTCTACACGACTGGATGAATTAGTTTAAACTTCTAAAATTAAAATAGAAAGTGGCAGATAACTGTACAAGAGAAAAGAGCTGACCAAGGTACGTCATGTGATGTTGTCTTTGCCTTTTATCGTCTTCTCAACCCAACCATTCGTACCATACTCTTCAACCTAACCATTTCTTACAATACTCTTCATGTGCAAATGTTCTATTCGTGCTCCTTCAATTCTTTATTATCGAAGACAGGGGTTTAAATACAGTTATCGGCCGATCTGATATGTCGACCGACATATCGTTATCGGCCGATATATCAGCCGATATTTTTTTCTCTCCAGTCGATATCGACCGATATGATACGGCCGATATATCGACCGAGAAGGTGAATATCGGCCAATATATATATATATATATATATATATATATACTCCTTCAAAACCGATACATATCGGCCGATACAATATGTATCGGCCGATATTTGTACATATCGTTATCGGCCGATATAGCAGCCGATATTTTTTTCTCTCCAGTCGATATCGACCGAGAAGGTGAATATCGGCCAATATATATATATATATATATATATATATATATATATATATATATATATATATATATATATATATATATATATATATATATATGTACTCCTTCAAAACCGATACATATCGGCCGATACAATATGTATCGGCCGATATTTGTACCCCTGATTGAAGCAGCCCCTTCAATTACCATCATTTTATAGTATTTTCATTTAATTGAGGAAACAATATTTTTAATTAACTTTTATTTTTTCCATATTATTTTCATTTTTATTCATTCATTATACTTGTTATCATAATAATTATTATTAAAGTCATTTATTCTATTAATATAATTAACTCTTATAATTAATTTAAATATCCTAAATATCTATTTAATGACGAGATTGGACCTACCTAAACCTAGTTAAAATCTAAAGCTTCGCAGCTTGGATGTCCTCCCTTTCACTTCACTAAATTGTCGCTACCGGTTGCCGGACACATAGTAATGGCTGGCTGCAACGTTTTCACTTCATTAAATTGTCGCTATCTGTTGCCGTACAATAATATGCTGGCTGCAACGTACATCCCTTTGCTACCCGCTGCCGTACACATTCATGCATGCATACCATCTCCTACGGTCACTTTAGGTATATAAATACATATTTTAGGATCACTCGTAAATAGTAAAATTGACTCTCCGAATAACTTGTAAAAAAAAATCAGTTCTCTGAATCATCAAAAGTAAAATCGACTCTCCGAATACATGTAAAAAGTAAAATCGACTCTTTCAATCACCCGTGAACAGTAAATCGACTCACAAAAAACTAATAAGGAATTCAATTGGTGAGCCGATTTCTTACTCTTATTGTTTTACATTTTCGGTACGACAGATGAAGCGCAAACTTGGCATCACGGTAACACCTGTGTCTGTATACACAGTGTCCATGAGAGAATTGCTGCCCATTGATATGATCCCATATATTAGTAATGATTTTGACGTGGATACTCGGATTTTCGTCACATAACTAATTTTAAGAAAGGGGTGATTGCTGGAAAGGCTTTCTAATATAAAATCTGTTTTATTATGTTTTTCTTCTTAAAAATTAAAAAACAAACTCTAGTAAAATATGTTGAGTCTCAACTCTCAATAGATAGTGAGATAATAGCGAGATATCTCATAAAACTGGATTTTTAAGCCTATATTATTGGATATATGAATATTTCTGCTATGAAGTTTCACTTTTATTTAATGATCTTTTCTTTGATTTAAAACTTTAAAAATAAATAGCCCCCACTCATCAACATTTAAGGGTGAGATTTTATGGGTTGGATCATTATTTGATAGTAAAACTTTATATACTCTAAATTCATATAATCATCTATCAAATAAACTTAAACTTATAATTAATCTATTAATATATCTCATTAATGTATCTAGCTAATATTAATCACTGTGCAAGCTCAAGTACGATTGGGTACCATTGCTCCGAAGCTGCTGGTAAGGATCCGGTGCTCGGCACTCTATTGTCCATTGCTCACCCTCTGCCAAAAAAACTAGTTGGTGCATTGTTCACCTATAATATTTCCCCAACATTGATAACCAATGCATCTTCAACCAGTGAGATCTCTATCCAGTCCTTGTCGTCCACGTTAACGAGGAGGCCACAGATGTCGTCCTGTAAGAGGACGGTGAAGGTTTCCAAATCTGAGTGCCCACCAACGCCAACCGTAAGCTCGGGATTTGGCCAGCTTGGATAGTAGTTCATGTACACAGCCTTGGCTTCTAATGTATTGCTCTAGTGTGGATCCATCTCTCTCTATGCGGAGCCTAAGATTACATGGACCATTTTGTTAGTTGCCTTCAGGTAATCAAGGCTGCATCCACAAGCAGCCCACACTCTCTTCAATTTACCTTTGAAAAAGAAAGTTGTTTACATGAAAGGAAGAGCACCATGTCATTGAATACTTCATGGCACCAACTGTAAACCTGAGAGGGAGAGATCGCTAGAGACTACTTGAATATGATTTACATGAATGAAGAAGAGGCCATGCAATTTTGGCCTCAGGAATGTAGGTATTTAACATTTCTTATAGCACAGTATTTCAGTAGATGTACACTACACCAAATATGTTGATGGTTCATCCTGCTCAAGCAAATAAAATGAGAATTAGATTTATCAATGGACTCGGCCACATACCATGTGTTCTAAAAATAAATTCTTGTGTTCTATACTTATATAAGAATAGCAGATATATGATACATTATCAGAGTAAGTGACACCTAAATTCAGTCAGCCCTCCTAATTCTCTCTTTCCAGATTTTAAGATTCTCTAAAGCTGTCTCAAACTGCTGAATTTTTGCAGGGATGCCGCCTTTGATTATCTGAAGGCAACCAACAAGATGGTCCATGTAATCTTGGGCACCTTACTAAGGGGCCTCCGCATAGAGATATATGGATCCACACTAGAGCAATACATTAGAACACTCAGATTTGTAAACCTTGCCCGTCCTGTAAGATTTGTAAACCTTGCCCGTCCTCTTACAGGACGACATATGTGGCCTCTCAGTTAACGTGGACGACAAGGACTGGATAGAGATCTCACCGGTTGAAGGTGCATTGGTCATCAATGTTGGGGAAATATTATAGGTGAACAATGCAACAACTAGTTTTGTTTGCAAATGCTGACCAATGGACAATAGAGTGCCGAGCATCAGATCCTTACCAGCAGCTCTAGAGCAATGGTCCTCAATCGTACTTGAGTGCACCGATCGATATATCGCGTCTTAGTGGAAGAGAAAAGAGTGGGTTCTTGACTGCCAAGACAATCCTCACGGGTTTAGAGTTTTTTTGTTTGATTGTCAAGTATTCTGTAACATTTCAATGATCATGTTCAATGAGGTTGAAATTAGAATATAAAAATTGATTGTCTTTCAAATTATTTAGCATATCAATATTGACCATATATCTAATGCTAAAATACAATTAACCATGCACAATTTGATCATCAACAAAGTTCTTGTGATCAAGTGTTTAAATATCGATCTAAATTTGATACAATTAAATATCATTAAATCTATTATACGTATCCATAAATATTAGACCACATATACTGCATGTTATGGTGAGAAGGAAAGCAACTGAAAGGCATGTGGACGTTGCTTAAGGCTAGGCTAGGATACCACTCTAAGCTAGGCTAGGATCAAGTTCCAGGTATGGAAGAGGGTAGTTGAGGAGAGGTCAGAGGAGATTACCTTCGCTGATAAATGCTTCCACTTCCACATATCTATTTAATCCCAGCTTATATACTCAAACATTGGTACAATCTTATCTACTCAAATATTCGCCAAACCCTATATTTCAAATTATCTGCCTATGTCTCCATGTAAACGAAAATTAGAACTATACAGCTCAAATCCAATATGAACTCAAGAAAATCTGAACTAGAAGAATTCTTAAGTCTAAGAAGTTAGAATAAGGCCGAAATTTAATTAAGGCACAATCAACACAATCCAAATTTTACCAAAGTGAATGGAGTTCACGAATTCTAGAATTGATTTGCATAAATCAAATTCGAGAAACTAGAAGCAAAATTCATCCAAGGTGGAAAAAGTTGTAGAACCCTATAAATTTCTAAGCAATAACAAACCAGGAGTAACAAATCTCAGTAATTGGAAAACTTCAACTTGGAATGCTCTATATATGTCCAAAGCCCTCTATTTATAATATTTTTTACAAAATAATTACAAAGATTGCCATCAATTTTTCACTGAAATGAGTTAACAATTCTTGCTAAATAAAAATCAAAAACAAAAAAAATTACAGAATTACTGAGGTGAATTTGAATTCACATTTTAAACTAAAGATCGATCAGCCTAAAAACAATGTTAGTCGGTACACCGTTTTGATGTGTCTTGTGATCCTAGACATGATAAGAAAACCATCCTCCAAATTTATGCCAATTTGAATCAACGAAACAAACATGCACTTGTTACTACAGAAGAAGAAATAAATAATAAAATGCATGCATACGGACGTTTCCATCAAACGATCCTGTGGTCCAACCCTCATGTGGAAGGCAGTTCAGTCCCAACCCCGGTAAAGGGAACCGAAATGGACGAAATGCTTAGGCAATGGATGTGACTCGAACAGAGTGATCAGCTGAGCCAGTCACGTAGATGGGTAATGTTGGATGCCAATCAACTGTTGTTATGGCTGAAGAATGCGGTAGAGTTCTCAGTCCCCTCAGATGACCTTGAACCTGAACCAGGTTTACTAGTGTTAGTTATTAAACTAAAAATGGTAATGGAAAGAACCAGATAGGCTAAGTCCAAGTAAGATTAAGAAGAAAGTTCCATCTTTTATCTATGAGCAAGATAGTCACATCAAATTCTGCTAGAAGCCAACCAGGTTTGGAAAGAAAACCCTTTAAGCAACATTTACATATGACCATACATGTAGTGAAATTGCGAATTAGCAAATGATAATGATGTTGATCCATAAACCTGCTGAGTGGTCCACATATTACACTGGGTTTCTTGGTTCATTGTCATCATCATATTCATTTCACCAAGGTCAGCTTCTAATTTCTATCCTTCCATCCTACCCTATCAATTTGAGATTCCCCACCATACACACAATCAGTTGTATTCTTTCTTAATCCAAGCACACCTTTCAATTGTAGCCATTCAAGTCATTGAGTAGAGGCTGTTTTTAAGTGACTCAAGGTTAAAAAATTGGTCAATATATACCGGTATATATGGTGATACAAATTGGCCATACGTATTGTATCAGCTGTAAGATGAGTGTATTGACCGATATAGGCCGTTAACAGCCATATCATATCGCCTGTATCAGCCGATAGTCCTCTTATTTATTTCATCTAGACTTCTCCACCCTCTATTGTTTTCCACTTATCCACACCGCCTAAACGACTTCCCCACCCTCATGAGCCCCATCAGTTTTCTTCATCGATAAAGCCAACCTAAGTCATCCCAATATCAATTTTGATGGAGGCATAATTGAACAAAAAAAAAACCCAATCTTAGTCTCTACTTTTACCTCATATTCAGTTTGGTTGTTGCCATCATCTAACCAGTTCGATTGTACTAATAAATAAATTTAAACTCAAGTAACATACACAAACGAGTTTGAGGGGAGTATTAGGATATATCTTAAGATTCTATTAAGATTGATATAATGAGATTATACTTATCTTTTACTTAGTCATTTACAAGTAACATTTTGCTTTTATTTTTTATGTTACTGAAATGATGTTTACAAGCTGAGTTTTTTTAGTGGTAAAATAATCATCAACAAGATTTGAACCTAGGTTACTTACATGAGAAACAAGCATCTTTACCACTAGACTACAATAACTTCTATACGTTTACAAGTTGAATTTACAAAGACACTATTAAAAGAACGATTGAAAGACTACTTACATGTTCAGTTTTATAATCCTGTTCACATATTGTTTATATGCTAAATTTATCACCAATAAATACTGTAACACTCTTGTAGCTATTTAAATTATTAAAAACGTTGGCTCTGATCCACTTGATGCGGGAGCACCGCCTGCAACTAGGCAAGGATAGGATAGAATCATCTGCAACGAAGGCAGAGAAGGAAAAATACCTCGGAATAACTCTGATTCGATTCAGAAATTCGTATGAGGGATGTCCCTCTGCTTACAACCATGGTATTTATAAGAAAACAAAGAAATAAAAATAGAAGAGGAACTAGGAAACTTCCTAATTATTCTAAAACGAAATAACAACTTCTAATCTTATCTTAGATTCCAAAACCAACCAAGAAAGCCACCGACCTGACTTCTTTACAATGACTTTCGGAAAACAAAATACTAAAATAATAAAATACTAAAATGAGATTAAGCTCTACGTGTCCTACATCATTCGGTGTACGGGGAGATGGGAACTTCTTATTGTATCTTACGTTGGTGGTGGAGTATTGTATATTTAGCATTGTTTATGATTCCTTTTGTTTTTTTTCAGAGAGCCCTGTATAACTCTCCTATACTTAGCTCAATCTCATTTGTATCATTTACATAAATTAATGAAATTATTTGTTACTATTTTAAAAAAAAAAAGTGTCACTTAATATATTTATTAATCTCGAAGAGTAACCTTTACGTTTCAATCATAGCAAACTAGCAAAACAGTGCATGGGTATCTTCTTTCTCTCTTTTTCTACAGAGAACGAATGATGAAGTGAAATACAATCTAGATTTCAACAAAATAAAAAATACATTCTATTTTGTACAGATGCGAGAGTGATTCTAAAGATGAAGCCAAAAGCCAGAATACGGTTGAAAGGAGATGTGTTGATTGGAGAGGCTTATTATACTGTTGAAAAGATGAGAGACGTGGAAGCTTCTTGGCGAGATTTGTGGCATGTGTAGAATATTTCTAGAGATTTTCCGCTAGAGGGACTGGGGTGTATCTGGGATTCTTTTCATATGTTATAAAGTTATCCAAAGTCCAAAACATTATCTTTAATATCTTGCCTAGAAAAAAAAGGTTAAATCTTGCAATATAATTCAGATTCTTTGCTACCAAAATACACAGGAAGTCTTAAAAGTGGCTTCGTAAAACCAATTGTAGCAGAAAAAAGTCACTGTTTCATTCTCAAAACCATTTCCTAATATTTCTAAAGGGCTTTAAAGACTTTCAAATAAAAATATCTTAGCTCAATTTCGAACCCAAAATTATTTCCTGACATTCAACCCAATTAGATATCGATTGGTGGTAAGCACTAAAAGATTGAAAAAAGGAAAAACAAGGAAGTGGAAAGACGCATATAAGAAAAATGACAAAAAAAATCTTTCTGAGAACTGACTGAAAATCACCTGATATATTGGCGACCTAACTGAACCGGAAGTTACCAACAGCCTCCTCCCATAAGAATCCAACACCATTTCATGCCTGCAGATTTTTGTGCTCTCTGGATTGCAGAATCTACAAAAAGCAGGAAAAGAACAGATTTTAAAATAAAACCTCATGGCATGTGTCAATCTTTAGAAATAATAAGAAAAAAAGATGCTCAAGAGTATTTGTTAATAAAATAGATGCACTGCTTTGTTTTTCCTTGGTAAAGAGATGTATTTAAATAGGTAGACAATGAGAATGAAGAAGAAAGATATATAATAAGATACGGAAAAGATGCACAAAATGGACTGCAAATTGGTCTAAAAATCTCAGTCGGCCATAAGATGAAATGCAGCAAAAGAACCAGAAGACGGTAAAGCAAGAGTCAGACCCACTATGACAATGGTAAGAAAAAAGGATTCATGAGATTGAGTGTAGCCAACATATATGGAAAAGCTCCTATCACGGAGGTTTTGTTGATTGGAAACACAGCCTCTATATGATAAGTTCCCCAGAGGTTGGTTTAAAGGAAAATGTTTGGTAAACCCTTCAAATCATCTAAAAGATGAGTGAAAGCATGCATCAACTTTCTCTGACAAAGGAGGAACGTGAAGAACACTATATTTATAGAGTTTTTGGTGATAATCATAGGTGAAAAATATTTTACATCTAATGCATGATGTAGAGAAGCAAGAAAAAAGAAGATAATGATGACATTCACTACTTTCAATACAAGTCACTTGAGAATACAACTACAACTAACGAAATAAACCATGCAGGTTCACGGCTGAAGAAATTTCAGGGAAAAGATCCTACAATCAAGTTCGAAGGAGGACAAAGGAATTATACACATGCCCTGCATGTTTTCTCCATCCAAATTCAAGGATGATTTCTGTATAGTGGGACCTATAATGCAAAATATGGAGGGAAGGGACAAAGGGACATGCTACTTAAAGGGCGTTGGAAGTCTTTGATATTTTCCAAGAAATAGAGGGATTTTTTAATAATTTTAAAAGCACTGGGCGTTTTTATAATTATTTGAAAACTTGGGGTTTTTTTAGAATTTTCCATAAAATGGATATATAAAAAAAATTCTCAACATTTTACTGGAAGTATCAGACAAAGAAAACAGTACCTCCTACAATCTCTTGACCAAAGAACTTGACCTGGACTCTGTAAGCTCCACTCAAAAATCTGCACCAGATATTGGCAATGGCAATATGTGAATAGGCAGGTAACTACTGGTCAAGGACTAAGGAGTTAAGTTTCTATTGTTTCTTATTTTTAATGTATTCAGATTTTTAACAGATAGAGAACAAGATTACCAAACCACAAGACTGTGCCACTCCTTTTTTTTTTTCTTTTCTTTTCTTTTTTTCCATTTTTGCTTCTCTTGTGGTTTTTAAAAATTATTCTCTCATGCATTTCCCCCCTATATTCTCGGATGTAGCTTCAGCAGTTTTACTACTACAGGGCCCAACCCATTTAGAAGCCCTAAGAGGAGTCAACTAATATGTCTAAAATGGTAGAATCATGTAGACAAGTGAGATATGTGCTATAGAGTAGCAACAGATTACAAACATCAGCTTCAACAATTATAAATTAGAAAACCAAGACTGCAGATATATTTACTTGCCTTTCCATCAGAACCTAAACTGAATATACTCGTTTCGTCGGGCCCAAAGAGCACAGAGCTTACTGCAGAATCATGAGCAGGCCATCCCGTAATTTGTAGGCCAGCAGACATATCTTTCATTGATTAAAGAAAATAGCAAAGTACAAATGATGTCCTTGATACCATATATGAAGCTATATTCATATAAGCATTTGTGATAGTAATGACATCTAACCATCAATCAATTCACACTCCAACATATCAATTCACACTCCAAAATGACAAAAAAAATCTTTCTGAGAATGACTAAAAATCACCTGAAAAGAGCAATGTAAACCTAATGAGAGCATAGCATATCATATCAATTATGGGCCGAATAAGACATTGGCAAAATATATATTTTGAATACATATATACAAATAAAATGATCAGGACTATAGTTCAATGAAATGGCACACATTTTAGGATATTTATAAAAACAAATATACATCTCTTGTGCTATGTTGCATGACTACAAGTAGGATGTAAACAGGTCGCTTGCTCCTTGCCAAGTCCTATTTATTTGTGGGCTAGACTATATAAGCTTTAAGAATTTTGGGCCAAATTGTCACCCTATAGATGAAAACCAGACAGGCTTGAGCTGTCTAGCCTGAATCAAGCCCCTATTATCTACAAACCAAGCTATTTGGACCATTGAACTTTTGGCCCAAGTTTACCTCCCTAGGTACAGGTATTTCTATCAAATTCCAACAATAGTATAAGTGTCTGATTCATGACAATGCAAACCATAGGATTCAAGTAATATAATATCTATTGAGAATGAGTGGAAAGCAAGGGCAAAGATAGGGGTGTTCTTCGGTCGGGCTCGGGCTGGGCTTCAATAAAAAAAGCCTGAGCCTGATTATTTCAAGAACGCCATCTGAAGCCTGAACACATCTGATTAAGCATGACTATTTTGAATCTGGTACCATTTTTTAATTTTTTTTTTTTTTTAAAAAAATATGTGAATTGAAAGTATACTTAAATATCTATCATCAAAGTAAATTCCAGTAAAAAATTCAATTTCTAGCAACTTGACTTGATAGTCAAAGTTGGCAAACGTTCTTAAAAAGATGACACCTAGTGGTTTTAACCGTTAAGATCGAGTGGCTAGAAATTATTTTTGAGAAGAAATTTTAATATATTTTCAGTTCTTAAGTCTTTTTTTCAATCTATACGGATAGATTTTCAATTTATAAACAAAAAAATTAAAAAAATAAACAAGCCCTCGATGGACTTAAAATAAAAACCCGAGCCCATCCCATCGAACGAAATCTTTGTCCAAGCCCATTTATTTAGGTCAGGTTCGGACAAATGAACAACCTTCGGCAAAGCACACCTTGGTAGAGGATCCAACAGACCACCGAATTGGTCGATTATGTTGCTCACCTTCATGACTCGGTCACCTCGTCTCCACAAGCCTCTAATGCCCACTACAAAGTAGATGCCGACACGCATAAGTGCGTACAATTCGTGGATGAATTCTTCACAAGACTGAATTGATGTAGAACACGGGCACCCCTGATCTCATGTGGACTCCACTTCCATGCCTAATTTTCTGCTAGCAATTTCACTTGGACTTTACTTTATTTTTTTGTTACTTTATTTTATTTTATATTTTCTCATTTTCGTAATGTAATTAGTTTCCATAATTCACCTTTCTTGTTTTAGTATAAAAGCCGTGTTGAAGGCAAAAGATGTAATTAATTCCATTCCTGTTTTGGAATAGAGAAAGGAGGGTTCTCTTTAACCCTTTCCCCGTTTTCCCCTTTTCTTCTTCTCTTTTGCTATCTTGGCGCAAACGAGGGTATCCAGGACATCGGTCAGCCTGCGGTGACAGGGACCGGATCTCCTGGCTTCTTCGTGCTCTGGCATGCTGAACTGAGAGACACCCACACGACCTCCATCGCTCGGCCAGACCTCCAAGCTTCTCGATCCGCCAGCAAGACCATCCGGTTTCTCACCCAGGCCTGCGCAACAGGGATGAGGACTCCTAATCGTCGCCACTACTTCGCCGTGTCAGACTCCAAACCATCGTTGTTGCTTCTCCGTGTCAGACCGAAGCGTCAGGCCGAGATTGTCTGGTCGTTTTCCCTCATCGTGTCGTCGTACCGAGAGACGAGCAAATCGTTTTCTGCCGTGTCACTTAGTCTTGTAGTTCGTGACTTCTGTCTTCATTCCACTTCTTCCCTCCTGAGAAGTTCCCAAAGTTTTGTCATGTAGTGATGCTTCTCCATAGTCTCCACATCAGTCAAGTTCCTATGTTCCTCCATACCCTCCCAATCCTCCAATAAACCAGAGAAGTGATCTTTCTCTCCTCCAAGGCTCCCATCTCAGATCTACACCACTCTTTAAGCTTGGCCTTCAATAATTTCAGCTTCTTACGTAACCAAAAACCTGCCCACCCCTCAACCTCAAAGGAGCACCACCATTCCTATACTTTGTCAAGAAATACTATACTATCCAAATAAGAATTGTTGAAAAGGAAAGGGCGAGGCCCCCAATCCTCTACCTTTGTACTAAGTAAAACTGGCCAATAATCCGAAATCGGTCTTTTCAACTTAACATGTGTCATATTATGGAACAATTCATCCCAGTTGAGAGAAACCAGGAATCTATGGTCTAATCAATTGACCAAGTAAACCTTCCATCACTCATCGGGTAGGTTGATAAGAGTTATTGTAGTCCATGAATCTTTTGGAAAAATTAAAACTTCCTTCCCTTCCCCTCCTTTCTGAGGGGAATCTGATGGCATTAAAATCCCCACCAACACACGACGGCCCAGTCCAGTTGTTTTTTTTTTTTGAGATTTTTGAATTTCCTTCTGAAAGAGCTCTCTCTCAGCCACTATGTTTGGGCCATATACATTTGTTAACAATACCTCCTCCTCATCATCAACCAATCTGCCTTCAACTGAAAGAGATCTAGTACCCATAACTGTCTCCATAGCTTCAATATCTCTACTTTCCAAATAATTAGCAAGTCGCCAGCAGAACGTTTGAAGCTCCAAGCAGCCGTGCAAATTCCCTATATTTCTCTAATGACTTTGCTAACAATTTCCTCCCTTTTAGTCTCTTGTATGACAATATCAGCCCTGTATTTCCTGAATATACTGCATATGGCTACCCTTTTCAAGCCGAGGCTAAGGCCTCTTACATTCCAAGAGATTATCTTTATTTGGAAACAAGTTTCTTACCCCTCTTCAGCCTCTTTTTCCTGGAATTGCATACCTTCAGAAAATTGGTGGTACCTACCAGTCCCTGCATCATGGTTGACCTCTTCGAGTGTCTTGACTCCAATGATGAGTGATCACAATCATCAATCCAGTTTGATGCCTCTTCTGCAAACTCCAAATTCAGAAAATTTATCCCCATCCTGCTCCCTACAAACAATATTTTTCTGCCATCTTCTTTGTTGCAATCGAACTTCGCTGCGCATACTGCTTCACCAACTCTATAGACACCCTCAGGTCTTTGCTATCTTCATTGACCTCCAGAAGGGCATCCCCACACTATCACCAGCAACTGTCTCACCACCGTCAGAGGCTATCCCTTTCCAGTCCGTCTTCTCTACCAGCGCTATCCTGGTCCCCTAATCACCACCATTTTGAAAACACTAATCACATTTCCCGATAGTGGAGCGACACTCCACATCAGAGTCTGAATCCTCCCTACAACCTAGCTCCAGCCAGTAATATTGATCTACGAAGAACAGGAGATATGCAATTGAATTGAGGAGATTTCACTTCGGCCATAAAGTAGTAATGGAACCTTGTGGGTTGGCCTATCACTCTGTAAGGAGTTTATCGGTTGTTCCCAAAGGATTTCTATCCGTCATGGAAAGGTTGTATGAAGAGGGGTAGAAGAAGTAGGGAGCCCAAAGTGGTGTAAAAGAGGCCTGAGCTAAGTGTTTTCTAAGTCTAACTTCGATGGTGTAGCAAGCAGGTAAGCATGGTCAGACTAGAATAGGGGGAGTGGTTCATGATAGTGAAGTTATGATGGTACCTTTTTTTAGAACCCACGGGATCATGGAATCAAACAAAATGGAATTGCTTGCGATTAGGAGAGTTATCTACCTTTGGGCAAGGTATGGGTATGGTAACCTTATCACCAAAGGTGATTTTGTTAACTTTATTGCCTAGGCTAGCAATAGGAAGAATTCCCCTTGGAAGCTGGTGAACATTGTTAGGAACATCAGGAGAATGAGTAAGAATACATGTATTTTCTTCAGACATGTGACACGTTCAGCAAACAGTGTCGCAGTTGGCAAAGGTTGGAGTTCAAAAACAGTGGCTGAGAGTGGAGTCATTATGATTTTTTTATTTTAGGAACCTAGTATATCTGCTCCTCACCTCTGATTGCATGTATATTTTTTTGTTTTTTGAGGTCTTGCATAACCCTCTTGTACAAGGCCTTACATTTCTGTACCATACACTTCAATAAAAGTAATTCTCTGTCTCTGTTAAAAAAAAGTAACAAAATATTTATTTCAAAATTTAAAAAAAAAAAAAAAAAATGGCATGCAGAGACAACCAAAAAAATGTGCAACTAAAAAAAACTAGTGCTAAAAGTTCCAATATCTTAGATATTTAAAATCAAAGAAAATGTGACAAGATTTTGTCATCTCACAACACATATTTAAGATAGTACTAGAGAAATCCATGCAACATAGCTTTTATATGAAGGATAGTTCACAATTACTAATGCAATATCGTATTCATGCAAATTATTGAGGCCTAATGACAGAGAATGCATGAACAAATAGAAAACAAAGGACAGACATATAAAAAGAATATATTCCGATTCTTGGACTGAATTTTGGGCAGTAAGGGAGGATTATGGCTTGTTGATACCTTTTTTCTTTTTTCTTTTTCTGTTTGGAGATATGACAATAAAGAATTTACTGAATGAGGAAAAGAAAGTGTACACAGGAGACTTTCAACCCAAATCAACCCTATGAAAAACTATAGATTAGCCAAAAATAATGACAATTACAAAATGAAGAGATCAAGAAATCATTATTATCATCAGGTCATCAACAAAGAAATCATTATTATCATCACCAAGGGCACTAATCCCATCTATGGGGGGTCGACTTTCTAATTTCTTCTCTTCTGTTCTATTCTAACAAAAACCATATCCTCTATAAACCCTACATTCGATGAAGAGTCATCAAAATATGCTTGACCAATTCCTATTAAACTGTTCCATTGAACATCTCGACAAGATTTTTATTGCCATTGCTCGATGCAAAATGTTGTGCTTGATCTGTTCTATAACATTGGCTCTAGGTGCAGCTTTGTCTTCAAAAATATGCTAGTTCCGATCTTCACATAGAAACCAGGCAATGGCTAAAGGACAAGCTTCCTTTGGGAAGGGCCTCAAACCCCATCCTCAAGGCAAGCCCCAAGGACCTGTTTGTCCTTTTTCCAAACCACATGCTAGTCAGCAAATTTCTAAGCCACATCCGCCAACACATGACACATTTCACAGTGCATGTTGGAAGTCGGGACATGGCTAAAGAATTTCTCACCATATGCTTTTTTTTGCTGCAAAAGGAGTGCACTTGGCATGCATGAACACGCAGAAAACACATCGATTCTCTCCCCCATCAAAAATCAATTTCCACGGTAAATGGGGAAGGCTTGATTCGTGGTAGATCAAACCATCCCAAGGTAACAGATCCTAACGGAAAAGAACCAAGAGATGGAAAATAAAGAGAAAAAGAACAATCAAATAGGACAAACAAAAGAACAGAGTGAAAAAAAGGTGGTTGGCAAACTCTTCACCATACCAGCAGAGGAAAGAAATGCTTGGTATACTGTTATTGGCTATGCATTGAATAATACCCACTTTGAGAGATGTCAGTCACCCAAGTTACAATGTTGAACACAAAAACAGTTGGTGTGCTTTTCCTGTAGCACTAAAGTGGAGCCTTATAGTCAAAGGTTAAATATTTCCAGCTAAGTGATATTTTTTAGATATGCCTGTTCAACATGTCATCCACCTCATCAGTTTTCTGGCTATGATCTCGCTCTCCATACTGTAAACCCCATATTCAGATATCCTCTTCCAATCTTTAAGACAGAACCCCATATTCACATACTGAGCATTTGCACGCACTGTTCAAAACCTCAGGCCAAAGATATATATTGTTTCCACTAGCAGCAGAGAAACAAGAGAACTAAACTTTCCCTAGGTCAGCAGAGATTCCCCAAACACACAAAAAAAAAACAAGAGAGATCTAATTTTCATTGAAGGATACCAAACATATGAATCATGCCATCAATTGCAGAGGCTGCTAAAATCTTCCCATTGTGATTGAAGCAAAGAGAAGTGATTGCTGGTGGATCTTTACCAAGAGGAAGGACTGTCTTCACAGGAAATGCCAATGTGTCATTAACATTAGTAATTCCAAGACAACACAAATTACGTGAGAATTTATATCATATGCTTTAGGATGTCACATACCATAGCCTTCCATGTCTTCATATTCCAAACAGTCAGTGAAGCAAATCCCATTTTGTCAATATTACCTGGGCCATGCCTACAAGCAAAAAATGCCATTCTACAGACATCATGCAATATTTTTTTAAAAATATATTGAAATAGAAAAATCAAACGAAAGAAAAATTAGGAATTTAAAATGTAAAAAAGTTGGGTGCATGATAATTTAATTTTCATATCGTGTCAAAATAAAACAATTTTTTATGCTAGTGCAAGAGGACTTTCTGACGCTATTTGAAGAATATGATTACTTTGATTCCTAAAAGAGATGGGACCTTCAAAGATGGTTCACTTTAGGCCTATCAGTCTTGGGGTTGTGTTTAAAAGTTATTGGCTAATGTTTTAGCAAGTAGGCTCAGGGAAGTCGTAGGGGAGGTCACTGGGGATTCATAAGGGCCTTTGTGGAGGGTAGATAGATCCCAGATGAGGTTATAATTGCAAATGAGGTCATTCACGGACAAGTGTAAAGATAAGAGGAGGCTGGGAGTTCTATAAAAAAAAAAAAAAATAGACATGGAAGAAGTCAACAATCATGTTGATTGGCAGTTTGTGGAGTACTTGTTTAGCAAAATGGGTTTAGGCTCCAAAGGAAAGAAAACAATGGAGGCATGCATAAAGGGATCAACATATTCTATTTTTGTTACTGGCTCTCCACTTGAACCAATTAAAGCATCTATTGACTTAGACAGGTAATCCACTCTCACCTTTCTTTTCGAAATGGTGGTAGAGGCCTGAGTAGATTGATGTTGAACAGGAGAGAAATTGATATCATTAAAGGTCTAAAGTTTTCCTAGATGGTTCAGTAATTTACCATTTGCAATTTGCAAGTGATACCTTCTTTCTTTGTGAGGTATCAAAGGAGGAAACACTAGGTGTCAAGGTAGTTTTGAGGTGTTTTTAACTAGTTTATGAGTTGAGGATGAACCTAGGGAAGGGTAGCACAAAAGGTGGGGGCAAATGAGGAAGTAGTAAGGAGGTAGGCAAAAGAGATGGAGTGTGACATAGGTAAGCCCATGTTTCCTTACCACTTCGGTGTGAGCAAATCACAACTCTAAATTAATTTGGAACCCTATTATCGAAAGGGTGGAAAAGAAGTTGACTTCCTAGAGCAGGAAATACTTATCGTAAGGAGGTAGGAATCAATATTGGCAAACCTTACAACTCTATTTCATGTCCTTATTTGAGATGCCGAAAAGGATTGTCAAGAAGTTGTAGAAGCTTCAAAGATTTCCTTTGGGATGGGAAGAGTAATAAGAAGAAAGTCCACTTAGTAAGGTGGGAGGAAGTAACAAATCTCAAGGAGAATGGGTGTTTGGGAAGATATTAGTTTAGAGGATAGGAATCAAGAGCTCTTATGTAAGTGGACGTGGAGGTTTTCCAAGGAAAGTGACATTGTGAAAAAGATTTTGGTTGCTAGGGACAAGGTAGAGGGGCCGAAGAGAATGGGAGTTGGGTGAAAAAGCAAAAAGGAAGGGTTCTAAGGTGGTTAAGATGTTCTGTAAACTGAACAACAATGTGGAGAGGGTAGGGGAAGCTTTTCATAATGGCATTAAACTTTTAGGAGGGAAGAGGTAATATGGTGTTGTTTTCGAGCGATAAGTGGTTGGAGGGAGAAGTGATAGATGTTTTTCCTCGATTATATAGGGCTATAGCAAAATAAGAAGCAATGGTCAGTGATTATCATAAGGTGATAGGTGGGATAGTTGTTATTGTTTTTAAAAGGAATTGGAGAGGGTTTGAGATGAGGGACTATGAGAATCTGAGGAGCTTTTTAACTGAATCTCATATTTTCATTAGAAAAGAAGGGTCAAAGAACCTGGATTGGCAATTTGGTTGGGGAATTTTTAGTCAAAGTTGTCTTAAAGATTGTCTATGCGGAAAAATTAGATTCTAGACCTCCATGCTCATTAGTTTGGAATAGTAAGGTTCATCCACGTGTATTGGTTTTATCATGGGTTGCAGTTAAAGGTAAGATAACGGTTAGGTGTAATTTGAGAAATAGGTGTATTATACCAGCCAGGGCTTCTTTGACTAGTATGCTATGTGGTTAAGAGGAAACCGTGGATCACCTATTGTGTAGATGCCAATTCACGCACAAGGTGTGGGACAACTTCCTAGATCAAATGGGGTGTAAGTGGGTAATAAATGGGAGTATAGAAAATGATGGAGGAGTGAGGAGGGGCCCTTCTGAGGTAAATGGGGAGTAACATGAAGTTTTATACCAGCTATATTTTTTTTGTTGATATGAAAGGAAAGGAACCAGAGGATTTTTGAGGGGAAGGAAGTGGTGGGAGGCGATGGAGGGAGCAAAGTGGGGTTTGGTGTGTAGCTATCTCGATGTAAAGAGTTGGAGGGGTTTTCTGTTTCATATCATACCATAGGTGCATAAGGAGAAGAGAGGGTGGGAAAGGGGGGGTGAAGGAACACAAGGGAGTGATTAAGGACACTTCAATCAAGCCACAACTTGGATTTGACAAGCTTAATGTGGACGGCAAGGCAAAGGTAAACCAAGACTGGCAGGCACAGGTGGTGTGCTTCATAATCACGAGGGGAAATTACCTTGTTCTTCTTAGAGTCGGTGAGAATAAATGAGTCCAATGAGACTTTTAGGGATCAAAAAGGACTTCAACATTGGTTAAGTAACAGGTTCGGTAACTTGATCATAGAAGGGTACTTTATTACTGCTTTAACCTAGGCTATTGGTAAGAAAAGACCTTGGAGGCTGGTTCATATAGTTGGGGCCATCAGGAAGGCATGTAGAGATAGAACAGTTCACTTCAGACATGTCAGGCAGTCAGCTAATCATGGATGTGCAGGGTTGGGGTGTTTTGTTGTTTTTACAAGTGGTCACTGTTATGTTATTTTTTGTTACATGTTTCTTATTTAATGCTCAAGTATAGTCCTCTTATATAGAGCTTCAGACGATTTATTTTGTACTTTTTTATTGTCTCTGACCTTTCAAAAATATGTATTTTATTGTCTCTAATTCAAAAATAATAATAGTTTTACATGTTCTGGAGATGCATGTTCAGCAGATGGTGGATGGTGTTAAATACACATGGAGAAAAGAATTTGGACGTGCTTCATTATTATCATACTTCCAAAATATGCAAGATGACAAGACTATGCACATGTATATCACATCAATTATTAATGTGTGATTGGCAACAGTATCTTCTGCATTACATCAACATGAATGCCCAAATCGGTTAGCTGTAATTAGATTTCTTCATTTGCGAATTGGCATGTAAATCATGCAAAAAAAATAATCAGATATCAGCAATTTACATTCGAAATTGCAAGTTTTAATTTATTTTAGAAAGGGGGAAACAAGCCCACCACCCAGTGCACAATAGAAAACATGAGATAATCATTAGAGAAATACCCTCCTGACGCAGCTGCAGATACAAAAATTGGTTCGACAGGGCTGCACTTCAAGTCTAAAACACTGCACCCACAAGAAAAATACATAAAATGCTAACTCAAAGGGTAAGTAAGACAAAATAGTCTTAACAAAGACCTTGGAAAAGCTGCACTTGTGGTGAGATCACAAACAACTCTCTTCGCATCAGCATTCCACGCTTTAATACCACCATCAGCTGTTCCTATGAGCAGCTATTGTCAAGAACAATGAGAAGTTGGAACATAATGAACAAAGTTCCAGGCATCAAAGCCCCCAACATTGAGCAACTCAATTTAACAACCAATCTTTTACTGATCAATTAAACATACCAAGCGATCAGACTTGCATTCCCAATCAAGTGACATAATCTCAGCTCCACAATATATGGTCGCATTTCTAGATGTAGGGGTTGATGAGTCATATGTCCAGATCCTTCACCAAAACATACTTGTGTGAGAAATTACTGAGAATCAGCCCGCAAAGTTGAGAATTAATTCTCTGATTTGTCTCCTATCCCCCCCCCCCAAAAAAATCTGTTCCCTAATTTGATGGAAACTACCTCACAGTTCCATCAACAGAAGCACTGGCAATATTGGTTCCAGCAGCAGAAAATCGGCATCTACTAATTGCACTTGTATGCCCCAAGAATGTTTCCTGCACACCATGGGCTTGGAAAGAGAATCAGAATATTAAGCAAAAGCCTTCCAATAATTTTGACCCATTTACAAAGCAAAGGTGAGTCAAATGGAGAATAGAACTACATATAATTATATACGCATTGCAAATGAAAACAAAAAAAAAAAAAAAATTTGAATACCTGAAACTCCACTTTCACTTCTGGGAAGTCTTCTTCACTCTGGATTTCATTGCTATTTCCTGAGGCAACACAGCTAAGTTTAATGTACAAGCAATCAAAATAATAGTAATTTTAACAAATCTCACATGCATAGTTCCTAATCAATAAACAAGATTCGGTTCCCTTCACTCCAATGCCTAACATTAGATCATGGTTAAAAAATCAGGCTTGACCACTCTCTTTTTTCCTGAATGGCAACCTTACCATTAATCTTCAGGCACTAGTCAATTATCAGTACCTTTGTCACGTAAAAGAAAATACATATGATAAACTCAAGATGTGAACAAAGCCTTCAAAGAGTGTTGTGCATGATGCACGCATGCACACACAGAGAGAGAGAGAGAGAGAGAGAGAGAAATATACTCAAGCAGCTTCTATAATTGCAGTCAAATCATATTAGAACAACATGAACTAGCATCTCCACAAATGATTTAAAAAAGAAAAACAAATATATTATCAAAAAGTATAAAATAAAAAGAACTCATAGAGATTACAGAACATTTATCAACCTGAATAAAGGTCCTGCCCAAATGTCAGAAGAGAATCCCCAACACTGACATCTCCAAGTGGTGGAATCTTTGTTAGGGAACTATTTTCTGACACGGAGAAGGTTGGTCCCAGTGAAAGCCTGGACAAAATCGAAACATCCTGGTCGTGAACAGAAAAATCTGCTTCCTCTAAATGGCTAGAAAGAGAATCACTGGTCTCAGGAACATTCCTTAGTGGAAGACTTTTTTCTTTGTCAGCTGGTGAATTCCCCGTTGATAGATCATGTGCAAAGCTGTTCTTGTGGAGCATACAAGTCTCCACTGCTGATCCAGTAGCACTAAGAAGCAAAGAAGCATCAGGTCAGAAGGATGATAGAAATGGAAATGAATCTCCCACCCAAAATTATTTAAAGATAAGGCTTTTTTCTTGAGCAGTATTTAAAGATTGAACAATGTTATATGCACTTGAATGTGATTATGTCTTATGTGGAGAGATTTAAATGGATCTCTATTTTTTTTAAAGTCAAACTTGGTAGTATGGTTGTGTACCACATCATCTTGAAGAATAGTACTTCAATGTGCTTAAAGCATTTTCCTTCAAAGACATACAAGAAGTTAGCCACTAAATTTCTATATTTAGGTGCAACTTACTTCTTCAAGTCAACATCCAAGTTTCTCTTTTTGGTATTTTGATGGTGTTCAACAAGTAATGGTGACGAAGATATGCATGTTAAGATCCTTACATGTGTTACCCAAAATGATAAGATAAGATAGTGCATTTCAGATACAAATAGAAACAACTAGTGTTACAAGAAAAATGGAGCTAGAATTAGCACATTTGAGGAAGGTTGAAGGTAGTCCCAATGGAAGAAACGATGAGGAAATGTCATTGTTAGAAGGTAAGGATAGCCTTTTCCCTTTCTCTTTCAAAGGTCGGTAGCATTTTTCACTGATCTTAGGTGTCATCTTATCTTACCGTTTCGGTCTGCATCTTGCACACATTTAATAAAAAAAAAAAAATGTTACTATTTGAAAGGAAAATTGTAGGTCTAACTGCCATTTCAAATAATAATAATAATAATAATGAATGGACTAAATCTAAAGGGGATAAAAATGGCGATATCTAATTCAAAATGGGTGATGAGGGTGAGAGCGAGTGATGGATCAAAAGTAGGTGCTATGTTGAAAACACAAATAGGCCCATACATAAGGTTATATACAAGCATTCGAGTTTTAACTTTTCTCTACAGTGATCAGACAAAGTTCAAGAAATCCACGTGTAATTAGAGTAGGCCAAAAACCCACTCATGCAACAATCACAGATAAACATTCACATATGTACAGAGATAAATAACAAAATTGTGATGAGAATGAATCTCTGCATGCATATGCAAGTGAGCATGCAGATGTAAACATTTCACAGGCAAAAATCAAAATAGTTGTCCAAGCCTGAACGCAAACAAATGGAGACCTTAACTTCTGAAAACATACTCCGATATTAAAATACTTACCTTCTCCACTGGCAAAGCTGAGCCTCCTTCGTCTCCAATAAAGCCTGAAGTTGAGACAACTTGTGGTTCAGTTGCTTAATATCTTTCTTGAGACGTTTGACCATGTTCTTTTCAGTACTCATTTTTAAAAGAGCTGGGATACGTTTTATGAATTAAGGAAATAATATTCTAAACAAACAAATCTCAATATTCATGGATAGAACAATCCAAGAACAAAATGAAAGGGCTTCTTTCTCAAAGCAAAAGAAAATTCATAAAAGGAGTAAAAATGAGAAAGGTCTAACATAAAGTGATATTATCAACATAACAAATGAGGTCAAGGTTCACAAGGTTGCTAATGAGACTAACAAGTTAAACATCCAACATAACATCTCAAATTCACCAATATAACACAAAAAAATAATGTGCAGAAAGGAAGACAACAAGGTATAAGAAGATATCTACATTGCAAGTACACGTTGCAAAAAACAGGTTATTCAATGAACCTTGCTCCAAGACAAGAGCTCCAGGTATGTGGAAAGCAAAGAGCCACTGTATGGAGAGGCTCTAGCAAGGGGTTATACATCCAGTGCATTCAGAAAGCATGGCCAGATTCTGGCCTGAAAATTGGTACAATGAGTTACCACTAAGCAGACATATTACTCTCTTTTAAAGGTGGCTCAGGGATCTTTGTTGTTTGAAATATTTTAGTGGTTGGGTGGTCAAAGTAATTTGGTGTCCAAAGTATGTAATTTATCATAAGTGGAAGAAAATTAACCATTGCCTAAGTTGAAGGTGGTCAGGGGAGCTACCATCCATCCTTGTGAAGATTACAGTATTTGCCTATTTGGTGTCCATATCCTTCTTGGTCAAGACCTATTTTTTATCTAGAGGTTTCATGTCATTGTGTATAGTGTGAGCAAACATGTGGATGTGGGGGTTGGTGGGGGCCGGTGGGGGCTGAATTCTAGGCTTTCATGGGAAGTTGGCTTGGGCAGAATATCTTTTTCCTGTTGAAAGATGACAGTTGGGTGGAATATTAACCATAAGCCCAGGAGAGCGCTTCAGATTTTGACGCAGCGGGTAGGATCGGGTGACAATATAGACGGGTGATTAAGGTGATGAAAGAAATAAATAGATTCAATAAATAGAGATTGGGTGAATATGATGGAATAAATAAATGGAATGAAGATGTAATGGGACCTAATGGGAATAATGAAATTAAATGAATGAAAATAATGGAGATTCAAAGTGGTCAAAGTTGGTGGATGATAAAGGTAGGATGGGTGTTAAATGAGAAGGCATGTTGAAGATGGGATGGACACTAACAAGAGTAGGTGAAGTTGAGTGAAATAATAGAAAAGTGAGTGATGAGAGATGGGGATGCGTTAGAGAAGGCAAAGGAGATGGCAGTTTGAAAGGTTGGGACGAATGGGTTTAGGAACAGGGGAGGCGATGGATGAAGCTGGTTGGGCGAGTTGGAGTAGGTGATGAAAGGTAGTGGTCGTCCCTGTTTGAGAATGACCAAACAGATCTGGGCGTTTGTTGGAGGGGATGGAAGAGAACCAGATCCATGTCGGGTCGTCGAAAACCAAACCTGAGCGGCACGACGGGCAGCAAGCAGTCCCGACAGTTGTCGAGTGTGGGAAAGGCTCAACCTCCTGCTTGCAAGCAGGGGAGGAGATCAAAACTCTGGGGTTGCTGACGAACGCCGGCGACAGTAGGAACCTTAGAGGGAAAAGAACACCGTCGACCTCCACCGGGGAAGAAGAAGATAAACAGGGTAAAATCCAAACTCGAATTTAATCCATTATCAAATCTATCTACTACATTCTCTAATTTGGATTTTATAGAAAAACCTAATTCTAAAAATAGCGAATAAAACTAAAACGAAAATCAAAACAAATAAGAAAGAAAGAAAGAAAGAAAGAATGAAAAGTGGAAGTTTCTTCATTAGTGGCGGGGTTTCCGACAAATTCGTCAGAGGCATTGTTGGCTTCACGCATTGAGGCCTCAGGGTCCATGCATGTGCTACATCAGATTTGGTCTAGATTTGGGATTGGTAAGCTCATTGTTGAAGGTGATTCGACTAATGTTATCTCCTGAGCTAATAATAGGAAGTCTCCCCCATGGAAACCGGTTACCATTTAGGGACATTAGAAGGTTATGCAGAACGAGGGATATCACCTTCACTTACGTTCCTCGGTTGGAGAACAGTATTGCTGATTTTCTAGCAAAAGTGGGAGTTCAAAAGTATAGACCCATAATGGCGCTTCTCTAATCTAATCATGCCTCTCTTTGGGTGTATGGGGTGATGGGGAACTCCACATTGTATCTATACTGTATACCGGTTTTCTTTCTCATAGTTCTTAGATGTTTTTCTTTGTTTTCTTCTTTTAGCCATGTATACCTCTCATATACGTAGCTTTCTCTCTTGTATCCTCATCTTCTTTTAATGAATCCATTTGTTACTGTTGCAAAAAAAATGGTTGTATGATATGCATGTTTGATGAAAGAGTGGATCATCTTCTTATTCATTGTTCTTTAGTGTAAATGGCTTGGTCATCCTTTTCATGATTGTTCAAGGTCAAGCAACCATTTGAAGAATGGCATTTCTTTAGTGGTTCCACTAATTCTCCTTCTCCTTGATGTAGAGGATGATTGGCACCTAATCTTCAGTGTATATTGAAGGAAAAGAAACAATACAGTCTTCCATGGTAAGTTGGAATCGTATGATGATTACTGTGGTTGTGAAATGTAAAACTATGTCATAAACAGTGAAGCTTGATGGGTTTGATGGTGTATTGGACTCAGATTTAAACTCAGACTTCATTGTTGTAGATGTAAAGCCACTCGGTGCTCTCTGTTCTAGAAGTTGGTGTACGGACATGTTTTGGTTGGGCTTGCTCATGCTTCTTTGTTTGGGCAGTTTTTCTGTGTTTCTTTCGCTTCCTTGTTATTAGTTACAGTTCATGTGTACTTTTCACTCTTGGATTTATGTTATTGTGCACCTTTCCTTTTTTTGGTACAAATTGTGCACCTTTCACTTTTAAGTTTCTAATGTAACTTAGCTTTTATTCCCAAGAAAGGGAGAATTTTGATATCAAAGGTAACCATCATTAGCTCTACTATCCTACCAGGAGAACAAGCCAACCCCAGCTAATGGGAAATTAGCTGTTAAGTCTATGATATAAATCAATAGAAAGAATCATAAAAATCCATTTTGAAGGATATGAATACCGTTAAACATCTCACTTAAGAAATTTCGGAAGGAAAGAACTAAGGCATCAAACCAATCCTTGGAGAAGAACACTCGAAACTGAGGATCCAAATTTGGGTTCTTCAGATATGGTAAAGCTGCATCATTTTCAACAAATAGGGAGAAAAGATTTAGGAAGGCTTCCTTACAGAATCAAAGCATATATTAAAAGTATAATAAAAGTAAGAAATAACAGACCAAACCATGGGGTCCAATCCTTGTTTCTTTGCAACATATCATTGCCGTATGCTCCAAAAAACTCTACAACCTTGTCTTCTCTTCCTGATCGTAAGGCATGAATAACATAATAACGTAAAACTGAAATCTCCAATTTAGTTAGTGTGGTAATAAGTACTGTCTCTGAGGATGAAGAGAAACACTGTTTCAAGAAAGTCAGCAGTCCAACTAATTTTCCCGCCTCAAATTTAGGAACATATACTGAGAAAATCAAGTCTATAATCTTATCAACTTCAAAGCCTTTGCCAATGTCAGTTGACAGATCTTCCTCAAATGCTTGTAGAGTATTTGTGAAACCTCTAAAGACAAGAAACTCTCTCACAAGCTCCTCTGCGTATTGCATGTTCTCCATCATTCCTTCAAGCTCTGCAAACAATATAGTATTCTCAGAAATATCCCTGTTGCATGCAAAACTGTAAATTAACGCTAATGAATCCAACTGTTTAAGAAATTGTATTGACACTAGTGATTGCATCAAGCCAAACATCCTGGCTCCTTGGCTAGCTGTCACATACTTAATGGATGTTCTGAGAAGGAATTGGACTAATAAAATTTTGCTACATGAGTGAATATTCCACACAATGGAGCCTGTTGAAAATAGTCGATAAACTAAGAAAGGGATTCAAGTTGGAAGCAAGGATGAGATTTTCTTATAGAATTTATGCAGATGCTGAAAGCAAAGAGGACAACAGAAGTTGAAATCATTGTCACTGGTGGCAAAGAAAAAGGATTCACCAATAAAAGAACATTAAAAAAAAAAACAGCAAAATATGAAGGAACTGGCAAAATATTGTTTTCCCATGTATTTAGGTGGCCAATTTGAGAGAATCATATAAGCTAGTGAATGGATGCTAGGTATATAGATCTATTTTGTTGAATAGGGATTATTTTATACCATAGTAATTGTCACCTCTTTGTTCTCTAGTTTTTTAAAAATCAAGAAGATGGGGGAAAATTCATCATTTTCAGTAGAAAACACTTGAATGAGATGGAGAACCACGCAAAATTATTACGGCAATCATGCTGTCCTTATCAAAAGTAATAATTTGTAGATTCATCAAAAGACAAGAAAGGTGCGACAAGAGATAACTCCTGGAGAAAGCACGTGCAAATAAAGGTATGACACGCATGCTATAGATGCCAAAAGATTTTGCTTTTTTAGTGATGCCAAAAGATTGTGCATCGTGTCAATTCATTTTAAATCCTCCATGTTCCAAGTGCAAATTTGCATCCAACTATATCCTGAAATTGTGCATTGTGTCAACAAATTTTAGAGGCTCCAAGTTCCAAGTGCAAATTTTCGTCCAACCATACCCTGCAAATGTGCAGGTGATACAGTTTCTGCAGATGCTTGGGGCATCAGAGAATGGCTATTTGACCATCAACAAGAAGGGATTCACGAAGTATTGTTACTCAGAGCCACAACTTTATCAACATTTTGGCACATCCAAATGCACAACATAAGACAGCCTCATACATTTGCTTATTTTAAACCAAACCAACCACACTAATGTTTTTATGTTGTTAAGAGAAAATAATATGGGCCCAGCAGGAAACCAGATATAGACATTTTGTATTTTCTCCTCTCTTTTATAGATATGGAAGATATAGAATGAAAAGAAGATAAATCTCGCTAAAGGTATTGCTCAAATTACAAAGCTACGTATTGAACATTGTGATGAAGATTTCAACCAAGCAACGGACACAAGGAGTAGAAAGCCACTAAAACCTGGATATCAGGGATACTGAAGGACATGACAGATTATGACGTGAGGATACTGTCACTTATAAGGATATGATAATCACTCGAACCAAGCAGCATACTTAAACATTCCTAAATAAACAGGTGCTGTGACTAGAGACGAAAACTTAGATGTAGGCTCCGTTTGGAAGTACAGAAAAATGCGATATCGGACTGGATGGGAGTTCCATATTTCTTTTACTTTCTGCCGAAGTAAACACAAATCACCCAACACCCAATTTTTGAAAGGAAAAATGGAAAAGGAGAGCATAAGTAAGACGAAAACTCAGATGTGAGCTCCATTTGGAAGTACAGACAAATGCAAAATCGGCTTGGATGGGAGTTCCATATTTCTTTTACTTTCTGCCGAAATTAAACACAAATCGCCCGATACCCAGTTTTTGAAAGGAAAAATGGAAATTGAGAGCATGATCATCCAGCCCGAGAGACATCCAAACCAAATGGATGGGAGGGAGATCTAGTGTTGAGAGCATGGACTGGATTACCAGCAAGACCCTATGATATCTCCGTAGGATAAGAAAAAGGGCCAAAAAAAAAAAAAAAATCAATCAACCAATCTACCTCATGACATGAGACTCAAGAAGCTTGTTGACGCACCAATTGTCACAATCTCGTCTCCAACCTTCCCCGCGCTCGTCGGACCAGACAGCTCCGGAGCCTCAGACCTCGGCTTCTTATTTTTGTTATGACGTAAAGCCGTCGTGCTCGTGTATTCTGGCTGTCTTCTCTGCCGGGGCCCACGGGACGACTACAAATTGTTTATGTCAATTGACTCGTTTGGGCACTTGGGCTCGGGCGTGTTCGGTAATCGTTCCATTATAAAAAGTTAAGAACTAGCCTAATTTGCGGGTAGCGATTTACACACTTCATTTTTTTCTTAAGAGATATTTTATTTTAAAATTTTATAGAAATTATTATTTTACCTTTAATTTTGTACGAAGAAATCATCTTTTTAAAAAATTATGAGACAAAATAGTAATTTTCATACAAAATTTTGAAAGAAGATGTCTCTTAAAAGAGAAGTGAAGTATCTAAATGGCTACTCTTAATTTGCCCCTGTTTTAAAAATAGGCCTAAACAAAAAAATCACTTAAAATAAAATATAAATTAATAATAAATGAATAATTTAAAATAATACTAATAATAATAGAGTTTATCATAATTCAGATATCGCTATAACATTTAACATTTTACTTCAATTATATATATAATGAACTTAAAAATAAAGTTTCATTGATAATATATTTATGTTCATTCTCATATTCATGTATAAACTATTACAAGAGACATATTACATTATATTAAAGTGAGTTATATATAGGATAAAAAGTTTAGGAAGCAAAAGTTAGTTAAAGCCGTTAAAATTTAAGGAATTTAAAAAAAAAAAAAAAATCTCCATTTTCGGACCAAAGTAACTTTAGCTTTTTAATTTCATATTCATGTTTGAATTTTCTAATTGAGTCATGAGATTGGACCAAAGTGAGTTTTGTAAAGAGAACAAAATCTTAAATATTAAAATCTAATTTAAAGTCTTCAAAATTTAACAAGCTCAAAAAATATTGTTCAAATATTCAAAAAGTTCACATTTTTCAATCTTTTATTGACGTTTTGAGTTTTCTAACAAACATATCATATTGGAATAAAGTGGATTCTAAGTAAGGTACAAAAGTCTAAGAATTAAAATATAATTTAAAGTTCTCAAAATAAAGAGACTTAAAAAATAAGACCTCAATAATTAAATTAATGTGACCTTTTTTATCATCTTTATACTTAAACCTTTTCATCAGGTCCAATAGATTGTACTAAAACAGAGTCTAGAAAGATACAAAAGTTACCAAATTAAAAAATAAATAAAAACTCTTAAATTTTAAGAGCTTTAAAAATATAGCTTCAATCATCAAATTAAAATGCATTTTTTAATCTTCTATTCATGCTTAGAGCTTTATATAAAGGACCCATTGAGCAAAGGGGGCTCTAGATGGATACAAAATTTTATTAAAAAGAGAAAAGCTCTCAGATGTTGAAAAGTAAAACAGCATCAAGGTCATTTTTCTTGTCTCATGTTCACAAACATTAGTTGAAAGGCGCCCTAGATAAGGCACAAAATCTTAAGAATTAAACAAATAATTATTAACTCTCAAAATTTAAGTGATTTTTTAGCATTATATTCAAATTTAGACAAACCCAACTAATATCCATCGTACTGGATTGACCTGGTCTCGCAAAAGATGAAAAAGTTTAACGAGAAAATTACATTTGATTCATTTATTATCAAAAGCAAAATGATAGATATACTTTGTGATAGGCTAGTAGAAAGTTCATATTCTTCAATCATTGATAAACAAGTCTTTAGTTTGAAAATACGCGACACAATTCCCACAAAATATACAAATTCCAAAATAATACTATAATTAAGCAACCGTTTCTTTCTCATATATGTTTCCAATCTCCAATGAACAACGGACAAATCTATGCCCACAAGAACATGATTCACCGGGAGTCCAGGAAGGATCATTGCTAAGTCCGGTTGGAGTTGGCGACCACGCCCTCGGCCCTGCACTCTGCCACGTCCTTTAAAGGGTGGAATGTTGCTGACTTGGGCAATAAGAAAGAGCTTGATTAGTTGAAGACGCTGGGATGGAGAAATGATAACGAGCTTCTTCAGCTAGAAGAAGAGGTCACAGCTTTCAGTATCGAGTTTCAATTTCTTTTTTAATAAATGCTATGATAAATTTTAAAAATTAAAAATTATTTATATACAGCAAATTTAAAAAAGAAATCTAAAATAGCAGAAAATAGATAAATAATAAATAAGAAATATATCAGATCATAAAATTAGAAAAATAATTTGAAATTAAAAATAATGAAAAAATAATTATATTTAAATCATGAAATTAGAAAATTATATATACTATTTATTTATTATTAAGAATGATTAAAGTACAAGTAAGAATAAAAAAATAAATATTTCTCTGACTGAAATGCACATGTTAGCTCACAAAAACCAAAAAGAACCAAATGACCCAAGTCCAGCCTTAAAACGAAACAAAATTTATAATTGTACCTTAAACTAAGGCTGAACCAATGATCGAGAAACAGTTTTGGAAACCATGCTTTATTTTGATCAGCCAGGTACATGCTAAACTGATCAACTCAACCAATCTTTCAAAGGCCAGAAAAAGAGGTCAATCACTAGCTAGGTGATCAACTCACCTTGTAATCTACATCCCATCTCATAATTAGACAATCTGAGGTCCACCGTCCATTTTATCATGTAGAAGATCGGTGATGAAAGAATTTTGCTGACGAATAATACCAGTGGAAATTCATTTCATCAGAATGGAAATAAAAGAGGGGCTGCTCATCAAGGTTAACGACCAATGTCAAGAGAAGGAAAATCACTGGATAGTAGAAGTTGACAGTAAACATATGAAGAATTAATCAATACTGTTAAAAGCAAACATCTAAAGGTTAAAGAAGAACCCATAAAGCCAAAACTAGAATAGATAACAAACTCAAAGAAACTATTAACGAATTTACAAAAACCATTTATTATTTTTGAAGACTATGCAATTCATCATATTGGATGATTCACGAGGCTTAACTCTTCTGCTTTGCTGACTTGTGTTTAACAAACAGCGCTGCCATCAAACTCTTGCTGCGAACAGGTGGCCGGGAGATCTCACGCTGACCTGGGTTGTCAAAGGATCTGAATGCTGATAATGATTTTGTAGCGTCTGATGAATCCTGCCAGGAATAAGACCATGTAACCATATTAGCAGTCTTCTTCACGAGTTAATATGTTCATTCCAAAGGCATTTTGATCATAGTCACACACACAGTGGAGCTCAATCAATTGGTCAATGTCTAAACATTTTAGCCTAACAGGAAACATACCCAAACATGGCAACATGACAGATAATAGGACCCCAATGTTTGAGGTTTGAAGTTCTAACAGAAATCAATAAGAACAAATAATATCATTTTATTAGAAATCAACAATAATTAATTAGGCAATGTTAATAACTAAACAAATCCTTAATCCCTTATGTGATTATGTTAAGATTATAGGGGATATGTAGTAAGGTGTGACAACAAGGTGTCTGGTGAGATGGTGGAGTTCAAAGGTGGTGTGTTTAGAGTTCACAAGGATCAGTTTTGAGCCCACATTTATTGATTTTAGTTAAGGACAACATAACAATCTAGGGTTATCATGGTCTGTGTTATTTGCAAATGACTTAGTAAGAAAAGGAAACTGAACAACATTTTTTTTTTTGAAAATAATAACTGAACAAGAATTAGAATTGTGGAGGAAAGCTTTTTTGATGAACTAGTTAAAATTTGCAAGACTATATAGTGTACCTTTATTAAAATGGATAACATGAGGACAAAGCAATTAAAATACGAAATGACATTGAAAACAATATAATTCGAAATGACATTATCATATTATGATAAACTAAGATACTACAGCACAACTGTTGAACCAAACATAGGATCCCATTTGGATATAACCAGAAGGCTATGTTACACAAACTCTTTAGTATGTGCAATACATATGTGTTGGTCACTTCTCAGTGTAGGATTCTGATAAGAACCCGAATAGGAGAATAATGAAAATGGAAGAAACTAGAGGAAAATGAGAAAATGGGGGATAGGGATTTCGCTTCAAATAGAAATTGGCCTCCTATGTTGGTTTCACTTCAAGGATAAACCAGCCTCCCAGCCAAAGGTGGTGTTTCAGAGAAAACACGATCTGATCTCATTTCATTATTCACATAGCCTACAAATAGGCAAAGGGTTACAACTCAAATGGAAATAAAATAATATTTTAAAATTAGAAATAACAAAATAAATCACAAAATATACCTAAAATATTTTATTCACTAGGATCCTATCATTCCCACCCCCTTGGAAACAAACCTTGTCCTCAAGGTTTGGAAAATATCGTCGAGCAGCAATTTCTTGAATTAAATTCTTCAAATGAAGTAAAATGTCTAGAAAAAATAGAGACATGCATTGAATCCAACACAAATCCAATGACTCCGAAGACATTGATTGCATGCTGTGGGCATCAGGGTAGAAAATCAGTGGCACTGACTAAATGAGCATAGGACCCTTGTCTTTGCATGTCGGAGTGAACCAATCAACGTGGATTGGATTGAAAAGGCCATTTATAAAATTGGTGGACTAGGTAGAGATATTTGATGAACCCTTTTGATCAGACTGGTGTCTGTAACATGAGTTGAGTCAGACACAATGGGATGGGTCTAAATTTCACCCTCATTAGCAAGAATATCATCACTTTTAATTTTTCACTCGAAAGATTTCTGCAATGTGTCCCCTGATGGAAGTGCATCATTGCCAACAATATGTTCATTATTAATAATTGAGAATGGAATGAAACCTTCAATAGTAGTGGTCACACCACTATCTATTGGTGTTTTGCAACTTCTTTGGGAAGAACCTTCGCTTCCATGGAATCCATTTTGTACTTGAGAGTGACCACTAATCTTTTTATGTTCGCCATGTCGTTGGACATTCTTTAACAACCACTTTGACTCTGGTGATACCTACTTCCGTGTAGTCCATTAAAAAAGTGTAAAAATACAAAATCGAATATTTTTTCCTTTTGAAAATGAGGGTGGACAAGGAAAAAATTTGATTTTTTTTTTTTTGTTTGTAAATTAACGGTGAAAAGGGTTTTAAAAGAATGAAAAGAAAGAAAATGGGTTTAAAAAAGTTCTTAAAAAAATAAAAGTAGATTTGAAAATAAATTGGTTGGGTTGAAGAAAAATGTATGAAAATGAGGTTGGGAAGAAAAAGGGGTCTTAAAAAGATAAGAAAGTGGAAAAAAAATTGTGGCCATTTAAAAATGTAGGAAAGTTTGACTTAAAAAAATGATTTTTTTTAACAAAGGTGAAAAAGGGTTAAAATGTAGAAATAAAAAAGAAATTCCTAACAAAGGGTCCACATGAAAATGAAACCAAAAGAGGCTGCAGCTACTAGGTAGGGTTAGGGTAGGAAAAAGAAAAGAAGGAATGGAGTGTTATGAGTGTGGTGGTTGTGGAAGGGTTAGGTGAGGTGGGGTAGGGAGGGCTGATCTTAGATGGCACAATTGCACAAGAGGGCCGACGAGTGGATGACAACACGATTAGCATACAAGAGCGCTGGGAGATTTGGCAGTGATCTGGCTGCAAAAGGAGGCAGCGAAATTGTTCGGTCTGAAAAGGACTTGCTCTTCATCTTCTTTTTAACCTGTATGCATGAATGGGCTGTCAGATTTGAGGAAGAAAGGTTGCAAGAAACCTTGGCAGTTTTTTGTTTTTTATTTTTCAAGGATAGAGGATAGAGATAGAGATCGGGATGGTGACGGGATCATAGAGGGAGATGGTAGTAGGAATCAAAACAAGCTATGATACCAAATTGATAGGAACCCGAATTGGAGAATAATGGAAAATGGAAGAAAACGGAGGAAAACGAGAAAATGGGGGGTAGGGATTTCGCTTTGAGGGGAAATCAGCCTCCTATGTTGGTTCACTTCAGAGAGAAACCTACCCCCCAGCCAATGGTTGTGTTTTGGGGAAAACTCACTCTAGCCTCATTTTATTATTCACTTAGCCTATAAGTAGGTAACTCAAAATGGAAATAATAATATTTTGAAATAGAAATAACAAAATAAATCCCAAATTATAGCAAAAATATTTTATTCACTAGAATCCTATCAGATTCTTCAAGGACTCTTTTGATGCTTCTTAACATTGATTACCAAGATAACATTTACTTCCTTTTGATCTTTCCAAAAAAAAAAAAACATTTACTACCATTTTGGAGTTTTAGAAAGATCATCGTTGATCATATTTTCCTCCCACCCGTCATAGTTTCCGTAGTTGTCGCACTATCCATTTCTCTTACAATGTGTCCTTATTGCTGCATCCCTCAAACACCAGATCTTTAAAAGTATGGTCATTATATTCCTCCAATGCAAAGCTAAATTACCGAATCATACTTTAGTTCTTTTCTTGACATTGAGGAAATTGGAGGATCGGGTGGGGGATCAAGACGGACAGATGACTAGTTTGAAGTCTAGGAAAGATTCTTTACTGGACAGCCCAACCAAAATCCTTATGTTTCTTTCCAAAAACTCCGACTAACAATGAAATAACAACAGAGCAATGCTTCAAAAATATCCTGTACTTACAGAAGAATTGACCAACTATTCAACAAAGAGCATAAGCCTACGTTAAATGGGCACTTCGAAATTGGTTTTTCACCAGTATCACACTTTAATCAAGTGTAAATGGAACCTAATACACATCTAATGATGTATGCAAGAAATATAGTCCATATTATCGTAGCTATTCACAAGTTAATGGAAAGGTCTTTTGTTTGAATAAAGAAAAACCACTTAATTTTATATTTTTAAATAGTAAGAAATGAGAGCTTGTTCAACAAAATGAGCAGTCTCAACAACATGAGTTAACAAGAAAGATGCAAGGGTAACCAAAAAAAAGAAACATCATCTAAATGAACGAACAAAAGATTTAAGAAGGGGATTCTTTTCAAGCATTTTGTCTTTGAAAGTTTGGTTCGCCTAACTTTTGAACTGTAGGAGATTCACGCCATGCTATCAAGCAGGCTTTGTCAATTGATTGCATGTCATGGAGATAATGTTCTTGTCTATGAAATTAGAGATTTTGTACTCATCCTCTTCTCTTTCTGCTGCCATAATTTACATGAAAATAGAACTGCCAATGTCCTACTAAAGAGAACACAGAGATACATTCCCTACTGATGACACTTCACCACGGAAATTTTAAGGAGTTTTATTTTCCCGCCCTTAAGATAAAATTTTCAAATCATCAGGGGGAAAAACAAGGATAGACCTTATCGAACAAATGGTAGTTTCCAGACTTGAAATTTCACTGATCATATTTATTATTAACTCTAGTTCAATTGTTTTCAGAGATTCATCAACTAGATTCATGTGCCTTGCAGATTAAATGCATGCACAGCAGAAGCTAAAAAGAAATACAAGATAAAATTAGAACCAACGGCAAAATAATCACATCTTTTGGCAATGTTTGAATGTATCCGTAACCGCCAATAAAAACCTCAGACACATGGCTACTAAAAATATAAATTTCTAAACACACACAAAACAATATCCCGTTAAGGTGATAACTTAACGATCTATGCATGATAAAACCAGATAATAAGATGATGCTTTTACTCATAAACAATCAAGATGCACTTAAAAGAACCTAGGGCATGTCTGAGTTACTATTTTGTTTATTCTGAAATTACCCTTTGTGTAATGCCAAATGCACGCAACGCTACAGTAGAAGCAGGACTTCCAGTAGATGCAGGAGTGTAAGTCAATGCTGGTGTTGAAACAGATTCTACCCCATTTACAGATGCATTAGTTTAGAACATAAAAACAATTGGTCAATATATATGTATATAAGAGAGCAAAATTTTGTAATACACAATGAGTGTCTAAAAGGACATACGAAGGAGATGAAAAGCACCAGATGTAATTCCAGAAGCTTTACGATCTTGCATGCTGAGAAACAAATGGTAAAACATGTAGTTCATGATCAACTCCATTGTAGGTGCACAAGCACTTACATACTCACACATCAACATGTACTCCCTAACAAGTTTATAACTTACCCTTGCAATGGTTGTGAGGCATCGTTCAAAGAAGAGTTTGTTTCTGAGGCTAAATGCCAGTAAAGGGTTTTTGATGCAGGAGAACCTATATTCATATGAATGTTTTATATTCATATGCATCAATAACAAAATATTTAGTGCATCCAAAAGCCACTATACTAGTATAAAAATAATGTAGTATTTAGAATTTTCTTCCAAGAAAATTGCATACCAGAAGGAAGTGGACGTGGTTTTGCCTGAATATGTTTTTGCCCAACATTGGCCTCTTTCAGTGGACTAGTCTGCACCTTTCTATTGACAGAATCTAGCTTGGGGATTCAAGCAACACAATTTTTTTTTTTGGGGGGAAAACAGAACACAGGTAAGATTTCAAGTAATATCATTGCTACCAATAGAAACTAGCAACAGTACCAGGAAAAATCATACTTGGCAAAATATAATGTTTGTGATGTCTTGGGATGATTGTTAACAGTTCCTGCTGCTTGAGACCTTCTTTATCCACATAAGTTTGGCAAGTAAGAAGTTGCTGAAACATAGTTAATTCAGTTTCCACACATTTGAGAGCTTTCCTTAAAGTCATTAACAGTTAAAAGAATAAGAAAAGTTACATGATTAAGGCATGAAATCTTCAGCTCCACAGTTGATACATCTAACACTTGTTGTTCGACAAGGTCAGTTAACTTGTAAGCAACAGTACCTAGATGATCAACAGCATTGACAAGAGCTCGTACTGCATAATCTTTCAGGTTATCCAGTACCCTGCTTAACAGATTTAACTTTTAGTTATTAAAGACAGAAGTGCAAATTCATGAAGCTCCTAGAGATGAAATTGGTGAATGCTTAGACCGCCGAAAGAAACGTCTCAAGAATCAAGAAACAGTATATCAAGCACAATCACGGGTTTTAACAACACACTTGTTTGAGCCTCTAGACTATTAAAAAACATGCAATTGCTGCCCTTTGAATATGACTTCCACAAGGAAGTGAAGTCTGTGAATGCAGTCGCTGAGGCCTGGTTGTGCATGAAATAGTAACATATGCAGAACAGTGGGTGGATTTCCAAAAAATATTCAAGAACACCCACCAGAACCAGGTGTCGATGTTTTTTTTTTTTTCAAATCCACTTAATGATTGGGTTGGTGCAGCTTCAGCCTGTATGTTTTTGTAGTAAACTTGTCTAGTTACAGGCAGTTTAAGAAATTCAAGGGAAATAGAGAGCATTACTATACCACACATACAACCCTAGACCTACCAAGTAAACATACCACTTGACCAGCATTGCCACAGAAGAGTCTCTCTTGTGCCATATTGCACATACATGCCATGATATCAAGTGCAAGTGAATTGTGACATGCAGGTTAGTGTGATATGTGAGATGACTACCTTTTATTTTATATTTATAAATTTATTATTTAAAAATCTAAGTTATGTAGGATAGATTCATTTATTCAATGCTAATTGGACATCCACATCCATAGGATTGATGGAGATATTGTTCAAATAATCTATTGTTCCAGATTCAGATATGGGTCAGAGTGCTCCTTGTCAGATTCAAATTCGGATGGTTTTAGCATCTAACCTCACATCCTTATATCACCTTCAACAGCCACAATGAGCTGTAGCACTCAAAGGATCAAAGCAATCACTTGAATCTCATAGCATACCATGTGCATAAACATGGAAATCTCAAATATTAGGAATCTCCAGCACCAGAATCAACAGGTCTAATTCTAGATAATACTCTCCACACTTTCTAATTTATTATGTCATAAAAGTACTTGACAATTTCCCTTAAACCATTACCACTAGTGATTCTTATCGTGTGACTTTTAGGCAGCGGAATCACAACACAAGCTAAACTAGGAAAACTGGCACACTCTCAACCAATATAGTTTGTATGTGGTTACAATTTCTTGAGCCAAAAAATAAATAAAATAAAATAAAAATCAGAAAAGCAAATGTGAACACGGCAAGAGGAAAATAGAAAGGGACCAAATAGGAGCATGGGATAAGAAAAGAAAGGCAAGCTAGTGAACTTTTTTGAGATAAGAAGTTTTCTGAGCTAGGAAAGTGGCGTGTAACTAGAGAGGCAACTTTATAACCAGTTAGATCTGGCAATATAATATGAAAATGCTGGTTGATGGGATCATCCAAACATTACATTTTCTCCTTTAGGTATATCTGGAACTGCTTTGTCCTTAAGTTGCACAAGTCTTTTTTACCAATTTCACTTAACCCCAAATTCGTTTTAAAATCTCATCTGAGCCTCCTCCCTCCTAATTCAGCATCTTTGTCATTTATTGCTTGAATTTGGAAAGGAATTGTACCTCCAATTGAAGTTGTTGCTAATAGGTGATCTTTTCTAATTATTTGGCAAATTGAGATCTCTATAGCCACTTGACACAAAAGTACTTGAAGTGATGTAAAGCATTACCAACAAACATTTCAAAGATTGTTTAATGTGGAGTTCATGAGGAAAAAACAAGTCACTCCAAAGAATATTCGTAAGATTCCTACATTCTAATAGGTGATCTTTTCTAATTATTTGGTAAATTGAGATCTCTATAGCCACTTGACACAAAGTACTTGAAGTGATGTAAAGCATTACCAACAAACATTTCAAAGATTGTTTAATGTGGAGTTCATGAGGATAAAACAAGTCACTCCAAAGAATATTCATAAGATTCCTACATTCTAAGGAGATGTTGGAGTGTTCTTGTATGTTTCTAGATGTTCGTTGATTTTCGAGGGTTCATTGCTTGATAACATGACATCGGGGGATGGGGTGGTTGGTGGAGTACTATGTGTTTTGTGGGGGTGGGGATAATGCATAAAGAAGGGATACAAATCAAGTGGACTCCGCCAAGATTTGAGGAGTTATTGTTTGACCTAAACAAAAGCCAAAATTTTCCTCCTTTAGTCCAGCCTAAGGCTAGTCTAATTTGTATTAACAAGGCTCAAGCTCAACCTTAAACCCACATTGGATATTTCAGCCCAATTTTGAGCTTCAGCCTGGAAAACCCAAAATCAATTTGCCCTTTTAAGGTTTTTTGAACAACTCATGTGCCTCAAGTCCAAGCAAGGTCAACATCTCAAGAATATAAACCAGGTTTTTAGCCTGAAATTGAGCCAAATCCATGCTTAGAAGGCATCTCATGCAAGCCCAGCTTTTCAACCAAAGGAATGTACGTAACCTCCTTGTGGTCTATCACTAGACAACCAAACAACTGAAAGATGTAGGAGGTCACATGCCCAACTTGTCCTTGGATGCTAGTTGCAAAAATTTTGAATTGTGAAAATATCTTGACATTATAGCTAGTATATTGACTTGAAAAACATCTAAAAAACACCCTTACATTTGTTTTTGCTCATTATGAATATAAGATTTTTCACAATAGTCGGCAGCAGAGTAAAGTTGAGGCCTCAAGTTCTTCAATTCCTGCAAATATAAAATGTCAAAACAATCAAACAACACATTAGGTACTTTCCTTGGAATGGTAACTATTCTTTTATTAAAGTAAATAAAACTATAACAGAGACCAAGTAAACCCCACAAAGAGTACGAAAATTATATTACACAAAATCAGTAGAACACTATTGACTTAAGCTAAAAAAGAAAAATCAACCACAGCATTTGCCGAAAACCTCAAGTGTTGAAACAATTCTTGGCAAGCTAGACAGCTCTATACAATCTTGCAAACCCTGTTTTTAGCTCTCTTTCCCACTCACATATCTTCCTAAAAGAGCATTATATCCCCTTTACCTACCATGAGTCTTAAACCCCTTCCAAAAGTTTCCTTAATCTTCCCCTAAACCATCCCCAACACAAGTAGGTGTGGGGAGATCAATGGCTCTAGTTGGTGAAAAGGTAAATCATGAAAGAGAGAGTAGAAGGGAGAAGAGGAGAGAACATGAAAGGGAAAGATGGAGACTTAGATAAAGATGAGGAATGAACTGTATCAATAACACCACCACTGCGATTTTTCCCCACCAGTTGCCCCACCCTCACTTCCTCCACCAACACCCCCTTGATGGAGCAAAAACTTTAATCGAATACCTTCTCGCCTCCTCCCTAATAGCACCAAGTGATGAGGACATCATGGATAGCCAACTAAGAAGCGCCAAAATCCAATTTTTACCTTAATAATGTTGGATGACGATTTTTTACACCTTCCTAATATATCTTATCATGGATAAAGGCAGATCTAAACATGGAAGTCCAGATCGCACATTGATCCGACAGTAGGTTTGAGGATTTGGCTTGATCCATCCATTAACATCATCTGAGTCATCTTTTTGTAGATTGGACCAATCCAACAATTTATCCAACATCATATGAGCATTTGTTTTCATCATATTTTATTAGTGTCATCTTGATTTTTTTTAAGACGGAGAACCCCAAGACCTCCACCTCTCCCCAATACACATCACACTAGACTAATGAGTCGAGAATGTGAAGGATCCTTTAGCAAAAGATAATAAAAGTTGTCTTCAGTTCTCAATTCAAGTAGCCTCTTCCATGGAATTTGTCTACAACTCTCATGATGTCATTTTTAATACTTACCAAAAAATGCTTGATGAAATGAATATTAAAGATTTAAAGCCATCCTGGCCTAATGCTTTATCCCTTACCGTACCATCAATAAACTTTTCTGACTCCTCAAAACATCTTTCCAGTCATCTACCCATTGATTGATTAATTTTTCTCAAATTCTAACACCTCAAACTGGAAAAGATATGTATAATGATTTGTTTCCTCCCTTTTTCCTTCTTTGTGTGTGTGTGTGTTTTCTTTCTTTCTTTCTTTTTCATTGGATTCTCTAAGTTAACCCTCCTCATGAAGCACCTTAATGGAACTCACCCTTCTTACATTTTCCATGCAATGGGGAAACCTCACATCATCATCCTCAAAGCATTCTCTCATCTGTTTGTGTCAGCTCTATGAGTTCTACTTCTCCACTCCACCATATAAAAAAATCATGTTCTCCATGAAGCTGCCCTATTTCATCTTTAATGGCCTCCCCCTTGTTCCAGTACCTTTTACTTGTAATTTCCATAGTGATTACTTCCTTTTATTTATTTCCAATTAATGTTTAACTAAAATCAAATCTAAACAAAATCCATAGTACGGGTCTAGTTATCAAAAATTTTAAAAACATCTTCTTTATGCTTATTTGTGTAAAGGGTTGGACAAAGTTGGGTTTTAAATTATGTCTTGAAATAGAAGACGAGAGTATTTACGGGGAGCAATCATGTTTCCACATGTGGATTCTTCAATCTACCTTTCATGTTATATAGACTTTGACAGATCATAATTAATAGCAATTATATTGGACAATTATTCATTGCACGGAAATCTAGATCATTCAACTATTCTTACTGATCAATCATTCAATAAAGGAAAGAAAAATATTCCTACAAGTGAAACAATAGCACATCTAAGCTAAAAAAAGTAAAACTCTATTAACTCCAAACCCCTAAATTTAAAATAATGGCAAGACGAGGCTTAAGTTTGATAAGGATGTGGCTCAAAACATCTAAAAAAAGGGCACCATTGGGAATTTTAGAGTTTCTAAGAGTAATCCAGGCCAACACCCTAGAAATCCAACATTATTTTTTATAGAAATGGACAATTTCCAACAAGTCCTATCCTAGCACAACTATCTCTAAAACACTCTTATTGTGATATATAGATGGGATCCGGTGCATAAGTGCCAGCATTATTGCAAGCCCCCGGTCATCTAGACTATGTAATGTCATAATCGCATATATCATCTTTTCATGAATTCAAAACAGGAATGTAGCAGAGCATTTTGACAATGTACACAGCGAACACGGGTAGTACAACTGCTAGACAATGGGAACTTGTGGCATATCCATTATCCATTGACACACTGGAGCAAGTTGTCATTCTCAATTATCATCCTTCTTTATTTTGCAAAAATAAACCTTTTTTTTAATGATGATTGCAAAAGTAAACTTGTTCCAGTATTATTTGGAAATTCTCCTTTTTTTTCTAAGTAGAATATTTAGCAAGGTCTTGTGTGAGTTCCTTCTGCACAAAAATGGCACCAGAAAGGCTTGCCGCTATCATTGGATGTGCCCCTAGCAGGTGGAAAAACAATGTAAAAATGGGCCCTCCACCAAAAATTTGGAGTAATATGGAAAACCAGAACTGCATCGTCTTGATACATTTTGGGGCCGTGAAGGTTAAGAATCATTCTAGTATAAGGATCTCTCCGAGGCCAGTTGAACATGACAAGAATTGGCGGGTTCCAAAAATCATGAGAGAGCTAATAAATAAAGCCCAAGGCACAGAAATTGGGCATCCACATGAGTTTGGTTATCTCCACAATTGCTCGATGACCACCTAATTTTGTCAATGACAAAAGGAATGAATGATTCTTGCCAAGTTACAATGCGTTTGTAAACATCAAATTCAAGCAAGAGATCCGGATCACATAGATAAAAAGACACACCAAAGAATTTACACAAGTATTAAAATAGATACAAAACAAACAAACAAACAAAAAAGAGGAAAGAAGGAAGTCGTAATATCTCAGCGCCGATTCGAAGTCCACGTAGAGAACTACATTCAAAACCCTAAACTGACCAATGGTTGACCCAGAGAAGGAGATCCGGAAACAGGAAGGCCAGAATCGCACCTGCAAAGCTTTTACAAAGCTCTTGCTTCTCTCCATGGAGACCTCGTCGAAGGTCATTGCAGGATTTTCCGGCATCTTCTCACCGGACAGATCTGAAGTGGTGGGACTTGCGCAGAGAATTTCGGAACAAGCGCAATTGAGAAATAAAAAATAGAGGAGGGAGAAGGACAAGTTTATAAAAGAGCTCTTTTTTTCGGGTGGGAAGGCTACGCAGAGTGAGGTCGAAGCAATGCCGAGAAATGGGCCTTGGATTTATTCACAAGGCAAAATGATGGCGGATCGACGGTCCAGTCGAGTCGACGGACAGTCTTCGACACGAGCGAGGGCCGAGGGGAGTCGTTGAAGCTTGAAATAGCCGTTCCCAAAGTCACCGGTCGATTTTTCTCGTTGCTCGTTCCACCTAAGTGAAGTGCGGACCAACCAATTTTTAGTCGCCACTCGTTATCAAAGGGAAATACGCCCGAAATTGAACTTCTTGCTTTATTTAAACTTAAAAAGATTTTTTTAAATATTTTAAAAAAATGTGAATTTGAATAATAATATCTAAGAAATCATTTTTAAGTGAGAATCTCTTGTACATTCATGTCAAACTTTAAAAGGATAAAATTGTCATTTTTTTTTATTTTTAAGCTGTACTGTCCAATCTATCTACCAAAGCACAGTTGAGTATCTTTGTATCTTAGCACAATAGGGCCCATCTAAACTAGTGCAACTGAGTCAATCACTCAATCTGCACTAACATAACCCAGTCTATTTATATTAGCACAATCGAACCCATTTGCTCTAGCACAACTAGATTTGACAAAAATTGACTCAATCCAACGTGTTACGATATATAAACTGACTCAACACGTGTAGTTCAATAGATGGCCCCACTCAATCCGAACCCATTTTATAAATGGGTAACACCCATTCCTAACCCAAAAATAAATTGGTAGGTCCAATTGACTTAGATTATTATCACGCACTTGAAATCGAATGAAATCTACGCTCATTCAAGAGTTAATCTTATTATGTGTCTCACTGGAAAAGTCTCCTTAGATAAGTGGATACATCCAACTCAAACTCAAAACAAACCTGACCAATTTAATTTGTTTAACAAGATCTGAAACAGACTTGAATCCGACTAGAGTTGATCCAACTAGATTAGACCCAACCGAGAACTTTTAACCACCGGTTAGACCCAACCCGATCTACATTTTTTTTATTGCAAAATGGACTTGACCCAATCAAGATTTTATTTTATTCAACTCAAGCCGACCTAGATTTACTTTAAAATTTAGAAAAATAAGAGAATTTTTTTTTAAAAAAAAATGAAAGATAAAAGAGCTTCTTTTTCATGTGAAACTAACTTGGTATGGTACATGGGTAAAAATTAATAAGAAACAAAGTAAATTATTCAAAATTTAATTTTAATTCAACACAATCGGTTTTTGTTTACATTTTAGCCCTTCTACCCAACCCAACTCAAACTTCTTTAAAGTTGGATCAATTTAAAAAAAAAAATTAAGAAAGCCATGACCCAAACCCCATTTCTTAAATTTTTTATTTTGGACGGGTTTGCCAAGTTTATGGGTCAGATCAAAATTTGCCACCCCTCTTAATTGTTGTTATACATGCAGTCAAGCTATGCTACCTAGGGTTGACAATTTTTTACTTGACCTCTGAACCGGCTCGATCCAACTCAAAAAAAAAAATGTTTGAGTCATGCATTTCTTAAATAAATTGATCCAAACCGACCGAGTTAGATAGAGTGGTCCCAAACTCGAACTCCACTCGAAGTGAACTTAAATTGATATTTAAATAAGTTATCTTTTATCTATTAATTTTAGTTCTTATATTCCACTATCTTAAAAAATCTTAACTTATTACCTCAATTGTATATATCTCAATGTGTTTACATGAAAGCTATCCTTTTATATTTTCACTTTCTATTAAAAATAATGTTTAGTCTACACTGAGAGTGGTCCATTCAAGTGGAACGTGAATCTAGTTCAAAATTCCACTTTATATGATGGACTTTTTGACCTTCAGACCAACTCCTTAAGTGAGACTAATCAAAATATTGGTTTTGAAGGGAATTAACTCCACAAGCTTATAATGATTTTGAACCTTAACACTGAAGAATTCAATAACAAAAAAAATGAAGACGATAGGAGAGGTTGGGAGTTTGAACACTGTGGCTTAATCATGATGTGCCCTAGAGGTAGTGAATTTATCTGTGGGAGTTTTACACTAGGTATCTCGAGGTTTCCACACGTAAATTAAAAATGAAAAGAAAAAAAAAAAGAAAAGAAAGGAAGACAGTGAAATAAAAAGAGGGAAACAAGGGTTCATTTTATTCACCAAGATACTAAAGTAAAACGAGAAAAAATTAGAAGGATGATTTTTAAATTTTTAATTCCAAGCCCCAACTCCTTAGTCTAAGGCATACAGCATAGGTCCTCAATTCTCACTTTAATCTCTCATCGACAGCCAAGCCAAAGTCTAGTCTTTAAACTTTGCAATCTCTAAAAGCTTCTCAATCTATCCTTTCTTCTTCCTCCATTTGTCAAATCATCAGTGTCATCTGTCTCTCTTTTATTTGGTTCTATCAACTGTGGTCTCTGAAAAATAAACTTCTCTTAATTAGCTTTGTCGGTAATGACTACAACTTCCTCAAAGGGTTGTCTTGAAGCTACGACGTGTCCAATCACAGCCTTGTGCAAAACTGCAAACTCTTTTTTGTTGTGGAAGACATTTCTTAAAAATTCAAGAATTTATCGTGTGCTTTTGTACCGATATGTCAAGTCTTCTTTCTATTTCGGAGGATAGTTGTTCGTAGAGGTTAATCGGTAATCTCTGGTTCTCCATGATCGAGATTAATCGGTAATCTCTCGTTTTCCATGATTTCATTTGGTGTGTTTTAAAAGTATTAGAGTATTATTTGTGAAGATTTTTCACTTAATTTTCTATAATTTTTCACATGTAAATTTATAAAAAAAATTAATAATTTTCAATCTTTTATAATTTTCTATTTTTCAAAAAGTTCTTTCGTCCTGATTCACTTGACTTGTTCTCTGTAACATTCCTATCCTTTTTGCCTTTGCAAAAGCCATGTTACGTTCTTCACGGCTTGAAAGAATGTGTCACTAATTTTTCTTTATACACTGTATGTAATGAGTAGAGTGAGCTAGTGACCCATATATGCAGAATATTTTGGAGTATTTTTATTATTTAAAGGCATTTATGTAATTAACTGTAATGGAAATTTTATAATTACGTTTAGTGAACATTTATATAGATATTTGTCGTCAAGATTAGAGAGGGATTTCTTCTTCTCCTTCATTTATTGTGAAAGAGAGAATAAAAAAGGAGAGCGTTTCACCTCTCATATTTTAATGAGGATTAGATTTAATTTCATCTTTGTTGTAAATATTTTTTTTATATTCAACATAATTTCATCTTCTCATCATTGTATGAAGTTTTGAATTGAATTGATTTTAAATCTGACCTTTAAAATTTTGAGTTCATGACCATCAGATATTTAATCTCAAATTTATTTTTAAGAATTTTTGACAGAAACACTTTGAAAAATGATGAAAATTAAAGTGGTGTAACGAACTGTCTTGATTCTCAAAGGAAATTTTTACTCAACGAACTTTCATTTGGTGGAGTTTTCAAATTAAATCCAGTGTCGCTGATAGCAGTCTTTGATAAAAAAATAAAAAAATCTCTAATAACACTAGTTCTTGTGGATTGAATTAAATCAAAGGAATATGCAATTCCAATAATCAAATTGACTTGCATAGTTGAAATGAAATTGGATGAAAGCATTCAATAGAAATTTGACACAATTATTCAACTCAATTATTAACTTGAACTAGTAATTCAAAGAAAACTTATAAAAAGAATAAATTCCTACCGTTGGAAAATCTTCACAAAGCCTCACTCCACTTAAGTGTACAATTGATTTCTCAGAATACTCATCTCAAGAACCCCAAACTCAACATCTATATATAAGCTAAGAAGCCAAATTAACTCACCAAAACTCAACCATGGTTGGAGTGGATTATGCATGACTCGTCAATAGGTTATCCATTGTCACATCATCCAACCAATGAGATTTTAGAAAAATAACATACAAGAAATGAAAAAGTTATACATGATTAAAGTAGTTGTCGCCCAAGCTCCGATCAAGTGAACTAGATGCTTAGTCCATGAGCGTTCAACACGGCTAGATTCTATTTCCAAGTGCATTCATACTATGGCTCATGCCACCTAGGAGTGTGATGTGGAGGAGAAAATCTCATGCATCTAATGGCAAGCTTCCAACTACGCCTTAAAAAGTTCAAACCTCCATCAACCAATGAACTTGCTCCACATAGGCTTGGATGACACACCAAGTACATGCCTATGCATTGAATGTCTAGTCCATCTTCTAACAATTTCAAAAATGTAACACACAGGAGCAAACCTCTAAAATTTAATGATTAAATAAAAACAAGAATTTAATTTAAAAAATTCCTAATTTCTCATTTACCTTAGAGTAGAAATTCAGGTTTAATTAAAAAATTGCAAATGCATGAGATCTAACATTTAAACACTATATTAAGGTCTCAAACTATACATCAACCATTTCCAAACACATTACACTCATTTTAAATAAGTTCATCCATGAATTTCATTTTACCAAAAAGAATTCATGAAAAATTTGAAAAAAAAACAATTTCAAAAAATATAATGCACAAAATCACTGTTCCAGTACCTCTAAAATTGAATGATTAAATAAAAACAAGAATTTAATTTTTAAAATCCCTAATTTCTCATTTACCTTAGAGTAGAGATTTGGGTTTAATTAAAAAAAATTACAAATGCATGAGATCTAACATTTAAACACTACATTAAGGTCTTAAATACTACATCAACCATTCTCAAACACATTATACTCATTTTAAATAACTTCATCCATGAATTTCATTTCACCAAAAACATTTCATGAAAATTTTGAAAAAAAAACAATTTAAAAAATGTATCACACAAAATCACACTTCCAATACCCCTAAAATTGAGTGACTAAATAAAAACAAGAATTAATTTTAAAACCCCTATAATTTCTCATTTACCTTAGAGAAAAAAATTGAATTTAATATAAAAAATTACAAATGCATGAGATCTAATATTTAAACACTATATTAAAGTCTTAAACACTACATCAACCAATTCCATATTGGAGTTGGACTCCACCAAAGATACACTTTAAGCTCATACATGTTCGTGCTAATCTGGATGATTTAATATCAAGAATCCAAGATGAAGTACCATAGTATACATTTTTTTTTTACGAACAATAATGTATTAATCAGTGAGACAAAGCAACAACTTAAGGCTAGGTTAGATATGTGGAGGAGAGCGTTAGACTCAAATGGTTTGAGAATTAGAATAATTAAAACAGAATACATGGAATGTGAAGGTAACTCAGTAAAAATAGGAAACAACCTAGTTGTACATTTGCGATAAGTTTAGATATTTGGACTCTATGGTAGAATCTCAAGGAGGTTTTGATTTAGATATAATGAATAAGATAGGAGTGGGGATGGACAAAATGTAAATAAGCTAGTGGGGTCTTATGAGATGAAAGAGTCTCCAAGTGTTGGGCAATGAAAAAAGTAAACAAAGTCACGACAATAGAGATGTGTATGCTATATTGGATCAATAGTTTGACCATAAAGGATAAAATTAGAAACAAACTCATTAAATATAATTTAAAGATCGCTCTAATAGATGACAAATTGAAATAAACTCATATGAGATTGTTTAATCATGTTAGTAAAAGATAATGCACAGTGCGTAGAGTAAAGATACTACAAATTGAATGCACTAGGAAGAGAGAGTGACCTTCGAAAACATCGAAGGAATTGATAAAAAAGAACATGTTAGAGGGTGGAATGATTGATACTTTGGTTTATGACAAAGTTAATTGGAGAAGAAAAACTTGTAAAGACAACTCAAAATTGATGAGATTGTTGGTTGATGATAATATTGATAGTGATGATTTTCAATAATTTTTTAGTAAAATCCACACGGGGAGCCCACTACTCCTAGGAGTCTAAAACATACCAAGATTAAGGCCATGGGGGCTCGAACCCGCAACCTCCCGCTTTCTGAGACGAGAGACAACCAGTTAAACTACACCCATGTGGGTACAAGATTGAAAATCTGTTCTAACATTGTTTCATTATCTAACCGAGATAAAAATAATAATTACACGTTACATACAAGTCAATCCTTCAAACTCACCCATTAATGTGAGGCTAGAAAAGCGTACCTAATTATATGCACAGAAAATGTGAGAATGATTGTTATAGAATCAACACTCAAGTGAAATGATCAAATGCTATCATCCTCATGGGTTAATCCAACGTTAATTTTGAGACAAAGACATTCAATTACTAATGAAAAACTTATTCAATTTTTTTCGAAATACTAGATTTATTCATTCTCATAAAAGTTAAACGCACCATACAAGTAAATACATTTGGTGGCCAAATGAAATATGACAAATAGCAGTTAAAGCAAATGAAGGGGACCACGGTGCTCCCTAGTTCTTTCCTTTTCCGCAAGTTGTCTTTTGCTCGGCACAGTCCATTTCATTCTCCGACCATCCGAAACAGCATTGTCTCATCGGAAACAGTGAAAATCCGATGAAAACAACCCGCACCACCCCCACTGCCTTTACAAACTCAGACCCCAACTCCTACTCTTACAGCCATACGATCGTTGGTGGATCTGAATCCGATGGCATGATCCAATTTCTATTACTCGCCCCATGATCGTGATTGAATAATTCTTGGATTAAATTTTATTTTATCCCTCGTTAATGTACTTAGAAATATCAAGAATTTTTAATAACCTATGGCATAAGTTGGTATAACTTTTGAACTTTTTTTTTTTGAGCGGTAAAGAAGAATTTCATTAAGATAAGAGAGGTACAAGAAAAAGGAAAGAAAAAGCCTACGAGAATTAGGCCCAAGACAAAACAAAAGAACTAAAATCCACAAAAGCACAAAAACTATGCTACAAAAGAAGAATGCCCGAAGTCGGTCCATCGACACCATTTTTAGCAAAAAAATCTGCAACTCCATTTGCCGTTCGACTAATGTGATTGAAGGAAACCTCCATACCCGCAGAAAGCCCCTTTATCTCCCTAACAACTGTGATTAACCTCCAGGGAGGTCTCCTAGTACCCCTAGCCCATTTTATAGCGTTGGAAGAATCACTTTCAATGACCAATTTGACCCCCCCTAAGCTTTCACCTAAGGTCAAGGCTCTCCTGATACTAAGAAGCTCCGCCTCATTTGAATCCTTGATACCCACCGCTTCCGAGAAAACGACACTAATACCTCCTACATGGTCCCTAAGAACTCCCCCAATACCTGCCGGACCCGGTTTACCATATGATGCTCCATCCACATTGAACTTGAGGACACCCGGAGGAGGAGGGGTCCACTCAACATGCTTATGCTTTTTAATCGAAGAATTGGAGCGCAAACAGATCTCCCACGACTGGCACAAAACCTCAGCCCTAAGGTCATTAAATTCCCTATTGGAGCACAACCACGTACACAACCTCCATTTTGCTTTTTGAATAAGATCGTTAAGTTCTGACGAATGCCCTTCGAAAATCCTAGAGTTTCTCTCCTTCCATATAGACCACGAGACCACAGCCGGGATGGAAGCCCAAGCAAGCTTTCTTTTTTTCCGAGCACAAGGAATAAACCAAGACTCCATCAACCTATCCCAAGAGCCGGGGCAAACCCAAGCCACTCCCATAAGATTCAGAAAAAAACTCCAAATGCTCCAAGAGAAAGGACACGAGACCAGGAGATGGTCAATAGATTCTTCATCGCAGTTACACAAGGGGCATAAAGTAACACCGTCCAAGCCTAAGAGACCCCTTCTCCTAAGTTCCAACCTAGTCAAGATTTTCCCTTTGGCACAACACCAGTTGAACAACTGAACCCTAGGTGGAGCAAGACTACGCCAGACAAGAGGCGTATGTCCAACCAACCCAGATGTGCGTTGAGACGCAAGCTCAATCAGTGATTTAACCGAGAATAAACCAGAGGAATTACCTGTCCAAACCAACTCATCTTCACCATCTGGAACCATCGGGAAATCACACAATTGGGCTTTGAGATCCTTAACACTCACCACTTCAAAATCCCTCAACTCCCTTCTGAAGTCCAGTTGCCATGAGATAGCGCAGTTGTTAGAGCAGTACAAGTCTTTAATCAATGCATCTTGGTCTCTAGCTGCCCTAAAGAGCCTAGGGTATCTATCACTAAGAGGCCTGTCACCTAGCCACAAGTCTTTCCAGAAGAAGGTCCTATTGCCCATCCCGACCAATATGCGAAGATTACTTTGGAACAATTCACCCACCTCCGATCGACCATGACAGATCTTCCCCAAATCTTTAAGAACCCTAGAACCTGATCTAACCGCTTCATCTCCCAAATTCCACTTATTAACATTCGATACTCCGTATTTTGCTGAAAGAATGCGAACCCAAAGAGCATTTGATTCCCTACCAAACCTCCAACCCCACTTACATAAGAGAGCTTCATTTCGCAACTGTATTGGGACCACGCCCAAACCTCCTCTATTTTTAGCTTTAGAAACTTCTTCCCATGCCACAAGATGAACTTTTCTCTTTGTCTCTTGATCACCCCACAAGAACCTCCTAAACAACTTTTCCATCGAATTGGCTACACCTTTAGGGACTTTAAAAATGGACAGGAAATATGTGGGAAGATTAATCAAAACTGACTTCAAAAGAGTAACCCTGCCCCCCAAGGAGAGATACTTTTTGCCCCATCCGGCCAACCTTCTTTCGATCTTCTCCATGACCGGGGACCAGAATTTCTTAAAACTTGGATTTCCACCCACTGGGAGACCTAAATATGAAAAGGGTAATTTACCTACACTGCATCCCACTTTGTTTGCCCACTCTTTTACCACTGAAGATTCCATCCCTACCCCAATTAGGGTACTCTTGCCCAAGTTTATCCTAAGTCCAGACACCAACTCAAAGCATCTAAGGATAGCCCGAAAACCAAACACCTCTGAATTGTTGTTATCACAGAAAAATAGGGTATCGTCTGCAAATTGGAGGTGAGTAATCATCGGACCCCCATTACCCACCTCAAAACCCCTCACAATGCCCAATTCTTGTGCTTTCAAAACTAACCTGTTCAAGCTTTCTCCCACCATTGTGAAAACAAATGGAGATAGGGGATCCCCCTGCCTCAGACCCCTATTGGCGGATATTGGAGCAGTTGGAGAACCATTCACCAAGACCGAGTACTTTGTGTTTTCAACGCATGCCTTCATCCATTTTTGCCATCTATTGCCAAAGCCCATCCTCTTAAATAGGTAGCTTACAAAGGACCAGTCCACGCAATCGTATGCCTTTTCCATATCAATCTTAAATAGTAAACCGGGCTTACCTTCCTTTTTCCTCATATGAACCAATTCATTAGCGATCAAAACCCCATCCAAGATTTGTCTATTCTCAATGAAAGCACCTTGTGATTCCCCAATAATCTCAGGTAAAACTTTCTTAAGTCTCTCAGCTAGGACTTTGGCTAACAATTTGTAGATACTACCCACTAGGCTGATCGGACGATAATGTGACAACTCCGATGGACCTTCTTTTTTCGGTATCAAGGTGATAAATGAGTTCTTGAGACCTTTATTGATTATACCATCATGATGAAACTCCCTGAAGAACCTCAAAATATCCTGCCCCACAACCTCCCAACAAGTTTTAAAGAAAGCGAAATTGAAGCCATCGGGGCCCGGTGCTTTGTCCCCTTCCAGACTCTCTAAGGCCCCGCGAATCTCTTCTAAGGAAAATTCTTTTTCCAGCCAAACCATCATACCATCACTAATCTTTAAGAACTCTAATCCATCCAGGGACGGCCTGCTAGATCTAGGATCCAACAAAGAGGCGGAGCTAAGGGTGTAGAAAGGAGAGCCTAGACTCCTAGGAGGAAAGGGGTTAAGAAAAATTAGTGCAAGGGAAGACAAACACCAATCCAACAACCTAGGGATAGAGGGACCAACCCCAGAATTAAACACTAAGCTGAAAGATGAAAGGAGATAAGGGAGAGATAAAACCCGAGCCTCGGAGGAAATGAACTGTGCCGCCACAAGAGAAGCAACTGGAGAAGCGGCGAAACGGAGAGCCAGCCAACAATCATCAACCAAGAGCTGAGAAGAAACCGAAGATCGCCGCTGGATGCTGACATCATAGAGCAAAGAGACTCCCTCCACAATCCGAAGAGGTAGCGGAGAGCCTCCAACGTCGCACTCAAAGGGAAGCACCACCCCCTGTTGGATATCTACTCCAGGATAGGGACAACGCCAATCTGACCCAGAAGCGTGAAGCGCCAAAAGGGACACCGAGGAGAGCCAAGCACCACTCGATCCAGAAGTCACCTGAGAAGAGGCGAACAAGGCACGAGGTTTTGCAAACAAACAATCAAAAGCAAGAGCAGAAAGAAAGGAAGAGGAGGTACCCGGGACCACAGGTAGCGGCAGAGAGCAGGAGGAGGGGGGCGAAGGAGGCCGATCCACCAGGAGAGAGGAGGGAGGCGAAGGAGCAGAAGCAGGCTGGAAAATTGCAGAGAAGAACCTAACCACTTCCTCCCGAATGCTGTCCTTGTCCACGATCCGCCTACCATCTACTACCACCGATCTAATACAATTAATAGCCCTCCTATTAGAGGCACACAAATGGAAAAACTTCGAATTTTTGTCGCCTTCTTTCAACCAAAGAGCCCTCGATTTCTGTCTCCATTCTACTTCCTCTAACCTTAAGCAGTCCCACAATGTTGATTTGGACTCCTTCTTGGCTGCAAATTCCCCCTCTTCCAGATCTCGTTCCTCCTCAATCTTAGACCATTTCTCGATGTCCCGAATAGCAATTTCCTTCTTCTCCAACGTCGTACCTCCATTAGAGGCAGCCCATTCTTTTAATTTCCACTTGAGCATGATGAGTTTTTTTGATAAAACAAAGCCCGCCCAACCCTGAATTTCAAAGCTGCCCCACCAAGACTTCACTAACTCCATGAATTTCGGGTTTAACAGCCAAGCATTGTTAAATCGAAAAGGCTTCGGACCCCAATCAATCTCTTCTGAATCTAAGATTATCGGCCAGTGATCAGAAATAGGGAGAAATAATTTCAACTGGCTAGCACCTGAGAAAAGGGCTTCCCATTCTGCTGAAACAAGGAATCTGTCTAATCTGCTAGATGCTCCTCTGAACTGACCGTTGGACCAAGTATACTTTCCACCACTTAGAGGAAGATCAATCAATTCACTTCTTTCTATAAAGGCTGAGAATGCTTCCATTGACCTTGTAAAACCCCTGCCCCTTTTCTTCTCAGTAGGGAAGCGTACGGCATTAAAATCGCCCCCCACACACCACCTAGAGGAGGCCCACACCTTAACATCTTCTAGTTCAGTCCAGAAACTTTCCCTTTCTCCATCAACAGTAGGTCCATAAACATTGGTAACACTGATTTCAACCCCCTCTATTAGAAGTTCACCTTTCACTGAGATCGATCTAGAATCCATTCTTCTCACCAAAACTTTGAAAACAGAAGGATTCCACAAAATGAGCAAGCCTCCAGATCTCCCCATTGCTGGTTTATAAAAGCTATCACATTCTCTTGCTCCCCATAATTCTTTAACTGTTTGATTCTGAATTTCTTCTCTTTTTGTTTCCTGCAACAATAGAATATCTATCTTATTCTTCCTGACAAATCTTCTGATGGCTCCCCTCTTCTCTTGAAGTCCTAGACCCCTAATATTCCAAGTTAATATTTTCATTGGGAAACCTGGGTACTCCGGACCTGAATCCGTGGCTGCTGAAGAGCCTTTTTTCTATAGATCTTAAACATATAGCGACAACCCCTAAAAGAGACAGTCTGTTTCCTCATAGAGCTTTTGGAGGATGTGGAGGAGGAACGGTCACCCACCTCTATCTGAGCCAAACTAGCCAGAGATTGTGTCTCATTCTTGAACTGAATACCCAATTGCTTCCCTACCTTCAAGATATCTCTACCATCTTTATCTGAGTAACCTTTTTTTTTTAATCTATCCATGTCCCACTCTGCTTCCTTCAGACAAAATTTTCCTTTTTTTGATAGCTTCTCAATTTCAGAGAAGCTAAGGACTGAAGCCTTGGCCAGCTTAGAGATCCCAGAAGAAGCCTCACCAAAGAAATGCCTACCACTTGACATGTATGATGTCTCAGCCGGAGGAAATTCTGATGGGTGCATGCCAAGGATGGAACCGCCTGAAGAAGCCCCAATCCCCGGGACAGCGCCCTTCAGCACTTCTGCCTCTAGATTTGCAGCTCTCAACGGCACCAGTGCTAGTTCTTCAGAAGATGTCAAACTAGCCCTCGGCACGGGGAAGAAATTAGGACAGAAGTTAATAGATCTGGTTGAGAAGTGGGCGGTATTGTCCAGGGCACCCACAGAAAAAAACTTGAGATTGGTCTGACTAGGTCGAGAATGGGATAAGAAGTCTTGTGGACCCGAATGGGTTACCCAAGGAGAAAAGGCAGAGCCCAAAGGGGGAGGCAGCAATTGCAGGTCTGGGCCAGACCCACTCCCAATAACATAAGCCTGGCCAACATTAGAGGCTTTAAAAGCCAACCCTTCATTAGACGATAGCTGATCAACACATGCAGAAGCTACGACAGCTGCGACTGATTTTCGGCTCAAGTCAGGAGCCATGAATTGCCCAACGCCAGCCTGAGCCACAGCAGGGATAGCCGCCCAAGCAGGACCCATATCAGCTGCAGCTAAAATTCTGCTCGAGTCACGAGCCGTGAGGTGCCCAACACCAACAGGAGCCGTAGCAGGGAAAGCCGCTGATGCGGGAACTGCTTCAGCTGTATCTGATTTTCGGCTCAAGTCAATAGCCGTGAACTGCCCAGCGTCAGCAGTAGCCGCAGCAACAGGGATAGGCACACACGCATCAGCAGGCACAGAGATAGCTGCACACGCATGCTCTTCACTGTCACCAGGTCTGAGCACAGCATGCAAACCATCGCACTCCACCGCCTGTGCAGAGATCTCGTTTGATACAGCATTTAATGTCAACCCATCAAGCTGTCCACGTGGCGCTCTTGTACCTGTAGCCGAGTCCAATTTGGACACCTCATCCTCCGGTGAAGAAGCAGAGATTTCCGGCGACGATATGGAGATATCCGCCGGTGATACCACCTCCAGAAGCCTTACTCGGTAGTTTTTCCCCTTGATGCTCACCGTGACCACCGAAGGCAGGCTTTCGCAAATTCCAAGTTCCAGCAACAGATGGAGAGCTGAACAGTCTTCCCTCCACAAATTCCGATGGTGAATCTCCAACAGGGAGCCCAATCTCCGCCCAAAAGCCTTGATTATACTTTCCGACCAGCCCTCCAAAGGGAAACCCACGCACCTGACCCAAGTGGCCCTCATTTGACATATCCTTTCTGGGTTCCATTGACCTCTGATTAAGAACAATCTAGAAACCAACTTCAAGCTTCTTGCCATCGTCTCTTCGTCGGCGAGTGTAACCAGGAAAGTGTTCTCACCAATCAGGCTGCAGTGAATAACAGAAAGTCCTTCCTCCTCCAATGCAGACACAACCTGAGCTCGCTGCATCGGCAAGAAGGGTGACACTATCACTGCATTAGCAAGCCAGTCATTGATTTGCTTTTCATCCTCTGCTTCCCCCATAAGTTCTATGACCTGCTTAGGAGTGTCAGCGATGGTCACCTTGGCCTGCTGCCAGCCAGAGTGAGAAGCTACTTCAGCCCAGCTTTTTCTATGGTTCGTCGGTTTCCGATACTTGTCGAGCACCGATTTTGCCTCACCAGGGTTCAGATCCTCCTTGATTTTAGTCCTCCCTTGTTTATGTTGATGAGTACCCCCAGTCTCCCGCCTATGGAAGATCGCCGGGTTCACCTGTATTTTCTTCCCTTCCAGAAAACTCCCATTGAGATTCACTGTGGCCTTTTCCGCATGACTGCCTCTAGCCATTCTTACGAATGCAAACGTTCTCCCTACTGCATCCTTCTTCCTCGGGACAAAAACATCGTTGATAGGACCCCATTGTGAAAAGAGATCTTGCAGCCAAAGTCGAATGGAAGATTCTGTCCAGGATGGAAGGTTTGCCACAAACAAGGTGACCGACTGATCTATTCTGCTGTCGCGCCTCTTCCTTCCCTTCTGTTGCAGCCATCCCTCCTCTCCGAAGTCCTCCAGCTCCCCACTTCCTTCTCGCCTTCCACCTGCAGACTCCAGATATCCTTCACACAATCTCTGCTCTCTCCGATCTCTCACTCTCACTCTCTCTCTTTCTCTTTCGCTCGCTCTCCCTTGCTCGCTCATGACGACTTATATAACTTTTGAACTTAGATATTCTACATGGCTCATGAGATGATCAAATGTATGTATGTTTAAGTACACTAGGAATGAGAGAAAGAAATTACTTTTACAGTTTTATTGCTAAGTTCATGTATTTTCATATGTTACATCGATAAATCATTTAAAATTTTATCATCTTTTTGGATTATAGTTACTAATATTAGGACTTTATTTTTTATTCAAAAGACTAATCTGATAGGTAGAATGACCCAATCTCATATAAGTCCTTAGTTTACTCCCCTTGTAGTCGATGTGGGACTTCTCGTTCGCATCCCAACAATCCCTGCTTAAAACAAGGATCTCCGGTGGATAGAACATCGCCATCCTAAGTCCACATGCGGTAACTTGAGACTCTGACTCTAGTACCACTGTTAGAACTGAATTTTCAACCCAAAAGACTATCCTGATAAGTGGAGCCCTGCATCCCAACAACTAATATGGGTATTAGTGATTGAATGAAATCTTTGCCGTTATAGGGTTTTTGGATTATTATTATTATGATTGTATTTCAAAATGCAAAATTTTATCATTTATTAAAAATATTAGAATAAGAAAGGTGCCCTTGTGGCTTGTTCCGGAAAAAATTGTCCCACTCAAAGGCCCTTTTGTGGCCACGTGGACCTTTAACCTCCTGTGGTTTCAATTCATTTCCCCTCCTTTTCGGCCTTTCCCGAGTCCCAACAAGTACATATAGGTCTCACTGGAGGTCGGACTAGGTGCCCCTGTTCTAGGATTTGGTCGACTTCTCAGCCTCTCTCAGGAGTATTTGCTACTCTCTCTCTACCGGCGGTATCCATGGGAACCTCGCAACAGCTGGTGGCAATCGACAGCTTCTCCTACAGATGGCTGCTGAACCTCAACAAGTCCTCTTTTGACGCCCTGGATGACGCCTACACCCACTTTGATGACACCCAGGATGAAGGCCTCGGTTGCTGCTTCATTGAAATGGACCCCAAAATGGAGAGAGCGGTTGCCGACGACCAAGATTTCTACTTCAATCTCCCCAATTCGCAGCCTCTCGCCATAGTTCATGCGGACCAGCTCTTCTCTAATGGTTTCCTCATGCCTCTGCGATTTCTGAGCACAGCCCCCAAAACGGTCGAACAAGACTCCGCCTCCTCTTCTTTTTCTTCTTCTTTTTCGGTTTCCGCTCGCGATTGCCACTTAGATTCCATATTAGCTGCTCGTCGTCATCCTTCTCTGACCCCTTCGAGTGCCTTCTACCAAAGCTGCCGGAGATCCTCCAAGCGAGTCCTCCACAAGTTACTCCGATTCCTGAGGCCTCTCTACAGGAAAGTAATGCGAGGGAGGAGATTCGCCCTGCATGAGAAAAGGGATGCATCATCATCATTGACGAGCCCAAGCAGAGTCAGTATGAATCTTGCCTTGGATTCGCAGGTTGAGAATTCCATTTGGGAGGCTGTTCTCCACTGCAAAAAATCAATGGTTGATTGATTGCCTGATTCATCTGTAATATGTTTATAATTATGTTTATTGTTACCGTTGTTATCATTATCGTTGTCAAAACAGAATATTTTCTGTTTTTTTTTTGTAAACAACAGAAGAAGATTTTTTTTTTTTAAGGTTCTCTCGCTTCCTTGTGTCCTTATTTTTGTTGTTCTTAACTTCTTATTACTATTTTACATGTCCTGGACTTGAAAACGTGAGAACAGTAAAAATGGGTAAACCTTAAATATATAAATAATTGATTAAATCAAACATTTCCATGACTCACTTCATCTTTTAAGCTCAAATCTGGTTTCCTGCTATGTGCATCCAACTTATAACTTCTATTAATCGAAATATTAAGAACATAATTACTTATCCAGTGATTTAGTTTTATGTAACAATCGAAAGTTATTAAAAATCAAAATTGGCTGCGCTGGGCCGGCCTATAATGTTTCAAATCTGAGCACAACTTGAACCTAATCTTCAAGCACGTGAGAAGCGGAGTTATTAAAAATTATAGTAAAGCGAACAGATAAACAAGCAGCAGCTCCTAGGAACTGAGACCTCATAATCAATTTGCTCGTTGACAACAAGAGTCAATGGTGAACCATGGACGATAGCCCCTTAGAAACTCATCCCAACATTTTGAGAGAGATATATGTTAGATTTCGTGGAGCCGGGTTTTTCATGAACAGTGGGTTTTTTGTCTGGATTTTCAAACGAAGTCGTTTTTCGATTGATTTTTACAAATAAAATATCAAAATTCATTTACTCTGAATTTTATGAACTCTGAGACTGATTTTAAATGAAAATGATATAGTTTTGAGATTAAAAATCGTACCCAAAAAATTTAAGAAAAATAATCTTGGCTCTTAATTCTTTAGGTACGATTTTTTAAGCCCAAAACTATACCCTTTTCACTTAAAATCAGTCATAAAGTTCATAAAATTCAGAGTATATGAATTTTGATACTTTGTTTGTAAAAATCGTTCGAGAAATAACCTCGCTTGAAAAATTCGAGTGGAAAACCATAGTTGATGAATGAAACTGCCTCGCTGTTTTGGAGTGCTACCGGCGAGCCAATCACTCCAAAACGGCGAGCCGGGTTCGTATCAAATGTGGGTTTTTTGCTCGGATTTTCAAACGAGGCCATTTCTCAACCGATTTCTACAAACAAGGTATCAAAATTCATCTACTCTGAATTTTATGAACTCCGGGACTGATTAAAGTGAAAGGGGTATAGTTTTGGGATTAAAAGTCGTATCCAAAGAATTTAAGAAAAAAATTCTTCCCTCTTAATTCTTTTGGTACAACTTTTGAAGTCCAAAACTATACCCTTTTCAATTAAAATCAGTCCTGGAGTTCATAAAATTCAGAGGAGATGAATTTTGATACCTTGTTTGTAAAAATCGGTCAAGAACCAGCCTCGTTTGAAAACCCGAGCAAAAGACCCACACCCGACTCGCCGTTTTGGAGTGGGAAGCAAAGAGAGAAGGAGAAATGGAAACAGAAAGATGGGGTGAAGAATGAAGATGAAGGTTTGGTAGAAGGTAGATCTGAACAAGGGCATGGATTGGAGGAGTATGGCATGCAGGGGTGACAAATGGAAATGACTGAGAGAAGAAGGGTGACGGCTCGCCGATTATTGTCCAAAACGGCGCTTAAAACATCCTCAATTTTTTGGCAAGTCGATTTTCCAATTACGGCGAGCCGATTTGCCATTTTGGCGAGCCGATTTCCACTGTCTTCTGTGTTTTGTTGTTAGAGTACAATAAAGTGGCTCGCGAAAGGAATCACTTATTTTCTTTTGGCCAGCCGATATAAACGGTTCACATAGCAAATGACTCGCCAAGCATATGCTTAGCGAGCCTAAAGTTTCGGTTCACACATTTCGTTTTTCTAGTACGGAAGGTGAGGGGAAAATCAAGAATCCACTGATTCTCATGTCTGATTAGACAAAAAGTCCGTGAGAGGATCACTACTCTTTATTTATTCACAATGTCTTTTTTTTTTTTAAGTATTTCATGTCAAGATCTACTTTAGCACATGATGATGAGTATGTGGAAAAAAAAAAATTATCTTATTAAAAGGTTCAAATATTAGTCTAAAATTGATACAATCAAATATTGATGTATCATAATACGTATCATATTAATAATATGCGACCATATCATTTAAAAAAATACCTTTTAGAGAAAAAGAAAAATATATCATATTAACAATATATCCTCCAATATGTATCACCTCAATGTATTTTAGCTTACTATCGACAATATGTAACTGATCAATCATATAAAATATGTATCTGTCACAATGCATGGAGAGTATAAAATGATATGTGTCATCTGATACAAGAAAGATCCTGATTTCTAAGAATAAAATCAATAAACAATGTCAATTCATTATTATGGTATTTTGTTTTCACTGCTTGAAACTCATGACAAGACCCGAGTCACCCGATGTTGAAAGATGAAAAATGGGCTTACACATTGCCAAAGATTTGGGAGATGGATCAGTGTTTTTTTTTTTTTAGTTGAAGGAAATGTTAAAAAAATTAAAGGAGGAGAAAAATAAAGGAATATATATAAAGCATAAAAATAAGCATTAATTAGATAAAAATTTGAAAACAAGCATTAAGAAAATATTATAAAGCCACATCATAGAAAAAGTCTTACCAAGGTAAGAGTAACCATGGCTAAATGTAGAATACTGCAAAGGAGACAATGAGTTGTGAGTTCTTAATAAGTATCACAATGCAATGGAAATCGCAATGGAGGTAGGATGAGAAATCATTGTTTATGCAATAGTTCACAAAAATTTATAACAATGTTCAGTGACAACTTTTTAAGGAGAAAAAAATCTCTATCTCAACTGGTTGTCTCATATTTTAGGAAGTGAAAAGTTGTAGATTTGAGCCTCCATGGGTGAGCTCACCAGTGAGAGTTTTACTTTGGGTATTCCAAAATTTCTCACACGTTAATTCAAAAAAAAAAAAAAAACCATTAAATTTTACTTTTTTTTTTTAATTTATTCGCAAGAATTCAATACAAAATATATAAATGTTGGGGTTTGAGCAAGAGTCCCACATCGGCTGTAAGGGGAAAAATCTAAGGATTTATAAGGGATGGAGTCACTCCACCTACTAAACTAGTCTTTTGGGTCGGAAATCCAATTCGTGGTATCAGAGTTAGGTCTCCAAGGAGAGGGATTGTTGGGATTCAAACGAGAGTTATACACTGGCTGTAAAGGGAAAAATCTAAAGACTTAGAAGGAATTTGATGACTCCACCTATCAAATTAATCTTTTGGACTGGAAGTCTCATCCGAACAATAAATGAATGTGCAGGAGGAGATTGTTGAAGTTTGAATGAGAGTTTCACATCGGTTGTGAAGGGAAATATTTAAAGACTTATAAGGGATTGGATCACTCCACTTATCAAACTAATTTTTTGGAATGAAAACCTATTTCAAACAATAAATGAATGTGAAAATTAATTCACAATATAATTTCTTGTAAATGAATGAGGTGGGAAGCTACTTTTCACAATTCAAGTATGTGGTACAAAACGTGCAACTTGAAAAAAAAAAAAATCTTTGAAAAAAAATCCGCCACGAATTCAAAATTCTATTTATCTAAAAAAAAAACAAATTGAAGGTAAGAAGAAAGATAAGACGCAATGGTGGTGGTGTACGGACGATGCGTGGCTTGTTGGTTGCAACAGTGACCGGTGGATTTAGCCTGCGACATGCAGCATATTGCAAGGCTCTGGTCCCCCCTTTTTCTAAAACATGAAAACCGATCTTTGCACAAAGAGAAACAACACAGTGGTGCTACAGGTTAAACTACAACGCGCTCCTCTTTGTTTGATAACAGAAAAATCCAAGAGGAAGAACAAAGAGATAGTAATCAGGGAAGAGAGGCGGTGCTTTCAGTCCTTGCCATTTCTCCCACCAATTCTTGTCCATGTCTTCTTGTCCTCCCTTTTCCATGTGACCAACTTCCTCATACCCTGACCAAAGTTTACCTCTCACTTTCCCAACCTTCATCACCTTCACACTGGTCACTAGAGCAGAGCAATGACTCTTATCCTATGCACCACCTCCATAGGAGACCCATTTCTTTCGAGTGATAATGACCGAATTCAGTGAAATTATTTTGATTGAACCAATCAAATATATTTTTAAAATATTTTAAAATTTATTCACTTTAAAATATTTTAATGGCTAAAGTTTTTAGAGATGTCTTTCTTTTTCAGAGTTTTATCAACTAAATAACTAATTAGATAATTCGTTTTGAAAATCCAATCAGTTAATGTATATAGTAGACAATTTGACTCAGGAATCAATGGTCTCACATTGGAGTCCTGTGGTCACCTAACGTCTGTAGCTTGTACAGAGCTATGTGCATCTAGGGTTTTACTCGAGAAGAGGTGAGAGTCTTAGAGTTTTCTATTATAAAAAAATGTTTATATTAGTATGATACTTTTGGATGTGCATAAGAAATTCTCTAAGTTTAAAATGACTTTCAAAAATATAATTTGATTCAAGTAAACTTTAGGGCAACAGATAATATCATATTTTCAATAGATCTAAGACCACTCTAAAGAATATACTCTACTCCAAACATGTTTGAAGTGTGCATCATAGGAGCAGAGTGCCAACATCATTAAAACTCTTTTGAATTAAAGGATATTATGAGGGGTGAAACTTGGGTCGGATTTTGGCACAATGTACATGACCGGACCTGAAAGAAAAAAATGGGTTGGGTTATACAATTTTTAAATTAGGGTTGGATCGGGTTATGGATAGCAACAACCCACATGAAATCTAGGTCGGATTGGACTAAAGAATTTAAGATGCAATCTGACCTGATTTTCATAATAAATATAATAACTAATTTGGAAACCAAAAACCCTAAATCAATTATTTTTCTTAATTATCTTTTCCTCATTCCAGATTCTCCATAAACTAAAAATTCTAGCCTTTTCAATCTCATTCCAAGAAGAAGAACCCAAAAGGACTGAAAAGGCACCCATTTTCTCATCTTCTTTCTGTTCCAATCCATTTAAATTTCAATTTTTTTGACATATTCATAATTGGTTACTCATCCCTCCCAAATTTACCCCTCATCGAAATGCAATCGTAAAGTCCACTTCACTCTATTAAATATTCATAATTGGTTACCCGCATGGCTATTTTTTTGTTTTTTTATATTTTTTTACTTATTTTTGGATCTTCTCTTTCGTATATATTTATAATTTTTTTCTAATCTCAATATTAAATAGATAAATGTGGGACCTACACTAAATTACATCCAATCAAATTTGGGTGCAATGGATTTTTTATAAAAAATGAAAATAGGTAATGATGGCAATAACAAATTTCATCCTAAATTAGTATTTACAGTTCCACCTTCCAGCATCTAATTTATGTTAAATTTATAAATGATAATTTATAGCACATTGTTATATACCAATTTTCCTGTATTAATTTAGCAAATCTTTTGCAAGGGTGAAACTTGGGTTAGGTTTTGACCAAACTTGTATAATCCGATCTAAAAATGAATGGGTGGGTTGGGTTGGGTTGAAGGAATACAACTCAATCATTTGATTGTTTCTATTGCGGTGGGCATAACAGGTCTGGTGTTATACTTTTTAAAGCCAAAGTATCGCCGGGAGACCTCCGGGAGTGTTATGAATCATTTCCATTTCACCATTCTGGGAATGGAACTATTCGATTTACATTTGGGGACTTAATTTTTCTTTTATTTTTTTCAATACTCTTGACTGTATGAGAAGACTAGCCAAGAAGAGGAATCTCAGAAATTTTTTCTCTGTAGAAAAAATTGGTTTGTCCTCTCTAGATAAAACTGGTTTGTTCTCTGAACTCTTTCACTTAGTTTAAAAAAACTGGTTTTTTCCCACTTAAAGAAAACACCCTCAAAAGGGATAACTGCTTAGAATTGTGTAACTCCTGTGAATTGCAGATAACAATTTGAAAAATGTCTGCTGACCTTAATAGACCCCTTCCTGGAGTTCAAGATTCGGAGATTTGATTGTTTCTATTGCGGTGGTCATAACAGGTCTGGTTTTGTCAAACCCTGATCCGACAGGTGGGCCTGGAACACGAGTGATTTTTTTTTTTTTTTTAAACTAAACTAACTCAAGAATTCTAACTGGGCCGGATCAACGATTAGGCCCAAAAGTCACACATGATCCCAATATGTGGACTCAAACATATACCATAAGTCTATCTAAAAGAGACATCAACACAAACACATAATTCCGATCAACGAATCATTATTACAACATTATTAGAGTAACTACGGAACACATGCTAGTTTAGTACATTGCATCAATACAAATTAAGTACCACACACGGTACTTTATATAAGCAACGGTTCAAAGAACCAAAAAGCAAAGATAAGGGAATTCCCCTCAGTGGGAATCCCAAAGCAACGCCGCAGCTTATCCATTCTAAGCTTCATATGGAGGGTTCTCCTCCTCGGGTACATCTCCTGAAAGGTGAGTGGGGTGAGCTAACTAGCCCAGTGAAGGAAATATAATAGTGCAGTTTAAGTAAACATCAAATTAGTAAATAATCAACATTTGCAATATAATATCTCATGCTTGACAATCAATATCAAGTATAATCTTATCATTACTGCATAACTGTTGTCATCCAATGTTACACCTACATACTACGCTGAGACCATCGTATTAAGTCCCTACACGGTCAAATACATCCTTACAAGTACATCTTCGGCCCTCACATGGCCGATACTGACACTCCTCAAGTCAGCAACTGTCGACACCCTTGGTCCAGTAGACGTAAAACATCTCACACACATAGCCGATATTGGTTTAATAGCCAAAGACACGTGAAAGCAGTATTACATAATTCATATGATCAACATCATAGCATTCATAATCATCATAAGCACTTCATATAACAATGCATCATGTCTAGGCACATGAGTAGGTTCATCAAGTTTGAAACCACTCATTGCTCAAGATCCATTTTATAAAAACCTGATTACACCTACTGCAAAGTTAAGTTCCCTCACCAAAAATGTGTGGTATCGCGGTCTATGTTCAACAAGTAAACAAGTGCACAATCAATAATAGGTCAACATATATAGCATCCAAATGTATACATACAAGTAGTATTTCATAGCCATACTTGTTTTCCCAAAAATCTCCATGGTGAATGGAATTGAGTCTCACACTTGGTTTCTAACCATTTTAGGTTACAATAATCCATAATATAGTAATAGTAAAGTGCTCAGTCCAAAACTCATATTGTCTTCTGGGCATGACCAGATTGACTTATTGAGTTAGGTGTAGATACTCAGATCACTTCTCGGTTGTCTTCTGGATAAGACCAAATTTGACATGTTGAGTAAGGCCTCGAGGTCACTCAGTGCCCGACAAATATAGTCAGCCTGGATGTGAAAACAATAGTATATACACTATAGTATTAAGAGAAGAGTGTTAGTACATTTTTGAATTATTAAGGGCATAAACATCACATTAAAACTTAGCACCCAATCATGCATCACTAATCAATCAAGATTTCACATTAAAAAAAATGGGTTCCTCGGAACATGCCTTGCAACCAGTTACTGTGGCTTCGGATCATTCGAACCACTGTCTAAACTAGTCACAGACTTCGGAACTTAGGTCTGTCTTCGGACCGTCCGAAGATCAGGTCTCGGATCGTCCGAAGGTCCTTTCGAACCGAAAAATCAGAAAAACAGGTCTCGGTGGGTCTGTGTGTCTCGGATCATGCCGAGTGAAGCTCGGATCGTCTGAGAGGGGTTCGGTCCTTCCGAACACAGCTCGGAACATCCGGAGCAGAAAAGCTAGCTTAGGACGCTTCGGGACTTCGGGCTGAAGCTCGGAACGTCCAAAGATCACTCTCGAACCGTCCGAAGGGTGTTACCCTCAGACCGTCCGAAGCACAACTCTCGGACCGTCGGAGAGTCATCTTCCTCCACTGTTTGTAACAGCAGACAGTGACCCTGAAATAGGGAGTGAAATACGAATCCAGAAACAGTGGGTTTCCTGGATTCATTTTTCACATCCAACCGGTTAGATGGACTCCTCAGTGAGTCCTCTTTCCATAGGGAGTGGTTTGGAATTTTAAAACTTAACAGGCCATCGGATTTTAAAAAGAAAACCATACTGGTACAAGAAATTCCACATTTTTCCTTAAACTTCAAATCTGTTTTACACACTCAAAACTTGGCCAAAATCATTTTTTCTTGATTCTAAACCGATTGAAATTTAAAGAGGAACACAGTGGTTACTTCACTTGAGTTCCAGGGTTGAAAAATCCAACTTTTGAAAAATCTTCCTTCTAAGATTACGGTGAAGAAAACTGGAAAAAACAGAGGCAAAGAAGGGAAAGGATCGGCTGGAAAATCACGGCCGAAAGAGATGGGATTTCTCTGGGAGTTTAAACCAGCTGATCTGAGGATGATTTTATAGAAAATCTGGGCAATCGGTGGAGGCCAGGTGGGAGCTGCATGCAACTGTTGCCGACATCCCTAACAGTAACAGCACTATTTGGGCGTTGGTTGTAGATAAGTCCTCCACAAAAACTGGTTTTGCCAAAAGGCCCTTATTTGATAAAAAATTGATTTTCAATTTAAAACAATACTTTTAAGGCTTGAAATTTTTAATCCAACTTGAAAGAGAAGTTGGGTTTTAAGAACTCTAATCACCATAAAAATTTAGAGATTTAAAACTCATAAAAAACCATAGATTTAAATAAAAATCATAATTTAACACTATTTACTTAATTTAACTTGTATTAAATAAAACGATTTAAAGTCCTCATTTTTAGGGTTTGAAAGAATAAGCTAGACCATACTAACATGGTTTATCATACTATACTTGTTTCAAATTTTTCATTTCCAAAACCATTTAAAAATATTTATTTCTCTCTTTCGGATTTTGACGGGTAGTTTTAAATACTATTTTCTGAAAATAAAATTATTTTAAAATCAGAAATAGGAATCCTTTATTAAGGAGAATAATATCATCCAATAATAATTACATAATAATACAATTTATAAAATAATAATAATAAGTGGCAAATTACCATTTTGCTCCTCCAGCTGGATCACTGAGCTTTCGAGCTCAGATTGGGCTATACCTGGGCTTTTCACAAAGCCCTAATCGTAATCTTCAAGATTAACGGGTCTAAGAAGAATTTATTAAGCTAAACTCACTTAATTTGGATCAGAGTATTATAGATTTTATACTTTTTAAAGCCAAAGTATCTCTAGAGTTTCTTTATGATGCCATGTTCTGTATTCTTGCTGTTCTACCTCATAGTGTCTCTCATTTTTACTTGTAATGACTGTCGGGAGACCTCCGGGAGTGTTACTAATCATTTTCGTTTCACTATTCTTGGCATGGAACTATTCGATTTACATTTAGGGACTTAATTTTTCTTTTATTTTTTTCAATACTCTTGACTGTATGAGAAGACTAGCCAAGAAGAGGAATCTCAGAAATTTTTTCTCTGTAGAAAAAACTGGTTTGTCCTCTCTAGATAAAACTGGTTTGTTCTCTGAAATCTTTCACTCAGTTAAAAAAAAAACTGGTTTTTTCCCACTTAAAGAAAACACCCTCAAAAGGGATAACTGCTCAGAATCGTGTAACTCCTGGGAATTGCAGTTAACAATTTGAAAAATGTGTGCTGAACTTAACAGACCCCTTCTTGGAGTTCAAGATTCGGAGATTCGATTCTATTGCGGTGGTCATAACAAGTCTAGTTTTATACTTTTTAAAGCCAAAGTATCTTCAGAATTTCTTTATGATGTCATGTCATGTGTTCTTGTTGTTCTAGCTCACAGCTTAATACGCATTCGCCCTATATAAATACTTTAAATTTTTATGAATACTTGTTATTATGATTTAATTAATAATTATGTTGTTAATTATTAAGATAGAATTAGATTTGATTTCCAATGTTAAAGATAGGATTAGATTTGATTTCCACCTTATTTACATTATCTTACTATATTTGAATTTGATAATGTATTTGATTTCTCTTATAAATAAATGGTCTCTTTCTTCTTTAGAGAGAGACACCAGACCATTTTATTATTTCACATGACATCAGAGCAGTTTGATCCTAGGGTCCTGACTCAGATTCAACAATTTCTCCTCTCCCTCTACTGGTAACATTTTTTCGGCAGAGGGAGGAGCCATAGATCACAACCCACTGATGTTCTTCCGCTTCTCTTCTCAATTTTCATTTTTTTATGGACGCTCACCACCTACAGCCACTCTGTAGCCCGACGTCGTCTCCAACAAATCTTCGCAGCCAGCGCTGCCACCTCATCTAATTCTTGCAGCCAGTCAGTGCGCTGCTAATTCATCTATGCAGTCAAAGATGAAGTCAGTCAGTGCACTGCCAATTCATCTATGTAGCCAATCAATGTGTTGCCAATTTATCGTTGCAGTCCTGCACGCTTATATTTTCTCTGTTCAGTCAATGTGCCATTTTTCGACGTTTTCCAAGCTTCACGTTCTTTCCCACTCTTCAGCTTGGGGGGCGTGTTAAGATAGGATTAGATTTGATTTCCAATTTTTAAGATAGGATTAGATTTGATTTCCAATTTTAAAGATAGGATTAGATTTGATTTCCACCTTATCTACATTATCTTAATATATTTGAATTTGATGATGTATTTGATTTCTCCTATAAATAAATAGTCTCTCCTTTAGAGAGAGACACCAAGCCATTTTATTATTTCACGTTAATCAATAAAAAATATTTATTTGTATTTTGTTTGTATTTTTTCTCAAATGTTAAATGGGTGAAAATATAATTTCTATTAGGAAAGAAGAATTTTGTTTATTTACAATTATATCCTTACCCCTTATTTACCAAAAAAGGCCAATAAAGGCTAGCCTCCTATTACCCTTACATTCTCGTCATCCAAACAAAGCCTAAGTGTTTTAAAAACTAACCAAATAGTATGCTTCGACTTGGTATAAAAAAAAAAATTAATGGTGTATGATGTATAACACTATAATTTTTAAAGATCAAAACCATAAATCTAAAATGTTAAATATAGTATAATTTTACAGACATTATATTCACATAGTTTCCTACACATTTTATTTAATTATCGACCTCCCAGTCACTTCTTAGGCTATTTTACTTATAAACTCATTTTATTATAATAAAATTGATGCCTCACGCGACATACTACTATTATACAAGCCATCAACTGACACGTTTTAAGCCACGAACGACCAAAACGTTCGTCCATAGTTAATTGCATAAAACTCAGTCCTACATGATCTTACATCAACTAAATGATATGCGGCATTTATAGGGGTTCAGTTGCTTTATTAAATAAATTGAGGTTGATTTTTTATGTTTATTTTATTTATTAAATTTTAAAGGAATTTATATAATCTTTATCGAATTTTAACAAGTATATGAAAAATGAAAAATATTGTAAGTTATGATATATAGAAGTCCTTGTTAAGATTTGCTGAAATTCTAAATATGTAGAGTTAACTTGGAAGGCCCTGAGATTACAGGCCCCAACGTGTGGGTTCATTGTGGGCCCACTGTGTTGTGGCTTATAGGCAACATATTGGTCGACATGGGTCAATTCGTAACATTGATCTGAGTACCTATGGTAAAAAAGGCATAAATTTGCCATATGTACTTGGATTGAGGTGATTTTAGAAGCGCTGGAAAGAGGATTCAGAGATTTACGCAAAATGAATAGAGATTTTAGATTATTTAAGAGTCGAAAATTGAGAAAAAGAAAATAACTCAAAATGGCCATTATTTAGGATAAAATTAACAGAAAATTACTAAACTTTATTTTCTACGTTTCTGAATTTTTTCCACATTTTTTCAAATTTTTTTTTTCAATTTCATAACTTCAAAATCACATTTTAATATCTAAATTCCCCAAAATAATGATAAAATCTCATAGAAATGAAGCGTAGAATTTTCTTGATTTTCTGTATGTTTTTGAAAAAAAAAATCGAAGGAGAGAGAATGCATAAGTGTACTGTACTTAGATGGGCCTTGGAATTGACCCAATACGCAGACTTCCCAAGCCCACTCTGCTAACTAACTAGCCCAACCCAATACAGATATTGTCGGACTCTCAAACCCAACTTAGCACGTCTAAGGAACAGTGGAACACACATTAGGTCCCAAACCCAGAAAGTAAAAAAAAAAAAAAAAAGACCTGATTATCCAGAGGTGACCCGGGAAGCCTCACCAGAGTATATCAGCTAGCCAACAAAGGCAAACTTTAGTCAAGCCCAACAGCCCACACTGCGCTAGCCCCATGAACATATTAGATCAAGGTAGTTCCGGCCCTGAAATCTCAGGAGTCCTAGACACAGTGCATCAGTGGGGGACCTAGACCCTGAGAGCAGTGAAAATGGGAGCCCTACAGCCCATTGATGACATTGGGGGCCGCCGCTAAAGCCAAGGCCGACCCTGGACCAAGGAACCAACCAAGAACCCATCTCAACTCTGGTGGCACATGTTGAACCCTTCTTGTGCATTTGATCCATCAAATAGAATCTCCACACCTTAGCCCTAAAATTTTCCGTAGTTACATTTGATTCTGTGTGTAACCTATAAAAGAACAACATACTCTTTACTTTAGAAAGAGAGGTGTTCCCTTGTACATTATTGAGGCCCAATAACATAATCCTTAGACATTTTTATCATTTTTTTATTTCATTTCACAGATTTTTCTCTCTATAGCATCATATCCATTACTCCCTTTTGCAATAAATAGCTAACCATCTTCCTATCTTGTTATCAGTTGTTTATTTTTAATATCTTAATTGTGTCGCTTTTCAAAAGGCCCAACAATCACTTTACAAAAGCACAAGAAAGGTTGTCTAAACTCTAAAGCTCCACAAGTAGAGAGGTTGTTAATTATTAATTTTCCACCTCCTAGCTTTAATTTTCAATCTTGGAATTTTGATTTGCCATAGCCTGTTTCATAAGGGATATAATGATTGGTTTAGGAGTTTCTCTATCATCTTCTTAAAGATGCGGTCCTTATTAATACCGGTCCTTAAAATCTCAGGGGCCTCAGGTGCAGTGCATTGGTAGAAGGCCTAGGCCCTGAGAGAATTGCAAGTGGGAGTCCTACAGCCCGTTGGTCACATTGGGGGACCCTAGGCAGGCGGCCTAGTTGGCCTAAAGCCATGGCCAGCACTGGTCCTTATAGGCTCAAGTGAAACGTTAAATGCTCATTCAAGTTGTGACTTGGGCTGGGCTTAACCTGATATTATACAAAAAAATCTGAAAAAAATTGGCTTGGATACCTTGGCTCAGATTGATTCCATTCCGCAGCCCAAGATTACAAGTACAAAATTGAAATTGGGCTAGTTCGAGCCCAATGCTATGAAAGCTTGGTCCTAGCCTGAAAGCGTGAATTTGAACAAGTATTCATACGATATTAGCATCTCCACTTTATTTAATTATTATTATATACAAATATAAATTTCATTAAATATATTGATATTTTTATAAAACATATTTAACCCGTAACTCATTTTGGGCCTGGAAAAACATGGATTCAAATAAATATAGAGAGAGCTTAAATAGTGTTTTAAAAAAAAAATTGGTTAGGTTGAGTTTGAATATGAGAACTCTTAACCCAATTTAATCAGTTTTTTTTTTATCACGTCAAGTTAATTTAAAATTTCACAATATCTATGATTTGAACTCATTTTTTTAAAATTAAGTCAGATCAAATTTATAAGTTTAGATGAAAATTGCCATTCTACTCCACCAGTGGCTTACAAATATAAATGGTATGGCCAACTATATAGCTCATTTTAATTTATGGTTTGGGATATAATTTCAAAGTCTTTTTCCTTGTGATAAGGTGAAGAACCAACAATTTGGATTGGATTTAAAGTGCAAATTTTTTCTTATAAAAATGAGGGTTATTCCACACAAAACATGAGTTGGAAAAGCCTATGGTTGAGAAAAAATAATTATTTATTATTTTTGGTAGAAAACATTTTATTTTTCAAATAAAATCTTACTAAAAGGTAAAAATGGAATCAAAATGTATATTGGTACTTTTTCTTAAAGAAAACATCGATGACTGGATCAATTTTACCCTCTAATTTATCGTTAAATTGAAAAATGAAAAAGCAAAATGAGAAATTTATCAATTTAGTACAATAAATTAAAAGGCACAATAATCTCCATATTTTTTAAAGAAAAAGTTTCGGCGCAGAAATCAATTCTCATATAAAGTGAAACCTGTAGTTAGCATTCGACAGATGACAATTTTGATATATTGTAACGCCAAGCCCCTTCTCACTATGCTTAGCCGAAAATCAGAGTCTAATTTTTTTTTTTTTAAATAAAGAGTGACAAAGGGCACGGGGCGTCACGACTTGAGTTAAGTCTGAGCTTCCAAAGTCCGGCCCTTAACTGGCCAACCCTACGTGTGCATAGAACTAAGTCCACGAGAACGGTTCACATGTAGAAAGTAAGCTTGCGGAATATAAACTCAAAGCGGAGTTATAATAGAATCTATCATACCAATTTTAGATAGTAAGGAAGTTACATCACTTAATTAATAAAATACCTTAAAATTAGAATGTCCAAGATAAAGTCCAAACCATAGCAAGTAATCTAAATTATTACAGTCTAACGAGCTAAGTTACTTAAATTACATTTCCAAAATAAAACTTAAGTAAATAGAGTAGCTTGCTCCTCCAAGCTCCTACGCTTGGCTCCCATCATGTCCTTCATTTCCTGCGTCATCATCTAAGGGCGTTAGACAATGCGCCCAGTAGGTACTCCGAATAGGGTCAACATATGGATTAGTGATAACAAAACACATATGTAATAATATAGCAAAACCATGCAATCAATGCCATGCCATGGGTGTCTTATGTCATGAGTCCCACCCATCATCCATACCATCATTATACAATGCCCCCCTTTATGGAAAGAGCACATCAAGGTATCATAAACACTTAGTATCCCTCTTGATGGAAAAACCTCATCAAGGAATCACAACACATAGTATCCCCATGTATGTTTATCGGTCGCCCCGACAGAGCATGAACTCCGGTTTCATTTCATCCCTCCCATGCTATGCATGAGATGTAAGTGCAATATGTCATATAATAATATTGCAAACCATAGCATTAAATCCCATCTTAAAACATGTCATTTAATTACCAAAATAAATCAAGTAAAACATTCATATACACATAATCCATAGCTTACAATGAGGTAGGAATCCTACCAAATACCAACTAATGTTCCTTTGTTTTTCCGTCCAAGAATTCGGTCACTAATCGCGCACCGCTTGCGAGGTCTCATTACCTTATTACACATCAACAAATTAAACCCACGTTATAACCATGCCTAAGTCCATTACTCATACCTTAGTGGGGTTCGGCCATACACCATGGTCGAACCTTACCCACTTGATTTCGGGACCCATTTTAATCTTTAGATTATTTTAGTCATATGAATCTAAACCAGCCACCCTTTGCTTCATTAACCAACACATAAGGTCATCATAAAAGTCCCTAAGTCCATAACCATCCTCCATGGGGTTTGGCCATACACCATGGTTGAACCAATGGTTCTTCATTTTTGGCCATATTTACATTTTTGCCACTCCTCCTTTCCATGGTTAATCACCTCTTCCATTCATGCATATCTATGTCCATAACTGATCTATAAGTATGGATCCATCAATGACTCATTAACTATGACATAAAAATCATTATAAATCAGCCATTTCCTTAACTTAATACCCATTCATTTAAACATATATAGAGTCATACTTAACTCATGAAATGACTCATAAAATGGGTCATGGGGTTCGGCCATACACTATGGCCAAACCCATGATGTTATTTTCCTCATTTTTCTTAGATCTTTATCACATTTTAGATCCACAACAAGGTCCCTTCTTGAGGGGGGATTTCAATCATACATTTAGATCATCACTTTTGATCAACATTAAGTACATTTTGAGTCCATTGAAGCCACCAACATTCCCTCATCATTTTCCATCTTTTTCACCCATTAAAGTCACTAATACACCTCCATAGGGTTCGGCCATACACCATGGCCAAACCCATGGTTCATGGTTCATCTTTATTTGTAACATTTAAGACCATAAATATTCATTAACACTTCTCCATGGTTTCCCTCACTTAACCCCTTTAAAATTTACTATCATTTAACCATTCAAAAACCCTAAAGCCATTAACCAATCATTCTATGGTTTTCATCATTTAAACCCATGGAGAAATACTTAATATCCTTCTATGGGTTCGGCCATACAAACCCTGTGGTTTATTATTTCCTCAACAATCACATTTCCATGCTTTGTTACTTGATGGTTCTCATACAAGAAACCCTAGGGTTTGGCCATGCAAAGGCCAAACCATACATCTTGATCCTTCACCATATTTTTGACATGCATGAGGTCCTTTCCACATCTTCATAATGGTTAGGGTTTGGCCATTACGATCCTCGAACCTTTTTTATCATGCATGCATTCATAACCCATATACATACGTAGTATCTTTATTTGTTCCATTATTCATAGCCTACCTTACCCATTAGGGTTTGTCCATTTCTCATCCCCTTCCTTGGATGGATTTTTGATCCATGGCCCATGATACTTTGGCCACCATTTAATCCAAGAAAAATGGATTTTCCATGGTCTCCTTTTAACCCTTAAAATTAAAATCTTGTTTGAGGACACTTACCAATCCCGCGGCTCTTCCGGTTTCCTTTTGCTCCTCTTGGATCCTTAGCCTTCCTTTTTCCTCTTCTCCTTGATGTTCAGCCAATGGGTGAGCTTGATCCAATGAAATCTCCAAGGGCTGGTTCGGCCAAGATGGAGATAGGTTTGAGAGAGGGAAAGGAGGAGAGAATGGAAAAATACACTAAGTCTTTGGTCTTGAGAGTGTGGTTGGCCAAGCTTAGAACTTCTTGTTTTTCTTCTAAGTCTTTTCTTCTTCTTGGTCTTGGAAGAGAGGGGGGGACGGCTAGGAGAGGGAGGGAGAGAGGGAGAGAGAGTGAGATGGAAACCCTAGATTTTTCCATCTTGTTTTGGGTTGCTTGGGTTAGACTTCATCACCTCCCCTTTTGCCCAATCATGGTCCATGCATGCCCTTAATCTTAGGCCTCTTGTCTAGCATACCACTCTTATACATGGTTTTGGGCTTGGTGGTTTAGTGATTTGGGTGAGGTGGAACCACCACCTCACAATGGGCTAATGCATGCCCTAGCATGCCGCTATCTTATGGATCTTTGTCTAACCATGGAGGGTGCATGCCCTCCACATGGCACTCTAAACCCCTCCATGGCCAACGGTTTTGTATGGTTTGGATGAGGTGGCACCCCCACCTCTTTCTTGGCCAAGGCATGCTCTCTATCTAGGCTTTTGGTCTAGCCAAGGGGGAAGCATGCCCTCCATGTGGCACTCCAAATCAGCCAACAATTTTGGTGGTCTTAGCTTGGTGGTTTGGGTGGTTTCTATGAGATGAAACCACCCATTTGACTCACCCATTTCCTAGGTGACTCACCCCCATTGAACTCACCCCATTTATTTAATTAATTTGATTTGTAACTTAGGTCATTTAATTACATAATTTAATTCCATTTATTTCTCTTAATTTCTCCATGAATCCACCCAAGTCAACCATGGTGGCCGGCCCCACTAATGTCTTAGCCCACCGGCCACCTCACTTGATGAGGTGGAGGTGGGTCCCACTTGATCATGCCACCTTGGTTTATTCAAGATTAACTTAGGTGATTTAAATTAATTAATTCAACTCAACTTACTTTGATCCCCCTTAATTCACCTTGAAAACCCATAGGTTGACCATAGTGGTCGGCCCCACCTATGTCTTGGTCCACACGCCACCTCACTTGATGAGGTGGAGTTGGACCCCACTAGGACCGTAACACTTGGATAATTTCAATTTAACTTAGGTGATTTTAATCACTTCAATCGATTCCATCTACTTGGATCATCATTGGGCCCATGGCCCAATTAAATCCACTTCCTACCCATTTACCCTGATGCTCAAACCATCTTGACCCATTGGGTCCTAAATGGGTATTTGACCCAATTGACCATCATTGACCCAATTAATTGGAAATAATTCAATCCATGGTCCATTGGACCATACTTGGGCCATTGTCCCAAATTTTGATCCATTTAACATCCATTCCATCAAAATTCTTAATTTCAACCATTAAAATAAATAATAGCCATCATATATATTGATTTAAAAATCTGAGCTATTACATATATTTATCACTCAAATTAAATCCAATTTATTAAAAAATAAATTAAAATACATGGATAATCCATTTGATAAGCGAATAAAAATTATTGAAAATTTTGAAAGGTAAATGATTGGATCAATTCAAAACATATTAAAAAGTAGAGTTTATAATAATTCAGCTCATTTACAAATTGAGTTGGGCAACTAACTCACTGAATCACTGCGAGTTCTATGCCCCCCTGCCTTCACCCTTCTCAATGGTTACATGCATGGGTGCGTATCTTGGGAAGACACACTTTTCCGTTCCTGGGTTTCCTCTGATCTATCTCCCATCGCCCAGACAGCAAGAAATGAAATCGTCTGAATGAACTTTCCGAGTTCTTTTCACTGCCAATATAAAAAACCCAGCCTTCAACCCTACTGTCATTCATATTCAGATCTACCGAGGCAAATTCTGGAGGCATTTCCTAAATCAGTACTTCACATTCTTTTACGAGTTTGCGTGTAACGTCGATTTGGTGGATCTCGACTGAATCCAGGGTTACTTTATGGAGAAGTTGAGATCGAGATCTTAAACGACGAATACGGCATTAGAAAGTAGGTTAACGGAATGATGTGGAACACTATAGCTACTTTCAAAGAAAACCTGTCTCAGATCGCTCTTGATGTCCAGGACGCTGCTGAAGAGCTTGAGACATATGGGTCTATCTCTGGAGATGATGTTTCATCCACCGATCGCCGGGTATCTCACCGATTTGCGCAATCAAAGTCCCCTCAGCACCCTCTAACCCCAAATGGCATTGATTCTGGTTTCAAGGCCGAGGTATGTTCCATCCACGGGCATTTTGCTAAAATTCTGCTCACCGTGTTCATTGCAAGTATTTGAATTTGATATCCAATGTATTAATTTTTCCGGGGCTTCTGATTTCGGCAGGCATATGTAATTTACTGATTCACTCTTTGTTATTTGAGGGCCTATTTTTGTAATCTCGATTTCTTAGGTGGAATTGGAGCTTTTTCTATTGAGGAATTTGTAAAATTTCCCAAAGAGTTCCATGCTCAGTGAAAGTGGAATTGTAGGGTGGGAATTACGAAATCACATAGAACTCCAATTTCCATGATGCATATTTGAAAATGTTATTTCAGAAATCCAAATCCTGAATCACTTTTGAGCCTGTTTGGGAGCATGGAGTTTCTAGGTTTAATTGGAATTTCATGGATTTTGCAAAATTTCCCCCAAAAATTCCATGTTTTGTGGAATTGGAAAGCCAGGGTTGAAATTGTGATAACTTGTACAATTCAATTCCACATTTCTAGGGGATTTGCAAATTTTTATTTGAAAGTGTTATTTGCAATTTTAAAGCTTGAATTCAACTGCCCTTAAACAATATGTGGGAGTTACGAAATCCTTTTACTTAGGTCTAGCAAATCACTTAACTAAAATCTAAAGAAATAGAAACAAAGGAAATAAGCAAAAGGGCATCTCACATATATGGACAACTCGGATGTCTGAACATGTAATTATAGTGCCACACTTCCAAGTTATGGGTTGGGCCATTGGTCGTCTTTGAGATGATTCTTGGGGTTGATATGTTATTTGCTTGATTTGTGAAGGTCCAGTTCATCAAACACAGAGTTGACAAATTGCTAAGAAGATGCACTTAATTTGCTGTACTTTGTCTGTTGCAATTTTTTTTTTGCTGTACTTTGTGACAAAGATCATGTTCAAGATTTGATTTTGAATGGCCAGGACATTTTCTCATCTTGACTATGTTCTCATCATCCATTGAATGGTCATTATTATTATTATTCCTTTTTGAATTTTTTGATGGTTACTGAATATTTTGGTAATGGAAAAGACACACAATCACAACAAAAGCTAGAAAAAGGAGAAAATTACCCCACTAGCTCAAGCATAGAGTAGGGATACCCACACACCCCCAACCAAACTAAAGACAAATACCCATATCACTGGAGATACCTCATCAAACTTCCATCAATTAAAAACTGTGCCCAAGCTCTACACGGATCTGACTCCAATGTGCACCCGAATTCCTTCAGGTTTGTTGGCAAGTTATATCCTTGTATTTCACCTGATAAGTGACTGCATCCATTAAAAACTGTGCCCAAGTTCTACTCAGATCTGACTCCAATGTGCACCCAAATTCCTTCAGGTTTGTTGGCTAGTTATATCCTTGTATTTCACCTGATAAGTGACTAGTGTCTCTGTCTCCAAGTTGTCAAGAAAACGTGGTTGTCCCTTTATTTCCAAGGGCCTAAAGGATTGCCAGAGCCATCTTCCACATAATTTAGAATGTAAGATCTGCAAAAAAAACAACAATGAATGAAATAACTTATTCATGGTCTCGAGCACCATCCGTTTAACATTTGGAAGGCCCAAGAAGAAGTACACATTTTTGAAACAAAAGAGCAATGGGTAAGCAAGTGCTTCACTCTTTCCATCTCTCAATGATTGATAATTTTTCGTTAGCTCTGGCTCATGAATAAGCAAGTGCTGAACATGTTCTGTGTATCCAAGATAAAGGTGACAGCCATTAACATTATTCACTGGTACTGGCCCAATTTGTCCCTGATATTTACTTTCCAGTCCTTCATTCCTACGAAGGCTCAGAATCAGGGGAGGATCATAGTTTTAAATATCAGCCAGTCTGTATGAGTTCCATCTAGATGAGCTGATTGTCAACAGGGTATGATGACATTACTTTGAACTGATGAACTGGTTTTTATTTAGTAGTCTTGGGTCGTACATATTTGAGTTGATCTACACATTGTATGCCCTTGGTCATATGTGTATGAGTTGATTTATTTTTTCTTAAAATGGTCGCTTAATTTATTGAAAGGACAGAAGCTGCGCACGAGTAGGATATAGACAATAAAATGCTAAAAACACAGTAATTGAGTTGATTGTACACTAGATGGTACTTAGTTCTTTGTACCTTGAAATGATCTTATTAAAAATTCCCTGTAGTAACCATTTTCTCCTTGGAAAAATATGGCTTTATGTGACCCATTCGTTTTTATTGTAGATGGAGAGATACAAATCAGAAATTCAGAGGCTTCAAGCGTCTGAGGCTGAAATCAAGGCTTTATCTGTAAACTATGCAGCTATATTAAAAGAGAAGGAGGTATGAAAATGATTTTGGACATTTTCTCATTAATGTAACTTAGTTATTTGATAATTCTGTTAGGTAATGAAGAGTATAAAATAAGAAAAGCTTGTAAGAATTCTAGATTGCTGCCTGTATCTTTTTGTTGCATTATCCTATTAACCATTTCCAAAGCAGAAATATAGGTTTGAAAACTTATTAGTTATTAGAGTTCTTCTAATAAAATAGTTTATTGAAGAAAGAAAGCAAAAATTGCGTTATACTTGTAAGGAGTTTATACAGTATCAGAGAAGAAAGGTTTAACTGTTTAAGGTTTAGGTTCATGTGCCTTGAAATAAACAACACTCCATATCAACACATTCCGCCAATGAACAAATATTGGTTCCCATTCAAAATCATGTTTATGATTCTGATCATTGATGAGGGCATCTGCACACACCAAAATGTTGAATTAGTACTTAGATCCTACAAAAGTGCATAAGTTTTTGATCTTGGAAGATGAGGCTCTTTAAGGAGTCTAAAGGGACCTAGAATGGTGAATTAGAATGCCCATATCATAGATATATGGGTTAAGGCCCAATTGAAGGTGCTTTGGACTTACTTTGGCTTACATTGGAGGCCCATTTGGTTGGTGCAAGGGAGAGTGACGATTTGAGAAGAGAGCATAAGCTTGCCACATCTTAAATCTTCTCTCTTCGGAAACAAAATATTAAAGGATTTTTTTTATTGTTATTCAAAATAATGATGCAATAAGGACACTTGTGCAAAGGAGATGGAATTGTATTTTTTTTTTTTTTTTTAAGGTTGGAATGGTTTGGAAAGGGAGGTAGAATTAGTACTAAATCCTACAAAGTTTTTGATCGTGGAAGATGAGGCTCTTTAAGGAGTCAAAAGGGACCTAGAATGGTGAATTAGAATGCCTATATCATAGATACATGGGTTACGGCCCAATTGACGGTGCTTTGGACTTACTTTGGCTTACATTGGAGGTCCATTTGGTTGGTGCAAGGGAGAGTGACGATTTGAGAAGAGAGCATAAGCTTGCCACATCTTAAATCTTCTCTCTTTGGAAACAAAATATTAAAGGATTTTTTTTATTGTTATTCAAAATAATTATGTAATAAGGACACTTGTCCAAAGTTGAGAAAATAAATTCGATTGAATCAAGTTGATTTGTGTGAGATCTGAGGATTTCATCACAAATTCTAGGTGAATTTTAAATTTGAGATTTTCTCAACTTTTGAGCCTGAATTTGATATTAACCATAGGTCCAATTATTGATGGGTTTAAAATTTTCATCTCTCAAAGTGTAGCTAAGAATTCATGTTTTGGAGACTTAGACTGTATTAGTTGGCGATCAGAGCCTCGATCCTGCTTTAACTTGTTGTTTGGGACACCTTCTATTTTTTTTTGAAGACCAAGGTGTCTAGGCCTCTTAGAGCGCTTGACTAGTCCTTGGGGCATGTGCAAACCTCCCTATCCACACGCATCGGGTAAAACTACTAGGGAGTAGCCCTTTGGGGGAGTGAGAATTGAATTCAAGACCTCCCACTTGAAAAGGTGGGTTTTTGGTCATCACTCCAACCCCATTGGGTTTTTTTCCCTGTTTCAGACAAAAATAAGGATTTTTTTGGCAACCATTGGGTTTAGGACACCTTCTATTTTCAGCAATCGTTGTGTCTAAAAAGTATCTAATATTCTGGTAACTTGCTAAAAGTAAAAAAAATTATTTTTAGAAACTGCTATTTTTCGCAAGCGGCATTCCTTTCTTTTCAAGGAGATAGGATCTCTCTATTTCTGGAAGACAATTCTCGGACGTTGTGTTTGAAGGTACTCCGTTCGTCAATGGAGAGAGGTAGACCTAGACAAAATCCGGAAGGTACACTAGAAGATTAAGAAAACAAGGATGAGATCATTGCAGACTTGTGGAGATAATTGCAAGAAGCTCTAGCAAGGATTGAGAACCAGGGGAAGGGTAGCTGTAGAACTCCATCTGAGGGTTCTAACTCTTCCAAAGATGAATGTGGACTTCATATAGATGAGGAATGTCCATCAACATCCTATTCTTATCTATTTCTTTGAATGCATGTGAAGACGAAGTCTATTTAGATCAGTCACTACCACCAATCTATGACGAAGAGACCATTTGTGTTGATGTTCAAGATGCACAAGATGATTTATGCAAGTGTATTGAAGATGTTGATCATGATTCGTCCATAGCAAAGTTTACTATGACAACAGATTTGATATATTCTTCGTCTGTTATAGAAATGGGAGAAGAAGATTGTATGCCTATGTTGAATCTTCAAGAAAGCAGAATTGATCAAGGTATGCAGATAATTCTGCTTGATACTGAGCAGTCTTCTTTTTTGTTTGTTTGGGAGGCTGTATTTTTGCAAGAACGTGTTGATGTAGAAGCATATGTGGATCCAATTTGGGAAGACTTTCTTCAACAGTCTTTGCGTCATAATGAGCTTCAACAATCTTTTCGATTAAAGAAGACTCAAGTCACCTACAGCAGTCTAAACATCTTACCTTCACATTTTCGACACAGTTTCATTTGCAAAAGAAAGGGTGAAAAAGAAAACGTAAGAGTCTATAGGAGGAGGCAAACTCGAGGACAAGTTTTCTCCAAGTGGGCAGAATGATGAGGGCATCCGAACGTACTAAAATGTTGAATTAGCACTTAGATCCTACGAAGTTTTTTATTGGACCTTGAAATTTTGATTCCTATAACTCATTGATTTTTTATGACCAATCTCACAAAATTATGATGATTAGATTGAGGAGTTTTCATTTAATTATCCTATCCATTAAGACCGCTATTAATCTAAATTAACCATGTAGGGCTTAACTCATGTCACTTTTGCAACATCCGTAAAAAAATCAAGATCCTAACCTCCTACTTATGCTTCACTTTGAAAGAGTGAGACTTGAGGAGAACGGTGGCTAAGTTAATAAGGGTATTTTGGTGAATTGGTAGGTAGTTAACGGTAGAAATGGAAAAGCTTCCTTTCACCATTAGTCAAAGGGGGTCTTTGAGACTTTTGTAGCAATTTAGGAGGTTTTTTAATATTTCAAAAACATAGGTTGTTGGTTAGAATTAATTGAAAACTTAGGAGGTTTTTTAGAATTTTCCCTTTTTTTAATAAGGACGGTTGTTTTGTTATATTGTTATAATATTCATGGCCTATTGTGTGTTATATTGTTACAATATTTGTGAACTTATGTAGCTCTTGATATTTATTTATTTTGCTTGTCTTGGCAGGAATCACTTTCTAGATTGAATGAAGAAAATGGATCAATGAGGAAAATGTTGGAGGGAATGAATGCAGTTGGACATGCATCAAAAAATGAAAGGCTTAGAATGACTAATAACTCAAAGACGATGAAAGTAATCTCCTTCTCTCTCTTCATCTCACTAATCCTATTACCAATCGTCACAAAAGTTTATAGTTTCCATGCATGTAGTGGGATTCCTACAAATTGGACCCACACTCTTCTTGCGATATATGCCATATAAGCTCCTTTTCTTTAACACTTTGAAGGTATTCTTCTACCTGTTGCTGGCTTCTATCTCCATTTTGAAGCCTTAGTAGTCAAATCTAAATAAATGACGGTCTAGTCTCTTGCGAAGCTTCTCAATCCCCTAAACTTCACCCTCTCTCCACTTAAACGACAACCCACTACCATAAAGGACAAAGAAGAAACCAATTTACCTACAACACACCTCTTCAATTGTTTTATATTCTCACCAATGTCCCCATCAGAAATCTCCATCACTTGAACCCTAAATTTTTCCTAATTGCTCAAATCTAGTTTACCAGTCGCCTCCTCCCTTTTTAGTCGTCAGGCGAAAGACATACCTAGACCTCTAGTAGCCAATGGGCCCCATTATTAGGAAATTCTTCTCCCCAATAGGTTTCACCCCTTCCCTTTGATCAATCATGTCACCCCAGTTCTCTTCCCAATTTCCAAATCTGACATCCCACCATGGTTTCTCTCATATTTCTCTTTTCGCACCAACCAAGGTTTCAATGGTTCATCTTGCCTTGATTCAACCTCATTCTTACAAAGGCAAAGAGTTCTCCCCTAGCATTCCGTTTTTGAGAGGCACCTGAAATAAGTAATTGTTTCAACGGAACCTTAGAGAATGAGCATTAATACACGGTCAAGTCATTAATTACTTTCTATTCGTTATTATCTTTATTACCAAATCAAATGACCAGGACCGGATAGTTAAAAGAAAAGAATAAAGCTGCTTTTAGGAATCATTAAATCCTGTAAATGATTATTCTATTCTAATGTATCGGGGAAATTGTTTGGGATGCAAGAATCCAATAATTCTCTGTGGTGGAACAAAATATCTCTCATTTCCACTAGTTGTGAGGAGAAGAGTTGCAATAAGTTTTCAAACCAGAAGAGGTCTTTAAGTATTTCTAACTTCCAATTTTCTTGATACCCCCTCCTTTTTCCCCATGGAATTTGGGTCCTCTCTTTCTAACGAACAATGGGAAGGGTCTTCTCCGGCAAATGATCCTTTTTGTTCCTATTTAGTCCCCATCGTTTCAATTTTTTTTTTCGATTTCTACATTTGTTTCGTCCTCACTCCCTTTCTTCTGTTTTTTGAGCAGTAACAAAGTGATATTATTATTAAAGAAAAATATTCAGTATAAGAAAAAAGGTCTAAAAGGTATAGACCCTTTCTTCTGTTTTTAAAGTTTCTTTTAGTTTCTTAGTTAGGAAAGGTGAAGGTATTCTGCCTAAATAGTATGTAGATGATAAATAGAAAATATTGAACATTCGAGACAAAAAATTCTCAATTCTGACACAATGTACTTATTAGACCTAATAAGTGTATTGAATCTAATTGAATGATTTCACTGTATCCAGAATGATATCAATCCAACCCATTTCATGAATAAAATGTGACCAATTAGCCAACCAACAAAAGTACTTGTTACAAATAACATATAAATGTTGACTAATTTGATTAACATTGAACTTGGTGAAACGAAATGGTTGAATAATGAATAATTGAGAAATGAAATTATTCAAGAATATTGATTGAATGCTGAAATTACGTAGGTTAGTTGATCCATAATATATAAAAAAATGTGTGTGATTCTTCTAGAAGAAATAAAACAAAAGATATGGTAGAACTAGTACAGTTATTGTATAAGGTCTACCCACTGCACTTTTGGGATGAAGAAGTGGGGAGATTCTCCACAAAGAGTTTGAGATCTTCCTACAACCTCGTGCTGATGAAGATATGGATCACCTATTCCCCACCAAAACCCCTCTTTTCTCTCAAACTCCATGCTTTCTTACAGAAAACCTGTTGTGCAAGAATTTAAAAATTGTATTGAAGAAAGCTGTGTATGTAAAGACCTACAATTGTTATAGGCGTAATAGTTGCCACAACTTATAAAACAAAACTATGTTGAATTTTGAGCAAGCTGTAGATCATTTTCTTCATTTGTCTTTCAAAAGAACATTTTCTTCATTGATGTGGTCATAGCAGATAATTTGCCCCTACTCCCACCCCTATCATCATAGTTGATTTAATCGTCACCATCATTTGGAAGTTCAATAATTTATGTCAAACCATTAATAGCCCTATGCAAATCTGTACTTTAGTTTCTCAAATTGGCCCTTTTGAATTTGTAGGATGATAACCTAGCTCCATCTTATCAGCTGATGCTCGAATGAGCACATCATTTTTGCAACACTACCACCATTCTTACCACAACTGTGCAGAGTATACTCTTGGACTAGAAGCCATCCCATTAATTGCTTTTGACTAGTTTTAGGAAATAACAAAAACCACAATCCCATGAATCCATATATAATTAAAAAATGAAAGGTATGTGAGTATGTCCAAAGCCCTAGTCCTATAAGGTGTTTTATTTTTGTTTTGTTCATATAGGAATGAAAGGACCATTTGTATCGATCATTTTTTTAAATAATAGTAGTAATGATAATAATAATTAATGTATACTTAAAAAATAAATAGAATACTATAGATACAAGAAATGTCTATTTCTTTCTATATTTGAAAGTAGCAATGGCATAGATTTGTGCCACTTGCTCTTGCATATTACATATCTAGATTAAAACCGCAATAAAATACACACCTAGCAAGAATAGGTTTTTTTCTAGTTTTGAAAAATAGTTATTTTTTAAAATACACTTTAAGACCAAACACAAAGCTAGCAAAAATGAGAAAATAATATTCTTCATTTGTGCTTGCATGTATTGCATGTTATAGATCAATGTTTAAGACCATATAATTGAAGTTTTTTAATTCAAATTCTTTTATGTTTATATATATATATATATATATATATAATATTTTTTTTTTTTGAGACCCAGGGAAACTTCGAGCCCACCTCGGTGGTCTGTAGTCATGTTGCCAAGGTGTGCTTACGCCTCGTCCTCCTAAAACCCTGGGGGGGACACCCCACACCCACATGTTTATATAATAATTGAAGATCAATGTATTGCATGTTCTTTTTTAGTCAAGTGGGATGCCTGGATACCTTGGTCTTCAAAAAAAAAAAAAAAATTAAAAATTTAAAATCCTATAAATGCAAAAATAAATTGCACAAAAGTAATAATAAAATATTCTTCCAAATTTATCTAGATTGGTTTTAGTGTTTAAATGTTGGTGTAACCTACAATTTGGTAGCATTTTTTTTTGGTCTTATTTGAAAAGTGGGAAAATGGCAAGATTTGGTAAAAAATGGAGGAAACTAGGAAAATTCTACAAAACATGCAAAGTCCTTCCTTTTCTGTGTTTTGGTATTTCCCCTTCCTTACGAAGTTCCCTAACATCTTCTTGGAGGAAAAGAACAAACTCTATCACCTCTAAGGTGGTGGTTCTAATCAATATGTACTTTTAATTTGCTCAAATCCCTTCCAAGTCTAGTCACCCTCCTTAAATCTCCCTTAGAGTAGTAGTTTTTTCAGGTGGGGAAGAGAATATCTCATCTATCTAAGGTCAACTTTATGAGTTCTTCTCCAATTAACCTTATGATAAATCATACTATTAGTCACTCTACAGTCTGACATGTCTTTTTCTGTCCTTTTCCTCCATGTTTTTAAAGGTTGCCCTCTCCTCCTAATACTTTTGAATTTTCATTCATAGCCTCTCAATTCTATGCACTGGGTTGTGTTTGGTCTTCTATTGACATAACCAAACCACCTCAAACAATTTTCTCCCAATTTGTCATCTATTGGAGTTATCTTTAAGATGTTTTCACTTCGTTCTTTTCTAACTCTATCCTTTAGAGTTAAACCACTCATATACCTGCTTAACAAATTGCATTGCAGATTTTTTGACGAAAGTTGGTGTTATCTACAAACACCGGCTTTGGAACTTTTTCCTATTGCCAAACTTGGGAGTTAGGGGTTTTGTTGTGGGGGTGGTACTTCTTGTACTTTTACTTGCTGTATTTTCTTTCTCTTGCTTTATTTTGGTTCTTATTTTTATTGTTGTTCTTTGTCGATCTGAGTATATTCCTCCTATACTCAAGTCCCTCCTTTGTACCCCTCTTATTTTAATGGAATTTAGCAGTTAATGTTTCAAAAAAGAGTTAAACTACTCATCCAGCGTAGCATACACATCTCTGCTCTCTTAACTTTGTTTATTTTGTTTATTGCCCTATACTTTACTCCATAAAGCGTTGTAGATCTAATAATTGTTTTATAAAATCGTCCTTTTAGGTGAAGGGGGACTCTATTATCACATAAGACCCCGCTAGCTTGTTTACATTTTGCTTACCCTACTCCTATCTTATTCGTTATATCTAAGTCGAAACCCTGTTGAGATTCTATCATAGAGCCCAAGTATCTAAACTTATCATAATGTCCAACAAAGTCGTTTCCTATTTTTACCGAGGTGCCTTTATTTTTATCTAACCCACTGAAGTTCCATTCCATATATTTTGTTTTAGTTCTACGAATTCTCAAACCATTTAATTTCAATTTTCTCCTTCACAAATCTAGCCTTGCATTGATTTGTTGTTCGTCTCTCACTAATACTATATCATCTGCAAAAAGCATACACTATGACACTTCATCTTGGATTCCAGATGTTAAGTCGTTCATGATTAGCGCAAACATGTATGGGCTTAAGCAGGTCTTTGATAGAGTCCTCCTAGAATGGGGAGCTTCGTTGTCTCACCTCAATGATTCTAACATTAGTGGTTACACCCTCATACATATCTTGAATAATCTCAACATAGTCGCTGGGGGTGTATTTATTTCTCAGGATTCTCCAAATTAGTTTCCTTGGTACTCTATCATAGGCATTTTCTAGGACAATAAAAGTCATATAAAGATTTTTCCTCTTCTCCTTAAATTTCTCTACAAGTTATCTTAGAATAAAAATAGCTTTTGTTGTTGACCTACCCAGCATAAACTCAAGTTGATTTTCAGATATATTTGACTCTTCTCTTAGGCGACTCTCTATTACCTTTTTCCAAAGTTCATTATTGTGTGACTCATGAGTTTGATTGTTCTGTATTTGATACAACTTTGAATATCTTCTTTGTTTTTACAAAAAAATGGACTATTGTGCTATTGCGCTACTCATCATGCATCTTTTTTTAGGCTAAAATTTTGTTAAATAATCGAGTCAACCAACACCTAAAATGGACCAAACTTCAATTGCGATGCCATCTGGTTCTAACGCTCTATTCTTCTTCATTTTTTCCAAAGCTTGATTCATTTCTTCTTTTTTTATTTTGTTAACCATCCTCTCATTTTTCTCTCTTTCCATATTACCTCCATCTTCAAATTGAGTGTTCAACAAGTCATTAAAGTAGCTTTCCCACCTTTTTCTAATTTTTTTGTCTTTCACTAAAACTCTTTGGTTATCGTTCTTAATGCATCGCACATTGTTGAGACCTCTACTTTTATTCTCCTGCAACTTTGCAAGCGTTATAAATTCTTTTCTCCTCTTCTTACATTTCCAATCTAGGATACAAATCATCAAAGTGTAATAATTGAAAAGACTCGAATTGAACTTGGCAACTGGAGCAAATCTTTCAAGATATTCAATGCTATATATCTAACTTAACCCTTTAAATTGGACCAGCCTTATGCTGAGCAATAAAATGATCCTACTTGTGACTATGAGAAAAAAACCCATTTAGATCTAGTTGTAACCTTTTGTGGTGGTAAAGAGGCCATTTCTCTAGTATGATTCGTCTATAGGACAACCATTTTTTCTTCCATGCTAGCCTTCAAGGATGGATGGGGAAAAGTGATATTCATCCTTTTTAGGAATGTGAATATTACAAAGGGAGGCAATAACTGACTTATAAGAGGGTGAAAGGTTATGATATTAAACAAATGTCAATTGGATAGTTAGTACAATTACTATGAGAAAAAACCCATTTATATCTAGTTGTAACCTTTTGTGGTGGTAAAGAGGCCATTTCTCTGGTATGATTTGTCTATAGGACAACCAGTTTTTCTTCCAATCTAGCCTTCAAGGATGGATGGTGAAAAGTGATATTCACCCAGGATGGATGGTGAAAAGTGATATTCACCCTTTTAGGAGTGTGAATATTACAGAGGGAGGCAATAACTGACTTATAAGAGGATGAAAGGCTATGATATTAAACAAATGTCAATTGGATAGTTAGTACAATTACTTTTGTCTCTGTGAAATGCAATAGGTGATTTAATAGAATGGGATGTCTTCCATGTAGGTCAAGGTTACCTTCTTTTAAGTGAAATTTACCCTTGAACTTGATGGCATTTGATTCTTGATACATTATTCTCGAGGAAAAATAAATGTCATTTTAGGATATCCGACTCTTGATCAATTGCATTGCTCTTTGTAGTTCATCCTCAATAGGGCAGTTGTTGACACCTAAAAATGCCTTATATCATGTTCTACATGATCTGGGTCTCCACAAGTGTTTATCAACCCTTAGAAATCTAATGAAATCCGTGAAAGATCATGTCAGTTTGGACTTTCTATAGTTTGGTGCATTGAAAGGAGGTCCTTTTAAGATGTGATCTATGACATATCTAAAGTGCGGGAGATGATTTGGAAGAAGCAGATTGTTGATCCAATTTTTGGCTATAAAGATACAATACATGGCCTATTCATGATGGTCATACAATCATAACAATGGCACCTTATGAAAGATCCTTGAATTGCTTTCCTCATGTAACTTACAGATCATTGATTAACTAATTAGGTCAAAAGATACAGGGTACAGCCCATCTATGATGATCAAACAACTGCAACTTGGTCACCATCTTAAAGGTCCTTGAAATTGCTTCCTAATGCAATTTAATGACTCTCCCGATGAAAAGGTTACTATAGACAGTGCAATTACATATGTATCCACTTTGTGTTCACTTGGGGCTCGCATCTTGATCTTAAAAACCCCAAATTTGGTATCATCATGTAGGCCATCAAGTTTGCTTTGCAATGCAAGAAATGTAGGTCAAGTCAGAGATTAGGTGGAGAAAATATGGGGAATAAAAGGATAATTTCAAATAGAAAAGAAAGGGGGAAAATATAAGATACGGTATATGCAGCAACCTAGGCTCTTGGCTGCATGTAAAGAAAGCCCAATATGCAGCCAACCCTATCTCATATTAAAAAATTGAATAGAAATTTCATATTTCTGGAATTTCAAGTTTTCATACTTGAAATTTGTGTCTACACCTATGCTTGTATGTCTATATTCTTTTTAATAATGAAAGTGTCTTGTATGATTTTTTTTTCCTCTTGTTTTTTAATGGGCAATAATACATGCTTGTCTTAGTTCTGCTTGAGTTGTTGATTTTATTATAAGAATCATGATCCCCCTTTTGAAAATTTAATTGAGGTTTTCATCAGTCAAACCTGTTCTACCATGGGGTGATTTTTTAGATGTCCTTATTTATGGAATTTTCACAGGTCACTGGTGACAAATTCTCCAGTAGGCTGCCAAAGTATACACCTGAAATAAGTGCGTCTCCGTCTCAAAATCTGGGACGAAAAGATATTTTTCCCAGCCCAGAGGCATCTAGCAATGGCAGCGTGGAGGTCACTTGGCTTGACGGGAATCAACGGAAAGCAGTACTGGAACCTGTGAATTCATTGAGAGATGAGAAGGTACCAGCAAATTCCTTCTTTCCTTCTCACCCTTCTTTGATTTAATATGATTTAGATGTCACTGATAAATGGACAAGAGGACTCATCGGTTTGATGACAAATTAAATATACTTGCCATAAATCTCTAGAAAGTGTTAGGTATCAAACTTGGAATGTTAACCCGCATGGGCAGAATTGTATTTTGAAAATTGAAGATATTCTCGACCAAATCTGTTTCTTTTTGGAGATCTGGGCCTCTATAGACGATTTCAACTTGTAGAAATTTTTTAGCCCACTGCCATTGCTAAATGACCGTAATTAAAGTTAATAATTGCCTCTCTTAACTCCTTGGTCCCTCTATCTAAAAGTGCTTGGAGCATTGTTATTGGGATTACATTAAAGGCTACCCCTTTTTTTCAGAAATGGATTTGTCCCACAACTTCTACTCTTGCAGATTAAACAGTGGCATGTCATGTTGTGATTCTTGTTCGAACACAAAAATACCTTTGCTGAAATTTGTACTTCACCCTCCTCTCTTCTTCACCAACTCCTGAACTCTCTCGATCCCCCTCCAAACACCATACTGAAATTTGTACTTCACCCTTCTCTCTTCTTCACCAACTCATGAACTCTCTCAATCCTCCTCCAAACACCATAAGCCAAACATGTGAACATGAGATTTGTTTGGCAGCTCATTCATTGATAGAATGAGAATGGTTTCTGCTCTTATTATTCAGAATGCAAACAATGCCTCATTTTCATCAAAACTCAGGAAGGCAGCAAAAACTATGATAGAAATTTATTCATGAAGGCCATTCTGTGCCTACCTAATTCCAACTTTTTGAGAATTGTTTCCTTTCCAGCAGTTTCCATCATTCTGAATACCAATAGCCCTTGGAAACTTCATATCCATCAATTACTTCTTTGTTCTACCTCAAAAGCACACCATACAGGAATTTAAGGATCTGAATTGATCATCTTCCATCATTCCAAATTCCAAGGAAGTCATGCAAAGGAAGCCCAAATCATTAAAAAGGATAAATTGGTATTTTTTAATTTTTTATTTAACAGGGTCTAAAGTGGTAGTTGTTCTATTCTTACAAGTTGTTTTGGCTTTAGTTTCGTGAAGTTTATTGGTGAAATTCTTTCATTCTTCTCTGTGACATGCTTTGTTGAAAACCATGAGTATTTTCCATGATTTCTGTTTCATGTTGTTGTCACTTTCTTTAGAAGACATGTATTTATCTCTTGATATTAGGAGAAGAAGGGCACTATTCCATTGAACATGTGCATCATCCATCACCAACCCTACCCTAAGCAGAACCTTTAAGATCTTTCATGTCTTATCAAAATTGTTTTTTCCATTTTGATTCTCATAGAAATTCTTTTATCTTTGTCCATGATGGACAAATTTGATGTGAAATAATGTCTTGTAGGAGCTTGCAGACTTGTTTGAAGAGAATAAAAAAGCTTTGGCCATACTACACACTAATCATGAGTCAGAAATGAGACAGCTGAGGGTGGAATTGGATAAAGAACATGAGAATTTAGTGAATGTAACGATGCTGTTGCAAGGTAGTGTTTTTGTAATATGAATATCCAAGTTTGTACTAGTATTTAAATCTGACTCTAATTGGATCTACTTTTTGTAGCGCAACAAAAGTTGAATGAATCATCTCAAAAGGACCTCCATGCTCTGAAGATGGATAAGGACAAAGTAAGTTGTAGCTAAGAGTTGCTAAGCTAAATAGCTCGTTCAACAGTCTACCCTATCAATGTTTAATTCTTCCTCTTATGTTTGCATCAGTTAAAATTAGACTATAGTGGAATTCCAGATATACCGCTCTTGTTCATTATTTCTTGGAATCAAAATATGCAGTAAATGTCTAGTTTGACTTGGTTAGATCACCATCATGCCTTCACCCGTTATAAACTTTAAATTATACCAAAGTGGAGCCCTATCTGCTATGGTCTCAAATGTTTAAACTCATTCTTTCATTGGTAAATAATAAAAAGTTTTTTAATCGGTTGGAAATATTAAATATTTAAAGTATATATTTTGTAATTTGGTTCCTATTCGGTTTGAGCTGTTCCCGTCTTTATTACTCTAAATGGAAATGAATGTTGTCAAATGTCCTTTTGTTTGATTGTCTTCCTTTTTTCTTGGCTCAATAATCTTACATCTGTACAAATTCTAGATAGTAAATTATATTAGATTTGGTTATAAAAAAATATTCACATCTTTTTATGTATTAATGACTTGTATGATATTCGGTGCTCTTTTGCATTTGGTATTTGATAATGATATAACTTTTCTTTCCCTTTACATGATATATGAAGGATATGAATTCAAAGTTGACATTTAACTATCAACAATAATTACTAATTAGTATGTTGATATAGAATGTATAGTGCTCTTGCATGGCACCATAATATTTTGCATCATTGCATGTGTGTATAATATTTTAGCGTGTACAAAGTTAAGACATGTGTACATTAGGAGCCCCCAAGCAAGGATTTTTTTTTGAATGGTTACAAAAAAAATTTAAATAAAAAGAAACAAAAAAACATAGCATGTATAGTTGATATAGAATGTATAGAGCTCTTGCATGGCACCATAATATTTTGCATCATTTCATGTGTATATAATATTTTAGCATGTATAGTTGATATAGAATGTATAGAGCTCTTGCATGGCACCATAATATTTTGCATCATTTCATGTGTATATAATATTTTAGCATGCGTGTACAAAGTAAAGACATGTGTACATTAGAATCCCCCAATCAAGGGATTTTTTTTGAATGGTTTCGATTTTTTTTAAATAAAAAGAAACAAAAACATAGAAAAGAACATACAATTGGTTCTATAGAAAAGCACTTAAAACACATCCTAGTATATTCAAACCCCAAACTATCCTACAACCAATAGTTGACTCCTACTCTTTCTTCTTTTTTTCTTTTTCTTTTTAGTCCCACACACTTTAGAAAGCCACTGAAGGACAATCTCTGCATGATCCTTTTTAACAATTCAACCAAATTAGAAAGATCTTCTGGATATGTTTCCCTTTTTCTAATATCTCCTAAACCTTAAACACATTTCTTAATACCTTTAGAATTAATTGAGCCCTAACTACATCATCTGGATAATCCCCTTTCATCTTCAAACCTTGTCCCACGATGAGATCAAACTTCTTCATGTCCTTTTTTTTTTTTTGCGATAACTTCTTCATGTCCTTTTGGCCCAAAATACTATCTGACCCTGCAACCCAAAGCCCATCGTGGTCGCGATTCCATCTAGCTCGGGAGAGCCATTCAACAGAAGCCCAATTAAAGAGGGGAGGACCAAGTCTCTCCTTTGCTCAACAACGCATGTCCCCAAAGGGGTCCCACTTTCTTTCGTTGTAATACCCCTGGACCCTTGATCCTTCAAAGAAACCCACTGAGAGTCCTCTTTCAAGAGAGTGGGACCTCACATGTCTTCTTTCTCCTCCCCAATCCTATCCACTCAATCTCCGCTCGCGGCTGAAGAATTTCATTCCCACTACAAAATGGGAGCCCTACACCCTTGATGCCACGTGTCGAACCCTCCTCTATCTTCGCCACAGCCACTTCTCTATCCCTTGATACTCGTCGTTACAGGAAGCAATTATCTCTATTTGCACTATCTGGAGCCTGTGGTGGGAACGTAACAACAGATTGTTCAAAGATACTGCTGAATCTAGTGTGGCCGTTGCTAGACGTGGCTTCACCAAGTGCGCATCGTGGACTGCTTCACTTCCGGAATTCAGAAATATCTCAATGTCAGACATATTGCATGCCTGGGAAAAATGTGCTAGTCTTACCTGAGTTCATAGGTCTCTAAGTTGTTGCCAATTTGTTGGCCTTTCCAATGATTCTACTGTTTTTTTTTCTTGCTTTTTATCTTGTATCTGCATATCTGGTGCCTTTATTCTATTAATATATGAACCATTTCAAAAAAAAAGATAACAAACTATAATGGGTACCTGGCATGCCCCTTAGCATTAAGGGCAGCTGGATGCTCTCTAGCACCACTCCAATACCAATATTATCAGCATCATAGTCCACTAGGAAGATAACTAGTATTGATGCTCTAGTCAATTCTTCTTCAAACGCCTGGACACTTTTATCATCTGTCTTGGTATAAACAAAAGGATTATTTATTAAACTAGTCATCGTCCATGATTTGTGCTGAAATTTCTATTCAAGTGTCAGTGGAAACTTGCCAATCAATGGAAACTTTGCACACAATGGATTGAATTAGTAGATCTGTCTATTGCTGTTTTGACGTTGTCATCAACCCAGTGTTAGTAGGCACATAGTTATTATTGAGAAAAGCCTATAGAACAACTGGAATGTGTTAAGTGTCCACTGCCACAGCGTTGTGTGTTTTACTCGACTTTCAAAAAGGGGAAAAATAATGCACTCACATTTTTTACCCTTTCTGATATTTGTATATACTTCTATTCAGAATTTTGTGCGTTCTTGTCATGTAGTTTAGTACTATACTGTTATTAGTTGTGCGGAAAAAGGGGAAAATTATCTTGTTATGTGCAATTCTCTCTTTACATGTGATCATGTGCATTTGTTGTATTTGCAGCTGTTGTGTTTTCCTTTACATTGCGAACTTGTTAGTTTCTCATGGAGAAATTTTCTAGCTCGAATTTGTTCAGAGACCATTGGAATCATTAAGTTTATTGTCCCCTCCATTCTTATGAAGTTGTGCACCATGTGACTTTTGTTATCATGGACACTTCTGGAATGTATTTGAAGTGTCTCTTCCATTTTCCTTTCATGTCTGTATATGATACTTAAGGCTTGCAAACTGTAGATTTCTGTGGAGATGAAAGGATTGCGCAAGGAATTGGATGAGAAAATATCAGAAATAAAGCGATTGCAATCAGAGTTGACCAGAATAGCCCTGGAAGAAGAAGTAGATGCACCTGCGGAGAATTTAAGAAGTGTTATCACAGCATTAGAGAAGGAGAATACCAATCTCAAGGTTGATACTTATCCTGTATGAAGTATGCCTTTATATCCATGATAGTTGTTGGTCTTACTTGTAGAAGTTGCTTTCCTAACTCCTCATGGGAATGCATCCCCTCAGCTCCAATTTTGGATGTTACTGATTATGGATATTGCATTTTGACAACTATCTGTTCTGCTATGTCCTTATTTTTGTAGAGAGAGAAGGGTGATCTCGTGAATGCTTTGAAACTGTTTGAGCAGCGCAAACCTGATGAAGTTTATATAAATGACTCAGATGCTTCACATAATCCTTCAAATAAATCCAATGAGGTACTTTCCTCATGACTTCTCTATTGGATACTTTTCTTGATACATGTCTAGAAAGGAATTTTTTCCCCAATGGCCCTTCAAATATTCTGATTTCTGTGTGATTGCCAACTGTAGAAAGTGTTTAGATAGACGCATTTGTAAGGTAGGAGTTGTAAGTAGAGGTCCTTCGACATGATTTTTTTCTGTGTAATATTTTTTTGAGCGGTAATAAAGAAGATATTATTAATAAAGAGAAGACTTTTAGTACATGAAAGAAAATGTGGGGTCTAAAAGGTTTAGATCCAAATATCTAATCTAAATATATCTTAATATTTAATTAGTAATTACTAATTAAATATATCTAATCTAAATATATCTTAACAATTAGGAGGTTATGTAGGCGTGGCAGAGTCACCTTTATACAGATAGGTCGGTCTGCGAATAGTGTTGCAGATTTCTTAGCTAAGGTTGGAGTGCAGAAGCAAAGACTGGCATTAGAGATTTTCTAATCTCAGGCTATTTTGGGTGTATGGGTTTTGGGTTTTGTACATTTTCTTTTCACTTATGTTTTACCTTTGGAGCAATGTATTTATGCTCCTCTTGCTTAGTCTCTTTGTTTCTTTTTTTAGCCTTGTATAACCCTCTTATACTGCAACTTCCTCTTTTGTACTTTCTTACTTTAATTAATGAAATTATCTACCACTGTTTCAAAAAAAATACCCTCCTTCAAAAAGATACAACCACACAAAATGCATGAGACATCTGCTTCTTAAGGTGTGATGCCCTAATGCTTCAAGGCACATTTTGTTAAGATTTTACCTCTCAATGCACACCACTAGAAAACTTGAACCCTTGCTGGGCTTTGTTTCTTTATGCTATTCTCCAAGGTGGTTTATGGGAATCCCTAGACAAAATACCTTCCCAAACTATAGCCTTTACCCAGAAATCTCTTGATGAATAATCCCCAATATAAAACCTCTCATCTCATCTCTAAAAATAGGCATATCTCCAAGCAATGCCCTCACCTCCAAGTCCTCTTCTGCCCATGCCGTTAGATTCCTTCTAAAGGGTACATACCTATTCACCCTCTCCCCAACCACCTCATAACAATCTTGTACCTTAGCCTTCTTATCCCCAGCCACTTGATACAAACTAGGATGAACCACTTTCAGAGATTTATCGCCTACCTACAATGTCGTTCCAAAAGAAAACCTAATCCTCTTTACCTATCAACAACCTAAGACCCCTAAGACCATCACAAAAAACCTTACCCACCCTTCCCCTCCCCTAATTATACAGATAGGTCTAATGACTCTAGATCCTTCTTACTCTCCTTGTCCCCTGTAGCCTATTCCCTACCCCCTACTTGGCAACGAAAATCTCTCCACAATTTATTCCTTTCTTTTCCAAACCTCCATAACCATTTGAATGATGCTTCTCCTTCAGAATTGTTATCTATAGGGTGGTTGGGTGCTTGCCATGAAGCTCATAGGTATTATTTGCAATTAGAGATATCATGATTAGGTTGTTCTTTTGCAAGGTGCTTTATATGGATCTTTTGTGGTTGTAACTCCAAGAAAACTTAAAATCACATGAGTTTGCTCATGCCTTAAATTTCACTCGAATTAGAGTATTTTTTTATATTTATGACGAAGAACCCCAAGACCCCCGAATTAGAGTAATATTCATTTCTTGTTTGGGAGCATGTAAAAAATGTTACTGACTAAATTGAACAATTCAATCTTGGATACATTGCACCGAGTCATGGAGGTTTTGGAGGCATGTGAACATGTTTGCACCAGTTTGTGAGGTAAAAGGCACTCAAAAGCATTTAGAGAAACATAAATGGGTGCAAAAGCTGCCCTATATTCTCATTCAAAAATAATTAATGAAATTAATCATTTTGGATGGACATGTCAATCATTGGGCTTCTTGATGTTAGCATATTTGACAAACACTATTAATTGTTGGACAAATATTATTAATTATTGTTTTACCGATGCCAACACATGTTTATGGATTTTATCGTGTTACTATATTTGTAAGAAATATTGGGTATATCTTGCTTCTGTCTCCATTTATGCAGGAACCATGAACTAGATAATTAATGCGATATACTTCATTAATGGAACACCATGTGAGAGGAGCTTGTGGTTTGTGCCTTCCCATTGAATAATGTGATTCTCTATATTTGTTCACTTGAATTCATGTTTTGACCTTGAAGGCTTATACATCTGCAAATATGCCCGGGAAAGAACTGCCACTGTCTGAACTGAAGTTGGATAAAGCTTTAAATGATGCCTGCAGAGAAAGGGACAAAGCATTGCAAGAATTGGCCCGACTCAAGCAGCACTTGTTAGATAAGGTAGCCATTTAAGTTTCAAATCATAACAATGCATTGCTACATAAGCATAACATTAGAAATGCATGATACGTGTCATGTCACTTTTATTACAAATATGAAACTCTTTAGACTTTTTCTAATGAATATTTCACTTCGTCTTGCGTATATATATTATTTGAATTTTTTTTTGTGTCTTTCTTTTTCTTTTTTTGAGAATCTCTTAAGGTGGAGATCATATGACCAAGAGTTGTGCTTCCTATGAACAGTGAGATCTCCAGTATAAGAGAACTATACTGATCCTCTATAAAAAACAAGAATGAAAGTAAAAAAAAAAAACATAACAAATACAACTCGTACAAGTAACCAATATTTCAACATTACAAATGACCCACAAAGCCTTCAACCCTGTCCACCCCTGCACCCTTAATCCTCTCGGGGCCATTTCACATTTCTACTACATGATGGGAAACCAAGTTGTATGGGACATTCCCCTGTGCCGTAACTTGTCAGACACAGAAACAAAGGCCTTCTCAGATCTCCTCCAGTCCATATCACCCTGCAGATCCACACCAATGTGGAGGACAACATTGTTTGGTGGCCTGACATTATTGGAACTTTTTTGGTTAAGTCCTTCTACATTTGGTCGTCGATTGCTTCCAGTACAGCTATTGTCGACCCTAAATTTTGGTCTTCTAAAGCTCCCTCAAGGGCAATTAGCTTCGTTTGAACTGTTGCTTTGGGAAAAATCTCGACTCAGGACAATCTTCAGAGAAGAGGAAGAATCATGGTTAGCGCTTGCTCGCTATGTCTACAAGCATCTGAAGAGTCGAATCATCTTTTCATGCATTGCCCCTTCTCTTCCGAAGTGTGGTACTCAGTGTTTGATAAGTTTGGGGTGACTTGGGTTATGCCATCGTTGCTTGTTGAGTTGTCCTTTCCTTGGAATATTGCTTCCGTCTCTCCTAAATGCTCTTCATTGTGGCAGTTTTTTTTATTTTTTTTCCCACTATTTTGGAGCCTTTCGTAGGAACAAAATAATAGGTTGTTTAGAGATACGAGTGAGTCCACTGCCATGGTTGGAAGACATGTTTATGCTAAGTGTGCTTCTTGGGCTGCTTCGTTATAGAAATTCCATAATATTTCTATGTCTGCCATTTTGCGTGCCTGGAAAGAGTGTGTTGATCTAACTTGAGGCTTCAATGTTTAGTCTCTCTTCCAGTTATTAGTGATTGTTGTTTATATGTATTCGCACCTTTGGTGCCTTTTTTAATATTAATACATAAACCATTTCCAGAAAACCTTGTCCACCCCTACTTTTGTATAGGAAATCATTTACACCATCAGCAGACCTCCTTTTTATCATCCTTGATTTTTCATGGCTGGTTTGCTTTTTCAGATAAGAATTTTGCATTGAAACCTAGATCATGGAGTTGTAATCTTGGGAGGAACCATTATACATTAATATTAAATGAGTTTCTAGCTAACAATATCTATACTGTATGATTTAGATTTCATATTAGTCTAAGAGGTATTGCAGAACAACCAAGAGTCTGTTGTATGTGCTCTGAACTTCTTTGGCTTTGATGTATCACTTATATTATGTATGCTGAAACTATGCCTAAATTGGTGCTGAGACTTCTCAAGTTAGCTCTTTCCTTCAAACATTATGCAGTCAAATTGAAGAGGTTTCTACTGCAATATTGTCTAGGAACTTGAAGAATCAGACAAGATGGATGAAGACAGAAAAGTCATTGAGGAACTTAAAGCTACTTCTGAGTATCAAAGGGTTCAAATATTGCATTTGGAGAATGCTCTTAAACAAGCAATGTTAAGCAAAGAGGAAGCTAAAAAATTGAGTCATAATGAACTTAATGAGTCAAATGAAATTATTAATGACTTAAAAAACAAACTTGCAAGCTGCATGAGCCTCGTTGATTCAAAAAATGTTGAGCTGTTGAATCTTCAGTCTGCTCTTGGTCAGTACTATGCCGAAAGTGAAGCTAAGGTAAATCTGCTTTGGTATCTGTAGATTATCTTATAGCTCCATTTGGGATCTGCACCCTGCAATAATTTTTAGATTATGATTCTCAATTTCATTCTTGGCTTGGATGTCTTACTCTTATATAGGAACGCCTAGGAAGAGATTTGGCTGTGGCAAGAGAAGAATGTGCTAAACTGTTTGAATTGTTAAAGGTATGTATCTCACTTCTTGAACTACTTATTATTTAAATTAGGCATTTTTCGTGGAATTTTCCTCTTCTGGATGTGTTATTGAAATGTATGCTGGTTGTGCATGTGCTTTTACTTCTAAAAAGTAGGACTTTAGCTTAATCCATTTGGATTTGCCAGTTTGAATGATTTATACGTTTTATATATGATGCTTTTATTCTTTTTATTCTCTCTTTCCATTCACAGATGACAGGATGCTATTTTGCAATGCGGTTAAAGAAGTTTTTTTTTCTTTTTCGGGGGTGGGAGGGGAGGTGTAAGGCTGGGTGCAGTTAAAGTGGTCTTTACATACCTGGTATCCAGTGTAACAGTAGATCTAGGTAAGAGAGTAGTGATGGGTATTGGGATGGATAATGAAGTGGTTGAGAATTGCCCAAGGTGTTGGGGTTTGGAGTTGGTAAATCACCAATGACATTTTGGGGTCTACAGGTAGGTGCAAATCCAAGATATAAAAAGATATAGGATCTGGGGGATTTGGTGGTGGAGAAGTTTGATAAAAGACTCGGTGCATGGAGGAAAAGTTAGTTGTCTTTATGCAAGAGGATCACTATGGATTCAAACATCTTTTAGCAAATTTGCGTACATGCTATATGTCATTGTTTGAAATGCTTAAAGGCCTAGCAAATGGGTTGAAGAAGTTATAAAGAGATTTCTTATGGGATGGTTATGAGGAGAAAAGGAAATTGCATTCGTTGAAATGGGAAGATGTAGAAAAATCTGAGGGAGGAGGTTTAGGGTTGGTCAGGTTGCAGTATAGGAATTTGGCTCCTTTATGTAAATGGCCGAGGAGATGAGGCAGAAGAGTCGTTGTGGAGAAAGGTGTTATAGTGATGTGTGTGGTGGTCGATGTGGAGAAAGGTGTTATAGTGATGTGTGTGGTGGTCGTTAAGGAGGACGGGGGATGGGAGTTTAGAATCAGGTTGAGAAAGAAGGGTTTGAGGTTTTAAGAAGCATTTACAAGATTGGAAAGGGCGAAGGTGGGGTTGATAACAGTTACAGGATTACCTAAGATTCTAGTTGGGAAAGGAATTTTGTGTTGTTCGGGAAAAACTATTGGTTAGGTGATACTTGTCTAGCAAGGAGTTTTCCTAGGTTGTACAAAATGGTTTTGAATAAAGAAAGCTTTGGTGTCTCAATGCTATGGGATTTTAGGAGGATTAGTAGTGTGTTGTGTAAATTTTAGGAGCACTTTGAAGGATTGTGAGATTAAGGATTATGAAAATCTTCTTGGTGTATTAAACAACACTAGTATTTCTTGCAGTGGGAAGATAGGAATCAAGGTTGTCAAAAACAAATCGTAACGTGAATCGGTCTAGGGGTCTGAACCGTGAAACTGTGAATCGTAGAATCATAAGATTCATAACATTTTGTTCAATTCCCATAATATATAAGTAAATAGGCATACACATAAATATATGACAAAATGTACTAACTCAAAATGAAATCAAAATGCATTAGAAGTGAAGTTTTTACATTCCAAATACAAAACATCTAATATTCTAAGAATGTCATTGTCATCAATCCTCATTGTCATCAATATCATCTAAAACATGTAAGTAAGATGAAGATAAAGTGTCTCTTCCATCTTCCATATCTCTCTCACTAATTTCTTCAACGCTTTCCTCCTCTCCTTCAACTCTCTTTTGCTTTCTTGAATAAACCCCTGTTAATAGAAAAATCAAATATTTTATAAATTTTGTATTCTAAAATCTAAATATAATATACCTATTTTCAAGAGTTTAAAAGGCTTACTCATTAGGCTTACTCATTTCTTCCTCATTAAACATCTCGTCGGCTTGCAACTAAGAATTGTTTTCTGGAAAAGCTGGATCTTCTTTTTCAGTTATTCATTCATCATTAGATTCCACATCTAATAGGCAAATAGAATCATAATCTTTTTTTGAATATCTTAAAGTTTGTCTCACTTGTAATTGTAAATTGTAAATTGTATTTTACAAATATATAAGGGCATTCATCTTTTTTGCTTCTAACCTATTCCTCCTCTTTGTATGAATCTAAAAAACAATCAAAGTATCAAACATACAAGATTATTATCTCCACTTCTTAAACAAATGTTAAAAATTTGTATTATTTAATTAAAGCTAGAAATAAAACATACTTGGTCAAACACACTCCAATTTCGCTCACACCCAGTTGCACTGCAAGTTAAACTCAAAATCTTTATTGCAACACGTTGCAATTCTTTATTTTCATCACCATAATCATCCCACCAAATGGCAATAAAATATGAGATAAAAAATCAAATTTCAAATTTAAATAATAAATGAGTAAATAGTAAATAACTAAATACTAAATACTAAATACCTAGGTTGTTTTCTCTTCCTTATGGCCATCTTATCCCCAAACAATTCTTTTCCAGTTTTGAAATTATGCAATTGTTCATCAATCTTAATCCTCTCATCCATGTCTATAGCCAACTTATCAAGGCATTGATACAACCCCCTTTTAATTTCAACATCTGGACTAAATGATTCATCGTAGTGGAAAGAACGATTTAAATAATAAGCAGCTGCATGCAAAGGATGGTGGAGTTGTTGATTCCAACGAGCATCTATCAAGGCCCAGTGTGGTTCGTATTTCTTTTCATCATTGTTCAATCCCTTTGCAATATTCCCCTTGGCTCGATCCATGCCCATATATATATATATATATATATATATATATATATCACATTGCCGGTTTTTCATCTCCATCAACTAATCAAAGCAATTTTACAAGAGGCATTCCAACCTTGGTATAAAATTTAACACGCTTCCAAAACTTACTATCAAAAATCAAATCATTCACTTTTTTCCCCCTTCAGTCTTGGACAGAGGCATTAAATCCCATTCATCCGAGCTAAACATTTTTCGTAGACTGGATTTGTATTTTAGTATGCTTTTCAATGTAAGGTAGCTTGTTGCAAATCTTGTTATTGCTGGCCTAACTAACTCACTATTCTTCATGAAATGCCTTATTAAGTTTAGTACCACACCATGACCATAAATGAATTTTGTAATTGATTTTGCATCAGAAATAGTAGATGACTCCAACTTCCGTTTCCCTATATCTTCTAGCATAAGATCAATGAAATGTGCTACTCATGGAGCCCAAAATAATTGTTTCCTTTTGTCCATCAAAATTTCACCGGCCCTTACATATGGTGCTGCATTATCGGTGACAATTTGCACAACATTTTCCACGCCTACCTCTTCTATGACTGAATCTATAAGGTTGGACAAGTTATCTGCATTCTTGGAAATTGAAGAGGTGTCAACACTTTTGAAAAATACGCTCCCCATTGGACTATTGACAAGGAAATTAGTAATAGACCTGATTCTTCCCATTAGTCCAACCATCTGTCATAATTGTGCACCTTTTTTTTGCCCATTCCTTTCTATGATTTTCCAACATTTCTCTACATTTTCAACTTCGATTTTGAATATCTCATGATGTGTTGGGGGTTTCAAACTCTTTCCAAAGTTCCCAATTGATTCATACATGGGTTCGAAAAATGGACTCTTTACCAAGTTGAAGGGGAGGGCATTTGCATAGAAGAATTGATAAATATTAAGGTAAGCAGTTGTTCTATCTTTCATGATTCATGACTCCTCTTTCACGATTTAGGGCAGAGGCAATCCATAGTTCCTACGGCAAACTATCCCTCTTCCATAGTTCCCCTCTTTCACGATTTAGGACAGAAGTGATTTAAGGTTCCATCTTCCCATTTGCCAGTCCTTCTCCCTCCAATTTGGTGACCCCTCTTCCAAGTTCTATACTTCCATCTTCTCAATTCGGCGTCGGCGACCTCTCTTCCATCTCGAGTCGGCGTCAGTGACCTTCCAGCTCGATTAAACAACCTCTTTGGCTCTCCCATTTCCATCTCGATTCGGAGGCCGACGATGTCTTCCACAAAGGTGCTCTCTCTCTCTCTCTCTCTCTCTCTCTCTCTCTCTCTCTCTCTCTCTCTCCAGTGAAAATACTGAATTTAAAAAATTAAAAAATTTTATTTGCAAAATAATGGGGTTTAATCGGACAAGCTCAGGCTTTGGCGAATGGGGCTTTTTTTAATGAAGCCCTGCCTGAACCTGACCTGTGAACACCCCTAGTTGGAAGCTTTTAAATTTGCCATTGATGTTTTATGTTGTTGAACTCTTGTATCTTTTATTCCAGTATAAGGCTCTTATACTGTGTGCTTGTATTTTCTTCTATGCTAATGAAATTCTTGTTACTGTCTCAAAAAAATTACAATAATTACAAATCAAGATCAATAGTTTAACAGCAGGTAGCTTATGCTTTATTTGTTCAGACTGGATCTTGGCTTTATGAATTTGATGTTGCCTTGACGTTAGTTCTTGGAAATTACCATATCTGCTTTGTTTAGGATGCAAATCAAAGTCTCGAGTTATCAAAAAGAGAAAATGAAGAAATGTTTGTTAAGTTTTCACAAGCTGATAGGATGTTATCTGAGAGTAAACAAACAGCAAAAAAGCTCGAGGAAGACAATTTAAAACTGAGACGTGCTTTGGAGCAGAGCATGACGAGGCTTAATAGGATGTCAATGGATTCAGATTATTTTGTTGACAGGTTAGTCCTAGATGAAGTCAAATCATGCTGAGGTGCACTTGATTCTGTTTTTCTTCATTCTTGAAATGTTATGAATCTTAGGATAGTCTGTAACACTCTTGACAGGCGCATTGTGATCAAACTACTGGTGACCTATTTTAAGAGAAATCACAGCAAAGAGGTACTCTGCAGCTCCATTTTCTTTTCTTCCTTTCATTATATTTCCTGCTCAAAATGGTAAAAAGAGCTAATTCCCACATTTAGATGTTGCCAGGTTCTTGATCTGATGGTTCGCATGCTGGGATTCTCTGAGGAAGACAAGCAAAGGATAGGCTTTGCTCAGCAAGTTGCAGGTAAAGGTGTTGTCCGTGGGGTTTTGGGCCTACCTGGACGCCTTGTTGGTGGCATCCTTGGTGGAAGCTCACATGAGGTACAAGCTCATGTGCCATCTGAAAACCAGGTCAGTTTTTATTTTCTCCCTTTTTCCATATATATTTGTGAGGCATGCTGACTCACAACTGCAACTTTGTGGTTGCAACAGGGCACTTCCAACTGTACCACATGCTCTCATTAAATTCCGTTGAATCTTTTAATTTATGATTTGTCTCCATTGTTCATTTGTGCCCTATGTTTTCACAACTTGGCAAAAGTAGCACCTGTTGTGGTGCATTATGATAGGCACAGGACAGCTCTCTCACTAGCTAGGTCATATATTTGCATCATGATTGACGCCACAAATTCAACTTCAGACAATTGATATGAAAGGCATGTATTTCTTATGATGTGATTGGGCTCTGGGGTGTATCCAATTATGGTCATATTATAGATGCATATTGTGCACTATACCCAAAATACAACCATTTGAGAACATAGCAAAATATTATAAAATGAGAAAAAGTACAGATAGCAAGAAGGATTGGTTAGCATAAGAGAAATATACTAGCCCAAGCCAAGAAACACATAAATCAAGGACAAGTCTCAAAGTATACAATACACCCCACACAGACACACAAAACAGGAAGTTGCAAAAAATCAACAGAAGCCTCCTCTCTCCACTCTAGCTCTAGCCAAGAAGTCTGCAACTCCATTCCTAACATGTCTGAAGCACACCTTCCTCCTAATGCATAACCTATAAACCTCTCTTAACATTGAGATCAGTCTCAAGGGCCTCTTCCTACCTTTAGCCCAAATAATGGCATTCACCAAGAAAGCCCTCAATTCTATGTTAATGGCATTCACCTTCACCATACCTAGCCCGCAATTGTAGTGTTCTCTTTGTCCCCAGTGAGTCTGCCTCATTGGGGTCCCTAATACCAATTGACTCTAAAAAATAAAAGACAATCAATCCATTTTAATTACCACTCCCCCAATGCCAACCAAACCAAGCTTGCCTCTGGCCACCCCATCCACATTTAACTTCAGATGTCCCTCAGGAGGGAAAGACTACGAATCAGAAACTTAATTTTTAATCTTACCTCCCCTCGTGCTACCCTTCCAAAACACACAGGTCAAACAAAGAAAGACCCTCAAACTCCTTTACTATCAACAACCACCCACACAGTTTCAATTTGACACATATAGGTCAATGAAAGAAAGACCCTCTAACTCCTTTACTATCAACCACCACCCACCCATTCTCAATTTGGAACATTCAAGAACCTCCTCTACCCCTTTCTCCTTACACTAAAAAAACCTAGAATTCCTTTTTTTTTAATGGACCAAAAGACCATTGGCATTCCCAAGCCAGTTTCTTCCTACCACTAAATGGTAGTCGTCATTATCCCCCCTCCCTGACACAGACCCTTTTCCTCCATAACTCCCCTAACTAAATCATTTAAGACGCTCAAACAAATCATCAAACAAATAAACTTCAGCCACACTTCCCTAGTGAAATGGTACCCACAAAATAAGTGATCGATCTATTATCCTCCTTGCAACCAAAGAGGGCACAAGTGACAACTTCATCCTCTGGTGCACTACCCTTACTCAAACTACATTTAAGACCTCCCCCTCATTACACACCACAAAAATACTTGCAATATAGGTGTTTTTCCCTTCCAAGCAAAAATCCAGGGAGGCTTATCCCTTTCCTCCTATCTTCTTCCTCTATATCAATAGACATTTCCCCCAACATCATCCTCAACTCATAGTCTCAAAACTCAAAATCCCTACCATTCCTCCTAAAGACCACTAAGCAAACCTCTATACTTTTCACTATTTTATAACAATCCTGAACGTTGGCTTTCTTATCTTTAACAATAAAAAAGGGTCTAGGGATTACTACCTTAAGTGGCACATCCGCTACCCATAAGCCTTCTCAAAAATATACCCTGTCCTCTTGCTTACCAACATGTTCAAACTATTGCGGAAGGCTCTCCTACCCTTCATCTATGCTAACTTTATAAAAGCTCGTACTGTGACCCCTCCTTGAATGCCTTTATTCCCAAAGCCACCCCTTTCATCTCCCACCCCATATCTTACAACGAGAACTTTTCTCCACAACACCTCATTTTCCCTAATGGCCACTTATGCAGCAATCCATGATGTCTACCCTTCTTTGAGACTAGTACGAAGTACCCCCTCCTCCTTTGGTTTTGTCACTTCTTGCCACTTGACTAGGTGCACCTTCCTCAAATCCCTTTTCTTCGCAAAGAAAGTCTCTCCAACGTTTTTTCCAACTTTTGCTACCCTTGTCAACATTTCAAACGGAGACATATAGTATGAATGCAACTTAGCAATGGTTAATCTACCATCCAAAGAGAAGTAATTCCTCATCCAACTAGCTGGCCACTTTTCAATCTTCTCGATCATTGGGTTCCAAATTTTCTTAGATCTAGGGTTTGTGCCCACGGGGAGACCCAAATAAATCAATGGTAGCCTACCTTCACTACAACCCACTTCCTCAGCTAGGGATTGTAAAGGTTCGTCTTCAATGCCAATTACAACGTGTTACCTAGATTAATCTTCAACCTAACACTAACTCAAAACACCTGAGCACGAACTTAAATCCTTACATCACCTCAAGTGTGGTCACCGATCAAATTTGATCCAATTCCTAGTTGCACTTACCATTTGACTCAAACCCCACTTTTTTACATATTTTGTACGAAATGTTTGTTTTTAACGCATTATCATTGATCTTTGGGGGTAAAGAAGGGGATATGATTGATTTTGGGGGTAGTGAAGGAAATGGTTTTTGATCGGGTTTAATAGGAAACTAGAACTCAAAAAACCAAATCCAGATAAATGGCAATAGTGGCTATGATGAAGATAACAACAACAATTGATCTTTGGGCCTTAGAACCAGTGATGGCGGTGGCTGAATCTGGTTGTCTTTTAGTGCACCCATAATCCATCCATAGACAATGCAAGCCCCTCAGTCCCTATGATGGCATGTTCTCATACAGATTTTGATGTGAAACATTTTTGGCTGCAGAATGGTGAACCAAATAACAGTCTGTCTAACCTTGTGCTTATGTGATTATTTACTTCATGCCTTTTTTTTTTAATTACAATTTTATTCAATTGATGACATATTTCATTTCGACTTTGCAGTCCTTTTCAGATTTGTGGGTTGATTTTCTTCTCAAGGAATCTGAAGAAAGAGAGAGAAGGGAATCAGCAGAAGCAGCTGAGACAACTAGGACATCCCTCCAAACAAGACCTAGTACCACGAAGGTGCCACCTGTTGTTAAGCAGAGTAATCGTAACTGATTCTGCTTCTAGTTTTGCAAAAACATCTTCATCGGCAAAACAGACCATTAGCCCCTTTTCCAGGGAGAAATCAGCAAATCCAATATTTGGATACTGGATATTTGGGTGCCCCATTGTCAACCTCAGTTTCTCTGTTGCCGGAAAACAGTTCAAGATTCTCAAGGACGTGTCGAAGATAATGATATTTGCGAGTGTTCATACAAATGTGTGTGTATAACAAAATTATATTCTCTCAAGCAATTCATCCATTTATTTAGCTGATGAATTGATTGAAATTGTCACCCTGATTCAATTGTCCGGCTGCATATCAGATCAGTTGCAATTTAGGTATATAAATGAAGACAAAAATAATAGCTATTGCTAATTGATAAGTATTGAAATTTAGGTTTATAAATGAAGACAAAAACAAAATGATTTCTGAGATTTCTTGAGTGAAAATTTTCTAGAGGATATGTTTGTTTGCTTTCACTTCTAACAATTTGAAAGCTAGAAATTTCTCACTTTCAATTTGAGTTTCCCAATGAGGAAACAGTTGATCACCTTTTCTTCGCTGCCCCTTAGCAGTTCTTGTCTTTTTTTTTCTCTCCATTCACTGGGTTTTTCCTTCTTTCCGTGCTGTTATTGGAGAAATGGGGTTCCAGTCTCTTGTTCCCTTCTTAAGGCCAGGCCCAAGTCATATCCTCGTACCCATCCCAATTGCTTGGTTGATTTGGCTTGAACCAAACAGCCAAGTATTTGGTGATAAAACAATAACCAGGTTTTCAATCTTGCACGAGATTAAGTTCAACAGCATTCAGTGAGCTACGGCAGCAGATACTTTCATTGGTTGTTTTGAGTTTCCATGGAAGTTGGACATATCATGGTGCAGTTTCATTTCCTTACTCCATAATTTTTATTTTTGAATTTACGTGTGGGAAATTTTACTCATGTGAGTTTGGCATTTGGTGGTTGTATTTATCTGCTGCTTTGTTTTGTAGAACCTACCCAAAATCTCCTTGGGTTTGTTTCAATTTTGTAAATTCTCATCAATAAAATGTTTGTTATCACTCAAATTAATGTTTGGTCTGCTTTCTCAAGAGAATGGAAATCAATCTTCAATGTTGGTTGATATCTCATGCAAAATGGGTATGGGAATCATTTTCACACGGGAAATATTTAGTTTTCATTTTGTATAGCGTGAAAATGGCGATGGAAAATCAGATTTCTATTGTAATTTGTCCATTAATTATTCACAATCGCTGCCATGGCTAGCCTGACACCCAGCCTTGATTCTCACCAACTGGTCCCTATTGTTTCCTCATCCCAAGAACCCAGATAGAGGCAGTTTTTGAATTTGACTCCGATCAGATGCATGCCTAGGGCTGTTCTGGCAGGACTAATAGAAGGGGAAAGAAAAAATAGGCGTAACAAAAGTTTCACTGCTTATCAGATTGGATCAATGCAGCTGCTTGTTACTAATGAAATGCACGTTGCTAGAAAGATTTTAATGGAATCTCCGGTGGAGTTGCTATTTTTGTAAACCTCATTGAGTGATTGGAAGAGGGCTGATGTAACTAGGTCGAGGAAACACACATGACCAGCAAATGCAACAAAACAGAAAGGAAAGAGAAAATTAAGATTGCATAGGGGCCAAAACAATAGGGCTCAATAGAAGCTATCACTCAATCTTAGGATATTTGGGTTCTTGCCTACTACACACCAAGTGATCTTCTCTGTCAATGGAGTTCACCTACAAGCTGTCCGATGCATGATCACAAAACATGAGAGAGAGAGAGAGAGAGAGAGAGAGAGAGAGAGATTAGGGTAATAGAAAGCAAAAAGGCCTGAGTCAAATTATATTTATCAGAGGGAGAACATGAGATACAAGCAATGAATACAATTCTCTTTCAAATTTCCTTAAAACCCTTTTGGAAGACTCTTTTCTTCTCCACTAGACTCTCATACACTAAGTAGAAATCTCGAAGTTTCAGAAATGTAAGTACTGGAATCCCTTTGTACAACTACTTGAATTTATAGCTTCAAAAGAGAAACAGGCTCTAATAGAAAAGCATGATTTGGTGACGTGACAATTACACCTCACATATTTTACCATTTGCATGTTTTCAATTGATAGCTGAGAGGAGATTATTCGTCCTGACTGTAATTGGCTATAGGGGTAATAAACTTCTTTAACAGAAAATCCTAATAGAGCCTCACAAGGCTTGCCATTTGTGCTATGGACAAGAAAAGGAATATTTTTACTCAAACGTGTATGTGAAACCAGCTTTCGAAATCTATGAAAGTAATGAAATAATGCTCCCTAAGATTTTTTTTTTTTTTTTTTAAGACTAAGGTGTTCAAACATCTTAAAGTACTCGACAAGTAACTTAGATCATCTTTCTTTGATGATTATATGATGTTTATTTCTTGTAGATCCATATGCAACTGTGCTTTTTCCTAGAAGAGGTCACTCTATCTCACATCTCATATAATTAATATATGATAAACTCTTAAAGTAAATATTTATTTGATAATTATTTAGTTATAAAATAAATTGATACATGTTGATATACTATATATAGCGCATACACTATAATTAAATCATTATCAAATCAATTTATGGAAAAAAATTATTTGATTCAAACTTAATTACTATAAACTGAATAGCAACTCTGAGAAAATTAGAGTGGACATTTTAATGGAGAGATTGGACATTTTTATTGATTGAATTCCACATAGCTTGGTGAGATAAATAGAAAATTTCATAAATAATACACTTCAAATGAAATTCTTTGATCACATCATGGCTATATTGTAAGATAGATCATAACAAATAAATAATTTATAACATCAAGTTTTCGAAATCTAACATTACAATACTAAAATATATAGCTTGATATTTAAATAGTAATATCTTAGAAAATATCTCTATAAAGTTTTTATACTAAAAATCAAAATAACCCGACTCGACTTGCTCTGTTGATTTTTTACTCTCTCAATTATTGAAAAAAAAAAAAAGAAGAAGAAAGAAAGGCGTGGAAGCGTTGACGGTAGGATAGTTTCGACGAGAACAAGAATGGGCTCAACCTTGATGAGTTTTCCTTGTGTTACCGAAGCAAAGGTTCGGACATAAGGAGAGGTTCGGATTTCTTTGATCGAACGGTCAAGATCACGTACGTGCTCTCATCATTCCTCTAGGCTATTTTAGACTGATCGCGCTAATTCGGCCACAGAAAAAGTGGGAAGAATCTGAGAGTTTCTTCGCTGCCTCACTTTTCGACGGACGTTTAGGGTTTCTGTAAGCGTTGATTGGACGATGGCAGGCGAGCACAAGGAGGAATCGGGTTCCGGCGGGGAGTCGTTGCTGGATAAGATTACGGAGAAGCTTCGCGATTCTTCATCCTCTTCCGATTCTGATAACGACAAAGCGTCCCCTTCCACCGTCAAAGCAAATATTTACCGTCTCTTTGGGAGGCAGAAGCCCGTGCATAAGGTCTTAGGCGGAGGAAAACGTATGGAAAAATCGCTGAAACGCTTCTATCTCTTTCTCTCTCGATATTTATATAAAATCTTTGGTTTCTTACTAATAATAAAAGTTATTAGTAATAATTACAACAATCTATTGTTTACTCTTAGTCTTGAAACTGAAGAATATGCCGTATATTCGGTATGATCCTTTTACTGTTTAGTAGGTTCCGACTTTTGTCCAGATCCGTATGCTTTGCTTCGAAGTAATTGAGATTTTAGCGTATGATATTTCTTTTGCATATGCATCAATGACGTTATGCCTCTTTTTCATTTTTGCATTTCCAGTTAGTTTTAAACGCTTCTTTGATCAGAACAAGGATTTGTGCACTCTTTTGAAGCTGGTGAAAGCCAAAATTGGTTCAATCCTCTTTCGATCCTCATGACCCTAATTTCCTAGTTTTATTGGGAAGTCCTTTACTTTGTTGAACCCCTCCAGGATCGGCCCTTTACCCATGTTCCAGGTAAGAATTTGTTGATGAGGCAGATAACTTGCTGTTCTCTGGTGGGGAGAGAGGAGGGCTTCCCTTTTCTTTTTTATTAAATCATATATTTCAAAAGAACACCATATTGGTAGAATGAATAGATCTGTCATTTCTTGAAATCCCTTTTCTTATTTATAAATTTGTTAATTTATTTTTTATAATTTGAAAATTTGCTAGATTCTGATTATTTGATACCTGAGAGTGTTTGTCTAGCAATCCCCATTTGTGTAGTTCATTTTTTTATATTGGCATAATTTCGTGATATTTTTATAGTACTAAAATGTCTTCTTTTTCTGGCAAGCTCTATTCCTCTGTTCACCTGGGGGGAGTTACAAATGCTGATTATATCATAGATTGTCACCAGCAGTGCTGTTTATTTATTTTTGAAACATCCAACATTATTATCTATGGGAGAATTTTGCATCTCTTTCTGGCTTATTATGTTAGAATGTACCATCATTTCCTTTGCAGCTGCGGATGTTTTCCTGTGGAGGAACAAGAAGATTTCTGCAGGTGTACTTGGAGCCGCAACTGCTGTCTGGATTCTCTTTGAAGTGCTTCAATACTTTCTGCTTACGCTCATCTGCCACTGCCTCATACTCTCCTTGGCAATTTTATTCCTGTGGTCCAATGCTACCACATTCATCAACAAGTAAGATGGTGTCCATCCATTTATTATCCATGTCTTTATACAACCACTAAATTCAATTAAATCTAACCCTATCTTGTTCAAATATATTAGGTCTCCACCTCGAATTCCTGAGATAAACATTCCAGAAGATCTTGCGGTGAACATTGCCCTTTCCCTTAGGTTCGAGATTAACCGAGCTTTCGCAGTCTTGAGAGACATTGCATCCGGTCGGGATGTCCGCAAATTTCTTGCTGTATGTTCTGATACATTAGCTCAGTTGGATATATGTTTCAATGTGGATGAGTTATTTATGAAAATAATCTTTTGTTAGGTAATTGCTGGGCTATGGGTTCTGTCTATTGTTGGAAGCTGCTGCAATTTCTTGACTTTGATCTACATAGGTAACATCACAATTTGTTCCAGTTCTTGATTTTTTGCTCTTATCAATGCATTCTCCATCTTCTCACTAACTGCTGCCTTTACTTTTGGCAAAACAGCGTTTGTTTTGCTGCATACAATGCCCGTTCTATATGAGAAGTATGAGGACCAGATTGACTCCTTTGGTGAGAAGGCAATGGCTGAATTCAAGAAACAATGGGTGGTTTTCGATGCAAAGGTTTTAAGTAAGGTTCCAAGACGCCCGTTGAAGGGGAAGAAGAATATTTAGAAATGTGGGGCTGAAGTATTAGATGGCCGTGGTACTGTTTTCAACAAACATTGTGTACCTTTGTTTTTGGATATGTTGTTGTCACTGTTTTTATCTATTGTTGACTGGAGCCTTTTTCATTTGCTCTCTGCAGTGTTTGGGGGTTCTTAGTCTAGAGGAATCATGAGTTCAGTAGGATCACTCTGTCTTCTAGTTATGTGTTTCTTTATTCTGGTCTTGTAAACGTCTTCATGTTTGCACATCATACATGAATTGAAGTATTTGCTTAGTGTGTCATCTAGATTTATTTTCTGATGTCAGATAAATTGCTAACTACTTGTGCATTCCATGCTTGTTTCTTTCATTTTTTTAAGCTTATTCATACATGTTCATTACAACTTGTTTTGACTGTGATCATGCTCTCTTGCATTGTACTTTCACTTCTAATGTTTATACATTTTCATATGGATTGTAGAAGCACATCAGGTGATACTAAGCTTCTTAGGTAATGTTGCGCCACTGTTGGCCCTTTCAAGTCTCAATTATGTGTGGAGATTTGAGCTTATGATCTTAACACATCCGATAAATGAACAGATTTTTGGGGGACTCGCAAAATTCAGCTCATGCAATTGACTCGAATCTCAATTTTTTTTTTTTTATTTACGTTTGGGAATCTCACTTCTCTTTATGAATGGGTTTGACCCACTTAAACCTCAATTAGTGAATTATGTCCAATACTGTCTTTTTATGCAGTGATTTTAAATCCAAAAGCTTAATTTTTTTGGATTAACGTGTGGAAAACTCAAGACAAAGTCCTATTAAAATCTCCATGGATGAGCTCACTATCTCTAAATCACACCAAAGTTAGGTCATGGGGGCTTGAACCTGCAACCTCTTACTTTTTGAGACAGGAGGCAACTAAGCGAACTACACTGAACTTCACATAAAGCAGGTGTTTTGGAGGTGATACTAGAAATTTTGAAAGATAAATCACCCTTAGTGTCACTCTACATAACCCAACATGAAATTTTCACCTCATAGGGGTCCTCGGTCAATTCTTTTTAAGTAATTAGATCCTTTTTCACATTTGAGAATCTCCTTTCTTCCACTCCATCTTGAAAAAGGATCAATTTGCTCATGTTTTCATGTTCTAATTAAACACTTTTTATTTTATTTTAGATTTTGATTTTTTAGAGGTATTTTGGATTATGATCAAAGGAGAGATTGTTCTTTTTATAAAAAATATATATGATTAAATTATGATATTATGATAAGAACAAGAGATCTTTTTTAATCCCCTCGTTCTTTGAGAGTCAGAAAGATCCTTGAGGTTTTTTTTTGTGCTTAGATAGATGGGTTCAGTTTAATAGTTGGTAAAAAATGTGGAACTGGCTTGCTCGAGTCCAACCTGTCCTGACAATCAAGCTCAGGTTGAGTGGCTTCACCTGACGTTTTCTTGTGGGGCGTGTAATTTATGAAAATGACATGATAGTCCGTAGCTCGGCATTTAAACACCTCCAAAATCTTTCAGCAAATACTGCATTTCAAATTTATAGTGGAAATTACGATTCTGTCCTTTCACGTGGAATCGATCGAACGAACAGGCAACGCATTTTCGCTTCGGTCGATCGATCTGAAGCGTACACGATCGTGCGATTGATCTCATAGATTGTGCGAATGATCTCATATTTCTCCTCTCAAGTAAATCGTGCGATTAAAACGCAAATAAAGGACAACTCTCTATTTCTGCAATTCCAAATTTGGATAAATCGTGTGATTGATCCTTATTCCCCACTTATCCAATTCTCCATTTGAATTTTTGTCCACACCACACCTCTCTATTTTTCTTCTACCTCCTCCTCCTCCATTATTCCAAATATTCATTTACCAGTTCCCGGTTCTCGACTCCTATTTCAAAGAAAAAACTCCATAAGTTCAGGAATAATCATAAAATCCCCAAATCCCAATTCCTGTCTTAAAGAAATAAAGAGAACAGTTAAGGAAAATTCTGAATACCCAATTCCAATTCATCAAAAAAAAAATATTTCAGAAAGAAATTCAGGACACACATTTCCTTAATCTGAATAGAAATCTGAGTTGAGTGGAATGGAGATCGTCTATGGCATTGGCACGCAAAATTGCAGCATATCATTCCAACTTCCACTCGCTGCAGCTGAAGAATCTCACCTTCCCAACATCTTTCCAACGCACTCCTAAGTCCTCGTTTGCTTGTTCCTGCAAGCCCCAAATGTGAGAAGAGAGAAGGGAGTGAACCCATCCAGTCTGGACCGGAGGAGGAGACTGCAGCCAAGCAGCAGCAGCCCCCAGTTTCAAGCCCCAAATCGGGCGGTATCCTTTATTTGGGTTTCAATCACACGATTTACTCGAGAGGAGAAATATGGGATCAATCGCACGATCGTATACGCCTCAGATAGATCGATCGAAGCGAAAGTGCATTGCTAGTTCGTTCGGTCGATTCCACGCGGAAGGGCAGAATCATATTTTTCACTCCAAATTTGAGATGCAGTGTCTGCTGGCAGATTTTGGGGGTCTCTAAATGCCAAGCCTAGTCCGTCCATAAAGATGGATATTTTTTTAAACTTCAACAGTAGTAATATTTTCTATACAGAGATATTTTGCCCTTGTGTCTGTCATTCATATCAAGAGCTTAAATGGGAATTTGCATCTATTATGAATTTCTTTCCTTCTGATGAATTTTTTTTTTTTTTTTGAAGAAAAAGTCGTAAAAATTTACTAAAAATAAGATGTGAAATGATACCCATATGATATCCAGTTATCTTCTCACTGATTTGAGGAACAACCTCCACTTCCTTTCAACTTCATACACCCCATAAAGCCCCTTACCCACGAACATAGGACTTACATAAACAAATCAATCATAAAGTCTTTAAAAGCTTTGCTCAATCCTGTTTTCATCATCATTCATGTCGCTAAAATACATTTCTCTTAGCTGTGTGGGTCACTACCTTCAGCACATCAATACTTCAATTTCAAAGTAAAGCGAATTTACTAACTCGGTTTGTTTCTAATGGGCTTTCAATTCTTTCAGTCATGACATTTGTGCATGTGAGAGGGTTTTTTTTTTTTTTTTTTTTGGTGATATAGGTATAATTATTTCATAGAGGTGAGATTAATTCCATGAACATGTATAAATCTCTAATTCATATTCATTGGTTAAGTCAATGAAAATTAATTCTATAGATGTGTGAGGTTTCTTTATGATTCTAGGTACAATAGAGTTGGTTTTAAAATTTATGATTTTTGTAATAAGAAGCTTACCTTTCTTTTTCCAATTTTTTTCTCTTTTAAGTGTTGACATGTGTTGAAAGAAAAAAAAAAATTGTTTTAAACATATTTTAAGTACTTCTAGCTACTTTATACATAAATATTGCGCTTAAAGTCTTTTACTTTGTGTCATGTCAGAGTGATGTTGTACATTGAGGGCATATTTTTGTATTAGGGAACATGGACATGGACATGGTAATGTTTTAGCCCTTTAGGTTTTGATGTTGTGCTTGGGCCTATCTGTCCTTGGGGACAATTCATTGGGCCTAACGTCTCGAATTCAAGCCTCTGGTACTTCGGTGTATTTTCTTTTGTGTTTTTGCATCATAATAAGCTACTTGGAAGATGCCATCTTTCTTTTCAAGGTGTTCAAATCATTTGATATAAAATTATAAAATAGATGTAAAAACTTTAAAAATAAGTAAATATTATATTAAATAAAAAATCGCAAAAATAGTCGTCTACTTTTATAGATTTTGATTAAAAAGTATAAATAATTTTGACATATAATTAGATTGAATATATTTCATCTATCACAGTGAATAGTCTAGAAAAAATGTCATATGTCAATTTAAAAAAAAAAAAATGCATTTTCAACATTGAAGTTGGTGCTACGAAATGTTAGACTAAATCTAACTCATGTTCTTCATCTTCATCTTTCCATGAAACCCGTCTATTTCTACTAGCCCTACTTTCCCCCTAACTGCTCAATACACATTAAATTTAATAGTCCTCCAGTGGTTTCTCACTTAAATTTAAACGTCATCTTTTAATTATTTCAATAATATTTGCTTTTCAAATGAAATAAACGAATAAATACCTACATGGGTGTAGCTCAGCTGATTATCTCCCGCCTCAAGAAGTGTGAGGTCACAGGTTCGAGCCCCCATGGCCTAACCTTGGTGTACCTTAGGGGTAGGGGTCCATCCGTGGGGATTTTACGCTGGGTATCCCGCGGTTTCTCACACGTAAATTAAAAAAAAAAATAATAAAAAAAATAAATAAATAAACGAATAAATATATTGAATAGATAGAAATTATGTCAAATCAACCATCTTGTCTCACCAAATAGAATCGACTTTTGGAGTGAAGCCACTTCAACCGTCAGTCTTTGTTCCATTATTTCCATTTTGCCTGCCAAACGGTCCTATATGCCGTCCTATTTTGAAGCATCATGAATTAAATGAGAGAATTTTTTTTTTCTATCTCTTTCTTTTGAATAACATGGATATCTTCAATTCAAGTTTAGATGTGAGATTAATCTTATGGATACACGAAATCATCTATAAATCTCGTATATGAAATGATCTAAGAGAAGGGTTGAACTCAAAACCTGTAATTTAATTTTATTTTTTTGTATGCATCTAAAAATATATATGTACTTTCGATGTTTAAATTTCAAAATATCTTTAAGATTGTCAAATGTCAAATTGATGAAAAAGAAAAATAGAGTGCAGCAAATCAAGAAAATGTACACAGTATCTATCTTTCATTAGTGCAAAGACCCAAGGCAAGTGGCTTTTGAGAAAGCAGCACAAACATGTCAATTGAAGAAAAAACCCTCCTTGAAAGTCTAAAAAGGAATGACAATTGAGGATAGGCAAACAATATTTGACAGAGGGAAGATTCAAGCACTTTGATTCCACAACTGTTAATTTCTTTTCTTCGCACTCTAAATTTTTCTTAAATTATAGTCATGCATTTTGTTGTTGTTCTGGTTTACATGCTTTTCTTTCATAGAATTAAATCATTTCTCTGCCTTGATGATTCATGATCTTAAGTCTAATTTTTCACTTCAAAAGAATTATAGTGTTTGCTCTTCTCTTTTCTTCTCATTCAAGTGAAAGGAGCTAATTGTTGTTGTAAATTTTCTATTAAATGAGTTGCATGACATGAACCAAGAACCACTTAATTTATTTTTTTAAAAAAACTTACGCTTCTTAAAAAAATTAAAAAGTTGAAGTTTTCTTCTTATTTATTTTCCTCTGGTGTCTTTCCCCTATTAGACTCTGGTTCTACCTTTTGGTTCTATCTTCTCCTTGGACTTCTAGACCTTTTATTGTCAGAATTTTATTTTTTTATTTTAATACGTAGAAAACCCACTGACTCTAGGTAAAACTTCAGATCTACGACACCATCTATAAAGACCATGGATCAAGTTAGATGTCTCAAGGGTTTGAAGGATAAACCTTCCACACAAACTTAAACAAATAAAGTGAATGGTAACTTTACAGTGTTTGGATGAAAGGTAAATTTTATTGGAGTTATCCGGAGTTATCTTCAACTAGAAGTTAATTAAGAAGTAGAGGTAAAAAGATTAATTTTTTATCTCTCTCTTTTCACTCTTGAAAATCCTTTGCAAACAAAGGTATTCATAATACCTGAATAACTCTTGGTAAAAGGTAACCCTATAACCTTCATAAAATTTCTCTCTCATCCAAATATAGTCCTAGGGTTGTCCGACTTTTTTATTCCTCTATTTATATCTAGCTGTTTCCGGGGATTGGATGCTCCCGGGTACATCTGGGATTCTGGTGGGCGGACACTAGAATTGCATCAACAAGTGGGTTATGAGTTATTTTTTGGGACCCTAAACTGATAATTTGGTACATCATTCTCTTTAATCATACATCCAAAGCCCCTTTACCTTTTGAAGAGCTTCTACTCAGGGGGTTAAAAAAAAAAACGAGAATTTGGGCAAAATGTCGCTGGCAGTATCGGCCGTATTTGATTTTTTAATTTTAAAAAACATTTTAATCATTTTTCAAGTTGAATCTTGCATTAGTTATAATTTTTTGAAGAATGTTTAAAAATAAGTTTTTTAAGTGTAAAATATATTTATCAACTATAAACTTTTTTGCCTTAAATTTCCACAATTTTGAGTTATTTTTACATTTTTTTGAAACTTTGCTCTAAGATAATATCGAATGCCGTTTTTTGTGAAAAATAATTTAATGAACTAATATTGAGTAGGTTATGAAATTGAATGGAGATGTCTTAATGTAGTTGATATAGTTTGTAAGGTGACTGTGTGATTTGTCAGGTTTTTTTTCTGAAAAAATAATGAAACTTGGGTTTTCTAATATAATTACTACAATTTTGGAGTTTCTTATGGAAAATATTAATGAAATAATATACAGGTATTTCTGAAATTAAATAAATATTCATTAATATGATTAATATAGTTTTTAGGGTGTTTGTTTGATTTTTCTAATATTCAACATTTTTATGAAATTCAGATTTTTTTTATGAATATATATGTAGAATATGAATTTCATATTAAATATTAAGTGTCTACTCATATATTCTAAAAGTTTTTAACATTTTTAAAATTATAAGGACATACTTTATTTGTATTGAAATTTTGACTCTTAAGGGTCTAATACTCTATAAAAATAATTATTTTTTAACAAAAACATGTTTACACTAAAGTTTTTTTTTTATCTTTCTCTATTTTTATATTTTTCTAAAAAATTTGAGAGAAAATATATAATATCATTAAATAGTCGGGCGTTATTTTAATCCCGCCTTCTGCCCATTTGAGCACTGAATCACCTATTATTTGGAGTCATGGGTAAAAAAAAATGGTGAGCCCGCTAGGCCGAGATCTCATGCCCATGAATATTGTTCGATATCTCGGACGATATTTCTTTCTCTCACTTTTTTTTTTGCCAAATCTATTTCTTTCTCTCACTTTTTTTTTTGCCAAATCTCAACTGAGATCTCGCCGATATCGACTGATACATCTCATATCTACCGAGATATATCGGACGTGATTTGAACCCCTATCTAGAGCACATGTTGGATTTGGATTTGAAGGACCCATACTATGATTCAAGCCAAACCTCTGTTAGCTTACTAGTCTCAAATCAATTTAAATGCATCAAGAACCTCTCAATTTAAAAGGCCCCCCAAAAAAATCAAGAATAAAGGAAGGGGTTCAAGAAATATAAGAACGACATAAAGCTTTCATTCGTATAAAATATGGGTATTCCAACATGAAACATGCTAATTCAGAAAGCCAAAGTTTTAGACTTTTAGTCTTTGTGGAACAGTATGGTGTTTGGCGCATCCTTCAAAAATTCTTATCCTTTATGGCTTCTATTCACTGACAAATCTAGGGAGCACTTACACACACCCAGATTTTCTGCCTCTACACACCCGAAATCAGATTTTCGGGTGAAATTACGATTTTACCCCCGTGTTTCCATTCATTCGAATGAATGCCCAGTTCATTTTGGCATTCATTCGAATGAATCCTCAAGTGTATTTTCAATTCATTCGAATGAATCCTCAAGTGTATTTTCAATTCATTCGAATGAATGATTCATTCGAATGAATGCCAAAATGAACTGGGCATTCATTCGAATGAATGGAACGCGAGGGTAAAATCGTAATTTCACCTGAAAATCCGATTTCGGGTGTGTAGAGGCAGAAAATCCGAGTGTGTGTAAGTGCTCCCCAAATCTATTATACATACTTACATAGAGTATGACGATTATGAGATTATGAAATAAACCCTTGTTTTAGAGAGGTTTTAAGATCAAATTCCTCTCAATATAAAAGTTGCAATTTTTCTTAATTTTGCATCTACCGTGTATATTTACACATACTTTAAAGATGTTCTATCCTACTGATCTTTAAAGCATATGTAAATATCCACGGTAGATATAAAATTAAGTAGATTATAAACCCCGTCGAAACAATATACTCCTGCTCCTGCATCATGTGGTACCTTTGAACTTTAGCAGAGCTTTGCTCACAGGTGAAGAGAAAAGAAAGGGAATGCAAAGAGATAGGCTTATGTTTCTCTCTTTTACTTATTTTCTTTTTATACATTCACCAAACAAATACAAAGACGTAATAGTAAGTGAGTTGGAATCACACATGGATCTTTAAAATACGTCACACATTTTGCAAATAAGGAGATGGTAAAGAAAATAACAAAATAAAAATGAATCAAGCATTAAAAAGATGAAGAAGAAAAAAGCACTAGAATCGAATGACATCTCAATTGAAGTTTAGTCTATTTTTTAAAAAAAAAATTGAGTGTACTAGTTGACACAATTTTTCAACAAAATTTTAGTTTAAAAAATATCTGATAAGTGATACAAGAACATAGTAGTCTATTTTATAAAAATAAATTAGATATTTAAAGTTGCGGTGATCACCGAGCAATCAAACTCATGAGTCACATAATAAAATTTTAGGAAAAATTAATAGAGGACAATCTATGATAAGAGTTAAATATATTAGAAAATCAACTTGGATTTATGCCAGATAACAACATAAGTGATTTTTATTCTAAGATAATCGATGGAGAAATTTAGAGAGAATAAGAATCATATGATTTTTATTGACTTAAAAAAGACATATAATACAGTACAAAGAAAATTAATTTAAAAAATTATAAAAAATAAATATATTCCCAACAATTATATTCTAGAATAACCGATGCAAGTGGATTTCCTCCTTGAAACCTGAAAAAAAGCAGAGAAACGTTAAGAATCCTTTCTTATTCATTTCGTGTGCCTTGAGTGCACAGAAAGAGGAACTGAAAAAAAAAAAAAAAAGGAAAGAGGAGAGGGGCTATTCGGATAGACTAAAAAGAGAGACAAATAAGTTCATTATGAAACTTTTTATTGGAATGAACTCAAAATATGGATATTGGATTATTAATATTTGAAATTTATAATTGTATTTATGAGAATAAATTTATTTTTTTATGAAAATATATTCTTATCTTTTATAATGTGTTTTGTATTTTATATTTTATTTTTATAGTTATTTATATTTTATTATCTATTTCTTTATTTTATACTTATTTGATAGTAAATAATTTAATATTATTTATAATACAAATATTTACAACTTTTGAAGATAAAAGATTTCAAAGGAAAGTGCAACTAAAAATCACTTGAAGTCATCCATGACGCGACACCGTGTCACCATCGCTTTGAGTCATTTTGGCCCTTTTCAAATGATACTTGAAATTGTTAGAGAGTGAGCTTCACTTGCCCACATATCATAAGTCAAGTAAAGGTACAATGGCCAAAGTAAAAAGTGAAGGAATTTAATATATTTCATAATCTGCACAAACATAACCATAAATAGTATATACAAACCATCATGCAGTAATACAATACAAAAAGGTCCATCTCAACATTTAGACACACGCAACTGTCATAAAACAGGTGACACGGCATAATGGTCTGCCAGACAGTCAAAGCTACACTCTAAAAGTTAGCACGTTCACATGTGTATATCTTAATCCAAATATTCTATCCATTACATATTTCTCTCGTATGTATTATTTCCATAATCCACCTACTTATGTACCCATCAGTAGTAGAGATCAATGTTGTGTGTCTCACTTATATGTCTCCGATATGGAATCATGCTAACCTCACCCTTCACCGCAGCATGACAATGCGGCAGCCTTGCAGTGTAATAGCATGATAGCGTTCATCGCCCACCCAACTCACACATACCTACTCTTCATCCGCCCACAAGACTTTTGGATCTTTTGGTCTCATGCAGACCTACCGTGAACATAGAGTCATACACACCCTAAATTATCTGTCATATGACGTATAACAACGTAAGTATTCACCAATATTCACAATAGATTAATGTGGCTTATCTCCCACTGACCAAATTCAACAATACACACTTAGCTTCCACAAAGCCTATCAACCATCATAAATATCATACATGTTGTATAAAGACAATCATTATACTCTTTATCCACAAAGACCATATCTATTGGATCCTAAAATATCAAGGGACCCAAGAATACACAAGATGAGCTACTTACTTTATTCTCAGCTCAATTAATACAAACAATACCTAGATTTCACACATGAACCTTATCATATCCTGGCATAGAGTAAATCCTATTATGCTCTACACAGCCGTACGAGGCCAATCATTTAAGTTGTGTAATCAAACAGCATGCATCATTCATAATCGCATCCATGCATCATTCACACAATTAATCACATAACATTTGTGAAGGGTAATTAATCAAATTGACGGGTTCGGCTTCTTTAGGGCAAATAATTTTCAACATAAAACAATTCAAAACCTTTATTAATCAAGATCATACCCACGTCGTTCCACGATATCCAAATCACATATAAATATAATAACACATTTTCGTTAGGTATTTAAAGAAAATAATTCTACATACAATATAATCTCAAACACATGAATAACAAATGATAAACATCGATAAAATCAAGATATATATATATATATATATATATACGATAAAACAACAAAACTTAATATCAATAAGGTCCTTACTCCCTACCTCAAAGTCAATGAAATTGATACCTTCCGAGAGAGTCTTGATAGGGTCTCGGCTTTCCCTCTAAAACCCACAAAAAATGACACTTGCAGAAAACACTGTCATAAGAAGAAGAAATTTGCAGAAGGAGAGAGAAAAATGATTATATGAGGGAGGGGGCATCCCCTTTTTATAAGAGAAAAAATAAATGGATAAGCATTATCCATTGTTTTTGGATAAGCATTATCTAAAGTTTTGGATGATGTTTATCCAAACATTATCAGTTGATGTTTATCCAAAACATTATCTTTGATCTTTATCAAAAACATTATACTTTCATTTTTCTAATTAAATAAATAAAGTTTAGGTATTTATAATTTAGCCCTTCCAACTTCAATGAGTCAGATCACTGAGCTGTTGAGTTTGGATTGAGCCAAACTTGGACTTTTTGCAAAACCCATTGCGTAATCTTCATGATTAACGGATCACGAAACATATTTAACGTCACAAAATCACACAATTAATCCTAATTTAGGGTCAGTTATTAAAAAAAATGTATAAATTCCAAGATTCAAGAATATGTAATTTTATCATTAGGGAGCAATCATTTAGATATTGAAATGTTTTTTAATATTGTGAAGTTCATATTTCAAATTATTGTCAAAAATTAATGCTAAAATATCAAAAATGAGAAAAAAATGAGAAAAAAATTCTAATAGGTTTCTACTCGATGTAAAATGGAGAAGTAATTATAATTTTTTTAGGTATAGTTTGAAAATTTTATTAAATTTTTTTTGTTATTTTTCAATTCAAATAAAATAAAAATATTTAAAAAAGAAGGTATTTTCTCTTTTGAATAATTCATTTTTATGTATCACAAGACATTGATGGTTTATATTTCAAAAGAAATGAAAGTTTTAAAACTAATAATAAAATATAATTTTTTTATAACTTTAGATTGCATCAAATGTAACTTTTCTATAAAATTATTTTTCTTAAAAAATAACAATAACAGAAGTCGATAAGATTTTCATCTAAATCTTTCAATCGTGGGACCCACTTATGAAAAATTATGAGCCACATATATCACGCAAAACTCTTTAATAAATAAGGAATTCTCAAATTCTAGCCAATGTTATCAGAATTGGACCATTTACCGAATCGTCTCTAAGGAAGGTTGGGTTCAACCGTGATCAAACTCGGTCAAACCATGTCCATCAATATAAAATTATAAATAATATCAAACATTTATAAAAAATATTATTGTTCTCACAAAAACAATTATAAATATAAAAATCTAATAATCCAATATCCATTTTCCAATATCATTGTTCATTCCAATAAAAGAGTTTCATAATCTATGATCTCACAATCTAATCCAACAGTCCAATATTCATCCTCCAATAATACCATGAAAATAAAAAAGTTTCATAATCTAAAATATCATCTAACTATCCATTACTAATTAATATACAAAACAATTCAATGATTCAATGTTAGTTAATGTCTAAAAAAGTTATAAAAGTTTTATAATCTAAATTAATGGTCGATTTAAGAAAAAAAAATTATTTCAAGACTGGTTAAACTTCGACTCACGATTGGAGGTTTAATTAATCAAACCGAGGTTCAAAACTACCGGTTCAACAGCGGCCCAGTTTGATTCTTACAACAATGATTCTAACTAATAACCCTGTATCTATTGCTTACAAAACATGACCAGCAAAACTTGCTGATTATAAAATCTTGGGGATGATGAACTTTACTGGGGTGTAATGATTTTTGCATCGTGAGTTAAAATTCACGGTACACAATTTTTTTCTTTTGCATTTTTACCCCTCACAAATCTCTCTTCTTCCAAAATCCTTGTTGCAGTGTCTCCCCTTCGCCAGATCAAACCCACAACTTCTGCTCCACCGCAACCACCAACCCTTTGTTGCCTTCCTCGAGTACAATATTCTCGTTCTTCTCTTCACCCAGCTTCCAAATCACTTATCACCAAGCCCCTATTTCCCAAGCCCACTACTGAGTTACCTGACTCCCCATTGCTTGATCCCAATCCGTACCCTGTTTCCAATAGACCCCATTCCTAGATATGTTGAAAACACCTAACCAATCTCGATCGTTGCTCGTCTATTGTCCAAACAAGCCCAGTTTTGTCCCTTCCATTCTCTTTCTCTCTCAGTCTCCCCCCTCTCTCTCATTCTCTCCTTCTCCATTGACCCCGTTCCCAGCCTAAGTATGTCTTCTCATCGATTTTCTCTGGAATACCTTGCTTTCTTTCAATTTCTCTTTTTAACCAACCTATGGAATCATTTGATCAAGATTAATTTATTTTCCACCAACTGAGAAAGAGCCGATTTGCATATTGGAAATTTAATCATTCACCTCATAAACCATTCCCCATTTGGTACTACTATATGACTCTGAAAAATTCACTCCATTTTTTTCTTCTTCGCTTTCTTTCTTCATTCATTCGTTCTTTTTAAACATTTCTTTCTTTATTGGGTTCTGCATTAGAATCTCAAAAGTAAAAGTGGAAAAGAGAAAAAATTGGTGTTCCGTGAATTTTAACTCACGGTGCAAAAATCATTACCCATTTTATTGGAATTTTCTACCAAATGGAGCCTTAAGGTAGTGTAGTAATCATTGTAACCAGCATGTTACGTGGGACCCGTTCAACCTCTTTTAACTCTCCACCAATGTTATCAGAACCGGACCGTCTTTGAGGCATTTTGGGTTCAACCGCAGTCAAAACCGGTCAATGAATAATATAATATAAATATTATATATAACATTAAGTAAGACACCTTTTACAAATAAATTAATATAAATATTAAATAACATTCAAACTCTCAGTGATATACCAAAACGGTGAAAGATTTAGGATAGAAATGGTAAGAAACGTTTATATTTCAAATATATCCATTTTTAATATTAATTTTGATATTTTGAAGGGAAAAATTAAAAAAAAATATATTGTGAGCCACGGCTCAAGGTTCACGGTTTTATCCTCAAAACCTCATAAAACGTGGTTCTGACTAGTTTTATGCGGTTTTGACCAAAAACAGTTTTTATTACTTGACTGAACCGCAGCCTTGCCGATTTCCGTCGAACCTCCAGTTCAACTGCGGTTCAATCCGGTTTTGATAACATTGCTCTCCACTCTCGCGAGAGAGTTTTGGATTCGATTTACGCTCAAATTCCCATGGACCACTCCTTGTAGGATTACTCTTCATCGACTTATCAGTGTGTCTGGATTGGGAGATTTACACGTGCTCGTGGGATTAATCTCACTTCCAATATGGGGTGAGGTTGCCTAACATAGTCAACAATTCGGTCTGAGAAAAACTATGAAACCCGTTCATTTTTTATTTTTTTTTGAATGAATCGGTTAGTATATATCATTCAAGAGAGCCCAAAAAAAATATATACACAAGAGAAGCCCATAGCCCGGGCCAGGCCCAAAAGTGAAAAAATAACAAAAGACAGGCCCATGGGGATCAAAGATAGCTCTGCAAATAAACAGGAAGTAGGAAACAGGCTAGAATAGCCGAAACCAGCGAAAATGCAAGGCAAATATCCTATTGTGGGATGCCAGTTGAATCAGCGAAAATACCTGTACAGTATCCATCGGAGAGGAGGCCAACAAGAGTAACAATTAAGATGCTCCTACAATTGGAAAAAGTAAAATCACCAGCAGTTGAAGTTAGAGAGGATGGCTTTGATGGCATTGAGGTGGCCCCGAAAGTTCCAAGATCCAGATTTAAAACTTGGTATCAAACAGGCAATTCCATCTGCATGAATGACATGACTGAGAGGGGCATTTAGCTTCAAGAGATGCAGGAGAGTATGTTGGGTGAAGATGAGCATTGAGAGAGTGATCTCCTGATGAGATGGGCTTATGCAAAAGAAACCCGAAGTGTCAGTATCAGAGCACAAATATCTGGCACCCAAGAGAATGGTATTATTAGAGGAGAATTTGGCGATAATCGAGGAGCCCGAAGGAATGGATGGACTAGCATTCACCACAGATCTGGGCTCAAGAGCTTAGATGGAATGGAATCAACGGGTGGCAGGTTCCAGGCGGCAGAGAAGGCACTCCTGACATTTTGGATGTCGGCATTGGATAGGAGAAAGAAGATTTTGTTGCAAATGTCATTAAGAATTCTGCTGCTTACACGATCCGGATTATTGGTCGAGAAAGAAAAAACTCTCTCATTCCTTTCATGCCAAACACGACAAATTAACCTAGGTAAAACAAGCTAAGCAGCAAGTCTCTCTAATCTACCTCTCATACCATTAACCAGAGTAACAGAGTCCACCATAGGGTCACCAGTGCCAGGATGCTGCAAAAACTTTCTCATCAAAATACACCAAACTGAGAGGGAGAGGTCGCAATGCAGGAGGTGATTGTGGGTTTCCTCGTCAATACCACAAAGAGCACACAGTCGATCATTAATGATGCCCAAATGAGATAAAAACATCTTGGTTTTGAGCCCAAAGCAGAAGTAGAACCAGACCATTGTAGAGTGACCCATAATGCAGCTCGGAAGCTAGATGGAATTGACCCAGACCTGCTCCTCCAAGCCACTGTTGAAAGAATAAATAGCAAAAGCGAGAGAGAATTTCCCAATGTCACTAGTAGTCCAAAAGATCTCATCATTAGTGGGGAACCGAGGAAGAGAAATGGCAGAGATCATCCTCCAAATGTTAGAGATGGTCGAAGAGGTAGCTTCCGAGAGAACTCATTGATTGTTTTTTATGAAAGAGCTTACTTTAGTGTCACTACCAAAACCCAGGCTGTAAAAAGGTCTACCCCCAAAATGATCATACAAGATGTAACCCGATTTAATCCAGAGATCGAATAAAAAATTTGTGCCGGCCCCATCACCAATAACATGAACTTTGTGATGTTTAACAAGATTACGAATGGAAAGGATAGATCTCCAAGCCCAAGATGGGTCATGCTTCAGCCTAACACGCCAAATAGAGGTGTTTTTGAGATATTTTTGCTTGATCCATCGGCACCAAAGATTGTCAGAGTTGTAAACAATTAGCCAAAACTGTTTCATAAGACAAGCTAAGTTAACAGATGTGATGTTGCGCAGCCCTAAGCCACCTTTATCTTTAGGACAACATATTTTAGTCCAAGAAACAGTATGAATTTTCCTTCTATTGGTCTCATTCCATAAGAAATTCCTCATAATCTTCTCAATCAACTCAGTGCAAGATTTAGGAATGCAGAAAGCATTAGTCCAATAGATATGAGAGCTGTTGATTGTAGAGCGTAGGAGCTCAATTCTTCCTGCAACAGATAGAGTGGATCCAGTCCAACCATTGATTTTCTTCCTAATTTTAGAGATCGGCCCATCACAATCAGCCCTGGTGAATTCTGCCAGAGAAAAGTGGAAGACCAAGATAGCATAAGGATAGCTTACCTTCATCCATACCAAGAATATGAAGAATATCAGATCGATTCTTAGTAGAACCCGAGTAAAAAACACGGATTTTGGTTGGGTTGAATGCAAGCCTAGAGAACAAATGAAACTCCTTGAGTGACTTCACTAGGGAGGCAACTTAGTGATTATCAGTCAAGCAGAAGATCATCCACAAATAGTAGATGGGAAATTCTGCAGCTGCTAGCACTAAAGGGACAAAGAATGCTCCCATCTTCAACAGCACGATCAATGGCACAAGATAAAGACTCCATGACTAAGCAAAATAGGAACGGTGATATAGGATCCCCTTGCCTAAGACCTTTGCCACTTTGAAAGAAACCTTGAGGCATACCATTAATTAATACAGAGAAAGATGGGGAATCGATGCAATTCTTAATCCATCCAATCCATTTATTGTTGAAGTTCATGAGGCCAAGAATATGATACACACACTCCCAACGGACACTATCAAAGCCTTTCCTCAAGTCAAGCTTAATGCACATTCGAGGTGGTCCAGCATCACAATGAATACCTCGAACCAGATCATGAGCAAGCATAATATTGTTGGAGATATCACGGCCCAGAGTGAAAGCAGATTGATTCAGGCTAATGAGGGAGGCTAAGAAAGGTTTTAAGCGATTGACGAGAATACGTGAAACCATCTTGTAAAGAGAGAGCAATGGGTCAGAACATGTCCGGACGATCGGCACCTTCATTCTTGGGGATAAGAGTGATAAAAGAGGATTTAACTTGCTTGAGGATGTTGGAGGAATCCAGGCAATTCTAGATAGCAAAAGTGACATCAAGGCCAACAATGTGCCAGTAATGTTGAAAGAAGAAGCCATTGAATCCATCAGGACCCAGGGCCTTGCACCGATGGGCAGCGAAGATCACAGATTCAATTTCTTTATCACAAATGGGAGCAATTAGGCACTCAGAGTCGCTGGAGGTGAGGGAGCGAGAGGTAGAGAACCTCTGAAAATCATCACAGCTAGGAGCATGAGAAGTGCAATCATTTCTCAACAAGTGAGTGAAATAGCCAACAAACATGTTGCTTATAGTTTCAGGGTCTTTGCTGATAGAACCATCGTCACAGGTGACAGACTTACTATTGTTCCTATTCTGCCTGGCTTTGATTGAGTTGTAAAAGTATGTCTTTCAAATTCAGATGGAGTAACCTTGATTTCTGTTGAAGAAGCATACGTTCCTTGTCGAGACGAACAAATAAATTGGATTTACAATTCTGAAGTTGAGCCCAATTGGCATTTGTGGGGCATGAGTCATACACAGATTGGATAGTATTCAAGGCCTCTCTACTGTGCCGAACTTGATCACTGATCTTAGGATTATTGCGATTCCAAGAAGAGAGGGCAAGCTTGACCCGCTTGAGTTTAGTAACCAACTGAAACATAGGAGAGCCATTGACATGCTTGGACCATATATCCTCAATGATTTCTCTAGCAACTCGGTCCTTACCCCAGCTATTGATGAACTTGAAAAGGGTAGTTCCTTTGAATGCTCAGATAGATACCTTTATGGTCAGAAAGCCTAGGATTGAAGTAGTTGTAGGAAGACTGATCGAACTTGTTTCAGAATTCCTGGTTAACCAAAACTCTGTCAATCTTTGTTTCAATTCTTTGGACACCATGAGAATTCCTGGTTAACCAAAACGAATAATCACTTCCAGGAATCCTGAGATCAATAAGCTTAGCCTCATCAATGCAATTATTGAATTGGTCAATGGCAGAGAGGTTTGGCCTTCCCCCTCCCATCTTTTCATCGGATCCACGAATACTGTAAAGCCCCGTCCCGCTACGAGCTCGTTACCTCTGAAACAACTCAAAACATTATCGAAAAATAATATATTGAGCATTTTTTTTTTAAACGGGGTAACTGCCTCCCGCTCAATAATCTAACAAAAGTCAAACCAATATAGTAATAAACACAACAAACTACTACCGATTGTTCAAAATGCTATACAGTTGTCCAAACAAAACATATGATAACGAGTTCATATAAACAAGAGTCTCTCCAAAACTAAAGTATGAGCATAATACATGAAATTTAACTGCTGCTACTCCTCACCGGGTATCTCCTCAAGGGCCTGTTTGGCCTCTTCGCAATCGGGCACCTGAAAGGTAAGGGGTGAGCTAACCAGCCCAGTGAAGAGATAATGCTTATCACAAGTTAGCAACATAAATAGACATCACATGTACGAATGCAATAATATCATAATAACAAGAGTGCTCATATGCACAATATTTAACCACACCACCAACTAATGGTCCATCGACCAAATCCTAGACATCATCTAGATAGCCCACCTTAGGCCCTCCAACAAGCTCTGATCTCCCTACCAAAAGTTAAGGGGGGAGCTAACCAGCTCAATGAAGAGATAAAGCATAGCACTTGTCGACAACATAAACATATATCACGTATGAAATGTAACAAACATCATAATAGAATGGACACCTACGTACATGAGTACTCAATTATACTACTACCAACCAGTGGTCCCACTGACCAGTCTAAGACATCGCCTCCATAACTCACAACGGTTCCCCAACAACTCTGGTCCCCCTACCAATACAAACGGGAGATCACACAACCACCTCAACAGCCAGAATGAAACGGGAAGACCCGCATCCTCTATGGGGCCTCGACTGCCGGAGCATAACGGGGAAGCCAATCTTAAGGGCAGACACCTCAACCGCCGGAACGCAACGGGAAAACCTGCATCTCCTATGGGGGTCTCGACCGCCGGAGCATAACAAGGAAATCCTCCCAACAACCAAATCGTCATCTCATCAAACATACACATAGAAACACATACAAACCATTCCTCAATCTCAACACCTAATGGCACATTGACTGTTGCAGTTTACCTTCCCTGCATACATATAATGTCAGGATCAAGTTTAACAATATAGACATGGTTTGTCCTCCTATCAAAAAAATCATCATCTCATCATAAACATACACACATATACACATATAAGCATTTTCTCAATCTCAACACCCAATGGCACACTGTTCGTTGCGGTTTACCTCCCCTGCATGCACATAATGTTAGGATCAAGTATAACGGTATAAATGTGTTCTGAAATAATAAGCGAAAATCAATAGCATACCTCAGCATGCGGTCCAAAGGGGCACATAACAGGGTCTTAAAAACACCTCTATGTCCAACATGGTTACATTTGCATCTTATGCGTAAACACGCAATGCATCATAACGTCTTTCAAAATTCATATTTAATATCAATTTATCAAGTTAAAGTTTCTCACAAATGCATATAATTGAAAGGAAAACACCTAAGCGGACCCTTTGCCACATTTTTCTTTTTGTCAACAGTTTTCCCTTTTCGAGTGACTAAATAAACAAAGGGTTACGCGCGGGCCATTCCATATCCAGAGATACATATTTGATATATGCAATGCATGCCAAAACTGTGATAAGTCCCCTCACCTGCGTGTATTTTTGAAATCCAAGTGATGAAAACAGGTTGAAGGATTGAAGGAAGCGACACAAGAGCAACCGGGCCTGAGAAGCTGGGGCGGGTCTACAGAAAACTGGGACGATCCCACAATCTGGATGGAGATGAGTTAGAAAAGATTTAAAAATGTCCAAAAGGGCCTAGAAATGCTCCAGAAGTGATCCCAAAATAGGCTTAGAAGCAGCCCAAAGCTGGGCCTAAAATGGGCCGGGCCCAAGAACTGGGCCGGATCAGGCTGGGTCCGGAACTAGGCCGGACTGGGCTGCTGGATCAAGCTTGTCCTGATTGGATCAGCTGGGCCCAAGAAGGCTAGTTGGGCCCAAGAAACTGGGCTCGATTTAGGTCGAGCTGGGCCCAAAAGGTTTGGGCTTGGAGCGAATTGGGCCAAGGGGGGTCGGATGGGCTTAACTCGGATCTGTTGGGCTTGAGCTTGGCTGCTAGGCTTGGGAAGAGTTGCAAGAAGAGAAAAGGAAGAGGAAGAAGAAGGAAACCAAGAGAGAAGGCAGCGGCGGGTTTAAGGTCTTCTATTAGGGAGGGGCGGCGGCACACCAAACAGAGATGAAGAAGAAGATAAAAGATGAGAGGACGAGAGAGCAAGAAAGAGGATGAACATCGGCGGCTTGGGGTTTAGATCTAGCGTTAAGGTTTTGCTAATAGGGAAGAGAAGAGAGATGGGGAATTGCTACAAGAGGGGGGCAGCGGCTCAAGCTGGGAGAGGGGGAGGTAGGGTTTCAAGTAAGGGGGAGGAGAATGAGAAGAGAAGAGAAAGAGAGAAACGAAATAAAGGAAGCAACCACGGGAGAGGCGGCGGCTCCACTAGGGATTAGGGTTTTGGTGAGGTTACAGGAGATGAGAGAAGAAGAAGATGGAGGCTAGGGTTTCTCAAGGGAGAGAAAGAGATAAAATAGGGGGAGTGAGCTATGGCTTTTGAGTTTGGTTTTTTTTTTTTTCTTTTTTTTTTTTTACAAAAAAGAGAAGAACACATATTTATAAAATAATTTTAAGGTAACACTAAAAATGTGATTTTCCAATATTTTTGTATGAATAAATAGACAATAAACCAAAATTACCAAATGCCCATCGAGCCTTTGAGCTCAAAATTAGGCAAACTGGGGCCCACCACGGAGCCCACACTCTTTCCATTGCTACCAAAACACATAACCCGACACGGAGATCCAAAATTCTCCCCAAAAATCTCGAAAGATCGGGTTAGGTCATTACAAATACGATTAAAATCACCAACATAGATGCAAGGTTCATTCCTCTCAGCTGAGAGGGAAAGCATGGTACCCATAGCTCCATCTGGATGAAGGTTCATTTTTTTTTTTTGAGATATGATGAAAATACAATTATAAAAAAACAAATACACTAAAAATTGATAATAAATATATATGAGCATAATACAGTCTACAAGAAAGATTTTGAAACTAAAATTTTAACTAAATTATTATATAAACTTAATATATTTATATTTTTTATTTTTGTAAAATAATTCAAAACTAAATACAGAAACCTTAAAATTATATTTTCAATTCAATTATTGTACATAAATTTTTGAAGTAAACTAACACTAGAAAGTTTTACTTATAGTATATGTTAGAAAAAAAAAAAGAAGTATAATAAATATTTACACAAATTTTTCATCTGTGATTTTTGTGCCACCATTTTCTCTTATGGTACATTTTTTAAAAGGAAATTCCAATTTTAACCTTTCTTTTGGAAAAGAGGAAAAGAGAGGAGAGGAGAGGAGAGGAGAGAAGTAAGGGCAAACAAAATTAGAATTTTCCTTAAAGTGCACCATAAGAGAAAATAGTGGTGCAAAAATCACTACCCTTAAAACATTATTGTAAATGTTAAATAAAAATTATTAATTATTAAATTGTCTTCTTTTTTATTCAAAGAATAAATATTAATGAGTGCTATCAGAGGTCTAGACACCTTGGTCAAAGTGCCGATAAACTTTTTTGATGAGACTCTTCAATCTTCTCATGACAGCAAAAAAAAGTATGCTCATTTTGTCAGAGAGTCAGATTGTCTTTTGGTCTATTAATAAGAATTAAGAATTCATACTCCAAAAATAAGAATGCATCAAGGTGATTGGAGAGTGTATATATTAAATAAGGGATTTTGATTTTAATTTTGGTGAAAAAATCTCAATAGTCAAATTCTGAACTGTAAAATTAACGTGTGATTAATTGTTATAATTATGGGAAGATAAAAGAATCACCACAACACAATCACTGAAATAGGTGGAGCATAAAAATACAAGATAAAGTTAATATTTATACATTAAATATAATGAAATATTTTAAAAATCAATTCAAAATAATTAAAATAATTTTTTATTATAAAATATATTTTAATTAATTAATAATAATTTAAAATAACTTCACCTACCTCCTATCCCACAACCTGTCTCCCGACGATGAATCGCGTCAGCTGCTCGCATCGGTATCCTCTTGCTTTGAAACGCCAGAAATTATGTTTTCCTTCATTTCAGTTTAAAAGGAAGCAGAATCGCCGGCAAAAATGCTTGCGCGGCATTTTGATGGCAAGCGCCGCTCTCGGCACCATTTTAGAGAGAGAGAGAGATGAAAATTGGGAGGGGAAATGGAAGAAATGAAAAGGAAAAAGAGATCTCTCATCATCTGTGAGCGTCGTTCTATCTCTGTATCTACTCTCTCTCTCTCTCTCTCTCTCTCTCTCTCTCTCTCTCTCTCTCTCTCTCTCTCTCTCTTTCAATACAACCTTAGAGCCTCATGCATGAGCATGATCTCTTTCCAGAAACTTCCCCCTAGGATGGTTCATGTGGTGCTTTTCTTTTGTTTTCTTTTCTTATTTTTCCTCTTGTAAACAATCCCCAAGTTGGTTTGGGTTTTTCCTACAGTGATTTATTCTCCATCTCTAGAGCCCCAACACTTCTCTGTAATTTTTAATTTTATTTTCGTAAAAGCAGCTGAAATCTCAGGTCCCCTATTGTCATTTCCCCTGCTGCTGTTGTTGCTGCTGCTGCTGCTGCTATGGCTATTCTTGTTGTTTTTTCAAATAATCTGGATGATGGAGATTATAGGAAACTGGTCCCCAGTGGTGCACAGAGTGACATCCATTAACACATACCCTCTCTCATGAATCTCAAGTATCTGTTCCTCATGTTTTTAATTCCTCCCTCTCCGTCTAGCACTTATTTTTAACCTTTTCAATTCTTCTGGTGTTTGCTATCACCGGTCTTCTACATAAATGTCCAAGCCACCATAAACCTACTCTCCCTCATTTTTCTTTCTATTGGAGCACAGGGGACCCTTCCATGATGCCCAAAACATTTAAATGGGTATACCCTTTTTTGTTGGTGCATTTTCCAACTTGGTTTTACTTTGAATGATACTCAGTTGGATTTTATGAAAACTCTTTGTACTTGATTTAGCTATGAATATCATTTGGGTAAGGTTTTTGCCCCCTCTAATTCACATTAATATTTTTCATCCCTTGAGTCTGATTGATTGGCATTTAGCTGAGTGGTTCACCACTAATTCACATTGAGACTTTCCATCCCTTGAGCGCGAATGATTTGACATTTAACTGAGCGGGTCTTACCCAATAGTTGGTTTGCAAGTTCTAAATGTTACTATGAGCTCCACATTTACCACCTTTTGAGGCCAATATGGGGCCATTACTTTATCAAGTCCCTCCATCTAGTGGGTTTCTGCTTGATTTGGCCTTATTCAGAGTTATAGCCATTTTATGGATTGAAATCCATTTTTTGCTTATCCTTTTTTTTTATGATAAAAAGGAATTCAAGACCTCTCTTCTCTCTAAATATAGGGGTACTGGATAAAACTCCTAATGCACACACTTCTCAGCAAGTCACGGGCATTAGATGACAACGGGATTCAAATTTGGGATCTGAGGTTCCTGAGTCAAAGTGACTACCAGTTGAACTGTCTGATATAAGGTATTTCTAATATTGTTTACCATTGATTGAGAGTTGAAAATTCATATTCATTTCATTGTAACTAGATGTTTTGTTGTGCTTGTAATGGAATCTCCTAATGTTGTAAAAACATCAAAAGATACAAGAAAGTTAAAATGAAACTTACACACTCTAATGTACTATTTAGTACATTTTTTCTTCCTAATGTTTTATTTCATATCAAATGAGAATACTCTAGTACATTTTCATTTGATGCTGTATCAGGGGCAGCAACAGAGCTAAAGGACTCTGGAGATTTTTTTCCACTTGTAGATCAATCTCCACAGTACTAAGAGCATTGATTGCAATCCATAATTAAATTACTATACAATAATGGTTTGTTGTCATCAAAATTACTCATATAACCTTGGGGCTATGAGCATTGATTGCAATTCATAATTAATTTACAATTCCACAATCAAATTGGGTTAAGAAGGTTTAATGATTGTCAAATCAAATTAGTGTTGGATTTAAATTTCATCTATGCATGTGATTATTTAAATTGTATTTAGTTATAGATCTCAATTGGAATAACGATTACACGTTCATTTTGCTTTCAATTGAAAATATAACTTCTTCATTGAATATTGACTCAGTCAAAATTATTTTGTTAAAATTAGTATTAGTGTCATTTTTCTTTTATTGAAAGTGATTGAGGGGATTAAGAATTGGTTTCTTAGTGTTTCTACTGTATAAATCCTTTATTCAGATTATAGAATTTTGATCTAAATCTTATCTTTATTTTTTTTCATCAATCTTATACAATGGCAGAAGTCTTAAAATTAAAATAATAAATAAACCAAATAAATTTAAAATGAAACTTTAAAACATAACTCCGTTAATCCAGTTACGATAAATTTTTATAAGACATCGAATTTATATTTGCCAAACTGGCGACCATAGCCAAGGGGACATAGTTGACCGAATAACTTTATTCATGTACATCCAACATTTATCACTTGGACAGGTGGCATAAGTACATTTGTCTTCTATGTACTAACACAGTTCTTTAATTTAATTATAAATATCTTAGTATTAAAATCTAAAACAAAGTGTTATATTATTTGCTTTTCTACAGATATGAACTAACAAAATCAAACAACTTAATAATAAGTTGGATCATTTGGATTTTATAGTAAATCTCATGAATCCACGGAGTAGTTCAACTTGTTGTCTCTCGTATTAGGAATCGAGAAATTGTATGGTTCGAACTCACATGTTCCTAATTTTGGTGTGCTCTAGAGGTAGTAGGGTTTATTCATAGAAATTTTACACTAAAAAAAATCTGATAAAAGTTTGCCTTAAATATATTTGATAGGATAAGAGTAAAGTGGACAAAATATAATTAAAATAGTGAAGTTTTATGTGTTAAGAGAATAATTATATAATAAGTTATTGCACTCACAATATTTGATGGAATAGAGTGTTGAATAATAAAAAATAGATAAATAAACAAAATCAAAGTTATAAAGATACAATTAATTACTGTATAAGATAAGTATAGTAATTCTAATAGATAGAATTAGAAGATCATATTAGAGACAATTTAAAAATAACTTCATTTAATAATAAAATGAGAGAAACTTGTTTACATTAGCTTGATTATCTATATAAAAGCCCACAAATGACCCTAATTCATAGAGTAATTTAAGGTTACGGACTGTACGCATGAAGAAGAAATGTGCTCGTTGAAAATAAGGAGAGTGACAAAAAATGCATAATAAATAATAGAGCAATCACTTATAATATAATAATTGTCACTAAGAGAGGTAGAATTTAAAAAGTCAATGTTAAACATTTTAAAATAAAATAGTTCGGTGGTTTAAATAAATTTTATGTATCCATCACTGATATCTTCATAATTAGCTAATATTTTTTTTTTTACAGTCGACAGGCTCCGGACTAAGACTCCAAAGATTTTTAGGATAGCCTTTTACTGACCCACTGCTGTAAACTCAGCTCAGAAGTATTGCTCGAGCAAAAGGTTGAGCTGCCCATACTCGGCAATTGGGTATTGAAAAAGGTAGGTGTGAAACTTGGGTCGGATTTTAATCCGATCTGGATGAATCAGAAATCAATGGGTTTAGGTTATATTTTTTAATATATCGGATCGGAAAAAATAAATCCGTATGAAATTCAAATCGAGTCGGGTTGAGAAATTTAAAAGCAACCCAACCGAACTCGACCTGACCTGAGTGTGCCAAATTATAAAACAACATTCAGGCTGAATTAGGTCAGAAATTCAGGTCACCGTCGTGTTAAGTAATTTGGGTTGGGTTGGTTGGGTTCAATAATTTTTGACATGGATAAGTTGGGATTTATTGAAATCTTACTCGACCGGACTTGAGTTTCAATCCTAGAAAAAACTAGGAAACTTGTTCAATTTTTTTGAGAGATGATAAAAATACGTTTATAAAAAGTAAATACACAAAATTGAGAATAAATATATATGATCATAATATGCTCTGCAATAAAGATTTTGAAACTCAAATCTTAACTAATAACTATATAAATTTAATATATTTATATTTTTTAATTTTGTAAAATAATTTAAATCAAACACAAAAACTTTAAAATTATATTTTCAATTTAATTCTTGTTATATGAAATTTAGAAGGAAACTAGCTTTAGAAAGTTTTATTTATACTATATGTTAGAAAAACAGAAGTATAATAAAATATGGGTGCCCATCTTAATACGGGCATAATCTTTTAGGGGACACGAGTTTTTAGTGAACTTTTTATTTTGCTATCTATCCATCCGTAGAAATCGGTTCACTTTTCAATAATTTATACTCTTTCTATTTCTAAGTGAATCGATTCACTGAAAAATAAACCGATTTTTATGGATAGATAGGAGTCAAAGTGGAAAATCCGAAAAATCCGTGCTTCCTAAAAGAATCTTCCCTTATTAAGATGGCCACCCTAAAATATTTACACAAAATTTTCATCTTTTTATCTTTTTTCTTAATATGTAATGTTTAAAACCAAATCAGTGCTTTAAAAAGTTTAAAATATGTACTTACAGAATAAAGAAAAGAAATAGAATACTTAATATCTAATAATTTGTAAACTATATGTCATAAATATATTGCTGCCAATTATATATAATTGAAGTATTTAAGTAAAAATAATATTTTTAAAATATGATAATATAAATATATTAAAAATATTAACCATTAAATATCTTTATTTTTGCATAATAGATTACAAGTAAATACGATAAATACTTTAAGAAACCTGAACACTTTCAGAAAAGATTAGAATAAGAGATCAAATTTGCTTTTTTCGGTGACAGTCTTAGTCTTCTTCAATTATGACAGCAAAAAAGTATGCTCATTTTGTCAGTGAGCCAGGGTTGTCTTTTGATTTATTAATAAGAATAGAATTCATAGTCCAATAAAAAAATCTGACCATTACATCAAGGTGATTGGAGAGTGTATATATTAAATAAGGAATTTTGATTTTTGTTTTGAAGAAAAAATCTCAATAGTCAATTTCTGAACTTAATTTTTTTTGAGATTATGAATGTTAAAGCATAACCCTAGAGTTAGAGTGACAGAGGATATTATCTCTAAGTAAGAGATTTTGAGTTCAATTCATAATCGTTTTAAAGAGTCACTTTTATAATTTTGTTAGATATATAAAGTGAGAGAGGTTTACACTCTAAAGAATTAATTAGATGTTCAAACTATTTACTATATAAAAAGTATATTTAAATTAAATTATAATAATTAAAAATAACTTCACCCACCTCTTACACCACTTCGACTTTGGAGATGAGGCATCGCACCAGCTTCTCTAATCGGTATGCTCTTGCTTTCATACGGCAGAAATTATATTTTCCTTTTATTTCAGTTTAAAAAGGGAAGCAGAAGCGGCGGCAAAATGCTTGCGCGGCATTTTTTAAGGCAAACGCGGCATTCGCACCATTTTAGGGAGGGAAATGAAAATTGGGAGGGAAATCGAAGAAATGAAAAAGGAAACAGATCTATCATCATATGTTCCGGTTCTTGGTCCAGGTGCATGAGCAGATTTTTGGTGAGAGAGCGTCTTTCTATCTCTTTCTCTGCTCTCTATCTATCTCTCTCTCTTTCCATACAACCCTAGAGCATGAACATGATCTCTTTCAAGAAACTTCCTCCTAGGATGGTTCATGTGGTGCTTTTCTTTTGTTTTCTTTTCTTATTTTTCCCCTTTTAAACAATCCCCAAGTTGGTTTGGGTTTTTTCTACAGTGATTTATTCTCCATCTGTAGAGCCCCAACACTTCTCTGTAATTTGTCTTTTCGTAAAAGCAGCTAAAATCTCAGGTCCGCTATTGTCATGTCCCCTGTTGTTGTTGCTGCTAGCTGTTGCTGTGGCTGTTGTTGTTGTTGGGTTTTTTTTTTTTTCAAATAATCTGATGATGGAGATTATAGGAAACTGATCCCTAGTGGTGCACAGAGTGACATCCATTAACAAAGAGCGAAAAAAAAAAAAAAACTTTTCTTCATATTAGAATATCTGTTCATTAATCTCAAACACATACCCCCCCTCTCTCTCTTTCATGTTCTCTTAAGATGAAGTAATGATGGATCATTAAACGAAAAGACAGTTCATAAGAAATGAAAACCTGATTTTTTGCTGATATCAAATATTCCATTCCTGAGTCTCCATGTTCGCACACTTTCATTGATTAGATCTGTGTAATTCAAGGAGATATTGCTACTTAAGGTGGAACTTTTATTTTCCAGTCATGCATGTTCAAATTCTTAATTGAATTGATATCATAGTTGGTTTCTTCTTAATGTGTTTTGTGTATTGAGCTTCTTTCTTGTTTACATGCCACTTGAAACAGATAATCTTTACATGCCACTTCTTAGGGATGATGATGAATCACTGCATGCCCATGCCTGATAATGTTGCCCTTCAATGCATAGCTTAATTTCTTGGTTTGAGCATTCCTTGTTGCGTGTGGTGCTTTGATTTCGTTGTTAGCAATGAAATGAGAACATTATTTCCTGTCTTATTTTTTTTTTTCCTCAAGTATTTACCTTCTTTGGTTTGGACTAGAATGTTTGAGTCCATTGTGGCAGATGTCTTTGTCTTGTCAAAGATCAATTTATGATTAATTTAAATCAGTCGTAACTATTTAGAAAAAAAACACATCAGGAATGCACTTTAATCTGTTCAGAGGCATCATGTAATGCAGCTTTAAGAACGCTTGTTAAGTGTTCCCATTCTCTCTCATTGTCTCCTAGAGCATGAAATTTCAGAAATCTGTAACCGAGATTGCTATTTATTGGGAACCATTGAGTTTGTGATGTCACCATGTTTTGGGATGATGCTAAAATGGTTTGCTTTGGTGGTTCCATTGTTGAAAACACAGTTACTAATATCACATTTATTTTAATACTTTCATCTCATACATGTGTACAAAAATCTTATTGTTGGATTCTTTTCTTTATGAGTTGTTACTCTTTTATGATCTTCATGTGGTTGTACCTATAATCAATCTAACGCCTCAAACATACAGCCATTCCCTTTGTTGTGTCACGTGTATCAACTCAACCTCATTATGGGTGATATTCACTTGGGTTGAAACACCAAAAATATTCCATTTTCAGAACATGAAACTTTGGGGCTTTGAATTGCATCCCACCATCATATATTGGGATAGTTCTTGATTACAAATAAGCGTTGTGAAGATCCTCTGTCCTTCCTTCCCACGATATTGGCATGCATCTAAGTGGCATAGAGAGAGGGGGTTGCACTAAATACAGATGTAATTGGGATGTCCTTTTGGCGAGATTGATATACAGCTGCTGGAAACCCACCAACTGACCACAACCGCCACTTTTAGGATAATCTTGTTGAGGATTATAGATTCTCCTATATGAGGCCCACCCATCATCATCATCATCACCACTTTTGCATCTATTTTTTGTTGGCCATTTAAGTTCTACTCTTCCATTCGACCTTGTCATAAATCATTTCCTCCATCATTTCTCAATCCAACATTTCCCTTTTATCCCTTTTCCTCATGTTTTTAATTCCTTCCTCTCCATCTGGTACATCTTATTTTTAGCTTTTCAATTCTTCTGGTGTTTACTATCACTGGTCTTCTACATACATGTCCAAGCCACCATAAACTCTTCTATTGGAGCATAGGTGACCCTTCTATGATGACCAAAATATTAAATGGATATACCCTTTTTTGTTGGTGCATTTCCCAACTTGATTTTACTTTGAATGATAGTCATAGTTGGATTTTATGAAAACACTTTGTATTTGATTTAGCTATGAATATCATTTTGGAAAGGCTTTTGCCCCCACTAATTCACATTAATATTTTTCATCTCTTGAGTCTGAATGATTGGCATTTAGCTGAGTGGTTCACCACTAATTCGCATTAAGACTTTTCATCCCTTGCGCGCGAATGATTGACATTTAGCTGAGAGGGTCTTGCCAAGTAGTTGGTTTGCAAGTTCTAAATGTTTCTATAACCCCCACATATACCACCTTTTGAGGCCAATCTGGTGCCATCACTTTATCAAGTCCCTCCATCATCTAGTGGATCCCTACTTGATTTGATCGTATTCAAAGTTATAGCTATTTTATGGATTGAAATCCTTTTTTTGCATCTTGTTTTTTATTTTATTTTTTATGATGAAGAAACTCACGAGCCCCACCTCTCCCCGAGTACGAGGGCATCGAGTAGAACTTAGGATGGACACACCTTCCTGTAAGCCACGGGCATCGGGTGAATACGGGACTCAAGCCCTGGTCTTCTGGTTCCTGAGCCAAAGTGATTGCCAGTTGAGTTGCCCCATGCGAGGTATTTTCTGCATATTGGTTACCATTGATTTGAGGGTTGAAAATTCATATTTGTTTCATTATAGCTAGATGTTTTATTGTGCTTGTAAAATGGAGCCTCTTAATGTTGTAAAACCATGAAAGTAGAAAATCATAATATACAAGACTATAAGCAAATAAAAGGTAGAAGAAAGTTAAAAGTAAAACTTAACACACATCCTAATGTACTATTTTGTACATTTTTTCTTCCTAAGAAATATAGGGTTGGAAACCTGGGATGGTAGGTAAATCCTTCTCTCGGCAAGGCATCTGGCATGTGGAGAGCTATCACTATTTGTGTTGATAAGTTTAAAGTTGGAATCAATTTCAGGGTGGGTCATGGTAATAGAGTCAAGTTTTGGACAGATCTTTAGTGTGACAACACCAGTTTGGCATTACAGTTCCTTTCCATTTTTTGTCTATCTCAATTTCTTGAAGGAGTGATTTTTGATTTCTACTCTATTTGCAATGATCAGACCATTTGGAACCTCTTCATCCAGTGCAATCTTTCTGACTCTGAGACAAATGACTTCTGTGCCCTTGTTCACATCATTTCATCATACTGGATCGGCATCTCTACCGACGTCTGTCTTATTTGGTGGCCGGATCCTTCTGAGTGCTTCTTTGTCTGGCCCTTTTTAATGGAATCATTGGGCGACTATTCCTATTAACCCTGGTATTTGGAGTTCCAAAGTTCCCCTCCCCTGCTGCTTTGCGTTCACACTTCTCAATTATATATATAAACAAACGGGTTGAAAAGCCTGATGGCCTCAATGGGCTTCAAACTAAAGCCCGATCCGGACCGTCAAACATATACATTTGTCCAAGTCTACTTATTTACGTCAGGTTTGGGCTGGGCTCGGGCCACTGTTCGGACAAATGAACACCCCTACTTGTACACCAATGCATGGTTCCTATCTTGTAGTCTTACCAAGCCCAACCAACCTCCTCTTTACATTTCAAAACCTCTTACAACTTCATCAAGTGAACCCTCTTTTTATCCCTGTGAAGTTTCTCCAATCTCTTCCCATTCTCCACTGGTATTTCAAACAATGGCATATTATAGATGGGTAATTTCGACAACATTGCTTTTATCATGTCAATCTTCTACCTAGGGACCATTAATTCTTCTTCCAACTTTCTCAAACCTTTCCACCACTAGAACTGATGAAATTTGGGGCGGCATGGATTCAATGCTTGTCATATTTTTGGTCTGCTGGTCAATGTTCTTTATATCACCTATGCATTTCAGTTACCATTTAACTCATTTTACATCACTCCATGTTGGCTAATCACCTTACTTTCATATGCCTTGTATACTTTCAGCTTAATAGCCCTTCTTGTACGGAACATAGTTGGTAAGCTTGTTGAGTGGTTATGAGCTCTTTCTCCAGTTTTATGAACATACTCTGTTTTCAGCACTAAATTGGAACCCTCGTAAATGGGTCATTCTACTCTTTTGTAATGGGTCAATCGTGGTTCTTGATTCCTTTTTCTTGCACATCTTTCTTGGGCTCTTCCTTTCTTTTTTTATGTTTTAGTCTGTAAATATCATTATCAAATGTGACATCTATACTTTCTTATATTATTTGCATCTCAAATCTGCTACCGTCTTGTTGATAGTAACATGTATCCTTATCGTCTACTTGTCTATGAACTGTAAAGTTTCCTTTCTATGAGAAAATCATATCATTATTAAATTGTTATATACTCTTGTTCTTGCCTGGTTTTCCTTTTTTTCTATTTTCTGTTTCACTTGCTTTGCAAGTTACTTCATTGTGCTAATTTGTGGCAAATTTGATGTATTTATTCTGGAAACTTTTGACTATCTTTATATTTTAAAGCTGGGTAACAGCTTTTAATATTTTTGACTTTTCACTAGAATTTTTTTTAGTCCTTTCACAGTAGCCCTCCATCTGCTTAATGAACTTGGTAATTGTGAATGCTTTCTATCCTTTAGTAGTGGGATTTACTTGCATATTTGGAAATCAGTGCTTCTATGACTTTGAATAATTTGTGACTGTCGATAACTCAATATCCATAATGTCCTTCAGTTATTTATTTCTTTATTTGGGTTGGTGGCCTGATGCTAAATATAGTATGCTATGAAAAATGATTTCATGTGTAGAACTTATCAATTTGAAGTATTGTGAATTTATGAATTGGCACATAGTTGAAGCGTATTTATTTGTAAATTTGTGGTTGGCTTTATTTTCTAACAAGTTTTTCAAGCCCTTTCTGATAAATGTGGAGTGATCCAGTGCAAATGCTTAACACCACATAATGATGCAGAACCCTTTAACCAAATAGCAGGATCCATTTCTACCACACATTGGGTATGGATGATAGAAAGGATCCACCAAGGATTGCACAAAGCCCCTATATAATCTTAATCATTGGCTAATTACCTGCAATTGGTTAGTTAGAACCTAATGGTCTTATTGTCCATTTTACAGGCTCTTGAACATTTTTTATTGTTCTGATCAGGGTGCCTCGCAGTGCCTTCTACAATCCTCGAATACGCTCTTTCTCCACTATCTGAAATATGCAAAAGATATTCTTGCCCAGCCCCCAATGACCGATTCCATCCCACTCTCAGATTTTACCATTTTTTTGAAATATTTTTTGCTCTATATTTGTGCACTTTTTTCTCTCTCGATATGCTGGGTGACCTCCATGTTTTTAGCATGGTTGTCACCATTTAGAGACCTTTTCACTGAGTTTCTTTTTCTTTTTTTTTTTATTCAAAAAATTGGTTTTTGTATCATAGAGCATTTTTGATGTTTGAATGAATAGATGCAACTTCCATTCCTCACCTCTGTTATTCATGTCTAGTTGATTTTTAGCATGATTATAACTGATGAATTCATTACCTGAGTATACTGGTTGATGATTAATGGTTTTATTCTCTCACACACGTGTTACTTCTGCTGGAAGAACATTAATATGCTTTATGTTTTATCATCTAAACAGGTACTGCCTCTATTTGGAAGAAAGACATGTGCTACACTTGGAATTAATATGGTCCTCCCACACTATGTCCTATTCGATGAGCTATTAGGTGAGCTGTTTAGATTCTCTTATTAAACACTTGTGATGACACATCATCCAACCTCCTATTTGGTGAGTGCCATAATTTTGAGTTTTGATTGGTAAAGACACAAAATCTCAAAACCAAAGCACTTATAACAGACTTCTTTTCCATTTAATATAAACAATTTTCCTACATTTTTTTCATTTATTTTTCATTAAATCAATTGGTTAAGGATAGAAGTTTTCTTGTGTTAGTAGTCAAGCCCATTTCACATCTTTCTGAGTGAAACTCAATCATATAGGTCAATGCCTTTATATATGGGTTAAATTAGTTATGGATCATCGATGTCCTAAATTTACACGAATTGGATGTGCATGGTCCTTTATATTTAATCAACAACATAAATATACACCAAATGCTTACATGGATGAGGACCTGCATTGGAGTGTGGTCATTGTTGACGACTTAGAATTTACAAAATTAAGAAGCAAATCTAGCAGTTCTGAAACGAATCATATGAAATTTGGCTTCATTATCATTACAATTACAAATCCTGGTTCCCCAAGGCCTCCTAGCCGTCAAGGTAAGGTTACTCATGGAATAATAAATCTTTGCATCTGTCCATCATAGCTCATTGTCAGGAAACGTATTGCTCTTGTTGTATATGCTAAATGGGACATCGATTTTGTTTGATTTGAATCCAAATCGTATAGATCTCTCTCCTCTCACTCTTCTCTCTCACACAACATAGAACAGATCTCTTCTCTCTATGGTCACTTGCGTTAATACATGCACCCCCACTCTTTTAATTTGAATTCTGTCTTTAACTCCCTTGTATGGCTTTTGGTATCTCTGTTCATATATCTCCTTGCCAGTCGTCATGCACCCTGCAGACTGACATCCTTTATGCACACCGTACTAAGCAAACTTTGTTCGTTGGAAGGGCTGCCCAGATGGTAGAAGCATCGTTGTCCAATGCTCTGTTGGGCTATGGCTGATATTTTTGTGATGTAGGACAGTGCATTAATAACATGAATAGATTGTAGTTCTTTAAGAACTTGACATGGATGAGGACCTGCATTGGATTGCTATCATGTCGACAATTCACTGCTGTTTTTGAGTGACTTCTGAGCAAAACGACTTAGAATTTACATATTTAAGTAACTATCTTCATTACCATTACAAATTCTGCCTCCCCTAAGGAAAGAATATAAAGCCTCCTAGCCCTCAAGAGAAGTTCACTCATTGAGCAATAAATCAGTATCTTACACCCGACGAATCATCATCTTTAGATGAATGTGGAGTACAAATTAGGATTTGATGAACAAGTTGACATACATGCCCACTTGTCTCTTTAACATTGGGGAAAAAACATCCAGATTCAGGTGTTGGAGCATCTTGTCCAAGTCCCTTGTTCAAGGAGTAGAAAGCATGCAGCTTTTGGATAAAGTTAAAGCACACAGCTTCTGTTCATGAAAAGCTGCATGAATCCCCCATTGTTTCTATGGGATCTATAGATCCACCTGAGGCTATTCAACTGCCCCCTGGCACTAGTGGCAATTGGCAACTGAGCTTCTTGTTAGAGATGCCACAGATTTAGATCAGTTTGTTGGTGATCCTCTCCTCCACAAACATCCTGATTGGAGGTGCACTCCAAACATTCTGCTTAGGACTTCATGCTTGTAGCAGTCTGCATAGGTCTCTCAGGTTTTATTGGCTTCTTTCTTGTTTTCACTAGCTTGCTGGCAGGAAAGTGCAGTCTTGCTATTAAAGGACGAGGTGCCCTTGTTTTCTGGTCAAATCCCCTGATACAAACAAATCCTGCAAGACAGTTTCATGGTAAGTTCGACAACATTTCCTCCACTGCATAATGTGATGGATTTTTGACCAGTTAACTTTGAACCCCCTAGAGTTTAAAAAAGAGGGGGCAGGTCTCAATAGGCTATTCCAGATCACATTGGTTGGGTTACTCTAAGCATAATGTAAATGCAAAATGACACTTGGTCCGTTACCATGCACAACACCTGAAGGATATCAACAATGGTTTCTGTTAGGAAAGCATGCATCCACTAAATAAAATTTTAGCTTTTATTGCAGCACCAGCTTGTGCTTAAAAATTGGGTGGACCAATTCCATTTTCACTAGAATTGTGGTTTTGAGGTACTAGCAGCCTTTCGACACATGCTTATTTTCTAAGAGCATGTGCTTGGCAATATAAGTGAAAAGGGAGAATCAACACATGCCACTGTGGTATTCTATCTGAAGTGTTAGGATAATAAAACAAACACATTGATATATTCTTCACCAATATGACCCGGCTAGTATCAGGCAATATGATGTGAAGTTTTCTCTTGGAATAAATATCTGTTTCCGTTGTATAAGACCATAATCACATGGCCATGAGTCTATCCCAAGAAAAGGGGGAAATGGCCACAGGTTTATGATTGGCTATTTGACACCTGTATATGGCATATTTCGAGTATGTGTTAGTGATACTCAAGTATATGATATGATTGCTTTAACATTTAGTGGAATAAGGACAGATGTGTTGGTTCCAATGGATATTTTTGTGATTACTGTTTATAGAACATCCATCAAGAGAGTCCATTGATCACTTGAGTTGTTATCACTTATTTAATCTAACATAGTTATGCCCTCATTTCCCTCTAACAGCTATTCTAACTGTTGTAAGTCAATCATTGCAATTTCATACCTCTCCAGAAGCAGTGTTGAATTCCTTCTGTGGTTAAACCTGATAATAAGCAAATGGTGCTTTAAGTCAGGTGCTTGATTACTTATTGAGAAATTAAGATGAATAGGAATGCTATTTCCAGTTCAAAACAAGATATGGGGATGCTAATAATTTTGCACTTATGTCAAAGAGGAGGTTAAGTCATTTTATATATTTTACCTCTAAAGATTGTTGGTATGGATGTTCCAAAGTAGACAGTCCGTCTTGGCAGGTTCCATATCCATGCTCTTGGAACATCAATAGGATTAAGGCTAGAATCATGGTCAGCAAACACCTGCACGAGAGCTTCTGCTCAGTATATTAACCATATATTGTTCAAATCTCAAAGATGCCTTCATTCTCTTTTTGTGTCTCTTGTCTGATGTAATTTGAACTAAAGCCTGAGAGAATCCTTAAACACTGAAGCAATGAATATGAGTAGAATCCATACATCACAATGTTGATTATTTGGATAAGAACTACTCGAGTTTCTTTTTCTTTTACTATTATCATAAAATACTAATGTAAATGTGTGTAAATCCTCCATGACCACAGTGGCAAAAGAATCACAACAGGAAATGACAAAACATGTATTAAGCATGTACATAAATGTGTTTATTATCTATCTATAAAAAAACTCAAGTACCTTAGGATTTTTTTTCCCTTTTTTCTTCGAGACATTCTCAATCCCATATGTTCCTATTAAGTTAATGATGTTTGGAACCCATATCTTTTATGTGAATGGCATTTTATTTATATGAAAGAAATGAAATAACTTAACAGATGGACTATCTCCTAAGAAAAGGTATTGATGTAATATATGAGGGAATCTTTTATTCACATGTAATATATCCTTCTTATGTGTTTGATAGGTTCTTGACTTTGGGCATTGCTGTTACTGTTTCTGCTCAATTATGATGCTTTAGTAATGACTCTTGAGATGAATTAGTATAATTGTAGGATTGCTTAAGGTGGTCTTAGTAGGTATTTTCTGAAGAAGCTTAATAGGGTTAAAAGATAGTAGACAAGCATTGGTGATAGGTTAGCTACTATACCTTTCTGTATAAGGTCTTTCTTTTTAAATGAAGGCCAAGGTGCTGATACTCAGACTCAACTTGACCAGGCTTCATCAACGTGAGTGAATTAGGTCTATGTTATTTTTTGATGACCGAAGGTGTCCAGGTGTCTTGTCCGACTAATCCTTTGGGGCATGTGCACGCCTCCCTACACACACGTCGGGATTCAAGCGGTAGGACCTTACTCTGTACATATCTCACGGAGAGTGACCCTTCATTGAAGTTACCAAGGATTGAATCCAAGACCTCAATCCTGAAGTCTTGTGTCTCAACCATTAGGCTAACCTCTTGGGGTTTATGTTATGACTTAAGTTATGCTGTAGAAATTCAAATAACCATCCTAGTTGCTCTCTTTGATTTAATTTCACTTGGAAACAAGGTCTTACATTTTTGCTCCTCCATGTAGGCTTTGGATCCATGTCAGCTTGCAGAATTCATTCACAAATTGTTCATACCACATTGTTTGGTTTTTTATAATATTTAGTTCGGTTCTATGATACACGACACTTAAAGAAGGCAAGTTTCTGTATTGTGTTGTGTCTGAGAAATTCTGTTTGGAAAATATGTCCTTGCTATGGCATGCCTCTGCTGTATCTATGCCATGTTAGGGCATCATAGTATTTTGGTCATGGTACTTGATGGAGTGATAGCAATACCTGTTCAGTTTTGAAAGTGGTATGGTGAACAAGTACACAGAGAAAACATGCAACACGTGCATTCTACTATGAACTGTTCCATTGCAAAAAAGGTTGCTTTTGTTTTTTTTTTTTTTTTTGTTTTCATTGTGATGCAGGACACTACTAAAGGAGACTCTAAATGTCTAATGTGGTCAGAGATGAAAATAATGCACTCTAAATCTACAATAGGTTAAAATTAATCAATCAATTAATTGGAGCAATTAAATAATATAAATAAGCTACAAACAATTACGGGAGTCTCAGAAATTCAATGTAAACAATTAAATCATGATCTAGAACTAGTTACCAAAATGCGGCGGGATAATTCAAAACAAAGAAGCTTGTCAGTTCCCACGAATATGTAGATCTAACATCAAAAGGGATTAATTCAGGTTGTTAAGCAGTAAAGATACGGTGGTAGAGGGGTTAAAGGCAACAAAAGGGCTTGAGGGAAGGCTACAAAATAAGGATAGATGGGCCCAGAGGGACAAATATCAAATGGGAATGGGATATGAGTTACGGTGAACAGGAAAAAAAAATAACCTTGGACTTACGACAGGTGTAGAGGGGTATTAAGGGTTGGCAACACCAACTGTAGGGCTTAGGGTAGACTATGGCAGTGAGGAGGAGGATAATGGAGGGGAACGGCAGCCAAAGGGGGGTATTTGGAGGGAACGAAAACACAGGGATGAGTTTTAGGAAGTGGCAACAAGGGAGGTGAGATTTATCGGGATGGCGATGACTGTATGGAACAGGGAAAGAGGGGTATTAGGGGTTGGTGACACCAACTTTAGGGCTTAGGATAGACTACGACAGTGAGGAGAAGGACTATGGAGGGGAATGGCAGCCAAAGGGATGGGTATTTGGAGGGAACGAAAACATAAGATGGGTACTAAGAAGTGGCGACAAGGTCGGTCAGATTTATAGGGATGGCGATGACTATATGGGACAGGGAATGACCTGCGAAGGCAACAAGGGACTTGGGAAAGCTTCAGGAAAGAGTTAGGAAGCGCCGCAACTAGAGTAAGGGAGATAAGAGGCAGCTGCAGCAAGTGGGGATAGATCTGGATGGTTTTGGGGATGACAAAAAAGTAATGATTTCCAAAGAAGTGTCACGGCAACAGTAGAAGGAAGTAGAAGAGAGAGAGAGGAATAAGAGGTACTTGGGCTTCTTGCCAACTTCTTGGTTTCTCACCAACGAAACACCATGCGCAGAGGTATTTGCAAAATTCTCAAATCTTATTCATCAATCCCCGTATGTCTTACATTGGATATGTTTATATTGTTTTTCCTTAATAAAAAAAACACACTACATACCTAAACTACCCCCAAATTAAGAAAAGAAGCAACTAAAAAAAACACGGAAATAACAGCAATAACATGTAGGCTCCGCATCATATTGTCCATAAGAATTTAAATTACTATTATTATCATTGTTATTATTATTAATATTACATAAATTCAAATTTACCTCATTAACTTGAAAATATGTTCCATTAAGTGGAAAACTTCCTCTCATTGCCGTTCGACATGGTATCTGTCCATCAAGGTTATGAGACAAACTTTAGTAAAAGAAAGCAGTCTTTATGCTTAGCATAATGTAACAAAACAGCACTTCTCTAGAAGCATGCATGGTAGCTCAAATTTTATCACCAGAAGTGTGCCTCGGACTGTTTGTGATTCTGCTTCTCTCACGCTATTGCATGCAAAACATGTCATCTTGTCACATAGGATGCCTGATGCTTGGGAATTGCAACAGATTTCAGGTGGTTGAGTGGATTGTGCAGTTTCACCTGACACCAAACATCAAAATTCTTGATCAGTTAACAATAACAGAAACAGCTAATATAAGATTCAAGAACCTTTTCTTGCCTCTTAATGCATGCTTACCAGGAGTCCATATAGCTAGAAGATATGAACATGGGTCATCGGGCTCCCTTTTATCCAGCTGGAGATTATAAATTAGGAACGTTGTTTGAAATATTAGCAAAGAATCAACTGTGTAGTATAAATTAAGAAAGAGCTTGGAATATTAGCAAAAGAATCAAATCAGAGGTCATAGAAATAAGTAGTGGAATAGCTTACCCCTATCAAAAGAGGGTGTGTATCGGGAAGTTCGTAGCTGCAATCGTTCAAAATAAGGGGAAAATGTTAAGTGCGCTGGCAATACAAAAAAGTAATAAAGTGATTGTTTACTAATATTGATTTGCAGCAATGGAGAACTTAATATTGACTTTCTTGCCCTTTCCAATGGAATGGTTATGCTAGAGGGAAGATTCCACCATGCATATACCATGATCAGCCCATTGTAATCAATTTGAACCACTTGAGAAATGGACTTAAATGTAAACCGTGGAGACATTTTATTGCTTAAACTGATTATCAATCAAATAGTTAGGACTTTTTTCTCAAGAGCATTCTGGTAATCCTATCTTTATGATCTTCAGCTAGTTTTTTTTTTTTTTGAAAGGTTCATAATCTTCAGCTATTGAAATCAAATATTATATTAGCTTCATAATGAGAATTGGTAATATACTCACACTTGGTGCTCTGTTCTGAGTCGACTCATATTCTTTAGCTTGGGCCCAGGGATGGAAGCTGCTTCTGGTGTTAAAGAGACCAAGGCCTTTGACATGTCTCCATCCTGCATTTCTATATTGTTTTGTTGAATATAGTTCTGAATATTTGTTGTGAACTCCTCAAAGTTTAGTTTAATTGTAGGAATCTCATCTGGATCCTCCTTCCAGAATGCATCCTCAATTTCATTTTCTGAGGCTTCTATGGATTCATGTTCTGGTGTTGTTGGTTCTTCAATGATCGGTTCACACCTTTTGATTTCAGATTCTACTTGAGGACTTGGTAGTCCCTGCATAGGAGGTAGTGGCAACAAGTTGATAACTGGTTTAGGGTGTTCTTCAGCAGTCATGTGAAAAGCCGAGCTTACTATACTTTTCTCTTCTGGACCTGGCAGGGCAAGCCTTGCACTGCATAAAACAGAGGTGCATCAGTGCTCCACCCAAATCATATCAGACAATGATTGTTTACTTGAAACATTTTTCCTATGTTATTATTTCTCTTCTATTAAATAAATTGGTCTCTCAAGCATTGCTAAAACCAAATGCAAGTTTATTTTACAAAGTTATTTGTTGTTAGATATTTTTTGGAATACTCGATAAGATCTTTTTTTTTTGAAAGATGACTTCATTAATTCATAAGGTTGGAACAAGAGATACAAAAAAGGAGGACACAAGAAGCATACCAAAAAAGAAAAGCACAAACCCTCCCCAAAATTACGAGACTTGCTAAGATCTTTTTATGGCCTTTTTTTGTATGTTTCTTATGACAAAAGCATTCTAGAACTAATAAGAGCTCAAATATAAAACTAAGATAAATGATTAGTTAACACATTTTAGTATCAATTGAGGATTGGGGTGTCTACCGGGTACAGGTGTCCAATATGATGTACTGAGGACACACGTGTCCTGGAACCTTGGGTTTTTTAGGAATGAAAATTTTAAGAGTTCAATACATTGGCACAGAGTGTTCTTGTGTCATGATCTTTTTGCTTTTGAGACACAATTTAGTTGATTCATTTGTGTGTTATCACTAATAAGGGTTCTTTTCTATGCATGTTCTTGTGATTATGTTATTTGCAACTTTAATGGTGGAATGAAATAGCTTTAAAATTAGAAGTGTGCCGAAGAGTTTTGTCTTGAAGTAAAATAGCTAGTGAAAAAAAAAGATGACCGACTGACAGGCCAATTAATATTTTGACTGATCTCAAATGATGTTACATGTTACAATTTTTGAAGTTTGATATGCAAACAGAGTCAGTCTCATGTGTATATTATTTTGCTCCTTCAATTTATCTTTTACTGGAGTTCATATTAACTTCTGTAGTTTTTTTAAGTTCTATATTTGTAGCCTGTCCATACCCTAAGAATGATACCCATCATGATGACTTAGAAACTAAGGTGAAATTGTAACTTCTGGCACTAACCAATGGCTGAAACAGGGAGAGATTGAGATATGATTCATAATATGGAAACTGAAATAAGGAAACAAATATAACCATGTACTTAGGGAGGAATATAATACAAAACTGGTCAGTTGAATGGCAGCAGTTATGTCTAGAAAGTTGAGTAGCACCTTTGTTGTTCAAGATAACAGTTACAGATGGCATTCAATTAAGCAAGGTGTGAGAGCTAAATTAGATCAAAATAGTTTTGAAATGTTCATCTTGATTGTTAGAATACAAGCTACCTCAGGTAGATGTCTGTTTTTGTCATTGCAAGTCCATCTTGTGGTCAGTTTTTTTTTTTTAAAAATCTCTATAAAAAGCCAGTTGTTTTCAGTGCAAATCATAGATCATTGAACAGCGTGTAAAAAATTGAATTAACAGAATATAGGTATACCTCAAAGAAATTTGAATCAATTAAAGAGAGAGGAAGCATATAAATTGTTTATTCAAAATTCTTCGCTGCATGTCAAGTGATATGTCTCACATTGAATCTAAACTACGTTGGTGGATGAAAAATATCAGAAAATAGATGCAGCATGGGATAGTGGTTGATGACGAAGATGGTGGTGGTGATGATAAGAGACAGCATGGGAATATTTCAAATACATCTTAAACTACGAAGCCAATTAAAGATGTGATCTTTATTACATATTTATACTATAATTGCTTAATGATTGCAATGCTAAAGAATGATTATTCTTCAAATCAAACAGGTAGTCCACTAAACTTTTATCAATTGTTCATTCCAACTCTAGATCTCAAGACTAGCAATGAGACCCAAAAATAAAAGAATCAGCTATACAATTCATAAATTTAGTAAGATGGTCGGTTTCTCTCCCTTGTTTATCAAGATGAAAAACAATGGCACACCTTTTCTCTTTTTCAAAGTTAAAACATTGAAATATTTATTACTTGATTGTTTAGAGTAAAACTTGTGTTTCTCTCCCTTGCTTATCAAGATGAAAAACAATGGCACACCTTTTCTCTTTTTCAAACTTAAAACATTAAAATATTTATTACTTGATTGTTTAGAGTAAAACTTGTGCAATATCTGTTTCTAGGTGTTATCTTTCTCTTATTTTCACTTAAAACTAAACATATTTCACGTAATTAAAATACACGCCGAATTTACAAAATAATTATTTTGAGACTGGCTGAATTTGACAACTCATCTTGATGCAGTAATGCAGCACATGTACAACACACATTCAGCATAGTTTAGTACTAAAAGTGGCAATTAGTAAGTAACATGAAAATGCACCATTACTTGAATGAGACACTTCTCTTTACTACCATTGGATGTGTATATGGCTTTCATTCAATATATATGCATCTGGGATTCTGCTCAGGTATCTTCATAAGTACATTAAATTTAGATTAAGCATCATCTTTCATGTAAGAATTTCAGTTTTTTGTGAATCGGGGATGAACCTTGCAAATGCACTGGCAAAGTGTCTGCACTCAGCTCTCATTGGACAGGCATTACAATTAGGCTTGCTCTTTGTGCAGAAGACCTGCATATAAAATGAACGTCTGCTGTTAATTTATGGTCAGGATTAAACTCAAGCCTTAACGGAACAGTTACTGAATACATAAATACAACACCATTTCATGTAGGTAAGTCTGGAATGTACCTTTCCAAATGTTATCATTTGATAATGTAGCTCATACCTGTTACAAATGAAATTAGAATATGAAAGGCAGAAAGAAGATTCTGGAATGAACATGACAAAAAAATCTGGAGGCTTGTAACATAATGAGTATATGATAAGTAGAAGCATTCTAAGGAAAAAATTTATCATAAGGAAAAGGTAATCTAGATTTACAGTGTTCTTTGGTCCAGTGTACATAGTCGAGGCCACAGATATTTCTGAATTGAGTCCAACACTGGGTACCTTCAAAATGGAAAAAATGAATCAGAAGGGTGCACCATAGAATGAGGCTCAGCAATATATAGATACATCTTTGCAAATAGGCCTGTCAAATGGGCTGGACTTAGGTCTGAAGAATGCCTATGAGAGCAAAGATTTACAGCAGTTTTTACCTAGTCCAGCCTTCCTCAAGCTCGTCTTTGCTAAATTAATTATGAACTCAACTGGGCATGAATGTCAATGAGGAGATGCTTGTGCTGATTTTCACCAGCATGAAACTGACCTTTGATATGCCTTTGAATGGTTCATTTTTATGCATAAATTTTTAGATTCATATGTAGAAAAGACACTTACATTTCCAACAGGTGTAACTGAAGGGACTCAGGCAACGGTTGAAGTGGCACCCATCCCAGTCTTACACATATACGACCAACATTTGTGTCAACCTTGGGAAATTTTCAAAATGGATAAGTTACAATGTGAATTCTGTTTACATTCCTTCTATAGCTGGAAAGAATATTTTCAGATCTTACAGGAAAAGCAAGATGATGGAGTGTCAAAAGACGAATACACTCAACACTTTTCAGACCCAGACCCCGTATACTTAATAGATACTCCCTGATGCAAGAAAAACATTTAGAATTCAAAATAGCATTAGTATCATGGTGGGCCTATCTATAGTGATGCGATACACAGATTTGCAATTAAAATATGGCACAAGGACTTTAACAACAGAATCTAAATAGCTATTTATTACCTACTGACAACAAAATATATTAACATTAAAGATGGAAATGAATAACAAAAAACAAAAAAAAAAAAAAGAGTTGTGACTGCATAAAAGAACCTAAATGTTGGTCCTAGAAAGCTGACTCCAAATAGATGGGATAAGGTGTTGATGATGAAGCTGGTCATCAAATATCATCACTAACTAGGGTTTCTTTTCTTTTGTTTTTCTGGGTTCTCTAATTTGAAGGTTTATTGATTTGAGGGCCTGCAACCTTTGTGGTTGCAACACTTAACACCTTCCAATTGTGCTATCCATTGACAATGACACTATCTAGTTTATATTTTTTGAATGATACTAATACTATCTAATTTATTAAACTACAGTAACAGAGGAGTTCTGGAAATTTGCACTTCTTACTTTACTTTGTCTGGTGGAACATCTCTTAACCATTCCAGGTCAATGCTTCCATGATCTCTGACAACTCTGTTTAGAAAATCCTGCAAAAAATAAACTTTTTTGAAATGGTCTACAAAATGTAAGTTTAGTACAAGAAACCATTGTTGTATGTGTTTGCTTTGTGCTAAGTAACTGTAAGTGGCACAGACTAGCAGCCATATCGTACATTGATTCTCTCTGCAAGCCTATTATTCATTCCACGTTCCCTGATGGTGTTGGCTATTTCACCAACTTCTGCACATCGAACTGCTTCCCAGTCCAGTGAGTCCATTCTATCACTGCTTCTTTCTTTCTTTAGACCATCGGAACATGCTTGCTTTCTTAAACTATCCCAGTTAACATTTTCGCACTTCTTTGCTGATGAGTTCCCTTCCTTCTTTAATTTTGATGTCTTCTCAGTTGTTTCAGTAAGACTTCTAGAACCATGAACTTCATCTTTTGAATTCAGTACAACTTCCATCCTCTCTATAAATTTATGTTCACCCATTAAGCTTGAACTTTCAGCAACATCTGAAGTATCTCCTAAATGCTTGTGCAGTTCTGAGTTCTGATTTTGTAGTAATTCTTCAGTAAGGTAACTATGTCCAACAGCCTCATTGACTTCAGGTTCCAAGTTTCTCTCCCTTGGTTTACACAAAATGTTTACTGTCATGTGTGGCTGTGAGCAAGCATTGGAAGTGTCATTATTTAATGGGGCTCCTGTCCTTTCTGCCGGAGATGATGCATCAACTAGATTCTTTCTTTTTTCTGCACATGAATCAGTGGCTGTTGCAATTGGATCACTAGGTATTTGATTCTTCTGACCCATAAATTCTATTAGATTTTCCATTCCAAGACTTGTTCCTTTCCCTGTAGAGTAAATATCATTTGTCTCCACAGTTTCACAAGTATTTGAAGGCAAAGAGCATCTGCTCTCATCTCCTGAGGCATCTGTAAATGCCAGGTCTACCGAGCCTGATGACCCTTGACTTGAATGCAACTGGTAATCACTATAAGTGATACCAGACATACCTTTACATTCTTCTATTGCTTGTGGACAACAAGAATTTGGTACATCGATTTGTGCACATGAATCACTCAGGCTAGTTCCTTTGATGCTTGAATTTCTCTTTTCAAATTCTGTGTGTTTCAACTGGTTAGGCACACTTTGCAGAATCTGTTTGAAGGGACCCATCTCATTTTTGTGACTCTGAAATTCTTGAAACATGTTACTTCCTGCCATTTGTAATAGCTTTGTGAATGAAGGGGAACCTTCACGGTCATCGCACTTAAATCCAGTCATCAGATACTCTCCTTCTAAGTTGGACCCTGAACTTGTTCCAAGTTGTTCAGCTAAATGAATGGTGGAATCTAGGGAGTTTTCAGATGAAAGTACGGAGACTTGCGAAGAAGCTGCTTCTTCCAGTCCTTGTCTATCCTCAACATCAGTCAAACTAGCATTGTCAGTTACTGTGGCTGATGTGCCTATTCCACTCTCTGGTGATTCTCGACACATTTCCTTTGTACACTCTGTGCTGCATCCTGTGTTGCTTTCAGATAATTCATTAAGGTTCATTATTTGTTTTTCCATTGGTTCAGCTTCATCTAGGCTCCTACAACCTTCGCATTCTCTATTGTCCTGTTGGATGTTTCCATCTGAATCAAGGATGCATGCTTCTTGCTCTTCTGCTGCTGTGCTTGTTCCTTCCCCATCAGTTCCTTTTCTGTCATTTGATCTGACAGGAAATCTTGCAGCAAGTGCCATAAAGGCAGAGCTGAAATAAGATAAATAATACAAATGAGATAGATATACATAATTCACCAATATCTTGTAAATGGTGACGAAAATGGCTGCATTAGAACCTCAGTTTACCTTGAAAGATGGTCAGAGACATTCTGAGTGAGAAAAACACCAATTACAGAGTCAACCACAGATCCTTTCCACTTTGAGAAGCGCCTATCCCCTGTGAATCCGGCATGTCATAATAATCTAGTACGTAACACATTCAGGTAATTCACATGCATGCGGAAGTAACAACTCTTACAATCAATTAGGGGTTAACTACTCTTCTGAAATATTTTCGTGATGTGCAGGATATATGTAATCTGCTATTAAACATATGTTTAGAATAGTTGCTTTTCTGAAACAATTGCATATGCATAAGATGCAAACTGGCATTGTCACAAGGGAACTTTTTTTTTTTTACCCTTTCTAGCTGGCTTTGTTATTATTGTTCTTGTTATTATTATTTTGAGGGTAATCACCTTCGTGTAACAAAAAAGGAACAGTAAATATATCACCGTTGGTTACTGAAGTTTCTTACAGTATGGTAGTTTGTGAGGATCCCAAGCGGAACTAGTTTATGAATAGAGTTGTGTCGATGGCGTGTTAGATACATGCGTGCATGGTGTTGGCTGCTACATGCCTTGAGGACTATTAAAATTTGGGCTTGGAGAAATTGCAGCTTAATTGACTTCGACTAAAGTGCAAATAACTAATTTCAATGGCCATCCTTTGATCAATTTGGGAGAGGAATGTGAGAATCTCGGAGATTGCGTGCATGGCTTGCGAATAGTAAAGAATTTAGGGGTTTCAAGATGACAAACTTCTATAGATCCTGGGAGGGTTGCGTTACGGGTAGAACAAAAAAGGAGGTTAGGAAAGAAAAATGGTCTCCATCTATCCAAGGTACTTTGAAATTTAATGTAGATGGGGTTTCTAAAGGAAAACTAGGGCCAGCAGTGATAGGAGGGGTTTCGCGCGATTCACAAGGGTCATCTTTAGTTTTCTCAGAATCAGTGGGCATCAGGGACTTGAATGAAGCTTAGGCTTTTAGGCATTAGGAGAGCAGTGGTTTTGTGGGAGGGTTTTGGATAGGTGAAGCTAGTAGTCTGGGATTCAACGAACGCAATCAAATGGCCTATGGGATCTAAACAGCCTCCACGGAAATTGATTTCAGTAGCTAGAGAAACCATGACACTATGCTCTGGGAAGGATATTTCTTCTTGCTCGTGAGAAGATAAGCAAACGGAGTTGCAGATTTTTTAGCAAAAGAGGTCTTTACTTTCAAGGTTTTTTGTAATCATAGCAACTTAGGTATCATTTTGTACATGTGTATATATTTATTTTCTTCTCTTGGGTTTAAGTCTCTTACACCCAACTCTTGTAATCTTATCATCATTATTAATATATTTCTCTTGTTATCTCTCTCTCTCTAAAAAAAAAAACTAATTTCAGCTAAAGCTTCTGATTCAATTAATATAAATTCTTGTTTAGATTGATCATGCTATCTTCATACACAACAAATACAATGATAGAGAACATAAAACAAGAGGTTTGCCATGTATTGTGGCCTAGTTTTAATATGAAGTGCTTATTTTAGTTGGGCATCTGATCTTTGCATTCCTTTGTAGTAGAGAACTATGAGGGATCTTAAATCATAATTTCGAAATGAGTTGTCACTCATACAGTCATACCACTTCTATTTTTTGGGGTTCATGGTATGGAGCTGTAAAGGAAAACACATGGTCATTAAATTTTTTTTGGGTGCGTTGAAGCTGCTAAACTATGATTCCCTTTGAAAGGTTCCTGTTATCAACCCATTATGAAAACCAAAAGATGATTTAAGTACCTTGTACAAGATGCATTCGAGCGATAAATGACTCCGCTCGACCCTGAAAATTTCTTCTTTCTTCCGCCCACCATTTTTCTTTCTCTGCATCTCTTTCTTCTGCTGCATCACTGCCTTCATTCCACATTAGAAGCTTCCACACTCTATCTGTCTCAGGATCCAAGTCAACTTTGGCCCGAGGACGCCGTTTCTTTGTAGGTTGAAATGGTTCATAGGGAACTATTGTTCTGTCCCCGACATAGTGGACTAGCATCCCTGCCATGTTAGAATTGCTGTCCCCACTGATATTTAGCATTATAAATTTCTGAATAATCTCTTCTACTGGATCCTTGTACAGTACTAGTGATGAAAGGCTCAGAACAGATGTTTCCTGAAATCTGCTACTTCTATTTAGAGCAGTGCCCCTTGATTCTACAAGGGACCGGCGGTTATCATATGCGGCAGTCTGATCTTCTTGATGTACATAATTTGTATTTGGGGAAGACAATGAATAAAGACGACAAGCTTCTGTCCCCTTTGAGCGCTTCTTTCTTTTCATTACTGCATTGTTATCTGCAACTAGGGCTTCCATATATGGCTGAGTGCCAGGGCAAGTATTGTTTGCTTTTCTGTAATCACTGGTTGGTGCCATCCTGCGAGAAGTATCTGACTTTTCTTCATGACCTGTGGCTATAGCTATGGTTGGTAAGGTACGGATTTCAAAGGATCCATTCCATTTCTTCTTGATCCTCCTCATTATTTGACCAAGGCCTAAGAAACCATCAGCCTCAAGTGCTTTTGATCTATTATTCTCCAGTCCTTCGTTTCCCCCGTTAATGGATGAGAGTGCTTCCTCCAAAGTATTTTGAGCTATCTGATCTACTGCACTGCACAAATGCTTAGCTGTGTCTTTGTTCAAAGTACTTGATGTCACTTGCCTGGTGTGATCATGTTGAGCTGTCAAAGATGACACATTTGATGCATTTGACGGGAATCTTCCATGCTTTGTCACTGTCCTCTTCTTCTTATGGATGTGGAAACACAAGTCACCATTATTACTGTGGCTGCTTATGTAAGAAAGCTTATTTGTCTCATTCAAATTCAAGCTGTGGACATGCGAATCATTGGCACTGTGACTGTTTTTTCTCTTTGTCTCTTTTCTTGCACAAATGGTTTCAGCTAAGAGCTTTTGTGTCTTGTTGTTCAAATTGGATTGGCTTTTAATTGCTGCTTGAATGTCATCCTGCAATCCACTGTGTGCTCTGCCTTCATGTTTGTTACAGACAGCTTCAGGTGTATTATTGATGCAAGCTGTTTCCATTGCATGGGTATATGGAGGTGGAGCATGACTGCTCTCTTTATTTTTGTAAGCACAGGTCCCTATGCTTTTGTTCTTTATCTTTTCCTTTCTAATTGGAGTTGAAGGGTTTGAGTTTTCTGGTGATAACACATAATCCTCCTGAGTGAATGAGCAAAGGTCAAATTCAAATTCTGTCCAAGAGTTCTCTACTACCATTTCCTGTCCTGGCGTATGCTGTAAGATCAATTTGGATCCTGGTGAGTTGCATACTATTTCCACTCCTGGGCCAAGCTCTTTAGTCAATATGGATCCTAAATTGGGATTAGCACCTGCAAACTCTTGTGTTTGAGACTTGTCTTGGTAACTGGAGTTTGATGTGCACGAAGCAGTAGTTCGAGTGACATTGACATCACTATCATTTGGTCTCTCCTGAGCTGGTGCCATGTTGGGCCTTGTATCCTCTGCTTGCTCATCCAAATTGAAATTCAAAGATCGCCTGCATGGTTTGGTTTCTGCTCTCTCTAGATGGATAGCCTTTTCTATATCAGAAAAAGGGGCCTTTGATGCTTTTGGGCCTGTCTTCCTCACGTACTTCCTCTTTCCTGATGGATTCTCTTTATTCGAGGGCTGCTTGGGTTTGACAGGCTTTGGAATTCTCTTCGGTTTGCCTTCTCGCATGACTTTGGGTCTGTGTTTTTTTCTTCTAGACTTTGTCTGTGGCGTCTTGTTGAGGTCTATGCCTTTGTCATCTCCCTTTGTGAAATTGTTGTTTTCTTCCACTGAGGTGGAAAGAGCAACTGATGGATTTATTGGATGTGGGAGGCCATCACTCACTGTCACAGGACTGGAAAGTACTGACTGTGTTGGATCTTCTGGCTGTGCAGAAACTTGATTACTAACAAATTTTTTGAGCTGCTTTCCTTGATTAGCAACTCTGTAAGAATCCTCCTTTGGCTCGTTAACTTCTCTATCAAAATCTATTGGTGCTGCAGATTGACTTTTCAATAGTGCTCCCAGTGTTGACATTCCATGTTCTAACTGAAACGATATAGTTCCATTTGACACCACTGTAGCAACATTTTGGGAGGAATCCAGATTATAGTTTGTGAGGTAAGGTGCAAGGACATCTGCATAATTAAAGCCATTTATAAATTCTCTTTTAAAATGAGAACAGAGTATAATCACTATAAAGAAAGGGGGATCTCTTACTCTGAGGCTTCTGTAGCAACAGATTTGGGTTTATCTGCTGCAGCAAAAGGGCTGTTGAGCTTGATTGTTGTTGGCTGCTGCTGCTGCCATTGTAGATATGTGTATTCATCAAGGGTGTGAAAGGGCGCACAGCAGGGTGCCTGTCCCTATGGATTGTAGTTGCTGCTGATGCTGCATCTGTGCGAGCCAATAGCTGCAGGAAAGGCATATTCTTTCCCCAATCGAGCATTATGTTTTCAGTAGGTTGCTGCTCCATCTCCATTGAGTTGTCTAGATCTCTCTGGCAAGGCATTCTCTCTACAGAATCCATGCTCATCAAATGCCTGCCTGTCAGCCTGCTCCCGTGCTCCTGCTTCATTGGTGTGATGGGGATCCAAGAGCTCTGTTTCCGTTTCTGGAATGCCTGCTCTTCTGCAACCGGAATCCCATTCCCATGGTCCATCTCATCGAACTGGAAAAAAGAAAAAGAGAAAAAGATTGACTTCTAAATATTTAATCTTTCTAGAAGAACTGAAGGGGATTTACAAGAAAACCCACCTCAAATTTAGTGTATGTTTTTTTGGTTTCTCTTGCAGTACAATTCCTTCAAAAAAAAAAAAACTGTCTTGTAATCTGCAAAAAAAAAGTGAGAAGGGTGTTCCATTTTATCTCTTCTCGTCAAAAGGAGTCTCCCCCTTTCTGATACATTTATATTTGTTATAAATAAAAAATAGTACATGAAAAACAAACAAAAGGGTGGGTAAAAATCAATGCTGGGTCGACACTAATGCCAATAGATCACTCCATGACTCATAACCACACCAAACGATCTCCGCAACATTCACCAACTTTTTCTTTTTCTTTGAAAAATAGTGCAGAAAGTGTAGGAGGAGATAAACACAGACAAAAAAAAAAGGAAAAAAAAAACAATTTTCCATATAACCATGAGAGCCACTAAATTTCTGGAAACACAATAGTGGGAGAATTGGAGCGGTAGCGAGAAAAGGTTCTGAAAAAACGAAACAAACCTCTATATCAGGTGATCTCCGCCGCTAAAAATTTCTGTTCTCACCTCGCTTATGAAAATTGAAGGAAAAAAAAAAAAGTAAATAAGGAAATTCATTTAGGAGGAGGAAGGGTTTGGAGAGGCTGATACGCACCAGATATTCGCAATGCTGGGATCCGCTACGCTGATCACGGGAAAAGCGCGTTAGAAGAGGTAGTCATCTCCTTCTCTGTTCAGCGCCTTCTCCTTCGTCGTTCGTACTTGTCGTTGAACGAAACCAAGTAGAAAAAGGAAAATGGTGAAGTCCGAAAAATAAAAAAGAAGTCGACTGAGGAAAGGAATCGTTTAACTGTGCTAGTCTTGCACACAAAATACTGCTGAGTAGTCGCTCGTACACTGTACACATGGCATGCATGCAGCAAAACCTAAGATGACCAAAATTGTGGGCCCAATCTCTAATGGCCCACCCTGTTATCAACGTAAGGATAAGCATCAATCTACTTGCCTTTATCGAATGGATGGTTTAGAATCCAGTGAAATGTGTCTTTCAAAATCCCACGGCTTCTTTTATTTCTTTCCCTCAAGATGTCACACATCAACGTTGATGAACGGTCATCACTAAAGGAAAGTTGAGAACATTAAAAATAGTAAATTTAAATTATAAAAGTTATTATATTTTCTTTTTGACGAGATCTAATTTAGATATAAAATATTTATGTAATAATTGTCTTTGATATTATAAAATTAAAACATATAATACTTTGATAGTCTTTATATTGGATAGTATCATTCAATCATTCATTTTTTCATAATTATAAAGTATTTTCTTCAAATAATTGAAAATCAAAAGGTAAAATAATTTAATTGGCTCTATAATAGGTAATTTGATAGTTTTTATAATCAATTATTTAGTTATGTATTATTTCTATGAAATAGGTCTCACTTTCGGGCTGCATTTGGATAAGAGGTAAATTTTACAAGCGTCACCTTTGAACTGAAATCACCCTTATCTTATTTGATAATTGCAGTGGTAAAATAAGAATTTATTCTAAGGTAAAAAATCTTTTTTGATAATTTTAAATAGAGATAACATAATATATTAACAATTTTATGAATTAATGATTTTTATTAAATTCATATAATAAAAATAAAAAATTATAAAACATAATTATTAAATAATATTCATCAATTAAATAATATTTTTGCTCTATAAGTGTAAAGAGGGGTAAAAGGGATAAGGAGGGACAAGAGTTTAATGAAATCTCTTATACTGGGAGGGATTTAAAAAAAAAGGGAGGAGTAAAAATTCAAATTTCCCCATCCAAACACAGCCTCAGTGGTGTCAGATAAACTTTGCATTTGAATGAAAGAGAGAATCAAATATGGTTAATAAAAGATTAAGGCCGCGCACTAGACACCAGTTTTCAAACTTTTTAGTGAAATTACTGTTTAGCCCTTCCATTTTTTTCCTTCTGACCATTCTGCAGTTTATCATTCAAATGACTCTAATCGTCGTTCGAATGAATGCCATACTGCTACAGTAATTTATTATTTAAATAATAAAATTTTATTTAAAATTTTAAAATTATTTTTTAAGCACTGTGTATTTTAAAAAATTCTCAAATTAAATATCTGAACTAATTACAATAATATGATAAAAATACTTTAAGACTTAAAGGTCTTATTACACTTCCAAATGCTTAAAATACGGTGTTTTACAAATAAGGGTATCTCTAGACTATGTTGAAAATACATTTGGAAGTGTCAAAAGACCTTCAAGTCTTAAAAATCCAAAGTGCTTAACAAATAACTGTCTATATTGCCAATGCTATAATATAATATTCTTTAAAATATAGACAGTTATTTTTTAAGCATTGTGTATTTATAAAATTTCTCAAATTGAATATCCGGATTAATTACGATAACCTAATAAAAATACTTTAAGACTTTAAGGTCTCTTGACACTTCTAAATGTGTTTTCGGCACAGCCTAGGGATACCCTTATTTGTAAAACATTGTATTTTAAGCATTTGCAAGTGTCAAAAGACCTTAAAATATTGAGAAATTTTGGAAATATATAGTGCCTAAAAAATAACTTTAAAGTTTTAAATAAAATTTTATTATTTAAATAATATGTTAACGTAGCAGTCAGGCATTCATTCTACGGATCAAAGGATCAAACGTGATCCTTCGTTCGTTAGAAGGATAAAAATGAGAGGGCAAAACGGTAATTTTATCAAAAATTTTGAAAACCAGTGTCTAGTAACACAAAACCTGGGTGTCTAAATGCACGGCCAAGATTAAAGGCAAGTACAATATGGATAATATAAAAAATTATTTTAAAATTCTTAATTATGATTTAAAGTAAATGGTATTTTGCAACAGTATTATTTATATTTTAATCAAAATGTGTATAATATTTACAATAATGCATGGGAGAACATACTTTTAACTGATGTACAGTGTCGTCACCTTCTTGTGAGTTAAGTTTAGAATGTTTAAATAAAGTTTACTTAGAGGGTAATTGTTTTAGATGATTTAGTTTATGGGAAGTTGGAATAAGACTCAGAGATTTTAGTGAGTTCTTGAGGTTTTTAAATTTGATTGTATTTGTAGTTATGAATTTAAAGTGAATTATTTGAAATCTATTTTGATAAACTCTGTTTTAGTGGTTGGATTGTGATATGCTTTCTCAATGTTATCTTCTCTTATCTTCTTATCTGACGTTTCTTGTTTTATTCTTTCTCTTCTATTTTGAGTAAACTTTTATTGAGGATGACAAAATAAAAAAACAGGTACAATTCATTACAGAAAAAGTTTTTGACACCATTGCCAAAATTAGAAACTCCAAAAAAAAAAATATTGAATCACTTAGATAATAAATGAGTGTAAATGATTGAAATAAAGATTCAACAATGGTGGCTTATGTAAAAATCAATCGTTGTAAAAAGAAAATCCTAAAACTAAAAGCATGAAGATATAGAATATTCAATGGTAGGAAAAATGTTTACTAATGAACCAATTGGTGGAAAATTCTATATTGAAGGATCTTGACAACAATCTACAATATCTACGGTGAACTAATTTGTTAATATCAAATCAAGTGCTCCGGATGAATTCAGTAAAGTTGGGTTATTCATGGATGATTGGAATGGTATTGAACATCTAATGGTTAAACACTAGAATAAATTGCATGTAAAGTACATGGAAACCAATATCATAAATATCTCTGATATTTTTAAATTTATCATGTTTTTATCAGTAAAATATCAATCACTGTCAATATTCTGAGATTTATCAACATTGCGGTAAATTCCTGATAAATGGTAATATTGCTATAATAGCCTGATAAATTTCGGTAAAATACCGATAAATTACTTATTAATATTTTTATTATTTTCTAAATATTATATTTTTCATGAGATTTTCCTATTAATTTTCTGTTAAAAGCTTGAGAATTTGAAAATATTTCAATATTAACCATCGCTGTTAATATCTCGAGAATGATATTTGTGACTACGATGGAAACTACAACATCAACGATAGTGTACATCAATTACTTTTATATCAAAGAATCTAATAGAGAATCAGAACATCATATATGGTCAAACCAGGAGACTCTGATATGACATTTGTTGACAATCACAACCATCTTTGATTCTTTGATACGTGGAAAAAGTCAATACGGACAAAACCACAGCGAAGGATTCTCCCAATAACATCAATGCATTTATAAGAGAGCATAAACGAACACATCCAGTAATGTTGGTACCATAAAAGAGTGTCCTTAGTTGCCCCTTTTGATAATCGATCAAGTTATAGCATACGCTTAGATACTCATACAATAGCTATTCTTACGAACAATCTTAGCGACCTGAATCTCCTCATGCTCCACAAGAACAAGGAGTTGCACTTTGGTTAACGCAGGGGTCAAAATATCGGCTGATATATATTGTATTGGCCGATATGTATCAGTTTTTCAGGACCGAACGATATCGGCCAGTCAAAAAGGTTATCGGCTGGTATGACCGATGTTCGATTTATTTGATTTTTTTTTTTTTAAATTCGATACAATTTTTTGACGGTTTTTTACTTTTTTTCACGGGTTTTTTTTACTGTTTTTCACGGTTTTGAATATCGGAGGAGAGAGAAATACAAATATTAGAGGAGAGAGAAACTTATCGGCCAATATTTCGACCCCTAGGTCAAAGATTCTCCGCATACCGTTTAAAACTGTTTTTTTTGTTCGTTCATTCATCTGTCCGAGGAAAGAAGTTCAACTGAGGAAAGGCCCACAACATGCGTAACGTAAAAAGATATAAATCAACTCAGATAGGAAGGAAATGTAACCTCCCTTACTGATTATCAACTTGAGGTCAACTTCTTTCTTATAATAAGTGCCATAAATGTTAGGATAATTGTTAATTTCATATTTTTCAAAAAAAAAAAAAATGTTACATCATTTTTTTGTGAGTTAATAATAAAGTTCTAAACATAACTTAATTTAGAGCATAACTACTTTAGACAAATCTATGTCCATAAGTAGAAAGTTAGGTTATGATGGTTTTTACTGTTTTTAATGTGCATAAAAAAATTAGAGTAAATAGTTGAAATTTATTTTAATTAATTTTCTCTAAGTTTTGGTTTCTTCTTTTCTCATATCTTTATCAATAGTAGAATGTTCTCTTATTCCTACTCTTAAAGGTATTCTTTATGTTTTTTTAATGTTCAACAATGATTTATTGAAGCTTTTACACCCCTACATATGGTGCAATATAAATAGCCATAATTCAACACCTACCCAGTACAATAACATTCAATGTTATTATTATTTCATGGACAACACAATACAATACAAGATTGGCATGATTAAATCATGGTGAGGCTTGAACCCAAAACTTCCTATTGGAATATTTAACGGTCAAATCAACCGTCACATATTCCAAATTAGTAAAACTTGACCTCACAAAACCAAGCAATCATTAAATTTATTCAGTTAGCCTAGGTACATTTTTAATATATGACTTGATTTCAGAAGGTCAAGTAAGTCTATCATATAGTCTAATTTCAAAATAGAATTGATTTGGTATCCTATCCTGAGAGATGGGTGAAATGAACGGTCAGCCCTGATGAATTGGCTTTCGATATCAAATCAGGCTTGAATCCAGTCAGATGGAGTGCTTACAGCATCTTGGAGATTTTTTTTTTTTTTTTTAAATATGGACTGGGAAGATAACATCGAAAGGACACATATTGTTGAAGGAACAACACAAATGTGCTGTGCTAATGAAAATCCCTGAAAATTTTAATTGTGGTGAGAATATTTTCCAATAAAGGGAAGTTGAACAAAAGTAAAATAAAGAAGAAAACATATGTGAAGAAGAATTAAGTAGATGGAGAATAAGACAAATATAGATTGAGAAAGAATGAGATCTCAATAGGCATTGAAGAAAGATCCTTTTCTTCTGCATTATTTGCAATAGGCATTGAAGAAAGAAATGAAGAAAATGGAGGGAAAAAAATTAAAAAAAAAAAAAAAAATTTGAAGGGAAATAAAGAAAGAAAAATAACCCCTGTTTGAATGCCTCAGAATAAGATTGAGCTAGTCACTACCTTTGGTCATTACCCTAGCATTTTTGGTAAATGTTTGTTTCAACTAGAGTGCATGAGTGTTGCCATGAAATGAGTTGCAGGCTAGCCTTTTTCAACCCGTTGCTACAGGTGCTAGTGCCCCTCGAACCCTCCCCACCTCTCCTACTGGACACTTGTGAGGCTCGATTCAATGTCAGAAAATTGAGGGTCCAGTCCATTACCGGTTTAATAGCCGAGTGATCCCGCAGTAATCCCAACAATAGGATTGGAACCAAAGGTTGGAATAGTAACCACATTTTAAGCTGGACTGCACTCCTGATAGTAAACTAATGAATTGGAACGTAGTGAGATCCCTGCCACTAAGGATCAAGTAAGGCTTGTTGGAGTTCAATGTTAAGAAACTTGAGTTCCCTTTGATAGGGAAATTCGAATTGCATGGAGCCTGTGGACCATGGAGCCTGTGGACTTAGACTGTGTTTAAATGAGGGATAAAGTTTGTAGAGGTAGATAATTAAGAGTAGATAACCAATTATGAATATTATTTATTTCAAAATGATTTTCAAAAGTGAAAGTGAAGAGGTTAAAAAAGATAAAATTAAAAAAAAATTACCCCGTACCATTTAATTACCAAAAAAAGATAATGAGAAGTAACACCCTTATGCTCTTTTTATCAAAAGACAACTTTAATAAATTAGTTATGTTGAAAAACATTTCTATTCCTAAGAAAGACTATATTGTCAAACAACTTTCTATCATGTTCCGCCATTTTTGTAGGGATATTTTCTAAATGGTCCCATGGACTGTACTCAACCTTTTATTGTATACAAGTGACAATAGTGTCTTGTCAATGATGCCCTTGCGGTCTTTTCGCCTTGACCATTTCCGATGGTAATCATCCTATATTATTTCATTGTTCACCTATTTTGCTTATGATTGGAATGTTTACATCTAATAGAACTTCTTTAAAAAAATTATGTATGAATATGGCATTGTGATTCATCTCTAGCTCTAAAAAATGCATGCAAGACATGTTAGGAGAAAAAAGAAAGTGTTGGAAAAGGTCTTTATCTATAGAATTTTAACTTAGAATGATTAAGGCTTAAACATGGATTAATTTACCAATAAAGACCAAAAGATCATGTTAGAGGTTTTTAGAATTAATCTAAAGGTTGACACTTATCTTTATTCGGATTAGATGGGTTGAGTATGTTTTATTTTATCTATAATTAAAAACTGATAAAATATTTGTTGGGATGTCCATCCTAATACGGACATTATCTTTTATAAGGCACGAATTTAGTGAAATTTTCATTTTGCCCTCATCCATCTGCAGAAATTGGTTTCCTCATTGGTGCACAGGTTGGTGCTCCGAACTGGACTCTTTCCATTTCCAAGTGAATCGGTTTATTCATCGGTGCAAAGGATATGTGAACCAATTTCTGATAAGGGAAAGTGAGAAATCCAAAAAATCTGTACCTCTTAAAAGATAATGCCCATGTTAGGATATGCACCGTATTTGTTGACGTCGTACACAACTTTCTACAATAGCAATGGATATTTTTGTGGTCCCATGCCATGTGGACCAATGAGGATTAAGCAGCAGTAAAGGTCGTTATGACAAAGACTAAGTCATTCTAGTAAAACAGTAAAACACTAAAAGGTTTATTGCCTTAATGCCTAGTTACTTTATTTAAAATCTATTTTCAGAATTAATACAAGTTATTGGGGCGACTCCATTTTGCACATTTTATTAGATTTTTAGTAACTATACAATTTCTATGAATCCAAATCCTTGTCTTTTAAAAACCTACTAATTTAATGAATACGACATGTTAACAATAAATTGGTTCTTCGAGGAGCGCCCGAGTTAACACATTTAAAAAATAGTTAATGACAAATGTAGATTGCACCATCCATTTAATATTAGTTAAGTCAAAATCAAGTTAGTCCATCTATTATGCTTAGTTAGGGTATAGGTTGAGCAAATTTTTAGTAACTATGTTAGGTTGGATAAATCTATTTATATTGACTATGTCATGTAGATATTGGTTAAATAATGTGAATATGCTTGTACACAACTCATATATTATGAATAATCTACCATGGGTAGGATTACATTTTAATTTATTTATTTATTTCGTTTTTGAACCTATTCAACTAGAAAATAAAATAAGAGTCTCGACATATGAAAATATTAAAATTTGGTTTTGATAGAGGAGAGGGAAGGGGAAAGGGGCATTAGGTTTCCTGAGACCTTGGTATGATAAACACACTCATTATGAGATCTCCATGTGAAGTGATGTAATACGTAGTCTGATCTGACTTGGCTGAACATTGAAAACCGGACCCTTTCTTTGTTCTTCTTTAGTGTATAGTTGTTGAAGAGACCTTTTCAGGAATCCCGCATACCTGTTAAAACTGTAAACGACAAAGTTCACTATAGATTGCTCGGTAATACTTTTTGTGCACTCGAACTGTTAAGATTTAAAAAAAAAAAATCATCAAATATTGCAGATTCTCGTATTGGATTTGAATTCGAGAATAATTTTTTTTCAACTATGAAAGTCCAATGTAGTACATATTCTGATCCGATTCAGTTGAACATCGAAAACCCAATCCATTTTTTTATTTATTTATCTTGTATCTTTATTTTTTCGAATTAGAATTGAATTCTTTTAAGAAAAAAGAAAGTTTAAAATCAAATTTGAAATTTCCATTTATAATATTGTATTCTAATCCCAAAAAGGAATATATATACATATTCAATAATTAAAGGAGATAAAAGCTGTTATTTGATTTCAGATTTGAATTAGATAAAAACTGTTAACAGTTCGAAATCAAAGTTTGAAATCAAATTTGAAATTTCCATTTATAATATTGTATTCTAATCCCAAAAAGGGATATATATACATATTCCATAATTAAAGAAGATAAAAGCTGTTATTTGATTTTAAATTTGAATTAGATAAAAACTGTTACAGTTTAAAATCAAATTTGAAATTTGCATTTAAAATATTGTATTCTAATTCAAAAAAGGGATATATATACATATTCAATAATTAAAGAAGATAAAAGCTGTTATTTGATTTCAAACTTAGAATTGGATAAAAACTGTTACTTGATTTTAAATTTGAATTCAAATTTGATTTCAAAGTTTGATTTCAAAATTGTTTTTTATACTACATCCTAATCTTGACTCAAACTTCAAATTCAATTCTAATTCAAAAATTAAAGAATAATGAAAAAACAAAAGTACAAAAAAAATAAAAAAAATTTAAAAATTGAGTCGGGTTTTAGATGTTCAGCTAGGTCGAGTTAAAAAATGATCCTACCCATGCTTCGTCAAAAGTTCATTATTTTATAGAGTTGAATGGCTTTAAAAGATGTATGTTAATAGGTGGTGCTTATAAAAATTAGTCTAGTCAAATAACTATAACTCAAACGTAGCAAAATTATACTCTTATCCATCCTTGATTTTCAACATCATCATACTTAAAATCATTTAACTCTGCAGTTGAAAATTTCTAAATATAATTTTTAGAAAAAAAAAACAAACAATTTTTCCAATCAAAAGTCAAAAAGGGTTGATGATATATACTAGTTGAATGAGCTAGGGCACCATTTGGATGTCCCCCAAAATTAGTTTAGATACCATAGTCACCATTTGGATGTCTACCAAAATTAGTTTAGATACCATAGTCACCATTTGGAATTCCACCAAAATTAGTTTAGATACCATAGTCACAAATTTGAAGTCCACCAAAATTAGTTTAGATACCATAGTCACAAATTTGAAGTCCACCAAAATTAGTTTAGATACCATGGTGTCCTGCTATATGGAAACACATCCATTTTGCTGCATGTTTTAGATGAGTTTAAAAATTAGTCACATCCATTTTGCTACATGTTTTAGATGAGTTTATTTTTTCATGAACGCATCTGCTTTCCAAATTACCCTCTCGTATTATGTAGAGTAAGAGTGAATTTTCAAATTTGTCTACTTTTTTTTTTTATCTCCTCGGCAAATTTAATTTTTTATTCTCAAAATGATTAGAATGGGTCAAAGTCACCCGTAAAAATTTTACATAAATAAAAAATCATTTCCAACATTAAAAAAAACAATTTCTATTTCACAGTGTACCATAAATATAAACGCATACAATCATAATTAAAGACTTCAACAAAAGATTTAGTGTCTTATCTCTAAATTTATTCACTTAATATATTACACTTATCATCCCTATAAACCTCTCCAAATCACTCTTAAATTATGTGGTCTACTTACTTTAACACATCCGGTATTTTTTTCAAAATTCATACAGAATAATTAATTTGAATTTGAGACAGAGAGAGAGAGAGTATTATTCTCCCTATATCATCAAGAGTTTAACACAAACTTACGCATAAACTAATAAAAGAAAAATCATTGAAATTTTTAATATTATAAAAGGTTAAAGATATATGCAATCTTTCATCTTCTTTTCATTTCCTTACAATCACTTGCCATAAAACATTGCTCCCGTCGTGAGCAGTCGAAGACAAGACAGAAAAGGATGATACCATTCAAGGCTGCAGTATAAGCTGCACCTCAACCCCCTGAGCCTTTCTTATCCTCCGCCGCTTTTGCAAGCTCCACCTCGCCTTCCTCGTCGTCAACGTAATTGGGGTCGCGCTCGTCGATGGCAGGAGGCGCCGCGTCCAGCTCGTTCTCCGCATAGTCCCGTGGACCCTCCCATGTGTACTTGCCGCCGTGGCCAGACTTGGATGGGCCATGTCCAAGACTGAGGCCGTCGGCAGGATGCCGTTCTAACCGCTGCACGCCCTTGTCCACCATCTTTTTCCCGATGTAACGGAGGGTGTCGGGGTTGTGGGTTCCCACCTCCGCCTTCTCCACCTTCGTTCGCCCTTCTTCATTCCTGCTCACCATCCTAAACGTCACACTCTCCTCTCCTGCTGCCATCCTCTGTTTTTTCCCTGCTCTTCTACTTTGATCTTTTGCGACTTGGATCTCTGTGATTTCTGGTCTTCTAATGAGAGCAGGGTGGTGGATATTTAAAGGAGAGAGCGGTGCTCCTTACACACAGATACGTGGCAAGCAACTGACACAGTGTCTGGCTGATGCCGCTTGCAGATATCCACATATCTTCTCTACACTTTTCTATGAGGTATCAACAACCGTTGGATTGATGGAGATTGATTCTGGTTGTATGCCACGTCGGAAGTGGGACCTACTTTGGTGCAGATCCATGCACCGAATGAGTAAGGCCATGGAAGAGGCCAGAAGATAGCAGTAGAGTTAAGATTCTGCCACGTGGAAGTCTTCCATCTGCTAGGTGTATCTAGAAAGTAATAGAAAGAGAAAGAAGAAGAGAGCATAGCGAAGATTTGTCTTCTTTGCTTATCCCATCTTGGGCTTTCACGTGCAGGAATTGTGGCATGGGCTTAGAGCCGAGGTTTGAGTCTACTCGAGTTCGACTTCAAATTGTAATGAGAGAGGTCCGAGCTTTGAGTCTACTCGAGTTCGACTTCAAATTGTAATGAGAGAGGTCCGAGCCTATATTCTGGTCTGTGTCTAACTTAAATTAGTTAAACTCGAATTTGTCTTAAATTGCATTTGTTATAAGTCTAAATTGTATACGTTGTCTTATTCATGTTCAGATTTACTTGGTCTAAAATGAAATTTTTGACTTAAATTTTAATTTTCAAGTCAAAGTCAAGCTTTCATATAGTAAGTCTGTCTCAACTTAAATTTTAATTTGGGCTAAAAAATAGCCTAACCCAAGTATGGCCAACCTGCATTTGAATTTTTTTTCGAGTTCTTTGATGTGGATTCGGTTTAGAGTTAGACTCAAGTTACACGCTTGTGCTCTTGCTTAGGTTTTTTCCCCTTTTGTCTATATTTTCACCTTTTAATGCTAGATTATGATTGATGTGGGAAGAGCATAGAAGCGCCATCATCGTTATCATTATCAACAGTGAGAATATTTCATCTATCTAACATCTGTTTTACGAGTTCTCTTTCTCTAATTGGTTCTCAAAAAAATCAAATTATTAGTTATTCTATATTTTAACATATTCTTTTCATGTTTCAAAGGTACCCTCTTCTTATAGTGCTTGCTATCCATAATTTGTCTATTCTATGTATTGAATTATACTTGGTCTTCTACTAATATAATCAAACCATCTCAAATGAGTTTTTCATTATTTATCATCCATCAGTACTATTTTTACATAATTTCTAATGCGTTCATTTCGTACTCCATCTTTTAAAGTTACATCATACATTCAGGACTGACTTAATAGAAGTTGAGGTTTAAGATTTTTTTTTTAAATGAGACCTTCTTAATATTTAACATATTATTATAAATAATATTAATTAAAATTTTAATTATATATAAAAAAAAATTATCTAAAATTTATTCTTCTTTTGAAAAGAGCGACGGTAAGAGAAAGGAAAAAATGAGAGAGCGGCCAGAGAATGAAAGAGATAAGAGAAGGACAACTGAGGAAAAGAAAGAAAGGATTTCTTTTGGTTTTGAAACATGTGAGTGAATGACTGATTGTCCTTTCATTTTTTATATTAATATTTGCTGGAGAGTCTAAGGTAACTGTCTCGCTTGTTGTCCCCCTTAAAATATACACATCTGCATTGTTCTAATTTTATTCATTTATTTATTTTTAATTCTTTAACACTTTGTACAATAAATAATCACAGATCTAATAATTGTCATACATAATAATAATAATCAACATCATTGTTATTATGAAATGCATATACGTCATCTACTTTAATGATTGAACTTTGAAATTGACACTAATAATTGGGTTTGATAAAAGATGGTTCCAGAAGTAACCAAAAGTAAAGTTCATCATCATCTCTCAAATTCCACGTCTTCTCATCTTCTAATCCAATACAGATCTTGTTCTCGGGATATTTTTAAATTCTACGCTTTTTATCAAAAATTTAAGAGAAATTTTTTGTAGAAAATATATTATTTAAAAAATAATAAAAATAAATAATGTGGCCGAAGTTTGAAAACATAAATGATATTTCAAAAATAAAAAATATATATTTGGTCTAAACATTTTTAACGAGAATTTAATGGTAAAATCTCACGATTTTAACATAAATTTACCGTTTCTCATGAGAAAAACGTATTTTTAACGAGAATTTACCATTAAAAACGACAGACGTGATAAACTAAGATTTTTAATGTACAAAAGTTATTTTACCAATACTCTCGTGATAAAAATAAAAATATCAAAGATATTTGTTATATTGGTCCAGACCATTGTCGTGACAAGGCCACAATGCCTAAACTCTCAGAATTTCATTTGGGATATATTTCAGATATATACACCCCTTTTCCAAAGATAAGCAAATCTCATTATGGCGATTTACTATATAAATTAGCATCTCTATTTTATTTGGTTACACAAACTATAACCCCATCCTCGCATGGGTGTCAGATAGGATCATGGGTGAAAAATTCACCCAGATATATCAGCAGATAAAATCCTCTCTTCTTTTGTGTTTTTTCTTTTAAAAAATCAGTATTTTATTATTATTTTATTTTTTTCTGAATTAAAAAATAACAAAAAATTCAAAAGCAAGCTTTTTTTAAAAAAAATTGTAAACGAAAATATCGGCCGATATTGGTCCGATATCGGCCGAGATATCGATTCGAACCCACCACCGTTTTGAGTTTTTTTTTTTTAAAAAAAGACCGATATAATGAATATCGGCCGATATCGAACCGATATATTGGCCATATCGACCAAGAACTACCATGTACGGCCGAAACAATACTTATCGACCGATATAATAAGACACTGAAAACAAGTATTATATCGGCCGATACGTTTCGTATCGACTGATATCTTGACCCCTGAATAGGATAGTCGATGCATTAGAAAATACTTGCCAAATACATATATGAAAATCTAATCCAAATTGATGAGATAAATGGCTAGACGATGATGATGATAAAACTATAACCCATCTAAACCCCACATGACATAAGATGTTTTATTGAAACAACATTACTTTCTTTTTCCCACTCCTCTTTAGGTTGTCCTTTAACAGCCATCCCCCATCTACAATTTTGAAGAAATAAAATGGGTGAGTTTAGTTCCTTACTGTAAAGAATCTACTGGGAATGGAATTTCTAGATTCCACACCCAACTAAATCAATTTTTTGTAGTAACTAAATCATTCAAAAACACATACTTTAAGAAATTTTTGCTTGAGATAACAACTAAAGTAACAAAATAAACCATTTAAAAACACATAAATTGAGATACTTGTATTTGAGATAAAGACTAAAGAAAAAAAAAGTTGATGTATTTAATATTCATACGTATGTACATGAGAAAAGCTGCAAAACAACTAAATTTAACATACTTGAATTTGTATATCTCTTTTCAAATCTGTCCAAAACACAAAAAACAATTTTAACTCGCCTTGGCAATGAAAATGGAGTCCTTCCCTGTAAAAAATAGCAACAATTTACAAGGATTAGAATAAAGATCATTATATAAGTAGATGGATGCACTTCATAGAACAAAGTGAAGCTCTCAATTCAGCAATTAGGTCCATAAACTGGATGATCTACCTTAGGTACATACACCAGGCCACTGTGAGTTGGCATTCTCCAGCCGGTAGCCTCTATTGCTGGCTTAAATTATAGGATATTGGGAGTGATTGTAGGGTGGAAAATGTTGTTCACATAGGAACATATTTTTCAGCAAAAATGGATGATGATATAGATAAAATAAGACCTAAAACAGGCTGCTCCTTTGACCAGTATGGTATGGCCTGACAAATTTTGGTCAGGATTTTTTTTTCAGTCCCAGCAGAGACCAAAAAAATTTGGCCAATAATTCGGAAATATACATATTTCGGCCTGGCCCAGGCCAAAAAATTCAACTAAAATTTCAGATTTCAGCCAAAAGTTGTAATCAAGGGTATCGCTGAAATTAAGTCAGAGACATTTCAAGAATGAACAAAATGAAGCACAATAGTGACAAAAATGACGATGGATCAATTGTCTCCAGAATTTGTTCAAGATAGGGGATATAAACGAAGTTCACAATGAAATCAACCACATAATAGGCCCAGACAGTAGAATGTTTTAAAGGCACAACAATGTATTGGGCAACTTTACTAACACATAATGATGAGTAATAAACACAAAATGTTGTTAACAGACATTTTACCATATATAGGAAGGGTTGGAATTTTTTTAAACAATTAAACAAATTACAAGCCTGAAACCCACAATTAACAATTTGTTGGAAAAAGATGTGGCATTTTGTAAAGCATAGGTAATCCAAAATTAGTTGTCAATCACATGCAATGCAACTCAACACCACCATGTAAGAATCAAAATATCCCAAGCTTGAGAATCAAGGATGTTGAGAAATGGGTATCTGGATGTAATGGCAGTTCTTGTAAAGGGGGAAATAAAAATTTGGGATATGAGGTAAAGGTAATGAGAACTATTCCTTCCATTTCCATTGATTGACAAGGGGAAAAAACAGTTTAGAAAAGGAATAAAAGTAATGAATACTCTTACCAAGAAATGTGGCACCAAGCAGGAACTCTTGAGCACTTCAAGAACACGATGTCAGCAGGTGCCTAACCAAGGTCATCATCTTGGTCTTCTTTGGACCTTCTACATCATCTTCTTTGCTTTCTCAACTTCATTTGCATTTGCCCTTCTCTACTTCTTTTGCCTTTGGGAGAATTAGAAGAGCAAGATAGAGAGAGAGAGAGAGAGAGAAAGAGAGTACATTGTAGAAAGAATGCTAGTGGATGATTTAGTAAGGGAGGTACATAGCCGTCATGGAATGCCAAGAGTCGTATTTTGGGTTTCCAAGGATGACTCTAAAAAGATAAAGTCATTGAACAGGGTCAGATGGCTAAGCTGAAAAGACACTACAGAGAGAAATCTCTAGGTTTGAGAGAGGAAGATGAAGAGAAATTCATCTTCAAAGAGGAGCTGCACAGGGCAGCAAGAGAGAGGAGAATGATGTGTTGAGAAGAGGGAACAAAGCAGCTGTAAAAAGTCTCTAGGATAAGAATGAAAGAGAGGTGAAGCAAAACCCAACTGAGCTGGAGTAATATAATTGGCTATTTATGGTGATATGGCACTCTCAGATAAAAGAACCTTCCTGTTTTAGATATTATAATAATGTATACTCTATATGAAAGCTTATGCTATGATCAAGCATAGCTCCCTGACTAAAAAATTCCAAAGCAGAGATGTAATAAATAGCATTAGATATCAATAGTAAAATTCCATGAGGCTTAGACATGTTATATAACCCCACTTAGACCATTGGATTTGTAGAAAATTTTGAAGAAAATCAAGGAAATGTCACTGTAAATTAAAAATCACATCAACATGGTCAATGGGCTACGAAATTGCTCTGATTAATTGCAAATACAAATAAACTAAGGAAAAGGATTAGAAAATTTCCTTAATGGTCCATGCATACGAAACCCTTTTATAAAGGTCATGTATATGAAATTTTGATGCATCAATTGCTTCCTTTGCTTGCTTGCAGCCATCTGATGACATCTCATGGCCCATTTGAGACTGCATGAGCTTCAGACCTCTGGTTTGAATCATGTTTTTGGGTGTCAGAAACACACGATCAAAGAATGTGATAGATACAATTGTGATGGATGGATGGGTGGAGCTGTCGTAACGGGAAAGGGACCTCTTGAGAATTTTTGGTAGATTTTCAAAGCATGCAGGAGTGAGGACCTCTCCCCATTTATAAGCAATTAAAGCAATAGAATTTTCATTTGGCAAGTTCTACTCTGTTTCTTTCATATGTATGTGGGCTTAGCACAGGAAACATTAATCAGGAGGACCAAATCCAAGGTGACATGTCACCCAATAGATCCAAGGTGTATGGTAAACAATGGTAATTGGTGATATTATCAGTAAGTCATTAAAATCAGATCCGGTCCCCTTCCACAATGTTCCTGTTCCCAACAACATTGAAGAAGTCATACTTCCTTCCCATTATTCATCTGCACCTTCAGTCATTCATGTGTCTAAAACTCAAATCAATAGGTTGACAGAATTATGCATGCATCACCAGAAACCATGACAAGAACAGGTCCCATCACTAAAATGATGAAATCTCATTGAATCTCTCACCACAATTTGCACCCCGACCATCTCTGTCATGAACTTAATAAAATTGTGGCAGTCACCACATATTCTCAAATTTTTAAAAACCCGAACAGAGGATGCCCCGTTCAAGTTAAGGATCCCAAAAGCTACAGCAAGCTTCTCGCTGTGACTACTTAAACCTTCTTCTTTCTCCTCTTGATCCACATCTTGCAAAGCAAAATTGATATCAGGCATGTAACCTGCATGTCTCATCTTCTCACGCACAGCATCCAGAAACTGATAAATTTCATCACTCTGAGCATTCCTTTTATCACCCGAGACAAAAGTGTGGACCCTATCCTTGACTTGAATCCAACTACATCCAGGCACTTTCGTAATTCCCCGTTCTTTCATCAACTTCCTGATTTTAGATGCATCATCCCACAATCCTACAGCAAATAAGATGTTTGACAACAAAATATAGTTCCCAGGGTTGCTTGGTTCAATCTCAAATAGATGTTCGGCCGCAATTCTTCCTAACTCCACATTCTTATAAACTCTACAAGAACCAAGCAAGGCTCCCCAAGCTCCAGCTGTTGGTTTCATTGGCATCTTCTTGATGAATTCATATGCCTCTTCGAGGCGACCGGCTCGGCCTAATGTGTCAACCATGCAAGAATAGTGATCTGCATCAGGCTCAATCTTATGATCCTGACTCATCGATTTGAAAATGGTAAGTCCTTGGTCAACTAGTTTCGAATGACTGCATCCTGATAAAACACCAGTAAAGGTCACTTTATTAGGCTTAGCACCCGAATCCATCATCTGATGAAAAAGGAACAATGCTTGCTTGCCGAGTCCATGCATGGAACTAGCCAATATCATGGTGTTCCATGCAACAGTGTCCTTCCTAGGCATATCATCAAACATTCTTTTGGCAACTTCTAGATCCCCACATTTAGCATACATGAAAAGCAATGCCGTTGCTAGAGCTATGTCCTCAACCATCCGATGTTTAATGCTGTACCCATGAATTTCTTTGCTCAACCTTATGCTTTCCAAATTCGTGCAAGCAGGTAAGATGCTAGTAATGGTGATTTGGTTAGGTTTGAATCCTGAAATCTGCATTTGAGCAAGTAGTTGAAATGATAACTCATTCAGTCCATGTTGTGCGCACCCACCAATCATGGCATTGTAGGTAGCTGGGTTCTTCCCAATCGCTGCAACTTTCATCTGATTGAATAGTTTTAGGGCCTCCCCATAATCACCATTGGTGAAGTAGGCTGTTAAAATCACATTCCAAGAGACAACATCTTTACAGGACATGCTGTCGAAAACTGCCCGCGCTTGCCTAATGCTTGAGCATTTAGCATACATGTCCACAAGCCCACTGTTCACAAACAAATTTTCTCCCATAAAGTGTCTAAGAACAAACCCATGCAACTCCCTCCCCAATTTGATAGCTCTCAAATCTGAGCACACAGGAAGAAGAGATGACACAGTCACTGAATTGGGTCTCTCTCCAGACAGTCCCATTTCACGGAAGAGGCACAGTGCCTCTCTCAAATGCCCACAATTCACACAAGCAGCAGCAAGTGAAGTCCAAGATATCACATCTTTCTTCTCTAGACCATTGAAAACCTCTTGTGCCCCTCGAAAGTACCTGCACTTGCCATACATATCTATCAAAGCATTTCCAAGCATAAGGTCAGAGCCAAACCCAAATCTAACTGCGTCTTCATGAACCGCAACAGCATTGGTAAGATCTGAGGAAGCCGCGCACGCCTTCATCACAGATACAAGTACCAACTTGTCAGGCTCAACTTTGTTTTCTCGCAACTTCAAGTAGAGTCTAATAGATTCCTTTGGGAGGCCCCACTTGGTATATGCAGAGATCATGATGGTCCAGGAACGAATACATGGTTCAGGAATTCGATAGAAGAGATGGCTTGCGCGTTCCAAATCACCGGAGTCAGCAAAGAATTTCATGAGTTTAGGGCTGACATGGGAACGAAAGTATGTTGGCAAATTTGGAAGCATGTGTTTCGCTCTATTGATTTCACGTGGTTGCTTGTGGAAGGAGGAATTTCATCAAGGCATGGTCAGGAATTCCTTCAGAGAATGAATCACAAAAATTCAAAAAAAATGAATTTGAAATTCTTTACACATATCTTGGCATTCTGAAAAAATTAAAATGCTTAAATTGCTTAAGAAAACTAACACAACACCAATGTTTACAAGTGACCCATTAGTGGCAGGCAGGATTAGATAGGGTTCAACCAAGGTTTAACAATGGTCAAATCTATGACATCAGCATGATGACATAGATAATATTAATTAGGTAGATAAATAAACAAAAAAATATAAAAATACAAACCACAGTAATTATAAAAACCATAATCACATTTTCATAGAAAAGTCTTATTCACAAATAAGATTTTTTTTATTTTAGCATTCACTGTATCTTCCTTGCAACTCAATTAACAACAAGGGAGTGAAGATGTATGGTGAGTCATCATAAAACAAAGAACACCAGATCCAATCCCTTAATAACACTTCTTTAGCATTTCGGTTCAAAACTGAGTATTACAACAACTTACATCAAAATATCAAAACCAGAAACCATCACATAACCCTCATAATTCCCAAATTAAAAAAAAAAAAAAAAGTAAAGCAAAACAAAGGGAGAAACCTTTTTTTTTCCGGCAATAGAGATAAAGTGAAAAACAGAGATAAGTATAACATCATATAATCCTAATACCTCCTTTTGTTCTTAATTCCTAGCAACATTGATAAGTAGGGAATAAAATCAATTTCTTTCTTCTACAGCCTCATGGAGAAGATAATAGGAAAAAAAATGATGGAAATCATACCTTTGTACGCCAGACGCCAGCAAGAAGAGGAAGACGGAGAAGATGGTGCTTAGAGCCCGGAAAATGGTGGTTATGGAGAGCTTGTCAGTTTGCGTTACAAGAAACCCTAACTCCCTAAGGCTGGACTCTCCTCTCTCACGGGAACGATGGCTGATATTGCTCCGTCGGAGTTGCTCTCGGACTTTTAAAGCTAAAACCAGTGTTATCAGAACCGGACCGGACCGCGGTCAGGCCTCAGGTTCGACCGCAACCGCCATCTTCTCGGTCCGATATGATTAAAAAACCTTCTGATAAATTAAGCCGCAAAAAAAAAACCCGTTTCAAGCCGCGGTTTAAATCGGATTTTTAATTCATTCGTGAGCCGTGAGCCGCGGCTATGGAAAAAATGGAAAGTTAGAAAAAAAAAAATTTAAAACGCCGGCCGCTCACTCTAGCCTCCTACAAAACAGTAAAATTCAGTAGAAAAAAATGGAATGAAAATAAATGAAACGGCGGAGAGAGAATGGAAAGATAAAAATGAAAATATGGAGAAAAGATTGAAGAAAAAAAATCGCTACACCTTTCAAAGATTTCCTTTCTCTTCTTTTTCTTCTTCGTTGTTAGGAAAAATAGAGAGAGCGGCGGCGGCGCCGGCGGCTAGGGTTTAATAGAGAGTGAAAGAGAAGAAGGGTATTAAAAGATGAGCATTAGGGTTTCTAACTGAAAAACTATTTTTATAAAAAGACATCACATGAGCTTCCCATAGAACTAAGTGAGACCTAACGTGTGTACTTTAATATCTTATAAAAAGTTACTTTTAATGTGAAAGTAATAAATTTTTTATTTTAAATATAATATTTACTTATATTGAAAGTAAAAATTATAATTTTTTTTTATTTTATTGTAATAATTTAATATTATATTTACCATCTAATATTTTTACCCTTGTCATTATTATTAAAAGGTATTCTTTGTTTTTATTATATTAATGTAACATAATAAACTATAGCTCATAATTTCATCTAATAATTTTATTTATCTAATTATTATTAATAAAAAATAAAATCTCTTTTCTCAAGAAAAGAAAATATTATATTATAATATTAATAATAATTTATATTTTTAATATTTATATTAATGTTATTAGTAAGATATGTCTTACTTAATGTTATATGTAATATTTATATTATATTACTACTTGACTGGCTTTGACCGGCTTTTATCGGTTTTGACTGCGGCTGAACTTGGTTGAACTCAAAATGCCTCGAAGACGGTTCGTTAAACGGTCTAGTTCTGATAACATTGGCTAAAACACGAGTCCGCTGGACCGCTACTACAGTTGCACCGTTTTTATATTTTTAATTTTTATTTTGTAACATCTAAGAGTACTTTAAAATCAGTTAAATAATTTTTAACTACTTGATCTTAATAGTCAAAGTTGATCGATATCTTTGAAAATATTCAACCTCTAGTGATTTTGACTATTAAAATTAAGTGATTATGATTTAATTTTGAGATAAAACTATAATAGAAGTCTAAATTTGTTTCAAAATAAAATAAAAACACTACTAAATACAATCTTGTGATATATGTATATAATATATAAAAAATAAATAGTCCTAAAAAGCCCGACGACCTTAATAGTCTTTTTAAGTAAAAGTTTGAATATAACATGCTGAACAAAATCTTATTCAAACTCATTTATTTAAGAGGACTTCGAGTGAGACTCTTGCCTATTCGAGTAAGACTAATATTTGTTGAGCTTGAATATTATCTATCTTTTTATCTATTCATTTACTTCGATGGTGACTCTTTGCTTTCTTTTTCATTTTCTTTTGCCTGTGGCATCTTCTTCCGACTACTGTTAATAATGTTGCCCATGTCTTCTTCAACTCGATTTCAGCTCTATAAAGACGAATTTTTTGTGCTTGTCATCCCATCAACTCAAGGGGGTGTATTAGCGTATTGATGTATTAATGTTAAAATTTATTGATGTAAGAAGGTAGTTATAGAAGTTATTGATGTATTGACGTTAGAAGTTAGTTTTATTTTTTTCAAGATCAACGTATCCAAGTGTCACACTTGATTAATCTTTAGAGTATGTGTAAATCTCTCTCTGTATGTCTTTTTTGTGTTGAGGAAGACTTGATTCCAAGACGTTATACATATAAGAGTAGGGAATATGACAATCAAGTTAACTCCTCAAGGTTGATGTTAGAAGCTAGTTATAGGATAGAATTAGTTAGTTTAGTTAATTGTTGGGTTTAAATTTTAAATCTTGTAACTGATGTTATTATTGTTATAGGATAGGATTAGTTAGTTTAGTTAATTGTTGTGTTTAGATTTTAAATCTTGTGACTGATGTTATTATTGAGAGTTTACGTTCCAATAGGAATTACTATTGCTCTCTAGTTCTTTTCTCCTAAAGAAAATACCAATGTTCTGATAGGGGTAAAAAAAGGTATCAGCCGACCTTGGCAGATAAAATTTTTTCTCCTTTTTTCTTTTCCTTTTTTAATAAAAACCATCGAGATATCAGTCGATATTGTGATATCAGCCGATATGATGAGACCGAGATATCAGTATATCGGCCGATATGATAAGGTTTAAAACAGTATCATATTGGCCGATACGATTTGTATCGGCCGATATTCGGACCCCTGGTTCTAATAATAAGATATTTGTATTATTCTTGATAATAAAGAACATTGGACTTGTCTTTTGTTTATTTGTCATTGGACGGAAAGGTTCAAAATTTGTTCTCTTATATCGTGTAAATGAAAACTTAATATAGAATTAAATTTTGATATTTACTTTTTATCTAACTTCTAATTATATAGTCAATAAGTTAATATTGTTATGTCATTTATAATAAAATAAAATAACTTAGGTTTCATAAATCAAATGATTTCTAAATCATGGTTACTCTCCATCCATCATCACAAACTAAATTTCTAAATATAATTTTTATCACAGTAGTTATGCTTTGATTTCATAATAAAGTTTAATTTTTTAATTAAAGTCTAATTTAATAAAATATAAATTGGCATTTTTGAAAGTACAGTTCAAGTATCAAAATAACTTCTCAACCAGGCAGCTCTGGGCATAGACGGTGTAGGCTGCCACCTAGGGCTCCCACACACTTAAACTTCTTAATATACCAGTCACAAAGGGCCTCTGAAATCACAATCCGCTTAGGGTCCTGAGATTTTAGGAGATCTCAGGATTGGCCCTGCTTCTCAACATTTTTAGAAAATACAAACTAGACATCTACATATCTTTTTAGTATGTTAAAGAAATAATTTTTATACTAAAATTCACTATAAATATATTAAAGAAATAATTTTTCAAAGTACGTGTTCCAAAGATTAATGAAATGCTTTAAAAGACCTGGATAGCTTGGTCTTAAAAAAAGGGTGCAAAGTCCATGTTTAAGTACAAATTTAATTTTGTCAAGTTTAATTATTTTAATACTTCAAAACATGTGTAAGCTCATCGATACATGCCCTTATTGCATCAATGTTAATACAATAAAATAATAGTCATTCATAAAATAATCATATATTTACAATTAACCTTTTAAGCACATTATATAAGCACATAATATATACATACACATCTATATATTTCAGAAATTTGAAAATTTTATGAAGTATTACTTCATCTTAACTATAAAAATACATTCGACGAACTTTCTGAATCGATACGTTTGTAGCCAAATTCAATAAAAATCCTAGAAAGTTTCTAGTGGGCCTCTGTTGTAATGCGAAGGCCTGTACGTGATTCTGAAGTTTGGGCTAATTTTTCATATGCCCATGGACTAAATTTTGTGAAAATAGAAATCCGGATTCTGCATAAAATAAAATTCATCGAAAAATCAATTGGAAGTCATGAAAACTCTTAGTGGGCTTTTGGTGTTATTTCCAGCCCAATTGTTAAATTTTGTAACTCTTGAAGGGGGCCAAAATGGTAAATTAAGTAGTATTTTAATTTTAAAATTGTAAATTGTATATGCAATTTGTTTTACCATCTTATGCCTAGAGCATCACCAGGTTTAAAAGTATAAATGGTGTATCATTTTCATGGCCCAATAAAAATGGTAAAAAGTATATTCATTTTAAGAGTGAAAGTGATAAATAATATACTATTTTAATACTCAAAGTGGTCGAACCAGTAAATGATCAGCCGTTTTAAGCCCTTGGTGGTTACCATTTATTGTCTTTTTTGTTTAGAAGAACAAATTATTTGACATTTTGTCAACAGAAGATAAAAAATTGAAAGAAAAAAGAAAAAGTATGACATGAATATGGATTATAGTACGTAGAGTAGATGATTTATGCTACAGCCAATCACTTCCTATCACATACACCAATTACTTCCTATCACATACACCACACAAGAGTTAATTGGTAAATAATTTTTTTACATGACACGAGATAATTGGTGGCAGTATAAATTCTCTACTACTGCTGAATCCAGTGTTGTGGTCGTTAGACCTAACTTCACCATGTGCGCTTCGTGGGCTGCTTCTCTTCAATAGTTCTGAAATATCTTTATATCTGACATTTTGTTTGCATAAAAAGAATGTGCCGATTTATCTTGATTTTTTTGTCTTCTGCTATTGTTGTAGTGAGAGGTTTCCTTCTATCTTCTGCTTCTATTTTTTTTTTTTTCATTCTCTGTATTTACACCTCTGGTACCTTTATGTATTAATATATAGACTATTTAAAAAAAAAAAACTCTACTTCTGTAACAATAGAGATTGAGATTGGTGTGTCATTAGAGTGATTTGAAAGGAGTTTTGTTTCGACCATGATAAAAAAAATACAAAAAAAAAAGTCATGGATTTGACATCCCACTTTGAGTGTCACTAATCTATGCTTATACTAATCTATCCCATAAGCAATGGTTTTAGAGGTTGGATTGTTTTAATAGTGATAGCCACCTGTCTTTTTCCCACTGATAGGCCCCTCTTCACCTTCTTAATGTTGGAGAATAAGATACTTCAACCCCTAAGCTAGTGCGCACATTACTTAGGAGATCTCCATCAAGTTCATGTAACACCACAAAATTCAAGAAGCCAAACAATAATAAGAAAATGGAAATTTTATTGATGATGTACATCTGGGTCAATGAGAAGTACAAACTAGATGGATATTGCCTCAATGAAGAAAACCAATATATAAGTAACCAGTTGATGTTTTAACATTTTTATCAGCGTCATCTATGACAACATACACATTTTTGTCCTCATAGGATGCTTCTAAGAACTGTTTTACATCGTTTTCAGGGCTTACTCTAGATTCTACAATGGTTTGGTCCTCTATTTTCCTTTTCTAAAGTTTTAGAACCTGAATTAAGATGGTGTGTTTTTTTTTTAATAATATGAGTATCTTAATCCCATATTTGAAATGTGAATAATCCCACGAACATGTGTAAATCTTCTAATCCACACATCGATTAAGTCTAAAGAGAGTAGTTCATTGACATTGAGCATAAATCGAACTCAAAACTCCACTTCATGGAACGAGTTTCTTTACCATCATACCAACTCTTTGGATTAATTTTGAAAATTACTACTAGAGAAAAGTGTTGAGATGCTGGGAGCGAGTCCCACATTGAAAGTGTAAAAGGAGATCTATGGATTTATAAAGAACTTGGTTTACTCCACTTAACAAGCTAATCTTTTGGACTTTAAGCAGATTTGGATTACTCCACTTAACAAGCTAGAAATCCAAATCCTAACAAAAACTGCAAGAAACGTTAGATCTTTGTCCTTTGTGGTATCAAATATGATTGAAAATAGAGAGAGATTTTAATCTTTGGATTCAAAGTAAGCTTTCAAAAGTTTCTAATGGTTATTCCTTCCCCTCTTTTGTTTTCCTATTGTTTCTTTTTTTAAGACTTTTAAAAGATTCTTTAATTGAACAAAATGAGAGCCCTATATAAGTTTATGAACTTTATTTCTGTAATATTATCATTTGCGATTGTAAATGATAAGGAACAATGAATTAGTTTCTTCAAGTCTTCTTCAATGAAGGTTGAGCCATATCTTCTACAACAGGAAGTTGGTTGCACGTTCACAAACGAGTCTTTATCAAAATTATAAATGATCCATTGTTTTCATGTGAAACTACCAAGAGTTGTAATCTAACGGCCAATATGTACCATTGCAGTGCGGCCAAGGCAGTGAGAAGAGGGTTTGGGAAAATAAATAAATTGTAACACCATGTTCTGCTATTTCAAACTCGATTCAAAGTGATTTTCCAATCATTTTGTGAGATCCACACTGTCTAAGTTGCAGTTCTTTGTTAAATCTTCAACAGGTACAAATTATTTTACGGGGTTTTTGAAGAAACCCTTCATTTATCAAGGTATTAGTTTTTAAAGACTTAATTTTACTTTTTCATTTGTGTTTTAGGAGATAAATATGATGTTTAAATGTTAGATCTCATGCACTTATTTTTTAATTAAATCTGGATATTGTTTTGTAACATGGGTGTCTCCACCCTACATTGGAGATGAGACTAATCTTATAAGCATGTGTAAACCTCTCAATCCACACGCAATGATTAAGTCGATGGATAGTAACTCCATGAAGAGTGGTTGGGAGGAATTGAGCGTGAATCAAACTCAAGACCTCGCTTAATAAGATAGACATCTTGACCGTCAAGCCAACTCCCTCAGGTTAAATATGAATTTTGGCTCCAAAGTAAATGAGAATTAGGAGTTTTTGAAAATAAATTCTTGTTTTTATTTAATCATTCAATTTTAAGGGTAATCGAAATGTGATTTTGTGGGTTCCATTTTTTAAATTGTTTTTTCGAAAATTTTCATGATTTTTTTTGAGAGATGAAATTCATGAATGAAGAGTATAATATTTTTTTAAATGATAGATATATTGTTTTAAGACTTTAATATAGTGTTTAAATGTTAGATCTTATACAATACCCAGTGTGTCTGTAAAATTCAAGAACTTCTGATGCTCCTGAGCCGTGACTCAATGGAAAAGTAATTCATACTTCATATGAGGTTTTGGAAAGATTTGAAGGGAGAGATGAGTAAAACATTAAAAGTCTTGAAGACATTAGTGGGAGATGATGGAATACAATGCCATTAGATATTTTCATGTTAGTCGTTCATCTTAAAGAGAAGTTTTCGTGGAGAAATTAAAAATAGTTGAAATTAAATAAGAAAATGACATTTGGCATTAGAAAGTCCTCGATATCCTATTTGCTTAAGTAATAAATAAATTTAATTTTGAAAAAAAATATCCATTAGAGTAATCAAATTATGTTTTAATTCAATCTCTTCCGACCTTTAAACGCATGTAAAGAATACAATTGGTATGTTGCATATTGGTCATAAAGATAAATGTCGATATATATTGACCGCATCATATCAATACATTCTGTTTAAGATTCAGATGAATAATGATCAAATGCGAACAAATACAAATCAGCCAATTACATTTGATATGATCATTTCGTCGATACGAACATAACGACCACTCGTGCAAGCAAACTAATTCTTTTACTCAAAGTCCTGGACTAAGAAACAGTCTTAGAAACCCCAAATCTAGGCCTACACGTACAGCAGACTTTATTGATTTTGTTTTCTCAATTTCAATTCTTCCTAACAATTGTGGGGCTATCTTACCCCAAGGGCTTTGAAAACCTACCTCAATACGTCAACAATTTTGTATCCGACGGTAAGGATGAAATCATGGGCAGAAGCAAAATAAGATGAAGGGCCAGGAGTGACGTGGGTGGCACCGGTTCAGTTGCTCTCACACGAGCCTCACCTACCAAACCCATTTCGTCATGCGCTTCCCTCCCTCACCAACCACCGTCGATGTTGGTTGAGGTGCATGTTCACCACCAACACTTCCATTTTAATTATTTTATTTTCTACGGTCCAGATTCCATTGTCATTATTAGAGATTCATATATACATACAACCTATTTCATTGGAAAAAAAAAACACGAGGAACAATAGACCAGATACACATCTGCATTCTGATAATCACAATTCACAAGTAAGAGGTCTCTTTAATTTTAATTAATTATTTGATCCACCAATTAATCATCACTGATGCTATAATAATTATGCAATAATATCAAAAACTATACCAAATGGGTGTAGTTCAATTGATTGCCTCTCAACTCAAGAAGCAGAAGGTTATTGGTTTGAGTCTCCATAGGCCTAGCATTAGTGTGTCTTGAGGTAATTGACTCATCTATAAAGGTTTTAGTAGGATTGTGTCTGAGTTTTCCACGCGTTAATCTCAAAAATATATATATATCGTATCATATTTTATAGGTTTAGAAATTTTTTGATTTGAAATACATTTAGTCAGGGGTAAAAAATTCGACTAGGGCATTTGGTCGGTGGATATGTATTATTACAGACTAAAAAAAGTGTATAATAAAGGTTTTAGCATTGTCACTCTCTTTCAGCAGAAATGTGCAAGGAATTTGGTCGCAATTGCAATACGATTTGTCTTTTCTTACCTAACGCTTCGAGGTCCAATTTTCGACTAAATAATCACATGGAACACTTTACCTTTGAAAGCTCATTTCATTTGTCTTTTAATTTAAATCCATACTATCTTTTCAGGTTGGTCGGTCGATACGTATTATTACAGACTTGCCAAATTATTGGTTGATACTTGATAGTATTAGCTAATATATACTAATAGTGTATAATAGCTGTCGATGTTCACTTTTTTAATTAAAAAAATAATTTCAACAATTTCTCGAGTTGAATTTTGTGTTTGGTATGATTTTAAAAAAGTTCAAAAGCAAGTTATTTTATTTTAAAATTATTTTTTATCAATTTTAATCATTTTAAATTATTTTCATATTTTTTTAAAGCGCTTATGCAATTAATAGAGATATATTAATTTTTTCAACATAATTTGGAGGCGTTTATATGTTTTTTTCTTAAATTTGATAAAAACTAAATTTCTAAAATATTTTTCATTTTCAAATTTCCTGTAAAAAATAATAAAATAAAATATCAATATTTCTGCAAGTAAATGAACAACTTTTAATGTTATTGATATAGTTTTTAATATTTCAATATTTTTACAAAGTTCAAAATATTTATAATAAAAATACATATCAATACAAGATATTTATGTTTTTTCATATTAGTTTCTTACTTTATAAAATGTTAAAATATTTTATTTTTTAAAATATTTTCAAATTAAAAAAAAAAAAAAAGCTTTATTCGTATCACTTTCAAAGATCTAAAATGAGTGTTATTTGAAAAGGATGCTCACTTTAATTTTTAGTAAAAAAATGAGGAAAGAGAAACTATGTTCCTTATCGGCCGGCCAAAAGATCTTTAAACCCCTGTTGCAAGTAGCAACTTGCAAGAGGGCGAAGAAAGTCTGAACAGCATTTTCCGTCACTGGGAAGGATGGATGAAAATAGAATTACATTTTAATTACGTTCGAAAATTACAGACTTAACACAAGTACAATTGAAGTAAAAAGGGGATAAAAATAACCCTCTTCTTTTTTTTACAAATTGAATTACAGCATCAAGAACAACAATTGCAAAACAGAGTTTTATCTGTTCTTTTTTTTTTTTCCAAGTTTCAATACATTACACGAGTACATAACATTGATGAATGGAATGGAATGGTGGGCAATTTATAATAGAATCCCCAATTCCCAATTCCCAATTCCCCATTAACATAGCCAAATCTATGAAGAATCACAAATCAGAAGAGGAACTGGAGGAAGATGAACAAGAGGGGTTCCAAGGGGTCATGTCCATAGGGTAGCTGCCCAGTACACGGAGAAAGGAAGTGAATTCCTGGACCTCGGCAAGGGCGTTCTGGGCGCGGACCTCCGCCATGGACGCCTCGAAGTCGACATAGAACATGTACTCAAAGTGCTTGGCGGTGCCGACGTTGGCGTCGTCCACCAACCTGATGGGCCGGTTGCGGTGGGGGCGGCTCTCGATCTTAGTCAGGCTGATGTTGCGGAACGCAAAGGCAGAGAGCACTTTGAACAGAACCGATGTGCCCTTGTCGTGTGCGAAGACGATGCTGGTCTTGAAGGGGCGGTCGGTCCTGGGAATGATGGGCTCACGGGCCAGCATCACGAACCGGGTCACGTTGCAAGAGTCGTCCTGTATCCCGTCCGCCAGCACTTGGAGCCCGTAGAGCTCTGCGGCCCGGGCACTGGCTATGGCTGCCGTGTCCGTTAGCCCGTTGTTGGAAACAAACTCCGCCGCCCCAGCAGTGTCGTCCACGGCCTCGCGTGCAACGTTGAGACCAAGTTTCGTCAGGGTGTGCTCGCACTGGGCGAGGGCCTGGGGGTGACTTATGACACGCGTCAGGTACTCCTTGCGCACTCCTGGCATCGCCAGAAGGCAGTGGTGGACGGGCAGCTGTACCTCCCCCACGATGTGGAGACGGTGGCGGAGGAGGAGATCGTAGTTCCGGTGGATACTACCGCCCAGCGAGTTCTCAACAGGGAGGACGGCACGGTCAGCTAACCAGAGCTCCACCGCCTGGAAGGCCACCTCAAACTGGTCGCAGGGGATCGCCTCGCAGTTGGGGTAGGCCTTCCCAGCAGCAGCCTCACTGTAAGCGCCCGGCACGCCCTGGTACGCGACTCGCAACTGAGAACCATGCATTGGGGCCGGGCTAAGGTCGGTGATGGTAAGGGGACGAGGGAGGTTTGGGTCGACCGGGACCAGATCCAGAGTCTCCGTCGGTTGAGGATGCCCGTTCACGGGTGCCATATCCGTGCCGTTGGACTTCTGCGCCTCCTGCTGCTGCGCTAACACCGCCACCTTGCTGGCAAGGATGGCACAGGAGCTCTGCCAATCGGCTCGGCTCTGCGCGTCGGGACGATACAGACATTGTGGGACCGTAACCCTGGTGGGAATTCGGAAAGGGAAGATGGATTTGGGTTTCAATATTAGGGTGGTGCGGATGGTGGGGTTGGTGGACGGAATCGTCTGCATTTTCAGTCGATGAAATTGAATGGGATGAGATAAATGATAAATTAGAGAATATAACTCAATTACAGGGGAAAAATTAGGAAGCGAAAAAAGAGAAAACAGAAAAGAAATCTGCTTGTTTCTGAAGAGGAAAAACAAGCTGAGAGAAGAGGGAGGGGGGTTTTAGGGTTATATACGAAAATGAGAGGCAGAGAGGAGAAGATGTGAAACACAGAGGAGTGGGTCGGTCAATCTCTCACCTACCCCCCCTTTCTCTCTCTCTGCTCGTTCTACTCTGGCGCCTATTCACAAATACTTACACAGTTCGCCTTCTCTACTACTACTGTAACCTTATATTATTCAATTTGTCATCTGTTATTTACTATCAAATAGAATTTTTTATTTATTAATTTACTTTCACATAATTAATATAAAAAAAAGTGATTTTACCAACTGCATACTTTATTACCTACTACATTACAGAACCATCCTTCCTTCCGTTACTGTAACTCTAACATGAAATACTAAATTAAATTAAGTATTATAATACTTTTAAATTATAAAATAAACTTTATTTAAAATTTTAATCACATAATTAAAGTAAATAGCTTTCTTAGTATATCAGTTTTGCTAAAAAGAGTATTTATAAGCTTAATTTGTGTGAGCTGTTCTAGTTATCTAATTTATCAATGCTTTCTAGAGAAACTTTTTTTTATCCGCTGCATGAGAAGGCCCAGTATTATACCAGCAGGTCTATATTGACTATTCAGTCAATATCAACTTTTTCCAGGAAAATCGGTCTTCGGATTTGTGGGCATGGTTCACGCCATGATCAGTACAGGTGTTCTTGGATTTTATATAAAATTAATGTATATATTTATTATAATAAATATATCCTTGTTTCTTTTTTAGTCTAATTAGAAATTTAGAATCAAACGGACCATTAAATAGACGATCCAAACTCAAGATGACGTATGGAATTTTTTTTCCTGTACTCTGAAATTTGAGATATTTTTGAATTTTGTTCTTTCATAGAAGTGGGTGGGGGATGATTGGAATCTACAATACAACGCTTGACTTTTTCTAGAGCGTGCACCAGTAATTTTAAAAATATTTTAATTCAAGTAATATTTTTAAAAAAGGAATGTTATATTCTATTGAATGATGAAAATATGAAATACTTTATGATAACAAACATAAGAGTTATATAAATTAAAATCAAGTGTATTTTTTTACTTAATAAATTATGGTCTATTTTAAAAGAAGAAATTTTCTAAATTAGAAAAAGCATGAGCTAATTTCAAATATGTCAAATTTTTTTTAATTACGTGTGAAAAACTGTGAAAAATTCAGTGTAAAATTTTCAAGGGTGATATCCACTACCCTTAGAGAACACTAGGTAAGGTCATGGGAACTCGAACCTAACACCTCTCACTTCATGAAACGGAAGATTACCAAGAGCAAATATGTCAAACTTTGATACACTGAATAGGCAATGGATTTTTTTTAAAAATTATTGAATTACAATTTTTGAGTTAAAATTAGATGAATAATAACATTTGATACGGAATTTGATAAATTGAATCCTACCTGTTAGTCTGTTACACATCATTTATGAAATTGGGAATGACACATGCCAATTTCCGTGGAGAGGTGTGAAATCATAAGATAAATCCTCCACATGTAGCAGTGCATGGTACAGTAAATTTATCAAACCGGTATAAAAAACCAAGACTTGACCAGTATTTCGTCATTTTGTAACTGAGATCATTGGGGAAATGTGTTCTGTAAGAGAAATTATTTAATGAGAGTCTGGTGGATGACTATATTGCAGTTGAAGTTAAAAAAAATTCCTTACCCTGCTTATCATTTTACATGTTAAATCGATTTTTAATTTGGGGTTAGTAATTTTTGCACCATTATTTTTTCTTACGGTGCATTAAAATTAAAGAATATTTTAATTTTACCTTTAATTTTGGAAAATAAGAGAATAGAAGAAAGGAGAAAAGTAAGAGTAAATTTGAAATTTTCTTTAAAATTTAGTGCACCATGAAAAAAACTTATGGTGGAAAAATCACTAACTTTAATTTGAGTATTGTATGATATTTGAACATGAATTGAATTCTGGAAGTGACATGAACACTAGTGTTTTTTAATACAGATGGAAATTACAAAATCAGTGTTCCTTATTATAAAAAATATCAATGTTTTTGTCAATTTCTAAATTTTAAAAATCAAAATTTTTTAGCTTTTAGAATTATGCCTAAAGTAATTTATTAGAATTAAAATTTTGATACTTTTATTGAAACATCTATTCCTTCCTTTCCTTATTTGTCATAAACAGACCTGACTTAATGAATTAACTTGTTCTTCCTTAACTCAACTTTGCCTTTATCTTTACCTTTTATCTTCTCCATTAATAGACAAGGCAATCTCCTTTCTAAATAAAGTCTCACCCTAATAAATAAGTTGGAAAGGAAGCGGAAGATTAAGATAAAGAAAGATCAAAACTATGTTACTCATTCATCAATGCTGCTTTTCCAAAGTAAAAAGGAAGAGAGCTGGGGAGGAGAGAAACTACTTTCAATGAAAGACACTCACAAAAGAGCGCATTTTAGTGGTTTGTAGCAAACTAGAAGGCTTGACTTTTGTAAGAAATATTCTTTTTTTTATCTAAATGGGTATAGTTTAATTAGTTAACTCCCGCCTCCTATACCTAACTAGTTACCTCCCACTTTAGAAAGTAGAAGGTTGTGAGTTCGAACTCCTACAGGATAATCTTTGTGTGACCTAGAGGTAGTGGTCATTCGTAGAGGTTTTACGTTGAGTATATTTTACAGTTTTCCGCTCCTATATATATATATATTCATTTTCTATTTTTCTCCATGTCCTAGGGAGTGGAAACAGAAGCTTGACAGAAGGAGAGTAGGATATTAAAAAAAAATTAATTTAGCAAGGAACTTTTTTACTAATATAAAATTTTCAATTGATTTATCTTTATACTCTAAAATGAGACTTTGGATGAGGGGTAAAGGGGTGAAACGAGGGTAACATTTGTCTATCTCCATTTGTTAATGAAGTGAACGGATAAGAAAATCTCAAGTTTTTCCTCCTCAATATTAAGCTTAAAACTCTTTCACTATAAGAGGTAATTACTTTCATCTCCCTTAAGATTAGTTTTTTTTTCCTTTTATACATTTTCCATTATAATTACCAAAAAAGATAAAAGAAAAACCCATATTTAAAAGAAACCTCTCTTCAAGAGAAATCCCTGTAAAATTTACCTCTCATCTAAATACAATCTTAAATTAAACTAACAAATTGATTATTAAAAATACTGTTGTTAAAGAGCCATCGGGACTCTAGAAAGTATTTATGCAAATTATTTATATGTATTGGTCGTGGTATATGCTCTGCATCTTCTTGTTAATTTATTTAATAAATAAAGTAGTTAATGAATGAATAAATATATAATTTGAAGTTCCATCATATTTTAATTAATAAAAAACTAATATCAACATGAAATCCATAATATATCAAATCGACAATAAAAGTAACCAATTTTAAATTTGAAAAAATGTTAAATATATATATATATATATCTTCTTTAATTTATCAATTTTCATGAATTTTACATATACTTTTAATTATTAATATAATAAAGATGTGATAATTTAATCCAACTCACCAAATTGATATGAAAATTTTCAACAAACTTTATTTTTTACATGACCTGAGATCGTATTTTTTATGAATTTCTATCTTTTGAGACATCATTTCATATTTTACATATATTTTTTAATTATTTACTTAACAAAGATATGACAAATAATTCAACTCTATCATGTCTGGTCTCAAAATCTCTCTCACTTTGAATCAAAGGGCCTGGTAATCCCTTTGTAGAAGCAACAACCTTCTATTTATAAGCTTTCAAGAAGAGAAAGCTTTAAAAAACCTAAATAGAACTTGTAATGTTTGGTAAGAAATGCATATTTAGTTGACCTTAAAATGATAAATTAAAGACTGTGAAATTTAAAAGAAAATAATTTTAATAAACTTCAAATTACTTTACAAGAACATCCAATCATGTTGAAATGTACATTGAATCATTCCAACAAGTGTCAACGTATGAACATCTCGTTAAATTACTTTATACATTTGTTGTTCCATTAACCATCTTAAAGCAAATTCATCATCTTGAGGTCTCTCTTCGTATTTTAAAAGTTTTATCTCTCTTTTTTAATTTACATGGAAAATCGCAGAATACTCAATGTAAAATAAAAGAAAAAAAGTTTTATCTCTTAGAGCTCCCCAATAATTTCTTTGAGAAAGTCATCACTATCTCACATTTCTATACATATGACGAAAGCAAAATAAATCAATTCAATTCACCAAATTTTATGACAAATCTCTATTTTTTAGCCAATTTGCAAGATTTTTTTTTCTATTTTAAGTCTATAAAATATTTGAATTATAAATTAAATAAATGATTAAGATTTATTTGATGTCATCTAAAACTATCTCTTTTTATATCAACCTAGTTATATATTATGTGCTTAGCACATAGCAAAGGGTGAAATATTGATTTATTATGTAACTAAAACTAATTAATTAATAACATCATCTATTTAAAAGTCTAATCGCATAATAATAAAATTATAATTTTTAATATCAATGTGAAGTAATATTAATATTAAATAAAAAATTACTTGTGAAAAAGTAAATCTAAAAATAAATAATTTTCCAATTTAAAAAAGAGTGACATAAGTAAAAAAACAAATATGCAAGTTTATATATATATATATATATATATATATTAAGTCTGCAAACATTAGATAACACAACAACAATTTTTTCCCTTTCTAGTTTCCTTTTCCCTTGCCCAAGTATTTGATTTTCTGAAATTTTAGCTCCAATAGAAATTGTTGTATGAAAGGATTCTATATATAATTTTTGCATATAAATTCAATAAATATTTGAAAAAAATTGAATGGGCTTTTAGTGTTGATTCTAACTGGTTTGCTAAAGTTGATGCATGAATAGTACCTCAAGCACTATCTAAAACGGTGTTCTATGGCTCTCTTTTTTTTCTTTCTTTCTATTTTTTTCTTATTTCTTGTGTCTTTTTTGCTTGTATGTAGAGATTATAAAGCAAAGGCAAATGTTAAAAGAGGTATCACGAGTTTACTGGCCCACAAAAATATCCAACTGTGATCGACAAAAGGGGTTAAGGTTTCTAAACTATGTTTTAAGGTCTGCTAACCTATTCCATCAATAATTTGGGAGTAAATTGCACGTTAGCCGTCGAAATGGGAGGGAAAATAGGTACTCATAGATGATAATTGTTGGGTCTGGACTTCCAGTTCAAAAGATTACTACGATAGGTAGAGTCCCTCAATCTCATATAACTCCATTTTTTCTCTCTCATTGATCTGAGACTCGTTTGTACCCAATCAACAATTCTCCCTTCGAACGAGGTTCTTCGACAGATAAACATCGTCGGCATCTCATCCGGCTAGGAGATCCATCGACGGTATGGGTCCTTACTTTGATACCACTTGTTAGAATTGTGTATTGAACTCAAAAGACTAGCATAATATGTGGAATGACTTAATCCCTCAACAATAATTGCTATTGTACGAAAAAAATTATGAGTCCTTAGATGCTTAAAATGGTATTTAATGCAAATGGTGGATTTGGTTTGGTACGACTGACTTTTGTTGTCAAAGCAGGGCCAAGAAGTGGTCCAATTGGTCCCTTGGAGGCTCCTTGTGCAGAACAATCCATTGATTAGGCTAAAAAACACTAAGATAATGATGACAGTAATGATAATGATAATAATAACAATGATAATTAATTACACTACTGTGTGTTATAATAGGGCCTTTAAGAATACAATAAGACTTTTAGGTAGGAACCTTAATGGTGCATAGTGGGACTAAGAAAATCAAAATAAGAGAGAAAGAAGAATAGAGAAGAAAATAGAAGTGAGAAAAAAAGTTCTTATGAGACTAACCGTCTAAGAAAAGTATATAATAGTTTAACAATCAGTGGGCAACTATTGCAGACGACAATAGATAAAAAATAAAGAAAGAAAGAATTAATAGAGAAAAGATAAAGGCAAAAAAGAATGAAGAGAATCAAAGAAATAACAATAAGAAAGCTTATTAGGGAGATATGGAGAGCTTAACGTACTTTCTACTGCAAAAGCAGAAAGATGAGAAGGGAGAAATGGGTAAATAAAAGAAGAGAAGAGAAATAGATGAGAAAATACAAAAGAATAGAAGAAAATCTAACATACATACAGGTATAGAGCTTTCATTTTTTTTTAGGTCCTGAAGGTGTCTAGACATTGTATCCGACTAGTCTCTCAAGGGTGTGTGAAAACTCTATTCCGTATACACCGAGTAATGAGAAATGGTGATGGAGGAAAAAAGAAGACTAACAAAGATGGAAATGTTAAAAAAAGAAATGCATGCAATTGAAGGACTGATAGGAAAGAGAGGTTTTTACTAAGGAGGGCTTTGTTCATAGTTAGTAGGCAAATCAATTACGATTTAAAATTGGATTAATTTGGCTAAGCAAATACTAATAATTTTAGAAGCTTTTAGAGTCAAGGGTTGTTAGTCATCCTTTAATTTTGCAAGATTTGCTCTGAATTTAAGTTAAATCGCTATTCTAAATGCCACTTAAAAAGTTATCAACTTTGCATGTAGGAATGTAGGCAAATAGTCTGAAATATTTTGTTGTTATAGTCCCATTTCATCCAATCAAAAAATTATATTTGTAATAGCACTTGGAGGACTGTTGCCTTTCATGCAATAAACTCCCTTTCCATAGTTTAGCAAGTGGGATACCATAGGATTGTTTGGAAAAGAAAAAAAAAGTTGGACAAATCTAGAGATTTGAAATGGAAATGAGAGGGCTCCGTTTAGTAGAACTATCCTTTTAGGCATTTTAGGGATGTCTATTCTCACATGGACAAAATTTGTCAGGAGACACGGGATGAAGTGAAATTTCCATTTTATCCTACGGCTGTATCAGTACACCGGTAGAGATAAAATGAGAATTTCACTTTATCCCTTGTCTCTTAACTAATTTTATTGGTGTTAGGATGGCTGACCCCATTTTAGCCATCTTCCCTCTAAAATTGAAGTTCAAGCCTACTTGACATGTTATCTAACTTCTATCTAGGCCTGTCCACAGGATAGGTTCAGCCTGGACTTTATTTATTGAAAAAAGTCTGAGCCCGTTTATATCTTTAAAAGTTTGAGTCCATCAAAAATCTATCAAGCTTTTCGAATTGAAGTTAGAGTTCACCGTTTAAAATTCATTTATTTTGCACCTAGCACTATTTTTATTTTTTGTTTTGTACTTTGAAAATTTTACTGTACAAATTGAAGATATATTTAAAGAGTTGCTACCAGTTAAAAATTCATTCAAAAACTCAATTTCCAGCTACTTGATCTCGATAGTCAAAGTTGACAAATGTCTTTACAAAGATTTTAACACTTGATGACTTTGAGTTTGTCAATTTTTACTATCAAGATCAAAAACTCACAAATACAGTTAAATTTTCAATTTTAAAATAAAAACAATACCAGATATGACTTTGTGATACATGTATACAATATATAAATAAATGGGTCTAAAAGCCCGAGTATGACTCGTCAGATAAAAATCTTGTTTAAACCCATTTATTTAAGTTAGAGTCGGGCCAAACTTAAGGGGGATTCGGACAAATGAACACCCCTACCTCTATCTCACTTTATTGGCATTATGAGTTCCAAATGGTGACGTTTACCTAATTGAGCATAAATTTTCGGCCAATTTATGATTGGGCGGGACTTGGGCAATCTTTCAAAGCCCAATATTGTTCAGGTTGAGCTTGATCTATCTAGGTGGGCCTAAAAGCCCAAGCTTGACCCAATTATGTAGACTCTTTAAAAATAATATATTGTATATCTATTAGAAATGACATTTCACGTTATGACATTTATTTTATTAAATATTGAGAGAATTATAAAAATCCAATTAATTAAATTGAAAGCTCACTAAATTTTCTACATATGAGTCAAATTTCATAGATTCACATGAAAGCCATTTGATCTTAACAGTTAAAGCCAATAACGTCCAATAGGTTGACCACTCAAATCATGTTTTTCTATTTGATTTTTGAGATAAGATTTAGTTCTTTCAATTTATATTGTTGAATTTCCAATATTTCACCAAAAATTAAACAAATAAGAAAAGTCATACTTAATTTGAACTCATTTCCTATTATACTCCCTATGTCCTAATTTAATTGTCTTATATGGACTTTAGAAGTGTCCTAAAACAGTTGTCCCATTTAGCATAAAATATGTTGAAAATGGATGAAATCACGCGAGCCTTATATAAAGAGTTCCTTAAAAAATATAAATTTTCAAATGAGACAACTAAAATGGGACGGAGGGAGTACAATTTACTCAATGTTTGTTTTGATAATTTTACAGTTAAATAATGACTAAAACTCATACTTCATATAAAATACAATTTACTTTAGATTTTATTCTCTTAACCAATAAACCTTACCAATAAACCTTCATACACAGACACTTAGTTTTAAAGCTCATATTCCAGATCGGGCTTTCAACCAGGCTTGGCATAGCTTGAGCCCGGCCAAGCCCGCCCCATTTCTCATCCCTACTTTGGCCCAAAACAAGGGCACGATGCATACGAAATTCCATTCTCTTTATTGCTCAAGGTCCAGCATGAGAATCATGAGCTCTTGCCTGAGCTTCGAGCCCATTCCACCCTTAAATCCCACATTAAATTCACTTTTTCTTACAATGACCCAGGTCAAAGTGTTGCGCACTAAAATGGGTCATTTAGCATTTTCACTAAATTAGCCTCACACTAGGAACTTTATCAAGTCCATACCTAGAAAATCATCTCAAGAGATCAGAATAGGAGCATTATAAAAAAAATTACTTGGGCATGTGAATCAATTTAAAGTTGATATCATTATTGGAATAAATATCTATCTAAAATTGACTCTGATAATTGATACTTAAGCTTTTAAAAATCATGATTTTTCAAATCCAATGAACTCATTTTTTTTATGGATAGCGATCCTCCCACGGGTATTTTGTGTAATGAGACACGGGATTTAGGGTATTGCCCATTTTACCCTTCTACTGCTGTACGAAAGCATTTAAAAAATATTTAGTGATCCGAATTGCTGTTTTGTATGAAAAAACAGTCTCACTTAGATAAATTTCAGTGAGCCGGTGAGTGATCCGGCGAGTCGGTTAGTGAGCCGATTTATGCTGCAGTAGAAGGGTTAGTGATCTGGTCAGTGATCCAGTCAGTGATATGGCGAACTGATTCGAATGGCAAAATGAGTAATATAGTAAAACTTGTGTCGAGTTATACAAAATACCCATTGTAGAATAGTTACCCTTTCTTTTTTATAAGTATCATCATCTTAAAAATACTTTTGAAATCTATTATTTCCATGTATTGGACTCAACCTCTATAGCCCGCAGAGGGTCCAAACTCCAGAGGAATTATCGCATGATGACGCCCAAGCAAAATTGATTTTTGATGTTAATCCTCATTGAATATAATTATCAATTTTTTGCATTCAACTCCGTAGATAAATCTTGTGGTCCAATTTCAAAAGAAAATTGTTTCCTCTGAAAATTAATGACAGAGATTTCCAAATTCTCTACAATATTCAACCAGGATTATTGCACTTCGAAATTAACTACATAGATTCTAAAAGACAATATAATCTCCATGATCTTCATTAAAAATGTTATTCTAATATTCTATTATATGATGTCTTTTTCATTGGTGGGTATGGGAAAGCAATGTCCCTATCATCGTAATATAATTTTGCTTCAACTTTCTCACTTGATTATTCATATATTAATCTTGATCCTATTGGCACTTTATAATTCTGGGGATATAGATTAAATACAAATACAAATTATATAGACATTGTATTTGTATTTGATTAGTAGGAAGTATACGCTTCGCAAATGAAATTATATAGAAATTTATTAGGGTTCATACAATTTGAAAAATATTTGAATTTTACTAAAAGAAAAATCAAATACATATACAAATTTGATCGAAATAAATTTAAAATTTTATTTTATTCATAATTAAAAGTTAAAACATAAAACTCAATGACATGTTAGGTAGATTACTACATTTCAAGAAATAGGATGGAGATCTTTCTCTTTCTCTTTCTCGTTATTCAGTAATACTAGTTCTAACACGCCACACAGACAGTAACGACGAATAATTTAAATATCATGAAATATAAGTTATTTATAAATTGTAAATATAAAAAAAAAAAAAAAAGCGAAGTTAAAACTTATTATCTCCGATCATCATCATCATCTCCGATCATCATCTCATCTCTGATCTCTGTTGATACTGAGAATTGGGTGGACAATAAAGTTTTGGCTTGGTTGTAAGAAAGGCGAAGTACACAGCAAAGCAAAGCATTTATGGTAGGCACCAAACTCTTCTCAATACATTAATTAAGAGTTAAGAAGGCAACGCAGAAGAAGTCATGGTTTCTCTGTCTCTCATTTAATGCCTTCCACCATTTTCCAGCAAACTCATTTAATTCCCGCAAGCCATGGCGATGGCGATGGCCATTAAAAAAATCTGACCCACCGGCAACACCCGGTTTTCCCTCGCCAATAACCGGCTGCACTCGGTCACTTCAACCTCTCCGGCGAAAGCAGAGCCTCAGGATCCCCGCACCTCATCCGGCTAGTCACAAACCAAGGGCTGGTCAGCGACTTGCTGCGGCGGGAGGTGGATCTCAGCCTCGACTCGGACAGCGGAAAGAAGGGACGGCTCCGTCTGAAGAAGGGAGACTTGCCGGCAGACCTGTAGGATCCTCGGAAGGAGAACACCCTGGCCTTGAATGGCGAAGGCCGCTTGCTCCAGAGGTTCCCCCGCCTGTATCTCCAGGGCGAAGTCGTTGCCGCCTCCAGCACCAGCCGATCCGTAGCTAGGCTTCGCTCGAATCCGAACGAATAGGATCGCTTCAACAGCATGTCTCGCCGACCTTCCTCGATCGGCGACGGGTCCACGGTCAGGATCTCAGGCGGATGAGAGTCCAGAGGGTCGAGAAGGAGGAGGGCGGCTCCGTCGTCGACGAAGCTTGGACGGATTCTGGAGGCCATGAGGGGGACGAACGGGGGCGAATGGATACTGGTCTGCAAGAAGATGGCAGCACGGCAGAGGGGACAGTTGGCGTGTGATCGCAGCCAGATATCGATACAGTCAACGTGGAAAGCATGAGAGCAGGCCGGCAGCGTCCGGACGCACTCGTTCTCCTCGAACTCCAGCAGGCACACAGCGCACTCGCAGCGGAGCCTGCTGCCTGCCGCAGCCGCAGCCGCCTTCTTGCTGTAGATGGAGAGAGGGATGGTCTTGATGGCCGTCTCATCCAGACCGTACGGAGATAAGAACTGGAACGCGTCTTCGGCGTCGTCTTCCCCTCCATGATGATGATGAAGATGAGACTCCAGGTCAGACGCGTATGAAACACGCCGCCTGCGGAGACGACGGAGGCAGCGGGATATGAGACGGAAGTAGACGACGATGAGAAACGCAGTGCCCACAACCACCACCATTGCAATCAGTGGCGGGCTGAAGTCAACTGCCACGGCTGGCGATCCTCCAGTGGAGGCAGCCGGGGCAGCGCGCCATTCGATTTCGTACTCAGGCGGGCTGGCGAGTGGCGTCATGATCCGTCGTCAAGATTGGAGTCTCCAATTTATTTATTTATTTATTTATATCAGGGTGGACGTCCCGGCTTGGCTCTGCTCTGCGCTGCTCTGCCCTCGATTCTGTTATGCTCTGCTTCTGAGAAAAGTCGGGCTGAGTCTCTAAGGCTGTCTCGGTCGGTGTCTTAATCATAGTGGCTCGAGTTTTATTTGATCTTGTTATTGGTCACGTCAGACATGTGCAGAAAAAATTACGGGTTCTTGATCGGGAAATGTCTGGGGACACCGGTGAATTTTTAATATCTTAACTTTTTCTGCTTTTAAATTCAATGAGGCTAGATTAACATTCTTGGAGGGCCAGTGATCTTGAATTTTGTGTAATGGGATATGGAATTTAGGGTATTGTGTATTTTACCATTCAATTATCATACAAAAATATTTAAAAAAATTCAGTGATCTGATTTGTTGTTCTGTATGAAAAAAATAGTCTCATTTGATAAATTTTAGTGAGATTGTTAGTGATCCAACGAACTGGTCAGTGACCTGATTTACATCACAGTGGAAGGGTCAGTGATCCGGTGAGCCGATTTATACTGCAATGAAGGGTCAGTGATCTGGTGAGCCGGTTAGTTAGTCGATTTATACTACAATGGAAGGGTAAAATGGACAATACTCCAAATTCTGTGTTTGGTTACATAAAACACATATGTGAAGATTGCTACCCTTTATTATAATTGGAGTGAGATGAGAAGAGGATTGAATGAATATTGTAATTTAAAAAGCTTATTTTATTCAATTATCAGTAGGTCATAGAAAATTAATTGTTGGTAATAATTAAATTTTAAAGGTTTAAAATTGTGTAACTAAAATAATTAGATGAGGTTTAAATTTTATTTGCCTTACTTTATTTATTTACTTTCTATATATTCAACTAAGAATGTCTTACTTTTTAGAAATTTTGATAGTGGGCCTCCCTAAAATGGACTATTTTTATTTTTTAGAGAGTATTTATTCAACTAAAATAAATACTTGCATCAATTGTAATTCTATAATATACATCATTATTATCATATTTGGCATTTAACTATGGAATATCTCAAAGCCAAAAATTGGAATGAAAGTGATTTTTAGCCGTCTAATAAAAATACATTAAAGTAATAATCATCTTAGCTTTGATTTTAATGATATAACTTAATGGTTAAAAATGCCCTTTAATTTTAAATTTTGATTTTATAATACTCTATAAATGTACATTCATTATAATACTCTATAAATGTACATTCATTTTGATAATATATTATATATCTTAGGCTATTGGACTTAATTATATTGCATTTAAGATTATGACTTTTTAAGCTAAAAATTTAAGATCAAAAGGTAATTTATAATCATTCATTTTAAATATAATATGACTTTTTTATTATTTGCTTTTGATTGTAATATGATTTTTATATTTTTATGTTTCATTTTTAATATAGCACTATATTATATCAATATAGCAGTATCCTAAGATTACTGTTTAAAATAGTTTGACATTAAGGATTGAATCTAATGAAATAAAGTTAGATAAAGGAAATAATTTAATTAACGATTCGATTTTCAAAAAATTAGTTATACAAATGAAGTTGTATAATTTAATATAGCACTTATTCACACTTTTCAATTAAATATTTTAAATTTAATTTTTTAGATAAATCTAGATAATAAATAATAGTAACCTTTTGTTAATTTAGAAATAGTAATTGAAAGTTAATATTAAATTGTTGAGAAGCAATTCACAACGTATTTTCAGGGCTAACGGGACTCGCAGTTGACCTCGTATAAAGAATTGACTTGCTAGAGCCGTTTCTAAACTTGGAACAAACGCGGACAAGGCGGTTGTTAACTTGGAGTGTCGGTTAAGGAAGCTTCGCTTGCCGACTCCTTCTTCTCTCAGATTTCCCTTCCTATCTACTATAAAAACCATGCTAGACTCGGGATTCCATCATCTAAATCGCTCGTCTATTTGGAGTTTCTTTCAACTTCTCAAAGCATCAATCAAACCAGAGAGAGAGAGAGAGAGAGAGAGATGGGTTCGGACGGGAACTGGAACGGATTGAAGGAAGGAACAAGTTTCCATGCAGAAGAGAAGCAAGTAGAACTCTGCACCAATGGCTGTGGCTTCTTCGGCTCGGCTGCAAATAGGAACCTCTGTTCCAAGTGCTACAGTGACTTGCTCATCAGTGAGGAGCAGGAAACCTTTCTCAAAGCTGCTCTCAACAAATCTCTTCATTCTTTACCTCGTCCTCCTTCTTCAGAACAAGAAAAACAACCCATCTCGTCACCAGCACTGTCATCTCCATCATCTTCATCTTCGGCTTCGGCATCGGCATCGGCATCTTTGGGGGTGGAAGAAGAGTCAGTCTCGGAGAAGCAGGAAGAAGGGAAAGGGATAAACCGGTGCATGAGCGTAAACTGCAAGAAGAAGGTGGGGCTGACGGGGTTCAAGTGCCGATGCGGGTACACCTATTGCTCGGTGCACCGCTACCCAGAGGAGCACCTCTGCACTTTCGACTTCAAGTCCTCTGCTTGCGACGCCATCGCTCGAGCCAATCCGATCGTCAAGGCCGACAAAGTCCAGAGGATTTGACAGCCAAAGAGGAAATGTTTGACGTCGGTGTCCCTTTTTTTCTTTCAATCATGAGGGTGTGATTTTTTTTTTTTTAATTAACTGAGTCATGTGGTTTCGGGTTTTCTTTTAAAAAATGGTGCGGGTTGATGTTGAATGGAATGGAATGTGTTGGGCTCAGTTTCTTTAGAGAATTACCACTAGAAATGATCTTTAGAACTGCAATTCATTCTTCTTGCTCAAAACAATGTAATGAGATGACCACTGTGTCATGTTAACCAAACTCTAGATCAATTAGTGGGCCATATGTGTAGACCTGGCAATGGACTGAGTCGGATCGGATCTTATTTAGATTATTGATACACTCGCGGCTCAAGTACCACCGTCACTTTCTTTTTTCTTTTTATTTTCTGTTTTTCAATTTTCTTTTCGTCTAATTGTTTCCTATTTCTTCTTCTCTTTTATTTTTTTATTTTATTTTCTTCCAATTTTTCTTTTTTATTTGGTCTTCCACTTCATCTATTTTTCATTAGTTTGCTTTCATTTTTTTGTGTTTCTTTAGGCTTTTTTTTTTTATTGGGTTTTTGCTCTTAGTTTAATTTATATCTTTTCTTTTCTCTCTAAGTCTCTTTTGTTGTTTTTTATGTTTTTTTCAACTTTTTCTTTTTTTTTCTTTCTCGTGTTGGTTTTCTCCTCAACAGTTGGGCTTTCTTTCAGGCTCGAACTTACAGTCAGGCTTATCGGGTTTGAGCATAACTTTCAAACCCAAGTCAGGCTTGGGCTTCTCTTGCATAAATCGGGCTCAAGCTCGGTGTATTACAAGACTGGCCCGAGTGTGGCCCATTGCTATCCCTAAATGTAAGTACTGCCCTTGCCAATATTGGATTTCCTGAAATAATGTCCATATTGGGATCTCATAGCCGTGGTCACAAATCTCAGCTAGGGCCTACATAAGGCAATCGGTCCATGGAAAAATTTGTCAAATCAAAGTCTACCTTAGATTGATGGAATAAATGATTAGATGATGATGATAATCACAAATCTCAGCCAACATATATATATTTTTTTTACCAAATCAGCTGATATTTACAAATTTTAAAATTTTCAGCTAATATTCAGACCAAAAAACTCAGTAATATTTCAAATTTCAGTCAAATTTTGTAACTGAGGTCATGGCTGATGCCAGGATATTTAAAAACTTGAGCATAATTGTCAAGATCAGGAAGAGGTTGGACGGCAACAAATTGTTAAAAAAAAAAAGAATAATAAAGCTCAACTTGAAAAATCATTCCTAGTTTTATAGACTAAAATGTTCTAGCCGTCAATTACACTATTTTTCTCCAAAATTAATAATGTAAGGCTTTGCTGCACGCAGACAGTAGTATCCAACACCATGTGTGCTTGCAAGATAACCATGTTTGCAACACCACGAATACACAATTTATCATTATACATTAGTCATAGCAAAGTTACATCAATAATTAGACTTCTTTTTTTGAAAAAAAAAATAGAGAGGAAGGATGGCAAATGATGATAATAATAATAAATAAAGGAAACACGTTTTCTTTTTTCTGGATGAGGAAAAAATGGATCAGATGACAGGTATACAAACTCATCTTCATAGAGCAGATTGCAAACACAATGAACCCTGTTCGTTCTCCGATAAATAGGATGTAGGATAGCAACCTAGATGCCCTTCAATTACCTCATGAGTCATGAGCCATGCCATGCCTGCTTTCCACCTCTTGGAACTCGGGATCTAAAAGAAAATTTCCCCTCCTAAAGTGCTATTCTCAATTGCCGCAATTCACTGTGGAAAGTAGGACTAGAGTTCAGTGTCCGGCGGGCAAGACTCCGTATATCTTCTCTAGAACAATCCTTAGAAATGCGAACCAGCTCCCACAAGGCACCTCCACTTACCATGTCCTTGGCATTGACTTCTGTGATTGTAAGTTCAGTTTGTCACAATAATAGAAGTTGCACGGGATGTACAATAATAGTGAAGGAAAAAAAATCCTACTAACCATGCTGTGCTAAATGACAGAGAGCAAGCTCAATATGGCGTCTGATGGGTGGAGGCTTCATTGTTGGCATTTTGTACAATCCAAGGCAATGCTCCATCATCGATAAGGACAGACCTCCCAGTCTTCGTCCCTGCAGCATAGGGAAGAAACATCAGTTTATCTGTACAACTAGTCCAGTTCTATTATGCAAACACTGTCATCCCAAGACTGGAGACCAATAGAACTTGAAGAAACTTGCTCTCCCAGTATTAGATGGAGTTGGGCATACATACAGGGTGGTGCCAGGATGATGAGGGTATACCAAGATGGCAGGGGACCGCCCAGTATGTAAGCATTTCAGGTTCAAGTGGTTTTCATCTCCAGAAAGCAACAATTCTCCATGCAAAACAACCTTCGCACTAAATTCTATTCATTAAAACAACATCACTTATTTATGCATCTCACAGATTCAACATTCGCAGGTGGTGTGAAGTACCTAAGGGTGGAGCTACTTGTGGTGATAGATCTATTAGAATGATCTATATTTAGATGTGGTCTAGCAAGAACCACTCTGAATCAATGAAACCATATTCTTTGTGTGTTCCAAAAAGTTGATCTTTTAGATAATTTTTCAAACCCTAAACTTGTGTGATAAATAGTTGATTGATCCAATCAATATATCTTTTTGTGGGTCCATATTCAAGCATAAACCTTCCTAACGAGCATATCACCACAAAAGCTGGTTGTTCTTTAACTTATGGAGTATTTTGTTGCTATCAGTTTTGAGTAACTAAAATTGTCCCATAAGTACTTTATACATTCGACACACCACGTATATGTTGAAGTAGGTGCCTAACATTTAATTAATATCATGTTGTACTTTAATTGACACATATATCAAAATGTAATCTTAATATTGAAAAGAATGTCTAAGGAATGGAAGAAAGTACAGTTTCCATTTACAAAACTGACATTCAAAATTGTGCCAACAATCGAGTTATTATGCTTATGAGTCTATACTACACAACTTTGGGAGAGAATAATAAAACAAAAATGCATGACAATAATAAAGTATTCTAAGAACCAATTTTGGTTTATGCTAAGTTGGGTCCATAACAAAACCCATTTTTGCTTTGATAAAAACTTTGGTTCTTGTGTTTCCAAATAACTTATGAAGACGTTCAGGGAGAAAAGATGAAATTTACAGACTTTATCAATTTAGAAAAGGCCTGTGATAGAGAGCTTAGGAAATTAATTTGGCATACACTGCACAAAAAGGCATCCAAAATAAATATGAACAAGATATGTATTCATAGGCAACAAGAGTAATAATGGTACGTGGATAATTCAAGGAATTTCTGATGAGAGTGGTGACTCCAGCACAGGTATACTTTGAGCACACCATAGTGAGGAGACACATTTTTAATCATGCATGAGATATTGCCCAGATATTATGCAGATTTAGGTTTTTTTTTTTTTTTAAATCCAACTCAAAAACTTCTATAAAGCAACAATAGTTGTGAAATATCTTTTATCTTAAAAGAAATATCATGAAATAATTTGTGATCCAAAAGATCTTTCCATGTTTCATCATGGAAATCCAAAAATAACACAGAATGCATGTTGAATTAAATGGAATAGGAAATAAAAATTATAGAATAAGAACCGAAAGGATACCTTGACTTGATGCTCTAGATTCACATTTTGCAAAGTTCGCAATGCCCCGTGCAACTTGAGCAAGAACATCTGGATGCCCACATCTAACCATTCCAAGTAATGCCTTTATTCCACCTTCACCCCTTATCTTTCTTTGTAGCTTATCTAAATAAAGAAACATAAAAATACGATTGAAGTTGCCTCATAAAGGCAGATTTAAAAAAAAAAAAATGCAGAAAATCATATGCTAAAATGGCCTATGCAGCGCAAGAAATAAGAATATGTTAGTGTCAGATTCTTGTTAATCTGTCTTCCATCAGATGGCATCACCATTGGATCATCAAATTGAATATGTGCAAACTCTAGTGGGACCCATTTGAGTTTTTTTTTTTTTGTGGGGTGTGGGTGGGAGGTTGGGGGGGGGGGTGGGGGGGCGGGGGGCGTGTGTTGAGATATATTTAGATTATTGTCTTTACTAAGTATAGGGCTTTCCTTATTTGTATTTATTTTACCTTCTATATTTGTATTTTGTTTTCTCTATAATATAATCATATGGTCTCTCCTTGATTAACGAAGATACACCATATTCTCAGTGTCTTATTCTACAGTGCCTCCATAGGAAACCTTATTGAAATTTTGACAAAACTTAAAAACAATCATATGATCTCTATGCATTTAACATCCTGCTTAATAAGAAAAGTTTGGGAAAGAAACAAAACATTTACCATTTCCACATAGGTTAGCGATGGCTCCAGCAACCATTCGAAGAGTTTGAGGATCCTTAGCATCAGCTGCCGCAATCGACAATAAACTAATGCCACCTTGAGTCATGATAAGCTCCTGATTGGTTTCTGCAAGATAGAATTAGTGGTATATGAATCAGAATCCAAACAAAAATGGAAGAAATGTACCCACAAGTGAGGACCTGTTATGCATATAAAAACTCATATAATTTTTTTTTAAGACCAAGGTGTTCAGGCCTCTTAGAGCACCTGACTAATCCTTGGGGCATGTAAAAACTCATGTAATTTATAATATAAGCTCGGCAACAGCTAATTGCTAAAACAATTTACCATTCATTGCAAGGTTGGCTATTGCACCAGCAGCTATTCTACAAATTGTCTCATCCTCTGAACTTTTAAGAAGCATCAGCAAAGATGAAAGACCACCAGCTTCTACAATCTTTTCCTGATTTGCTTCTGCACATGAAAGTACAGATTATTCCTGACATAAGATAGATAAAGATGAAACACACCAGCTTCTACAATCTTTTGCTGATTTACTTCTTCACTTACGGATCACAAAAGATAGATAAAGGATGAAAGACCACAAGCTTCTACAATCAAAGGCCAGAATCCCATCTACCACAAGCATCAACAATCAAAGGCCAGAATCCCATCTACCACAAGTTTCTACAGTCTTTTCCTGATTTACTTTTGCATAGATAGATAGGTAGTGCAGAAGCAAATCAGGAAAATATTGTAGACAGGCAGACAGAGATAAATACATTACTTAAAGACCACCAACTCCTACAATCTTTTCCTGATTTTTTTTTAACATGGGTATCCCCACCCCACATTGGAGATGAGACTAATCTCACGAGCATGTGTAAATCTCCCAATCCACATACACTGGTTACGTTGATGAGGAGAAACCTCATTGGGAGTGGCCCAGAGGGGTTTGAGAGTGAATCGAACTCAAGACCTCCCTCATGAGGGGAGTTTCTTGACCGTCAAGCCAACCTCCTCTGGGTTACTATTTGAGCTTCTACAATCTTCTTGACTCTGAATCTTTTCCTGATTTGCTTCTGCACTATCTATTTATCTACCTATCCATCCATCTATCTATGCAGATATCTAGATACCCATATAGATCTAGATATCTGTGGGACAAAGAAAAATCCGAATGGTCTCCATGACTCAAGCTTAACATGGGGTTTGAGGTTAATTATCATCATTGACACAGCAAAGGCTTTGTTGGGACACTAATAGAGTGGCATATCCTTCATATAGTTTCTCTCAATTTCTGAACTTTCTGCATCCAGTTTATTACTTTTATATTGTTTTTAGGATGATACATGCTGTGTATTACTTAATCTTTCATTTTTGTCACAACAGGGTGGTCAAAGTCTCGAGTTAAAATATCATCGTGAGCAGAGAAGGGTGACTAACACCTCATCATGCTGTGATCAAGTCCAAATTTGGAATCCTTATTTCAAGTAGACTTAAGAAGTCCATACCATCTATCACATACACTTTATAGCACTTTATATGGTGGATGGGATATTAGCAATTTTGGATAGAAACACACAATTGCTCATATTCCCAGTGATAGAAGAGCTCAAATAGATTTTTTTTTTAGTGGTAACAAGACATTATATTAATAGAGAGATGAAAAATTACAAATACATCATAGGAAAAGAGGGTCTAGAAGGACTAGATCGAAAGAAGAATACACATGATAAAAGCATGAAAACAAAACAGCCAAAAATCAAATACAATCAGCTTTGTGTTTTCCTGCTTGAACCCCTCCTATCTCAAATATAGAAAACTCCTGACATTGGGATTTCAACACCATTCTCAGTGAAGAATCCGGCCACATCATTAGTTGTATGACTGACTTGGACGAAGTGAAAAACGAGTCTCGAAGCGAGGCTAATCTCCTAACCATGATAATCAGTCTCTAGGGAGGATGCTTCAGTCCCTTAACCTATTTGATTGCATTTGTCGAATTCCCTTCTATCACCAATTTACCATGCTCATCCATATGGTCAAAGCTCTCCTAATACTGAGGAGTTCCGCCTCATTCGAATCCCTGATCCCCACCAACTCTGTGAATACTAAGAACACCTCCTATCTCTGTTGGGCCCAGTTTTCCCCTAAAAGCTCCATCCACGTTGAATTTTAGGACACCTTGTTGAGGACGAGACCAGGTAACTAAGGTTTTCAGCTTTCTAAGAGCTCAATTAGATTTGAGGAAGAACAACATAAAAAAAGCCAAAGAGAATATATATACAATTTGAGAATGCGGAAAGATGTCCTATATTTCAGCTTTCTAAGTGTACAGTTGTGAAATATATATACAATTAGAAATGGACAGCATAAGAGAATGTGGTGTATTTTTTTTTTTTTTTTTGAGAGGTAACAAAAGAATTTCATGAAGGGAAAGAGTACAAGACAAAGAGAATGTAGTGCATAACATGGACCATATTTCATAAATCCATTCAATCGAGTTTAGAATACTAGATGCTACCTTCAGCAGCTAGGTTTGCCACTACTTTCACAGCATGAATGCGAACCTCAGCATCTTCTGATTCAAGCAATGACAGGATTCTTTGCAACCCCACTGTCATTATAAGTGACATTCTTAGAAAAAGAAAAAAAAAGATGAACAAAAATAAATAGGTAAATGGAGAGATCAATAATTTCAAAGTAAGAGCTTTCATATTACCTTGTTCGAAGAGCTTGGCAACTGAAGACTTTTGTCCATTTCCTGAATCTTGTTTTGGATGCCTAACTTGGTTCATAAGAGAATCTAAACCACTCAAGACTTTTCCAGATGATCCTCTGCCCGAAGTCCTCCTTGTCTGGCAAAAGGTAGATTTGATACATTAAAATAGCAATCTTAGGTTTTTTATAAAGAAATTTTGCCTACAAAATATAATGGGAAATGAGTAAAATAAGAAAGCCAAAAATCTATGGGCAAGACACCTTGTCAGATTCAAAGCCCAATTGCAATAACTGTGTTTTCAGGAGTGTTAGTTCTTCTTCAAGTTTTACTTTTTGATGGGCTTCATCTTCCAGTAACTTATGTAGCTTTAAAACCTCACCATTTCCAGCTGCCTAGACAACCAATGACCCAAAAGCTCATGTTATATACCATCACAAAGAAGCCTACAGATAAAAACTGTATGATGGAAAAGTAACTATATCCATTGATGGATTGTTAGTTAAACCTCTAATCTTCTCAACTCCTCCAATTCACATTTAAGATTGTTGACCTCATCTTCAGCAGTCTTTCTTAATTTTATTTCATTCTGAAGCAACTTGTCAAGCTCAGCAATTTCATCTGGGATGGACAACTCTGGCCCCTGTGAAATATTAATGACAATGCTGACATACAATTTTAAGGAAATATTATAAATGAGACAAGGAAGAAAACAGTGTGAAACCAAGTAACTCAGCAAATGAGGTAATTCCTAAATCAGGGATAGGTGGTTAAATTTACTATTTGAATATAATGCAAAATAAATGTTGAGAGGCCTCCTCTAACCTTTTTTTTTCTGAGGTCTGGAGGTGTCCAGGCGTTGCACCCGACTAGTCCTCTGGAGTGTGTGAAAACCCCCCTATCCGCACACACCTGGGTAAATCGATGGGACCTTACTCTATACATATTCCCATGGGAAGTGGCCCTTCATTGGGGCTCCCATGGTTTGAACCCAAGACCTCCCTCTAGATACCTTGCTCCCAAACCAATTGGGATAACCCTTGGGGTTGCCTCCTCTAACCTTTTGGAATGGAAAAATTGTTCGAAGCAGCAAGAAAGGTCTAGGGTGAAAGAGAGACCTGTCGTAGGAAATAAATCTTTCAACTAGATGATCAATGCAAAAACACTTTCCTAATGACAAATGAGTAAGTCTTCACTAGAAAGTGGATGATTTAGAATGGTCAGAATTGCCACTGTGGTGGTATTTTCAGGGTCAATGGTGCTTTGCAGTTGTCATATGTAAAAAACAAGTTGTTTATCATTGTTTGAAGGAGAAATGGAGCAACAGGATCATCAAGAATAATAGACAGAACCAAGGGACAATGATGATCTCTAGTACATGAAGTGCATGATTTTGGAAAATAAGAAATGCGTTGAAAGAACAAAAATCCATGGAGACATACTTTTGACCTAAGACAAGATCAATGCATTTGTAAACTGAGTAGAAGAGTATCCAATAAACATGAATTTAATTAGATTGACAGGATAGTTTATTGCATGATGGTGACAGATTTTGGACAAAACAGACACATTCAAACCCTCTGAGAAGCAAGGAAGAAGGCGTGATGATATTAAGGTAATAGCTCAGCTGGAGAACTAAGAAACAATGATGCATGAAACAAAAGAATTACAGACTATCAACAATGAATCAAGAAATAAAAACATAACAGACTATCAACAATGATGCATGACGATCAAACAAGTTAAAGAATCTCCATGTCATAGCATGAATATGGTAAGACATGTTACCCAAACATGGGATCCATCTACAAACATCATGACATTGCCAGATGGAGCTGCAATATTTCTAACACCAAAAGCCTTGTATCCATCATTGCTTGCTGTCTCAACATTAGTATAACCCATTTGGTAAATCACTACAACACAGCTCTAAATTTTCTATTTAGCAATATACTTCACTAAATAAGGCATACAGTTTATCAATTAAAACACCAATAATCATAAAACATAAATAAGATGAACAGAATAGTACATAAAAAGCTAATGCTTCAACTAGCTTGGATATTTGAGAAAAAAATTATTATTCTACACAAAAAAGTAACTATAAACCTCTCTGCTGCACATCTTGTCGACGCACTCATTTTTGAGTTCTTCTCCGCCTCTCTCAACCTGCTTTTGCTGATTCATCATCCACTGTTCCTCAAGCTTCTTTATTGATTCCAGATAGTCTTTTTGGTACTTTAATCTTTCATTCTATAAAAATAAGCACTTCAATCTTTCATGCTACAGAAATAATTAATTCAATGATAATAAATACTGAAATCAAAATAACAAAAGATTTCAATACTCCAAAACTAGGAACAAAGTCAATCTAAAAGTACAGAACCACTGTTCACTAAGTATGTTAAAAGAAGAATTAATCAAGTGGAATGCTACCTTTATTTGGTGACAATAATTCTATAATTTTATTCAATGGAAAAGTATAGTGTACAAAGATATAAATATGTACAAATACAACCCTCCTCTTTTGGGCGACAGCGCTATACCAGTCAAGCCTCCAGCCAAAACAAAGACATACACATGTTAACTCAAGAAGAATACGCATGCATGCACATAGATGCTAGTGCTAGTTTGTAGTCCCATGATCACTAGACCCATCCGAGTCTTTTTGTAGTGTTAGAAGTTAGAACCAATAGATTAGTAAAATCTCAGAAACCTTAACAAAGAGTGTAGTGGGTATGTGGTAGACATGCTGGAAAGCAGAAACATTTATCGAGCCGAATGGGATCCAGGCTAAGCTATCAAAAAAGAGTGTATCAGGCAGTGGCTGTTATCTAGGTCAGATACGTGTTTTTCCTGAATTTTTGTAATATAGCATGTGGCTTGTTTTAGATACACTTATCTTCTAAAATCACAGCATGGACTTGTTCAAAATAGGACGATTGCAATGGAACAAAAGAAATTGACACTTCCTTTTTATGACCTTACATTTGATGGATAAAACTCGCTATAGGTACTTGTTCTTTGGCATACTTCCATATGTGATCATCTCCTGAAGTGTATTCATTCACTTGGTATGTCAATGCCCCAAGAACTGCTACATGCCCTACTTTGCAAGGCTACAAATAACTAACGAGGCTAACGTTAGAAGATGACCTCAAGGAGATGACCTATACATATCACGAAAAATGGCCCCCTTGACAGAGATGTATATGTAGGAGACAACATGAAAAGAGATGGATGAAGTTTTACCCTTATAACTGTAGCCACATGATCATCACCCCTAAATTTTATTTATTACAAACTATTGATTTTTAATAACAAAATCACATGGCTAAGATGATTGAACTGAATTTAAATTGCACCCATCTCCAATCCATACATTCCTACTACACACAGCTCCAAGCTATGTAGACCCACCAATTTAGATGTACAGTTTCCCAATGTTTGCACAAAGGATCCAGAAGCACCAGCCTACCTCAGGATACTTTCCTCTTTCTTCTTCCATTATCACCAGCAGAGAAAAAACTCCTATGTCCAGTGCCTCTGTAAACTTATTCATGATCTTTGTCCGTGATAATTCACCCAGCACTGAGCCAATTTGTCTATGCCTATATGCATGTTTGTATATGTGTTTGTATGTATGTGTAATTTGAATGAGGAGAAGATACAGCACATGAACAAACCCATCGAGGATCTCAATAAAAACTCTTCCATTTCAACAAAATGGAGCACCAACAAAAAAGGACATTTAAGTCATTAGAGAGCATAATTTTGCACCAAAGAAAAAGCTAAGACCATGCATCAAGGGATTGACAACCCGATACAGATGTATTAGAAATTAGAATCGCCATCCATTTGTTCACTAGTAGCAACAAACAATAATAGTATGACATGCTTAGGAATACATAATCAGATGGTCTTCTATGAGAATACGTAAATGTGTAGCTTAGTGGTGTACACTACTAATACCATAAGGTTGTAATGCTAGTTGACTTACTGATTAAATTCCTTGAACAGTGCGATCAAGGTAACAGAAAAAACCGTAGATAACACTTATAAATGCAATGCTAGTCTCACCTTGAGAAATAGCACTAGTATTCCTCACATCTTCACTAACTCTCACATGTAATTCTCTTTCTTCTTTATGGTCTGCAAATTGACACGGTATCAGAGCCATTCCCAGGCATCTAATCCTCTGATAGCTCTATAGATCTAGATGATCAAGTCAACAGACACCCTAATTTAGGCTAAGAAAATTACTAGGTGATGTACTAAAAAATAATTAAAAAACAAATCTAATTGGATCTATTATGTGTATAGATTATAGACCTACTTTCATCTAATATGGTCAATTGCATGTGATAATCATTAGGCAATTTTCATAAACAAGCACCTTCGATGAACCTAATCCAATCCACTTAGGCATGGTGAATCATTGGGTAGATGGCTCTCACTCTCAGTCAAATGATACTTGCTCCTCAATACAAACTCTAGCAAAAGTAAATGCCTTTGTTTTTTCTATTTCTTGGGCGTCTTCTTCTTATGATTATTGTTGTACCATTGTATTGACTTTTGTTTTTCTATTTTTTGTTGTTTCTTCAGCTTTTGTAGGTCTGACACTCTTAGACCCTTTTCTTTGTAATTGGTCCTCTCTTCTTTTAATGAATTTTCATTGTGCACTACTTAAAAAATGCCTTTAATTAGCAATCAACCTCGGGTTGCTGTATTCTTTTAGGATTGCATTTGGTTTCTTGATGAAACAAGAAACAAACTGTTATTGCTCGTTCCATTGCAAAGGCAGAATACAGGACCATGGCCAACACAACATGTGAATTACTATAGTTCAAACAGTTTCTTGGTGAATTGGGCTTTCCTTACTCAAAGGCACTTATCATGCTCTGTGACAACCAAGCTGCACTCATATTGCTTACAATCCAATCTTCCATGAGCATACAAAGCATATAAAGATTGATTGTCATTTTCTTCGACATCATGTATCCTCTGGGAATATTGTCACCTCATATTTGAAGTCCAATGATCAATTAACAAACGTAATGACGAAAGGCATCTCTCGTTCTGATGATGTTTTCAGCAAACTGAGCTTGATTGATATCTTTGCGCTAGCTTGAGGGGGAGTATTGTAGAATATGATGTATCACATTTTACACATGTGGGTTGACTTTTAGATATTATCAGATATCATTGATTGTAAATGATATATAGAGAATTATCTTTCTTCCCTTCCCTTTTCTTCCATTACTTTCTTTCTTTTTCCTATTTTCATTCTAACACAAAGTAGCCTAATATGGGAAGAAAATCTTCAAATCTGGTCCAAATCATAGTTAAAAAAACTGTAGAAGAGTGGGCCCCACACTGATCGAAATCCAGATGCACTCAGTGGGATGTAAACTACAGCAGGGGAAACTGTAGTGGTATGGATACTAAGTAGTCATGCCAAAAAACAAGCCATCTTAAGGCAAAATCCAATACATGCAAGTTGCAGATGTCCCAGAATAGATCTAAAAGAACGCTGAAACTGGGTCCACAGTTGATCGAAACCCTAAGTCAACCGCATGAAGATACTGTAGGGATAGGCCTTGATAGGGGAAACTACAGTGGCAAAGTATCACAAAGATCTGATTCCTGGTTGGGCTAATCTAAAGCAAACTTGAAGAAAACTGGGTTTTTTTCCGCCTATAGGTGTCAAAATGAGCCCCACGTGAATGAACCCTAAAACCAACCTAATGGATGGAATCTACAGTAAAAACGGCACAATATAGTGCGGCATTTGGTCCAAATCCACAACCAACCAGCAGATCTAAGGACAGAAGTTGGAACTGTCCCACAAACCCGACGATGAAAACATGAAAAGAAAAAAAACTGGCTTGGCTGGTGTAAGAGAGATAGATCGAGAAAGAAAACTATTGTACGAGAAGGCTAGTTTTGAAGATTAACACACAGGAATTCAAATGTGATCGGTCCTGACTGATACCATGTTGTTTGAGAAAATAGAAAAAGACAATGACAATTTGTGGAATGAATATAATCTCATTCATATCTCAATAAGGTTACAATACCAAAATTATATAGACAATGATATTACAACATAAGAGGAAGGTCAACTCTAGAAAATACAATAGTCTTCATGACTAAACTAATTTGTGTATTCTTTTCCATAAATGGAAAAAATACATATACTACAACACTAGCACACTGACCTTTCAAATTGAGTTTAATAATCTCCAAAAAGTCTTACTTGTTGCAACTGGGATGGCACAGCATGGAAGTCTTCATATTCTGATGGGCCCAACCAAACACAAAAGACATGTTGATTTAGTGGAAGGGCTTGGGATTTTAAGAATTGTTTAGCTTAAGGAATCCATTCAATCGAAATGGTGCTGACATAATATGGAAAATCCTACTGAGCATGACGAGTTGAATTGTATCCCCGTTACAATTGTTGCCACTTGACTCATTTTATTTTCCTTTAAAAAAAATCATTACCTAAATTCAATTTATCCTCAATTGAATTGCAGTCACTGTGGCCAACAAGTCTCTCAAAAATGTGCCCTAGTTCCTACAAAAATGAGCAATGCTTCCTATGTGAAAATCTGATTAAAGATCATCATAAAAGAAAAACTTCAACTCTTGAGACATGAAATTGTTCCACACTTTAGAACAGCCTTTTTTTAACAATTATGATGAGCCTTAAAATATTGATAGTCACCTTACAATTTCATACATATGTGCTTCAGTTCATGCAGATTAATGCAAGTGCAGCATATCTTATGTGAAAAGAAACTAAAAAGAAAGCAAATCTAAATATCTAATAGTCAATTTCCACAATCAATCAGTGATCATTATAGGTCTTACCACAAAAATGGGGGCGAAAACATGGAGAGCATTAATAACGTAGAGAACAGATTACGGTTGAATTATGCATATCAAACAGAATTTCACTTAAAAAGGAAATATGATCTTTTCATGCAAAGTATTATAAGACTTCAGTTTATCCACGAAAGATAAATAATTCAAATGCTCCTAACATTGATGCACAAGCATTGCCACTCATAAATAAAAAACATTGATGCACAAGCAAATCCATGTATGGAGCCCTACCTAGTTAATAAGAATACATCAATAACAACTTCCTTGCCAAAAAAGAAACATATATAAACAGAAGTTATTTCAGAAAACAACCTCCAAAGCATTTGAATAATTTCTTTCAGCCTCAGAGATACGATTCTGTGCTTGTAGACTTAATCTCTGTATCTCATCCTCAAAAAATTTCTGTTGCCTTTCATTTTCAGCAATTACTTTATCCAATTGTATCTCCAACCTTCTTGTCAAACCTTTATAATCAAATTCTTCTTTTAGTTTCAACATGTTCTCCACCTTCATTGCCTACAAGACAAAACCTCCTCAATGATTTTTTTTTGGAACATTGACGATTGATATCATTAAAATAAGAAGAAAGTACAAAAGAAGGGATTCAAGTATAGGAGATATATACTCAGAACCTCCTCAATGATCTTTGTAGAAAGATGATCTCCTCAATGATGAGGGCCAAACACCCATATACACTGAAGATTGGATAGATTTCTATCAAAAGATAAATATAATATGAACAACTTAGCACCCTATGGTGATAACAAACATGCAATCATCCTATGATAAAGACAACAAATAGCATGCTAATAGTCTATAATTGTGTTTCAAACAGTATATGCAGTATATAGCAAAGATACGTTAAGATATGTCAAGGCCACTAATTGAATGAGTCTAACATACCTATCTTTCTTTGTTGAAATGGTTCGTATATATATAATAAAAGATAGAGAGCAGCAGAGGTGCAAACCAAAATACAAAAGCAAAAAACAAGTAGCTACAAGAAAAGAACTGGTAAAATAGATGCCCACGTAGACATCAGAAATCTGGCATAAGAACTCATAAGAGATCAGGCAAGATCAACACATTCTCTCCAAGTACGCAAGATGCCTGACATAGATATATTCCTGAATTCCTAGAGGGATACTGCCCACGATGCACTCTTGGTGAAACTACGCCTTGCGACCTTTAAACTGGACTCAGCAACACCTTTAAATATCCTATTATTACGTTCCCACCATAGGCTCCAAATAGTGGCAAACAAAGATAGCTGCCACAAGTAGGAGCACTTTGGCGAGACAAATATAATGTCCCACGCGAAAGACAGTTCAGCCACCGATGCAAGCATAACCCACGCCATACCAAACTGCTCTAATACATAGTTCCAAACAGCAAAAGAGAATGAACAATGAATAAGCAGGTGATTCGAATCTTCAGATGCTCAGAGACAAAAGGAGCATGCACTGACCATTATTCTTCCTCTAACATACCTATCAATGAGGATCAAATTGATGATGAAGTTCAAGACTACATTTTTGTTGCAACTGGAGCCTAGATGGATGAATCAAAGAAGCTATGATGCTCGGGAACATACAAGAATGGATACGGGACATGGCAGCATGCACAGTACATGGCATGGTAAAAAATTTAGGACATTGGAATGGGGATGGCAAGGACACATCATATTTTATTTATATGTACATAAATTTTACATATAGTCATCTTAATTAATTTTAAGTTATTTTAGATCATATTTTTAAGTTGAAATTTTTTAACTACATCTTAGATCATAATTTGTAAGTCATGTTAATATATATTGCTATATATAAGTTAATCAATTAGGTTAGCAGTGTATTATAATTCAAAATATTAATTTAAACTATTAATATACAATGTGATCAAACAACACTGTCAAAGTTGATTCTTTTAGCATATTGACTATTTTAAAAAGTATTTATATAATTAATTAGAATCATTTAAACGGGCCAACACTACTTTGTAATTTTAAGTTTTAAATTGAAATTATAAAAAATAAAATTAAATGGTAAGGAGTAAACCAATGTGGCCAATGGTGCCCATGTATGAAATAAGAGAGGGAAAACAAGAAATAAAAGGGGGAATACGAAAGGCTAGTGGCATGGTAGCTGCATGGAAAAAAATTGAGGGTACCACTAACCCACATGAGAAATAAATGAGAAAGGGTGAGAAATAAGAGGGATGGAAATAGAACCTGGGGAAAGGGAAAGATGGTGGTCAAAATCACAACAGTTTTTTGTGCCTCCACCTCTCGCAATTGCCTCTGTCTCTCACTCTTTAATAGCTAGTTCGCCTCCATCTCAATGCTCTTGATGCTTAGGGTTTTGATTTGTATTAAAAAAGGGGTCGTATCCACCCACGTTCCCGTGCAATGTCAGGTCCCCATACCATATCTACAAGTGACGGTGAGCCCTATGCACATGTCTGTGCATCACAACCAAGAAGACTAAGAAGAAAAATATTAAGGGATGTAGATCTATTATCAGACCCGAAACGTAGATCCTTTATTATAGTGGGACATGCTACAGTAAGTATGCAAAGTATTGCTGCAATGTTGCTACTGCGATGCACAACGAAAACTATGGTTTTTACATACACTTCAATCAGAATTTTTTTATTTTTTTTGCAGTTAGAAAAAGTATTGTGATTTTCTTTAGTACCACATCCCTACATTTGAGTTACTCAGATGTAATGGACACCATATAAGCAATGGTAGGTTGGGTGACTAGCAAGTTATTAGGGTTTTCTTTCATTATTTTGTGTCATTTTTCTTGGAGAATCAACAAAGGGGTGACTCACTGGAGTCCACCACTAGGCACCTAATCTTATGCTAGTGCAAGCCAATTTAACAGGAGTTATTTTTTACTTTTCTATTGCTTTATTTTCCCATGTGCTTGAATTTGGCAAGTGAATCCCGATATTTTGGCACGGATCTCTTGGGCTATATCATAGGTCATGGTTCATTGGAACCCTAGCCTACATTACCTACATCCAAGGTTGTCGAAATCGTGCGATTCACGATTCGAATCGGAGGTTCTTACGGTACGAATCAGTATAATATCGAAATTAATTAAAAAAATTGCGTTTTTTGCCAGAATTGTGAATCGTGCGATTCACACTGCGAAGGAGTGGAAGAGGAAAAGACTTAAAGTTAAAAATATTTTCGAAATATTAAAATGTTCTATTTTTGTTGAGAATGCAAAAAAAAAAAAATGAACTGAAAAACAAAACCACATATCAATCACATACAAGACACAAAGCCAATGGGAATGGGATCATCAATAAATATCTGACAATCAGGCTCTAGAGATCTAACACAAGTACCCGACATTATTGTATAACATACTATTATTGGACACCATACAGTATAACTATATTGTATACTGTTATACAGTATTACAATATACTATATATTGTATTATAATATATTGTTATACTGTTATACAATATTTACATAACATTGTATTATTGTGTATTTATATTTAAATATCATATTAATATATTTTTATTCTTTTTTTGGATGATTGTTTGCATATTTACATATATATTATGAGGAATTGAACAAAATGTTATAAATCTTACGATTCTACGATTTACGATTCACGATTCACGGTTCACTCCCCTAAACCGATTCACGATACGATATATTTTTGACAACCTTGCCTATATCTAATAAAACTAGTTCGAAAATTAGTAGATTGAAAACAAAATAGTCCTAAGTAGGGAAGAAGAATTGGTTAAAATTCAAAGGACTTGGTACTACAATGCAATCATTTTCGACATTTGGGTGCAAAAGCAGAAATTGGATGACTATAGTTGGATATTGTCAATAGGAGAGGTGCAAATTGGACAAAATGTAGGCAACTTAGTGGTATGTTATATGATAAAAAGGTGTTGAGTTGGCCAAAAGAGTAATCTTTAAGATTGTCATCAGATTAACAACATTTATAGAGCTAAATGTTGGGCAATGAAGAGGAGACAACTAGTTTATATAATAGTAACATGTATACTAAGATGGATATGTTGAGTAAAATTGAAACCCAGTTTGAGTTGAAAGGAATTTGAGGATTTGGGTGTTGATGACCTTAGGACATAGTCAGGTTGCTTGATTGGTGGTAAAACAAAGAGCAAGCCTATTCATCATTACCCCCACCACAAAAGAAGATGTCAAATTTAATGTTGATGGTGCTGCTAGGGGAAATCCTAGCGAGGCAAGAATAGGAGTATTTCACAATCATTTAGGGGATATGTTATTTTTCTCAAAGCTTGTAGGATCTAGGGGTTCCAATGAGGTAAAACTGTTAGCAATCAAGTGAGTGCTCTCTCTATGAGAGAGGCAGGAGACTCATTACTGAAAGAGATTCATCCAATGCGATTGCTTGGGTGTCCAGTAAGAAGATACATCCATGGAGGCTCCTGTGTTGTGAGGAATACCCGACTTTGTGGGACTTGGGATATTTCTTATAGGCATTTGAGGAGGTCAGCTAATGGAGTGGCAGATTTCCTTCCTAAGCTGGGTTAGATTGTCATGATGGTCTCTTTTGGTCTTTGTAATTGTGTTTGAGGGAGTTGATCACTTTATTGTAATTCAAGGATTAGCTTGTAATGAGGATCAGGGGTTGTACAGTCAAGATTTGACATGATTCTCAAGGTGTTTTCTATTCTTTTGAGGATCAATGTATATCTCTTATACTGTACTTATCTCTATATGTAATGAAAATCATGGTTACCTTTTCAAAAATACATTGAAAGCTAGAATTTGAAATGAGCATTCAATAAACCAAAAGTTGCCCCAACAGATAGAAAGATGTCTCTGCAAACAGGAGGCCAGACACAACTACCATTTCTAAACTTGAAGGCTTAAAGGTAAAATGTACTAGGAGAAGGGAGAGACAATTAGAGACTTGAACTGAAGTGATAACAAGATCATGTGATAGAACTTAGAGGTCAATGAGGTCATGATTTTTAATAAAGTAGAGTGGAAATGCAGAAATTGGAAAGCTAATCTAAATAGATGAAAATGGTTATTATGATGATGATAATGACCACCTTGGAAACTTGTGTCAGTAGCCAAGGAAATTAGTGATCTGTGTGCTAGGAAAGAGGTCTCTTTCTCACTCATCAGGAGATTGGCAAATGGAGTCGCAGTTTTCTTGGCCAAGTGGGGGCTAGACAGAGATCAGACGAGACACTTTCTTGGGATCTGAAGAGTTGAGATTCTTTGAGGGTTTTTACTTTGGTTTATAGGGCAGGGGCCCTTGACTGTATTTTGGTTTACTTTTGCCTTTTTGAGGATTTCTTTTGTATTTTCGCTTTTTTTTTTTTTCCGGGTTTAAGCCTCTTAGACCCTTCTCTTGTATTGTTTCTCTCCATTAATATATTTCACGCTTGTTATCCCTAAAAAAAAATCACCAAGTGATAATACCTATTGTCAGGGTAAATAGAAATCATCAGTGCATTTTCCCTAATTTTCATAATAAAAAAACTGGTACACTTCGCTGTACCTAAAAACAATTTTTGTCACTTTAGAAGCAAGAGAAATTATTGTGCATAGGTGAATCAACAGTAATTTCTGGTATAGGCAAGTAAAATCTTCACATTCCTCTCATTGTGTCAGTGATCTGAATAAATATCAGCCAGACAATGTTTGACACATCAAACCAGTTTTGTGTCATTGTTATATATGAAAAAATTAGACTTCACTAAAGAACACAAATCAATTGCAATGGTGCTATTTGGCTAAAATAAGTGTGGAACATGGGTTGCATCATGAGCATTATCACTTCACTAAGATTAGAGCATATAACAAATGCAAGCATCATGAGAGATTTTCAGTTGGTATATGGGAATTTTTTGTCATCTCCAAATAGATGCGATACTGGCTTTGATGGTAATGGATCAAACCCATAATTTGGAACCTCCAGCATTTGGCATCACAGAAAGCAATTGGAACAATACACACCTTCCAGAGAAGCAGAGCATTCTAGCTATAGGATCTCACCCGTTGCCCAAACATTATGGTACTTGCAGTCTCTCCTCGATGGCGCGGAGATGGACCAATAGTTATAACCAATGAAGTCCTTGCTGTGCCTAATTACAATGTAACAATGTCACAGCATAAAGATTATATAAAAACATTTAAGAAAAAGTTGAGGCATTATACAAGTGCAAATCATCACAATGAAAATACCAATTTTGGGTTGATGAAACATTTGTCACAAAAACAGGTAAGCAAAACAGTAGACCAAGAATTAATCATTGAAATTGTGGATACAATGTTTGGGCTGCCACGATCAATACAAATTAAAAGCAGAAGCTAATAAGAAATGCTTCACCTCTGAAGAATACCTCACCTCCAAAAGAATCTCGAAGCAACCTTGTAAGCTTTGAGTCACGAATTGGCACATGTGAGCTGTTCTCTGCTAGTGCATTGATGCACTTTCCTAATGCACTGAGTGAGAGATTGATAGACTTTGCCTCCTCCAGTGTATGTCCCTCACTTCCTATCAATAAGAGCAAAATTGGACTCATCAGCATTAAAATGACATCACAAATTGCTGGTAGTTTATTCACTCATCTTGACAGTTGGCAAATCAAGTAGGAATGCAAGAGGAACCAAAAATTAAAAAATAAAAACTCTAGAGACTAGCATGTCACAATTTTTTTAATAATGACGATAGTAGTCAAGGTGCAAGCTTTTTCATGTTAAGGCGCCCATTTTTTATATATTTTTAAATATGTGGATTTGTATAATGCAATTGTATAAAACTATTTCTAGAATATTAATGACAAATGTATTACCTTTTCAACCCACCATCAATTAAACAATGCAATAAACAAACTAAAAAAATGCATCAAATGTAGGAGCATAAGTGTACAATATAAGAAGTTAATAATAAAAGCCTAATGCATATGAAGTAATAAAAAGTCAAAATCATAAATAAAAGATAAAAGCTAAAAGTGTTTGTATCATAAGATACGTCCACCACCAATCCAATAAAAAGAGTTTATCTCAAACAAACAAAAAGCATAACATTCAACTTGTGGACCCTTCATGATTATCATCATCATCATTGTCATTATAATTATCACACTTGTCATATTCTCAATGCATTCCCTTTTTTATATGTATTTTAATAAAAAATTAAAAGGCACTTCAAGGTGCAAGGCAAATTAAGGCGTGCACTTTTTCATTAAAGTGCGCTTGTGCCCTGCCTTACCTTATTAAGGCACAGATGCCCTCCAATGTGCCTTAGACGTGCCTTGGACTATCATGATAACGACACATGGCTGCGATTGGGGCTCACTGTCCCTACCAGACCCAAGGAGGACAACTTGATCACAAGTTCAAATTAAACCAACCTAGACAAGCATTAGTTAAAGAATATTTATGAACTACTCTACAAGTATTAGGGTACTCGACAAGCTCAAGTGACTAACAAAATATGTAAGCACATACGAATTCCTTAGCATCTTAGCATTTATCATTTCTAGCCATCCTATCTAATGCATGAAAAAGGTTCTAATGACTTCAGTTCACCCATCCATGTTTTATTTTATTTTTTGAGGTCCATAGGTATCCAAGCGTCGCACTCGACTAATCCCCCGAGGTGTGTGAAAACCCCCCAATCCTCACACACCGGGTAAGTCTGCGGGGAGTGGCCCTTCATCCATCCATTTTCATGGCCTTAGATTGGACAACCATAAATTACCAATGTTGATGATTTTTGGTGTATAACAAGTTCAGATGACTGACAATATATCAGCAGATAAAAGTGATTGAACATCTTAGCAGTTATCATTTTTAGGCACCCTATCTAATGCATGAAAAGCTTCTAATGAATTTAGTTCACCCATCCATTTTCATGAACTTAGATTGGACAACCAGAAATATCAACATCGATGATTTTTGGTATGTAACAAATCCTTAGTCCCTACTTAGATTTGGGGGTTAGTAGAACCTACCCATTTCATGTGTTTCATGTGCCACAGAAAAAGGTACTCTCCCTTAATATAGAGAATAATGTAGTTTCACCAAAAGTAAGCTAAAAAAAAAAAGGTAGATCAACAATCCACATATGATATCACACATCCAGGTTAAACATTCAAAGTATTCCAAAATATTTTATTGTTATGACAAAAAACCTCAAGACCCCCACCTTTCCCTAAGTACAAGGGTGTTGAGAAAACTCTAGATGCACGAAGTCCCCCGCAAGCCACAGGCAAGTTTTCCAGAATATATGCCAGCAATCAACAAGTTTGGAACAATGAAAAAGTTTGGATTGATTCCTAATAACTATGTAAAAGGCATGCAATCAATTGGTTATTTAGCAGTAGCACCAACCCATGTAGGCCCACCTACAATTGATCAAACCCTTAATGTCAACCTAATACCCCAACACTGTGGATTGATGTGTGGACATTTTAACATTGATCCCTAATAGAAGGATTTCAATCATGAAAAACTTTACTAATAAAAACAAACTTTAAATTTCTATATCAATGATTATGATCATCCTATCTTGTTTATTATGGCTCACCCCTAATCCACAAGTCAACAAGACAAACACTCCCCCCTTGATTGGCATTCATTTTCATGAAGTTAAATTGTAAGTCTATTTTTCATATGTTGTTTAGGATTCTTTTACATGTATGTATAATTTACAGGCTAGTCAACTGTCTATATTTGATAAACAGCATAAGCGTTGTTTCTGTTGTCTTGTATGTGTGTGTGTTCTTCTGTAAACACAAAGGAACAATAAATACAAGAAATTGATTCAATCCTTCATTAAGCCTCTCCTCTCTTCATTTCATCTTCTATAATATGGTATGCAAACTTGTGAACTTTCATAGTACTCAGAAAATGGCGACTGGCACTTTTTAGCCTTTTGGAGCTCATGTAACAGCCATAAAAGGGATTTTAGGGACTTCTTTGGGGACCTTTGGGCCTTCACTTTGCTGCACACTTCAGAAGATTTTGGAGAACAAACTTGGGACTTTTTCAAAGAAAACTTTGACTTGGAATTCCTTGGAAAACTATGATCTTTCTCTCTTACAGTGTCATTTGGCACTTTTCCTCCAACAGCACCTCACTAATTGCATAATGTAGTTTGAAGTTTTTACTCTTAAGGGACTTTCCTAAAAGTTACAATACCATTTGGAGTCTCTATTCATTAGTTGCTTGAAGAAAAATATAGTTTGGACTTTGGAGGAGAAAAAATCCAAGAATTTCCAAAATTTTGTATTAAGTGCAGGTTATTGCCTGTAAGAGTTAGAAGCTTTGGGGAAAGCTTAGGATTGATCAATCTTTCTCTCAATCTTCTTGAGTGGAAAAGTACCTATTGGGCCCCCACCACAAGGTACTCTTTTGAACAAAGCTTATTGAGTGAAGAAGAACAATTCAATTTGTAAGTTGTCGAGCTTTAGGACTTGAAATTTGTGTCTACACCCATAAAAACCAAAAAATCCCACTTGAATTGGCAACAATCCAAAAACCATTCCAATCAGGGTGACTCACCACTAGCATGCCGTCTACCACTTGGTTTCAAGAGATGATAAATTATTTCACCCCTCATACATTCTAACCATCTAATCCAACTCTCCCCCCATGAAATCAAATATGCTTGAAGATCACAACCTTACAGGACTAAAAACCTGCTAAACAGGCATTAACTCCCAAAACTGAACGAGACGCACTGAACAGTGTCTAATCCAACAGAGAATACCATACCAATCACAGTGATTTGGATGGCTGCTGATCTGATTGGACAACTTCGATCTATGAGAAGCGGCCAGTAATGCAGATTGAGAACTGAGAAGTGTTTACTTTAAAAAAAAAAAAAAAAGAACAGAGAAGTGTTTGGGGATAAAGGGAATGACAGAAAAACTTGCATGAAGATATGCAGGATATGCATGGGACCACATATAAGTTATGTGCTACGAGGTGGGTGAAGATTCACCCCTCTTAATATCCTCATGTTTTGATTTTTTGCATGGCTCATCTCATACAACTAAGATGAGAAGAATGAAGTGAAGCTCTTTTGGCCCCTACCTATGATGCCCAGACACGTAATGGACATGTTTGGGAGATACCATCTATACAGGATCGACACATATTTTACACATAAAAATGAAGTATCTGACATGGACACATGGGTGTCCCATACAGACATTTTATCTATATTGAAGTGTTAATGAAACATGGAAGGCCCTACACCTATACGATCTACTACAAATCCCACTCACCCGAAGCACTCTATTGCCCCAAAACAATTCCTAGCCTAGATAACAAGGAGCTACAAGAAAGTTCTATATGCATGACCAGGGGGCAAAAAGAAACCTCCATAAAGGTTACTAGCAATCACAAGAGAAACCATTAAGCTTAGCAAGGAGGGGGATTTGCTTCATACATGCATTGCGCTCTGCCAACAGAGTAACCAATTTTTTGGCAAAATCAGGGGTTGAGAGATCGGGTTCCTTTTTTAGCTTGTTGTAATTAATGTACTTTGTCTCTTCTATTTTGTGGTTTGACTTATTCCTCTTAAACCGTACCTTTATTTTGTTTGATAAATGAAAGTTAAACTTCAGAGAGAGAGAGAGAAGAAGAGAAGAGAAAGATCCATATACCAGCTACATGTGACTATTGCTATACATAAACTGTCTAATATGAGTGTACAACAAGACAGAATGAAAAATGAGGAAAAGTGGAAAACAAACCAAACTACTAATCAGCCAAATTAGAAGAAAATATTTATCAGGCTTTTGTGGTAGATACCTGACTTATCAATTCTCTCAGAACCTGCAAGATCTACGACAACTAGCTTGCTTTTCCTCACAATGGTTGGTTTCAAAGGCTTGATCAAATGAGATGTAGTGCCATTCTCACTAGATGGTGCTTCTTCTTTGTCATATCTTTCATTCGAAGACCTCTTAACATGTACCTGTATCAAGAGAGAAAAAATCTTGTCAACCAGACATAAATTGTTCAAACAAGAATCATGAAGCATCAATAGTACCGCATTAGTTTTGTAAATGCATGGATACGATGGCAATCAAAGCAAGTATTACCATAAGAATGGCATGGCTACGGGAAGATTCAGTATTCAATTTTGTGTTAGCAGCAAAACGGTGAGCTTCCCCAACATGCAGTAGTTCTACAAAACTTTGTTGGTCTCTAATTTCTACTAGAGTAGCTCCAGGAAATGAAACATCTCCAGTTTTGGGGTCTTCCACGATGGAAATGTTATCATTTCTTGGATCAAGGAGGTCCTGGATGGTCTCCATATAAAGCTGTAAGTCATGGAAAATTAAAAGCATTTTAGACAAAATAAATACATGGATTAGACTGGGCAGTACCATAAGAAGCTGTTCATCAAAATGGAAACAATTCTACTTTCAATAATTCAAGGAGCAAAAAACTGTTTTGAAGGCCCGACAACCTGCAAGTAGGAGACTGACACAGAATCAATCTCTAGAGAAATAGCTGCAAGAATATCCTCCATTGAACGCACCATGATACCACGATCAGCCATGTCTTCCTCTCCAAGTCGTCCTAGAGTGAAAGTTTTGCCAGTCCCAGTTTGTCCATACGCCATTATCGTTCCATTGTAACCCTCTAAAACACTCTACAAACAGAACAACCAAAATGCAGAAATTAGGATTCTGGCTATGGTTTAGGTAACAATTGCTTCCATGTTTTGTTAAGACAATTTTCCTTCTTGTTAAGGTGCTCCAGATGAAGGCACAAGTACTCCATTGTCCACCGACTCAACAGTAATATATTCCAAAAAGGCCAATATTGTCTGTAAACTGACAGGACTCTACCAGGATTGATCTACAGGAGCAAGATGAATCTTGAACATGCTCAATCCAGTTCAAAATTCTAGACAGAAGAAACACTCCATGGTCAATATATGAGTGCATGATACACCAATAAGAATTCATGGATGAGCAGTAAGAACAATCACTCGCACAAGACCTCTAATCTTCTGAGACTAGTATTATATCAATGAGATTGAATACATAATTAGTTACCTAAAATGATAGCTGTGCGTTTATGAATCAACAGATTAGCTAAGACTGCCACTTAAGATTTATGAGTCCACAAAATGATAAGACGCAATGCAGAAGAGTGAATCCAATCAAGTAATTTGTAAATTTTATAAAATAGATACCTCCACCACAGGTTTTGCCACAGCTTCATACACCCGCTTTTGTGAAGCGAATTCAGTGAGCACTTCGTCGAACTCATATGTGTCCGAATCCCAATTGTTTTTGCGAAGCTTCAACCTTTTAAGCTAAGGTAGAGCAAACAAACATGAAGTACCTTGTTCAATTTTCTATCTTACATCAAACAGGAAGTGCATATGTAGGAAAAGATGCAGACTGGCACTTTGTGTCAGCCAATAAAGTGGTAAACAGAAAAAAAAATCAATTGGAAATACCTCCGGCTGCAATTCTACACAATCAGCAAAATCAACATCTGCAGCCAAATCCTCTGCACTCCGAGGTCGTAGTCTCACAGCCACTCGAACTCTGCCAGGAACTGTCCAAAACGAACATTTAAGAATCAATCTTAAAGGATAAAAATTCATGAATCTGATAGCAAATACCATGGGAATAAAGGAACCAGAAAAAAAGAGGGCAACAAAACCAAGTTGGAAAAAAAAATTGAATATTGGAATACATTTATAGGGCCATAATATTGTAGAGTGGCAGTTAGTAGACCATTTTCTTGGAAATAAACAGAAATATACTGTCATATACAACCAATTAGTTTCACAAGCACTTCAACAAAGTTGAGCTATTCACACTACAAAGTACTTCATAAACAAGTATCTGCAACATTTTGACTAAGATTTGATTAGGCAAACTCATAGATGGATTCAACAGAACCTTTTTTGCCCATAAGTCCAACTAACAAATGAATAACTTGGAGGAAAGACACTTTATGCCAGTCTAAATGAAGAATCCCTTCTTAAGCACTCACCATCCTCACCCCCTTACTTCACAACACATCCATCTCGAAGTAGCACTTGACTAGCATTTGCTATACGAAAGAAAAGTGTCCACCAAATGCGTTGTAAATATTGTAGTAATTTCACATTTTATATGTGCATTTGACCTTTAGATTATATTGATTGTAAACCGATCTTCCTTTCCTTTTTTACTCGTCTTGATTGGCTCTCTATATTCTATATATACGTGTATCCTCTTTTGATTAAATACAAAGAGTACAATACTCAAGAGAATTCTCTCTCTTCTTTTTTCCTCGGATACTTTATCCCCATTTTCATTCTAACATGGTATCAGTCAAGTTCGATTTTTGAATTTTCCTCCTTCTATTGTTGTTTTTTGGAGATTTCTATATTGCCTACAGCCTCTGGTTGTTTCTCTCCTCTTCAATCATCTCCCTTCGTGGTTGAATCATCTCCTCAACACGGATCCACATTTTTTTTTTTTCAGATTGCAACAACTGTAGGGTGACAGTTCCAGGAACAGTTTTACCGTTCACCTTCGATCCATACGGAGACTGTTCATCGGCCTTTGAAATCAGTCATAGAACAGCAGGAATTCTATAAAATTCTGTGAATTTTAATAACTGTGCATAGGCTGGTAAGACACAGATTTCCGATTCCACCAAAAATTTACAGCCTACCAAACAGCACCGAAATAGTAAAGAACCCATGTAAAAATGGAATGAATCATACACATTCACAGGTAAGGAAGCTCCAACATTGAGACCATTATACAAATTTCAGACTCAATCAAATCACTTTCCTAATAAATCCACAAAATCACTTGGGTTTTCTCCAAGCCTAGCAATTACATAGGCAAAAGAAATGTTATAACATAATTATGAAATTGAAATTTTATTGAAAAAATACAAAGCATTTTTTTGGAAATGTGGCACGTGGTGGGCAAATGGTATCCACCTTACTGAGCCAGGGTTGTGGAGTACCCCAACATCAAAATTGGATCAAATGTCAACTTTACTATTCGATTCAAATGCACCAAAATCAACAGCCAGAAGGCCAATTATTTCTATGCAGTTGCTTAAATGGCTAGAATGATCTTTGGCCTTAATTTTTAGTAGTGGGATACAACAATGCATACCTCCTGTCAGTAAAATACTTCATATTTTATTTTAATAAATTATGTAATTGTACTATTTAGCACGATCCAAAATTGAAACTGCACTCTCCCAAATCCACCCCAATGGCAAAACAAAGAAATTAAAAAAAAAAAAAAAGATGGAAGGCTTCATGTAAGAAGGAGCCAAATGCTGACCTCCAGCATCTCCCTTGTTGGTAGTAGCAGCAGCAAGCGATCCTGCAGTACTGCGACGGACGCCGGATGTGGCGAGAGAAGAGGAGGACTTGGGTTTTAAAGAAGGCCTGGTGCTTGAACTTGTGGAAAGGGGTTTGTCGAGCTTCAGAGACGCTTTGGCCGTGCCGTTTCTATAAGCCATCACTTATTCTTTCTCTATATAAAATATATAATATAAATGATGTATATATGATCTTCAGATGGCAGGAGTAATGTGGAGTAGATCAAAGCAAAAGATTCGAAAATGGAGGAAGAAGAAGAAGAAGAAGAAAAGAGGAGAAACCGAGACAGAGAAAGACGAAGAGAAGGCAAAAACAAGAAAGAGGAGAACTGAAGATGTGGAGGCTTCCGCTTATTCAAATGACATGAATGGCCGTCGCTGAATCATAAACAATGTTGCTGTTGAAGAGTCTGCACTAATTATATAAAAAAATTGTTATTGTTTCTCTTTTTTAAAATAGTGTTTATCTTTTTTGAATTTATTTAAAATAATTTTTTATGATTTTTAAATTTTATAAAACAACCTAATCCTTGATAAAATTATAAAAGCCCCTTATGCCTAGTTGAGAGTAAAGAAGATTGTTCTCACTCTCCGATATGCAACTTGAGCTGATTCGACTCTTATATAGTCGGATATACTTCTTTACTGTTGAATTCAATTCAGACTCAAAAAGTAGATAGATATTAAAATTCAGTTAGCCCTAGAGTTTGTATTTAATAGCTCAGCTCGATCTAAAAATCCAAATTTAAACTTAGTCTAATTTAAGCTCGAGGATCCAACATATATAATATATACTTTTATATTTATTTATTCATTTCAAACAATCTACTTGGATATCTTAATTAAAAATACAACATTAAATTTAAATGTTTTAAAATCTTAACCTAATGCCTAATACGAATCCACTCAAGTCGGTCACTCCCCATCCAGATCTCTAAAATATATGCTTATATGTTGACAAACCTTTGTCTTATCTAAAAATGGTCCTTTAGCTATATTGAGATGTTAATCAGAAGAATAAGAACAAAAGGATGTAAATGAACAAAAGGGCTAAAAAATAATAGATCCATTTAGATCTTTATTTAATCTTTTAGGACCCAACATCAATTTAAATTATATAGGGCCCACTTAGGTGAATTCTAAGATCATGCCCTTTGTTGCAACTTGGGCCTAATTAGAAGTTTAGAAATGACAAAGAACCCCTAACTTGCACCCCTAAATTTATCATTCTTGCCCTCTTGTAAGCCCAAATCTCCTTTATCTGAGTATATAATTAGTTTTCTACGTTATCGTGCAAAGCAATTGTAAATCAATTAAAAAATCATGGCACCACTTTGAATTTTCTTTTTTATAATACTTTTTACATTATCTTACACTATGCATGTCAGTCAACGTAGCATTTTACTTTCTACATTCCTTTGCATTTTTTTTACAACAATGCAGACAATATAGCCGTGAAGTTTGCATTTTATTACAAAAATATAGGCAATAAACCTGTGAAGTTTCCCTTCATGATCAAGAATCCGTTTGAAATGCGGGAGGTTTTGGGTTCAAGTCAGTTTCAATATAAAAAGGGTACTTTTCATAATTTTATCCAATGTGTGGATAAAAAGGTATGCACATATTCCAATAATTAGTTAGGTGCTCTTAGAGGCCTGAACACCTTAGGCAATCACTAATTTTGTTTATTTAGAGCCCATCTTATGAGTTCTACTTCTCCAAATAACTTTATCATAATCTATATCTCGAGTCACTCCACAATCTAATATGTTTTTTTTTATCTCTTTTCTCTATGTTTTTTTCTTCAGTTTGTCATCTATCGGAGCTATCTTTAGATAGTTTGTAAATTGTAAATATCATAAATATTTTTGATATTTTAATAAATCTTCTAAGTCTTAATAATATTATTAATTGTCTTCATACTTTTTTAATCTTTTTTAAAAATCATGTGAAAACGAAAAATATCATAATATTTTCACAAATGTTACCTAAAATTTTTAAAATATATTTTTAACACATTTATTATTTATAGTTTTTTTTGATAACCTGGGGAAAACTCCGAGCCCACCCCAGCAATCTGTTGCCAAGTTTGTCAGGGACCACTTAAGCCTAGCTCTTCTAAAAACCCCTAGAGGAGACGTCCCACACCTATACAAGACGCCTCCAATTAACACCGTTGGGACTTGAACTAGTAACCTCCTAATTCCTGAGGTGAGAAGTGACCAGTTGAGCTATCCAACATTGGGTTATTTATAGTTATTTTATTTCATACATTTTATATTTTCTGTTAACATTTTAATATTTTGAAACATTTTGATATTTTTGCTAAAACATTTCAAAAGTGAGGAACGTTTTAAAACTTAGGTAACTCAGGTTTTTTTTTAATCTCTTTTAGCAAAACTCAATAACTTTAGTCACTTTCTCAAAGCCTCAAATCCAATGTAAAGTTTGAGAGTAGATGCTAAGTCATATAAAGTATAGCTTTAAATATTTGTTAGCCTTTCTTGCAATATTCACTGCTCCATCTTTCAAAAACAGTACTCGTTTACTAGCAAAACAAAATTAAAAATGTAAATGGACCTTCGTTTGTTCATTTATTTTGATCAAAATTCGTAATAAAAATTTCTAATAATTAAATACCAAAAACAGGATTCAAATAAAGATGAATTGAAAATTAAAAAAAAAAATATCAAATATCGATAGGAATGTAGAAGGAACAACAACATATATTAATATGAATTTGTGCTAAATTCAATTAATTTAAATATAGACTCAATTTTGTTTCTCTTTCAATCACATATACTAATTATGAGCTTATTATTACCTTAAGAACGAATGTTTTTAGATTTATGTATGAACTGAAGATTAGTCGACAGCTTTAGCTATCAAAATAAAAATTATATTGGAATGAATGTGTTTAGACTTCAAACTTCAATTTCAGTTGATATTAAAAATATCAGTAGATAATTTTAATTATAAAATTATAGCTGAATTTTTTCTTTTTAGTGTAATTACAATTAATTTTTTTAAATAAAAAATAAAATATAGAGAGGTGGGCAGGCCCCGCGACAGGGAGAGTGACGTGAGGGAGTGGGGAGCAGAGGTGGGGTGAATGAATCGGTTAGATGGTGAGTCGCTACCAGTTTGGTGGCCACATCTTTCTCCTTTCCCGGCTCACCTTATGTGCATCTGACATGTACGTGGCTCAATCGTCACCGTTCAAAGCTTTTGCCTTCGGATATTAACTATCACACTTGAATTAGTTCAAAAGATTAGTGTAAAATTTTAATTAAGTCCTTTAAATTAAGATGGAGATATCAGATTTTATCTTTTAAATCCAAATTAATAATTCAATCTATAAATTATGTTCGAAAATTCACGACAAATTTTATAAATAGATTGACAACCAACAATTTCATATAGAATTGCTTTATTAGGGCTATTTAAGGTGGTTGATTGTTGGGTTGGTAAGTGGTCCCACTTAAATTACAAGTTCCTCTCTTGTGTGTATCACTTAAAAAGTGTTACTTGTATAATGATAAGTTTAAATTAGTAAATATAATGCTTTGTTCTCCTTTCTCATTATTGCAATTGGATAGAGCATAAAAGATTAACAATTTTATTCAAAAGTTTCTAAGTTGATGTTTAAATTTATAGATCAAAATTGATCCTATTTTGAACAAAAGACTAATCTATAAAATCTATTCTAATCTTGTTCTTTTTTTTTTCTTTTTTTTTTTTCATTTTCGAAAGATAGATGTTTTTCTTTGACTCATAAAAGAAATTTTAGAGTTTGGTCATCTTTTTAAATTAAATTAATTTACTACTTTATCTTCTAATAAAAAAATAGTTTATAGTACGTGGCTTAAAAAAAAGACAATACATGTTTGAATCACAAATATGGATTGGAGATTTAGGAACTCCAAATTTTTAATGAAAATTGGAGAAGAAATCTAGGGTTAATTTTTTTTTTATAAATTTGAATTTTGTCGCTCTACAAAATTAGAGAGAATGGAAAATCAATAGTTTTCACGAAAATACTAATTAAAAGCAGTCCAATTACAGCATAAGAGCCCCAAATTGATTAGAGAAAAAAAAAATGTCACTTAAGAAAGAAAATTCAAGTTTCAAAATTTATCTATGTCGTATTTTCATTGTATGGACGGTAAATGGACCTGGATCCATTGTCTGTTTAACCTATCTAATGGACATAGTTGCTGGTATTGGGCCCAATATCAAATTTTTATCCAAATTTGATGCTGTCAAACTCAATATCAATGTAAAATTTGAGCCCAGTAATCATTTTTGACCTAAAATTTTATGGTACCAGGCCCATACACTAAATGTTTATTTTATCAGGCCCAATGTCCATTTTTAAACTAAAATTTTCATTCAAAATCTTAATACACTAATTATAAGCTTAACCTGATACAATATTTCACATATACGACACTTAATTAACTTTCAAATATATACAACATTTAACATCAAATAAAAGTAAAAAACCTTAAAAAAAAAAAAACGATACTAGACCTCACATGATTGGAAAATAAAAAGGCTAACATAAAAAGCTATACTCATCAAATAAAGGTAAAAAGGGCTTTGGTTAACGTAAGGGAAGGTGTTAGCCTTACATGATTGGAAAATAAAAGCAATTGGCAACTAATAGAGAATAGATAAGACTGTCAAACCAGTTTTAGGATCTGATGGATCATCGCAAACAAGTGAGGAGTCAAGCTAGACCGTCTTTAGAAGGGGGACCTGTTAGCATTCTAACTATAATATGTTGGTTAGCTAGACAACTTAGGCCCAATGTAAATGGGCTTTTAGCAAAGATGTCGCAAAAAATCAACAAGACACTAACTATGGTTGAGCAGAGCTATTTAATGGATGGAGATGAAATTCATAAGATATTGACCTAAACAAATGAGATTGAAAGATCGAATTTGAGACTTGACTATAAATGGGCAAACTAGAAATGTAAATGGGCCTAATTGCATGGCTGGATTTCACCAATCAAGAACTAACTAAAAACCTAAAATTGATGAATGGGGATAAACATCTTCAAAAATGAAATGCGATAGTGTTCAAAATAGGTTGCGCTTGCTAAATCTGGACTAAGCCCAGTTTATATTGGACTTAACATCGTCCTACTTTCTTAAGCGCTTAGCCTATAACTTACTATTTTAGCCAATCCATGGATGAAATATGAGTGAAAGATGAATGATTCTCCATGGGAGAATAAAGTGGGAGAAATCTGAAAGTTGAGAATCCATGATGGGAGGGGGAGATTAACCACCTCACTCACTCTTACTAGGATTTGATGTTTAATTAAAATAGTTATTTGATAGAAAACCAATTCTTAAAAGCAGGTCTTAAAGTTCAATTTACGTTCAATCTCAACAGACCACTCTTCGTAAACTTAACTGGTGCATGTGGATTGGAAGGTTTACAAATGCCCGTGGGATTAGTTTCACATCCAATATAAGATGGAGATACTCGTGTTATCAAAAGAAAAAAAAAAATAGTTGAGCATGTAAAATTCTCAGAGGTGTATGGAGGCCGGAAATCTAATCAAATTCTCAGAGGTGTGAACGTGTGAAAATAAAAAAATGAAGGCATCCTGTGACAATTAAAGTGTCTCCAAGAGTCATCAGTGAATACCATAAGGTGAGAATCAGATACTAAGGTGACCTCAAGTTCATTAGAATCTCAATAATTATAATATCTGTAAATAAAAGGTTACCAATAATGATGTACATTCTCAAGTGTGGATTACCTTTCTCAGTGATTGATCTTTCTCCTTGCTAATGAACCATTATCAGTTTTTAGTATCAATTGTCTTTGAAAGGACATTGATTAACTATTAAGGATTTCCTAACCTTTGTTCTTAATGGACTAATCCATGGAGAAATCCAATGAACTGGTTGAAACTTGAAAGAGAGGAAGCATGCCATGTGTGTGGGGACACCACCAAATGAATCTGCTATGAACTTTTTGCTGATATTGCTGTCAAAACTAATTTTTTTATGATTAAGGTGTCCAGGCCGGGTAACTCTACAAGAAGTGATCCTCTGAAGTAGGAGTGAGAATCGAACTCAAGACTCCCATTTATTGAGACGGGTTCCTGACCATAACTCCAACCCCTTTGGATTAACACCATACTTTCTTTAAGTGAATTTATACTCTTGCCAATTTTGAGTGGAGTAGAAATAATGTGAAACCACATTATTTGAAGCTAACCATGTTTTTTTCACTCTCTACAAGTTTCTCCTTGGAATTTATGAATGCATATTGCAAATCTAATCATATAATCAAATTGAGACTAATAGAAATACTTTTTGAAGTGTGAAAGCACAAGAAAGAAATAGGATTTCATAATCCACATGGATTGTGACAGTAAACAAAATACATTTTATGTGTTCTTTCCTCGTTAGTTTCTCTTATTATTGTTCTTATTTTATGTGGGCAGGTCATTAGTCTATAAAGTGAAGATAAACATTATGTTAGTGACAATTTTTTTATTTAATTTGTGGGTACCGACATTCAATTGACCTATGCGAACAATGTTTTGGTCAAACTTTGTATGTTGATTGATTGCTGCAACTTGGAAGGTCTTCTTGTAGGCTTTCATTCTCATCATGAAACTGATGAAGACATTACAATGCGTTTTACTATAAACTTTTTAACTTCTCAACCCCTTATTATAACAGTAAAATCTGGGCCCCTTAGAAGTAAAAAACAATGTCTACCATAAAATATTATTCATCAATCACCTTTAACTTTTCTATATAGAAGTGAAATAGATCACCTGATAAAATTTAAAACAAAGTATGTTCAATTCCTTTTTACTATATTTTATCCAATTTCAAAACTTTTTAAAGTATTTTGGCCTCTAAATAAATCCCTTAGTAGAGGAAACTTGGTTGACTTTGTTAATTTTTTCTTAGCCTAATTGAGGATTTTTTGTCCCTATTCATGGATTTATGTACTGTATAAATTGGTAGTTGTAACATCTCCAACACAGAAAATACAAAGAAATATTTTGGTTTTCTTTCTTAAGCCTTCATGTTCCTTGCACATTCCAACCTACTTCATTTTGGCTCAGTCAACCCTTCAAAATTCTTTTATCTCTTAACGTAATGAAGTCATAAAATATGCATATGACCAGAACCAATTATTAGAAAACTATGACATGATAATATTCTTGAGATAGAATTCACTCTAAAAAACTAGTTGTTGAGAGGAGGGTACGTCAAGTATTATTTAGAATCATTTATTTCTCAAATTAATCGATGTGGAACTTTTGTCACTTTCACACCATTTTCGATTCAATATTTCCCAAATCAATTCACATATTGACTAATAGAACCAACAACCCAACCCTTGGTAGATGGAGTGAGGCTTTCATGATGATGTTGATAATGACAACAATGACAACGATGATGGGATAAGATGACCGTCACAAACCAAAAATTTCCATACATTCAAACTTCCATCGTTCATTATTTGTGACACCATTTAAGTATCATTAAAGCTCAACTAATTGCCTCCCGTCTCAGTAAGCAGGAGATTGTGGGTTCGAGCCCCATTACTTAACTTTGGTGTGCCTTAGGGATAGTGGGCATATAACTTGTTGGTCATAGAGAAAAAAAATGATAATTTCTTTGCTCCCATTTGCATCAACAGCCTTCATATTGATTATTAAGTTGGTCATCCCAATAAAATGGAAAAAAAAATTATAATAAAGCAAGGACTATGAGCCTCCAACTCAATGTAAATGGCTCAAGAACATGGAAGAGATGTTGTTTCTACACATGTAACGAAGAGCTTAGGGCATCATTGTGCACTCTTACACCTTTTGGAACATCTAATGTTTATATAAAGGGAACAGAAATGAATGCCTTAGTTTATATCCCGCAGTTACTCTTTCCTATTATTTTAGACTTGGGCAAGTTGGCAATGATGATTATGTAACAATGAAAACTCCATATTTAACCAATGCTTCTGTCAAATATTAATTTCTAATTAAACATAACATTATGCAAGCTCTTATGTTCAAAAGGCTAGAGTTATAGATGATACTTTCAGATATATTTTTTTATGATTTGATCCAACGATTATAAATTTATAATCTACCTTATCATATGTAGATATGTAGCATGTAAAAGTTACCATTTGTTTTCAAATTAGTATCTTAGAAACAAGAGACCGAACTGTGAACTATTCAAATTCATTTTGGAACTGTGTACTAATCAATTCAAATTATTATCTTACGATTTCTCTATTGTATGCTATGAAGTCAGGCACAAGAAAGGCATGTCTCAAGGTAGAAACTTTTTAACTGATGAACTTTAGATGCCCCAACATGTTGGAATAGAACATATTCTTTGTAGAATATATTTTGAATTCTTATGATACTAGGATCTTAAAAAGAAATTGTTGTTAACAATTTCTAATTTATAGACTGTAACTTGTAATACTATGTGCAGATAACATACAAGATCTTGCTGACTACTGATAACTTATAAACTCACCACATGTTGAATGGCTGTCTGCAGAATGGCTGATTTTCATGTCAAGAATTAAGGACTGAATATTTATTGACATACAAAATCCGAGAATTGATATGAAGGGGCAGCGGGTGTGAAGTTGACAAAAATTCTAAATTGTCTGGACTGAAAAACCAATGACTCTATATAACACTTAAGTTACCCTTCACTCAATGGCTACTTTTTGAGAGTGGGTTGTACCTCGAGAATGTTAACATAGTTTTCTTTATAGTATCAGAGCAGATTCTGCAGGTATCTCCACGTGTAACAGCTGCACGTGAGGGAGGGTGTGAAGTTGATAAGAAATCCCACATCACCTGGACTGAAAAACTAATGACTATATAGCAAGACACCCTCCTCTCAATGGGACCTTTTGTCACTTCACACACGCACACCGGGCACCATTCTGAATCAGATATGATGGACCTATTATAGGTGGCCCATGAATTATAGATATATCCATCCATTCTTTGGCCATTTTCGGTTGAATGTGGACCTTTGCGGACTCGGATTACTTTTCTTTGGTTATTGAGGTCCTCATAAGCAGAAATATCCTAGTGAAACTTGCAATTTATGGGTAGAACATTGAATATTTCCTCTCACACCAGGTACATACAAAACTCATTTTGCAACCTATAAATCAACCATAAACTGTTCCACCAAGACAGCAGAAGATAGAAGAGTTGCAGTACTGTTTGGTATATAGCCCATAGCTGGTATATAGCCCATAGCAATTTATACACCTTTATTGCCTCACTCTTCAACTTTTTCAAGGAAACTATACTATTTGAGTACATGTTAAGATGTTTTTAGAATGAAGCTTTGAAATTAAATAAGATTAGGGCTTTTGCACCTGCTTGACCAAAGATGAGAAATAATTTCCTCATTAATTGACAAATCAACTTCAGTTCACACTATTTACAGAGCTAGATCCAACACTAAACATGGTTAAGAAGCTAAAAACAAGAAAGGGTGAAATCATCTATAGGAAATTGTCCACAGTTTAAAGCTGAACAACCTATTAGGATTTTTTACTAAACTAAATCGGCATACCCTTACAGTAGAAAATAATCAAGGCAAGGATCATCCCAAATCTGACATAATTAAGGTCTCAAGCGTCGATTAGTGTGAACATAAACCGTTGACACAATGCTACCCAATTGTCCCAATCGTGCTGGCGTTTCACAGGCAGGTGAAGGAAGACTGGCATGATTCCAAATCGATCGCTATCGTTCACATGGGAGCTTCACTGCGGTCGGTGATTTAGCTCATAAAATAATCTCATAGCTCGATGCGATTAACATTAATTAAGTCGGCATGGACCCTTTTAATTGGTCTCCTTTCGAAGACGGACAGACGGCGAGCGAGGATCGTGGGTCGTCTGCACAGAAAGTAGCCTTCTGAGAAAGTAGAAACATGCACTAGTATGCATCTTTCAGGCAAATTGGTGCTGGTCACATGGATTGAATTTTTTATCAGGTGGTCCATGAATTGCCCTGGTGCTTGCATTTGTTTATTTGAAGATGGTAATGGGGGTTAGTTTCTTGATTATAATAAGCTACACCTGATTAAGATATTCCTTAAAATAATATTGTGCACTTGGTTTGTAGTTGTAACGGGTTTCTAATCTTCCTTCTCCCCTCTAAAGGGAAGATAACAATGGCCCTCAATACCAAGTTCCCATGCACACCAAAATCTCACACGTGTATGTCACACGTATATGCATCTACCTTGGCTATGTACGTTGCATTTGTATCAAACCAAAATACAAATTATTGGGAACTGTTTACTTCATTAAGGACAAGTTCTTCAATGACATTCAGTTCAAGGCATTCCTAGTAGTGAACAAGGGAAGATGAAAACCCTAAAAAGATACAGAAATCTTGCTGTCTTGGTGAACTAAATCAATCTATTCTTTCTGTGAGAGGATCATGTTTGTAGCTAAGCTTTGAGTACATAATCTTCATTGTCATTGTAAAACGTCATTTATTTCATTTATATAGAATTTGTGCTTTGGTAAAGCTCTAACTTCTCTTACTCTTGAAGAAACCTCCTACTCTCAAGTTTTCCTCAATGTTTTTGGCCTTGGCTTGCTTGATCTTATTGTTACAAATATCGTTCTCGGAATGTTAATGGTGATTGATAATATCTGGATATTTTCAAATTCTCATTTTTTTACCGGGAAATCTCACAGAAAATATAATATTTAAAAAATAATAAAAATTTTATCGAGAATTTACCGCTGTGCAGATAATTACACATTATTAACACAGTAATGACATTTTGCCTATAAAAACGTTATAAATTTGAAAATACCACTGATATTTGTGACATGGCTTGATCTTGTACATAACTATCCATTTTAAAGGCCCCACACAAAAAAGATAGAACCTAAAATTCACTCTCATTGGGTAAACTTAAGGCCCAGCCACACATTGAAACTTGACCTAAAATTCCATTTTAACACAGCTCAAAAGTTACCACTTCGACGGTGAAGTCCTATGGGATGAACTTAAATGGATGGGCCAATGAGCTTATATTTGATGGGCCACACATGTGGACCATCAACGTGTTATTATCACCTGTGGCCCACCTGATGGATGGTCAAGGTTGACTACAGCAACTTGTTACATTAAGGGGTCCAACTCTTTCATAGCTTGGGCTGTGGCACATGAAAGCAATCAGAATGCAGTGGTTAGTTCAACATCCTCTGCATCATCGTTAAAATTACTCGTTTTAGATTAGCTTTTTAACTATGACTTACCATTATTTCGCTGAATCACATAAAAAATCATTATCTAATACAATGTCAAGACAGATTAAAATCAAATGAACTGAGTTGTTAAGTTTGAACCCTGAACTTCAACTCACTCATTATGCTCTTGACTCAAATTTTATTCAAGAAAGAATGAAATGGCCAAATGGGTGAAGACAAGAGAAATTAATGCAGTTGGAGATTTAGAGGAAGTGGTTGTGAGAAGTGAGGAAGCATTGATTTCAGGGCTGGTCTTGGGAACGTTGGTCTTCTTCCTCCTCTGGGTGTTGGGGGCATTTTGGGAAGGAGCCGGCAAATTCGAGGATGAGGACGAGATGAAACCGGCCCGGTCGTCCCGGAAACTAGGCTGTAGATTCTCCAGCCAATTGCAACAAACACTTCTCTCACTTTGTTTATTAAGAATAAGATGATAAAAAGACGGAAAGCTTTAGACTTGACTTCCCTCCCTACGCAACTCGAGTGCAGTATCCAAACAACTTCCAGCCTTGTCTTCTACTCAATCTCACGTACTAGAATAAGAGAATTAGGGTTTTCACTTTTCACCCATGTTATATATAAAGATAAATATTGGGGCTTTAAATTCCACATTTCGACTAATTTCCATTTTTCAGGGGGGAAATGGTACCCAATGTTTGAACTTATAGCAGTCGTATAGGTCGTGTTGGGTTAAATATGCTACAAAATTGTTTGGAGACTATGACTTTGATGTTATAAAAAAATTATAGAAGTGTCTTACCAGATGCCCTTTACCGACGGAGATATGGAGGTCTTGGATTTCTTCGTCAATAAAAAAAAATATAGAAGTGTCTTAACTCAGTATGAATTTATGGCGGTGTAACAACCAAAAAAATGAAGATATACTTGACATAATATTTTAGTCTTCAAAAACACCGATTTGAATTAGGTGAACTATGAGGGGTTGATTTGGTGGTCAAACGTGCCCTTGTTTGCATGAAGTCTTGGGATTTATACAAATAGGGACACTCCCCATTGTTCTGTACACAGTATATGCGAATTAGGAGATTTACACATATTTTAAGAATTAATTATGTAAGGCGTCTAGATACTTTTAATTTTAAAAAAGAAAACAGATTTAAATTAGGTGATTACATAGGGCAGCATGAACTTATTCGCAATTTACTCCCGTCACTGTAGGTCTTAACTTTTCATCCATTAGATGATGGTGAGATAATCATAGGTGATGGATGAAATTATTGAGATGTGTATGATTTGAACTTGTGAATCGAGACTTGGTAAGATAGGAGCAAGACAATGATTTATGAATTTTAAATCCATTTTGTTGGTCAAGCTCAAACCTATATATAATATTTATTTATTTATGTAGTTTTTACTAGGTAGACTCGAGATTCATTTGCTCAAAGTTTGTCTTTATTGTGAAAATATTTTATATTTTATCGGATCTAAGCCAGGTCAATGGATCTTAATTGGATTCTCATGGGCATGGAGTAGCATTGTATTGGATGTCCCAAAATTATAGTGCCCCCAGTCTTCTGGGTGAAGCTATCGAGGTGTTGAGACCTTTTACATCCTATTCTCATTACCCATATACATCGGACAACTCTACAAGTAGTGGCGTTTTGGAGTGAATGAAAATCGAACTCAGGATTCCAGTTTTTGAGACAGGTTCTTGACCATCACTCCGACTCTTTTGAGTTAGATACCGGTAGTCTATATTGTATAAAATGTGAAGATTTATATTAGTAATATCTAATATCTGATAATTGTTAAATTAAACTGAAAGGAGTGACTACACTCAATCATCCAATGTGTACATCAGAAGCCAAGCTGGGAGTCAAATTCTCAATTGGACCCACGATCTGAGGCCCATGCCAAAGTCAAGCAGTCAAGGTCTTAAAAAGGTTATTCCAATAAAAAATTACATCTCTAGAAAAATTGAAATTCATCATCTTTGAAATATTATTTCATCTTAGATTAATTGGATTTCAAAAGATCAAACTTTTATGTAAAAGTGATTAGAAGAAAACGAAAAAAACAAGAAATAAGTCAAATAAAGTTTTGTCAGTTCTCATTTTCAAAACCAAAAGAAGATGCATACTAATTACCAATGGACTTTCTCTTGACCCTCCAAATTTTTGATAGGGACTGAGAATGACCTTCAATTGTTCAAGTCAAGCACACTGAGAAGTTAATGTAATCACTCTATTTTTTTTTCTTTTGTGCATGATAACATTTTTTTGAGTACAAGAACATTCGATAAAACTTTGGATGCACTGCGATTTCTACAAACAATGGGCATCCAGGTGACTAAACGATTCGAAACCTAAGACCTTGATTCTTTAACCAAAGTATCTTCCAGTTAAACTACTCAAAATTTAAAGAAATATATAAACATCCATTTTTCACGATGAGATTGTTTTAAATATAAAATAAATATGAAAATTTAAAAAAAATAATTAATGACCAGAATATCATTATAATTAGATTGAGATAATGTTATAGATATTCATAGTTCATTAAAATAAAATATCGAATCTCAACATCTTTTCATAGTAAATGCTGGAATGCAAAATCAACTATTTATTTTTATGAGATTCAGTTGCACGATAGAAGTCTTTTAATCTACATTGTATCATGGTGTATTCAATTTAATAGTACACACTTTTTATGAATAAACTAATATTGAAGTTTATTTATAATCATGGGAGAAATTGAAATATAATATTTTTTTTATTAAAAATAGATCATATATAATTAACTCAACTTTACTATACTTAATCATGTGATCAATCTCATCTTTAGAATTGAGCATAGGACGCTCGTGATTTGAATAGGAAGAAAAAAGGAGTAATTTTCTCAATCCAAGACTTGAATTATGAGAAAGATAGGTGAGAATCTATGGCCTAGATGCAATGTCATGCTTAGCTCCAATAAAGGTGTTGTCATACTAACTTCAGCATACACGTGTTCTCTTCCTGACCCTACTTCGAATATTTAGGGAGAAATCAACGTTGAAATTGAGTAAAATGGCTTATAAATCATTTTGAGTCTCAAGTTTGGGTCCCGTAATAATTGTAGGAATATTTTGCTGTTGGAAAATCTCACCAAACCAGTTGCATAATAATAATAATGGAAGCAAAATAGTCAACGAAATAAATCAAGCACACACTACAATAGAACAACAGAATTTACGTGGAAAACTCCTTCAATGTGAAAGGTAAAAATCATACGGACAACTTCAAATCAGATCCACTAATCAAATCAAAACAGTACAATATTCTTCTCAGACCTATGTCCGAAGTCTTAAGATTACAATTGCAGAAAGCAATAATATTGTTTAAAGAATACTTAGAATCAATCCTGCCTCAAGCTTGTCGAAGGAGACACCGGATCTGATGTCAGACTTCAATCACCTTCAGATCACACGATCATGGATACTGTAGAAGCTCAACTGAATTTCAGAGGATTTTTTTTGCACTCAGGCTTTGGCCTCTCGCTAGTGTATTTTCTTCTCTCTCAAGTTTTCTCGCATCTAACCCTCTTGCTAGGATCTCTCTCAGTTTTCTAAAAACGACATGCACTCCTATGCCTCTCACACAAGGACTCTTTTTTTTTACTTTTGTGTTTAAACAATGGTGGGGTTGGACTACACAACATTTGCATTCAGAGTTTTACCTATTATCCTTGTATGACAAAAGAGGTAGAGTCTTTGAATTCTCCAATAAAAAAAAAAAAAATATGGTTTATAAACTGATATTTTAGCTCAAATTTATAGTAGTTGAAAATGACTTTATATTTGATCACTCTCAATTTTTTTTTTTATAGAGACATTATATCTGCCATCTTTTTTACAAATGTTACTATTTAAGTCATGAAAAATATAAATATTATTTCGTAGCATTGAGAGACATTGACAATCTGCCACGTGTCCGTTAGAGTTTTCAGGTATGGGCCAAACTAACATAAAACAGGTTTAAAAGGCTTAATTTTTGACGTCTCATCGATCAAATATCGACCAATCTGTCTCTAAACAGCCAATGTAAGAGCTATCATAATTGTGAAATTTTTTGTATTTTACTGTCAAATCAAAACTTTTGAAATTTTAAATAGTTCATTAGAGTTACTCACTTATGCCTTTAACGAGGCATTGGATGTCTTAATCAAATGTAATGAATGAGAGAGCCATGATTGGATCATCTTATTTTGCCGTCACGGATTCTCGGCACGAAATCTCAGGAGAAAGAGAGAGAGAGAGAGAGAGAGAGAGAGAGAGAAAGAGTTGAGCATTGCATTCTCGATTACGACCTGCCTTCTTTTATCTTTGCTTTAGGTTCCAACTTCAAACCCAAACCACTTCCTTTCAAATTCCATGCATTATAAAATGCCAGTATTGTCTTCACCATTGTCACCCTCCTCACATTTGCACTACTTCTTCCCAATCAAAATCATCCAAATAGTGGGCCTCCATCACCTCACATGTCCACACCACAAGTGGTCAATATGATTTTTGGTAAATTTAAATTGAAAATAAATTCTTAGAACATCAATGCAAAATGAATAAGATATTGATTTTACCATAATCAAAGTGAGCAGAGAGCAAGATGATCCACTTTAACTAAAAGAAAATTACAAGGGGTTTGAAATAACATTCAGAAATTCACTTTAAAAAGTAGAAATCTTAAGTTCGATTTCGATTTCCATTATGCTTTCAAGAATCACTTATTCGTAGAGTTACCTTTAGTGTTTAATTGGATGCTATGGATACTTAACTCGTAAAAAAATAGTTTGAGCCAAAGACTTTGACTGAGTCAATGTATTAGATAAGAACCAATATCACAGTATGTTTTGACGATGATTGTTTTGAAATTAATTTTCAGTAATCATCTAAAATTCAAAAAAATTGTATGTTCTTCGAGGTTCTTTAAAAGTAAACAAATCATTAAATTAGAATAAATGATAATGAAAATGAAAATGGCCTTCATTAAAAAAGAACGAAAAAAAATAGAACCCAGAAGTTCACCCTAATTTTATGAAAAATGATTACTGATTATAGATGATAATATTGATAATGGAATTAGAGTAAAATTTAAAATTTATTTAAAAACCATTAAAAACATTGGTCTAATTAAACCTTATGAACAAAAAACAAACACAACCTATATTGGAACTTGCAAGATCCGTTAGCTATTCAATTTTTAATCTGTAGTCTGACTACTGTTGTTTCCACACTTTTACTGCTAAGTCTGTAGGCAATTGATCATCTCTCTTAAAAAATTTAGATGAAGGTAATTTTTAGGTCCAATTCAGCGATAAAACATATATACACAAAATGTTAGACTGATGAGGGAAAGTGACTTTAATTTTAAATGGAAAAATAATACTCATTTAATTAATTATAATTAAATAATTTTTTTATTAATAATAATAACAATAACAATGATTCTAACCAATTAAGCTTGTTCATCACTGTTCTTTATTATGATCAAGATGTTCATGTCTTTTTGAGCACTCGATTAATCCTCGAGACATGTGCAAGCCTCACTACTCACACAATCTACAGAAAGTAACCCTTTGGAATGAAGTAGAAATCGAACTCAAGACTCTCATTTCATGAGACGAAATTCCTAACCATCACTCTAACATCTTTGGGTTTTTTTCTTCACTATCATAAAGTCACGATATTTCCAAAACTCAAATAATAATAATATAATCTTCAAAGCCAATGAATGATATAGAACCATAAAATGCTAAATGACTAGTCCGGGGTACAATCAGACCCTTTTGGAACTTACAATTGTATCAACCCTTTCTGAAAAACTTAAATTCATTCATATTAGAACCTTAGATTCCATGATCTAACATCAAATATGGTGGGCCGTGAACAGACTCATGTATGAAAAATGTTGAATGTTACTTAGTTGAGGTGAGATAGAATTCATCACTTTTTTTTAATGTAAGGTAAGATGTCATTTAAGGAGGGAGGAACTCCCAAAAGGATTTACAAAAGAGGGAGGCCAAACTGTCTCCCAACTGATAAAGAAATGAACAAAGCATAGAAGACGACCCGAAAGATCAAAAAGATCAAGGCTAGCAATCCTTTTACTGACATTTTGTGTTTAGCAAAACAAATTTTAGTATATTTTTAATTTTATTCCTTTACATAAAAAGTAAAATTTTGATGGATTAATTTTTACTATTCACTTGAATTTCAACGGATCAAATTATGCTATTCATATATTTTGATAAGTCGATTTACAATATTTATAAAATTTTAATATTTTTTTCCTTTCGTACAATGGATAGAGGAAAAACTAAATATGACAGTAAAACTTACTTCTTTATAGGATCGCTCGTCGAATATCAATAGTCAGGATTGGTTGGCGTTTGGCAAGGAGGTGTTGAAGGGTGGTTGGACAGACTTCGTAAAGCGCGACGGAGACAGATGCCATCAGAGTCATGTAGATGTGACTATGTGAGAGAGAGAGAGAGAGGTGGGGCCCACCGCACGGGAGGTCTCCTGACCCGACAAAGAGCATCTGGGCTTCATGGGTATCCGTAAGATCGCACGTGGCTCATGTCTGCGTGCGAAGTCCAAGGCCATCTCTCTCTCATGCCCCGACCCCGAGTAACAAATTTGGGCACAAAATTTTCAATATGAATACGAAAGAAATAATCTAAAAAAAATAGTGACCATTTTTATAAAAAAGGATATTTCATTCATTAGTGTTTACTATATAATTCTATTTTTTATTCTTATCATTTTTTTAATTTTTCTAATATTTTTTAATTAAAATGTAAGTTGACATGTTATTTTTAAATATATATAAACTTTTCTTTTGTAAAACTATATCAGTTAATATTGGATTTAAAGAAATTCAAATTAATTATATTTTAATCATAGATTAGAAATTTTAATTATTTTACTCATTTATAAATTTTGACTAAAATAACTAATATAATTAAAATATTACATCAAAGAATTAATTATTACTGAAATTTATAACTAAATTAAATTCAAATTCTTTAATATTATAGCATTAGATAATTTTAATATGATTTTTTTATGATTGAAGTTGTATAAGTGTATTGTCCGACTAGTCCTTCGCGGCATATGCACATCTCCCTACATACATGTCAGATTCAAACGATGAGACATTATTCTATACATATCCCACATAAAATAACCCTTCATTGGAGTTAACAAAGATTGAACTCAAAAACCTCAATCTTAAAATCTTGTATCTTAATCATTAAGATTATAATTTTAATATGATAAGTTAACTACTATTTTAATAGTGAATTGATTTTAATTTTTTTTACTATAATAATATATTCTTGAATTAATATATATATATATATTTGATACAATTCAACTGACATCATAAATTATATAACATTAAAAAATCCAAATTCGAGCTTAGTCATCCGATCCGGACCCGTGATCCACTGTACCGCCCCGCCGCTCTTTTCCACTGAACCAAGCCCATTGAAGAGCCGTCCCTAATATTGCGCGCCTACGCCACTCTTATCCTCTCCTCCTGTACACAGTATAATGGCCAGATTCCCAGTTGCAACACTGGCATTCAGGTTCAAACTGGTTGATCAATTAATGGGACATCACCCTCCACAAGACTACCTTACATGAAATTCAAATTCTATCTTTGAATGATTAATTCATATTGTGCAATAATAAAAGTCTGATATTATTAATTTGAGAAATTAATATTGAAGCACCATTTTCTCAACGGTTAATTTTAGATTTTGAGTTCTTATTTTTTGAATTTACGTGTGAGAAACTGTAGAAAATCCAAAAAAAAACCCCACGGGTGATCCTCACTACCCTTAGGGCACAGCAGGTGAGGCCATGGGGACTCGAACCTGACACTTCCCACTTATTGAGCAAGAGATTACCAATGAAACTATAAAATTATGAATTCTATCTCAAAAATGTTATCATAAAATAACATCTTCCGTATAGATATCTTTTAAAATGATTCTTTCTTAAGAGTAGATATTCTCACAAAATGTCTAAATATTAATTATTATCATAATTTTTTTTTTGGAATTTACTTGTTTAGGGTCATACAACTGAAAAGTTAATGATCAACTAATTAGGTTTTCATCTTTGACCCTTTACATTTAACCTTTTTACTTGTAAAAAAACATTTTGCTTTTTTTTCCTACAAAATACTTGATAATGTCAAATTACTTGATTGTTTACAAGCATAACATGTGCCAATGGGAGAGTATTTGTGTTAATCATATGCCATATTATAAATAATTCCTAATTTTGTCATTATCCTAGTCTAATGACATGCTGATTCAGATTAGAGGTAACAAATTCCAATAGTGTTGAACTGTTGACTGTTTTAAATATACAACCAACATTATCAAAGCCAAATAACGATTACAATCTCTGCATAATTTATCATATTATCCAATTAGCATCTCACCATTTACCTGATACTAGAGAATAGAGATGCAAACGTTGCTGTTTAAAGATTTGGTAAGCGTATGAGTTTTTTTTTTTTTTTTTTTAATCTTGTGAATTTATGGTCACTTCATCTTCCTTTTAGCTTCTCTTTTGCAAATGTGCATATGTTTTTAAACAATTATATGTGTAACAAATTGTGAATTTTCAAGGGTCAAAGTATTTTCTTCTCATATTCATCTAACACTGTGAATTATATTCGTATCCAATTTCAATCTATTTTAAATTAATTTTACTATTGAATTAAAAATTTATTCAAAATTGACTCTATTTTTACTATTGATTTTTGAACTCTTGAAAGTTATAACTTTCTAAATCCAATAGACCTGATTTTTTCTAGCGTAACCGATTATATAATTTTTATATAGTCAAATAAAGAATTAAAACTTAAAAGTCGATTTAAATAAATAAGATTTATGCAAATAATAATGGAAATGAATCTTCAATTTATATGTCAAAGTTATTCAATGGATAGCAATCATCCCACATGCATTTTGTGTAACCCAACACGAGTTTTACTGTATTGTCCATTTTGCCCTTCGGACCAGCTCGCTAAACCCTTACAATCGGCTCGCCGGATCATTGACCCTTCCACTGCGGTATAAATAGCCTCACTGTCCGAATCACTGACCGGCTCACTTGAAATTTATCTAAGGTTGATTGTTTTTTCATACAGAATAACAAATCAGATCACTGACTGGATCACTGAATTTTTTTTAAATGCTTTCGTACGACAGTGGAAGGGTAAAATGAGCAATACCCTAAATCTCGTGTTCATTACACAAAATAGTTGTGGGAGAATTGCTACCCTATTCAATTCGTAATTGTTTACTATTTTTTTCTATATTTAAAACCGTCTGGTGATAGAAAAAATTGAAATTATTTCATTCGTATCGAATAATAAGAAAATTCAAGTGTTTGCATTCCTTGTATGTCGTGAATTAAAAGGTTTCTTAATTTCTAAGCCTTCTTTTGGATGAAAGGTAAATTTTGCTGAGGTTTTTCTTATGCAGGATTGTCCTTGAACATGAGTTTCACTTATTTTGCTTGGTAATTACTTTAGAAAAATGTATAAGAGGAAAAAAAAAACTAATGGTAATAAACGAGAGGTAAAGTAATTGCTCTTGTAGTGAAATGATTTTTAGATTTGTGCTTGGGAGAGGAAACTTGGGATTTTTTCATCTGTTCTTTTTCTTACGAAACGGGGGTAAATGAGGGTTATCCTTGTTTTCACTCCTCTAGTCCCTCCAAACAGCTTGAGTAACTTCTATTAAATGGGTTGATAGACATGACTCGGCACAAAAAGACTTTACTATTAGTTATATGAAATTAAACAAGCAACTTTAAGCTAACTTGAGTGTCTATTTTGAGTAGGGAGAGTGTACATTTATCATGAATAAATCCTACATAATTGAAGATAATTGAGAGAAATGTATGATATAACTTTAAGAGAAAATTCTTAATCTAATCATCATAATTTCTTGAGATAGAATATAAAAAATCAATAATTTTATAAAAAAATAAATTTTCAGAATCTAAAATTATAATACTATTATAATGAGATCGAGTTCAAATTTTATATCATTAATATTTTTTTTCACTGTCTATCTAATCTATTAAAATATATATGACTGACCCTGAAAAGGAGGACTTGAGAAATCCCCTACGGTTTTCGAAATTAAATTGTAAGCGTTTTTCTAGTTTGACATTTGGTCCCTGTTCTGAACTTTCTTTTAGTCGGTTTTGTCTCTTCTTTAGACCTCCGGTCTTCCCTCCTCTTTATGTATCTGCTCTTGTTAGTCACTAAATTCAATTCAAATCTATTTTCTATTTTTAGTTTTTTACAAAATTTTAATATTTAATTAACATAACATGGCTTGAATTTTTCAAACTCAACAGATCACATCCTAGAATTTCTTTTTAAATTTTTTCATTTTTAATATTTTCTAATTTTTAGACCCCATGAAATAGTGCATTGATTTCAGAAGAATTTTGGTAGAGAAATTTGTTAAAGTTATAATTGGGATTTCTAATTATATGTCACTTTAGAAAAACAAATTATAATCGCTTAACGAATAAACGATCAAGATTTCTTTGATGGTTACATGTAAAATGTAGGTCAATTCTTTCAACCTCACTAAACTTAATCATAAAATCTCCTTTTTAATGTTTTAATCATTCTTTTGTATGAATTTTCACTGTTAGGCAAGTGTTTAAACTTTGAAATAAAAGGATCCATAGATATTTTCATAACAATGGACTCTAAACATGGCCAAACCAGGGATCCGAACATCGGCCAATATCAGCCATTTTTGAAAAAAAAAATTAAGGAGAGAGAAAACTATCGACTGATAATGAGATATCGGTTGAGACCATTTTTTCGACTTCAGGGCCAAACCACCATTATGTCAACTCTAGAGGCAAGGAAGATTTTTTTATACATGGAGGACTTGATGTACGTACTAATGATAACATAGTTTTGGTTGACAAAATTTAAAAAAACATGACCGGTCAATATAAATTTTTAATCTTAATTCAATTATTTAATTAAGCTTCAATATGCCACGCTAGTTGATGAGAGTTACTTTGGGAGGAAAACAATCGGCTGTGTTTGGATGGAGGGTAAATTTTCATACAAGATTTAAATTTTTAGAAGCTTCAGTCAATATTTTTAAAAATTATAACTGAGGACACAACGGACCCACAACATGCTAGAAAAAAGTGAAAGTGATGATCAAGGGCATTAGTATGTGGTTTTATACGGTATTATTATTGTGTATATTTAAGTATAATTACTTAAATAGGATAGTGATGAGTATCTTGAAAAAGTTTTTATTTGAATGTAAGAACACACTGATGGGATAAATCAAGCATATTTATGAATATGACAATATTTAAAAATTAAAAAACAATTTAAATTAATTAAATTTTAGAGAGTTTAAAATACATAACTTGTCCGATTCATTAAAGTCATTTTGATGGGCCATATATTCAAATAAAAACCTTTCTAACATACCTAACACTCTCCTATTTAATAAAATACATATCTAAATATACGAATAACATTATATACAGCAGTCATTTAAATAAAATATAATATAAGATATTTATATACATTAATCTCATCATAAAGGTCAGTAGGTCTAGCAGATTTTCTAAGTTTAAAACATAAGTGCTCTGCCACATAATGTTGGAGGATGGATCTCACCATATAGTTAAAAATTGGATGGGTAGATGCTATGGGGATTACTGAATGGTAAAAATTGTGATATTGAATCTTTTCAGTTCTTCATCTCTAAGATAAAAATAAATATTAAATAATATTTTTTAATAATACTCACATAGGTGTAGTTCAATTGATTGTCTCTTATTTCAGAAAATGAGAGGTTGCGGATTTGAGTTGGTCTAATCTTGGTGCTTTAAGTGCAGTAGACTCATCTGTGAAGATTTATTATAATTGTGTCTGAGTTTCTCACACATTAATTTAAAAAAAAATTATATATCAAATAATCATCAACCAAAGTTAAATTTAAATAAAAAAACATACATTCATTTAAAAGAGCTTCTCTTTTTTTAATGAAGTTGACGTGGACAAAATATAATGAAAGATTCAAAGGGAAGGGAGGTGTCTGTGGTAAAGAAAAACATTGACCAAAGCTCTCTCGTGGTGAAGAGAGGAGATGAGAAAAACAAAAGGAGGAGTCTTATATATTTATATATATAGAGGAGAGAGAGAGGGAGGAGAGAGAGAGTGGGGCCAACCACCGCCCCTGAGCACGTTGTCTTACCAAAATGACACCCATCATCAATCCGCTACCTTGACCTAACCTTAACCCCAAGTACCCCAACCCAACTCTAACCAGAAAATCCTCAGACCCAGACAGACCCACCTCTCTCTCTCTCTTCATTCATTTCTTTCATCACTCCTGTTACACAAGAATTCTCTACCCCCCAACAACAGCAACAGAAGAGGACCCAAATATCTAGATAACATCTATATTCATGGTAGAGAGAGAGAAGATGGAAGATTCAGCTACAAAATTGGTGGGTGATGCCAAAATTGGTGGATAGCAGAGTCGTTGATTTTGAATCTCAAGAGAAAGAGGAAACAGAGAAGGGACTTTGGCCTGTCCTTTGTTTTTCTTCTTCCTTTCCTTTCTCCTTTCCTTTTGTTTCTACTGTTCCTTTCCCAGAAAGAAGATTTCTGCCTATTCGATTTTTGGAAATAAGAAGATGGATCAATTAACGGCATCAGCTCATGGCCGTACTTTGCCACCTCCTTTCCACACCAGAGACCTCCATCACCTCCACCAGCAGCATCAGCAACCCCAGCAGCAGAATTCTGAAGAAGAACAGAGTGGCAGCAGTGGTCTCAACCAACGCAAGAAGCGGCGGGACCGCGATGGAATGAACGGAAGCAATGAGGATGATAGTAAGGAAATTGGGGGGCCTGACAATGGAGAAGGTGAGATGAGCAGAAGACCGCGAGGTCGGCCGGCGGGGTCGAAGAACAAGCCGAAGCCGCCGATCATCATCACTCGAGACAGTGCCAATGCGCTCCGATCCCATGTGATGGAGATTGCAAGCGGGTGCGATATCACCGAGAGCATCGCCAACTTTGCCCGGCGGCGCCAGCGAGGGGTCTGCATTTTGAGCGGGAGCGGAACGGTCACCAACGTCACACTGAGGCAGCCGGCCTCACCTGGTGCAATTGTTACCTTACATGGAAGATTTGAAATTTTATCCCTCTCTGGGTCATTCTTGCCGCCACCGGCACCACCAGCCGCGACTGGGCTGACCATATATCTGGCAGGAGGGCAAGGTCAGGTAGTTGGAGGAAGCGTCGTTGGCGCACTTCTTGCGTCTGGTCCAGTTGTGATAATGGCAGCATCGTTCGGCAATGCGGCCTACGAGAGGCTCCCCCTCGACGAAGAGGAGCCTCTGCAGATGCAAGGAGGCGGCGGATCTCTTGGTTCGCCAGAATTAGTTAGCCAGCATCAGCAACAGCAACAGCAGCAGCAACAACAACAACAGCAACAGCAACAGCTTCTTCCTGACCCCAACACACCGCTCTTTCATAGCCTACCACCAAACCTCCTCAACAGCTTACCTCCAGAGGCCTATTGGGCTACCGGAGGCCGGCCTCCATTCTAACCAGAATCTTAAAAAAATCCTGCCTCTTTCTCATTTCTATCATTACCTATATCAGCAATGAAGAAAAGCTGTCGCAGTGAATAGCAGTAGAGAAGAAGGGGTTTTGGGCAGTTGGAGATTCAGGTTTTCTTAATTCTTCAAATTTTCTTTTTGTTCTTGTTCTTGGTGGACTTTTAATTCAGAGACATGTACAAATTCGTGGGTACTTGGTGAGTTCATTCTTATCTACGAGCTGCCATGAATTATCGAAGTAGTTAGAAGAACAAGAGAATGAAAGTGTACTTTCCTTATTTCTCCAACCCACTTCCCCTCTTCTGCTCTAGCTCTGTTGAGTGTCGACATTGATAAATTTACTTGTTGCTAAATTTCATGCTTCCTTTCATTTGTGTGCATGACTATATTATACTACTTCTGTTTTTTGTTTCCCTACATTTCACTCTTGTTTACTTTATCCAAAACAATTTAAAACCCAAAATAATATATATAATTAGCTTGAAGGAAAAAAAAAGGAATTCCTATATTTTTTCATAACATGGTTTTCAAACTTATAATCAGTACATCCATCTCATTCATATCTGTTCAACAATCTCACATAAAATAATCCCCTTGTGTAACAGATATGAAATTAGAATTGGCAGGAGCCGTTTCAAAGGGGAAGAAGAATCAATGGTCTAACCATGCAAAAGTATGGGCTTTGGTTCCTTTCCCAATTGGGTTTTGTAAATAGAAATGAATGCAGCCTGTCTTACACGTGCACTGCTCTGAATAAGCTCTTTTCCGAGGCAGCCCTTCTGTAAAAGGGAAACAACAGCAAAGACAAGTGACACACTCGAGCGTTAAAGTTCTCTCCCATGCCCTAAAATTAAGGTAGGAATCAAAGGTGGAAGAGATGGCGAGTGAGGTCAGAAAAGGAAATAAAGGAAAGAGAAAAAAGAAGGGTTTGTCTGGGCATGGGCAGCTGTTCCAAGCCTGCACTTCTGTCAAGAAAGCCCAGGTTCTTTGAACTGCACTCCACTTCTTTCCCTCTCTCCTTTGGCTTCTCTTGCTTCCAACGTATCTTCTCCCCCTGTTGCTTGATTCTAAAGCAGCCGTCCAGCTTAAAAGCAACTTCTTGGATATTCTTATCAGTAGGATTAATTAACTAGCCTGCCCCTTCTTTAAGATTTATCTTAAGAGTTCTCCTCTGCCACTCCCTACTATCATTTCTCCTGTTTGAGTTAGTGTGCACTACGGTTTTTGCTTCCATGCATGGCAATTATGCTTCCATGATTCCTTTTCTCCCTTCTTATTGGTTTCACTTTGCCCTCTTCCTCATCTTTTGGGTGATTTTCATAAGTCGGGCTGGTTGGGACCTTCTTGTTTATTTCCCTGCAAGGAAATCACTCAAGAATTCTGCTGAGTTGAGCCAGTATGTTTTGAACCGCGCTTTGGTCAATTTTGCTTATGGGCTTCCTCGCTTGAAGAATTCAGAAATATTTCCGGTAGTATTGTTGTTTTTTCTCTTACTTGTTTGGTGTGTATTAGCACCTCTGGTGCCTTCTACTTCTTAATATATTAATCATTTAAAAAAAAAATTCATATGATTGTGCTTCCAGCCCAAAAGACTAGAGTAATGGATAGAGTTACCCAATCTCATATAAATCTTTAGTTTTTCCCTCTCACAACCGATGAGGGACTCTTGTTCGTACCCCAATAATCTTTCCTCGAACGAGGCTCTCCGGCAGATACAACGTCGCCAATCATCCCATTCGACTAGAGGATCCCTGAATCCACATGTTGTGACTTGGGGGCCTAGCTCTAATACCACTGTTGGGACTGGGCTTCCAACCCAAAAGACTAGCCTGATAGGTGGAGTTACCCAGTATCATATAAGTCTTTAATTTTCTCCCATCAATAACTGATGCGGGACTCTCGTCCGTACCCCAACAAACCTATTTCTTACATGACTACTGCTCCCTTCCCTTTGAACATTTGGGTGCTGATTTTTTCGTTGGCCACGTAAGAGCAATTTTATCAATTTGGTAATGCCTTGAATCTTTACAATCAACTTTGTCTGCATTATCTAGAAGATTTCATGCATATCCAAATACTTGTTTCTGATGAGGCATGCCTTCCCTTCAATATCCAATCTGATTTTCCTGATTTATGGGCCAGTAGTGCTTTAAGAGTATACGAAAGGTCGATGTATGATGTAACTATTTCCATTCTGAACTTCTTTCTTAGTCATTCTTGATGTATTCTATGTTTATTCTCTTGCAAGCTTCGCATCCTTATCAAGTTAGGAGTACTTTATGAGTGGATAGTTACTATGTGGTCAATCACAAATGGGACAACTTCATTTTAACTCATTACATCTCTAGGATTTACAGAAGGGTTCGACACAAAACCATCCAAATTTGTTCATTTCAGATTTTCAACTCAATCCTTGAATTATTGCCCAATAGGGAAATTATCTATATTTCTTTCATTTTGTTTTTCCATTCCTTATTTTCCTTTTTCTCCTCTAATTTAGACCAACTAATTTGATTCTCAACTTATGACAAAGTTGCTCTTCTTTTTATTTTATTTTAAAAATTCTTCTTTGTCATCATCATGAAAGTAATCTATAGATAAGCTCACAATTGGTACAAGCAATTTGAGTCTTTTGAATTGAAATTTTGATCTCGTAGATTGTCATAGTCATGATTATAAAAAATGTAGAAAATTAGTGAGTTTTCATCCTGATTTTCACACTTCGGGTCCCATTATGGAAGATCCTGTCTTTAGGCAATTACTTGTTCACCATGGATCTATTTTCAGACAATGCAGCAACAGTCTCTAGTCTTGAATATTTATGTATCCTAAACCTCATCTGTGGTTCCCTATTTTTAATTCTACATCTTATTCTTCTTCCCTATTTATGTGTGTTGAATCCACTCAGAAACATCAAGGATCAAAAAGAAAGTGTTAGGCTATGTGGAACCTGATCATCAGAGATATACTGTCGTTTCAATCGCGGGTCTCTGGGGTTTTGGTTCTTCCAACTGTTTATATGATGGGGTTTTGGTTCTTCCTCCATCAAATGCAATACAGGCGCTGATAACTTCTTTGACACCTTGCTTTAGAACTATGTTCCTCTTTGGCCTACATCACATGCCAACTACTGAATACGGTCTCCCTAATACTTTCAACAATCAATTATGTACCCCACCTCCAAATTATAATTATTTTTCCTGTAACACCCACTTTGAAACTTCATTCTCCTTCCAACAAATAATCTTAGTACCACTATTTCTCCCTTCCCCTTTGACTTTAGCTTATCAAAAATAAGGAACACATTTAGCAAAGATGGTTTCTTTAGGCACTCTCCAATTTTCTACCAATGATGTTTTTCTTTACTGTTTTATTGTCTATCTCTTTAGAAAAGGTATTCTATTGGCAATCGATTCATGTTATCTGAAACTCACTTTAAAATCATGTCTTGCACCCAGTGTAAAAATTCGGCGATTCTATTGTTTTGTATCAAAACCTTTATTTTTATTCTCGAGTAAGGAAATTGGTAGGAACTCTAATAAAAAAAGTAAAAGATGGAACAAAAATGAGGAGATGAATGAAAATGAAGGATAGAGATTTTGCTTTGAGGAAAAATAGATCTCCCTTTTAAGTTTCAATTCGAGAAGACACTGGCTTCCCAGCCAAAGGCTGTTTTTCGAGGAAGCTCCTCTTCTCTTCTCATTATTTACTTAGTCTAAAATAGGCTTAGAGTTACACTCAAATAAAAATAATGATAATTAAGAAATATAAAACCTCTCTTTTCCTTGTTACATGTTCCAATCTCTTATACGGGAAATGAATTTTTTAGAAGAGAACGAAAAGATCTCTCATTGATAAAGAGCCCTTATTTTATAAAAAAGAAAGAAAAGTCAGTAAAAAAAAAATGTCAAACAACTCATTTTAACATTCTGAATTGAAGAATTTGTATCTCGTAGAGAAGTAGGTGGCTGGAAAGGTTATACCAGTGAGCTTTTCTTTCGATTTAGTTATTATTATTTAAGTGATGAAAATATATAAAACTATTTTTTATTATTAAAAACAGCAATTATCACTTTCTTACCATTTTTTGACTGTGCCAATGTAACTCTTTTACCCCTTTTACCTCCATTAGAGCTAACCCACATTGAAGCTGTAGCTCTCGTGCTATGCAGTGACAGGTTCACCCATCACGTTTCACTGTTCAGTTCTCATTACATTTGCATCAACATGTGACCCATTATGATTTAATTTCATCTAGTCGCTTTCAAGGTTTAGGCTCTTAGCAAAGGCAAATTACGAGGAAGACTAGGCCAAGACATTGTGAAATTTTTTTTTTTTTTTAATTGAGTTTGCATGTGAGTGGCTGTGAATGGCTCTCTTCATAACCTGGGAGGGTTGCTAAACATCAAGGTCCCGCTTAGAGTGGGAATGGCAGATTATGTCCAATTAATTTGACCCACAATTTGAAACATCCCACGAGTTATTAAATATATGTCGAGTATTGATGATTAAAGTGTTCAGATTTTTTAGAGTACTTGACTAATCTTTGGCACATGTGCAAGCCTCCCTATTCACATACACTATGTAACTTTAGAGAAGTGGCCCTTTGAAATTTAATCCGTTGAGGGCGAGTCAGTTCAAATCGATATGTTTGTATAAGATTTCAAATTAAATTCGACCGAAGTACTTTGATTTAAACCTTCATTTTGAAGTCATGTGAGTCACAAATCTGAATGATTCAAGAATGCTGATGACGAAAATGGCCATGCTCAAACTTCTTTGGACCACTCCTCATAAGGTTACTCCTCATCAACTTACCGGCGTGTATGGATTGAGAGGTTTGTACATGTTCATGAGATTAGTCTCACTTCCAATATATAGTGGAGTGGGAATATCCATGTTACCAAAAAAATGACGAGGCAAAATTCAAGTGTGGGTCATAACGTAGGATCAAGCTGATTTGACACATTACCGAACATTTATCTTGAAGACTTGAATTCAACTAACTTATTAAAAGTGTCAATAATACTCAATTTGAAGATCTTATTTTAATTGTCAGTTTTGGATAAATTAATTGTATTGACTATTGCACATTTGCAATGAGATCTCGAGGCTGATTTATTTCAATACCGTAAGAACTTAGGACTTGGAAAATGAGTTAGATTTGGGCCAGGCTTTTGGTCCCTTAGATGGCATCCAGTGCCCAGGGGTAGAAAAATCAGCTCAACTGAGATTTCGGATGAGATTTTCTCTCTCTTCAATTTTGTTTTAAATCTTGGTGGCCTTTTTTTAGAAAAAAAACTTTTTAAAAAAAATCAAAAAAGGCTGTTTTTTTTAATGCAAAATATAAATATCGGTTGATATTTCAAAGATCGACCAATATCTAGGCCAATATTCCTCCGATATGAGTAAATATCGGCCCGGACCCACAACCTATATTTTAAAAAAAAAAAAGAATTCGACCGAGATCTCGGCCGATTTCTTTGTCCTTTGGCTGATACCTATCATATCGGCCGAGATATCTCGGTCTTCATAAAACCGAGATATTGTATCGGTCGAGATTTAAACCCGTGCTAGTGTCTTAATCATTAGGCCAAATTTTGTACTGACTGCACTCCACAATTTCACCCAACTTCCAATTCATTTTGCTTGCTGCTCAATACCAAAACTTCACATGCAAAAGAATACTTATGGAAAAAGAAAAAGAAGATGACTTAAGAACCGCTTGGTTTTTATAAAAGTAGATATTCCTTGTAATTTTTTAATGCTGAAAAAGATGAAAAAAGAAGTACTTGAGTGTCTCTGAATCACCCACCTAAATGGATTTTTTTCTCCTTCCACGAGCGAGAAATAATCTTCATTACAGCTTCATTTTATAGTTAAAAGTACAATGAAACTTAAAGTAGGAGATGTATTTAAGATTGGTTTAGTTAAATCAATCTATTGAATAAATGAGTTAGGTATAATCGATTTTCTGACTTATTTAATAAAAGAATTTGATTGATTCAACTAAACTTGATCAGATTGGATCAAACCACTCAATGGATGGATTAGGTTAAGTAAGCCCCTTTAAGTTTAGAATCCTATGTCAACCCATCTAATAAATGTGTGTTACAGTATTTAAGATTGATTTATTTAAGTTCGTGGACATACACTTTTTAAATTTTTTTAAGAAAACACTTTTTCGTAGGTCTTGTTCTTAAGAAAAGTTAATCTTGGAAACTCAAGTTACTAAAAAAAAATGTATAAACAAGCATAAAAATATCATTTTCTTAAAAAATATTTTTTATGTGGAAGTTATGCAAACAAATGTTGGATTTGTATGACATAGCCTCATAGGTAAAGTGGGTTGCCACTACGATTCAATGTAACAAATATGATAAGTAAATTGGTTATTTATGATATGATAAGAATGGGATGTATTTAATATGAGTGCAGGTGAGTCAATCTATTATATAAGTGAATTAAATATGAGTTAATTGTGTCACTCATTTAATAAATGAGTTTATTGAGTCAACTACAAACTACACTTGGTTGGCTTTATCAATCCACTTAATGGATGCGTTTGGCCGTGTAAGCCCCTTCAAGTTTAGAGGAGTAATGCCAAGTGCCAACCCATCTAATAATTGTGTTGAGTTAGGTATAGATAAAATCATGGTATTTAAGATTGGTTTGCTTTAGTTCACGAAGGTATGGATAAAATCATGGTCTCGTTGGAAAAAAATTAAAGTTTTTTTTCAAGAAAAATTGACTTTGAAAATTCAAATTCTTAAAAAAAAAAAAAATGTACAAACAAATATAAAAAAAATTCAAATGTAGGCTTTGTATGTCATATGTAGAGTGGGTTTGCCACTTTGACCCAATTTAACAAATATTCTTTCACGTTAATACTATAAAAATATCATTTAGTTATTTGTAAGGAGTTGTACTTTTATCACATTAGTAACATGATACACCTCAGTGTTGTTGGGTCATTTTTTTATCTTGCCTATATATAAATTCATAAATCATCTTACATCATAGTTTATAATATCGATCGATAAGTATTATAACATTTAGAAAGGGTGCAATGTGTCGATATTGGTCAATTTATCAACTGATATATATTGGAGGATGCTTTTTTTTTAAAAAAAAAAAAAATCGGTTTCATCTGATTTTTGAGTTATTTTCAACAATATTTTCAATTTAAAAAAAATCAAATTATTCAATTTTGAGTTATTTTCTTCAATTTTGACCATTTTGAGTTATTTTCATTAATTTTTTCAAGTTTCAACTCTAAAATGATCTCAAATTTTGAGGTTTTTGTGAAATAATTTAATGAAATAATATTAAGTGCTTGTGGAATACAATAGAGATTTGTTAATGTCATTGACATAGTTTGTAGGGTGTCTATATGATTTTTCAAGACTTTTATGATAATTTGATAAAAGTAAGACATTTTAAGATACTCCTCATTTTTTAGTTTCTTGTCGAAAAAGTGAATGAAATAATATAAAAATATTTATACAATTAAATGAAGACCCTTAATGTTATTGGTAGAGTTTTTAGGGTCTTTGCGCAATTTTTTTAATATTCTAATATTTTTATGAAAATCAGCAACTTTTTTTTTTTTTAATTTACGTGTGGGAAACCACGAGATACCCAGCGTAAAACCCCCACGGATGATCCCACTGCCCCTAGGGCACACCAAAATTAGGCCATGGGAGCTCGAACCTTGGTGTTCCCTAGGGTAGTGGGCTCATCTGTGGGGCTTTTAGGTTGGGTATCCCACGGTTTCCCACACGTAAATTTAAAAAAAAAAAAAAAATGACATCTCACTAAGGGATACTTGAGAGCATGAAGTGTGTATTAGGTGTTTTCTTATGTTGACTTATCGTTTATAAAAAAATTAGACATTTTCTAAAATTTTAGAATATTTTTTAAAAATTTAAGTCTGTATCGAAATTTTAACTTTTGAAAGTCCTTAAACTCTATAAAAGTGACCGATTTTTTTTTAAAAAAAAAATAATACTCACCTGGTTTTTCTATTTTTATCAAAAAAAAATGAAATCAATTTTTAAATGTCCAAAATCAGAAAGCTAAAATCATCAAGTGAGATTTAAAAAGGTACGAAGAGGTGAACTGAAGACGGTTGAATGGATAGACGGTTGTGATTAATTCCATCACTTGCTGAGGGTGGATCTCATCAAGATCAAAGAACAACCCATGAAGGAAGAAATCTGCTTACCTTAAAAGAAAGTCCCACATCGGAATAAATAGAAATTATTGTCCAAAAGAAGCATTATATAAAGACCCAAATGGCATTGGTGATAAGCACGCAGCTGTGTGGTGAGCACATGGCGAACTATTCTTTCGCCTTTTACTAAAGAATACCGTGTGCTCGCCACTTAAAGCAGCATACGCTAATTTTTGGAGGGTTTCTTCCTTTACTGGGTTCGAGCCCCTACCAATTTTAACTTAAAACTTGTTAATTTCAGTATAAAATTATTTTATTAATTGGGATAGGCATGGCAGAAATTTTGGTGTTATGATACTGAAATATAATGTTAAAATTATATTGGATTTTAGTATGTCAAAATTAAAATGATATTTTGTATTATTATGAATAGTTTAATAAATAGTATATTTAAGTTTTAGAAAAAAAAAATACTTATATTTGGATATTCAATTTAATATTAGAAATATTTATTTTCTTTAAAAGTTAATTCGGATGTAATAGTTGCCTACTAATTCATTCTAAATTAATTCTTTTTAACAGTATATTTAATTTATTATTAGAGATATATTTTTCATTAAAAATTAATTTTGTTGTAATAGCTCATATCTAATTTGGACTGTTTGCTTAGGTTTTTACTTTCAAATAATTAGTTTATCAGTTTGTGTTAATAAAAAAACTGTAGGATTTTCAAATATTGGAATTTTTTCGTATCACATAGTAATTGCATTTTAAAAGTAAAAGAAATTTAGAATAAAAAAAAATGCCATTAGACAGACCGCATTGAAAGACCTGAATAAACATAAAAACTACTGAAGAACGCATTGAAACTTGAAAAACTGACTTGTATTTGGACATTTGGAACTATGGAATATGGACATGGACTTTAGCTGATTTAGACCGATTAAATCAAAGTCATCAAGTTAAAGAAACCTTCTAAACTTTTTATTGATATATTTTCCGGTCTCGTGTTTAACTAGAAATATATCCAAACGTCTCAACTAACTAATCCTTGGGAGTTGGGACATTTGTAAATGTCCAAATCTGATATAAAACAATGAAGAGTGGCTCTTATTGTGTTAAAGGAGACTTGATCCGAAGACTTCCTGTAAACAATATCAAGTTTTAACCATCAAGCCTTATTTCTTTTATTAAGCTCTTGAAAAGGTATTTAAGTACCATGTTGTGAATTTTTATGTTGAATTTATCAATTTGGGTGGGCCCCAAATTGAATGATCATGGTATGAGTAATCTAAAAGCATTTGATTTATTATTACCCACAATTTTGTACTAAAGAATAATTTTCCACACTAGGTCGCACCAAACAATAGAAATGAATTACGTCAAAGATCATTGCAAAAAACAATGGACATTCATAAATCCATGGAAATTGGGTACAAACAAAGATGCCCTTGCCTTCATGGATAATCCTCATATGTAGAGTAAAAATACTTCATTAACTACAATTATCAACTACAGCATCGCAATTCAGTGCATGGGCCTTCTCAATCAACAAATGGTACAGGAATGGCAAACATGCCATAGTTCAAAAACTTGTGCATAGGCCAGACTTACATGGGCCAGACCCAATATCTTGACATCCTTGATCCTAGTATGTCAATTTCGAAAAATTGAGTGCATTTTTTATCTACCCAAGTACCTGAGGAACTTGGTTAAAAGTTAAATTACAGACCAGTGGCCAATGATCATAAAGCAGCAGCTGAGGAATTGTGCAATCCAAGACTGGAAGAAGTGGAGATCTCTTGAAAATCCCCAGAAGCTCCTGCAACAAACTGCTAGGATTTCGGTGTTACTAGAAAATCGACCATGTACATAAAATTTCTTGTAAATTTTTTTCACTCTTCAATCAGCTTAAAATTGCCAGATGATGTTTGTTAGGATCCTTTCAAACTGGGTTGCCTTTGGATAAGTCCATCCAGAAAGTGAAGCATTATATCAACAGTCTGGATCACCAAGCTACAAACCCACAGAAGAAAAACTTAAAAAGATCCAGAATAGGAGGAAGTCAAATATTCACGAAACATGCAGCATTTTGTATTTTCCTTTGCTCTCAGCATATCCTCTCAATACATGTTCTACCTCGTCCACAACCCCTAATCTACGAAACCACTTGGCAAGAACATCTGATGCTTCTTTTCCCAACACCAAACCATCTTTCTCCAAATCCATCAAAAGGTCCAATGCTTTGGTAAGGTTATCCTCCTTCTCATAAGCAGCCAACATCAAACCCACACATTTGTCACTAGGCTCAAGCCGGACTCTCCGAAGATTCTCCAAAACACTTCGGACTCTGTCACTCTGGCCCGTCACATAATATGCATTCATCAGGAGTGCACAAAGCCTGGCATCAGGTACATTACCTGCAAATTGGATTGCCCCAAAAACTCTCTCAGCACCATCTGTATTCCCAGCAGTAGAATAAGCTCTCAACAATGCCTTATAGACCTCTCTTCCAGCATATATCTCCTGGGCCTCCATTTCTCTCAGTAAGCTCTCTCCAAGCTCCGTCATGCCTGCTCTTATATATGCCATTATCATTGACTCATAAGCTTTCTTGTCCAATGGCAGGCCAAGCAACTTGATCTCTTCAAATACCTCTTCAGCCAGAGTGAGTTGGCCTGCTTTGCTGTACATGTGGATCATAACAGTTAGGGAGACATTGTCCAATGCAAAACCCCTCTTCTTCATTGCTGCAAGTGCTTTCTCAGCATCTTCTAAGCGATTTTGCTTTCCATAGGCATCGATTAGTTTAGTATAGTCCCGTATATTTGCTTCAAATGATTCTTCGAGAAGTGCCCATTCTGTTACCTATAAATGGTGCATTGAACAAAGAACAATTAGTCCTGAAACCAAAGACGGGGAGGAGAGGATAGGTAAATACATTTTCTTCTTTTTTGAAAGGGAGTTGAATACAAATTCATGCATCAAGCACGTGTAGGATTCTGAAGGCAGATTTTAAGGCCATGACAACATTAGCTTGAATGCAGTCTCTCTGGACATCTGGACTGTCTTAAAGGCCTGTTAGCTGATCCTAGGCTCATTATGTGGCCCAAGAGCTAAGTGGGATGGCTTGGCCACGAAAATGCATGTTCAAAGATATTGTCAACAATCAGCTGAGAGCAGAAAACAAAACTAAAAGTCTAAAATTTGCTAAGCATCAGGACTCGAAAATCTGAAATAAGAATGAATGGCCCACATTCAGTAAATGAATGCTTAATTATGAATGTTAAATTGAGAAGACTAGAACGCTTTAACGAAGTTGGAAATTATGGACTTGTTTTATATACAAAAATAAGATTCAGCATCGAAGTAGATGGAAAAAATAAATAAATTATCATAACAATAGATTGATTGCTGTTAGATGTTAATTCATTTGTATATGCAATAGCATACACAATAATTGGGCATACACGATAAAATTGGTTTTATAAAGAAAATAAAATAGCATACACAATAAATAAATGTAGCCAAAACATTGTCCTTGTACAAGCTTCCAAATTGGACCACCATGGCAAAATGGAGAATGTAAGTCTAACCCAAAGGACCTGAACCATTGAACTATCACTAGACAAAAATATTTGGAACCTAAAAAATTGAATTTTTTCACTTCTATGAAAAATGATATCCATGCATATGGTCTGAATCTAGCCTTGATTGCAGGTGGAAAATAAGCAAGAGCTACAACTTTTCTTATTCCCACAGGCAAGGCCCTACGACAAACCTCCCTTGTACTTCCCTCTTTCTCAAAGATCTCTTATCTTTTCCTTGTTTTGTAATTTTTATTTGCATGGTCATATTAGGGAAGTCTATTTTGTGCAAAATAAGCCAAGTCCATTATCCCTGAGAAAATGAAGCAGATACCACAGCGTATGAATAAGAAAGTTAATACCCTGCCCACTAGTAATTACAGCAGGTTTGGACCTTCATATCATACATACATAACAGTACAGAATTTTACAAGAAAGGAAATTTTTGTATGAAAAATGTTAGAGAACTCTAATTTTGCATCAGTGTGGTGGTATGTACTACTCACTTGGATGGCTAAATTGCAGAGTTACCCTCTGTTTTGCAACACTGCAACCTACCTAGTTTTGTGGTATTACAACTCGGGTTAGATTGTGGTATGAGTGTATGACAGTATCACATGCCAATTTGTGTGCTGCAACTTAGTTCTTAAAAGAAATATTCAAATTAATTCTTTTTTAAAACATCCATCCCAACTTAAACCATACCCTCGTGAGCCCACCAATGTGGGCCCATCAATGGTTAAGAGGACGAATTTTTGGAAAGGTACAAGGTCACACATGTGGCTTACAAGCTAAAAATCATCTTGATTAGATCAATCAAATCATGTCTTTTAAGCCCATAAAATCTTGCTCACTTCAAATTATTTTTTATTCCGTAAACATTTACTTCATTTAACCATTAAAAAAAATTCATTTTTTTTTTACCTTTCAAAAAAAATTCATGTCCTTTAATATCATGGCATTATTGATTCAATCAAGATAATTTTTTGTAAGAATCATGTTCAAGCTTATATCCTCTCAATGAGGAAAAATTAAGCATTACCTCTCACCACACTTACCAGCACATAATTAGAGCCTTACCCTTATATCAGAACTTTTTTGTGAAGATAGACCAAAAATGCTTGTAATTACATTACTTTTTACTATTTGGGGTAAAATCAAACACTCTCTCAGGTTCTAGCACACAATTAGAACCTTGTGCTGGCAGGAAAAAAACTCCATATGAAATGTTCCAGTACTGCAATTATCTCTTAAAAAGATAAAAATTATTTTTTTGATAAAATCTAAGAATAGTTTAGATAAGCCCACAATTTCATATTTTTTAAGTATTCGGAAGAAGTAAAAGAAGAGGATGGAAAACAAGTTACTGATAATGAACTTGCAATGATGGCCCCTTGAAAGTTGAAACCCTAATAGAAGAGAGAGAACAAGGAGGGCCTTGAGAGAAAACATGAAGGGTTTTTGTCCTGATCCTTTTGCTTGAATCATGTGTGAAATGAAACAAATAGGGTTTCTCATGTAATAGCTTGCAAAAAAATTGAAAAATAAGATTAGTTAGTTCCAAGATCATATGCCAAATGGGTACTTTTGTGCTAATTACAAACCTCTGACCTATAGTAGTATTTGAGAGGTAATGTCTCCTTTTACCACTGAATGGTCAAAGATTTTATGAAATTGTGGACCAACTTGGACTGCCCTCCACACAAATATCACCAAAAAGCCTATCCTTTTTCTGTATGACTATCAACATCAGAATGCACGAAGGACTCGAGCATCCTTTTGGAGCAAAATCAATTACACTAGATATCCATTAACTAATTCTTGAGGCCCAATTCAAAAGTTATGTCAGTGTCATGAAGTTTACTGATCTAGATTGACCCTAGGGTTTTCTTTTGGTGAAAGGTTATAATGAGAGCTCTAAAATTACAAATCCACTAAGGTCCTTAAAAGGGACTGGCCATCAATGGGATGTACCCCATGACCCAAGGGAGTTGGAGTGAGGCCAAGTACCCATATCAGGAAGCGGGAGTCCTGCTATTGATTCCCACTCCACTCCAAAGGGTCACTCCCCATAGATTTACCCGGTGTGTGTGGGTAGGAGGCCTTACACATGCCCCAAGGATTAGTCGGGTGCTCTAAGAGGCATGACACCTTGGTCAAAAAAAAAAAAGGGTTGCATCCCACTGTGACTGGTGGGATGTATGGAATACCATGTACCTAGTTAGTCATTTGGGAGACAATAGAAGTTAGATACGAATACATTTAGATATAAATCAATCAAACTAGTTGATGAAACAATAACTAGGCATATCTATAACAAGGTCAACCACAAACAAGATTTTGGGGCCTAAAATGGATTCCTCCCACACCCCCCCCCCCCCCCCCCCCCCCCCCCATTAATTCCTACACTACCTTTGATCTAGTTGAAATTCCACCTTCTCCATCCAACTTACCACCATTGTCTCAAGGAAAGAAGACCTATGAGAGGCCTAAATTGAAGGTTGGTTGGGGGGAATGAATTTAGATAGTTGGCTTGAATAATACCTAGGTCAGGCCTCAATAACTAGTTGATTTGATAGATCTTAGAACTATAAATCTTCCAAAAAATCTTTTGCTCCTCTTTCTCTTGCTGCTTCTGCTTTAGAAGTAGGATTATTTGGGTTCTGAGCTTCAAAATTTCTAATAGACTCATGTATAAGATGAAGATTGAAAATGTCAAAGCCAACCGACATTCCAAAACCATTGGTCACCTAAACTAGCAACAATGTTATTTGAAGAATATACAGGCCTAAGCAACTAGTTGATTGTGATGGATTTTATAACTAGAAAATCTTCCAGAGAAGCTTTGCTCCTCTTTCTCTTGCTTCCTCATTTGCTTTAGCAGTAGGAAAGAAGGAGACCTGGATTGGGATCTTGACCTCATTTGCTTCCTCACTTAAAGCTTTTGATGCCTTCTTGAAAGACGGTACTTGGAACTTTGCAAGAGACCTGCATTGGGCTCCATTCATGAGAAGTACTGGCAATTTGGCCCAAAAAGTTGAAAACCCAAAAAAAAAAAAAATCTAGCCTGTGAAAAATAGGATTTGAGCATTAACATATAGCATAATTGTTCATCGAGGTTGGGCTTGGGGCTAAAAGAGAAGCTTGTTTTAAAATCAGGTTAGGCTCAGGCATATCAATGCTCAGTCCTAAAGCCTAAGCCTAATACCTAATAAGAAACTTTCATGTATGTTTTTGTATATTATATTCTATTATATAATCAATAGTGGGGATTGAAAGTATACTTTGTGAGCTACAAGTGGACTAAATTTTAGCCCAAAATTCATTTTGCAACCATTTAATCTTAGCAGTCAAAGTCACCACATGTCCTTAAAATTTTCTTTTCAGGAAAGTTTGAGATTTTGACCACTAAGTTCAAGTGACTATAAATCAAATTTTGAACTGAAATTAGATCCATTTGCAGTTCATAAAGTCTACTTTCATATCCTTAAAATTGAATTTTTTATTGAATTAACAAAAAATTTAAAAAAAAGAAAGGGAGCAGGTACTATAATACATGTTCCTCACACTTACCAAATATATTAAGCCCATTTGGCTCCTCATGCTCGGGCTTGAGTGCATATATTAAGCCCATGTTGGGTTTGGGCTAGCTAACGAACTTCTATGTTCCTCATCAGGCATGGACTTGGTGCAACATAGGCCTGGCCCATGCCCAGCACATTGCCACCCCTAATGAGAAGGGAGGTGTGACTCAACTAGATAGTCTAGGGTTAAAAAGGAGTGTGCTTGTTCCATGGTGCAATACATTGGGCTCACAAAGATCCATACTGGGAGACTTAGGGGCCAAGGAACCTAAATTGGAGCTTTAGGCGCCACCAACCCAAAGAATTAGGACTTATTGGTTCAAGAATTAAATGCTAAGAATGGTCTTCTAAAATATCTTTGGGTGAAATGACTTGTCCTTTGTATTAATAAATAGGGTTCCCATCACCAACCAGAGCATTCTTCTATTTCAAGAAAGAGTAAAAGGAGTCTGAAGAACTTGGGGGAGCCCGTTGCAGTTCTTCCAAGTCATTCACCAATACTGTACACAGTCACACAGCATGCATTAGGGAAAGAGTTTCTAAGCAACATAATTCAAAAGTTATAATAGACTCATGCAGCACATTGCAAGATTCAAAGCAAACCAACATTCCAAAATCCATTATGTTGCCTGAAACCAGAGAGAATTTCTAACTTCGGTGGAGAGGATCCTAAGACACATGGAACAGCCACTCCTCCTTCCTCTTCCAACACAATCTTCAGGTCAATCCACGAGCAACCAATCTCACCTTTAATGGTTTTCAGAAACTTAAATCCTCTATCCATATCACCTTGAAACAAGCCAGCAACAAGTGTTGAGTGAGAGGTGAATAAATTAGAGTTTTGACCACTGCACCAAGAAATTGCACTACTTCAGCTAGCAATTCCGAATTCTGACATTTAAGCTTTTAGAAAGAAACAAGAGCTCCAAACATGCATGACATCTAAGATTTGCATCCAAAAGCTAGGTTCATAAAAGGAGAGTCCCATCAACTGGGATACTCCTTAAAAAGTCTCACCGCTTTATTTGTGACCTAAAAGCTCAAGAGTTTTTGGAAACAATCTATTCTATTGATGATACTTCACCCAAGCATTTCTGACCGTAGGTGAAGCCAGTCTTCAATGGGGAACCAGGCTAACAAGGAGTACAAATCTCAAAACTGATTTTATGAACTAAAGATTTAGCCTTTTTAAATTAACAATCCTTCCTAAGGGTTACTCAAGTGCCAAGTAAAGTGGGAAGCAAGAGAGGAAAAGGACTGAAGCATTGCAAAGATTTCCCTCAGCAAATTTTGGTCTTCTATATGTGAGCTTGAGACCTTTGAAACTTCTGCCATTATCATTGATGGTAGCATTTAAAGGATCTAATTTTGACTCAAATGTGACGAAAGTAAAGCCTTAGTGCTTACCTGAAACCTTGTCCACAAGTATGAAGCTATCAATGATTCTCTTGGATTTGTTAAACAGAGAGTAAATATTGAGTTTGGTAAAGTAACCAAGGAAATCTGAGATGAATATTGAGAAGAAGTCTTCCTCTACGTGAAATCATTCCTCACCTCTCTTTCAGCCATTTTATACTCCTTCTCTAATTGGCATGGGCAAGTTGTCTTATAGCTTAAACAAGAGGCAACTAATGTGTTGAAAGTTGAAACTACCAAGATTAATAAGAGCTCTATTCTTCATGTCCAGACATATCCCTTGGAAACCAACAAATTTTGGTCATTCCTTATCACACCACCCGCTTATCACACCACCTTCTAAGAGCTCTGAGATCGCAAGAATGCCAAATGGGCTGATCCCATTTTGCTGTACTGCTTTCTCTGTTCTATTGTTGTTTGTGGGGTTCAGGTTTGTGTTATCTGTACGTGTGCCTTTTTTTTGGCTATTGGTTTTGGCAGGTCATGTCTTATATACTGCTCATGTCTGGTTTTCTCTCTTCTAGTTGACCCTCTATAACTTTTTGGCTTTGGCCTTTTGCGATGAGATACCTTACTAATCATTCAACATAAGCATTCAATGTAACTCCGATCGGTGTGATGGCCAGCCATAGGATTGAAGTGAGCTCACTTATACTGAGTCCCGCTGATGAAATGTCTTACCATGAGGAGAAGACAACACCGATCCAACAGTGAATGTCAGTCCAGTTACAATTCATTTAGGGAAAGGCATTTTATATCTGATAATCCACTTCGATGTGAAGTGGGGCTCCACAAACTCAATTTGGTCTACTTTGTCACAAGTCCAATTTATTTCGAGAGACATCAATATCATAAGTCCATAATTTTCCACTCCCAAATAAAATCAATTTTCCTTCTATGACTACTAGTCACTCATCACCGACGAGAAACTGGTGTCACCAATTCAGAACTCTCAGAGCCCATTTTCAAAAACAGGTTGTATATATTTCTCTGTCACAATATAATGTAGAGATATTTCGTAGATTATCCAAACAATCACGGTAAAAAACAAACCAAATAAAAAAAACAATACACACAAAATACAAAATTCAAGAGCAATTGAAAACATAACAGAGACATTCCACTCAGAAACACTGAATTGGATCAGACCCAGAAGGATAATGCATATGAATCAAACAACCGAAGTAAATTACAAATATGGAGAAAAGACCCACCTCAAGAAGCAGGGGAATTTCCTGTCTTCTCATCTCTCTAAGAACAGCAAGCCAATCGGCGCGCCGGGGCTTCATAATCTTGACCCAGGTAGATAGAAGAAGAGACAGATCGCGGTCGTGTTGTGCGGTAAAGCAAATGAGGCATCTCAGGAGGGCTTTGCAGCGTTTGGGCATCTTTGGAGGGAGTTGAGAGATAGCATACTTCTGGGGTTCTATTATGTCCGGGCCTATCTCATTCCACCTTAGTTTCTGCCCTTCGTCTTCTTCTTCTTTTTGTGTATCAGAAGAAGAAAAGAATGGAGGCGTTTGTTGGAGAGAGAAGCCAAGCGGGGGAAGGAAAGTCGAACGTTGAGAGAGAGAGAGAGAGAAAAGAGGAAGAACATGGACGCTTTTACATGGAATGTTTTGATGGTAACGGGCTCCGGTGCCGGAGGGTGTGAAGAGCCAACCTGAGAGGGAAAAAGATAGCATGAGTGAGAGAGCGAGATGGCAGGAGAGCGAGTCGCGAGCAGGAAACTCCGGCGAATCGACGAGGCCCGATATAAAAATAGTTTTGACAAGTCTTGCTTCAAAAGTCTTTTTAATCGTATCAATACATAAATCCAATCCGAACCTAAAACAGATCCCAATTGAATTAACATATTTAACAAAGACCCAAAATAAATTCAAACTCAAAATGAATTTAACTTAAATAAGACCAAACCTGAACTCAATCCAATCTGACCCATTGCCTAGTCTCGATGTTGCCCATGAACAACAGTATACCCTACTAGCACATGGTTCAGACAAGTCAGCCCAAAATATGAGTATGACTGCATTTAATATATGTTTTCATGATGACATTTATTGTAAAGTTAAACTTAATTATTTAAAAGTCCTGATTATTAAGATATTGAAAGATCCAAGCTACTTTTGAACGTTTTTCCAATTTAATTATGAGATCAACTCAAAGTAAATTTAAATTGAGTAGAGATCCAACTCATATAAAATATATAGTGTAGAGTAAAAGAGATAAACTAGAATTGAATTAAATTAAGCTGATAACTAACTCACGTAAGATAGATAAGTGTAAAGTAAAAGAGTGTAACTTTAGAATTATGATAAGATCAGTGAGAATTCAAGTGGGCGTTATTTCTTCATTAAAATACTATCTAAATTTCACCATCTTGTACAAAAGCTATTCATTTTTTGTTTTAATTATGAAGTCTTAAAGCATATCCATGCTTAACATAAGTTGAAGATTTCACTATCACAGTGAAGATAGAGATTTCATGATTTTTTTCTTTTTTCGTAAATACTCTTAAAAAACAATCTATGCTTTCAGCTTTTATGCAAGTTTAAGCAGTTGGATTTATACATTCTGTGCTTTATATGTTGATAATGTTGATTTTAATGACATATTAAACCACATGACAATTACTTTATGTATGCTGGTTTCTTTCTTAAGAAAATATGATTAGCTTGCTAGTTTTCTCTTTGTGTGCAATTGATTAAAGAACTTCACAGGAGTGACTTGGCATGACATTTTGGTAATGGGGTGGCAAAAATCAATCCCCTTAGTTGATTGTGTGAAAACTTTGGGAAGGGAGTTGACAAATGAAACCCATATTGGGTTTTGAAGGTTGTAATTATATGGATAATTCCACTTTTTCTTTATTAATTTATAATTATATGATAGGATGCAATATTTAAAGAATTATGCAATGTTTTTAATACGTCAAAGATTCATTTGATTTATTATATTTACTTTTATTTTTAGTAGTCAAGTAAATATCCAATTTTTAATTTTAATTCAAAAGTCAAATATATTACAATTCAGGAAAATTGGGTAATTATAAATAGAATATACCATTAATTAAAATAAAAATGAACACCATTCAATGAAAACTTCTAAAAAATATAATATATTTGTCAATGGCAAATAGTTTTTGCAAATTCAAGTGTACAATGGCGTTTAGGTGTAGATCAAGGGGTTTTTTTGAGTAATCTTTGTACCTAAATGGCTGATATGTAAAATTAGGCAAAACTTGTGAAAAAGGCTATAAGAGAAATGAAAGAGGGAATTGCATATGGCAGTTGATTATCTCAGGGGTATTTTGTGTATACAGATATGGTTTTACTATGATACCCAATTTTGCCCTCCATATGTTGTACCAAAGAAAAAAAAAATGCTAGAAATTCAAAAACAGTGGAAATCAGTTCGTCAAAATCCATAAACAGTGCAAATCGGCTCGCCAAAATTCATGAACAGTGCAATCGGCTCTCCAAGATTCATGAAGAGTGCAAATCGACTTGCCGAATTGCAAGGCAGTTCGGCAAAATTCATGAACAGTGCAAATTGGCTCACCGAAATTCACATGAACAGTAAAAATTAGCCCATCAAAATTTTACTGTTCATGTAAAGGGTAAAATAAAAAATACACTAAAAGTCGTGTTACTAAACATAAAATGCCCGTAAGAGGATCTTTGGCCATTGCAGATTTCATCTCCTCCATTTGGAGAGGGTTTTTGTTGGTCTTTCGATAATAGGTCTTCAAATTTCATTATTATAGTTGATACTCAATTTTATATTTAGATTTAATTATATATATATATAAATGTTTGGCAATTGAAAAATTGAATTTAGATTTGAACACGTCATCATTTCTTATATTTTAAATGTTTTTACTGTGTATTACTAGTGTTATCTAACCTGTTCAAATTATTATTATTTTCTTTCTAATTTAAATTTAAGTATAATTGATATTTATTGATGTATATTTATTATTAAATTAATTAAGATAAGTAAAAATATTTATCTTCTTCAACCGGTTGCCCAGCATTTGCTCGTACCATTCCTTCCTCGCCACCATTTTGATTTAAAAATTAAGATTAAACTGATTCAATAAATATCAGCGGTCCATCAAGCATTATAAATTTTTCAGTCTGAATATTTGCCTTCTTTAATGACTTTTTATTTATTTATAATAATTAAATATAACTCTTTTTTATATTCACCACATGCCTAAATCTATGGTGTGAGTGTGATGCTCAACACTAACCGTACAAATAGCCGTATAATATCCTATGTAATGTTATCCCTTTTAATCTTATGTGGACAAATGAGAGGCATAGCAAGGAGAGGATAGAGACATGGCTGATGCACATCCCTTTCAAGTCCTATTTATAATTTTATAATTTTTTTTATAGAAAGGTAATATTTATTTTCATATTAACATTTTTCATTATGTATTACAGTTTAATTTAAAACATACTGATTATGGATAATTTCAAAAGTGCATGAGAAGTTGTATCTCACCTTTTTTAAAAAAAAAAAATCTCAACATTTTATACACTTTATCTACCCTTAAATTCTCAAAAAATTAAATATCTATTTAAATAATATTTATTATAAAATTTGACAGAAGTTCTAGATTTAAAATCAATGATTCAGACAATTAAATATATTCAAACTTTATAAGAATAATATTGAGTAGTTTAATATAGTTTTTATATAAAAAACTTTAAATAATTATAATGAAAATCGAAGAAAAAATGTATAAATATTCTTAAACTGTCTTTGACTACAGCAATTTGCAATATAGTATAATAATTCATTTTAAAAGAATATAATAAATATATCTAGGGAAGCTAACCATCGATTATTCTACAACTAGAATGTCATTTGATTAGAAAAAATATGTTGATGAATTCTTCTATTCAATAATATTATTTTTATAAAATAGATTTTGGATAATCAATTAATGATCACATTTAAAAATTCAAACTTTAAAATCATATTAATAAAATAATTAAATATAAATAAAATTTTATTCAAAGTCATATATATTATTTTTCATACGTCTCACTTGAAAATATATAATTTAATTAAGAACTAATAAAATAAATGCTTTTCTCCAGTGGTCCGGAAACAGACACATCTCCCCACAAATGAGTCAACCAGAGTCGAAGACTGACTGCCTCTCTCTCTCTTCTCCCGTCTTTGCCCTGAAATCGTCAGACGCGTGAACCCTAACAACCATCAAATCCCTTCGCATCTCATCGTCATGAGCACATGATTCTGTCTCTCCCTTATGTCTCCTCCCAAATAGTCAGACTCATGAACCCTATCAACTACAAAACCCCTAATTTCCACACTCCTATGATGGAGCAATCGTCAGACGCAGCAGCAGCAGCTGAAGATTCGCAATCCGACTTCCCTCTCCTTCCATCTCTTCCTGAAATCGTTGTCTTTCGCGACTCAGACTCGGCCGACTCACCCGAAAACCCCAAACCCTCGGACTCGTCCGATTCGTCTCCGCCCCAAACTGGTCAGGTCACTCTTCCACCTAATTCTTACATCAACCCTGAGCCTCATATCTCCTCCCAATTCTACACCTTCAACCGAGATTCCCACTCCCTCATGGCTCGCTGCATCCTCGAGCGGCGCCTCGCGACTCCCGACGAGATCCGTCAGGCCACTCCTCGGCCTGTCCTGCGCTCCTGGCGCTCTGTCTGGAAGGACCGCAACGAGGACACTGCCTATCTCACTGCCTGGAAGCGTATCCAGGACAAGCTCAATGCACACCTCGACTCCGACGGCAACCCTCTTCTATATTTCAAGAACAATTCACACCAGTTTGTGTCCCACATCGACCAGTGGCACGACATTGTTATGAATTTCCATGCAGATGCAGACCTCAAGCACCTTGGCCTGAAGGACACCATTGAGAGGATCAAGCAGATGTGGACTGTTGGCGCTAAGTTCTACGGCATCCCCGAGTCATTCATTCGTGCGTGTGTTGCCTCTTGCCTCATCTGCTCCGACCCCTCTGGCTCCGCTGCTGATGCTGCTGCCCGCCCTGCCAAGCGCCGCCGGTTTGAGTACACTGAGTCTTTTGATGTCCCTGCGAGAGAGGTCCCTGCCCGTCTCCAGCAGCTTGCTGCCAAGCACAAGGTTGTGCTCTGCATCCGGCAGAAGTACATTCGTTACAAGCCTTTCATGGCAGAGGTGAAGGACTATGCTTGTCACCGTGCTGGGGAGCCAGCTTCTGCAAAGCGCTCAAAGGTTTTGAAGCGGGAGCCATATGCGTCAAAGCGGTGTGGCTGTGGGTTCCGAATCCGGGCCATTGTCCCAATTGCGAACTACAATGAGAAAGACAAGACCTTTGTGTACGAGGAGGAAGGAACCGCTGTTTTCAAGTTATATGCTGTTCATTCAGGTCATGAGCCAGGTCCTCTTGATGGAAATGCTAGGATAATTCACAGGGTGTTGGGTCACAAAGGTGGGTTTATTGCTGATCAGGACAATGGGTACGGGGTGAGTGGGGATGGGGATTCAGACGAGTACGTGCTGATGGGGAAGGATGAGGATGATTCACAGCTGGCAGTACTACAGCAGTTGCAAGAACTCAGAACTGAACTTGGGTTCTTGGAAGCAAAAATATCCAAATTTCCCCGGGAGCTGTTGAGTTCACTGTCGCAGGAGCTGTCAGATATTATGAGTAGGGTTAGGAATCTTGGGGAAGATACATCTCAACCCTCTGGTATGCTTCTCCACAAGCAGCATTCTGATGAAGTTTTGGTTGACAGCAGTGAGCTTGGGCATTGGGGTGACCCCCATCATGATGGGATCTACGGTGATGCTAAGGACTCTGAATTGATTGATGAAGATGAAGATGCATTTGAACACACACTTGGAGGGGTCCCACCTTGGGAACGGTTGCGGACAGAATGTAGCGATAGAAAGGTCCTCATCCGGGACAGCTGTAAATCTGATAAATGGTTGAAAGATTTTGATGGGAAAAGCATACTAGATTGCGAAGAATCGAAACTAATCAAGCCCTTAAGGCATGATGGTACGATAGTGTCAGATGTGAATCTTGTAGGAGTAGTAGACAGCTTCTATCAGGAGAACCCGAAGTGGTATGATTCGCCTTGTGGTTTAGATCCTGGTGCAGATTGCAGTGATGGTGGTTATAGACATGGGGGAATCGTGTAGGATTATTTGATTGGCATGCTCTCACTAATGCCATTTATAAAGAATGCAATGGGCCCATTCGCAATTTGGAAATGGGTTTGTAAATTCTGTATACATAAGATTGGAATTCACCTCACATGCTTAGGATAACTTTACTGTGCGATGCTTCCTTAAACTATCTCTGTTGGAATTTTTATTCACTCTATATTTTTTATGACTTATTCAATCATCTTCGCTTGACATTTTGAAGCGTGGTCTTTTGCGTGCTTCATTTTCATTTTATCTTATTTTAGTTTTTATTTTTAATTGTGCTCATCCATGTTGGCTTGCTTTTTTTTTTTTTACTTTTTTTCTGCCTTGCATATAGAATTTCGGTGTTCTGATTAGTAGTATAAGTGAATGTTATGGTCTTGAATCGTGTGAATTTGATTTGTAATCTCCGTTCCTAGTGCATTTCCACTGAATATCTAGTTTATAGAAATTTGTTATATACTCATGCGGTGGTGCATGGTTGTCACTAGTTTTGCTTAATATGTTTGTGCGTGTATTTATGGAGAAAATGGTTCTTATGTTAAATTTGATTTCATATAAATATATGCTTTACCTTTTTTTTTTTTCCCAACTCGCATTATAGGTATCCTTTGACTCCAGATTGACTTCCTTACACGCTAACGAGTTGAGAGAGGTATGTGGTATTGGATCATTGATCTTATATCTTAATTCTTCTGAGACTTGAAGATCTCTTACGTCATGCATATATTAATTTTATTTCTTGTGAATTTTGATGAGATCATTGCCTCTTTATGTTGCCATTAAGTCACCCTTGGAAAAAAAAGAAGGAAAAATGCAATTGTCACATAGCTATTGAATTTGTTTCTTGAATGCTTCTTCTCCTTCTTCTTCTACAATGCGACAGCCTCCGACCACAATAGATCTAATGTTATTTGCTGCTTTCCTGATATTGGCACATCTATGAAAGAACATGGTGTTTTTGTCTCCTTCCTTCAACCAAAGTGTCCTCGATCTTTGTCTCCATTCCATTTCTTCCAATCAAACACAATCCCATAGAGTGGTTTTGCAACTCTTCCTTAACTCGAGTTCATCCTCCTCAAGGTCTCTCACCTCCTCCAATCTATTCCACCCTTCCAACTCGTGAGTAGCTCTTCCCACAATTGCTTCACTGGGTCACCAATTGATTTGACCCAATCTTTTATTTTTGATTTCAAGAGGATTAGTTTCTTTGAGATAACATACCCTCCCCATCCTTGAACGTCAAACTCTTCCCACAATTCCTTCACCAATCTAGTGAATGCCGGATCATCCAGCTATGAATTGGTGAAGCGAAAAGGCTTAGGTCCTCAGTCAATCTCCTTCGTATCAAGCATCATTGGACAATGGTCTGAGATTGGACTATAGAGTTTAAGTTGGCTTGCATTGGAGAAAATTGTGTCCCAATATGAAGATGAGAGAAACCTATCCAATCTGCTCATGGCCCCCCTAGCTTGGCCGTTACTCCAAGTCTACCGGCCGCCAATGACAGGAGATGAGTTAACTCATTTCTTGTAATGAATGCAGAAAAGTCTTCCATACCTCTAGTGTAGCTATGTCTTCCTTTCTTTTCCGATGGATATCTCACAATATTGAAATCTCCTCTCAGCCAACAAACAGGAGGGCTCCAACTGTGTACGTTATCTAATTCAGACCAAAAAGCCTCCCGCTCCCCTTCAGTGTTAGGACCATAAATGTTTGTGAAACAAACCTCCACATCCTCAATTACTAGCTTTCCTTTGACTGGTATTGATCTTAAATCCTGTCTTTTTGAAGAGGCAGTAAAGATGAAGGGATTCCAAAGTGTAAGCAGTCCACCAGACGCTCCCTCCGCTGAGTTGTTGAAGTAATCAAAATTTGGGAGCCCCATATTTCCTTGATGAAAGAGACATTCATCTCTTCACGTTTTGTCTCTTGAATTAGCAGCACATCAATCCGATTTTTCCTGATCAATCATTAGATTGCAGCCCTTTTCTCCCGGAGTCCTAGACCCCTCACATTCCAACTAAGAATCTTCATTGGGAAACTGCAAACCCCTTGAACTTTCCTGTGATTTCTCTGTCTTCTTCATTCTCAATCCCTATCTTCTGCTGATTTAAGGTCGATTTTAGACTGAGAGATATTGCTAAAACTAATCCCAATTTCTTTTCCAATTTTGAGGATCTCTGTGGCATCCTCATCTGCATATCCCTATTTTTTTTTTTTTTCAATTCTTTGATAATTTTTTCATCTGCAGATTTTTCTTTTTTCTTTTGCTTTTGTACCTTTTCCTTTTTTTTTTTTTGAACAATCTCAGCAATGGCCTCTCCATCATCTTCTTTGAACAAATCTCCTGAAGTCCCAGTATGTTTTCCAGATTTTGGAGCCTCCTGTCCCTTCCCTACTTCGGCATTTCTGTCCCCCGTTGTTTCTTTTTCTTCGTCTGTTTTTTTCCTAAAAGAGGTTCTGCAATGATTCTCCGCCATTCTCTTGAATTCTTTGTCTGTATTCCAGGAATGGAAGTCTCCTTATCCAATTCAGCGGCAGTGGAGACACTATCGGTCTTCTGTCCCCTGGGTTGCGTGGGCATTTGTTGCATGGCCGGTGTGAGGACTGGACCTGGGCTGGATTGGCTGAGAGGGCTACAACTTCTTTATTGGACCATGCCTTTCTTGAGTCCAACAGAGAATTGGGTTGGAGCCCTGACCCAAAAAGTCTAACCCAGGGTCCCGTCACTTAAAAGCTTTAGAGAAGCTTCCTAGGCACGCTCTATCCCTACCAGCCTGTCTCCAGCTATCGATAACAGCCTGCGCATGGATTCCAATTGGTTTCTCTTTCGGTACACTTTCTCCATAGGCCCTCAGTCTTCCCATTGCCCAGTGTATTCTTGGTTTTTGGGAGTTCTGCATGATTGACACATGTCCTGCCCTTCCTTGAAGAATGCGACAGACGTGCTGGAGGGTACGACGATGTCTCTGATTCACCGGAAAGGTTTTCCCAGTGAAGAATCTACCCAGATCGATAGTGGTGGAGACTCCATCGTCTCAGCGATAGCCACATCAAAAGAGGTACCATTGAGTTTCAGCTTCACTGAAGAGGGGACACGATCTGCCACCCCCAATTCGATCAACAGGTTGAGGGTAGAGCAATCCTCTTTGTTTAGATTTTGAGGATTGATCTCTAATACTCTCCCTATCTTCCTTCCGAAAGCTCTCATTTGATCCTCCGTCCACCCTTCTAAAAGGTAACCGAAACATTTGAACCACACCTTTGTGGGGTGTTGAAATAAATTGGGAGCCCACCTTCCCCAAATCCTGAAATCCCCTAAAGTCTGTAGAAGCTCCCAAAAGAGTTGCAACTTCCTCCTCCTCTTTTTTTTTGAAAGATTAGAGTTGTAACTTCCTTCTCTGACTTAAGACCCACCAGAAAGTACGAATCGTCCAGTTGGCTGATCGTTGGGTCTCGGAAGCCCTTTTGATGCAAGAGCTGCAAAATGTCCACATGCTTTTGATTGTCCATTGGAGAGATGATTATCTCATTGGATAACCAATTCCTCAAGTTTTCTTCATCATGTGTTGGGATCATCAATTCTATTTTTGAAATTTCATACTTGGCCTTAAGTTGATAGGGATTAGCCTGCCCCGACGGAGCCGCCACATTAGCCCATTGCCGCTCGCCATAGATTCTGGGAGGGCCTATGAGTTGAGATGGGACTGTCTTGGGATTGACAGAGCCTTCCCCTGTGCCGGATTTCCAGGTTTGTCACCTTGTTGGAACTATGCCATATGAACCTGCAGCTTTCGTCCCTTCAAAATATGCCCCTTAAGGTCACGGACAACCCTTTCTGCATGTTCCTTCGTATGTATCGCACAAATGCGAAGGTACGTCTAGCAATGTCTTTTTTCCTGGGAACAAAAGAATCTTGAACCGACCCCCAGCGATTGAAAAACCATCGGAGCCATCTATTCAAGGTATGGTTCGGGAGGTTCCTCCCGACAATTAGCATCGCTGAAGAGTCCTCTCTGGTATTCTATGTCTCCTTTTTGGTTGCAACCATCCTTCCCCTTCCGTTGTCTCCCTACGCCCCTCCTGGTCTTGCCTCTGGCCGTCGGATAAATGGTGGGGATCCCCCTCTCCATGCGCTCTCTGACCATCATAGGTATGCTCAACCTCACCATCTCTCTTGCTCTCTCTTGCTCTCCCTCGCTCTCACTCTCACTCTCACTAATTGGCTGGGTCTATACCTTTTAGACCTTTTTGTACTGATTTTTTTTCTTTAATAAATTTTTCTCTTTGTTACCGCTAAAAAAAAGAGGTATGCGCAGTTCCAGAGGATTTTTTTTTTTTTTTGAAACATTGACGGCTAAATATTATTAAAAGAAGGGAATACAGAGAAGGGATCCGAGTATAGGAGATATATACTTAGAGCCGAAAAAGGAAGGAAAAAAGAAGAAGAAAAAGAACAATGAAAAATGAAAAAAACAAGATACATCAAAAATGACGAACCCCACAATAAGCATATGAAACCCCCAATCCCAACAGTCAAGGCTGGGAAAATGAAAAAATTCCAAAGATGGATTATGTAGCATAACACCAGATTTCGCCAAGAAGTCTGCAACGCAATTTGCCGATTGAGGTGTATGAATGAAGGCGACACTATCTAACCTGCACATCCTCCAAATGTCCCTAGCAATACCCATCAACCTCCATGGGGGTTTTTTTTAACTAGCCCAGGATATGGCATTAGTTGAGTCACATTCGATAATGAGGTTACCACTCATAAACTCAAACCAAACCTAAAGTGCTCTCCTAATTGCCCTCAGTTCTGCTTCATTTGACTCCATCAACCCTACTGATTCGGAGAAAACTGTCACCAATCTACCCCTATCATCATGTAATACACTTCCTATTCCTGTCAGCCCTGGTTTACCCCTTGCCGCCCCATCTACATTGAATTTGCAAGAACGTAGGGGAGGCGCAACCCTACTTGACCAACCGCTTTTTAGCTCTACTATCTCCATTCATACACTCATCCCAAGACAAATAAAAATCCTCCAGTGCTAGACCTCGAAACTCCTTACACATACAACCAACCAATCCTTGTCATTTTTCCTTCTCAAAACATCTCTAGGGTCTCCCCTTTTTCCCTCAAAGATCCTCCCATTACACTCTTTCCAAATAGCCCACGAGATAGCAAAAGGAACCATTTTCCAGGCTACTCTAAGTCTACCTCTAAAGGAACCCCCATCCAAGACACAAAGAAATCCTCCACTCCACTACTAAAAACCCATGAACACCCAAAGAGTCTCAAAAAACAAGCCCAAACCACCCATGTGAATCGGCATTTGCATAACAAGTGGTCCACAGTTTCCTCCTCAACCTCGCATAAGGGACACACTAGTGGAGCCTCATCTGGAATAAGGCGCATTCTCTTAAGGTTGTGTCTCACAGGGATCTTCTTATGCAAGTTTGTCCACATAAAGAATTGGATCCTAAGAGGGATCGAATTGTTCCAAGCCAGATTGCAAATAGGAGGTGAGGACAAATTTATTGCATATGCCGAACGTCGGATTGATTTAACCGAGAAGGAACCTGACGGCTCCATGGACTAGATCCACTTGTCCTCATCCTCAATCCACAACTTGGTATTCTTTAGGATTCCTATCAAGACTTGATGGATACCTTCCTCAAAATCCCGCAAAGTCCTCCTAAAAGAGATTGATCACTATGGTATGCCATTAACCTCGCTATAGTAATCATTGATCAAAGCATCATGATTTTTAACCACTCTAAAAAGTCTGGGAAAAACTACTATTAAGGGCCTCTCCCCCACCCAAATATCCCTCCAGAACAACACCCTTTTACCATTGCCAACCAGCTCCAGAGGATTTGCCAACTCATTCTAATATCTGCTAGCGTCCTAAATTGTATGGTTGCCTCAAATGAGGATGTCATGAATTTCTCCACCAAATTTTCAAGATGCCATGGATAGAGAGATTGATTATCTACCCACTTTGTTGCATAGAATGGATCCCAACTATTTGAACTTGTTCATATTTAAGAAACCTAGAGCTTTACAGCCTTGTAGAAGAACATTCATCTCTGTGTCATTGGCATTTGTTCTTAAAGATTTGTATGCATATAGGTCGTGCTCCTTTCTTTTGTTACCATCCTTTCCATGTGATCTTTATTAGTTGTTCTAGGCTTCTATCAAAGAATAATCTAACTGTGTCTTGTTCGAGAGTCACCATTTTACTACAGTAGGACTTTTACCCTTTCATGCTGAGATATTGGGATGAGGCGTTTGGTGGAAGGGAGTTAGGAAGTAGAGCAAAAGGATGCAGCAGGTGTGGTTAGGGCTCTATTTAAGATAGTCTCAGTTGGGGAGGATGTTCAGTGGTAAGGCTGAGGTGGTGGAGCAATCAGGCTTCTTTTTGGCATGATTTACGTATGGAGGATAGGAAGCTCATTGAGGTTTCTCGAATTTGTTCAAAATAGTAAGGAAAAGGCTGACTTCCATGAAAGAGTGTTATGAGGTGTCCGGAGAGAATAGGGTTTAGACTGTTAATTTCGTAAGGGCATTCGGAGACCATAGGGTGGAGAATTTTAAGAATTTATTACAGGTGTTGTATGGAGTTGATATTTGTATAGAGGAGGATAGGAAGGTTTGGGTGGGGGATGTATTTGAAGATTTCAAAATTAAATCGTGCATTAAAAAGTGAGGAGTAACCTATATGTATATATGCGCATGAGTGGGGAAGGCTCTTCCTAGGGTTCCAGTGTTTTGTTGGAATGTGATTAGAGGCAAAATTCTAACTTGATGTTACCTTAGAAATGGAGAAGTAATTTTGGAAGGAGGGGATTTGTCTTGGTTGCTGTGGATTGGAGGAGAACATGGACTATTTATTTTACCTTTCAAAAAAAAAAAAAATATGGACTATTTATTTTGTAAATTTGAACATGTTAAGGAATTGTGATATCGAGTGGTCTCTTTGATGGGTTGTTCCTGGTAAGATACGATACACTGGTGGGGTGCTGGACAGGGGGGCTGGGGTCCTTTAAGGGGTAGGTAAAGAATCTTGCCGTACTATTCCAACAACATTTTTATGGTCTATGTGGACGGAGAGAGAATTTTTGAGACTTGACAGAGTTCAATGGATGATTCTTTTGAGGTAATGAAATTGAGGATCATAAGATAGCTAATAGTCAGTTAAGATTTTGAAGGTTACTCAATATCAGATTTTTCGAGAAGGTGGAGGGAGTGTTTAGCTGGGACAAGTAGAAAGGATAGTGGATAAGGTGTTCCTTTGCCAATGGGCAGTTAATGTTGACAATGTGGCTAAGGGAAACCTAGATCAGCAGATATTGGAGATACACATGATGGAGGGCATGAGGTTAAAACGTTCTTCTTGGTGCTTTTAGGAGTTACTGATTAAAATGGGATAGAGCTTCTAGGTATTAAAAAAGCTTTAAGAGTTGTGGAGTTTCTTAGGGAAAAGTATGTTGATAGTTAAAGGAGACTCTGCCATATGGGAGTCATGGGACCAAATTGGTGGATAAGGCCGACTCACTTGATGGCGGACTGTTCGAGTGCTACATGGGCTGAATCAAGGAAGGATTTGCACCAGTCCCGTGACATTTAGCTTTCTTAGTGACCGTTTTTGGATCAGAGGAGGGGCCTGTATAAACTCTATCATTAGATACAACAAAGGACAACAGATAGGACAGGATTCAAGTAATTCAGAAAGAGAGCTGAAGCGTTGGGGATTCTCCAAGAGTTTATAGGCTGATCCAGATTGTAAGCAAATTATCAATGCATGCTTATCCAGTTTAAGCAGTAATTTCCGCTGCATTATCAAAGCATAAGAGGCAGATGCCTAAATATTAGCTGGCATTTGAAAAGTCACTCTCAATAACCAAGAAGGGGACTTTTATAATGGGAAGATATAAACTATAGCTTCATGGGTAAACTTATGATAGAAGGGGACTTTTATAATTGGAAAAGATAACCTCCTTGGAGATTATTAATGTTGACAAGAGTGGTGAGAGATTTTGGTAGGGTATTAGAGGCGGCATCTTTAGGCCATGTGATGAGATCAATGAACAATTTTGTAGTCTTCTAAGCAAAGATAGTTGTTGATTGACGAGCCTTATTGCAGGTTCATCATTGGATTTTTTTTTTTTTTTTGAGTAAAATAAGGGAAGCTTTAATAAACCAAAGGAAAGCAGACCCACATGCTGGGCTGCATAGTATAGAAGTTACAAGAGCTGAAAGGGTGATCAGGAACCCTAAGACCCCAAAACCTGATCACAAAGAGGTCATCATAATGATCTGCAACCCGAGAAACAAAAACACAAACCAGAGACAAACACTAGAGACACAAAACAGATGAGATCAAAAGGTAAGGATGAGGGCCACAAAGGCAGGGGTGACCCAACTCATATTTCTTCTTCCACTTTCTCATTTCTAAGGATGTTTGCAATATCAACCGGAAGACGCTTTTCAGATTTATAGACTTCTGGTTCAGGTAGGCACACTCTAGAGTCTAGACGGCTCATGGGCTATCTTATTAGCATTTCGGAGGCACAGGTGCACTTCCCAAATGCTAAGCTGCTTCAATAGTTTAAGGTTTTACATAGGGGCACATAGGGATAAGATGTGAAATAAGGATAGTGTAGTGCTTCTGTACTTGCATTTTACGTATTCTTGTGCTCAATGAAACTTCATTCACCTTAGAAAAGGGGAAAAAAAATAACCCTTGCTAATAGATTTCCAAATGCTTGAAGTGACCTGCTTCGAGTGATTTACTCTCCAATCATGGAAGTTCAACATATGCTTTATAATGACAATTTGCTTCTACAGTTCTGCTTCTCATTATGATCACCCTTTCCAAGGCCAAAGCCACATCTTAAGGAGAGCCTTGTTAACCATTTTGATTAATCGAATGCCAAGACCTCCTTCATTGATACACTGTACATCTGCAACCACTAGACAAGATGATATTTGTTTTGTTGTTGACATCATTCCACAAGAAGTTTTTTTTAAAAAAATAATTGTTTGAAACCTCTTTCCAGCACTTGTTGACCATCTGAAAACAGAAAGTACACCATCAAGCTTGCGAGAGCCAACTTTAGGGGGGTGATTCTTCCCCTGATGAGATAAGCATTTAGCTTTACACTGACAACTTGTTTTAAATGTTTTAAATATTGCGGTCCTTTAGTCTCTGCTGAGACACTATTCTTGAGAACCTAATTCTTGGAATAATTTATCTTCAATGTTAAGCAAATCTCAAACCATCAAAGAATTGCTACTGGATTCTTGCTACTTCCCTTGTTATCATCACAAGAGATCATGGTATCGTTTGCATCTTGCAGGTGGGTGATGACAAAGTTTATTCTCCATAACACACCAATTTTCATATTTATTATTTATTATTTTTTTTTGGGACAGTGTCCAGATAGAAGAATCATTTATTTTATAATGTACAGAGTCCATTAACCATGACTGTTTGGTTCCGAACATGGCCATTGACTCTTAATGATTGGAACCATCATTTCATTCAAATAATCTTATTAGTAGGATTGTAAAACCACTTCTGGAAATACCATTATAACATGTTTCTATTATTTTAATGTAAGATATATGAAGTTGACACTTCTTTTTTGACGAGTTGCATGTAGTGGGCTAGAGGATTGATATTGAAGGTAGACATTGTAGAGTACCCACGGCACAAAAAAGAAAGGCCAAAGGTAGACATGTCAACTGGTTTTTAGCCTGACCAATAATTTTGACATCATAGATCAAATTCCCTAATTTCTGGTGATTGAGTACTTCAAAATCCTGTATTCAATATGGCAGGTTCCTCTGGTCATCTGTCCACTACATGCCACTCGTAAAGATCAGTTTCTTTCTTACTGTGATAAAATGACAGTGCTCTTAATATAGGGGATCCTCACTAAGATTTCTCACTGCCTAGCAGATTCTCAAGATAAGTGGAAAGACCACCCTCTTCAACAGTTATGTTCCTGATCATGTGCAGAAGAATTACAGTAAAGTCGTATGGATGTAAGATTGTAAGTGGAAGACCACCATCTTCAACAGTCATGCTTCTAATCATAGGTGATTGTTGATTTTTTTTTTTTTGGGCGATAACAGAAAAATTCATTAGAAGAAAAAGAGAAGTAGAAATACAGAGAAAAGTGTCTACAAGGATTAGACCAATAAAAAATAGTGATTGTTGAATTCTTGAATGTATGAGCATTATAAAACTAAACAGGAATGCACCAATTTAGACAGAAATTGTAGGAGATTTAGCAAAGTTGGAGGGTAATTAGCTCTCTATAGAAACCTACAAAAAAATAAAATAAAATAGCCCTCTATAGAAAATTCTGATTTTATATTGGCGGTCAGCTGAAAAAATCGCCCTCTCCATTTCCACCCTTGGGGTTATGATGGATGTAATTCATCAATTATTCCTACATAACAGTATACTCATCTCATAATAAGTTTGGTGTATAGTTTTTCCATTTCCTTTCTTGTGTTCTCTTTCCAAACTCTTTCTTGTGAAATGCATCACAAAATGCAGAGCAGGTCAGTGCATGTGTTCAATGGTTTCTAATCTTTTTAGGAGATTCTAACATCAAAGATCTGAGCATAGTTGGGGCATCATCATCCATTTCTGAAGCTCTTCACTCAGTCTGCATGGGGCAGATCTAAACTAGTCATACACATAGTATTCAAAGGCATGCCTTAGGCACAATAGAGTGGGTATGTGCCTAAATAAGGCTGGCAAGGTGCAGTTCCACTTTAATGAAAAGGTGCACGCCTTAATGCACCTCACGCCTTGTGCCTTTTAGCGCCTTTTCTTTTTGGTGCTAAAATGCAAATATTAAAATACAGTTTTCCTCTTAGGGTGAAATGAGAGATAATTTAAGGATATGGACAAGTCTGATAATTATATTAACAATGATGATGATGATTATGAAGGATCCACAGAATGGATGTTATGTTTTTTTTTATTTGAGATAAACTATTTTAATTGGATTGGTGGTGGATGAATCTTGTGATAGAACCTCTTTTAACTCTTTTATTTATTTTTTATTTTGACTTTTAATTAGTTGGTTCTCTGCACTAGGCTTTGTCATTAACTTTTTTATTATGCACTCATGCTTCTACATTTGATGCATTTTCTTTATAGTATATATTTTGCATTATTTAGCTGATGATGAGTTGAAAAGATAATGTATTTGTCATCAATAGCTCAAAAATAATTGTAAACAATTGGATTGTATTTATATTAGTGCAAAGAGTGGACACAGTTAAATAAATATGCGTATTTTTTTTAAAAAAAAAGTTTATCTAGAATGAAAAGGTCCACGCCTTATGTGTGCTTTGCACCTTAGGCTCATGGACCCTCTTTGCACCTTAGGTTTGTGATGCGGAGCATTTTGGAGCATATAATTCTAACATTTTTATTTTTATTACTTATTTGGTTTGATGTATTTTTTATTTATTTATCTGAGGGTATTTTGTTTTATTTTATATTTAGGGGTATTTTTGTCATTTTGTTGGTGTGTTTATTATAAATACATTGTAAGCTTCTTTAGGGCAATCAGTCGATGAATGAAATTGAAGTTTTCTTCCGCTTGTGAGACGCAGTACTCAGGAGCGATTCCTTTGGCGTGAGGCCTTCTTTTGGCGTGAAGCCTAGCGTGAGGCTACCATCCATACATCTTCTTCAGGTACTTTTTATCTTCTTCGTCTCTCTTCTTCTCTGCGACCCCTCCTTTGTCTTTTCCCTTTTCCGCCACCCCTCCCTGGATTTCCGAGGCCATCCAAAGCCCATACAGCCATCGCCACCCTCCGAATCTTCATAACTAGTGTCGCCTTCCCTCATTAAGCCCTACAGCTTTGCCGCACCTCTTCCCTTGGCTTCTCCCACTTCCGCCTCCCACTTTTTGTCCTTCCCTTTGCTTTCTTCTTTCGTTTCTACCCCTTTCATTCGTTTCTTTTCTTTTGCCCTAAAACACATTACTCCACGTGCCTTTGTTTCTTTCATCTCATTACCCACATACGTGTCATGTCATTCATTTAACACTTTAGGCCATTCCATCTTTTTATTTCTTTTGCATGTAATTGTTCACACCAGATTACAAGGATATTGTGCACAATTAATTGTGACAATTTTATATTTATTTATTACAAATATTAATTGATATTTAATTTCAGTCCATATTAATTTTAGGTGCATTATTTTCATCCCTTTTAGCTTTTAGGGAATCAATTTAGGCATTTAGGGCCACCCTATTAGTTGTCCTGCATCAGTTTGCCTTGACTACTATGGTCATACACTCATGCACCACCATTTTCACCCATGATTTCTGGTATTTGTGGTATATTTCCATTTTTCTTTCTTTGAAGTTCAGGCTTTTTCACTTATCTTCTTCTAAGATATTTCTGATTTTCTCTATGGTTCCTTTTTATCTCAAGTGTCCATTTTTTTGTGGATCATTTATCCCCTGAGATGCCATTTACAACCTTTTGGGGGTTTGGCCATCATACTGTAGTCTCTGATCTGTGTTCAGGTCCGATTTTTACTGTCTTCTTTCATCCCTCATGATTTGCCATCCATAGCGAAGGGCATCTCCTTTCTGCCTCTTTCTATACTTCCAGCTGCTGAAAACAGTTTTTTCAGCATCCGTTATCTTTGGTGCAGTTTCTGGTCCCCCCACCTCAAGTTATCTAATTTCAGCATCCATTATCTTACTACTGTTAGCCTTGTTTTGAACTTAGATTTGTGTCCCTCAGTTTAGCGTGGTACTATTTGTTTATGTGGATGTTAGTGTTATTTTGATCTTCAATTTATAAGTCTAGATGGAATTATGGTGTTGATAAATTTTATAAAACTGTCTTCTAGTTTGTCCATTTCAGTTGGTGTTCATGGTGGGTTGGGAACATTTCAATGGACAGTTTAAGCTCTCATTGGAAACTATTGACCTATCCTTCCCTTTCCCAGTGGTTCATGATGACGCAGCTCAAAAGTTGGTTTGGATGGAGTAATTTCTTAGATAGGGACAGGGGTTCTGCTGACATTCAGCATGGGTATGCTCTGTGTCTGCTGTCAATCAGAATGTGGCAACCTGGATGAGTGTTTGAGACGTAGTTTGTCAGCAATGTCCCTCTGTGCTAAGGTCATCTAGGCCTTATGAAATGATGCAGTATAAGGTTATCTTAATTGATCTGTTTACTAAATAAACTGAAATTTAGGCCAACGTTAGACCTGTCTTTCAATCAGCTTATTAGTGGTTGGAGTGTTTCTCCTCCTTGAAATCCTATAGGCCTAACACGTTGACGTCCATTATCCATTTGTTGGAGGTACAAGTATTGCTCTCTCTCTCTCTCTCTCTCTCTCTCCCCCAAACCCCACCCCCCCCCCCCCCCCCCTCCCTGACCACATCCTCCACACCAACCCGCCCACCCCCACCCTAATAGGATCCTAATTAGATAAATTAGTTACTTTGTAATGAGAGTAATTGATATGTTGGGAATTGTTTTCTTTATTGTTTTTCCATTTGAGGTGTACCTGGAGCATATTTATAGGCTAATTTAAATATGAAAGCAGAGCAGAGTTTCCAAAAACTAGCTTCGGTTTGGAGGTTGATTTCTCCTTGAATTTAAACCAAAGTATAAGGTTGATTTTCCCTTGAAGTGAAATCCCTATTCCCTTTTCTCCATTTTTCCACTATTTTTCATCCAGGTTCATATGGCACTCACACAGCCTGTATAGTAAAAAATTGGTTTATATTGGTTCTGTTGGTTAGCATGGCTCGTTAAAACTTGAAAGACATGCCTTGGCCGCACCAAGGCTCCATGCTTATTTTGTGCCTCGCCTTTTTCTAGACTATTTTTTATAATTATCATATTTTTCTAGGTTGTTGGGAAAAAAACAATCATATTTTTTTATATCTTTATGCAATAACGATTAAAGTCTAGTTAATTCAAATATTTAGCCAGTGATACTTGATTAGAAACTATACCTAGATGTTGTATATAATACATTTACAAAATACGCTTTCAAGCCCTAGCATGTAGAACCATTCTCAATTATTTGATCAAGAAAGCTCTGCAAGATTAGGTTCATGCCTGATGGTACACATTGCACGTGTAAGTTCGAGGACCCCTTGGTGTTTTGACTGTACCCAGTGACTTGGCTACTATGATTGTCGATTCTTATTGTTTTGTTTGAAGGAACTTTACATTCTCCATCAATGCAACAAGGTGGCGCTTGTGTTTCTGTTTCCAAAGCTCCCTGCCCAATGAAGTTGTTTACATGTTTATTGCAGATTTTTAAAATTATGCAAGTCACTAAGGTAAATGACTGCTTGTTGTGGATAATTTGTATGTTCAGATAGAGCATAGGGATTGCTTTTTCTCCATGTTGAGGCATGGTAGGCAATCATTTATCTTTGGTTAATGTGTGGCCCAACACATGATGCTTTGTAGCATTTGAAACCTGGAAAGCACACTCAATTCCATGTTAAATCCAGCTGGATCAGACCTGAAGCTAGGGTGGAGTTGATTCCCTAAAGTTGACTAGGTATCTAAATGATACTAAAATTTTGATTTAAGTTTAATTCATGAATCATACAGACAGTGCATCCTAACTAGAAAATAACGTGTAGCCGACTAAATAGTTTTGTAAAAAATCAACAAAATACTTCACAAAAGTGATGTTCTTTGTGATCCTGTTAGGCTGACCCATACTGTTGGACACTTACAGATGTAACGGCAGTATTTGATTTAATTTGAATAGGAGGGGAGTTTTACAAGAGATCATCTGCTAATTTGTAGGAGCAAATATTGAAGGATGATTTTGATATTACATGTACCCCCAGGATTTGGGCTTGAATCACAACAATGGTTCAGATTGCAGCATGTGATCATTTTTTTTTTCAAACCAGCGACTACCATGTTGTGATTGCTTGGGTTTTGTTTTGAACCGCAGCTAATTTGTGCTTTTTGTAAAGGAAACCAGCCACTTGTTCAAGATTGTCTGCGTTCAGATGCACAGTTATCACAGTGTCCTGGGAGAAAATGAAATGTTCCAAGTGCATGACAGTGGATTTTAAATTAACTTACCTGTGTTGTTTCTTCATCTGTTTTGTAAAGTCAGTGAAAATTTTTCCTAACTGATTTTATTGGTTCCCATTTGAAGTTGTTCCAGAAGTCACCTTTTGTATCTGCACAAATTATCAGCTGATACTTGCTAGATGGTGCCAAAGTGGATTGCCATGAATTGGTGTGCTTCTACAGATATGAAACTAATTGATGGATGATGTGCACAGGTTTTAGCTTGTTCTCCATCTATTGGATCCTTTAATTTCTTTTCATTTTGTGGAGTTTATTGCTACATGATTAGTAGATGTCTCATGGCCCATGGCTCCAGTTGGTAGGGCTGTTCCTCAGCCCGAACCTAGACCAAAATCCACCCAAACCCATCATGAACAAATGGATTGAACACATACCAGCCTGTCAAGCCAGGCTCAGGCTGAATTCTTGAGCCCATTGATATGAACACTCTGCTTCAGGCTTTGACAAGAAGCCTGTGAAAGCCCATCGAGCCTTTCAGCCTGTTTATTTCATTATATGTGTGTATGTGCACTTAGTCCAATTTTTTTTTTTAAATTATTTTGAAATTAATTAGAAAACTAACCATTCATATTGAAAGTAAACACGATGAACTACAGGTGGGGACCCAAATTTGAACTCTCTTTTTTAGCGGTAACAAAAAAAAAAAATTAGATTAAAACAATGAAAACAGTACGAGTACTAAAGGGGTCTAAGAGGCTTAAACCCAAGAAATTGAAGAGAGAACAGAAAAGAAGAACCAGAGTACAATAACACAAAAGAAGGCCCCCACATAACCTTCCCTGGAGAGACCCAACCCCTCATGATTACAAATGGAACACCCCATTGACAGTCAAGTGTACTCCCAACTTAGCGAAGAAGTCTACCAATCCATTGGATGACTGTCGACATGCTCGAATGAAATCTCTAATCCTGACAACAAGTTCTTGATTTCCCTGACTATTGTTACCAAGCTCCACGGTGGCCTCTTCGTCCCCTTAGCTCATTTGGTAGCTTTTGTCAAGTCCCCTTCTAGTATAAGCTTCCCTTGCCCATAGTTCTTCTACAGGATCAAAGCTCTCCTACCGACTTTGAGAAAACTAATGAAGATAGCCCACTAGAATTACGAAGGACTCTGCCTATTCCAGTTGGTCTAGATTTACCTTTTGCCTCCCCATCATCATTGAATTTATGTGCCCCCGGTTGGAGGTGGCCTCCAAACCTCCCGACAGTATCTTCTTGGAGCTCTTGTAACCACCCATATTCTCCTGGCGTAAGTGTTACTTCAACTGCATGAAATTTTGAAGAACCTGTTCCTACCCATCGACAACAAAGGGTTCATGCTTCGTCTAGAGCTTTTGGATGAGGAAGATGAAGACCTCTCTCTTTCTTCCACCCATCTTGAGAGCCCTTTCAACTTCAGCTTCATCACTAAACTAGAGATTCTCTACACTTTCCCAGTCTTCAAAATCTCCTCACTATCTTCCTTCGTGAACCCTGTACTCTACGACGCTACTCAAAACTTAATTTGTAATCCCTTAATCTTAGTAGTCAAAGTTACCATGCATCCTTAACAATCACCAAGAGAGGGGCGTCTGGTTACTTTGAGTCCTAAGAGTCGCTAGAAATTGAGTTTGATGCTCAAACTTGATCTACTTGTAGCATATCATGTCTACCTTCATTATGGATTTTTAACAATCTCAAAACTGATGGGCTCAGGTTTAGTTTTTTTCCAAATAGTTTGAACTCGGACTTTGACCTTGAAAAGCCGGCCCAAACCCAACCCACAAACACCCTTACCAGTTAGTGCTAGGAATTTCTTTTCTGTTCTTTGGTCCAGCTTCTATATTCTTCGGTCATATACTATTTTGGTTTAAGTTCAATAGTACTCATTATTATTATTATTATTGTAAAATCGTGCTCGTTAGTGCCCAACCATTGTGGCTCCAGGCATGGCCCCTCTACAGGTGGTTCCTTCTGTATAAATTCTCTGCAGCAATGATAGTTGTAAGGTCGGTAGCCTGCTTTGGTTTTCAGGTCCATGACTCCATGCCAGCTTGTTTTAGATTGTTGATGATGTCCATATTTACGGGGAAAATCCTACCAACGACCAAACGAGGAAAAGATGGGAAAGGAATCTCCAGTTTTCTCCCTCATAAGCAACTACCAAACGAGGAAAGGAAGGGAAACCCCTCCAAACACATCCCAGGAAAATGGTTGGTAGGTGGGAGCTTCACATTGAAGAGATGTGGTTTTTATTTTTTATTTATTTCTCTTGTCCCTTTTTCTTCTTTTTTAAGTATCTATTCTATAGTCTGTATTGAGTGCAAATATCCCAAATCTGATACTGCTCCCAGACCCACTTGGGCCTAGTTTTGGATTGTACATGCTTCTACCTCATTCATAATTTTATCCTTTAAAAGGAATATGAGTGAATTCATAAACTAGGTTTCCTACTTGACAATTCTACACTTTAAATTGCAACATTGAAGTTACCAATGGGAATCATCATTTATTTAAGAGAGAGAGAGAGAAGTTGGATTCCAACTTAATGCATGCATGGCATGTGAATGAATTGAGACACGGGAAAGTGAATGTGGTATTGAATTGAGAGGTTGGATTATGTTGCCATTTGTAAATTTTTCTTAGTTGGCTGGGGACCCAATGCAAGTGCTGTACTCTCTTTACTAGTTACTACTGAATTATGGGGTTGGTCTGCTGAAATGGAAAAACAGTGGCTACTCTACATTTTCTATCAGCAGGCTTTTATACTTTTATCATATAGCTTGCAAGTTATAAGGTTTGTTGTCAATAATATTGCATTTATTGAGAGAGAGAAGTATTGAAATTTTCATTTAAAATAGCTCTTAACAAGTGCAGTAGATCTGAAAAAGTAGATGGATTAATGCAGCATTTGCTTTTACATTCTACTATTTGTATTTTGTAGTGAAGATGGAGAGATCTCTTGAAAAATTCTAAAAAACATGGAGACTTGAAATTTTAAGAGTTGATTTTCAACATTAGTTCATAAAACGCCAATGATAATGGCGAGTTTATTATTATTATTTATTTAGAAGCATCTCTTTAAAATTTTGGAGGAAAGGAATAAAAAATGATTTGAGAGCTTAGGATCATGGATATATATTTAATTAATCTTAGGAAGAGCAATTAAAATACAATTATTATAAAATATGGACAAAAAATCATAAGGGATGCCACTAATCCATAAAACAAAGCCTTCCATACTAACATGTATAATTTTGATTAAACATCACTTGTCTCAAATTTTGTCATTTTACTCTCAAGGCCCTAAAAACTTTTGAGACAAAGTTTAGGTGCCATGACATGAGTATAGAATTACTCTGCCAAAGAAACCATTTGAATGAGTTTAAGAAAATAATGCAATGCTCTTCTAATAATTTAAATACAATTAAAATTTAAATGCATTATGACGGCCATATAGATAAATCAAATCTTGCTTTGGTAACACATGTTGAAAATTTCTTAATATTTGTTCAAGAGATACTCATAAAAGATTTTTTATGCAAATAAAATCATATATGAACTTGCGCTTACATCTATTTTTGAGTATCTTTACGACAATTCGATAGCTTTGGTTTTAATTGCTTTTGATGCTTCACTTGATTAATAAATTTGATCTTTTAGAAAAGGCTTTAATGTGAAACGAAGTTAGAGTGCTTCTCACCTCTTGTTTATAACATGGAGAGGCCTGAAAACTTCTTTAATTAGATATTTGTCATATCATCTGTTACTTATGTTAGCAATAGTTTTTTTTTTTTAATTTTAAATATGAAAACTAATATTAAAATCAATTCACCATCATTATTGGGTCCGACATACTATGTGATCTCTAATTTAAAAAAAATAAAATCTTATATAGACACCACGAGATCATCTTACCACACCTTAAGTTTAGGGATTGTTTTTCTAGAATTGACTCTTAGCAATCAATTATCTAATGAATTAAAAATGAAATTACTAAGATTAATAGAGTTGGGGAGTTGACAGGAAGGAGTTCAAAAGCATGAAAGACTAGTTTAGAACATGTGAGATGTCAATGCAAGTGTCAAACACCAATCCTTGAACTTTCTAAATTTGATCAAATGGGCAAATCTTGGTTGGTAAGAAATACCAAATGGGGCCTTCAATTTTCTACACCCATAAATGAAGGACATTGAGTATGTGCATCAGGTCAACAGCAGTTTTCCTCTTAAGAATTCTTTTGGCCTAATTTTCAACTTTCAAGTGAATGACAGCTTCTCATTCTTCATTCAGAGTTTGAAAGGGGGCAGTTGGGAATTGAGACTGGCTTGGAAAGATTTGACCGATTTCCGCCCTTTCCCTTTCGTCAACAATTTACTGTCCCACCTATGTTTCCTTCTTCTACTTTGTTTCCTGCAACAGAGATGACGTAACATTTAAATAATGTATCAACTTCTTTTAGTAAGTTAAAATAAAAGAGAGAAACTAATACTAATAGGGCTGGGCATACATGTTCACAACTTGGCATTTTCAACTTTACAGAAGGCATTGAATATCGGGGCTGGTAGAATTGTAAGTCTATATTGTTGATTTTTTTTTTTGAATTTATGTGTGGAAAATCGCAGGATACCTAGCGTAACACCTCTACAGGTAAGTTCACTATTCTCATGACACATCAAAATTAGGCTATAGAAACTCGAAATAGAAGTTGTAACACTTCTCTTATGCAGTTTCCTTTGCCCTGAGCTTCCCAAAGCTCAATTCCAGGGTGAAAATTTAGATCTAAATGAGATTTCTGAGCATATCATTGTCCATTAAGCTAATTAGCTAAAGGAGCAAGAGAACACACACTGTTATGGATAAAAATGTATAACTCATTCAAACTCCAACTTGAGGATTTGCACACAGAGAAGAGGAAGCAACTATAAAAGCCTTAAATTTGAGCTCCAGCTAGAGGAACAGCAGAGTCAGAGGAGTTAAATGGCAAAGTGATTGAGCGTTGTGTGTTTAACAATCCAATTATATTTTTGCAATTATAGAAATAATTTATGAAAAATAGACGACAAAATGCATGGAAAATTTTACTATTTTAACAATAACGGCTAGAATAACAGTGACGAATAATGTGAAAGGATATACGATGAAAGTGATTTCATCATTTATCTATGTTTATTTTTTTGAATTTACGTGTGAGAAATTATGAAGAACCTAATATAGAAACTCTATGGGTGATACTTACTGTCCTTACAGTAAGGCAGGTCAGAGGTGTCTCTACCTCGACACCTCCCGTTTACTAAAGCCCAAGGTTAACCAGATTGAAACACACAAGTTAAATTTACGGAAATCAAAACTCTTGGTCATTAACATTAAGTCTATTGAGTTTGACTAATCTTTGCCAACCGACCTTTCACTGCTCACTAGTCACTAGATAAGGGTGTCGGTAAGGTATTTGGGAAAAAAGTCCTTAAATATCATCAGTTATATAATTTAAAATGATTAATATGAAAAAGATCGTTGACTATATGATTATTTAAATCACCTTCATAGATCAAACATTTGACATAGACAAGTTCTATTTTAGACTAAAAGTAGGTCTGATAGACGTGAGGGTGGTAGGTCAAAAGAGATTTGATGGAGGGTGTGATGATGAATGATAAAAATTATAAGGAAAGATAGGTTATTATGGGATCATCATACTATTAAAAATAAGATTTTATTAGATTATATTAACTCTTGATTTTATAAGACTAAAAAATGATTATATAAATATTTTAATATATCATGAATATATATATAATAAAATTAACAAAAAATATGAAAATTTAAAAAATAAAAATAATTTATTATATATATACTACTCGGGCGCTAAAAACATCCTCTTTTAGAAAAATATATATAAGATAAAATAACTCACATCTCTACTTTTCCATCAATGGATCTCATCCGAGAAGTCCAAAACTATAGGATGGATGGATGAAACACGAGTGTTGGAACTGAGCTAAAGAATAAGCAAAAAATTTGGGATATGGGTATATGGCTCATCCAAGTGGTGGCCCACTCGTTGAACGGTCCAGATTATCTTCATATATAAGGGAAATAAACATTTTTATTTTCATAATTCTGCAATAATTTATTATCCCAAAACATCATGTAAGGCCACATGAAAGAGACCTTTCACCTCTCAATGCCAACGCTCCAAACTCAAATCCTCAGTTGGCGCTTAATTTGAAAATAAGGACCTTTTGTTTGGCCGGAAATGCAAAAGTAATAACTTTGTGCTAAATTAGTAAAATAATAAAAAACAATCTTTACAAAAAAATATTATATGGGTCGGTGGTTTGATCCTATTATACTAAATATAGAGTTTTAAACTACATTAAAATTAGAAATCTAAAATCAAACCTCATTTGTAATTATCAAATTTGTATATATATTAAAATCAACGGCAAGATGGTTGTGAATTTAATGTATTTTAATGAGACAGCTAATAATCGTTGGTTTCATTTTTTAACTCTAAAATACTCCCCACTAGTTATTTAATATGATAGAACTCACTCAAAAGATAGCGATTCTCCCACGGGTTTTTTGTGTAACCAAACACGGAAATGAGTGGATTCTCGATTTTACCCTTCGCATGAACAGTAAATCGGTTAGCCAAAAATTTGCATAAACAGTAAATCAACTAGCCAAAATTTTATGGTTTATGTGAAATGTCCAATTTTACTGTTCATGCGAAGGGTGAAATCGAAAATCAAATAATTCCCGGGTCTGGTCACACAAATCTCCCATGGGAGGATCGCTACCGTACATTATATGGCATATATATTAAAAATATATTACTTTTTTCCCTGAGTCTTATATGTTACATGAAGTTGTACTCTCTTTTTAATGATAATTTTATGAGTTATTGACCATAATTCCTTGATCAGTTTTAATTATATACATATTATATCTTTCAAATTTGAATGTTTTTTACTTCGGTAAATCTAAAATTATAATTAATTTTGTATGATGGAATGAAGTTTACTACCATGCACAACTTCTACTTAGGAAGATATATTGAAATCCATATAACATGTATTGAAATGAAACATAAATAATTTAAAAAAAAAAATCCTTATTTTTAGCAGACTTCTATCAAAATATTCTTTTTATAAGATACAGTGACAGAACAAATTCTACTTAGTACTAAGTAAAAGAAGAAGAAAAAAACCTACCTTCTTAGACATAAAACAAAAATGATATCTTAATTAGAAAACTAAAGAGGAAAGAATGGATTTCCATCTTCAGTCTTTCACATTTTAAATAGGTTATTGTTTTCAATATTTGAATTTAAATTATAAAGGATTTTCTATCATGCAATACAAACTTTTAAATCATGCCATATGAAATTAATGATGCTCATTAGATCAACCAAAGTTAATCATAAATATAAGAGAAAATAAATATACGAAAAATATATCATAGTCGTTGGAGCCCAATAATTGAGTGATAATAAGTTCATAGGACAGTGATATATGCACCATGAGTTTTTCACCATGGTGCACCACCCTTAAAAGGAAAAGACCATTTTGTCCTCTCTTTTTTAGAGAGGAAAGAAAGAGAAGAAGAAAAGTAATGACAAAATGGTAATTTTATTTTAAAAGTGGTGCACCATGACCGAATTATTACCCGTTCATTGATAATTATTTTATGAATATACTTTCTACTAGACACAGTCATCGTATTAATCAAAGTACCTTTCCATGTTTTTCAAAAATTCATATCCATACATTATTTCGTTAATTGCTAAGCTCTAAAGCTTCCTTATTATTATCATGGGTACCTTACTTTATATTAAAAGTGATTTGATTCAAATTATTTTTATGAACACATACACGTCACTAATTTGATTATTAGATTTTATATATAAATCATTGTGTTTTAGGTATAAAATTGATTTTTGTAGTAAAAGTAATTATGATAATTTATTTTATAGTATTGGATTTGTAGAATTAATCTTATTTTAAGTATAGGCTCCTAGTTGTTAAAAGTAGAAGATGATTTGATTTTAATGGATCTAAATCATAAAAATACTTAATTTAAATTTTTATCAAATGGAGGAATTCAAATTTAATTTTTAAATATAATTAAAGAATTGATAAAAATCTTTTATCTGCTGGAGTCAAACTTTAAATGACTGGTCGTAGCTTTTTTCATATTCTTAAAATTTAAACTATGGCTTAGACCCAACCAAATCACATGTTAAAGATTAAAAAAATGTTTTTTTAAAGGGGCAAAGACAGAAAGGATCTAATGTTTTTTTAAAGAAAGAAATGTCTTAGTTGTGAGCCACGTTGACGTGCCACCTTTCCAGGACGGATGTCTCCTCGGACGTCGCTTGCGCGCCTGCAAAAGCCATTTTCTCGAACCGTCCGCTCCGTTTTCGAGCCACGTCAGCACCGGAACCTTTTTTCACGAACCGACGCGGATACCATGCTGACGTGGCACCGTCCGCCACTTCGACGGCAAACAAAATATAAAAATATATGAATACTGCGGGAGCACCAATAATGGTCGTCGTCTTCATGGGCCGGTCATGTGTGACGTGAAAAAGAAGAAATGAGCTGAACATCTCAAACGATTTAATAAATAAGTTAATCCATCTCAAGCTTGTTTAAAAATTAAATTTATGTAAAATCATTCATTTCATTTTAAACTTGATTTGACTTGAAGTTCTTTTATATAAAATAAAATCTTTAAAATATACTATTTAAATCTCTTTAATTAGATAATGTACATCTTTCTCTTTCATTAATAAAATTTGTAATAAAATATTTTAAAACAATTATCTCTACTCATTTATCACTTTTACATAAATATATATTAATAAATATCTATAATTTCTCTTAAATAATCATCAATCTTATCTTTCCCACTTTTGTAAAGAATTATTATCTTAAAAATTTAAAATCAGAGTTATAGGAAAAAAAAAAGGATAAAATCATATTTTGGAATATCTTAAAATATGAATTTATTTTTAGATATAAAATGATTTTATTTTAAATTTAAATGATTGATAATCATGTATTCACTGGAGTTCGAAATGGCAATTGCTACTCATTTAGGTCGTTGACGACCGAATTTGAGAGGATCGAGGTCCACGATAAGGCTCGTTGTAAAGAGTGTGGGTCGGCAACTTGCATCATTCCCACCAAGATATTTTGTAATTCCGACGCTCGAACGGCTTAATTGGCGGGAATCAGCTCCGAATTCCCGCCAACAATCTTAAGCAAAAGTCAAGAGCCCGCTTCGGCCCTGTTTTTTCCACCGGTTGTTCTGATTTCTTTCGTTCCGTCCAATGTAACTAACTGCCGCTAAAACTAACGGCCATCGCCGGCCTTCAACTCAACGGCGTTTGTGGGATGCATTTTCTTGATGGACACGTGGCGATATCGTGGCGGGACGTGGGAGATCGTGCGACTGTGCAATGCGAATTATTTTTTGTCAACAGTTGGGCGGTTAAGGTGTAATATCTACTGGACACGTGGCGGGCATAGCAGAGTTGCCGCGAAATGGCTCACGTGGTCTCTGACGCGGAGCACATAAGCATCAGACCACCGCCAGGTAACTAGTGGGCCCGAAGGAGAGAGCCTGTGAACAAAAGTCATGCACAAGTTTTCAAATTTTCATGAAAACATAATAGTTCAGCATACAGATTAAATAAATAAATAAAAGTAGATTGATAAATTATTAAATTTATGAACTTTTATGATTAAGGTGTTTTAGATTTTTAAGTATTTAATTAATTTTTAAGATATGTACAAGTAAAAAAGAATAATTTTATGAAAAAAGGTAATTCTTCATAAGAGTGATAATTAAATTAATTTTTTATTAATTTATAAAGTTTTAACTACAGTTAGGTGTAAGTCCTTTTTTCTGAATATTTTTATTATAAATAAAAGTCTTATTACATAAAAATATAATATTTGAATAATGTTAAAGAATATATTTAATTAACGAATCTAAAATAATTCTAAATTGCACTTCAAATGGTTGATCGGGAATATTCAAATGCAAATAGATGAGAACTTTGAGACTTAATTTAAAATAAAATTTATGATAAAATGAGGTTCACTGATTTTATAAAATTAAATAGTAGTTATTTTTAAAGTAATTTTTTTTAAATTATTAAATGTATATATAACTACTTGATTTAAACTAAAAAACTATATATTCAAAGTGAGTTTTTAACAACTATTAATTTTATTTACTTCAATTAAATAAATGAAAATATTTTTCTATAATTCCTATGTGCATAACTTATATTTAATTTTAATAAAGTTAACAATATTAAGAGAATTTTAAATAAGTTGGCCATCCACCCGTTTGGCGCCTTTATTGCAAAACATACCGGGCGCATGCTTCACGACGTGTACGTATGGAGTGGAGATGACAAGTCACTCCTTTCACACGTTTCTTGCAAAAGGACAAAAATGCCCTTGACGGAGCTTTAACGTTACTAAAAAGGAATAATTAATTAGAGGGAGGCACTCATGGCCACAAGGCGTACCAGGGTTACTAAATGACAGAATCACTGTAATCTTCACCAAATTAAATTAGAATTATTAATTTTTTAACTTTTACTCACGAGAGCAAATTTTCAAAAATCTGAAAAAATTAATAATTTCTCTTCCATTGACTACAAATACATAAATCAATTAATTGATTAAAATAATTTATCGTCGTTTGCGTGAATTAATTTGAGTGAACTGTTTTGACTATAATTATAAAGATTAGAATGATTTAACAATTTACAAAAATTATTTTGTTTAAAATATAAAAAAATCATTATATACATTACATATTGATTGAATTGGCTCAATTTTATAAATAATAAATAGAAATAAGTTAATCCACTAAAAAATTAATTGACAACCCCTTGATAGAGTTTTTGAAAGAAAGTTAAAAAAAAAAATTATAGATGGATGGCCAGTCAATGAAGTCATTTTCGAGTAAATTAAGATTTTGAAAGTTAAGTAGTGAAGCCGTACGTTAGTTAGTTACAAGTTAGGTAAAGTGTCTAGACCGAGGCTACAGTGTGCACATACGATAGAGGAAACGAGTAAGAATCGGACACGTGTACATCCATGTGGATTTGGATTTGGGTGGTGTCGTGTGACACCAATGATTTCGATCGCACATCTCTTTCACTTGACGAACAAGTCACCACCCCACTTCCCTCCACGTCTTTCATGGGCCCACCATCAAGCCACGTGGACTCACCCTCTGCGTACATGAGGAGTTGCTCGGCTCAACCACCCTTCCCCGGTCTATTCGAAATTGTGTGAAGAACACTCTTTGTCTAATTATCTCAACACTGAGAAAGATCTCCAATTATCTTATTCTAATCATGATTTTGGTGAGAGAAGGCTCAGTAAATAGTATACCCTTGTCAACTTAAAAAAAACACTGACGTCCCGTTGACATGTTGCTCCAACGTTAAAAAATTTAAATTCAAATATTTACATCTTTGACACGTAACTTAATTACCACAGTGATTGAGATTTTAAAAATAGGAAATAAATTTATAATAGTAAACTTTTTCATTTGCTACTTTTCAGAGTTTCTTATATGAAAAAGAAATTGGTGATAGAAAATCACATAGATAGTTAGATGATTACATCTGGCTCTTGTCAGATCATTCTTATATTTAAATTTCAATTTAAAGTTAAATAATTAAATACTATATCTATGCTTTTATATTCATTTAAATTAAGAATAAATCAAATAAATGTTATCTTAAATATGATCATGAATCTATCATGTATCGTCTACAATTACTATACTTAAGCAATACTCTCTTTGTTCCAATTCAATTGTCTGATATGAATTTTCAGATTGTTTAAAAATAGTTGTCATATTCATATTGGAGCAGCATAAAGTGTGTTGAAATTGAATGAGATCAGATGGAATGCTAATTTTATATAGAGATTAAAAAATATAAAATGTTTTAAATCAAACAACTAAAATAAGACAGAGAAAATATATCATTACTTATTTGTATATGTATATGTGTTTTTTCTTTTAATGTTGGTTACACAATCTGTATAAAAAATAGAAAAAAAAAATTAGTATTTATATTCAGAAAATTTAAATTCAGATCGATTTTGAAAGTTTAAAGACTCAAGAAATTTAATTGAGTTTTTAATTTTTTTTTTGTTGATTTAGTTAATTTAAAAATCTATTAAATTGACTGGACTCAAATTCATCAACATCATCCGTCAATAATCTCATCAACTCAGACTAACTTTTCTTAATCACTTTAATTTTTTAATAATTAACAGCTTACAACTCTCTCTTCTACTAAGTTCCGATTGCCGCCGCAGGCATAAATCATAACTTACTGCTGTACTAAAGTTGTCACTAGTTGAGTCTCCACTCCATCCGCGGATTAAAGCAGACGCCTCTTCACTCTTGTCTCAAACGGGATGGAGTCGTTGGCACGCAACAAGACTGAGTCACGTGGAATCCGAGCTGGACGAGTCAAACGTGAAAGGGAGGAGCGACGCCACGTGTCAGTGAAAAGGAACTGTCCGCTGCCCGGGGTAGTTGACCGGGGTTGGAGAATAGCTGGCAGGTAGGTCAGCGCGGTCGGTCACCCGGTCACCACACCTCATGTGACCATCGATCGGCCTTTGCGTATAGACGCGGTTTTCAACTTTTACATTTTAAATAAATATTAAGGGGAGAACAACGGGCTCCCTCTGAACAGAGCGTCAGAACCAGCGCGGCGCACACTGGAGAAGAAACAGAGAGTGAGAGAGAGAGAGAAGGTGAAATCGGGCGATTTTTGCAGAGCTTCCACTTTCTTCTATTTTTAGTGGAGATTCGGGCAGTGAAGGTTTGAGCTTCCGACAATCGCGGAATTCTGGGCCTGGCATTGGTTTTATAGCATCCTATCCCTTCTCTTTCACTGATTTCCTCCGGAGTTTGGGGGAGGTGAAAATAGGAGAGTGAAACAGAGCATTGAGGGAAGAAGTAGAAAAAGAAGAAGAAGAAGATGGAATGGACAGCGCCTTTGGACGAATATGAGAAGCTTGTCATACGCATGAATACTCCAAGGTTTTTCCTTTACTCTCTGCTTCCCTCTCTGGGGGCTTTCCCGCTTTTAGGGTTGTTTCTTTAGTTCTGTTTTTCCGTGGATTTACGTTTCCAACTATTTCTGCTGCTGGTCTCTGTTTCCAGAGATATTTTAGTTTTCTTTCTTGTGTGGGAAGAGAATTTTCTTGCTAGGGTTTTGAGCATTTTTTTTTCATTAGCTGCTAGAAAAAAAATTCTCCTTGATTTGAAATTCATACCGTAGAAATTGACTTTCTCCGTTTTCGAGGATTCCATCACTTGTATTTACCCTCCCCCAACACCGAAAATAGGAAAAAAACTTTTCAAACGGCTTTTATTTTCTTCCTATTTTCGCTCTTTCCGGAATTTCCTTCTAACGCATGTCTCTGCTGGCTGTTTTCCAGAGTTGTTATTGACAATGCCGTCTGTGCTACCGCTACATTGGTTAAGGTAAGAGAGCGGAAACGCCCTATGAAACTTTAACATAAAGAGGAATGTGAGTTTCCTTGGAGATCCTTCTCTCTCTAGAAACAAATCTTGTGCTGTAATGGTTATCTGGATGTACTATTGAAGAAAAAAAAATACTTCTCTGTTTTTAACTCCCCCAAATTTCTTCACTTTCTTGGAAAAATCTTAATTCGTGGAATGTCATGAATCCAAATTTCATGTACATCCAGTCACCTGCAGGCTCTGCTTGCTTGCACCGAATTGGAATAACTTGTTGGAAAATATGTTTTAATTAAAAATAGAAATGCATTCAATTTTTTCAAGAAAAGTATTTTCTGCATAGAAATGGGGCCCGAGGTCATTATTGCTTGAAAAATCTAAAGTCGCTGATTCGAAGCAGTGCAAAATTCCTAAATGAAACCGAGTTCCCCTGTTTCTAACTGAAACTACAAAATTTTCCTTAGAACTTGCTAAGAATTGAAGAAACTCGAATTCCCAGTTTCTGATTTTCTTCTGGTTGGTTCTTTCTTCAGGTCGACAGTGCGAGGAAACACGAGATCTTACTGGAGGCCGTACAGGTTCTGACAGACCTCAACCTCAGCATAAAGAAGGCCTACATCTCCTCCGATGGAAGATGGTTCATGGACGGTAAGGGTCCATTCTGATGTGCTCTGCCCCTCTACTTCGCCCTCTTATCCTGCACTTTCTGGAATTTCTCTTCTCTTATTCTTCTTGCAAGACAATTTCTCCTTTCTGATTCGTTCTCCTCTGCAGTATTTCATGTAACGGATCAGAACGGTAACAAGCTGACTGATGCGAGTGTTATCAGCTACATCGAACAGGTAATTCAGGGCAATAGTCTGTGGTACTCACCAGAAATGATCAAAACATCAAGGGCTGAGATGATCAACCAATTCTTTAGCTGATAATGATTAAATTCATTTCCATTTCAGCTCAATTTGAAATAAGGTCACTTAGAGTTGACAAACTATGATTTTCAAAGGTTTCCAACAGTCAAAATAGGGTTTAGTTTTGAATAGATTTATAATCTTACTGTAAGAGCAACTTGACATGTGTTCAAATTGGTATGGATATAACTCAGGGGGTAGATGGATGTGAGAAGGAGACTCCATTGGGCCGTCCGCACATGGGAGCCCAAGTGGGAGGTCTCTCATGGGCGTTCTCACCCTGCTGAATTTTTTTCATATATATTGTACAACAAAAGCTCCAAAACAGGTGCATATGGTGTTTGCAATCCCACAAATCGGGGACAAAAAATTGTCAAACAAGATCACTTTCCTTTTAGGTGTCAAGTAAAAGTATCAATTTTAGATTATATGGGATAAATGACTTTGAAGAGAATGACGAAAAGGGCACTTTCCTTTCATTTTGTTCAAATCGAGCCAAAATGATTTTAATTGAATATGGATATCAATCAATGTGTGACACTCCTAGATTCTTGTGAGGATGATTGTGCAGGGTTTGGATTGGTTAGAGCTTAGCTCATTTTGTAAAAGAAAATGAGAGGGTCCCACTTGTTATTGTAATTTTTTTTTAAAAAAATGTAGTAGTTAAAGGCAAGCCAAATCACTCAACTCCAATGTTTTCTTTCAAGTTTTGTTGCACTATTCTTGATGATGCCTTCAATTTTGTGGCAATGGGTTTATAAGGATTCCTTCAATTCTCGTTGACATGGTTTCTTAGTGATGCCTTGAATTCTTTGTTCTAATGTTTTCAATTGCCTGCATTTATTTCCTCAGTCTCTGGCAAGTAACAATGCTCCGAGATCCAATGGTTTCAAAGGGCCTGACAGCGTTAGAATTAACGGGAACAGATCGGCAGGGTCTCCTCTCAGAGGTGTTTGCAGTCCTTGCCGATCTTCAATGCAGTGTAGTTGAAGCAAAAGTGTGGACACACAACGGCAGGATTGCATCCTTGATCTATGTTAAGGATGAGGATTCTGGTTCTGCAATTGAGGATGCCCACAAGATCAACCGGATTGAAGGACGATTAAGGAATATATTGAAGGGTTACAATGATATCAGGAGTGCCAAGACTGCTGTCTCCATTGCAGTCACCCACACTGAACGGCGGCTCCACCAGATGATGTTTGCTGACTGCGATTATGAGCGGAGCTCTAATGTGGATACAGTTACCACCCCATCTGTGTCTGTTCAAAATTGCTCAGAACGAGGATACTCTGTGGTTAATGTAGAGAGCAAGGATAGGCCAAAGCTGCTGTTTGATATCCTCTGCACACTGACGGACATGGAGTACGTCATCTTTCATGCCACCATCGATACGGGTTGCAATCAAGCTTATCAGGTTTTTAAAATTATTCCTTTTCTACAGAATATTCAAATTCACTAGATTTGATTGAGCCGCTTTATTAATTATGGATTCTTTGGGAATGAATGTAGGAATTTTACATTAGGCATACAGATGGCAGCCCCATTACTTCGGAAGCCGAAAGGCAGCGTGTGATTCAATGCTTGCAAGCTTCCATCAAAAGAAGAGAATCTGAGGTATTTCTATTATTATCATATTCAATGTGGCATTATGGCATCCCTGTTGTTTCGATTCCCTGGGAGGGTTAAGAAAAAAAATTGCATCTGTTTCTAGATAGAGAGACTTTTAAGGGCAAATTTTGCTACTGTTACTCTTTTTTGTTTTGTGAAATGGAATCCTAACATCTCACATAAATGTTGAGTATAACAGTGAGCATCATTTCTGTGAGATGTTAGGATTCCATTTCACAGGAGAGAGGTGATCTGTTTTCATAAAGTGTTTGCCATCAACTTCCAAAGAAATTATTGTCAGGTGCAGATCTTCACAAGACCTTTCACTCTTCTACCACTTTGATAACGTGAAAATCGTTCATTCTCAAATTTTCTTCGAAAATGGCAAATGTTGCAATTAACAGCCTTGTTGTGATATTCAGATAGCTGTAATGAGATGAGATAATTGGCGAATTGGCCGTTCTTACCCAACAGTGCAGTCAGTAGCCTTTGATATTTAGTTATTTCTAAGAAGATATATCTTTTGTCTGATTTCCAGGGTGTGAGGCTGGAGCTTTGCACGAGGGACCGTACGGGGTCTATTGTCCGATGTGACTCGGACATTCAGAGAGAATGGTCTGTCTGTTACAAGGGCAGAAGTCTCCACATCTGGTGAAATGGCTGAGAATGTGTTCTTTGTGACTGACGCTGCTGGTCAACCTGCAGACCCAAAGATCATCGAGGCGGTCCGCCAGAAGATTGGGATGAGCAGCCTCAAAGTAAAGGAATCCCCATTATTCACAAGGCATCTTCCACAAAGGATGAGACCACACGCAGCGGCAGTCTTTTCTCCCTAGGAAGCCTTGTTAGAAGGAATCTATACAATTTGGGGCTGATCAGATCTTGTTCTTAGGAATGACAACAAGGATCTGTGATTCTGTAGGCATGTACCTTGCTTCTTCTACTTGAAGTTTGTACAAAAAGGTAGACAAAGGCAAAAAATGAACATCTGATAGTTACCATATTATATGTAGATGGGCAAGGTTGGTCTGATAGTGGTGGCCCCTTCATATAAAAGAACATAGATGAAGAAAAGGAAAAGATGTGTTACAACCAGGCCTTTTGGGACCCCCCACACCCCCGTGTGGTGCTTTGTTTTTGCTAGCTAAGGTAGTCAGGACTCAAAAAAAATAGGTAGGTGAAGTTGGGTGGTGGTTGTACTACCATTCTTTACTATACAGTACTTGTACATAAGGAATTTGATTCACCAATTACTCATACTTGGCTTCAGGGTTCTCTCTCTCTCTCTCTGTCTCTCTCTCTCTCTCTCTCTCTCTCTCTATATATATATATATATATATATTTGAGGGGTTTATTTGTATTGGACCAAAGTACTGAATTGCAATACACTTATCTGATTCAGTATTTGTAATGTGTTTTAAATCCAAAGGAGTTGGAGCGATAACTAGGAACCTGTTTCAGGAAACGAGAGTTCTGATTTCGATTTGCGTTCTTCAAAGGATTACTTCCCGTATATTTATCCGGTGTTTATAGATAAGGAGACTTGTATATTCCAAAAATGAGTCGAGTGCTCTAAGAGACTTGGATCTTGGTCATTAAAAAAAATTATAATGTGCTTTAATTTGATACCTAAAATCACCTCAGAACTCTATCAATTTCATTGCATTTTAATTATTCTCTTTTATGTTAAGGTAAGGTAGTCAGGACTCAGGGGTCAAAGTAGGTGGTGGTGTTTGGTGGTGATCTCTATTACACATGACTTGTAAATAACGAATTTGATTCTCCACTTAGCCAGTTACTAATACTTATTGATTTCCCATCCTATCTCTTCAGTAAGACTCAATCTGAAGAGGATTTATTAGTGGATGAAAATGTAGTTACTGAATGAGCAAACTTCTCATTTTTCTAAATGTCCTGTTCTGAAAAAAAAATCTCTATTTCATCTTTTCTTACTTTTTTTTTACTACAAATTTTCACTCCCACTTTCTAATTCAAATTCAAACTGCCTTTCCCATCTTGTCTAAACGGGTCATTCTCTTCTCATTTCTTGAATTTTTTTAAGAAATTTAAGCACTACTAATTGTATGATTTAAGATACTAATTTTAAAAAAAAATTATCATGAGATATCTCCACCCTACATTTGAGTAATGAAACCGATTCCTTCACACTTGTACAAGACTAGGAATTGATTTTTATAGAATTCTGCTAGCATCAGTAGCTTATTTACTAATGGGATTTCAAAATTTCAAGAAGAGAACCAAGTGAGGAAGGACTAGTTTTTTTAATTTATGTGTGGGAAATCGCAGGATATCCAGCGTAAAACCTCCACGGGTGAGTTCACTATTTCTAGGTACATTAAGGTTAGACCATAGGAACTCGAACCACAACCTTTCGCTTCTCAAGGTAACCAGTTGAGCTATACCATGTAGGTAAAGAAGGACTATTTGAGTATCATAGGAAGGGAATATCTCAATCTACATGCATTAACCCTAGTGCCCCACCCTTGATTGACTGGTTGTACATCAGCTCATTTACCTTTTTTTTTTTTTTTTAACCCTAAAGAGTTAGTTTGATAGTCAATTTTTACCTTGTTTGTAGGACATCTTATTATCAAATCTCCCTCAATACAAAAAGGGTCACTCCAGTCACACGAGACTTTAGATACTCGATGTTAAAAAAAATATAATTCATCGACCTTTTCTAACCTGTCAAATCATGATCTTTTATAGATAAGTCTTCAAGCTTTTTTCAGACGATATTTGAAAGGGGCATGTGGATTGCTTAGGTCAGATTAATCTCAGATGGATTTAGAAAATGTCTTTCTGTCAATTATCATTTTAACCATATGATGCACTTCTAATCCTCAAAAAAAGATAATTAATGAGATGTCCCATAGATCTTTCGTAAAAATATCCGATGCATATCGGCCCCACTTGGGTTTGGGCGAGACAGACAGTTTTTTGCAGGCGATAAAACGGTGATGTTAACGCCTGAGACCCGCACTATGTTTTTTCCTGAGTTTGGGCCGGTCTGCATAGTGCACACGGTCGACTCAATTGCATTTTTTTTTTCATTGTTTGAGAGCCCACAACCTTTTAAAATTACCCTTTTTTATATATAATGAACACTCTAAAGACACTCTATAATATCCTATAAAGTCCATTAGTCAATCGATCTTTGCTTCTCAATCCCGCTTCCATATTTTTCTTCCCAACTTCATTTCTCTGAATTTTAATCTGAAAAAAACATGAATTTTGGCTCTTTTTCAATGATCCAATTGAAGCTCGAGTTCCTTGCGAGACCTACTAGTAGTTAAAGTTTATTTCACGGAATTTTCTATTATTTTTTAAAAATATTTGAAATTCTCAATTTTGTAACTTTAAAACAATTTTTGAATATGCAAATGACTGCTGCTTAATGAAAAAAAAAATGTCTATAAAGCCCAAAACTTTCTTGATTTTCTGTAATTTTTCAAAAAAATTGAAAGAGAAAAAGAAAAAGAGAAGAGAGAAAAGTATCAGATCGATATGAGTGTTTCGGCATTTGCCAGCCGTTTTTTAATCTCAGCCACAAACCAAAGTAGACTACCAGTTTTTCTTACGTCATTTTGAAATTTGAAAAAGCCAGTGTGTAGGGCTACATAATTTCTACATTTTCAAGAATATACAATCCATACTTGATGCTTCAAGATGTCAAACCAATATATCTTCGAATATGGCTAACTGCATGTGAAAGATCAGAATTGATTAATTTTTCAAAAGTTAGTTAAAATACTAATCAAATGATTTACCATATCAGTAAAAAAAAAATATAAAAGAATATAATCTCAAAATAAACTTAGCATTTTCTTTAAAACAATACCTTCAAAGACAAAGTATAAAGATGATAGCGCAACAATCTACTCACACGTCTACGCGTGCAACATGTAAAATATTTTATCAAATGATAGATTAGAAGGGTAAAATCTAGACTTTTTACGCTTAGGTTACCAAATAGGGGTAAACGACGATTACCGTTCATTATCCTCCATTATCCATGAAAAAACACAGCCCAAGGGTTACCCTTATAAATACCCTTTGCTGCAAAAGAGTTTTCAAATATGAGATTAGAGGAGTAAATTCTAGACTATCCTTTAGTTCCCAAATAAAAGTAAACAAAAGTTACACTCATTTACTCCCATTACTTGTGAAACAAATACAGCTATCTGATGTTCGTTTCAACCCCTTGTCACAAATATCGGTGGTATTTTCAAATTTACCACGTTTTTATCGGCAAAATACCATTACCGCGTTAAAAACGCGTTTTTATCGTCACGACGATAAATTTCCAGTAAATTCCTGATAAAATCGCGTTAAAACCGCGATAAACGTTAATAAAGCGATAATATCCCAGTAAATTCCCTATACCATTTTTATTTTATTAATTTTTTTATTTATTCTATTTTTTTATTTTTTAAATATTATAATTTCTGAGAGATTTTCCCATTAAATTCCCAGTAAATATCCGAGAATTTAAAAATATCCCGTTATTATCAATTGCCGTTAATATCCCGAGAATGATATTTGTCACAATGGACTTCCAACAAGATAAACATATCCTATTTTTCACTAATCCTATTCTGATTTATGAATTTATGCTCTTATTATATTAAGATTAATAAAATACAATAATAATTATTTAAAAAATCAAAATATATTAGCAACTAAGCTTCCAAGCACATCAAATAAGCATATAAAAAATTAAAATTCTTTACTAAGTATTAGTAACAATTGATTCATCTTAACTATAATATTTATTACCTATCAACAAACTTAAAAAAGAAAAATGATTTATAATAGAAAAAAATTCTAAAAGAATAAGGTGAAGATCTAAGCACAAAAAATATTTGACAAGACGCAAAATAGATCTAGAGCTTAAATTGATTTTTTAAATAATTATTGTTGTATTTTATTAATCTTAATATGAGTGCTTAAGCACAATTAAAGTGCGCTTTTGATGTGAGAACTAAAGAGATCAAAGAAATGGTATCTTTACCAAAGAATCTATTTTTTGAAATTTAAGATGACTATATTCTTTAAGAAATTTTGGGAAATGAAACATTTTTCTTTTAATTTTATTATAGAATTCATTGGTCTTGTGATTTGTAATATTAATATAAGTTAATAAAGAAAATTAATTGCAACAAGGTTCGCCAAAGATTCCACCTTATCTGAATATGAGTTTTGAATTTACATTCCTTAGTGTGTTGATTTCTATATTCTCTACTTCTTTGTTTTTAATAATAAAAACAAAATTTTATATTCCTTCCATCTCGTATTTATTGTTTTCCACTACAACTTAAGGTTGGCTCTTAAAGCTTTTGTTGGATCTTTTCACTATAAAAAAAAGGGTTTTGTACTTTTGTAATTCAAAATATTGAATTTTTATATTTTTTTTGTGTTATCTCATATCGAAATTTGAATTTTCAAAAATATTATAACTAATAAATTCTATTTTCAGCCGCCCATCTGAAATTTGTGATGAATCAAATCGCATGTAACAGATTTTAAGGTGTCACAGACATGATTCGTGAGTTAGAGTATGACATCAAATTTAAACTATTGCTAGATATTAATAAGTAAATAATATCTTTAATGTATTGAATAAACTATAGAATAATTTAATAGCTCATGTGACAGGGATTCCTTAAGGTGAAGGACACCTATGCTGCTATGCACTTGAAAGGAAATCAAGGTTGGTGAAGTTCGACTGAGACAGAGAGAGAGAGAGAGAGAGAGAGACTATCTCATTGAATTCTAAAGGGACAATGCAGTGCAAAACAAGTGCATGATGACATGCAAGATTCATGAAAACAATAGAGAAGCATATTGAATTCTTGAATATGAAGCACGAGTCAAGAGGCACCCATATCCTTTATTTACAGGTGAAACTCCGGTCAGATTTTGATCCGATCCACATGACTCGACCTAAGAAATCATGCGGGTTAGGTTAGATTGAGAAAATAAAAATTTGCGTGGAATTCGGTAGGGTCGGGTTAAAGAATTTACAAGTTAATCCAATCTGACCCGACCTGGCTAAAGATAGGATAAATGGGTTCAGAATGAGGGTCGAGTCAAAATTTGAGTTGAATCGGATTGGAAATTGAGTCGAAAATTTCGGGCCAATAGTTCAGGTTGGGTTGGGTTCCATAATATATTGACTCGCGTCGAGTTGAGTTTTAAGAAACCCAACCCGACCCGACCCGACCCGATTTCATCCCTACCTTAATTCATGAACAAAGGTTTCTAATCCAATGGCCCAAAAGGTAAATGGAGAAAGGCCCAAAAACCTGAAGGTCTATTTGGATTGTTAAGTTTGGCTTGAAAATAATAGGGTCTGCTTAGACCCAATTTAAATTTGATTTCAAGAGAGACTCTAACTTGGGACCAACCTTGTCTGCCCAATTTGGATCTCTAATCATTAGTCATATGTTGGAATGGTCTAACCTAGTCCCAATTGACTGAAGTCTAAAATTTCGGCTGAAATTTGTAAACTGTTAGGTTCTGGGGGGCCTGATTATTAGATATATACTAATCCGCTTGTAGGTTGAGTTCCACGCTGATTGCACCCACGTAAGCCCTAATCAAAGGAGCCTGATTATCAAATAGATACTGATCCGATCGTAGGTTGAGCTCCAAACTGATTACACCTATGTAAGCCCTAATCAGAGCAGTATATAATGTCTCTTTTCATGAGATAGGGTAGATGAGAAAAAATTGTAACAAGAGTCGGTCGTCTCCTCTTCGTTATTTTACCTTTGAGCATAATGAATCTGGTTTGAAACCATGAACGTACTGAAAAAAAAAACCACGTAAAATCTCTGTGTCTTTGTATGTGTTTGATCTATGGTTTATTTTTCCGTTCATTATTTTGTGCGCTTCTATTCATAACATAAGCCTAAGTATAAGATTGAAAGATTGATAAAGAAAAATATCATCGTTTTTGTTAAAAAACATTGCATCAACCAAAATTTGTGATATTTTGGCTGACATTTCATAAAAATTTCAGTAAAATTCTAATGGTGAAAATTTATTGAATTAGTTCAATGGACTTGAAAAGTAAAATTGGTGTTAAATTGAGTATGGGTGATGGTTGTTCGAGACTTCATGGTTTGGAATGCACTTACGAGTGTTATAGAAGGAGTGTTGATAGAAGTTGGTGGGGGAGAAGGTGAGTTCTGTCATGTGCCTTTGTTTGGATTGGAACCCTTTGGCCACTTCAGTTTCTATTGGCCTTTCAGGTGGTTGTGTCTCCATAGTTATCCTTAGAGAGTACCAAAGTCAGACATCACAAGCCTGGGAAGCACATGATTTTGAACCATGAACCTACCTCCTGCACCCCAACCTGACCCTGTGGCCAATTCAGAATCTGGGCTATGACTAAATCTATGTTTATTTGAAGTTTCATTGACTGTGTTTCCCCCGTCATTGCCTTCAACTCAGGGTAGCCGGTGCCATTTTTTGTCAGATCATGATTCAAGTTAGGCCATTTGTTTGCTGAATCTGATCCATTGCAGCAATGGTTTAGATATTTTTTTTTTGGTCTGTTTCGTGAAGATTTCTTGTCCAATATATCCGCATTTGTCTTAGGTCATGGTTCAAGCTCTTGAGATTATCTGGATCTGTCAATCGCCAATAACAGAATGCAGATCTCTGTCTCCTTTTGCTTCTTCGCCTATTGGATCAACTGTGACACATTGATCTTATCGCGTACTTTAGTCTAATGGACCATTGAGTCGTTTAATTTGTGCTTGGTTCAGTTAGCATTCATGATGGAAGATTTAGATCATAGTCCAAAATATTATATAGGATATAAATTTTTATTATTATTATTATTTTGATAATATGAGTATTCTAACTTTTTATTGGAGGTGATACTAATTTCATAGATTAGATAAAATCGCCATTAATCTCATTATATGCCAAAATTCTATCTACAATGAGGTCAGTTTTTTAAGTTCTAATTCTTTGTTTGACCCTATCATAAATCATACCATCCGTTACTCTACTGTCTGTCATTTTTTTATCCGACGGATTAAATGATATATTTCTCCTCCTTGTACTTGAGAACTGTAAATTCTTTACTTGCCTACGGGGTCGTCCTTATATCTTTTCTTTACATGACCAACAAACCTCTAATAAGTTTCTCACAACCTGCTATCCATTTCATTATTTTCAAATTATTCTTTAGGTAATCATTTCTAACTCTATCTTTCAGTATTATTTCACTCATCGAATGTATTCCGTGCATATATAGTTCAAGATAATAAACTTGAAGAACTAAATTCGAAACCCCTTTTTAGAAGAAAATTATCTGTTATCTTTTTCCTTCAACGAACATCATTAAATTTCCCAGTTTACAATGTCATCGACATTATCTTGGTTGATAGTTGATACTCTTATGCGATATAGAGTTAGTTCATGGGAATTTCAACGTTCGATCTTCAAAAGAATTGAGAAATTTGTAGATTTCTCCAACACCCAGATTGTTCTTTCTAATGTCAGAGGTTTCTCATTTGGCCATAATAATTTGGATTTCTCCGCTAGTGAAATGGCTCTACAATAAATGTCTTGAATGTTGGACTTTAATGCAAAGAGCGGTTGAGTCTTGTCTCTTTCGAGTCTTCATTTATTTTAATTTTAATAAAATTATTACTCCAACAGTAGCTCATTAGTTTTTTCATAAGAAACCTCAACATCCAACTTTTCTCTTAAAAAAATAAAATTAATATCAATCTGTCAATGCAATGCAAAACTTTAGTTGAAGAAGATGAGGGAGGAAGATATTTTTTGAGACTTCGCTTTTGGAAATGGTGAGGTAGTTGTCTTACTGGAAGAGTGATGTACTAAAAAGAAGAAGTAACCTAAACTATGTATAGCATTTTAAAGGCCAGCACTTCTCTAAACATGAAGTCTTAAATTATTAACATGGAAAAAACTTCTAAACTAGCTTAGAAAATAATAGGGGCATGTTTTTACAGTCGAGTAATAGATTATAAATATTATATTTTGTTTAGTTAAACTATAAACTGGGTTTTAAATCGTAGGTTGGTTCATAAGTTTGGTTGACTATGAGACAATGGTTCAATTGGTTGAGTCATAGATTAGGTAATCGATCGAGTCAATTGGATCATGGAACGGGTCATAGGTAATGGATTAGATCATGGGTTGAGTTTGGGTTGGATCTTAGGTCATGGATCGGGTTGGACCCATAGTTATCCCATAGGTTAGATCATATACCTTAAAATCCACATGATGTGGAAATTGCTTTCTGACAACATCCTCACCCCCACCCCACTCTCCAAGAATTCATTTTGTGATACCCTGCCCTGGGCAGTGAACACACCACCGATGTGGGGAGTCCCACATCGGTAGTGAAGGAAGTTGGTTGGGGGTTTATTTGAGGCCACCCTCATGTACTCTAGTGTGACGCATTTTGGGCCGGGCCATGTGGGCTTGGGCCCAAGAACAAAATCGTGCGAGCTCGCGTGTGTGCGAGGCCCAAAGCTGACAATTTCACAGTGAGTCAAGCCCTAAGCCCTATGTTCGGGTCGGGTCGTTACAATTGGTATCAGAGCCGAGGTTCTACACTCTGATTGTGTAGGCTTTCCTCCTTCTCTGGCATTGTTGAGTTGGGCCGAACCGAGCCGGGGGTGGCTCCAGGCCTTGGGGGGGTGATTGTGATACCCTGCCTTGGACAATGAACACACCACCGATGTGGGGAGTCCCACATCGGTAGTGAAGGAAGTTGGTTGGGGGTTTATTTGAGGTCACCCCCATGTACTCTAGTGTGACGCGTTTTGGGCCGAGCCATGTGGGCTTGGGCCCAAGAACAAAACCATGTAGGCTCGCGTGTGTGCGAGGCCCAAAGTGGACAATTTCACACTGAGTCAAGTCTTAGGCCCTGTGTTCAGGTCGAGTCGTTACACAGTTTCTATAACAAAGGGTCCGCACGGAACAACGAAAATCAATTTCAACATGAAAATTATTTTATATTTTCGAATGGAAAATCATTTTATATTTTCACAAAACATATGATGGGCCACAAATGGGTCACACTCCAATTTCAAGCTTTTGTAAGTGTACTTGGATCTAAACAAGTATGGGCTAAATGCCTAAATCTATCGGCTTCCGGGCTATTCCAGTCTCCACATGATCTGCACCAGTTTCAAAGAGGTTAGAGATTTTTTTGAAAAAAACATTTTCAAGTAATTTTAACCCCTAATTTCGTGGGTTCAATCAGATCTTTTGGCTTTTATCTCCTTCAAAAACATCCACAAATGTTCCAAGAATAAGCACAGATTTAAATATTTAATCCATGATTCTATCTCAATACAGCTCAAACGGTAAAATAAAAAATAGATATAATTATTAATATAATCTATTGGAAAAGTAAATTTTAAGAAGAGTCTAAATAAATGGGACAAAGACTTCAATAATAATTATCATAAAGGAGGAAGCTTATTCAGAATCTTTTTGAAAAGAATGCTAACCTCCTAATAAAATTGCAAAATTACTCAATTTATTAGATTTTAAATTGAACCCAGCTACAAACGTTAAGCCGGAAAATGAAAAATGAGCTGAGGACAATAATAGATTTCAAATTAGCTCAAGTACAGCACATTTCAAATTACAATGAGGCAGGTTTGAGCCCCATAATTTCACTCAGTGTGTTCTAAGGACAGTAGATATCATTTGTGAGGATTTTACACTAGGTTTCTCACGATTTTTCATAGGTGAAAAAAAAATGGAATAGAGATGTATATACAACTAATACGGCCACCAGTGTGTTAGAGACAAATTGATAATAAGCCATTGGTTAATCTTTTTTATTAGAAAAATACTAAGCTTATTTTCAAGTTACATCTTTTCATATCTTTTGCTAAGGTGACAAGTCATTTGATTTATATTTTAATTAACTCTTGAAAGCCAAATAATTTTAAAAGTTTCTAGAAGGTTAATAAGTGAAGCCGTGGTTGAAATTATTCTATAATTCTTCTTTGATTCCATGTACCCAACAATTTTCATCATCTCATGAACAGATAAGAGAAATTTAGAAGTTGAGAAGATTGCCAACGAGTCCACTCAAGGCATCCAATGTTATATTAGACTAATCCTTGGTTAGGAACAGATAAAAATAAGCTTAAAGGAGCCTACTTTGATACTTCATCAAGAAAAGAAATAAAATATTAAATAGATTGTGACATACCTCAGTAGATAAGGATGACGCCCAAGTCATTTTCTATGAAAGGTTATGTGATTGGGAAGATTGAAAAGTGTTTGGACGTACTTCTAAAAAGTACCTCGCAGTTTTTAGACCATTAGAAAGATATTTGAATCGAGGGACAGGTTGCCATCTGCATCACATTGTGTCATAATTTTATGGGTAAAATCTGATCCAATTCTATTATCTTAATATTTTAGTATTGTAATCTTTAATTTCTGTTGGTGTATAAATGAGAGTGTCATAGAAGGAAAACTAAGGATTTATATGCGACTTGATAACTCTACTTATCAGGTTAGTTTTTTGGGCCGAAAGTCCAGTCCTAACGGTGGTATTAGAGTTAAGTACAAGCCTAAGGTGTGTAGACTTAGAGATTCCCTAACCGAACGGAATGGTTGGCAACGTTTTATCTGTCAGAGAGCATCTTTTGAGGGGAGAATTGTTGGGGTGAAAACAAGAGTCCTACATTGGTTGTAGAGGGAGGGGAGAACTAAAGACTTATATGGGACCGGATAACTTCACCCATCAAACTAGTCTTTTGGACGGAAAGTCCAATCCCAAAAAAAAAAATAACCAACTAGTCCTTATTGAATTAATGTTAAATTGAAAGAATAATCCTCCACGAGGGTTAACGATGTTGAGAGTTTGAATTGATAGACGGGTGTATAAGTGTATCTATATGAGTGTGAGTTATGAAATTCGATTTCTGTTAGGTCGTGAAAGTCTCACTTTTTTTGTTGTTTACATCTAAATATTTATTTTCAATGAAAATAAATAAAGTGTAGTCTTAACGAGTGTGGAAAACCTCTATTATTTCTTCACTAAATTCTAAATTAATTTCCTAGTATTTTGTATAGTTAATTTTTGCATTAAGAGAGGCAGTAATCTCTCTCCCTATTTTATATTTTTTTTTTTGGATAACATGAGTATCTTTATCTCACGTTGGAAGTGAGATTAATCTCATTGATACACGAGATCACCAACAAGTCTCGTATAACAGGAAAGTTCAGAAAGAATCGAACCCAATATCTCTTTTATGTATTTGTTGTACAAAGTATAATTTGAAAATTTAAAACTCAGATTCAAATCTTATTGAGTCAAACAAATGGAGTTCACTTGGAAATAATAATGCGATATAATGAAATCTAAATTTTTAATGCATTCTCGTAACTTTTTCCATGAGAAAAACATAGTAGAATAAAATTCTTTTGAATTATATAATATACAACTTTTCCTCTCAAAAAGTAACAATAGGTAAATTATTTTTAATAAATTATAAAGCTGGACTTAAATAATATTCTAATGCCTAAAGTGGCTTTAGAAAAAGTTAAAGATGTAGTTATCAAAGGGTGCTTTCTTTTCTTCTGAAAAGTATAACGCATTAGTTTATATTTTAATCTAATTTTATTTTGCATTGGTTCATTTTTGTACCTTTCTAAGTTGCCAATTTTCCATCTTTTATTCCTTGATTACAAATACAAACAAGTCATTATAGGTTTGTTTTAAAACTTAAAAAAAAAAAAGAGGAGAGAAAGTGATGAGTTTGGTATCTATAAAAATGACAGGTATTGTTTATTTATATCATGTCACCAATCTAAAATTATTAGATAAAAATTAATGCAGGCAAACATTTAAAAATTTGTTGAAACTTTCATGAATAATAATAATACTCAATAATATCGTTATTCCATGGTTGCCCTAAGTGAAGCCCCTTTTAATCGGTGGGAAATTTCTCACTTTTACACAATTGTCCCTCACCCAGAAATTCCATTTTTATAGCTAAAAAGGGTTTTATGAGAAGCTGATGCAGACGGTCGGTCTTAAAAAGGTTTTATGATAAGCCCCTTTTTCATATCGGCTGAGATCTTAGGTGAGATCTTTTGCTCTCTTTAAAAAGAAAATTATTTTGAAATCTCAGGTGACTTTTTTAAAAAAAAATCAATTAAAATTTTAAAAAAGGCTTTTTTTTAATAAAAATATATAAATATCGATGATATCTAGGCCGATATTCGTTCGATGTGGGCAAATATCGGTCGAGATATCGGCCTAGATCCATAACCAATATTTTAAAAAAAAAAAATCAGTCGAGATCTCGGCCAATATGTCGATTTTTTTTTCCCTTGCACCGATACATATCATATCGACCGAGATATTCTCAGCCTTCAGAAAATCGAGATTTAAACCCATGAATATGACCGATGAGCACAAGCTACTTTTTTTTTGCGACTTATTCAACAGAAAGGTGGGCTTGGCCCTTAGGGTGAAAGCCCATGAAGCTGTAGGCTTTTATGGCCCATTTAGTATGTTATATAAATCCCTTTGTCTCATTTCCCTCTTACAAATCCTAGCATTAGGACTGCAACTCGGGTCGGGTTTTGGCCCAACCCGCATGACTCAATCCGAGAAATCATGCAGGCCGGGTTGAAAATTTTGGGTCAGCGGGTTGGGTCGGGTTGAGAAGATAAAAAATCGCATGAAATTCGGGTCGGATCAGGTCGGATTAAGGATTTTACAAGTTAACCCAACTCGACCTGGCTAAAATTAGACTAAAATGGGTTCACAATGCGGGTCAGTCAGAATTCGGCTTAGAATTCAGGTCGGGTTGGGTTGTGAAGTTCGAGTTGAGAATTCGAGTCAGGATTGAGTCTGGTCGGATTCCATATATATCAACTCAGGTCAAGTTAAGTTTTAAAGAATCCAATCCGCCTGACCCGAGTTGCAGCCCATGCCAAAGACTTTGTTATATTAGATTTTCTTTCCTACTTTTTATGTTTACAAGTATCAGTGAGCAAGTTGCTTTTAGTTTTTTTTGTCGGGCCAATTCAGTGTGTATCCATCGTACTTTTAGAGTATGTTTGTGCGAAATACTTTTGTAGAAAGGGAAAATGATTTTCAGATTATTTTTTTTTTTTATTATTCTGTATGAATCTGTTTTGTGGAAAATAATGTTCCACGACTTGATCAATTTCTACAAGAAGTACGGAAAATTAATTCTTAAAAAAAGGGGTCAAAAACTATTTTTTATGACTTACGGATTTTGAAGTGTATGACTCAATTCATGAACTAACTACTATCTATCTCGACCTATGACTTAAAATCCAACCCAACCACAACCCATGACCTTATCTAGGGGTGAAACTCCAGTTGGGTCAAAGCCCGACTCGTATGACCTGACTTGAGAAATCATCCGGGTCGGGTCGGGTTGAAAAGACAAAAATTCAACACGACCCGATTCGATCCGACTCGATCCAACTAAAATTAAGCTAAAATGAATTCAGAATGCAAGTCGGGTCATAATTCAAATTAAGTCGGATTAGAATTCGGTTACGTCGGGTCAATAGCTCGAGTAGGGTCGGGTTGGGTTCCATAAGTATTGACTCAGATCGATTGGGTTTTAAGAAACCTAACCTGATTTTAGCCCTAACCTTATCCATGACTGATGACCCCATCCATGTTCTAATTGGTCTCAAACATTATCCAATCTATGACCCTACAAGTCCAAACAATGTCTTACAATCAACTTAACTCAATCTATGAACCAATTCATAATTTAACGGATGGCCCATGGTCCAACCTAAACAAATATATGATCTATAGTCTATTACTTAACTCATAACCAAATCGAATTCGTACCCCATGTCAACCCACCGTCCAACTCATGAACCAACTTAATCTCACCTAACTTACGGATTTTGTGATTGGATCGAGGTAGGTTAGGCTAAGAATTAAATCAATTGTATTTATTATATAATATTACTATTTTGAGTAAATACAAGTTGAAATAATTATATGTAATATAAATAATTATAATTGTTGTTATTATTTTGATTATTTTGACCATCATCATCTTGATAGGTATGATCAAGTTTTGATCTACATCTTACCCACGTAACAAAAGAAGAATTTAATTGATAAATTAACAATAATAATCTGTTTACAAGAAAGAAAAAAAAACAGATTTTTTTTTTTTTTTTAATTTTTTTACCAATCCCTGGCCTTTGCTGTCATTGTCACTGTACGAGGACGAATTATAAGGTGAGAGAATCGTTTACATCACTGACGGAAGGACGCCACCTGATCCACTTTTGGTCACTATTCTGTACACGATTACAAGTCACTTGCAGTCTAACGATTGAGATTCTGCCACGTGTCAAATTTCCAATGATTGTTATATCCAGCATTACCATGTTTGTATGCAATCACCACTCTCGTCCCACGTAGCCGTTGAGTGTTATTTGATTTTTGAAAATATATTGACCTACTTATAGAAAAATAAGATAGTGAAGTAATCAGTTAATAAATCTAAAATTAGTTTCTATTTTTGTCATCAAAATAATGTTAAGTAATGCAATGTTATAATGATATCTAAATACTCCCTCCGTCCTAAAATACTTATCTTATTTTGAATTTTTTTATTCTTTAAGGATTGTTTTTGCACGGATTGTGCCAAAATTCTATTGATAGATTCTCTGAGTCAGTACGAACATGATATGAATGATTTTGAGTAGGATCAGCCCTAGCTTAAAATCAAATAGGCGGCCGCCTAGGGCCCCCAATTTGACCAATGGCCTAGAGCCCCCACCATACACTTTCCCTAGTGCCTAGGGCCCCACCTATGTGTTGGGCCTAGGGCCCCTGAAATTTCAAGACCTGTCCTGATTTTGAGGTAGTAAGATTACAAATAACCCTCAATAAAGTTAACTTAGTACTCAATGAGCATTTCCTAACTATCCAGCAATGCATGATTCTAGACAACGAGAGTCGGAGGTGGAAATAATTATAAAATAACCACATATGGATAAGTCAAAGCTTATAAAAGAATGTCGTCTTCTCATCACGTTAATGATTTGGAGCTCATTGAAAATGTTAAAGCTTTGATTTAATGTGAAAGTAAAGAAATATGACAAGTAATTTGGGACAACTCCAAATACATATAGGACAAGTACATTAGGACAAAAGGAGTAATAATTATTAGATTACTCATAATCAATGTATTTAATAGTTAATTTTATATATTAATACATTTTTTCTTATTGTGACTGTATATTTTAGATTATTACTAAGTTTTACTGTATAAGTTCAGATGTCGAATTTTGTCCTCAGTTATAAATTTTAATAAAAAAATTGGCTCAAGCTCTTGCTAGCTAGTGCGTAACTACTTCAAAGTCGTTGTTTGTTGTTTGCTGCTCTTGCGCGTTATCTAGTAATTCTACTGTTATAGAGGCTTTAAAGTTGTAGCTTGCTGCTCACTCGTTGTCTACTAAATGGTCCTTCATTGCCCACCCCCACCCCAACCCTCGTTAAAATTTAGGCATGATATACTTTTTAATTAATGGTAGAACACAAGTACTCTCTTTCGAATTCATGAAACAACTCTTACTCTTAAAAAAAATCCCTTTTGAAAAAAACATGAGCGAAACAATCAACATATGGAGATTGAAAGAAGTAACACAAAGAAGCAATCGATGACATAAGATATCTTGCATGAAAGCCAAAAAGATTTAAATACATGAGTCATCTTTTTTTACTCTTTTTAGCTCAACTAACTAGTAGAAAGTTAGAATAGGCATTTGCAAGCAAAGGGAAATAAAAGTTGAAAACTTTAAGATAAAAATTGGTTGAAATGTTTTTATTTATATTAAAATTAAAAAAATTATATTCACCGATATTTGTAAATGAAAGTCCCAGGTCGAACAGATCCAACTTAGATCCACCCGCAGCCACGTCAGCCAGTTAACACAAGCACATGCTAAGCGTCACGTGACAAGAGAGTCAACTGGTCAAAGACAAACTTCGACTTCTGCCAGCAGATCCGGCGCTGTTTGAATTGTAAGAACCGAAAGGCCCCTGCTTTTGAACAAAACAACGGAAATACCCTTGCCCAGACCTCCCAGGGAGGATATAAACGAATATCAGATATTGAAAAATCTGAAAAATCTGATCCAAAATAAATAATTTTGAATTTAAGTCATGTCAAATGAGATTAAGATTCATTCGTTAACTCATATTCAAATATTTAATGCATGTTTCAATATGCTGCCACCTTCTCTCACAATTAGGCACTAAGTCCAGGAAAGGCTAAAGAATATAGACATTTGACTAAGGATAAACATGTCTTTTTAAATTTCAAAATTATTCTAATAAAAAATAGAAAAGGAGAAACTTTAAAATTAGAAAAATATTAAAAAATGTCGGCCTTTGTCGTACCGGCCATGTATACCTTAAAGGCTTAAATCATACATAGTATCTACATTTGGACGAGACACATCTCAAATGACTGGCATGGCCAGTAATTTTCGATTGTATTTCAAGTTTCAATCAATACAAGCTTTTAGGACTGAAATAAGATATCATCACGTCAGATTTCTTAAAATCCAACTCAACTCAAGTCAATGTTTATAGAATTCGACTCAATTCGAATTCTAACTCGACCGGTATTATGAACTCATTTAGGCGAGTTGGGGTCGAGTTAACTTGAAAATTCCTAAATCTGATTCAACCCGAATTTCATGCAGATGTTCGTCTTCTCAACTTAATCCAACCAACTGACCCAACTTGCATGACCCGACCTACATGATTTCTCGGGTCGGGTCATGACGGTCAAGTCAAAACCCGATCCAAGTTTCACCCCTACTAGCTTTACACCTAGTCTAAACCAAATAACGGATTGTGAATTCTAATAATATTATATTTTCTATTAAAATTCTATTAAATTAAGATATAAATTTTCAATATATTAACCATAAAAAAGTTTTTATTTAATATACTATTCATTTGATTTAAGAAAAAAATTAATAATAGATATGAAGTTTCACTTTGATTGTTTGTTTTACTTATTACAATCGAGTAGTTATGCGTGTTTAGTGAGACTTATTGTAATTGGATAGTTATATATGTGTTTAGTGAGACTAATTTCTGTTTAATAGAATTTGAAGAAAATAGCCATTCGCTATCATTATTTCTCTACTTCAACAATGACAACTTATAGAAAGAATGAAAAGAAATTAGCAATTGATTAAATGATCATTCTATCGTAATAATTGTGTATCTTACCAAAGAGAACCCATTCTTAAAAGACCCAAACCCATCATCAATTCTCTATTTTATTCTATCTATTTTGTCTACCAAATAATCCCTTTAGAATTTGGACATTTTATATACCATTAGAATCACGTCTTAATTATGGATGTGAAAACAGTCATTTCATTTATCCATTATTATTGTATTCCATAATTTTTTTTTAAATAAAAATAGAGCCATTTGAATAAAGTTTATATTTTTGGTAGCAATCAATTCTTTATAGAGGCAATTCTACAACATTTTCTCCACTTGAATAGTTGCAAGTTTCACTATTTGTTAAAGCTCGGCAAGTCCTATTTAGTCTTATAAGATCATTGTACACTACTGATTCTTTCTCTCTTCTGTGTTTTTTTTTTTCTTTTTTAAAAAAAAAAATTTAAAGCATTCGACACCCTTCAATCGTTGAAATTGGCTAGAAAATGGGATTTTAGTTTAATAAGAAATACAAATTAAAAAACATATCAATATATAGAACCAAATATTGACATTTGTCGTGTTTTGGGTTTCACTGACCATATAATTTTGATCCTATTTATTAGATTCATCTAAATATAAAAATATCTTTTGAAATATATATTTTATTTTTTTATATAGAACAACAAAAATGAATGGCTAAGTCTGAAAATAAAAAAATTTAACAAAAAGGAGACTTTGGAATCTGTGCCCTGATTCACCATCTATTTTTACAGTTTTATATCATAAAATAAAAAATAAAAATATTTTTTTATATTTGATAAATATAACTTAAATGGTATAATTTGTGGAACTTATTAAAAAGACATGTATCATCAAATTAAAAAATATTGTTCTCATCACACCGAGTTGTATACGACCATGACACGACTGAATCCATTCACAAAAATTGAAGATTTTAAAATATTAGATTAATTTCAACAAATTAAATTTTCACTCATCATATTTTCAAATGTAACTCTTTCTAAATGACTAATCACTGTTTCCATTGATGAATTCTGTTTTTAAGCATGTACAAGTGAGCACCTTTTAATAAAATAAAAGGTCCATTTATTATTGTATTTTCGTCATTTCTTGAAGCAAGATATGTAATAGAGCCAAAATAGTGGGTGAGAAAAACAATGAACATGATTTATTAAGGGAAAATATGATTTAAAAATGTGCTCAAGCTTTCATGAGTTAAAAAAACCTTAGATTATCAGAATATAAATTTCAATTTAAGAAACCAAGGTCAACGCCCTCACTTTCTCCTTTTAAGCTTTATTTTAGTTTTCACTAGAGAGGGCTTTCTCTTTATTTCTTTTCTTTTATTTTTTTATTTTTTTTTATACTTTTTTCCTACATTATCAAACAAATAAAAAAGAATTTCTCAACAAGAAAATACCTTACTTAAAGGGATTTCTTACTAAACAGCAATTTGGTCAAGAAACTAATGTATTAGAGCATATATTTGTTGAATTGATTAGATTTATATGAATTTTAAGGACACTTTTAAGTCAAATTATTTACTTATTAAAAAAGAAAATTCTTATTTACAATATTTGAAGTGATAGAAACCATGTATGCTTTAAATTGAAAAATCATGTGTACAAGAGAAATGTCACATTTTCAAATTCTCTTTTAAATTGGTGCGGTCCAGTTTGTGAACTCATACTTGAAATTTTACTAAGAAAACAGTCTTCATGTACTTCAATGAGAAAATTTGGGCATTTAATATTTAAATTTAAAAATTGTGTAAATAAATAAAAAATATTATTCTTGTAAGAAAATTAAAGATTTTCAAAAAAATTATTTAAATAAATATGACTTAATGTTCACACATTTTCTATGTCCAATATTTTTTGTTCTAGCTCTGAGTTAATACTTATCTCTCTTTGTTATCATATATATTTCATACAAAAAAGGAGCTTTTCAGCACCAATTAAATGTATATTAGCCATATGCTTGACCTATTTTCGAGATAATTTAATAGTTTTAAAATAAAAAATATGAAATTGACTAAAATAAAAGGTTTTAAAATCAGATTTGGAGGGTTCAAAAGCTTTTCTCATTGTGTTACATCAGTGATTAAAAATAAAAAGAATTTGTAAATAGAAAATGGGACTTTGGAATGAACTTGGTAAAACTAGAAAAAATGAAAATTTTTGTGTAAAAATAACTAAAAAGTATGACAAGGATTTCAAAAATGAATTTGATGGCTTGAAAGAATTTGTCCAACCCTTATCATGTCAACTTTAAAAAGTTAGTTAGAATTCATTGAGAAAATAGTTAAAAATAATAATTAAGATTAGATTTGGTGAGTTGAATTTTTTTTTTTCACCCTAATCTATTATTGCAATTGCCTAATAAGAAAATTTTCATGCAAAAATAATTTACTTTCTTGAAATGGTTGTGATATTTTTCAAAAAAAAAAAATGTCAGAAGTCAAAATAAGAAAAAAATGTGGTATATAAGGACAGATATAATGGGTAAGAAGAATTTAATGATTATCTAGAATTTTATGAGTTTCAAATGGCCTCCAAATAATGAGAAAACTTCAAATAACTTTATCATCTAGCTCTCTCTTCCAAATCATATGTAAAATGATTACATGCACATTGGTGACCTAGTCTTTTGTTGAACAAGTGACTTATCAAAGATCATTTTGATTAGATTAATTAAATCATGTATTTGAAGATCTCAAAATTTAAAGGAAAAAAATAATTTAAACTAATCAAATTTTAAAAATCTTAAAAAAGTGGTTTGATTGATTTAATTAAGGAGATTGTAGATAGCGGCCTATTCAATGGAAAACATTTCCAACAAACTTATTGACACCTTATTTGGTGGCTCCCATGCCTAGTCGTGGAAGGTAAATGGGGTTTACCTCCATTATCCTGTTTAGTAACTAAGGGGGAGAAATAAATAATTAACTTTTATCCCTCATCTCAACTTTTGAAATCCTTTTGAGAGAGGAATTTTCATATTACTCTGGGGTACCCCTCCAAAATTTAGCCCATTGAAAGGATAGTCCTAACTCCTAACAAAACCCAGCTAATATATTGTCCTCCCATAAAAAAAAAACTTAGAAGAATAATTATTGTCGAAAGAGTTAAAAATTAAAAAATATCTATGGATGGACATCTTGGACGAAATAAAATATAAAGCTATTCAATAAATGATGCTTTTATTAGTAGGTTCTAAAATAAAATAAAATAAAATAAAAAAGTATAATTAAAAGAAAGATTCAAGGAGTAGTTAAATGCTTCTTTCAAGAGGAAGTCATACTGCGCTGACAATTTACCCATCAAATAATAGGAAACTGTCTACACTGTAATATGTCATACTTAACCAATATTTATAATAGATATCTGTCAATTGCATCAGGAGTGGTTGAGGTAAAATTGCCAAATTAACTTCTGGGTAATAATGGAATTAATGGTAAATATTTTAAATTGGGATGAACATGAATTTTGCAATTTTTTTATAGTAAACATTTCAACCCCATAACCAATTCCTATTTAATGCTCGAACCCATTTTATGAATTACTGACTGATGGGTTTTCATTTTTATTTTTATTTTTATATTTTTAGGTAGGTTAACATTATAACCTGATTAGGTTGTATAGTAATTGACAACAAATAATTGTTGACAAGTGCATCTGATGTTTGACAGTAACTAGTATTATTTGGGCCTGTTTGCTGGCAATTTTCAAGTGGTGCAACTGTGCAAGTGCTTCATATATATATATATATATATTTCAAAAAACTTATGTAGATAGTCAAAGCCTGACTTGTAATTTAGAAAATTAAATATTTCTAATGAAATGTTAAATAAAATATTAATATTCAGATAAAATTTTAAATTTAGTGATTTTTGGTGTGTTCTTTGAAAAATGTTTTACAAATTACCAATTTAAGTTCTAATTCAGATTAAATGGATAATTGATTCACTAGCATTCAATGAAAAAAGACAAATCTTTTTACTCAATTTAAATTTAAATCCTCTACAATTTAACTCGATATGAATTTAGATCTTTTAAGAAATTACACTTGTTTCATCCTTCTTTTTAGCTTTTTAGGTTCAAAGGCCAAAAATGAACCGATAAAATATAAAACAAGGACCGGAATTTTTTTTTGCGGGTATTTATTTTTTTAATAATTTTCATTTCTAAGTCACAAAATGAAGAATTTCAATCAATTTTAACTGAAATGAAATTAATAATTATGTAGGACATGTAAAAGTGCCTATATAACATTAACCATGTTGAAGTCTTGAAGGATGAAATTTCAGCCACTTTCAAACTGAGTTGGGCAAGATTATTTCTTTTTGGTCCAATAAGACTGAGTTGGGTGCACTTGGACAAGCTTTTTTCTTTTTAGTCCAATGAGACTTAGGGTTTACAACTTGGGTTGGGTCCTTTTGGTCAAATCTAAAATCCTGCTTATAGTATATAATACAGAATAAATACATAATTAAGCCCTTAAAAGTGGGTTAACTATAATTATTGGTTGTACTTAGCCATCCTTCACATGACATAATAATCAACACAAAACTGAGTGGTCCAACCTCTAATAATTCCTAAGCTTAAAAAAATTACATTTACATTGTTATGCTTTTAAAGGACACTCTCTCTCTCTCTCTCTCTCTATATATATATATTATATTATATTATTAAAACCCACTTACTAAGGGTTTTGCCTTTCACTGGATAGGAATTTTTCTCTGACATTTGTCTTTTATGATAATGGTCATAACCATTATCCCTATTAAAATTATATTTGGTTGCTGTCATCATTTTCCAAGATTTATACATCTAAAGCATCTTAAATTTTTCAAATAAAGTCTTCCTTAATTTTTTAATATTAAACTGAAGATGACTCATCACAAGTGTACAGTTTGGTTGCCTAATGGTTTTGGACTTTTGGCCTTCACATGTTAAAAAAAAAAAACTTATTTTAATCGTGATTGTTTCTTTATCATCAAGTCTTTGGGTCGTTGATATTATTTGATCTGTTAAAAATAAAATAATGTAAAAAAAATAAATAAATGAATGCATGATAAGACCATAAAAGATTGTACGTTCTCGTATTAAAATCAATAACTTAATGCACACAAGTACAATTTTAAATTATTTATATATACAAATGATTACTATTGTAGTTTTTATTCATTTAATGTAGAGTTGTAACACAAACACATAAAAATTTACAAGATCGTTGATTTCATAATTTTGACTTGAATCATTAGAAATTATTAATACACTCGTTTAAAATTATGGAATCAATGAATCTCATCTATTTTCTTGAAATCTATTTATTGTATGATGGTAGGAGAGTTGATGCTTTTCTCTCTCCCTAAAAAAGCACTTTCCCGTTCATTAAGGGGAAGAAAGAGAAGAGTTTTCACTCTTAAGCGTTTTAAAAAAAATAATAATAAATTCCAATCATGAATATTAAATTCACGTATCAAATTCTAATAATGGTTAAATAATTATAATGAAGGATTATGGTGAACAATGATATTATAATGAAAAATATATGATTTATATGAATTGCTGATTATGATGATGAAATGGTGACTACAATTCATCATGCATGGTTTTTTGAGAAAATGAATTCACTATAGGGTCTAAAATGCAATAATCTTCTAAATCTTGGTCAGAATAAATCTGATAGGTATCATGAATGGTTTGGTCTACTATTATTGTATTAGGACTGATTTATTAAACTTTGTAAGTTTTTTATTTTATTTAGTTTTGGTATGAAATATGTTTTAAAGACGTGGGTTTTAAATGATTAAGTTAGCTTTGACGCTAATTGAACTGAAAGCTAAGAAATATCAAATACAAATTTACCCAACAAATAATTTAAAATTTCACTTGGACTCTTAAAGGGGGTTGAACCATAAAAACCTTGGATATATGATCCACCAACACCATGTATTGGATTAGCCACTTCACAAGAATTCGAAGTCCTAACCTCCAACATGAATCAGAGATATCCAACCACTCGAACAATATATATATTGAGAGATACGTCGAGAAGAGAGTATTATAATTTTATTCATGCGTGTAACGTGAAATTGATTTTATTTCATGTATATACAATGTCGAACTATGTAAATCTTGTCTGTTTTCGTCTAATTATTTATATCATGATTTATTTGTTTTTCAGCAATGTATTACTCTTACATGATTATATAGAAGGTAAAAAATCTAAAAACACAAAAAAAGGGGAGAATAGTTTAGTCTGTCAATCCTAGTGAGAAGAACATAAAGAAGAAATCGTTTCTCCTAACAAATGTCATTTTTTCAATTCGATGAAAATTAGATAACTAAAAATATGAGACTATTTTTTAATTTTCCATAAACCATTTTATAGGAGGAAGAGAGTTGTTTTGAGAAATTTTATAAACAAAAATTGACTGGTTAAGTATTTGATAGTGTCCAATATACTAAGTTTTTTTTTTTAAAAAAACATAGAAATAACATGCCTCGCCACTACTTTCACGTCATGTGAAGTGTAAACCCTAATTCCATATTTGAAATTATGTTTAAATTAATTTTTGATAAATTTCTTATTTAAGCATAGATTATCTTTAAAATTTCTACCATCAAATCTTTGTAATATTTAAAGAATACTTAAATTGATAAAACTTAAGCTAATTTTGATTCTCGACCACCAAATTTAGTAATTTATTTTATTTTTACGGTAGCGATCCTCCCACGAATATTTTGTGTAACGAGACACGGGATTTAGAGTATTGTCGATTTTACCCTTTCACTGCACTACGAAAGCATTTAAAAAAAATTCAGTGATCTGGTCAGTAATTTGATTTACTGTTCTGTATGAAAAAAATAGTCTCACTTAAATAAATTTCATTGAGTCGGCCAGTGAGTCGATTTATACCGTAGTGGAAGGATCAGTGATCCAAGCGAGCCAGTCAATGATCAGGTCAGTGATCCGGAGAGCCAATTCGAAGAGTTTGACGAACTGATTCAAAGAATAAAATGACAATACAATAAAATTCATATCAAATTATACAAAATTTCCTCGATTCCTTTACCTATTTTTAACTTAGAAATCATAGATTAGAAGAGCAGTCTCCCCGGTGACCCAGGATAAAAAGCATTAGAATCTTAAAGTAGAAATTCTCTAGAAAACGAGGGGCATTTTGGGAGAAGTTCTATTCCTACTACTTTTGATTGGAGGAAAGGGACAATCTAACGCATGTTAGTGGTAGCAAAATGGCGGGCCTCCAACGTTCCTTTGGCAGCTTTAAACTTACAAAAAAAAGTGGATACCAACTTTAAAAATAATTAAAATATTAAAAAAGTAATTTCCTTTCCCAATCTCCTGAGTTAATTATTTTACTATTTAATTTATTATTCACCATTTTCAATTTCCTTTCCCACCCAAAACATTATAAAATAATTTAAAGATTTGAAAATATTTCCAATCCAAGAAACGTATATTTCGAATTTCGTGGACTGTCTCATTAAAATATTCCTTAATTTCTTCACAAATCCTAATTTCCTCCCTTTTTAATTTTTCCATTTCCTACCCTTCTCTTTCTCCTTTACGCAAGCAGTTTTCCACAGCTCCGAAAACCGCTCTCCGACGGAGCCGGTAGCGGTTTTCTGACACAGGAAACAGGTTTCCAGTTTTCAGATTTCAGACAGGAAACGGAGAAAAAGGGTGTAGGGGGCAAAAAACGAAAATGTTTTCGAATGAGACCCAATTGACGCTCTCGGGAAATGGTGGAAAATCGAGGAAAAGAGTTCTCCAGGAAATATCTCAGATGATGGGAGATTAAAGTTTCGATCTTTGAAGCTCGAAACAGCTCTTTCGTTTTTTCTTTTCTTTTACTTTTTTTTTTTTTTGGCCGGGTCTTTCGGTTTTGGAGTTGAGGCGGGCTTTAGTGTTTGAAGCTTTAAAAAATTCTACCAGACTGTGGTTTGTGGTTTCTGGGTTTCTGAATACTGGTGGTTTTTTGGAAGTCTATGTATGGAGGAGAGGGAAGGGATAAATTCTGGAGTAGTGGGAGAAGCTTCTGGAAGCTTTCATGCAGCAGCAGTAGCAGCAGCAGCAGCAGCAGCAGCGGCCGCAGCAAGGGTTGAAAACCCCAGTCAGGATGCCGGAGTGGCTCCAGCACCGGTGCCGGTGACGGCGCCGGTGAGCATGATGTTCATGCCGGCGAAGAAGAAGAGAGGTAGGCCAAGGAAGTACGGACAGGATGGGAGTGTTTCACTGACTCTGTCACCGATGCCGATTTCAGCATCAGCGCCGGCAGTCGGACCTGTCACGGGATCAAGCCCAGTGCCTGGTTTTGCACCAGGTTCTGGGGAATTTTCAGGGATGAAGCGGGGTAGAGGGCGGCCACTAGGTTCGTTGAACAAGCCAAAGCTCCCCTTCTTGGATTCTCCAGGTAATGGAATCCGTTCCATTTTCATTTTCCACTCCAAATCCCTGTTATATTTATCAATCTCATGATTTCATGATCTTTGCCTGTGATTCCACTTCTATTTAGTACAACTGTACAATTTTTCAGTTTGATGATCTTTTGTTGTTATTCTACTACTATATAGTACAACTGTAGGAATGAATTGCTCTCATTTTTCTCTTGGAAGATACTTCTACTTATTGTGGTGGGTTTGACGTGGGACCTTGAAAATGAGATGCCCACCTTGAGATCTGATTAGAAATAGTCAATGGCATTTTCCCTCTAAGCAGAAAAGGTAGGTTCATGTGGGGTTGGACGGGGGAAATATCTGTGCTACTCCTGTTTGGGCTAAGATTCAGCGGTTCGTGTTTGTGTTTGCTGATTATGGTTGGTAAGAGAAGGGAAATTTAGTATGGGATTGTGGTCGGTGGTCCTACCAAGAATCCTTTATCTGAACAGTGCAGGAGTTAACGTCTTTGTTGGAAGTATAGGGGTTGATTCAAATGAAGAATATTATGATGCTTTGGAATGTCAGTTGGACTTATTTATCTGTTTTTAGCCTGCTGATTAGGGGATGGGTCATCAATGACTGATGTTATCAATTTACTATTTATTTGTCCCTCTAAGATTTGAAATTCATACTTTTATGTGATTCACTGATTTGGGTGACTAAGAAAAGGGATAAATTAGAGATTATGGTGCACAAAATAAGAACCGTTCAGTCAAATAGTTCAGGAATGAAAATTATGATGTTTGGAATGTAATTTCATCTCAGCATTTTGATTTAGATCGATTCATATCAACATTATGATATTTTGATAATTTGAAGTTAACCTATTGATTTGAGGATTGTTAAATTTGCTTTTATTCTGATCTTCTTGCTGAAGTTACGCATTCTTATATTCATGTCTTTCACAGATTTGGGTTATTAAGGGGGAGTAAGTAATTTGGTCTAAAAGCTCTTCTTGGCCTATCTTGTTTCAGACGTAGAAATGGATGGCATTATGATCGTAATTTGGTGGTATTAAAGGCCTGTTTTAGTGCTAATGAATTGGGTAGCATTAACTGACATCTATATTTGTATGTTTTGCTCTGGTAATAACTTTGAATTCTTGTTTCACCTTTCTTTAGTTTGGGAGTATTTTTCAGATTTTCTCAGTTGGCAGTTTAAGTTAATAAAAAAGGAGGACTGGTAAGAGATTTTTATGCAATAACCCCTTCCACAGATGGCAATGAAATAGAAATTCTAGCTTTGGGATTCACCAAAGTCTCTGTTCATGATTTAGAACTCAGATCATGGAACTGTTGGCACTTTAGACATGAATTTTACTGATTCTGTTTTTTTTTTTTTTTTGAATTTACATGTGGGAAACCGCAGGATACCCAGCGTAAAACCCCCATAGGTGAGCCCACTATCCCTAGGGCACACTAAGGTTAGGCCATGGGGGCTCGAACCCGCAACCTCCTGCTTCCTGAGGCGGGAGGCAACCAGTTGAGCTACACCCATGTGGGTGATTCTGTTTTAATGCTGCTGATTTCAATAAATTGACAGTATCCATTTAACCTCTGTTTGTTAATGGCTTATGATGTTCTAGCTCTGGTTTCATCAAGTTCTTTGGTCATAATTCTGACTCTCAGATCATGATACTATTGGGAATTTGGAAATGTAGTTTCTTCTGTTTTAATACTGTCAATTTTAGCACAGTTGGCACTGCTCAATTTTTTTTTAATACAGTTGGTAGTATTTCTCCAACTTTTTTGTTAATGGCTTGTACTTTGTTCTTATTTTTATGTGATTTTCTGATTCAGATTGTTAGGAATAGGCCTTTATATAAACCACGCAGGAATGGAACTTCCAGCTTCTGGGTAGTCTGGTGTCTTTGGTCCCGATTCGGATGAAAATAGTGCTTATTGTTTTTGATGTAATGTGAACTAATGGCGTTGGATTGGTCCATCAACTGTGCACCGTGAATGATGGAGTTGGAGAGATTTTGTTAGCTGTTGTTCTTTTCACCATGTATGTGTCATTTGTTTGGGAATTTTTTTATTGCTGATGATCTATGTTGCATGGACTCTAAAAGATGTGTAATGCACCATTGTTGGACAATTGACCCGTGTCGGATACTCATACCCATGTTTGACACTCACACCTATTTTTCATAGTCTCTTCTAGTAATTTTTAACATTGTTCTCCATGATGACTAAATGTTAAACACCTTTTCCTCTTAAAACCTAATTAAAATATTGATATGTTGTCACTAAATTGTTTGGAATAGCATTAGCTGTTGGTACATTATTTTTCATTAGTGCTATTTTTGTACCGTATTTTCATTTAAGATAAATTTAGATTTAAATTAATTTAAATATGGTGTATGACTCCGACTCCTTTTTCTTGGTTTGCTGACTCTGTCACCTTGAACCCATGTTGGACTCTAGCAACACCTGTACCCATGCAACTTAGCTGATGGTAGATCTCATCTAACTTCCAATGTTCCATTAGTTTTTCTTTTCCCCGTCCTCTATTCCTCAGTAATCACTTTCTGTTTTGGTTTTGCATGAATTAATGAAATTAAAAATATTTGTTGGTAATATCATCCAAAAAGATTATTTGTTGGTTATGTTAAGGGATACGTGGTAGTGTTTTAGACATTATACCTTTCCTTGATTGCTATTTGCAGGTGAATGGGTCGCATGCTCTGTCGGTGCCAATTTCACACCCCATATCATTACTGTTGCTGCTGGCGAGGTAAAAGTTGAATTAGAATTAGCTATACTACACCTCGTCAATAAATGTGATATTATGGTTTTATGTTACATTCTGAAATGTAAAATATATATCCTTCTTTGTTTCTTGATCTAGGTGAACGCAGCATGAACTTTGTTATTTATCATTATACTCATTTTGACCTAGGTACATGCAATATGAACTTGGTTGTTTATCTGCAGCTTCAACTTGATTGTTCATAATTATACTCATTTTGATCCAGGTGTAACTTCTTTAGACTTTCTTAGAGAAGTATTTGTTTTGGACTTGATTATACCCTTATTTGCAAGAATACACTTTTATCTTAAAAATAAAAGAATATGTTTTTTTTTTCAAAATTCTTTGCAGAAGTCATCCTTCAAAATTTGAAAGGCTTGTTTCTTTTTTTTCCTTTGTTAGCAATTGGCGATATGTGGTGAAGATCCAAGCTGTTCATTAGCTTGGTCCAACTTATATGTTCCTTCTCCAAATCCAAGATGCGTAACTCATTTGATAGGCAATATGGATTGTTCAAAAATGAAGATGAAAGATCCCTTGCAAAGCAACATCCCTACCTCATTGTGAAGACCTAGTGCCTAGTGGAGTTTACTGTTGTGTTAGATGTGAGGGTCCTATCATGAATGCTGTTGGTTCCCTTCTTCAATTTTCTAGTTGGATGATCTTTATATGTTAACATGACTAGAATCCACAATGCACTGTAACCACATATACGTTGTGCTATGAGTCCCTGAGCATGTTTTGGATGTCAAAGACTTGGAAGTCCTGGCAAGATATTTAAGGGTTCCATCTGCTTTTTTGGTATTTGAAGAAGGGTCATATATAGTGGGAGATCTTTAGATATAGGAGCTTCACATAGGAAAAATTAAAACCAAAGTAAACATTTCAAGAATTTAAGCTTCAAATAGTTTATTAATAAAATCAATTCTATCTAAATAAAAGATCTTTAAACCGCATGAAGCATTTGCATAATTCCCTAGAGAGACATTTTCTGTGTGAAATCCAGTGGCCGTGTCATCTGCCATGCTCTGTGTGCCTGAATATTTCTTTTTGTTTCCTTCATTTACCATGGATAATGGGTTTCCGTTGAAAATGAACATGGTACATGGAGTGGAAAAAATTCAGGGTCTTGGTTCAAAATTTCCTGACCCCCATTCAATTGGAAAATGGATTCCATGATTAAGGGGATGGTGTAATTTTCTGACCTATCCATTTTCCATTGAGGCAGAAATATGGCAAACAAACTTGTACGAAATTGTTCTTGACTTATTTCTTAATAAGTATATTTTGTTTATCAACAAATATAGTTGTATTTCACTTTCTGAACGAAGCGACTTCGGAATGAAGTGAGAATAATTTCTTTATCTAATGTAGCTGTCTAAAGTCTGCATTTCTGTTGTATAATGGGGTTATGTCAGCAGAAGAGTATGGCTTTATTTTTGAATGATTGAATGTATGTGAAAATATTGTGAAACAAAATAGTAATGGCCAATGGAATTGTTGAATCTCATGTGGAAGAAAAAAAATCTGATTTACTGCTGGAAACCAAGTCCTTATCTGTCTCCCTTCACCATTTGAACTTGTACCCATGAATTCTGCATTAGGACTGTTTGAACTCTTCTTCACATTCCCAAACATCTTCATGCATCATCGTTATCATCTAAGGCATTTATTCCATCAATCTGGGGTTGATAGTCAGTAGCATCTAAGACTAATATAATTTAGTGTCAGGGGTACAAGAAGATGCATCCTTATATGGTCGGGTCCTCTAAATTCGTGAAGTCCACAAGAATTGTTATGAATTTACCTGAATACCATGTTGAAATTTTGACTTGATCAATCTGTTGTAATAGTCAGGAGGAAATGAACCACAGCCAGCAATAATAGGAGTAGAAATTGTAAAACCTTTTACCCCAAGTTTTTGCTGCATGGATGCAACATCAAAAGCTCCTAGTACTGCAGTTCCTTTTGTGCGGGCGTTTTCTTCATTTGAGCTTATTTTGTTGCTTTGCCGTTTTTTGTATTTTCCTTTGTGTCTTCTTTTGGTACTAATTCTTTTAGACCCCTCGATGTTTTTGTACTCTCTCCCTCTTTTTAATGAATTTTTCTGTTACCGCTCAAAAAAGAAGTACTGCAGTTCCTTTTCTCTGAAGGCCTCCTTAAAAGTTGAAATTATATGATCCTTCCATACAATAACTGCAATTCTTATTGGAGTAATGAAGTTAATCATTGGTAGCCAGTCTAGGCATGCCACTGCTTGCATGAAGTAGGTGGCCAGACATTGACAAGATTTTTTTTCCTCACTTGTTTTTGCTGTATATTTACAGACTTAAAAGGGTAATTGATGCACTTCTTCATGGAAGAAATAGAGGATACTTGAAATCCTGCAGCTCAATGATGTCCTGTCAATGTTTGAGGAACCGTGTTATGATCTTAACAACAGTAGGCAGAATATATCTTAGGAAGAAATGTAAATGCTACTTGTTTTCTGAAATGGATGCAGTTGCATGGTTCTAAATTATGAGTATATTGTATAGTTTATAGTAGGGAAAGATGCTTCTTGCTTTTCATTTTGGATTTAAATAACAATTTGAACACACCCTAGTTGTGAAGGGCTTTAATTTATCTCATAGAATTGAAACTGATGAAAAATGGATAAGAATGTAATAAATTTAATATGAAAATTAATTTGTTATTGACAACTTGCATTCATATTTGTCAAAGATGTCTGACTGTAATTGATACCACTGTATTTAACAGTTCCTCTTTTTTATTGAAGGACGTTACCATGAAGATTATATCATTTTCTCAACAAGGGCCTGGAGCTATTTGCATTCTTTCTGCAATTGGTGCTATCTCAAATGTTACACTTCGTCAAGCTGATTCTTCTGGTGGTACTTTGACATATGAGGTTTGATTAGCTATCCTTATTCTTGAAATGTGTGGACACCTAGATGCAATATTTGATGAATTTGTGGCATTTTGATGTTCAATAAGGTGGCTTTCATACCTACTCGTAGTTTATTTGACATTGAACTTCTTGTTCTTCATATAACAGCTTAGGTTGATATTCCTACGTTGTGACATCCTATAATGAAAGAATATACTTTTTTTTTTTGTAGTTGCAAACATCTTAATGTTAACTCTTCTTGTAGAAATTATACAAATACAATACGCCTCTTGTTTTACTCACCGTTGCTTGCATGCTAAAAGTTCATTTGGAACATTCATGTCAAAGATGCTTAAATAGTACAAATGATATAATACTAATTAGTTGAAAAGTAAAATAGGAAATTGTGAATGTGGTAGAAAAATCTAAAGAAAAGTGGTTTGAAGCAAAGACAAAATGCATGGAGCACAACTTTATTGGAGTTGAGAATAAAGAGGAAATGGGTCAAAATTGATAATGATCTAGTACAACATTGTTGTGGATTTAAGTATTTAGGCTTAATTGCAGAGATGGGGGGAGAATGTACTTTGGATGTTGCTAGTATTGGTGCAGGAGGGGCAAAATGTAGGCAATCTGGTGGGGTCCTACGTGATAAAAGAGTACTGACGAAACTTAAAGAGCAAGATGAGGGCCTTATATATAAATTTAATAGATAAGAAGATGAGGGAAGGGCGCCTATGATGGTTTTGGCATGTTCATAGATGACCAAAAATAGCACCCGTACAAAGAATTCATAAATTATAGATGGTAGAGCCTACCTTTTTAAAACTTGGGTTGAAGGGATAAAGAAGGTTGTGAAAGACTGTAGAGTGACCTTAGTTACAAATTTCGGCTGAAATCCAAAATTTTATATGAGCCTGGGCCAAAATATGCATTTTTCAAAAATATTAGCCAAAATTTCCAAATATTGGCTGAAATTTCTAACTGAAAGAATGATGGAGGACATGGCCTTTGATAGGGTAGAATGAAAAAGTAGGACTTAGACAGATGACCCTAGATGATGGGATAATGACTACTGATGATGATAATACAAGGAGATGCTTAAATAATAGTGGTGAAACTTCCATCTTTGTAGAATAAATAATCTAGTTGTCATTGTTAGATACTTAGATAACCTGTTTGTCTGGATCACGCCTTCTAAAATTTGGACTTGGTTTATTAACTTGATAGTTGATACTGCAAATATCCATGTGGAAAATGACATCAAGCAAACTATATCTAATTTAATGGGTCATTGCAGTCATAATTTGAACTTGTTCAAATTTACACTTGTGGCATTTTCTAGTGGCAACCCTTCATTCTTTGTACCAAAAAACAGTCCCAGTATACTATTAAAAGTTGAAGGCCTGCAAGTAAAAAGTACTAGGAGAAAGGGGGAGGCCATTAAAGACTTGGTCTTAGTGCAATAAAGAAGGATATGATAAATTGTTCATTGATGGCGAATATGGTTGCTCATAGAGTTGAGTGGAAAAGTATAGCCAATAAAGTTAAGTGGAGACAGTAGATGGCTTTGAAGGTTGTGGAGTGACAGAGAATATGATTCTTGATTGGGTTGAGTGGAGACGTAGAATTCTGAAATTGCACCTTATTCTAGATGGGATTAATGTCTTTGAGGATGATGGTGATGATGAAGATACAATTAGTTAGTACCTTGCTACTCATGAAAGGATCTGTTCGATATTACTGTGCTGTGTTTTGCGATACTTCGATTTGTCAATGACGTTCATCTTGACACGGTGAAATTATGCCAGTTATTATCTTGAATATAAGATATAATGTTTAGTTATTCAACATGCTGGAGGGATGGGACTTTAATTTGTAGGAATAACAATGATTGGAGGATTGAATACGTAAAGTGAAGGATTGTAAGAGGTATCAACAATTCCATAGTTTTTTAAGGGCCTTGCTCCCCAAAGAGTCAAGGTTTTCTACTGGTTGAAGCTGTTGTCTGGAAGATATAACAAAGGACAACATGGATTGAAGAAGCCTAATGGCCAACAAAGGGATTAGGATGTTGGGTGGAAGTGATCGTTCTTCGATGTGTCATTTATCCAAATATTTAGAGAAATCTGTGGACCATTTGTTTGTTAATTTTTTTTTCCTGTTAGAAGTTTCTATTTTTTTTCTTTTAATTTTTGAACATTTTGGTATCTCATGGTCTTTTTGCCAAATCACTCCAACACAGCAATCCAGCTTAAGGTTTCAAACATTTCAAAAGATAGGCCAAATGGCATGGAAGGTAATTGTGATGGTGGTTCTTTGTTGCACCTGGAAAGGGCAACATTAGGATATTCAATACAGAAGATACGATGGGAAATGTGGAGTTTGAATTGATGGAAGTGAGGCTAGCTTCGTGGATCCAATAAAGGAAATTAGATATTTTCTTTTGAATGATAGGACATGAGAGGTATATGCTGGGTGATTTTTGTTGACTAGAAGTTTGATATAGGGGGATTTGGTGTCCAAAATGGTTAATATGGGGTTGTGGAAATTTAAGATTGATGATGCTATTAATAGGGGAAAATTGGGTCTGGGAGGAACATGTGGGTTTTTGCATGGTGATGGAGGAATAGTGAGAGCATCTTCTTCTAGATTCATGTGCCATTAAGGAGTTAACATCAGACAGTTTTAAGATTGTGTTCCAGAAAAGGGACATGTTGTAACTTCTAAGATTGTTGAAAAGGCTCGTTTCATTTTAAGCTTGTTATAGAATGGGTAGTCTAGGATGCCATGAATTGTTAACAAGGGAAAAAGTTGGGTGTGTGGTGATAATCTTACATCTTGGAAGGCATTAGGGAGCTTAGAAAATAATAGGATGTCTTTCGTACATGTCAAAGAAGCATGACCAAGAGATTGGCTTAATTGGACATGGATATGGTGGATAGAGGAGTGATGTGTCTCTCTAAAAATTGATGGAGGCATGATACATGGGGTTTTTTTCAACCACACAGAATTTTCCCTTTTTGTGGACCTTATCTGACATTGTAGTTCTTATACTACAGATTTTTGTTTGTTTAATAATAGAGTTGTGATAGGGAGATTTCACCGATTTTCTTAGTTAGGGAGGCTAGTTGTTGATCATGATACGTGCAATACAAGGTGCAACTTGGGTTGGATCAAACCCAAAGTCAAATGATTCAACTGTATTTTTGCCAAATTACGTTGGGTAATTCAAGTTAGGGTTGAATTTTTTTCAACTGAATTGAAAATTGAGTTGGATTAGGGTTCAGGGTTTGGGTTGAATCCAAGCCTACAACCCAAACCTCAAAAAATTATATAATAACATTTTGTTTCGTGGAATCAATCTTTAGTAGAGTTATTTACTAGTTCATTGATGTATTTTATCTCTATTTTTCTTTTGTGAAAGGAAACAAGGCCTTGAGTCAAAGCATAGACAATGTATATTCAGGATATTTGGTGCAGTAGATTAACTTAAAGCATGAATTTATTATTTATGCTAATTCAAATAAAGCTATTAATTTCCTTGAGTCTGACAACATAGTCTAGCCCAACCTGGAATTAGGGTTTTTTGGGTTGGATTGCTTGGGTCAGAAATTGGGTTGAGTTGGGTTGGGATTGAGGGTCTTAAAGTTTAGGTTCAATTGGGGCTGAGCTCAACCTGATCCAACTCAACACAAGTTACAGCCTAGTTGTAATGCATGGACCAACTGCCCTACCTAAAAATAAGAGGTTGTGGACTAGTTATATGCTAAAAATCAGCTCCAATGTCCACAAAATGGATCAAATGACCATTGGAGTCATCTATTTCATGGCCTTGGGTTTGAAGGATAAAATCATAGAAATGTAGGACTCTTGCACCTAGGCTTTGATAATTTTTTCTATGCTGAAATGTAATTTTCTAGTTTTCTTATAATATTAAGTATTTTAGTTAATATGTATTAGTAGTCAGTATATATCAAAAAATGTACAAGTAGCCAGTAATTATGAATTAGAATTTCTACTTTTTAAAAATAGAAGTTCTGTTTAGTAAATAATTTATAAAATACTTTCGTTTTTGAGTGATTATGTATAATATACATGTATATAATGCAAGTTTGAGTAGAGCTTCACCATGGGTTTGCATTGAACACAATAGATTGTGAAGTGACTGAGAATGTGATTTTTTGATTGGCTGTGGAAAAGTATGAGATCTACATGCTACCCATATCATAGAGACTTTACACATTGCATTAGCTATATGTTGTTTAAATGCACCCTCTCAAAAACATCCATTTTTGTGTGATAGCAATGTTATGAGCTGGGTTTTATATCACTTATGCATTCCACGGGCCCCAGTCACTCCCATGTTATGTCTTTCAGCAACCATTTTCACAATGAAGTTACTCTCATGCTGAGAGTATATTTTCATGCAGGGATTCACACCTTTAACCTCATGTCAAAGCATTGAAGTGCTTTGAAGCCTGGGAGAAAGGGATTTTTAAGTATCAAGAAACAGCAACTGTTTGTTTAAGAACTTGCGGATCACAATCTTCTCATAGTTCCTTCTCTTTCATCAGTTTCCCTATTAATACCTTTTAAATTTCTAATTGATGGTCAATTCTCGCCCTCATATGCGGGAGGTCTTGGGATCAATTCCCCCTCAACACAAAAAGGGTCACTCCCCATTATTCTGTACCTAGCATGTGCGGATTGAGAGGTTTACATATGCCTCAAGGATTAATTAGGTGAGACGCCTGGATACCTTGGTCTTCCAAAAAAAGTTCTGATTGTATTTTACGTATTTCTACAACTGTTGTTCTTTTGTATCTGTATGTAACTTAAAACTTGAAACTCATTGCCTATCACCAATATGGGGCTTAATGTTGTTTAGCTATGATTTTCCTCCAATAAAATTTTTTCCATACAAGGGGAAATACAAACCACTGCTTGTAGACGTGAGTTCTATTGGTGGTGGAAGAACAATCAAGTTTATCACTTATAGTTACATCACTTGTTTTGACATTGCAAAATTTCAATTGTCGTCTAGGTTTTCCTAAATTTTGCTAATCTTGGTGGATTGTGAACTGGATTCTTCCCATTGTCACCCATTGTGAAAGTTTGATTTCATTTTATTATGAAGCTTGATTATGCTTCTGTTTCTGTTGCTTTTGTTAGGAGATACTGACTCAATTTAAAATGATTGCTTTCTTAGGGCCGATTTGAGATACTTTCCCTATCTGGATCATTCATGCCTACTGAAAGTGGAGGAACAAGGAGCCGAACAGGTGGGATGAGTGTCTCTTTGGCAAGCCCAGATGGTCGTGTTGTAGGGGGAGGAGTTGCAGGTTTATTGGTTGCTGCCAGTCCGGTGCAGGTAGATATTGTTTCTTTGAATGGGCTGCTTTAGAAATGACTGTCCTCGCATCAAGTGAAGTTCTTTTAAGCAGGCTAGGCTTCCCCTTTTTTGGAACACAGCTAGGGTTTGGTATTGATTGTTGACTCAGTTTTCACTTTCAACCAAGATAACCAAATTCTGCTTGTTCATTAGAACTCATAGCTGAGAGAGCTGTATATCTGTATAATCGTAGTTCCTTCAGTTTTTATCAATTTTTTTTTTCAAAATCGAGGAGGCCGTGAATTTTAGAGAAATTAGTATTCTTCAACCAATTGCATCCAGTGACTGAAATTTACTTGAAACTGCCGGCCAGCAGTTGATTGTTTCTGATAAGAGCTTATAGCACAATCTATAAGGTTACAAGTTCCAAGTCATATTTCCATTAGGGGAAAATAAATGGAAAGGCAGTTGATAGACTCTGAAACCCACCAAAAAAAGGTCTTTTCCATGTAACTACCAACTTAGGCTTTGGAAATTCAATAACTAATGGGGCCAAAAGATTGTAGAAAAAATATTGTAGGAAAAAGTTCTTGTTCTCATTTTGGAGGCCGTTGATGAACCTCACTTCTTTTTATTCACATTTGGAGCTGCCGGTTAAACTCTCTCTCTCTCTCTCTCTCTCTCTCTCTCTCTCTCTCTCTCTGTGTCGCTCTCTGTGTCACACACACACACACAAATATCAATGCTTCCAACCAGGGTAGATTCTCAAAACCTTTTTAATACTCATCCATCTTTATGCTTTAACTTCTGTGACATGGATAATCATTCTTTCCTTGTTCACTTTGGACCACTGGCAGCTGGCCATATTTTATTTTCCTTTGCCTTCATCATCAATTGTTGCTACAGTTGATGCCCAGTGCTGATGTATTTGTTTATTGAGTTTATAGTTGATCACTGTAGCACGCTCTCATTTGCATTTCAGTCTAGTCTAGTCTAATCTAGATATCCTTAACACTAATAATTCCTCACTTTTATGGGTATATCAGGTTATAGTTGGTAGTTTCATGCCAACCACCCTACAGGAACTGAAGCCCAAGAAAGCAAAAACTGATACCCCCATGGCTGCAACACCTACTGCTGCAATTCCAATTTCTAGTGCGGACATGGATGAGGATTATAGTGGGCAAGGACAGCGCAGTTCAACAACCCCAAAGCCTAATCTCACGGCCTCATCTTCCTTTCGTGGGGACAATTGGACATCATTGCACTCAGTACCAGAGTCAAGGAATTCGAAAACTGATATCAATATATCTTTGCCTGGAGGGTAATCTGAAGGGAACCAACTGCTTGCTGGGATGTATCTTACCATCTGATTGGCACTTGCTCATGGTTGCTTCAAGCAATTACAAGTTCTGAATTCTATTGCTTTTGTGTTTGACCTGTCTATGAACTCATTGACTTGGACTTTACCTTTAGGGATGAATCAAAGCTTCAGAGCAACATCGAGTTTCCTGTTCATGTTTATTAGTCTTGAGTTAGGACAATGATTGGTAGACTGATTAGGTAGGCCTTTATCTGCTACTGTTGTGATCATATTCTTGTTGTTAAGTTAATTTGTAACAGCTGGTTTTCAATTAAAATTTCTTTTTTCTGACATTGTCTTGTGTTTGGGTTTTAGATGATTCCTACCATGTTTAATTTGCTCTTCCATAAGTAGTAAATAATATATATATATATATATATATATATATATATATATAGCTTTATATGGCAGATGAAAACTGATAGACACGACGTGTTTGCCAGTAAGGATATGGCTCACTATCCTATATCCAAAGCATCATTGGCACCAATTGAGTTCAGCTTGGCCCATCATTTTATTATGTATATCTCTGTGTTTATGTATATGTTTTCATATTTCTATTAAATATTTGTATATGCTTTTATTTTATATTGGTTTGAGACAAGAGCCTCTGGCACAATTGATATTTTATTTAATGGCTGAAAGAAAAGATTGTCCTGTTGTGAGAGATCCATTTATGAAAGAATGTATTATGGTTTTTATTTGATCAAATCTGGTGATTTTTGGTGGACAATATATTGAAAGAAAGACTATTCTTACACGAGCATTACAATCTGAACATTTCATTTTCACAGATATGGCTATTGGGGTGCAACTAAGGCTGGGCCTAACCTTAGCTTGCATGAAAAAACCCCAAAAAAAAACAGGTCTGGGTTGACCTGAGCTGGGATTGGGCTCCTTTTTTAGCCTAAAATGTAGGGCCCAAATTATAATTTGGGTTGGGCCCAAGTCCAGTGCATGAAAACTTGAGTTTGGTCCAAAAGCCCAATTTGCGTCACTTCTTATCAAAATTAAATATTCTTTAATTGATATTTATATAAATATAAAATTTTATATTACATTTTGAAGTCCAAAGAAGGTCGAGCTCGGATAAACCCGCCTCATATGCATTTCAGGGTCAGAGGCCAGCCCTTAAAATGTAATTTGGGTCAGGGCCTAAGCAAGCCCAAAACTCGGCTGGACCCACCCAAGTTGCAACTCTAATGGCTATTCACGCAATCACGTGTTCTGTGGTAATTGGCCCGTCCATTCTCTTTCAGATGAATTCTCGTCCTCTTAGCACTGCTCTTTATTACAAATTTAAAATCTAATATTGAGGTCAATACGTTTTGAATGCGAATCATGTGAAGAGGATCAAATGAATAGAGAATTTATGAAATTTTACCTTCGTCTCACCATCTTATCTCTTAATTTCAACTTTAAAAATCAATCATTTTCTATTTATAAAAACTACATAGCTAAAATAATTGTTTAGAGGTAAAATTTTATCCATCCCTCGTTTATATAATTTCCTATATATCAAACTCAATTATATAAGTGTTATGTCTCATTCAAGAAACGGTCAAGATCTAAAATCTTAATTAGGAAGTAATGCTGATGCACAGGCAACTTTTCAGCCTTTGGTTCAGTGACATTTCAATGTGGGTTTTTTTTTTTTTTTTTCTTTCTTCTTCTCTTGTTCTTTCTTTATTTTTAGCCTTTGGTTCTTGATCTTTTTTCTACCTCAGTTTTACCCAACCCACCATTATGTCTGTTTTTCATTTACTTTATTTATTTTTGATAAATTCTTATGATTAAGGTAGACATACTCCCTGTGGAGACTATCTATCTAATAGGTGTTAAATCGAATATTTTAAAAAAATTATATAAATAGAAAGATGTCTTACACATTCTTTTTTCTTTAATCATTGAAGCTCTGTGAGATGTAACGATAAAATATTTAAGGTTTAAACTCGTAAGGTTAAAATGATTAGAATATTAGATAGTGGTGAAATTTCATCATCTTTTTATGCAAATCATTTTCTACACATTGCCTACAAGTATTTGTAATCTAGTAAAGAGGATACTCTCCCTGTCTGCCATTTGGGTGCCTTTTTAGGTCACCATAAGTTTTTTAGGTAAGTTAAAATATGTTCATCAACAAGTTATATTTACGAATTTTAAAAATATATATAACATAACATGAGTATTTCTATCCCATATTCCCACATTGAAGGTGAGACTAATCCACGGAAATACGTAAACACCTGTAAACCTCATTTATCAAGTTAGTCTAGAAGGAATTGAACCCAAGATCTCTAATTTAATTCTATACTTTTCATTGGATAGTTTAAAGTAGGTAGGAAAATTAAATTTTCATATTAGAATGATCTTAATGATGATTTTATTTTAGGTCCCCTTGTGTTTATGCAATATATTATAGAAAATATTTAACTTGTCTTGCTTTTCATTTAACAATAGAGATAAAATATTTTAAAAAAAGACATGTTACATTTTTTGATGGATACAACTCCTTAATTTAAAGATATTCTTATAAATTATTATACACAAATTTTAATACCACTTTGAAGTATTTAATAACATAATCTATTAATAAAATCTAAAAAAGTATTTTTTAAATGTAGCCATAAAAAGACCCTGATATTTAAAGATAGAATTTTGGATACACTGAAATGAAAATCATCACTGAAGTGTATGCATCCCTCTGATGGCGCATCTTTTTAAAAGGAAATTTCAATTTTTGCCCTTATCTTTTGGAAAAAAGAAAAGAGAGGTGAAAAGAGAAGTAAGGACAAAATTTAAATTTTCATTTAAAAAAGTGTACTGTAACTCTATGAGATAAAATGGTGGTACAAAAATCACTTATCATTCTTTTATTTGAACTTTTCTCTTTATTTATTTGACACCAATAGAAGTTTGAAAAGGAAATGCAGAAGTTCCGTTTCTTGAAAAGCTAGCCGGCCAAATCCCTATTTTCACCGCCTCTCGACCTCCAATGTTCTCCCTTCCCTTCCAAGAAACAAGAAAATCCCCTGTTTTCTAAGATTGAAGAAGATTTCCTTTGGTTTTTTCTGCAACTTCTACGAAGCCACACAAATTAGTCTCAGTAGGCTAAGTTCTCTGCACAAAAATTTCAAGCAACCTGAAAAGAGAATATGGGAATATGCAGAGAATAAATTATATGTAATACTCATAAATTAATTTGTATAAACTTTGGATTGTGGAGTCTACATTAGATTAAATGAATCTAATCTCCATATCACATAAATATCATTCATATCTAAGTTAACAACAATTTGACTTTTAAAATTGGTCGATCTTGCCTAATAAATTCTAACCATCAAATAAATATAAAATTTTAAAAGACTTAAAAATATAGCTTCACTTATCTAATTAAGATAAAATTTTATAGGTAATATATACAAATCAAGGTCTTTCAAAATCATTCATCCATGCGAGATCTAGTAGAACCTATCGAGTCTAGTTTGCAAAAAATTAAGCTGTCTCAAATGATATTTTAAACAAGAGAAATGCTCAAGTCAAGCATACACTAAATTTTAACATATAAAACATGTAAACCAATTGATTCTTTCAAACAAGGAAAGATGCTTGGAAAAACACATACTCTTGCCTGGAAGCTAACTTTCACTGAAATTTGGATTTTTAACACAAAAATGATGGAATTTCCACGATATGATGGAATTTAATTTTCTCAAGAAAGCTGCCATAGCTTTTCTTCTTGGTCTGTACTTCCCCTGTGTTGGGTATATAAAATCCTAGCCACATGACCCATATGATCAATTTGCAGCTGGGGCATGAAGCTGATGACACCTCTCACACTTGCATTTCTTCTTCTCTGTCTGGCTATCAACTTACTAGTATTGATCTTTTTTCAATCAACTACAATCTCTCAATTGCATAAGCTTCTTTATTCTATCCTAGTCTCAATCACCAAGGCCAAGTCTAGTTCTCTCCTCATGATTTTCACCTTTAACATCATCATCGTTGCTATTCTATTGATCAGTTCAAGACCATCTCATCAAGAAGTTGATGTGATCATGCCTCTTCCAGTTCATAAATACTGGGTTCCAATCATTGATGAAGAGGGGGAGAAAGGAGAAGAACCCGACGGTGACCGTGGCAAAGATGGTGATTCTGATGGGCGCGACATTGATAATGATGGCGATGGTCAGAAAGAGGAAGACAATGATGATGACGACGATGATGGTGATAGTTGTTTTTACGATGTTGAGGATCTGAGGAGAAGAGCAGAGGAATTCATAGCCAAGATCAACAGAGGATGGCAAGAAGAGAAATTGAGAGAGAAGGCCTTAATAACATTCACAAGTTTGTGACGTTCTATGTACATACCTAGTCTACTTTGATTTTTTTTTTGTCACCTCCTTGATGGATTGGATTTATGGAAGGGGAGGAAAATGACCCATTTACATGAATTTATTTTCATGTATAATTTGTATGCAGTTTGATTTGTAAAACAGTGTAGAAATATCTCAATTTTACTGCTCTTTATCATAATCTATACAACATAAACACTAATTAGAGAAATAAGAATCAAACCTTTTGGAAGTCCAGAACCAGTTTCTTGCTTTGGTACAATAAGTAGACCAAAATATGTTAAAAGAAACAATAATATTGAAGATTTGAGAGACAAGTATAAGATGTTGGCTCTTTTTAATTTTGGTTGTGAGAAAATTCATACTCGACTTGAAATTCTTTCGATAGATTTCATTAATTTTCTTGACTCAGAATCTTATCAACTTGAGTCAATTCAAATAAGTTCGCTCAAAAAAATTTAAATTTATGTTAAAAATCAACTTGAGTCAAGTTTTAATTATGTTAATGATACTCTGTTATCTATTTTTTGTGATCATGATCAGGTCTATGGACAGGCCATTTTAAAGCATCTAAATTTGGTATCTATTAGTACAGAATTGATGTGCTCTTGAGATCGACTGATATTTCAAACTAACAATCATATCCATTGATTTATTACATACAAGTTTTGATGAAAAAAAAATTTGTTGTACACAAAATTCACCATTGGATTGTATAAATGTGGTCACCAGAATTGCTCTTGCTAGTTGCTACTGCTAGCTGAGTTTTAGAAAGGAAACCCTCCACTAAATCCAACTGATCAAAGCAACTCGGGCCACCACATACTCAAAACACCCCACTGAGTTGCCTGCCAAGCCAAGCTGACTCAGCTGAGTTAAGCTGTGCACATCCAGTTTCAGATTCGCTCAGGGAAGGTATCTATGCATCTTCTCTGCCTTCCACCTTCTGTTAATTTTATCAATGAATTCTTCAATTCTCTTTCTCAATTCTTCATCGTCTTCAGACTCATCATCATCATCATTATCATTGTCATCAGCTTCACTTCTGCTGTCATCTCCGCCATATCCTCCTGTTCCATCTTCCTCCACGCCCATCGCGGGACTTGTTGACCCACAAATTTCACCATTTGTATCATCGGACGGCGAAACCGACTTCGACCCACTAATAAGAAGAAGGGCTATGATCAAATTGCAGAGGCAGAAGACTACAAGAGAATTGGAAGATGCCCGGGTGAGCAACTCAACTGTAGAAACCAACATTGTTGAGCAATAGGGTAGGAGAGAGAGAGAGAGAGAGAGAGAGAGAGAGAGAGAGAGAGAGAGAGAGAGATGTAGTGAGTTCACAGAGGAGGAGCAGTTCCTTTTAAAGGCAGAAATTTGATTTAGCTATAGCTCATGTTTTATATCAAATAAAAATAAATAAAAAATAGTGGGCATGAGGGAAGCTTCATTATATTTTGAATTTTTGATTCATGGATACAAATCAAATAAGAAGAATTTGGCTGTAGCCTTTATGGGGTACAACATCCACGCCTTGTCTTTACAGGTCTCAATAGAAATAATTCCCAATCATAAGCATCCACAGCAAAAGTTTCATGCTTCTTCAACTGCACATCAACATAATAATAAATAAATACATGTGTCAACTGTCAACTGCTGTATAAATAAATAATAAATAAATAAATATTTATCTGTTGATGTCCAATAGTTTTTCAGAAATTGATGCAGGTGAAGCTGAGTCCTCGTCTTTTATTGGTTGCAAATTACTTTATTGTGGGAAAATGATAATTTTTTTTTTAAATAAGAAATAGCAGTGTAGCTTTCTCTTGTTTAAATTTTGATATGCGACACTAGCACATATAATCTAAGTAAAAATCTCACGTGGTGTTTCTTAAAGGCAGTGGATATTATTTGTGGAGATTTTATGCTGGATTTTATGTGATTTTTCATATGTAAATTCAATTTTTTTTATTAATAAATGGACAAAAATGACAAATTAGTGTCTTTTACTTAAAAATATCTGAATCTTTATATTTCCCTCATTGTGGAGCTAAATCAATTGATGTGATGTCAATAATATGTTAGAGAGGATAATAAATTATTAAAATTAAAAATAAATTATAAAGAAGAAAATTGTTATTTTCCTTATGAAAACATCTAGTGAATTTTTTTCATTTTCCATCTACTATTTACATTTTATGTTTTACTAATGGAATAACAGGAAAGCACGACGATGGGTTTGCCACTAAAAATTAAAATGTTGGAAAAATCATCCTATCAGCATCTATTTCACATTTTCATGTCCATAGCTGTCCATCTAATCAAATCAGCTTTTGTCTGGTAATTACCATGTCCTGTTTCCAGCTGCTACTCAGATGTTGGAGTTTTGTTTGCGCAAGTTTTCTACTCAATCATTCAACCGTTGAATTTTTAAAAATCTCACCTGATTCGCTATGAGTCAAGTCAAGGGAGTCCACAAATTTTAAAAAGATTGAAAATAGTGATTAAATTAAGAAATTATGAATGCTATCGTCTATACGAAAGTAAGTGTGCAAGTTTGATGTTTATAAAATATGATTTATGAAATGTATTTTTTTTTAAGAACAAAGTGTTGAGATGTCGCAAATGATTAATTCTTAGAGCACGTGAAAATCTTTTAATCTTTAGACGCTAGGGTACAAAATAAATAAAGAGTAACTTTTTTTATATCAAGAGAAACTTGATCATAAGATTTCTTCTAAATATGGATAAATCTTTTACCATCAAACCAATCCTTCAAGATTTTTTTAAAATGTACTTAATACCCTCATTAAAATAAATTACATCTAATCGTCGCTTGAATCAATTCTCAAGTGGATAGAATAACAGCAAAATAGTTCAAATTGATGAAGTTGGGGCCGCAGCCAATGGTTGTGAAACTTGTTCATCTGGTGTCCAATTGTTCTAACTACTAAATGGAGGAAGAAAACAAGATTAGTTGGACGAATTGAATCCACATCACCTTCACAGTGTGATAAGAAACAATGACCCATTCAGCTGACCAAAATGAATTACTCGGCTGGGTTTCAGCTTCATTCATCATTTGTCCTCTTTAGCTTATTTTCCTTATCATCAAACTCTTGATCCATCTATTTAAATTCAATATTTATCATCTCTTCTAATGTAAAATGATCTATTTAAATTAAATTTTCATTTAAAGGGGTGTACCATAAGAGAAAATGAGAGTGTAAAAATCACTAATTTTTTTTAATAAAGTGCTTTTGAACAGTAGGAAAGAAACGTGAACTCGTGTTGATTATTAGGAAGCTCAGAAGCTAGCTGCTCCTTCTGGATATTTAGACAAGGAAATGTTTCTTTGAATTAAATTAAATATTTTTCATTTACTCAGCATATAAACATCATTGTGAAAATAAAAAGAATATAAAATTAAATTCAAAGAAGCAATTTGTTCAATCAATGGATCGAGAGTGGTACACTTGAGGGATCCATATATAGTTGAATACTTGAATGGGTCTTAAGAGGGGTCAAGGTTCTTCATTTCTCTGTTCGGGTCGTCGATTGGGCTCAATGCAGGTCAGCAGTAAATGATTCAGATTGGGCTTTTAAAGAACATGGATGTCCCACACAAACTGATTTGAACCTACAATCATATTTGGACAATGTTGCCTCACAAGAATAATTTTACCGGCCCCTAGGTCCACACCCTGTCAATGTCAAAATAAAGTATACTGGAATAATGCAGGAGAAAAAATTTCGCTCTATATTTGAACCCAAAAAAAAAATGCTGATATTGGGCCGAGTTTAGACAAAAAAAACTCTTCTAATATTGTGAATTCGGTCAAAATTTATAACTGAGTGCAAAAGGCGGGCATCCCAACCCATGCATCTCAATTTTTTTTAAAAATTGAATATGACCAAGATAAACCGATTTGGTTGCGCCCTAACTTGGGCCTTCAATATGGGTCAGTGTAATGATTTTTGAACTGGTTGTTTGGGGTCTATAAATGTAAATCTGTCAGGTTTTGTGGAGTATGATTGTCAGATATTTACTAGTGATCTCATCCCCACTGATCCAATCGTCGGACGAGGATGTACTGAAAGAGAACTACGTAAATCCTTGTGTCTTTGTGTGTGATTGATCTATGTTTTGTTCTTCCGATTATTGTTTGTGTGCTTCTATTCCGAACAAAATCTTCGTATTAATTGCTGTGCTATCCCACTGCATGTTAGCTCCAGCCTCTAAGACCGGTGCAAAATGACTGCACCTTGCAGACAATGCAATGGAAGATTAGAAGCACGAGCAACTAGGCTTTTCTTCTCATAGTCATTCGGCCAAAGAGAAGGATAAGGAACTTTTGCTTTTCTTATGGGTAATATGCAAACAGCATGAAATGATCAATGATGAACATCTCAGTCAATCATCATCGCTGTCTCTAGGAATGCCCCTTCTTTTCCTTGATCATCAATATTCGACATGTTTGGAAATTGTTGTTGTCCATCAGCAACAAGTTTCCTATGCTGATATATTCAACAGATCGATCATTTCCTGAACGCAAATTCCACCAACATTCAAGTGGAACAAGTCTTCAACATGAAGCTGAATGGAGCTGGACACTCTTTTGAGATGATTATTATGACTTGTAGAGTTTTGATACATTAATTCTAATAATGGCAAGGTTTAATGGCAAATGCAACTCAAAAAGATTAAAATATAATATGCTGTCATATTCTAATAATTACAGTCTGATGAAGAAGGTTTACGTAAAAACAACAAACACATCATATTAGCTACCCACTTGCATATGCAAAGTCAGACATTAAACCATATTACAAATTTTAGCAGAAAACCGGGGGAGAAACTTAGTGTCAGTAGACCTCATATACAAATTATACAGGCTTCTCATAGGAGTTATGATCTCTGAACTCGATAACGCGACTTCGAATCATATCAGCCACATGAGGCTGCACAAACATATGTGTGTTGTCCAACATGTGTACTATGAACCTTTGAGAAGCAGGCAGTGACGCATTAAGATTGACAATGAATTGAGCCATTGGTATGTCACTGCAAATTGTGCAAGACATGGTCACAAGCTCCTTAACTATAAGATAGATACATGCTATACCGATGAGCTCAGGAAATCGATAGTAATGCTTTCTACACTTACCAAGATATCAACAGTCCTTTGATAGCATTGACCATCTTGTACCAAACGCTGAACCCTTGGATGGATAGAACCTAGACCAAGTGATCACTCGTTAGGAGCACGTTGAAAACTGAGCATTTTTATAAGAAATTGCAATCTACACACAACCAAATGACCAATATGGAAAACATTAGGTGACAAGCTTCCAAATTTTGTTGATAGTCCATTTATCAGTCTTTAGTTTTGATTGATAGGGAAAAAAAAATGAAACATCATTGCTCTGCTTCATTTGGTTGGTTAAGAATCTAGGAATTTATACTGTTCATCATCTTCATTGTCAAATCAAAGAAAAAAGCCTCTTAACACACTACTTTCACCACGCGGTCAACTCAATGTTAGCTTTCAGATACCCTTTTCCATTATCTGCGAAGGTCATGTTTTGATTTCTTAATCTTATAAATACACTCATTGTCTATCACCATCATCATCATAATCATAATCATAGCCATTATCTATCTGGGATTGGCGTTTAGAGTTCAACATTTCCAATTTAACCTATAAAAAAAATCATATTTTCTGCTACTCCACAATTTATAGTGAGCTTCCTTATCCCATCAACCCAAGTCTTCAAAGGCCTCCCTCTTCTTCAGCATCTTCCACATGTAACCCATCAATTCTCCATACTAGGTTTGTTTCTAGTATTATACATAAACATTCTGAACCACCTTAAATAATATACCCCTTCTTTTCTAGTGGGGCTGACACATAACTTCTCTCTAACGCTCACTGTTTATCATGGATGTCCTATAACAAGTCTGCCAAGCATGTAAGCATTGTAGGAGACCACATTGCAGCATTAAGGGAAGTTGCATTAGCCATCAATAACAGTATATTTCTTTTCTTAAAGCTGTCAATTTTGACATGTAAAAGATACAGACAACATGTCAAAAGGAGAAGTTAACAAGTAAGCAATAACCCACACAAATAAAAACATGGTATTAAATTCCAGATCCATTGACATAAATGAAACTGTTTGATTCAATGGTTCAGTGTGAAATTTGGAATTTCAGAAGCAGCTTACAAAATCAACAATCCAACCTCAGCAGGGAGGGGGAAGACTAGCACCAAGATGCTTGACATCCATTCTTAAACTTCACCTTTGAGGCCATTTCGAGTTCGAAAGGGGGTTCTCGACTTTTCAAATTTATGAATTACTTAACCAATTCTTAGGGGAAAGTGGATATTGAAAATGGATGGCTATCAAGTGTCCAATGGCATTTTGTACACATGCACACCTCTCTTTCTCTCTGTGCAACTTTGAAACTGGGAAACTATAGTATATTTTGGAAAAGAAACATCACCTGCACAAGGTTATCTGAATATAGGACACAGAATCAGGAATTACGTCGATGGCGATCTCTACTTCCCCTTCTCCGACCCTTTTTTTAATGGTAATATGACTCAAACTTGCAACCTTTATGGTTAGTCTATGATTAGTGAAAAATAATCACATCAGCTAGAATGTAGCTAACAAGGAAAACAGCATAAATGAGCAACCCATATAAACTGAAATGTAATTGAAGAGACATTTACTATTCTGTATCTGAGAGAAGTATTTCCAGATTTTGGACAGTGGAACATTGCCTGACTCATTAATCTCAAGCTTATGGAAATGACAATTTTTTTTGAAAGATTATGGAAATGAAAATTATGTGATGTAAATTCACATCTGGAACTGATAGCAGTTGAATCCTTTGAAGTGAAATGAATCTTCAACCAATTTATACATGATAGACTGAATTTTTAAAACGAATATGCATAAAATAAAAAATCACCGATGATATGATGATGATGGTTACAGATGCATAATTTCACCGATGATATGATGATGATGGTTACAGATGCATAATAAAAACTCACCAACCAAGTTCTATTTAAAGAAATTGCCACTAAAAATAAAATAAAAAAGCTAAAACCAACTATTCATGACAAGAAGAAATAGAATCCAAATTGTCAGTACAGCAGTGCACACAGGATTTGTGGGTACTCCAACAAAGTGGCATTTTCATCATTTCACAGAGTGAAACAGGTAGCCAGATCCTTTCAAATGGCAAACACACATTCCATTGAGGGTGATTTGACACCTTATCATTAGAATGCATAAAAACCCAGAGTGCACTACTGCACTGGTGCTTAGATGTCTGAATTTCAGGAAGTGTAAGTAGATTCAAGCATTTATCTTTAAACACAACTTAGGTTTTGACTAAAAATTTATTGATTCTATATACTCGAGTGACAGGACAATTGCATGTTTCCAGTTTTCATAAGCTTTCTTTTCACATACCAAACATATTTGGTTTAAAATTTATTGGTGGATAGGATCACTTGATCTAAGCTTCGAAGATTAGACTAGAGGTCTTGGGTTTGACTTCTCCTAGACTTACCTGATATACGAGGCTTGCAGGTGATTTCGTGTATCCATGGGATTAGTCTCACCTCCAATGTGGGGTGAGGATACCCATCTTATAAAAAAAATTATTGGAGGACATGATCAGTTTAACTTAAATTGTATGTTCCCATTTGTCTCTTAGCTTACTTCTCATGTAGCAAAACATTATGACACGGATTTGCATTGAAAGAGAACAAATTGGTCCTAGCTTTTGCATAACAATCTCTACCAGTTCAATTCAAATAAAAACTCCCATTAAAATAAAATAGAAAAGAAACATGTTGGCGCGCCTAATGATACGAAGACATAAAACATTATTACTGGTTGAGATACTTTGATTCTTTTTCATTCAAAAGAGGGAAAATTTGTGTCCCGTTTTATCAAAAATCATGGAGTCTCGGTTACTAGCCTGGTATGGTTCCTATTTGCCTCGTTGGCACTCCAAAGAGGTTACCTGCTACTCTATTTTCTGCTTCCTAACCAGACTCGGGTTTTGGTAATAAAAGAATAATCAATAATAAAAGCAATTAAATTTAGAAACCACATGTGAAATAAAAAGGAACACATATTTAAACAGCTTCAAGAGGAGATAAGAAAATCAGAACTATAGTTGAAAATCCCAACAAAAAAGCTAAACCTAACCCCTTTGACTAAATCCTAATAATCAAAACAGCAACCACAAAACCCTAATCGAAACCAAAAAAGGAAATAACCAAGCAAGGGAACTTATCCAAATAAAAGCTAATCAAAGTAGAAAAGGAAAAATGGTAAAGCAAAAAGAATTCGATTCCAGAAGGCCAGAGACCTTATTAGATAGCCAAAGAGTTAGAAAAGTTTCATCAGCAAAGAAAGAAGAAAATCCTTGCAACAAACGATAATTGAAGGAAAATATAAAAAAGAAGAAGGTAAATATAGGAGCAGACGTCACGCACCTAACAACTGATGGCCATTGGAGTCGAGTAACCAGAGACACGAGGTGTTTCTATCGGTCGGAATCCGGCGAGTGAGTGGTCTACAGAATAATGAGAGTCTTATATAGTGTAAGGAGTGAATCTCACACTGCCAGATGAGATTTATGTATATAAATCACATAATTAGTACAGGAACAATTTAAATTTAAATCAGTTTTTTTTCAAATCAGTTTCTTATAGATAATTAAATTTTAATCTTATCAACATATCTTTTTGAGTTCATGAGCTTGTTAAGCAGACAAAGCTTGTCTCTTAGAAGTTCAAAATTTAAATCGAGTCTAAGAGAGATCTAAACTCTAAAATGGAAATTGTCTTAAAAACTTGGATCTCATTAATTTTTCAAAAACAAATTAAAAATTACATAAATATCCTACAAACTACATCAATCACATCAACATATTTCCATTCAAATATTATTTCATTAAAAAAATTCACATAAAACCTCAAAATAAAAATTATCTGAGAGCAAAATTTTAAAAAGTTGATAAAAATGGTCAAATTTTAAGGTAAAAAGTTTAAAATTAACAAATACATTTTACCCTTAAAGAACTTGTTTTTAAACCTTCTTAAAATCATATCAGATTCAAGATTCAATCAGAAAAATAATTGAAATAGTATTCCTTTTGAAAAAATAAAGTTGCAACACTGTAGTATTAGCCAATAATGGCTGCAACGGAATGACCAAATCATCAGTCATATCGGTTGGTATTTTTACGGTTGGAACAATATGTATCAACTGGTATTCTAATCTTTTGTCATCAAGTCATACCTTTTTATACCCTTTGTTGGTATGGCAAATCAGTTGATTTGTATCTTAACTAACTTTTAAAAAGTCAACCAACATAAGTTTTTTATTTATTTTTGAGCAGTAATTTTCCACATAAGTTTAAGGGTATAAAAATGTATAATTTGAAGGTAAGTGTAGCATCTCCCATATGTGTAAAGAAATAGTTTAAAGGGTATATCTTCACCATTTGCTCATTGAACAGTTTTTTGCTTCCATATTTGCGAAAAAGAAGTAGCAAAATTCATAAAAAAATTTAAAATGAAAAAAAATTGATTTTAAGATGAGATTTGATGAGTTAGAAGGATTTTGTTTACATTAAAAAAAAAGGCAAAAATCATACAAAAAATTGCTTAAAATAGAACAAGAGGTTTTAACATAAGATTGATGAGTTACGAGGCTTTAGTTTAACTTTATCATATTATTATCTAAAAATAGAAAAATAAGTTTAATGGTTACATTTTGTAATTTTAAAAGATATGACAGAAGTTCTTTTATATTAATGTCTGAAAATAAAAAAATATACAAAAAATTATAAATTAAAAATCATTCATTATAATTTTTTAAGTAATTTAACTAGTGAGATGTGCGTGCCATCTACTTAGTAATAAATAATGACTAAGATCATTAAAAAAAAAAAAATAATGACTAAGTTGATGTTGAAATGACTCCACCGTGAGTTTCTATATTCACATTTCACAAAAACTAAAAAATCTTGAACGAATTCACATCAAATTGAAGCCAACATTTGGATTCGATCACATCTGGACCCTGGTATTTGCATATTTATCTTCTAAAAAATATATTTCTTTCTAATTTAAGAAGGGGTGGACATAATTTATTCGTTTCTGTAAATTCTAAAATATGATAATTCGCCCAACATTTTTTCAGGCTAACTTTTAATTATCAGATGGACCAATTAACAATTTATTCTAAATAAGTGCTTGTAAGATACTTTTGATAAATTATTGTACGATAAATTTATAGATTTATCTTTTTTGGATATTCAAGATTTTAAATGCTAAAACATTTGAGTTGTGTTTCGACGAGAATAAAGTTTTTCAAGAGATTCCTCTGAGGAAGAAATTCTCTTTACTAAGAGATATTTCTGATGAAGAATTTTCTTGTTTTTAGTTTGGTAAATTAAAATTAAATATAAGCATTACTAATGTTTGATAGTATGTATAATTGAGAGTGAAAGTGAAATAAAAAATATCAAAATCATGATGACAATGAGTTGCAGAGAGAAGAGAGATGAGTGAAGAAATGTCTGTTGAAACTGGTTTTATATGAGTTAGATAATAAACTCTTTACATAATAGTTTGAGAATGAATTTGCAAAAAAAAATGTTCGAATAAAATTTTGTAAAAAAATAATCTACTTATTTATTCTAAACATATTTTTAAATATTACAAAAGTTGGTCATTTCTTTAAAATAAAATTACCAGATGTTATGTCATTTCATGATGGTTCATGTTTCTTTTTTAAAAATGACAGCATTTCATAGGCTTTTATGCTTTGGTTCACAACGGATGAGTCAATGTAAGTCAGTCTAAGACATCTAAGTTTTTTCTTTTTTCTCTAAATTATCTTTATAAGCACTGCAAAGGAGGAGAAATTGATTTAAGGCGGGAGAAAGTTGATTAAAGTGAAGTGGCATTTTCTAAAAATAGATATACAATTGAAGAAAAAAACACCAAAGAAGAAGATGAATTGACTTATAACTGGTTTGCAGGTGTCTACAAACAAAAATGGATTCAAGAATCTAGTGGTATTCTTCTTATCTTATGGTGTAATCAGGGACTAAAGTCTCGTCATCGACAGAGATATTTCTCTCTCTTTTTTTTTTATAATTAAAACTATCGATATTGACGATATATATATCAGATATCGGCCAAAATTGAAAATATCAACTTATACAATTTTAAAAATTGATATTTAAACCTCTGAGTGTACCTAATGATGCAACATGAGAAAGATAAAAAAAAAAAAAAGAGCAAATGCAAAAAACATGAACTATTGCATTAAAAAAAAAAGTCAAATGCAATTTGAGTCAAATTAGATTTCATTCGCCGTTCAAATCAGGAATTTCATTTGACAAAGAAGCCTCAATAAACCCAATACACACCTGAATGGAAAATCTTTTTTTTTTTTTAAAGAAATAACTTCCAAAGATCTCTTCCAAAACTCCTCAAAAACATTTCAATCTCTTCGTAAACATCCTTTTCTTCCTCCTAAGAACTCTCTTTTTCTTTCTTTCTTTTTTTTTTCTCTGCGAACGAAAGTGTATTTACAAGTAAACTCCATTAATCTTAGTCTTTGATCTTAAACAATATTTAATGGGGAGATGCATCCTCAAGTTGTCAAGTTTTCAGTTGTTATCAGTCAAAAGTTGAAAAATGCTCCTACCTGTTAAGGATAAGAAAAAAATACTTATCCATGTATTGTATTTATAACAACATTGATTCCTAATAATAAGTGTTATGCGAACTTCCCATACTAAATGAATTGAGATTAATTTCCGAATGTTTTTCTTTAAAACGTATTCTTTTAAAAACGTAGTTCAAACACAATGTTGTCATAACAATACCAAAGAAAAACATTTCCTCGAAACCAATTGTGTAAGTGTTGTAAATGTATTTCGAGGTAATTGACAAACCTCACTAAAGTCCAGTTTCAAACTTTGCTTTGAAACTGCATATTTGGAAATTTACATCTCAAAGAAATCTCAAATTTGTCTCAAATCAACATGCAACTCGTACAACCTTATCTAATACTCATTTAGAGTATCCTCACTGTCACATTTAGCATTACAGGTATATATGTTTATCCAATAATTTTTTATAATTTTTTTTTTTAAAAAGTTAGAATGGTTTTATGGACTTCATTTTGAAAAAATAGTAGTTTTATTGATCAACTACCCAAACATCTAATGTAGGAGCTCTAATCCTTTTGACATCACCATCACGGTGAGTAAGGCTTTTAAGCCTAGGCGTATATAAGACCACTTCTTTTGAAGCTTATTCAAAATGAAATTGAATTGAAGATTGGTCCAATTAAATAGATGATAATGAAGATGAAATGAAAAATGTGTATAAAATAGAATAAAAAATTTCAAAATTTGGCTAAGCCAAGATACTGATTCTTAAAATTGAAGCGCGCATTTGTTATAGGATATAGTCTGCGTAATAAAATAAAATAGATATAAATAATAGTATTGAATAGACAGAAAATTTAATAGATAATACAATTCAATAAAATAGTTCACAAAATAAATAATTTATAATAATAAAAATTTTAAAGTATATAATCACATAGTTAAAATAATTAGAAAATATTTAAATTTTGTATTTATTCTTTTTGTTATAATTTATTAAAAAATGTATAGCCCATTTTAAAAACTTTAACGACCAACTACTTTGATTCTATTTATTCAAAAAATATATATATATTTTTTAATTTATTAAAAAATTAACCGTGAACATATTTCAACACGAGAAAGCAGATCCAGTAACTGGAACATGGTAACCGCCACCTGAGAATCTCGTGAGTCGCGACGAACGAGACCACCACATTACACCATCTCGTCCGTTAATATACTCCGAAAGAGTCCAATTGCCGAAATTATCTCTCTCCACAGATTTAAATCCCCCTTCCATCTCGTTCGCTTAGGACGTTGCATGTACTCACTACTCAGTTTGCAGAGACAGGAGAAGAAGAAGAGGAGCAGGAGAGAGGCATGGCGACGATCAAGGCCGTTAAAGCTAGGCAGATCTTCGACAGCCGCGGAAATCCAACCGTTGAGGTTACTATCGCAGGCTCCTTTCCTGTCAGCTATTCCTTTTCTTAGTATTTCTGTGAGAATTTTGGTTTTAATCGTATTTTTCGCTTTCACTTTCACTTTCCTGTTAACATCTGGTATCAGCTTCGATTCACCAGTTCTCCTTATTCCCCGTTTTGATCGGATCGTAGATGGAGGTCGCGTTAGGAGGAACTGATAAACCTCGACGTTTTCCGATAAGAAATCAACATCCGATGGACGATGCATTTGAGCTCCGCCGGCCGGATGTGGATTTCGGATGAGAACTTAATCTAATTAAGTGATTCACCTTCTTTTATTTCCATCGGAAATCCAAGGCGTGCGGGCCAAGGCCCCATTGAATAGCTAACACTTAGGCTGACGTCTTATTTTAAATTTGATTCATTTATATATAATTAATGGTCATGAATATTCTGTTGTTTTGGGTGATATACGGCATCCATGATAGACACGTGGTGTAACAATAATGGGTGGGAAGAGTTCAATAGAAAAAAAAGAAGATGGTTTGCTAAATGCAACGTTCTTCGTCGTCACCGATTTGGAATCTCTAAGAGCGGTTTGGTGTTTTGGTCAGTCTTCTGTCTTAAAAAAGATTTTATAAAAATTTTAAAAATAAAAATACAGTAAAATATAAGATAATAATATAAATTTATAACTATTTTAAATTATATATATATATATATATTACTATTTAAATTTGTAATTTCAATTTATAATAGTACAACTATTAAATACTAATTTATTAATATTTAAATTTAATTCAAATAAGAATTAAATAAAAACTAAATGAGAGAAAAATTAAAAAATATATGCACGTTGGGTCTATTTTATTTTGTTCTCAAAATTTCCTGATATACATTAAAAATTCATATGGATTGAAAACATATTTAACGAACTATAATTGGACTAAATTTTAGTCCAAATTTCAGTTTATACAAACTTGATCTTAGTGGTCAAATTCAACAAGTTCTCTTGAATTAAGGGCATCCGATGAATTTCACTATTAAGATCAAGTGACTTTAAATTAAATTTTAAGCTCAATTTTTTTTTAACTATAAATCATGAAATATATTTTTTAGTTGTACCTTCGATTTTATATGAATATATACAAAAATTTAAAAAATAAAATTTCTAGAGCAGAACTGGTAGAGCTGAAATTCTACATGCTGGCACGGAATCCGGTATAAGAATTGAACCCCTTCCGTTTCATTTTTCATCTGGATCTAGAATGTTACAACTTACAACTGTTTCGGCCTGAATCGATCAGAATGGACTACATAAAAGAAGAATAAATATGTGCAGAGAAAAGAATTATTAATAAGAGGTAACAAAAGAAGAGAAGCGATTAAAAAAAATGGAGGGTTAGGTGATGTAGAAGGGGTTAATGACTTTTTGTTGGATGGAGAGTAGGAAGCTTAACCTTGAAATAAATGGGACAAACTGAGATATGATAATGATGATGATGGTGTGATAGAAAAGCAAAATAAAGAATTCAGCATTCGTTCGACATTTATTTTATCTGTTTTGAGATTGATATCAGCAACTGGATTTAAACTTTTTTTTTTTTCCTTATATTATAGAATAAGCTGCTATATTTTTTCTTACCTTGAAAAGAGGCTCACTACTTTTTATATTCTAAAAGAAACCTCAATTTTTTTATAAGAGATCTCTAGATTTTCTAAAACAAATAAATTTAAAAAGGTGCATGATATTTTTTGCAATTATTAATTTCATAGTCTTCAATTGAATGATTAAACTTATCATTTAATTTTATGGTTTTAGATTGAATGGCTAAAATTTCTTATGGGGTGAATTTTGATATTTTAGTTAATCTAGAGGTTTGTTTTGATTTCTTATATTTGGAGCCTAACAACTATGTCTGACTTAATCTCAAGGGGTTATCTCAGTGGGTTTGGGAGCAAGACCTCTAGAAGAAGGTCTTGGGTTCAAACTATGAGAGCCTCAATGAAGGGCCACTTTCCATAGAAATATGTATAGAGTAAGGCCGCATCGAATTACTCGGTGTGTGAAGATAGGGGGTTTTCACACACTCCGGAGACTAGTCAGGTGCAACACCTGGATACCTCCGTACCTCAAAAAAAAAAAAAAAACACAAATATATCTAACTTCAATTTTGAAAATGATAGATTGAAATATGTGTACTAAGTTTTGAATTGGGACAAAATAGGATTTCCTTAGTTGTCAATTCCATTCCTTTCTTGTTGGATCGTTTTGGATCCGGTCGAAAAATGGAAAGGAACGGGTTCAAATTTGGTACTGGGTTCTGTTTCGAACAATCGATCTGTTTCGACTACAACGGGCTTGCTCCAGGTGAAACGGGCCAGAATGCCCCATTTCGTCCCAACCCTTTCTGCTCTCTAGATTACATTTAAAAAATAGATTTAAATATATAATACAAGCATACAACTAAAAAACATACTTTATAAGCTACAACTAAAAAAATTGAGAGTCTAAATTTCAATTTATAGTCACTTTATCTTATTAGTCAAAGTCATCAGACATCCTTAAATAAGAACACCTAGTGACTTTGATCACTAAGATAAAGTGCTAGAAGTAGAACTTTGGGTTGAAATTTAGTGCAATTGTAGCTTACAAAATATATTTTCAATTTATATGATTTATTTTTAGTTTATATGACCAAAAAATGTGAAAAAAATGAAATGGACCTGATGTACTTATGTGTTTATTTTTTAATTTTTTTATGACCTAAAGGTGTCTAGACGTCTTATCCAACTAATCCTTCAGGGTCACGTGAAAACCTCCCAATCGCACTCACTGGTTAAAGCTATAGAGAGTGGTCCCTTTGTGATTGAGCGTGAAAATAATCAATTTAAATATATTTATAAGCTTGTATTATTGTCATCATATTATACTATATTTTACCGGCATGGATTCCAAAATAAGATCTGACAACTATAAGGATTTCACAAAAACTTTTAAAAAAATTGGATTTTTTCATAGGTATAGAAATGAATTTGGTAGGGGAGTTGGGGAGGGGTGTGGCGTTGAGATCCAATAAAATCTTAGGGATTACTTCCAACTATCCTTTTATTTTCTATGGGCCAATTGCCTATGTAATATCCATAGGACTGAGACATGCAACCTTGTCTTCACGAGATTGACCACTTACCAACTGTGCTAGAGAGTCTTGTCAACTAGCAAACTTGGGCATGGCCTAGGGAGCCTTGAACTTTAGGTTGCACCATGATGATTGATTAATCACTACCATGATATTTTTATTTCTTATGTGGACATCCAAATATACCTAAATTATAGCTTTGAATCCAAGCTTGGGGCAAAGTTTTTAATAAACAATGTCTTGTGATGTATTTCAGGTGGATGTTATTCTTACTGATTGTACACTTGCAAGGGCTGCAGTTCCAAGTGGTGCTTCAACAGGTAAAGTACAAAGATTGTATTGAACTGTCTCAATTGTTATGAAATATACCATGTTCGATTTGTATCTGTATTTGTGTATTTATTCATGTGGGATCAGATCCAGCCAATATGTAATATGAATGATTAGAGTAGAAACGTGTTGAACCATGTGTGTGTTATCAGTGAGGATAATTTGAAGGAATTTAGCCGCATGGGATTCTGTGGATTGGGGACAACATGGAAAACTTGAACTGGATTGGCTGGATTATTGCTCTAGAAGTTTTAAATATTGCTCATTTTATGACTGTACTGTGATGTAACACTTTGCCATGGTACTGTGGACAAGAATCTGTAGAATCACTGGTAAGGACTTGTTACAATCTAAAGATTGTAGGTTTAGTCCCATTGATGTCAAATAGTCAGTCAGCCTATAGAAACAGTTTGCCAAATTAAAATATAAAGGTCAACCTCTAATTGATGAGAAAATTAACTTAGATGATGATGATGACGACTATGATTTACCAAAGTATGAACTTATTATGTTAGATCATCATTTTTTTACTAGGACTATGAGTCAATTAGACATTTATAGAACAAGATATAAAGAAGCAACAAAATTACCATTGGATGAAATATAAATTCCAGTAAATTATTGACCTGGTCTAAGCTAACTCAGTTTGATCAAAGCTAACATTGGTCATGTTTGGCTGAAAGTAAGGTCAAAATTTGAACCTTCTTATTTGACCCAGTACAATGAGTATTAGGTTGACTTAACCCAGTTCCACCTATGTGTTAAGTCCAAACTAATCCTCCATAGGATTGACTACATGGTAAGCCTAGTTTGGAAGTATGGGTTAGTTCTCTGACCATGAGAATGAGCCATAATCAACTTACACTATCAAATTCATCCAATGCGGACCAAAGTTTATTCTTCATGCCAAGGATGTAGATCACGCCTATGTTGGCATGATGATAGCTTGTCTCGATTGCCCCATCTCAATAATGTTAATATGATTTTTTTTTAAGCTTGGCCATATCTCTAATATCCATCACACAACCAACTTGACCATTGAAATTTTCAGTCAAATTCCTCAAGGCACCACAATTACTCAACTGAATGTCACGCTATCAGCCCACAATACCATGACAAAGTAATTTCCATGCTATGATTATCTTTTCAATGAGACTAAGAATGCATTAAATTTAAATATTGCCTTGCAAAATATCCCCTTTGGACTGAAAGCCAGGTTGGCTTTCTAGGAGACAATTCCAACACTTATGATACAAAAGCAAAGCAAAGAAAAGAAACTTCCTATAACTATGATCACTGGCAGGATGCAGGGCTGTGGTGTATACTATTCAAAGATGATATAGTATTAATTAGTGAAACAAGGAATTAGTTGATTGTGAAGTTGGAATTATAGAAAAATGTTTTGGAGATGAATGGGTGGAGGAAAAACGAAATATGTGGAGTGTAACTTTAATGGTTTAGGGACTATAGAAAAGGAACTGATTAAAGCTAGAATTGATTTGGTACCACAATGGGATAAGCGTAGATAGCTAGGTGCAACTATTCAAATGCCCTTAATATTTTATTAATGAGTATCCACATGCATCTTTTTTCCCCTAAAGGTATATATGAAGCTTTAGAACTGAGAGATGGAGGCTCAGACTATCTTGGAAAAGGTGTTCTCAAGGTTTGTCCTTCTAGTTCATTTCTTTGCAGCAAATTTATGCATCTTTTTCCAATATATCTGCTAAACGCCAAAACTTATTTGTCTTACTTCATCACTGATTTTTCTAGGCTGTTGAGAATGTCAATACAATCATTGGACCAGCATTGATTGGCAAGGTACTCACCAGTGCATCTCATGTTTCTTGTTACACCAAATGATGCCCATTCATGATGTGGATTTGGGCATGTCAGGGATACAGCAAGGACATGGATTTTACATATAGACATGAAGTATCTAACATGACATGATACAGAAATGTTGCCTACTTTGAGGTGCCTGGGCATCATAGGTTAGACCCTTATTTTCTGTTTCTTGACTTGCATTGTCAATTTTATAGGACCCAACAGAACAAACTCAGATTGATAACTTCATAGTTCAACAACTTGATGGAACCGTTAACGAGTGGGGTTGGTGCAAGCAAAAGGTAGCTCAGTTATTGGCCCTCATGTTTTCTGATGTATTGTGTGAACTGTGTTAGTTTTTTCAGTGATGCTACAGTTTGATTTTAATATGCCTGAATATACTTGTTTTTGGTTTACAATGTTTCAGCTTGGTGCCAATGCAATTCTGGCAGTATCTCTAGCTGTTTGTAAAGCAGGTGCTAGTGTGAAGAAGATCCCTCTTTACAAGGTATGTTGAGCTGACAATTGCTTTTAGACTCCATACAACTCTTTGGTCATGCTTTCATTTTGTAACACTACCTTTTACTCCTCCCTCTGTAATGCAGCACATTGCTAACCTTGCTGGGAACAAAACCCTTGTATTGCCTGTACCTGCATTCAATGTCATAAATGGTGGATCTCATGCTGGCAACAAACTAGCAATGCAGGTTGTTGAATTGGCAAAAACTAGCAAATTGATAAGAAAGCTGCACTAATTCAAATTTATATGTATCTCTTAGTACTTTCCTTTATTTCCAGGAATTTATGATCCTGCCTGTTGGGGCTGCTTCTTTCAAGGAAGCCATGAAGATGGGTGTAGAAGTTTATCACCATTTGAAGGTAGACTTTTTTATTTTGATTTTCTATTAGAACTTGCTATTATGTATCCAATTCAGGAACACACTTTGATTTTCTGTTTGTACCATTCTAGGCTGTTATTAAGAAAAAATATGGTCAAGATGCCACTAATGTTGGTGATGAAGGTGGTTTTGCTCCAAATATCCAGGTATGCTGCCATTTTAATGCCCTATTGCTTTATTTGGAAAGTTTGTGGTTTTGTGCTGAGTTTTGGTATGAAATTGAGGTCGTCTTTTTTTTTTTTCTAAATAATGTTATATGGTAGTCGTCATTCTTGTCACTCATGCATGTTCATCCATTTATTTTATGACTTGAGAGTAGTGAATTTCCAAGGCTTACAGTATCATTCTTCAATAGATGTTTTGAACAATGGAAAAAATTTATAAAACTTTGTGCGTGGGAATTTGTTGATGTCCTGTGAGAAGGCCTTTAACCTGATGACTGGGGTTGCCATTACTGATCTGATCTGCCACTCAACCCCCAAATTTTGGTTTTGGGTTGGTATATCCAGCCCAATGGTAAGCTGTTTTTGGTTTGATCTCTCTAAAAGAAGTGGTTGTGGTGGGAGCGCCAACAAGGTGGTCCATGTATATATGACAGTTGGGAATGGCAATGGGCTTAGGTCTGTTTTGAATCTTGGTCATTTGTATGGGCTTGGGCAGTATTTGACCTTCTTGTGCGCTGCCCTTGTCCTGCATATTGAAGAAGCTGGATGCAGGCCTCGACTTTGTGCATTGGACACTAGTTGTGCATTTGTAAATGGAGAATTGCAAGTTAATTTATTGTGATTCCACCTAAATGAAAATTTTACATGTACCACTTACTTGAACAGGCTACATGGCTAGACTTCGGCTTAGATATTTACGAAACAAGCGGGCTTTGGCCAAAACTTAGAAAGACATCGAGCCCATACCATATGGCCCAGCCAAAAATAAGATTGCCTGTCCTGCCACCTAATTGGATGTTGGCCTTGCTTTATGAATATACGCTCCTTGAATCCAAGTCTGATATAAAAAAAAACCTCCATGACCTACTGGATGGGGCTGTATCTATATTTGGCTGAATGTGCAATGCCATTCAAGGCACTGATTATGGAAGATTTATCTGAGATAAAGTGATAATATTTTTATGTGAAAAATGCAGGAAAACAAAGAGGGTCTTGAGCTTTTAAAGACAGCTATTGCTAAAGCTGGATATACTGGAAAAGTATGCTTCTCCTGGCCACTGAAGTCCTTTCATTCCCCTTCAAATATTTTATGTAGTCAGTTGTGCCCATTAATTAGTTCTTTCATGGCAGGTTGTGATTGCCATGGACGTTGCTGCCTCGGAGTTCTATGACAATAAGGGCAAGACCTATGATCTGAATTTCAAAGAGGAGGTCAATGCATCTTAAATTGCCTTTTTTCCTTCTTGGGACATTCAGTCATTAAAATCTTCCATTGACCTTTGATGTGGAAATTGGCATTTTAAAATTCGATGGCTTTTTCACTGCAGAACAATGATGGGTCCCAGAAAATATCAGGAGACAGTTTAAAGAATGTTTACAAGTCCTTTATTACCGATTACCCAATTGTATCCATTGAAGACCCATTTGATCAGGATGATTGGGAGCACTATTCCAAATTGACTGCAGAGATTGGGCAACAAGTACAGATAGTTGGAGATGATCTGCTTGTCACCAACCCCAAGGTATCATCAGCCTGGTAACATTCAAAATTATGCAATAGCAAAACTCTGTTCTTATTCTTTGTCTCGACATCTTTGCTGCAGCGTGTTGAGAAAGCAATAAAAGAGAAGACATGCAATGCTCTTCTTTTGAAGGTATTTGTAATACAATAATACACCACTACTGGCCTTTTCTTTTCCTCTTCATTGATGTTCAACTTTTGAGGATGTTGGTTGTGTTTGACCCATAATATCTAGAAGATACAATACAATAGTCTCAGGATTTGTTTGTGTGGATAGGGTCTTCACCTTGTTTTAAACAAAATTATAGTGTATGGGTTCTTTCTATTCTATGATGGTGAGCAGGTTAACCAAATAGGATCTGTTACTGAGAGCATTGAAGCAGTGAAAATGTCCAAACGTGCTGGCTGGGGTGTGATGGCGAGTCACCGAAGGTATCTTTGTTAGGATATGTGCTCAAGACTATAACGTTACATGGAAATTAATATATCTTCGTTTGAAATGTAAATGCTAATGTTGCTAGTTCTGTTTGTCTAATGCAGTGGAGAAACTGAGGATACCTTCATTGCAGACCTTTCAGTTGGTCTGGCTACAGTAAGTACTCAGACCCCTTTCTTTGTAAAGACATTTCCTTAATCTGAGATCAACCACGGTGGTGTTTACTTGTGGAAAAACAGGGCCAGATCAAGACAGGAGCTCCATGCAGATCAGAACGCCTTGCCTAAATACAACCAGGTAAATCCTCCTCTTCAATGGTTGTGTTTCCTGGTGAACGTTTCCTTGTCCTGTTTAAGGGGGAGCATTGTTGATTTTGGTTGGTGCAGCTCCTTAGGATCGAAGAAGAGGTTGGGTCTGCTGCAGTCTATGCAGGTGCAAAGTTCAGAGCTCCGGTTGAACCATACTAATAAATTGAGCTTTGAAGAAAGCAGAAGGTGATTTAAGCTTCACAAATTTTCTCCTCGGCTTGATGCTTTTGTCAATTACAGGATGAGAAAGAACAAAATATAAAATAATTTTGTTACAGTGACTAGCCTCACTGCTTGGATGAATATTGTAATTGGAAAGCAACAACTAAGTAAACCTTCTTGTTGAATATGTCTTGAGATCTTTTCTCAACAATAGAAGCACTAGCGGACATAAAATGATGAAGCTAATATTTAGCAGAATAATTCGTGATTATCATCAAATAGTTTAATGACAATTCGGTTAAGTTCATGAATTAGATCATTCTAGTTTGTTCTTATTTTGATTTTTCTATCTCTGATTTTTTATATATTAATAGGATGAATAATTACTACATTATATTTATAAAATGCTCATATTTCTTTTATCAAGTAAATATCTTTACTAAAAAATAATTATCTGTTGAAGTTTTTATCAACAAAGATGGACCAAACATCAGTATATAGATTTTTAACAAACAATTAAAGTTTGACAATATATATAATGGTAATAAGAAATTCTAACAATTTATTAATTAATTAATTTAGGCATATAAACTATGTAAAACAAATCAAGTTGTATTTAAATAAATTGAGCTATTGGTTGGCATTCAAATCTCAAGGTAAGAGAACTCGTGAGGGTTAGGCTTGACGGTCAAGAACCCGCCTAAGCTGTATGAGGTTCTGAGTTCAAGTCACTTTCAACATATAAGGGTCACTCTCCACAGTTTTGTCCGGTATTTGTAGGATAGAGAGGTTTGCACATGCTCCTAACGATTAGTCAAGTACTTCAAAAGGCCTAGATACCTTGACATTCTGGGGAAAAAAAAAAAAAAAACCCTTAAGGTCAGAGTTTACCGGTCAAATGGTTTGCACCCGAACTTAGATCTACTCAAGTCTGGGCCGAAGCCTGCATGTAGACTTAAAAACTAGAGCCAATTTGAACTTGAGTCAGGGTCTAGGCCTTAGATTCTTAGATCCGGATCCAACCTAAAAGCCCTAGTTAAACTTGGAAACCTATGATCTATATTTACATTATACTAAATAATATATTCTAGCTAATTAAAAGTCTTAATCGATACAAATCATTAAATCTTACGCACTCTTCTTGAGCTTAACCTTTTCGTCCATAAATTCTCTCGTCACAAGCTGTTTTTATTTTAAAATTTATTTGTTTCAACTATATATGATGAAAAACCATGAATTCATCTTTTTAATTGATTTAGGGCCCTATTCTAAATTGATTTAGGGCCTACTTGACCTATCAAGTCTCACCTGCAGTTAGAGTAGATCTTTTTAATTGAAATTAGAAAAACCATGAATTCATCAAATAAATTATAACATGTTAAGGAGGAGGATCCTATAAAGAAGCAACATTTTCCACTCAGCCCACTCAAATTTATATTTAACACATTTAATGCCGTGAAACCATGAATTAATCAAATAAATTATATGTTTACAACAAGCTCGGGACCCATCAAAACCAGTTGTCACAATCAAAGCCAAATTTGGCATGCCTAGTGAAATCAGTAACTTGTACAGAGACCTCCATTACAGTGGTCAGACAATCAAAACCGGCTATCGAAACATGCAACATATTATTGATCATATTACAGATTTTGAGCTAGATTTTTCACATTGCTGGTCGGGCACAAGCATCTGTGATAAACTTGGCAATTTTATCCATTCGATGCCTGCAGACAGCACTAAAGTGGGAATGAAGGGATGCTGGCATCAACTGATCAATCCTCCAATGCTGCCCAAATCATCCTGTAATGAATACATATAAAACCAAGGGTCAGTTAAGTAGACAACCACTTTGCACGATATTCTTGTACAGCAGTGTTAGCATCACCATACAAGAAAATTGAGAGGATGAGGACGGCAATAAGGTAAGCGAGCTTAATGATCCGCTGTTTCTTTTCCCAGTTGAGCATGTTAAATATCTCGGTTACATCTATCAAGTGCTTCCTTTCGAGATACCTGACAAACACAATAGAAACCCAATTAAGAACATCACCACCTGATTGTGTACTTTGCTTGACCCTGATCAAATGCATGAATGACAACCATCAAAGTGAGAGGCATCACAATGAGAGACTTCCATACAAGTAGAAGTCCCACGAAAGATCTTGAATGACTTTTATTAAAAAATGGAAAAAAGTCTTATCTGGTCATAACCACAATCAGAAGCAGTACTCAGCTTTTAATGGAAGGGACCCATCACACTCTACTTTGTGTCTGTTTGTGTATCTGTGTGTGCCTTTTTTTTTTTTGAGAGGTAAAAGTCCAAACGGTGGATATTAACCCATTCTACTGTGTTTGGGGTGGCACCGCCAGAAACATTCCATGCAGGATATTTCTGTTTATTTTCTATGGATCCTTTTCTAAAAGGTCCTATCTTTTGAAGTTATTTTGAAAATTCTCAGACTTCTACAAATTTAGAAGGCCCCTAACTTTTAACGAATATTCTAAAAAGATCACTTGATCATGTAGACTAGCAGTCAACTGCTCTTCGAAAATTATTTGCATATGTTGCAAACAATTTGTAATGTAAAGTACCCTCTGAGACCCATATGAGGCCTTATCACCAATATTTCTCCTTCAGCCTCATAACATCTTGTGCATGGAGAGTTACCCCAAATTTGGTCATGATTAGAGTTGGTCAGTTGGATTGACATTAATTTTCCCAGTTATCATTATTTTGGGTCTCAAAATACAATTCTATAACCTTCTAATCTAGCTTATTTTTGAAACTGTTAATTAATGAAAAGTATTTTTCAACCTCTCTACTCTAAGTAGTGACCTTCAAGTGAGCCCTTAGAATATAAGTAAAAAATCCCACTGTAAAACAATTATTGAGGCTAAACATGGAGACCGGAAGCTAGTGGTGGATGGAGATGCAATATGTTTTTTTACGGGCTAGAGGTCTAAAGAGACCTCCATGGAAACTTGTTCTTGTGGCAAGAGAGATCCAGGACCTTTGTTCAACAGTGAATGTTTCTTTCAGGCATGTCAGGTGGACAGCCAATGGTGTTGCCTACTTTCTGGCCAAGTTGGGTGCTGATACAAAACAGGATTTAGTAGGTTTTTGCCTTTAGTTGGTTAAGGCTTCTTCGGGTTTGAATCATGCCTTTTTCTTTTTCTTTTGTTCCTAATGACACTTTTTTGTGAGTGTATAGGATGTGGGTTTCTGCTCTTTGATCTGGGTGCTACAAGTCTTTCGTACCTTATTGTACTTTATTTTATTTTATTTTAATCCAAGTTTGTTTGTGAATGTCTCCACAAAAAAAAAAATGAAACACACCCAAACAGTTGAAACACTGAAGCATTTTATTTTGAAGGCAAACCGGGAGACTCCTAAAATGGAATTGACAACTACACATAATCCTTCTCTAAGTTGATAGCCATGTGTAATTTTTTTTCTATTCTCCCTATACTTTTCCATAAGTTGTCTTAGGAAAAAAATAGTTTATATTGAGGACTAACCTGTTATAAAACCAAATTGGTTCTCTGACATAATTCTTGTCTTAAGCACAGTTCTAGTACTCTTTCCCAAAGTTTTATATAGTGAGACTCATAAGCATAATACCTTGATAGTCAAGATAACTTAAAAGTTGGAAGGTGGAACAAGAAGTTAGAATAAAGAAATAGTAATGCAGTAGTGCCTTGATAATAAATAATGACATTTACAAGGAAGGAACAAAACTTACATTCTGACATTGTAATAAAGATAGGGCACGCAAAATAGAAACATAAGCCAATGCCCTGACAAAAGAAAGACTAAGCATAAGATCCCTTGTGTGACAAACTCTGGTAGGACGACGCTGTTTATCCGCGATGCTGAGTCGTAAGGATTGATATAATCAAACTCTAAATCTGCCAAGCACATAATCTGCAAATTAAGAGTCAGGTTGCATGCTACATAAATTCAAAAGCTAATGCAAAAAAAAAAAAAGAAGTAAAAGTAAAAGGAAAGTACCTATTGAATCAAAACACACAAAGATCATCTACTCTCTAACTATTAATAACCAATAATTATATGAAATCATCAAAATACTTGAGATAAAAAAAAAAAGGGAAAATTAGAATTATTGCAGCCAAACAAAAGGAACCAGTGTCTTTTGGGCAAAAGTTTGGTTGGTTGATTATGGTGAAACTTAGTCGAATATAAGTCTAAAACTTAATATGCATAATGAATCAGAAGATTAGAATATTCAAACTGTTGCATCCATTTATGCATATTTTCTTCTATAATTACATGTTGTAGCAGCCAAAGCCCTAAATTAATTGGATAGCCATAATAACAAGCAGCATGGGCTATACTTTGCAGGGCCTGAGATCAAGTGATGCATGCTTGGTGGTAATGTAATCCCGATATACGATGCCCGAAGACTTGAAAGTTTGCAACGTTTCAGTATGGTGCCGAGTATGAAACTTCATTTTTATGTGTAACATGTGTCTCCTTTAGAACAAAAGATAGAGAGGGCAATTTGACTAAACTTGGTAACACTACGATTAGTTTAGATACTTGGGATCTATGGTAGAATGTCTCGAAGATTAGGTTTAGACATAGCTAATAGGATAGAAATGAGTGGGTAAAATGTAGACAAATGAGCGAAGCTTCATGCAATAAGAGAGTCCTTCGTCGCTTAAAGAGATAATTCTATAAAGCAATTATTAAACCCGCAATGCTCTACGGAGTAAAGTGTTGAGCAATGAAGAAAAGACAAATAGACAAAGTTTATGCGAATGTTACGTTGGAAATGTGGATTAATTCTAAAGGATAAAGCTACTAATGAGTGCATTAGAATTACTTTAAAAATAGCCCCAATAGACGAAAAGAGAAACTAGCTTAACGGGCATGTAAGTAGAAGACCAGAGACAACCCAAGTACAAGTTGAGAGGCTACAAGTTGCAGGTACTAGGAGGAGGGGTAGACCAATGAAAACATGGAGGAAAGGGATAAAAAAAGACGTGATAAATAGCAGAGTGATTAATGTATGATCTATGATAGGGTCAAATGGAGAAGTAGACTCCAAATTGATTGAATTTTGGCTTTATCGGTGATGATGATGATACGTGCCATTGTTTTATCCACAGCATTTACCTGTTGCATCTATTCTTTACATAGAGTATGCATGATTTTCCTTATTTTCACTAGTATATCCTTATAGATAAGAAAGACTATAATAGATTGTTTAATGCACATAAGTTGTACTAAAGCTGAAATATAAATAGGTAAAAAAGGATTTTAAGCATAAAACTAGCTATTGTGTGACGACCCGACCCGACCCCAACCAAGGATGATATTGTCCACTTTGGGCCCCACGTGGACACCCGCATGGTTTTGCTCTGTGCCCTGGCCCACATGGCCAGACCCAAAAGGCCTCACACTAGGGATATTACAATCCACCCCCCTTAAGACCAAAGTCGTCCCTGACTCTGTCACATTATAGAGGTAGAGGGCTCACACAGTCCGAGTGTTGAACCGTGCTTGTGATACCACTTGTGACGACCCGACCCGACCCAAGGATGATATTGTCCGCTTTGGGCCACACGTGGACACCTGGACAGTTTTGCTCTGGTCCCTGGCGTACATGGCCAGCCCAAAAGGCCTCACACTAGGGATATTACATATTGGATGAATTTTTTCATATAAATGACCTTTACCACTGGAATATTTTAAGTTTATGATATTTTGTGGAATGTTAAAACCTTGCAGCCTTGTGGATATTCCACCTTCCCTCCAAAGGAAGCCTTGTAGATTTATGAAAACAATAATACGCAAATAGCCAATATCTAATTCCAATCAATTGGCAATTTCCATTTATAAATGTCAACCATTCACACTAACAAAAGGCCTCATTCAGTGCACCTTGTCCAAGGAGTTTTAGATCAAGGACCTTGGCCCCTTGAAGTACTTTCTTGGTATAGAAGTTTCTTTGTCATCACAAGGTAAACACGGCTATACACTTGATCTACTTAAAAAAAAAAAACTGGTTATTTTGCTTCCAAAATCCAAACAAGTAGACACTCTTTAGCAATTAATCACTGCCTCAATTCTGAAGACTACACTTTTCTAAGGGGTCCAAGTGAGTATCAATGCCTCGTTGGCAAGTTGATATATTTGCCACTCGTCCCTATATATCTAGTGTTATTAGCATTGTTAATCAATTTATGCATGCTTCAAGAACTTCTCATATGGACCATGTACCGAATTTGCTCCTAGACAAAGTGTGTTGTGTAGGACTAAGAATCATCTCACTATCAAAGTCTATTATGATGCTAATTGGGCTGGCTTTCCATCTAATAAATGATGAAATTACTATGGTTATTGTACTTTCATAGGTGCAATCCTTCTAACCTAGGAGCAAAAACAAATACTTGTGGCTCATTCTAAGTGCTAAAACTAAATATAGATCTATGACTCATACAATAGGCAAAATTATCTAGCTTTCCACCTTTTTTAAAGAATTGGGGTTTTCCTTTCTCCTAGTCCATTCCTATGTTTGTGATAATCAAGCAACAATCCACATTGTGCCTAATCCTATTTATCATGAGCAAAGAAAGCACACCAAAATATATTGGCTTTCTTCTTCCTTCTTCTTCTTCTTCGAAACAGAAGCATATTGTCACTTCATCAGAGAGAAAGTCTTAATTGAATCATATCCGCTCCCTACTTCCTATCTTACTTCTACATAACAGTTGGCATTTTTTTATACCAAGGCTCTAGCGAAATCTCACTTTTATGCCATTATTCCAAACCAAGCATGAATGACATCTTTGCTTCAACTTCAAAATAGTCTATAAATAGAAGAGGACAACTTTTCATATGCTTCCACAACACATCATTTACCAGTATACCATTTAGGTTTCTATACACCTTAGAGTACATATTCGTTTCTCTTTTTTCTCAATAGAATGAATCACAAATGCAACTACTAATCTGCTAAGATGACATTAGCTGTACTTAAGAGACATACAGTAATTGATGGATATTAATCCCAAAAAGTGGACAATGTGCACAGAATACACGGTCTCATTCTCTCTTTTTTCCTTCACTCCATCTCCTGTCCTTAAATCTCTTTCATATTTTACTATCAATCATAAGTTTATAGAGCACAACAATGGTGATGTAGATGTGTCCGTTAGGATGGATGTTTGGTGTAAGAGTAAAAGATAGAACTAGGGTTGCGCTTGGATGAGGGGTAAATTTGCAGGGGTTACCCTTATGAATACCCTTTGCTGCAAAAGAGTATTCAGACTGTGAGATTGGAGGGGTAAAATCTAGACTTTTTACCCTTACCCTTTGGTTACAAAACGGGGTTAAAAGAGGGTTACACTCGTTTACCCCCCATTTCCCGTGAAACAAACGCAGCCTAGATATACATGCACCGGAGAATACCCACAGGTTGCTTTGAGGGGAAAATGAAGAGGAAATATTACCAGACATATTGACACAAAATGTTTAAGAGATCAAAAATAGCATCCTCATGAAATGTCAAGGATTTCAAGTAACAGGTACTAAAAGAAGAGGATGCCATCAAAGACATGAATCGAGAGGGTATGACAGGACATGATAGAAAGTAGAATGATGGAGAATATGATTGATGGTAAATTTAAGTGGAAAATAGAACTAGAAAACCAATCCAAGATAGATAGCACAAACGTTTTGCAGATGATGATGATGATTAACAAAACCCAAAGCCTCAACCATTTTTTTTTTTTTCTAATGCTGCCTACTTTTATTATTAAAAAAATAGATGCTTGTTCCACTATCTTTGATAAATGGTTATTTTTCAACCATTGACAGTATTAAAAGATCATATCATCATCATCTACCACCGTTACCATTACCCAGTAAAGTATTTCCCTTTCCAATTCCAAACATCCAAAAAATAATAATAATAATAATAATAATAAAAGCGCCAAGGGATTAGAGCTATAACATGTCAATCGGAAATCAGGAGAAATAAATAAATAAACAAATACATTATTACCGCCATATTGTATGGTCATTCATGAACAAAATAAGATTCTAAACAATAAATAAATAAAATTAAAAAGAAATAAAAAATAAAAACCTGGTAAACAACGAGGCCGAGAAGGGCGACGATGATGAAGAAGGACAAGAGCCATACGATGAGAACCCCCTCCATCTGAGAAGGAGGAGGACGAGAACGACGACGACGGAGGCTCAAGGGGTGCGCACTTTACGATCCAAGCTCGCGATCTCTTAGCAACAAAGACCATACGCCCGGTGCGCAGTGCGCACCTCTCGAGTCGCCGCTTGTCTCGCTTTCACGGCTTCTGTCGAAGGTTCAAAGCTCAGAAATCGACGAAACTTCTTTCTTAGATCTCCATTATCGATCGGAAGCTTACCAGCGTATCGACCCTTTTTTTTATCCATGTAAAAACGATAGGATAATGCATGTTTACTATAAAAGTAGTCTTAGATTATATATTTTATTAAATTAAATAGCAAATTTAAATTACATCATATATTAATGTGTAAACTTAAAAAAATACTAAAACATTATTTTATTTAAATTTCTATATATATTTAAGTTATAGTTTATATTCATTAATAAATTAACATTTGACTAAAATATATTTTATTCAATGTATAAATATTGACTATCCATAACTATTAAATGAAAGAAAAGGTATTTAAAAGTATTAGATATTAAAAATAATTTTAAGTTATATAAATTGCATGGTTTTTTAATTAGATTTGAATATTTTTTTATGGAATTTCATATTTATATTAGAATCAATCGTCATTCAACAGAGTAAAAGTGAATTTCACCCTAAAAAGGTTAATTTTTATATTTAAATATAATCTAAAACACATGAGATTCTTATGATTGAATTGACATGATTTCTTGAATATTATACCTATTAATGAAAGGATAGATTGAAAGGACATGTATGAGACAGAGTTTAACTTTTTCTTGATAAAATCTTAAAATGTAAAAATAACTAAAAATTAACCCCCATTTCTAAATAGATTTGTTGTGCCACACTTAGAAATCCCAAATGAATCATCAATCTTAGTCATTTTCTCAATAGACCGTTTAATTTTTATTGGCTCGATAATTTACTTTAATTGGATTAAAGGTCATTTGGTACATTGAGTTGATTAGTTCTATTTAAATTCTTGCATATGTTATTGATTAATTTTCCACTATATTAAAGGCACGTCCCTAAGATCAATAGAGGACCTTGTAAACCTTATAAAATCAATGAAATTTCAGCGACCAAACATTAGTTATTGTTCATAGTTAACAATGTTGTCTTCAATATTGATTTTGATCTAATAGTTAAGTCATTTTGTTAAGCAATTTAGAATTGTCTTAATCCTAAGAAGAACTCATCAAATAGATGATCGTCATTTATTAAATAATAATGTTTAAAAAGTAAATATCATGATTTGAAAATTCAAAATTTGAATTTAACTCGAAATCTTATTTAATTGAATATTAACTTACTCAACACAAATGCATTCAGACAAATTTACTCCTTTTTATAAAATTTTAATGAATTCAGACAAATTTACTCTTTTTTATAAAATTTTAAATTATGGTAGATATTATATCCGGCTGCTTACGATATTATAATGAAGATACATCATTAACCACGTTAATCAATTGGGATAGCACTTTTTCAGATAAAAAAAATATGTTTATCTCAAATTAAAAGCAGTACTTCCACCCTCCCCTCTTTCTAAGATGTTTTAGTCATATGAGACTTTGGTATGTACTTTGTTTAGGTTTTTACGGTGCCCATATCTACTCGTAGCGGTGTGATCCTAGTCCTTAGATCATGTGTAAATCTCTTAATTCACTTACACCGGATAAATTCTATAAAGAGTGGTTTTTTAAAAGTTGAACGTGAATCAATCATAAAACCCTTACTTCTCTCTAGGTATTCTGCAGTTTTCTACACATAAATTGAAAAAGAAAGTGGAGAAAAATAAATAAGACGAATATTTACAAGTTAAGTTAAGGAGATTGAAATAGAAATAGAAGGATTAAGGGTTATCTAAAAGAACCCCTACAAATACTTTTCACAACTTAAGATAGAGAAATAGTAAGAGATGATGATGATGATGACGGGTTTCCAAAGAATGCCTCTACAGCAAGATATCCATGAATTCAACACATGGAAAGGTCGTTTTGGATGCCTTGGTAGCTTCATTTGAGCATGAATTCACTAAACCGGGCTTTGTACACAAGAAAAAGTTGCGAGATCCCAAATCAATCAACTTATCTTTGGGATTTAAACCTGTTTAAGATCACCATAATCAGCAAACAAAAATCCAATTTATTTACCATCATTTTTTACAGCCACAGCAGCTTAAGATAAAACATTTTAAGAGAATGATTCTGAAAATGCTCATAAGTTATTTGTTACTTTTCTATGATAAAAATGAAGGTAAGAAGAGTACAGACTTTTTGTCTTCTTTTATGGATAACAGGTCTTAACAAAAACCATAAAAATAGACTCTTTTTCTTTAAGAAATATATTTTCTACTGAAGAAATAATAATTTAATAAGAAAAATAAGAAAGTTTTTCTTACTCATCAAAACAAGATTTCATTAATTTTTACTAAAAAACAATGGTTTTGATGTAAATAAAAAAAAAAAAGAACACTTAAGATTTCAAGACTTAGACACGATACGGGATTCCACTGCACTTGTCAATTGAACCTAAATGTGGTTTTTAAACAGAGTTTTAAAGATTAATAACCAACCTCTTAAATAATAGCACATGAATAAAGATGAGTATAATATAATATCTACTTAATTATGTATTTTTTTTAAATGCGTGTCCTCACCTCATATTGAAATTTGAAAGTGAAACTAATGTTATAAACATGTATAAATCTCACAATCCACGCACACTAATTTAGTGATTGAGAAATAATTCTATAAAGAATAGTCCAGATTAATTTTCTACTTTTCCCAATAGGAAATAGAGAAAACCAATGATGGATGGTAATAAAAATTTAAAGACCAACCTCATAATATTAGGTAAACATGTATGAGAGTGAATTTTACTCTTATTTATTCATATGTCACTTACACATGTTGAGTTTTAAAAATTTAAATCATTCTCATCATGTTATTATTAATTATAAAGAATATTAAAAGTAATAAAAGATTTTCAGATTAGGTTTGTTGAATTAGAAGAATTTAAATCACCTGATGTTATTACCTAAACAATAATTTTTTTCATAGACATGATAAAAAATAAAAATAGTATTTTTTATTAAATTAGTAGCTTGAAAGAATCAGTCTACCTATCTCATATTAATATTTAAAACTATAAAAAATTTACAGACTTTTGAATTAAAGAAAGAGTAATTTACTCTCGATTTTTTTATGATTCACTTATACATAAGTGTATATTTCTTATTAACGAAGAAAATAAATTTATCCAATATATTTCTCTTAATTTCTACTAATTTAGAGTTTTAGACATTATAATTACTGTTCGATATTAGCCAAACTGAAAATAAAATTAAAAATAAAGAAGAGTAGGTAAGAGAGATATCTTACTCTCTAAGCTAAAGGGCGAGTAGTGGAGCTCGAATCTCCGGGGATCTGTCTCTGTCAACAATGGCCGCCTCCCTTCTTTGGCATATGTCTCCAGAGCCGCCTTGATCAGATCGGCGACCGTAATCTCCGGCGACATCACGACGTGAATGGGCCCTGGGCTTCCCTGGATAGTAACGTTGAGGAGAAGTTTCGTCAGCTTACGGTCAGCCGTTCTCCGGTGTTACCTGTTGGTTGAAAGCTCCTCCCCGTCGTCGGATTAGCTCGGGGTGGCTTTCTGGGTGCGCAATAAGCCTAGGCTCGTTGGAGTTGGCCGGAAGAGGGCCATGGAAGGAGTCGGATCTCCGACTGGTGTCAGAATCTCGGCCGAGTGTCATGGTGGTTAGCGATCGGAGCAAGGATAAAGAGGAGAAATAAGAGATCCGTCATGTAAGCTTGGGAAAAAGGCGAGAGTGGAAGAGAGAATATATAAAGGGCATAAAAGGAGTTATGGACTGAGGAGGAAGACATGTCGTGAAGGTTCGAGGAAGGTAGACTCGTTTCACTCATCTCAACACCCCCCATTCTTCAACTTTATTACTATAATGTTTTTTTGAATTTTTTATTACTCATGACCATCAATAATAATAAATTAAAATATCTGAAATAGAAGATTTAAATGTAAAATTTATTGATTATAAAACTTATATCCTATTTTATAATCTCTTAATTATATAAATAAGGGTGGAGACAAACTATACTCAGTAGTACTCTCTGGTCTGTTCATTCTCACCTCAAACTCCGATAAATTAATTTATCTTTTTTTTTTTTTGGTTACATAAGTATCTCCACCTTATATTAGAAGTGAGACTAATTTCACTGAACATGTATAAATGTCCTAATCGTAACCTCATGGAGAGTGATCAAAAGGAATTTGAGTGTGAATGAATCCAAAACTTTCCTTCGGAGGAGAGCTTCTTAACTATTATACTAACCCCCTCTGAGTTAAAGAGAAAGATTATCCTTTTTATCCTATCAGAAAAGAAAAGGAGCCATGAATACTCCAAAATCTATGTGATTCTCTAATTCTAGCCACTTGAATCCCATGAAATGATTCCATATTTACTACCATTACTATTTTTGATTTTCTTAATTTTCTTTTTTTAATTTGTCTTAAATTTCATCTATTGAGCTAATTACTAGAAAAATCTTCCATTTAAGAGAGAAATCTCTAACATAAAAGCATTCACATGTGATTTATTTCTTAATTGTTTTTTTCATGAATTCACCTCATTAATTTCTTTTAAATCTCTCCAATAAATATTTTTTGAATATTTCCATGGTTCTTTTCTTCTCTCATATAATATCTTTTATTCTTTTACTATTTGTTGCGACTTACTTAGAGCTTCAAGTACAAACTTCCTTTTAAACATGGTTATAGTGATTGATGAATAAGCTAGATTACTTGATGATACATGAATGATCTTATTGTGTCATGTAAAAGGTGAAAAAAGGTTGTAAAGATTTAGAAAACTCACTTAGGCAATCCATTTAAGAAAATAATTTGTTGTAAATTTTAAGTTTTTATAATTTTATATTTATTATTATGATTATTTTTCTTAATAAACTACTATTTAATTAAAAGATCAAAGCACACATATTTACTCTACTATGAAAAATAAGTTCCTTCAAGTGTACTTCATTTATAGAAAAAACAACTACCAACATTTTTATCTTTGATTTTCCCTTTTCATTTTTTATATTTTTTTATATTCACTTTTAGAAATACTGAGAGCATATTTCCACCTTTTCTATTATTTTTTGAATTGTATTATGGTGAGATTAAATTCAGTCGTGATTCATATTATATAGTACATAACGTAGAATGGCATTCCAGTTATTTGAGTTAAATATGGTGGTTATTCTGAGTCCTTGCATAAGCCAAAGTTTAGTTTGGCCTGCGCCACGTAGCAAGAGTGGGAGGTGCCAAGTGGCGACACATGTAAAGAGAAGGAAGAGTCTCCCTTTCTCCAAAGTCCACACCTTTTGCTGTCCCTTGCTCTCTCTGTCGTCTTCTAATTGCGGTTGGCCCTATTTGTTCCAGCTTTGCAATTTCGCATCATGCAACGAGCTACACTAGTGGTGGCAACGCTCCACCGCACACGTGTCAAAGAATCTAAATTTATTTTACTTTTTTATATCATAACTATTTTTTATAAATTAAATATTTTTTATAATGTTCTTAAAATATATTATTTATAATCTAATGAAATAATTTAGATTTTAGATTATGTTTGTCTAAATTATAATGAATAATATGTATCTCTTAATTAAATAATTAGGCTCATAAGTCATTTTTTTTTTAATTTTGATTTTTACAAAGCATGCTGGTGCCATGTTTCGAGAATCAGTAACGGTTACAGTTATGTGTCCTTTCGAAACGTTTAAGCTTGAACATTATAATATATAAAAATCTAGGGTCTAAGCCCTGTATTAATCGAGAACTCGGCCCATTTGCTAAGGCCCAGAACTCTATTTTTAGATTTTTTTTTTCTTTCAGGAAAAGAAAACCACCTTCTCTCATCTTCTTCCTTTTTCTCTATCATTTTTTACAGCATCTTACCCTCTTGGACTAGTTAACAAAAAAAAAAAATTAACCTACATTTCAACCCATTTTTGTTTTGGATGATTGTTGTTTATTTGATGTACATTATTTTGGAAAAAAAAATCACACTTTTGGGCATGCATTATATTCACATTGAAAATTTTCATTCGATGGTTTGATTTTCTAATTTTTTACATTTTTGTTAATTTGGGATTTTTTTTTTTTTGCATCACCCGAAAAAGAGCTATAGGGCTGTTTTGTCTCAATGGGCAATATTTAAACCCTAATCAAAATTTACTTTATTGAATTAATCAAAGTGATGGTTTTAAAGGCTAAAATGACCAACAAGTTTGAGAAGATTTTATTTGGAAGCATCCTGTTCACGGACTGATGGACATGATTTTCCAACACAATTTCTCTCTCTTTTTATTTTTATTGGCAAGGTGCCTAGACTGACATGTGCAAGTCATGCAAGTCTCCTTACTCACACACCGGATAATTATAAGAAAAGTGACCCTTTGAAGTGAAGTGAAAACTAGAAATCGACCTTAGGACTCCCTACTTATTAAAACAGGTTCGTGACCCTTCAATCCGTTCAGATTATAGTATCTATATTTCATACACTAGAATGCAGGATCTTCCTTCAAATCAACTAGTTGGATAACCAAATGTGGGTCCTTTTTTTCTCATAAATTAGGATTTTATTCTACTGTATTGATGTAGAGAATGTACCATAATATCAGGGTTGATTTCGGTGCTGCACATACATCGAACATGCATACGATTTAGCCCTGCCGAATTATAGTATGAAGGTAATTTTGGTAGGGATGATTTAGTTTTAATATTTTCTTTCTTTTTTATCACAAAAGCTCATTTTAGGACTTGTTTATTATGTGATTCAAGATAAAATAATAATGATTTTTAGTTCAGAGTGAAAAATAATGATCTCATTTTCAAGAAATTAGAAGTAGCAGAAAAAACAAGAATCAAAGTCATCCTGAATTAATCTCTTTAAAACTATTCTTCCCACTAACCAAACACATGTCAGTCTTAGAATCATTTCTATTCTCTACCATTCTTTATCCTCTCTACCATTCTTTATCCTATTATCAATCATTCTTAATCATTCTAAGATACTAAACATGACCTTTATATTTAAGGTTACTCCAAACTGTAATAGTTTGTGTTGACTTAGTGTAGACGTTTGAACTAGTTTTCATATGGAAACTAAGTTTTTTAAAGAGACTGATCTCGTAGCATAAATTTATTTGCAAGTATTTTTATAAGTATTCAATTTCACACGTGAGAAAGAAACACTCTCTACACATTCTTCTCGCCTCATACTTAGGAAAAATATGTGAAATTAATGAATATAAAGCATGACCCTACTCCATTCTTCAACTCTACTTGTCAAATGGTCGAATCTCTATAGATCAACATCTAGACCCAACCTAAACCTAACATGTGACCCAACCCAATCCAAATGTGACCTAACTCGAGAGGGACAAGAAAAAATTCATAATTCAACCTAACCCATATTCAACACGCTTCCAAATCAATTTAAAAACGACCTACAAAGTGACCTGATCCAACCAAATTTGTGACTCAACCCATAATCCAACTTGACCGAAAACCAACTTATAAGTGGTTAGAATTTCAACTCAATGAACAAGTTGACCTAATTTATCCATTCTCAAATGGTAAGAGGGACAAAATCTTTAATTGCTGGACTTAATCCAAACTTAATGTGACCCAAGAGTTTGATTGAACCTCTACTTCTAATTCTTGTAACAGAAATGAATCACATTGAGTGAAGCTTTGTATCTTCTTCCATTTTTTTAGTGACTCGAAGAGATTACTAGTTTGTTTGAATTATATCCATAGGCTTCATACACGCGTTATGGGCACTGGTATGACACCCTATTTCTTTTTTATGATGAGAGAACGATAAATTCTCTCCTCTTTTGTTTTTTTTTTTTTCCCTTAAATATCGGTATTTTCTTTTGTCTGAATTAAAAAATAAATAAAAAACCTAAAAGGAAGCTGATTTTTTTTAAAAAAAGGAAATTGAAAACGAAAATATTGGCCGATATTGGTTCTATATTGACCGAGATATCAACTCGAGCCCATCACTGTTTTGATTTTTTTTTGAAAAAAAATCGATATTATGAATATCGGCCAATATCGGACCAATATATATCGCCGATATATCGCTCCTATCGGCTGAGAAATACTATGTACGGCCGATACGTTACATATCGACCGATATCTTTACTCCTGGAATGAATTAGTTAATTTCTTTATGCTTTACCAGTAATACTCATCACCTAAACAAACATAAAAATTATATCATAAAAAATTTCCACCATTTCCAATGAAACTTTTTCCATGATTATTTTTTTTAAAGCAGAGTAAAAACGTGCCCCAAAAGAAATGCATCATGAGTGGGTGTCAAGGTTATTCAAGATTTTCTCAATGTTTGCCTGTGCGCACCACCACTTTTTCAAGATTGTATCACCGGTATTCAAGATATGCCCATCAATCGAACACTTTAGGTCTAGCAAGATTGTCTCTTACCAATCGAGACTGGTCTGCTAAGTGCTAACAAAACAATCGCAGCAGGAGGAGTTTACTGGCTTCACCAAAACCAAGCAAGGGTTATTGATTTGGTTTTTTTAACAAATGAAAATTAATGATCAGTGATCGTTGATAATCTTAGATTAGAAAAAAGTATAAATGACTAAAGTAGCTCTACAGCTTTTTTTATTTTAATTTTTTTTTAAGGACATATCTCAGGTGGCCGTAATATCCTTTGCAAGATATCAACAGGAAGCTAAAGATGGAGGAGATTTTCAGAGCATAGACTATATATAATTGGGTTCACCAGATCAAGAGTCAGGATTACCCGTTACTCTCTCTCTCTCTCTCTCTCTCTCTCTCTCTCTTTCTGTGTATGAATGGAGTCACCCTGTACTGTAGCTGATCAAACTGAAAAGACAAGGTTCTTTTCTTTATTGTTAGTACCCTTTTTATTTTGGACAGGAAGGGGGTAGCAGATAAGACAGTTTCATTTCAGTTGAGCATCAAAGAAAAGCATTACACAACATATGAGTTGCACATAGAGGAGACTTGACTTGTATTTAAAATTGAGAGTGGGTTCTTTATCAGAAAACAAAACGAATACCAACAAATGGAGATAGATAATGTTTCATAGTAAACCATAAACAACATTTAAATGTCCAGAAGTAAAAATCCCCATACCACAAAACTTTTTTTGAAGACCAAGGTGTCCAGGCCTCTTATAGCACCTGACTAATCCTTGGAGCATGTGCAAACCTCCCTATCCACACACACTAGGTAATACTATGGGGAGTTGTCTTTTGTGTTGAGAGTGACTTGAACCCAAGATCTTCCACATCTCAAGCGGATTCTTGACCGCCAAGCCAACCCTCACGGGTTCCCCAAACTACAAAACTTGAGAGAGAAAAAGAAGAAACTACCACATCTTTGTACGATGCAAAAAATACAAACCACAGAACATCTAAGCACCGGTCTCGGGAGTAATCAGAGGATATTCAGACCTATTCAAGAAGATGGAAATGGGATTACCTGGTGATGGAGGATTATTTTCCAGCACTGACTTGTGAGGACCTGCTTTATCATAAGCACCATCTGCTGATGCAGACAACACTTCAACAACTTCAAGGCCTAGTTGCCTCTTTATCAGATCCAAATTCTCCTGAAGCACCTCAATTTCACCAAATGGCAGCTTCAAATCCAAAGCATGAGGACCAACAGTCAGTGCCTCATCCTTTTTGAACTTCAAGAAAGACATGCAGTGCTTCTGGATCTGCTTGAAATTTCCGACACTTTCCTTCAATGGGGCAAGAATATCTTGATCAGAAGCAAATGTGCAGCTAGCAATGTCATATTTACTTTGTAGTATCCTCAAGCATGTTTCTTTCCAACCATCATACTGCTCATTCACGTATATTAGGCCTATCGTTGGCTTGTTTTCTTCTGCTGTTAGAGTAGGAGCACCCTTTTTAGCTTTCTTTGTGCCCAATACTTGCTTTTGGAGCAGCTTTCTCATTGAAACAATTGAGTCCTGCAAATACTTGTTAGCCTTCTTGAGAATGAGATCTGGTGAATCAGCCATTGGCCAACCTGCTTTTACAACAAAGCCATCCTTCTTCAAGAGTTCTTGCCATACATGTTCTGCATAGTGCGGGCAAATGGGTGTAATTAGTCGTGTCTGGACATCCATAAACCACCATAATAGGTCCCGATTCATGCCTCCAATTCCACATGAAAACCTGTATTCATCTCTAGCAGCTTGAAGGTCATAAAAGCCTGTTTTAAGTGCTTCTCTAAACATGAAATTCTTGTAATGTTCCTCAGTCATCTTAACGGCAATATTTATTTCATTAGCAAACACACGATCTGCATATGTAGATAGGGGCCCTGTCCTCAAAGATGATTCAGCAGCCAATATCTCTTCCATCCATGAGATTTCTTTTGTGAGCCGTAGGATGGCAGCATTGGCTGTCTCAAAAACAAAGTTTGCATCATCCATTCCATCTCCAGCATCAGCTAGGGAAAATCTCATTGCGTCACTGGAGAATTCCTCTATGGCCTGGCGTAAAGTCCTGAAATTGCCTGTCGATTTAGACATCTTTTCAGAGTTGAGCATGATGTGGCCATTACATCTGAACCCGTGGGGCCATTGATGTTCGGGTAGAAGAGCGGTGTGGTTGTAGATGCAAAAAGTCAAGTGATTCTGAATCAGGTCTTTACCAGACACTCGTAGATCAAATGGGTACCAGTATTGAAATTCTTGCTTCATTTTGTTGATAAGGGACACAGGAATATCTGATTTGGGAAATGGCCCACCAGTGAAAACAAAGTCCCAAACTTCATCTGTCATTTGTTCTGGCTTAAGTGAAGAAGTATCTGATCCATACATATCCCCATTTTGTAACAGATGGGCAATGGTGTAATATGCCATGTAAAGGGTAGAATCAGACAATGATTCAACAAGAAACTGCTCGTCCCAGGGAAGACGTGTACCAAGCCCAAATGAACGTGAACAAGCCCATTGGTTCAACCAGCTCAAAGTATGTTCAAAGCCATGTCGCGTCTCATCACAGAACAGGTTCATATTGGATAAACAATGCTCAGCCTTTTTCTTCCATTCAGGTTCCCCATACGTAATGTACCATTGATCAGTAAGAGCAACAACACACTCATCACCAGATCTTGACATGACCTTTTTCTCTGGTTCGCTATACAATACGGCTTGGCCTGTTTCTAGAAGCACGCTCCTTATCAATGGCTTTGCTTCGTGAACTTTCTTCCCCTTGAATTCCCCAACAAGCATTTTCCCATCAGTGAAGCCTTTCAAGTATGTTATCTTTTTCGCTTCTGCCAGCTTTAGTTTCTCGTTTTGGCTCTTGATCTTTAAATCAATGCATACCTTCTCTGCAGATTTGTCCCCAAAATCAGGAATGCTAATAATGGGTATGACTTCAAAGGGTAGAACCCATCCGTCCTTCACACCATACTTCTCTCTGAAACGTGGTTTTGATTTCAAATCAAGTAAAGCCATATAATCATCAGGAGAGTCACTTGGCACACTGGTCACAATACCCGTACCTTTATCTGTTAGAATTGTCAGCATGGGAAGAGCATATATGATTTCATTGAATGAAAGCGGTGATCTTAGAGGCAAACCAATCAAATCCTCTCCAGTCAGATCAATCAAGCACGTTGGCTTCTCTGGAATTTTAGACAATTTTTGATAGGCAAGGTTCAGGGCAGCCCTCTGGGTGATAATAAATACATCCTTTTCATTGACTTCATAAGCTCCATATTTCCCTTCTGGCAAGACCCATGAATTTGTTTGTCCATACATGGTTTCTGGTCTCAATGTTGCAGCTGCCAAGAAGACTTTCCTTCCTTCCAGTGCTTTCAGCTTTGATGGGAAAGGAGGCACCACTTCCATTTTGATGAGGGTATAGTCTTGCGGCTGAACACCTTCACCTGACGCTCTATCATGGTCAGCACATGGTTGACCATCCAAGGGAGAATAAATAGTGTATCTCATATCCTTGACAATCTTCCCCATTGCCTTCAACTTCCTCATTTGCCATTTAACAAAAGAATCATAAAATGGATTCATGTCAGTAGTAATGAAAGAACGCCGCCAATCACAACCCAGACCAAAAGCCCTCAAGTCTTCCTTTGCCAAAGGCGGGAAATAGCTCAGCCAATGATACGGATCTTTGAATTTAGCAATCTCACTGTCAGGAATATCCAGCATTCTCATGATCTCCCACTGAAACTTATCTCCACCTGATTTTGCCGTAGCTTTAGACTTCTTACTTTTGAACTTATCAGGGTGAACCTGCTCTGCATTTTCTTCCTCAGGCTTACCCTCATTACTAACTTCGCTGTTGTCATCCTCTGCCGAAGGAAACATAGGTGGGTTTCCAAATTGTTGAATCTCCCGTGCTAGTTTATCTGCTGAGGCCTTAATTGGCATTCCAGTGCAATGAAAAGCAAAAGGCAACAGAACATTGGCTCCTCTTAATCTATGATAAGCAGCAGGCAAATTCAAGCTTGGAGAGCGAAAATGCATGACCCAAGTGAAGTGAGCCATTCATATAAGGGTAAGGAAAATTTCCAAAGAACTTCTCACTTGGCCCCGGAAGCTTCTCACTGGAGTCGGCCTTGAAAATTTCCTTTTCTTCCCATAATTTCTGAACATTGGCCTGTATCTTCAAGAGCTGGTCCCTCCTTGCAAAACTCTTTCCACCTTCTGTGTTCGACGACATTTCTTTCCTGAGAAATTGACAAGAACTGCATAGGAAAAAATTATATAAACACATGTACCCAACTTGGTCTATCAAGAAAAAACTTAAGGCAGAATACATTGATGTCACGGCCCGCCCCTCCCGTGACACAGACACGTCACAGTCCACCACGTGACGGACACGTGAGATTTTTTTTTTTCTACATTTCTCAAATATTCTAATTTCTTCCACAAGAAGTTTTATTTCACACATGGGGAAAATCTAAAATTATCTAAGTTCAATAAGCACCGAGATTTTCCATCGGAAATTGAGATTTTCCATCGGAAATTCAGCTGAATTTACCCTAAAAGTGGGTCATATGGGAAATTTCCTTTCCCTCTATCTTTAATCCATCTCCTCTCATCTCATCTCATCAAATCCCACATAAATTAAAATTACAATTAAACATCATCATATGCATAAAAAATACTCCATTTTTGCTAACATGATGATTACATAATCACACACATACATAGCTCAACATGTTTTGCATCATATCATCTCAATCTCTATCAGCACTAATATATTGGGCTGAATCCTTTCTAGCTTATCCGCCACCGCTGCCAAACATTTAAAAACACTTAGAAAGTAGATGGGAAGACTAGATAAGACCGCCTTTAACAAGATGATTCTACCGCCAAGTGACAAGTACTTACCTTTCCAAGTGGATAGCCGCCTCTCTATTTTTTCAATAATCTTATCCCAACATGCCTTTCGAGGTTTACTCTTACAAAGAGGAACACCAAGATACATAGAAGGAAATGAAGCAACCTTACCCCAACAATGAGGCCAACTCCACTCACTGACTATGCTCGACATTAACTCCCATCAAAATTGATCTTCAACCCTGAACAAATATGAAACCATCCAAGCACTGCATGGACTGCCTTGAAAACTTCCTTCTCCGCCTTAAGGAAAAGAACAGTATCATCGGCATACTGCAAATGAGAAATCTCAATATGGGAGTTCGCAATGCGGAAACCATGAATCCAACCCTGAGAAGAAACTGTATGAAGCATAAGATGAAGAGCCTCTGCCACAACAACATAGAGGTAAGGAGAAAGAGGATCACCCTGACAGACTCATTTCTCCATCCTGAAAAACCCTTTAGCACTCCCATTCACCAACACAGACATGAGCCGACGATAAACATGAGTGTATCCAACTCCGCCACCAATCGCCAAAATCCATTCTTTGCGACACAAAATCTAGGAATGACCAGTCCACATTATCATAAGCTTTTTGGAAGTCCAATTTCCCTCAAGGTTTGGTTCCCCACGTGGCCCTCGAGCTAGGATCCCATACCGGACAACACAGGCATGGAAGGCCTTGTGCTAAAGGGAGGAGAAGTTAAGCGTATAAACCACCTCACGAGGCAATCCCTAGGCGATGTGGGACCTTGAACTTGCCCCCCTGGCGAATTTCTCTCACACCCACGCACCCTTGTGACTGCGTGCCACGACGACATTGTGGACTTCTACGCTTCACAAAAGGTGTAGGCCATCACAAAGCTTCTGGTAGAGTTAAATGTGAGCAATTGACAAAGCAACAGCCCTTCCTTTATGTGTGTCATGAAGTGGCCCCACCAACATACCACACATTGGCTGTATGAGAATGCACTCAAGGTATCTAGATAACATGTACTACTGTTGTTGAACCATGGTGAGGGAAAGGAAAAAGGGTTTTCTCTAATAAAAAAAATCAAAAGGTTGTTTGGCTTAAGTGAATTCGATAGAAATGTAGTACATGCATTTATTGGTATTTATAAGGAAATAGATTTACAAGGGATTCTTACAAAAAAGTTACTTCCTAAAAATGCTAAAAGTCATTTGGATGTTTGAGTTGTGTTTACTAGAAAACCTGAACTACTATTTCAGTGTAATTTCATGAAAAATAATGAAAAAATAAAGACTTTCAAAAATTAAAATTTTAAAATTCTTATTTATGATTAAGAAATTATAGTGTTCCTACTTCCTACTATATAATTAATCTATAACTAATTCACTAAAGCTACTCAAGCACTAAAAGCATAAAATTGCACTAATTTTATAATTTAAGTTATTTTAACCTTATTACATAGCATAAAAACTATTTAATTAATGAGTTACACATGCAATCAATGTGAACAATTATGTTGAATTTTGGATTATAAAATTAGTGAAAAATTAGGTATTTTTAGTTTGATTCAATATTGAACCACTTACTTGCAATTGCGAGATTTGTAATTGTGACTCATATTGAGACTGTCTCTTAAATAGGCCCCAAAAGCCATAGAGATAGAAAAAGTTTCAACACAAAATGACCATTCCAGTCATGTGACTTTTGACCTTTATGTCTTCATGAATATATGTCATTGATATAAAAGTTTAAAAATAAAAGAGTAAAATGATCAGATTAGGGTGGAACTATCCAACTTAATGAGCACCTAAGATGTGATACCCTACCCCTCCCTTAGAGTCCCACATCTGTGGGAAAGAAAAGGGAGGGTGGGTTTATTAAGAAGCCACCTATGCTGATTCAAGTGTGAGGCCTTTTGGGCCGGGCCATGTGGGCCCAGGCCCAAATGCAAAACCATGCGGGTTTGAGCTTGTGTGCGAGGCCCAAAGCGGACAATATCACACTGAGTCATACCCTCAGCCCTGTATTTGGGTCGAGTCGTTACAAATTTGGTATCAGAGCCGAGTTCAACACTCGGACTGTGTAGGCTTTCCTCCTTCCCCTGTAGTTGCTGAGCTGGACCGGATCGAGCCGAGGACGGCTCGAGACTTTAGGGGGGGTGATTGTGATAACTTATCCCTCCCTTAGAGTCCCACATCGGTGGGAAAGAAAAGGGAGGGTGGGTTTATTAAGAAGCCACCTATGTTGATTCAAGTGTGAGGCCTTTTGGGGCGGGCCATGTGGGCCCGGGCCCAAATGCAAAACCGTACGGGTTTGAGCTTGTGTGCGAGGCCCAAAGCGGACAATATCACACTGAGTCATGCCCTAAGCCCTATAGTCGGGTCGGGTCGTTACATAAGATCCATGTTAAGGGAGAGACTTTGTAGTAAATATAGGATAGAAAATGTCTCTCAGAGTGTGCTCCATTTTTATTGATGTTAGTGTTATAAAATTAAAATTTTATCATTTTATACAAATATACAATATTTTGAAGTCTATTAATCGAACCAAGTAAAATAATGACAATAGATCCTTTTAATGAATAAATTTTCTTAATTAAAGACTATTTTGAGTATCTAATATTAGATGACATAATCAATGGTTAAAATTGAGAGTATCCTTCAAACTAGAATTCTCTTATTCAGAAAAAAAAATTAACTTTTGGCTGTATATCATATGGCAAAGGATTTTAGATGGAGTTAAAACAATTTAAATTACTGGGTGCTAGAAGACATATTTCATCTGACATGGCTTACGATGGCATAATCATACTGCTCTATCTAATTTTAGAAATGCCTAATTGAGCCATGTCTAACAAAGACCAGAACCATAGCTTTCATCTTCTAAAACACAGGAGAGAAGAAAGGCAGGAGAGAACGAACCACGGGAGTTGCAGAAATGAAGAAAACCAGTAGAGTGGGAGAACTTGCCACACTATATTTATTTTTCTCTATTAAATCAGTCCTCAGGCATGATTTCATCCCTCAGCTGTCTAAGAAATGGATGGAATTCCCTCCATTTCACGCATCTCTCCCAAAGAAACTCCATTTGAGTTCATTCCCAGGAAATAGGAACCGGCAAGGCTCCAACAGAAAACTGAGCATTTACGTCAAGTATATCATCCAAACAGTACTCTTTTTTCATTTCATGAAAATAATGGACTAATTTCATGCATTTCGGTGAAATTCGCCACTGCCAAACGATCCCAAAAGATCCAAGTACGGATCTAGGTTTTCCCAATCCACATCCACATATGGAAGATGCCAGAAAGCGGAATAAAAACAGAGGAAAAAAATCAATAAATGGAAGGGTGGCAACAGAAAGACGAAGACATACCTTTGGATTTGGATTTGGATTTGGATTTTCTTACAGGCTCGAAAGAGGGCAGAGAAGGCTGCGGGCATGAGAACCCAGAGAAGTGAAGAGGGGGTTTTACACCTAGCTAGCTTAGAAAATGTCTACTAGCGTGACTTGGCGAAGTCAACTAAATGGCTGACTTTGCAAATCTATTCACGTTTTAAATAAAAGATGGGATAAATAAAAAATAAAATATATTCATTGTTCATCAATTGCTGGGACAACATATATTTATAAACGTTATTTTGGATTGTGATAATTAATATACTAAAAATTTTATATTTAAATAAAAAGTATCTAAAAATTATCTGCATTGAATTAATTAAAATGTAATGCTGAGGCACTAGAATTATAGATTAATAGAAATTATATGGTTGGTTTGATTAATCAAGTATAGATTTTTAGTTGCTTTGTATTTTCAAAGAACGATGTGCATCATCCAAGCAAGCCCCTCCGTAGGTGCCTATGCGATCATTTTATTTATTTTTAAGAAAATTATAAAATCTTTTATTAATTAAAATAAAATTACAGGTCAGATCAGGTCGAAGGAATTCGGGTTACTAACTCGGGTCGGTTTGAGTTGAACTATTTTTTACATGGATTAGAGTTGGATTTATCAAATCAGGTTTGACCCGCCTGAATTTCAGCCATAATCCTACCGAAAATGAAACAACCACTTAAATCATAATTTAGTGCCTATCAAATGAATATTGGTTGACCAAAGTTGATAGTATTTTATGATATTTAAAATATGAAAATATTGCATAAAATAATTAAAAAATTATGATTGAATATAATGAGTTGAACAGATTTTATTCAAATTAAAATCTTAATTATACTTTATACAATTGTGATGGGTCCCGTATCTAATATTTTAGATTTTTGTGAAAATGTTGAAACTTGAAGCAATCCAAATTGGATGATGGTGTCATTATAAAAATCTCATTGTTGGCAATTTCTTGCCCAACCACAAACTTGGTCCCACTTTATAGACACGTCTTGACAAGTGAGATGAGCCACATAACTCCAATATTTTTATTTATTTTAGAAAATTGCTATTATTTTTCTTTATAAATGAAAATTAATTTTTAATAAGTTAAAAAACCCTTTTATGTAGATATTTTAATTAAAGAATTCAAAATTAAAGCCTTAAAGTTATCATTTTCATCTAAATAAAATAATTCAGCTTATATGAAAATTTTACCCATTTTACATTATATTTACCGAAACAATTAAGGCATATGAATTCAAAGGCCATTGAACCATAGGCCTCTGCGATAAACAATGGAATTCAAACGTCCGCTCATATGAATATATGATTGTATCGTTCCATAGATATCATCTTATAAGCTCTACAACAGGGGTCTAAATATCGGCCGATACGGTAATATGATATGTATCGGTCGATATTTACAATATCGACCGATATCGACCTTTTAAAAAAAAAAAAGGGAGAAGTGTAACACCCCACCCACATGAGAGTGTGGGAAAAAAGTCCCACATCGCCCATGAGAGAAGGAGGTGTGGGGGTTATAAAGAGGGTACTCCCCTCTCCTTAGCACAAGGCCTTTTGGGCCTGGTCTTGTGGGCCAGACCCAATGCAAAGCCGTACGGGCCACCCCACGTGAGGCCCAAAGCGGATAATATTGTGCTGAAGGGACGGGATGTTACATTTGATATCAGAGCACGGTTAAACAATCGGACTGTGTGAGCCCTCTACCCTTCTGTGTTGCGTTGCTTGGATAGACCCCTTGTCAGTGTGACGTGAGAGAGCCGAGGACGGCTTTAGTCTTAAACGGAGTGGATTGTAACACCCCACCCACATGGGGGTGTGGGAAAAAAGTCCCATATCGCCCATGAGGGAAGGGGGTGTGGGGGTTATAAAGAGGGTACTCTCCTCTCCTTAGCACAAGGCCTTTTGGGCCTGGTTTTGTGGGCCAGGCCTAATGCAAAGCCGTGTGAGCCGCCCCACGTGGGGTCCAAAGCGAACAATATTGTGCTGAAAGGACGGGTTGTTATAAGAAGAGAGAAAAATATCAGTCGATACTGAATTTTGGACCCCTGCTCTCCAATGTATTTCAGTTGTTACATATTGTATGTATCCAATTGATCAGGTATTGTCAATACTGAGTTGAAATATAATTGAGATGAACCTTACCACGAGTAGCTTAAGGAAAGACACTTTAGGGTGGCTGGTTGCACCTAAATCAGGATACCAATGCGAATCATATGGCATAGGAGGTGCTGCTGGATACTGATGCGGATGTGGTGAGATATGAAGACCAGCGAATGACTGTGCGAGGTTGTTTCTTTCCGGGATTGACTGTATCGAAAATAGCAATTAGCAGCTGAATGGCCCGCTTTGTGGCAAATTTCACATCACACAGGTGGACGTCCAAAGGCTTCCGTAGATGACGAGTGTGGCGCATCAAAGCGTGGTTGATTACATCCTCGATTTCCTTTATTTTAATCATATGACCGAGGACAATTTCCATCAAAGGAAGCACGAGTTGCATCGGAGTTGCGATCTCGACCACACATGTTTTTTGTTAGGAGACACATGATAAAGTGAAATTCACACTTTACCCCTGCCCTTCCGTATCCAAATCTTAAGTAGAGTACAGCGGTGCACCTATAATTATGAGCAGTATACCTTAATTATGAGCGGTGCACCTATAATTATGAGCAGTGCACCAATCATTTCGAAATTAACTATAACTTTGGCATGCAGTGCCCATCCACAATGGTGCACCTATAATTATGAGCAGTATACCTTAATTATGAGCGGTGCACCAATCATTTTGAAATCAACTATAACTTTGGTGTGCAAAGCCCATCCATAGCGGTGCACCTATAATTATTAGCGGTGTACCCATAATTCTGAGCGGTGCACCTATAATTTCGTTTTTTTTAAATGTTAGGAAGGGTGAAGGGTAAAGTGGACTGTTCACATAAAATTTTTAAAACCCGTGTCTCCTAACATAATATTTGTATTTGGAAAAGAAAACTTGGGATTTTCTCATCCTTTCCTTTGTTACCAAATGGAGGGTAAAACAGGGTTATCTTTGTTTTCACCCCCTCTACTCTTCGTCCAAACACAACCCTAACACCCTCATACTCCAGAACAGGGGTTTTTGGAGTTCTTCGTCATTAAAAAAATTATATATATAATTGAGACGATGCATATTATTGATATATCATCAATACGATATATTTTTCTTTTCTACTAAAAAAATTTTGGAGTTGATATAGTCACATATTGTCAATATAATACGTATTAGCGATACATCAGTAATTCATAGCATCAATCAGCATGTCATTCTCCTTTAGAGTTAGAAGATTAATTTATTAATCTAATTATATTGTCCTAACTCCTAATAAGGAGAAAAATCAGATGCATGAGAGAAAAAGCCTCAATTGTGACGGGTAACCTTTAGAGTTTAGATTAGTATCAAGCCACATCCATACAATATACGAAGTCAAAAACTGTCTAGAGTTGCTTGTGAATGTGAAGTCACACTACGGTCCAACAATTTTGATCACGAAGAATTTTCAATTTTCAATTTTTTCACTATTAATGTTGGTTGAATTGTGATGCAGACGGAATAAGATAACACACTCTACTCAATCATTTAGGACACAACTCAAATACTCTGATCGTGGAAGTTTTAAGAATCAATGAATTTAACAAAATTCGATGACTTCCGATAGTACACCCAACTTAAATGATCAATGGACTTAATTAGATCAAATCAATCTGGTGTTCCACCAATGCAGTCGATTCTCTTCTTCCTTCAAAAAGAAGTTGCTCAATTAATTTGTGAACAAACTCACAAAATCTCAAATAATCTTGTCCTAAGGGGCTTTAAGTAAAAGTTCGAGATCTTCGAACAAATGAACATCTTATGTGCAATATTGTTACATGGACAATTTAAATTTTTTAATATAAACAATTAATTTATCATTTGTAAAACAAATATTAAAAATCTAACCTCAACAAGGGTTATAAGTTACGCCTGGACACCTCCGGACTTCAAAAAAAAAAAAAATAAGAGTTATAAGTTGAAGGATAAATGCTCACGTGAAAACCTCAAAACCCTATTTCTATCATCAGATATATATTTTATTTCATGTGCCATCTATGAGCCTCAATATTTTATGGATTTAGAGAAAAGAATTGGTTAAAAAATAATTGGATAATACCAATTTCTATGAACTTATATTACAGATTATACACTGGGAGGTGGAAGTATTATACCTAAGGGCTGAAATCGGATCGGGTCGAGTTGGGTTTTTTTAAATTCAACCTGTTTCGAGTTACTGAAATATGGAATCTGACCCGGCCCGACCCGAACATTTGACCCGAATGTCTTGACCCGACCCAATTTGAATTATAACTTGACTCACCCTGAAACCCGACTCGACCTGCATTTTGAACCTACTTTAGCCTACTTTTTACCAGGGTTGAGTCGGGTTTAATCGGGTCTAATTGGGTTAACTTAAAAAACTCTAAACCCAACCCGAATTCAATGCAGGTTTTTAACTTCTCAACCCGACCTGCATGATTTTCAGGGTCGGAATCACGTGAGTTCAAGCTAAAACCCAACCCGAGTTTCACCCCTCATACATACCATAGGTTTTTCTTTTCTATTTGAAGCAGTGGCAGCAAGTACAATTTCATTGGCTGGATATATTGCTGCCTTGGCTTGGCACTGTCATTGAGCTTTTAATAAACTTACACTTGTTATGTGGTGGGACTATATAAAAAATTATTTTAAAATTTAAATTATTTATTATAATTCATTTTATGTTGCAAATTAATTTATTAAACAAAGACCAGTTAAAATATCTTATTCATTTAACATTCTCTAGTTTTGAAATTGAAGTATAAATAAAATTAGGCAAGTCATTCTCTCACGGATATTTTGTATTTCGTGTATACATACACGAGTTTTATTGTGATACCTAATTTACCCCCTACCTGTTGTACCAAAGAAAAAAGAATGCCAGAAATTTATTAACAGTGCAAATTATCCCGTTAAAATTTATGAATAGTATAAATCGGTTTAATTTATATGATAAATAAAAATTAGTCCATCAAGATAAAAATAAAAATACGCTAAAATTCGTGTCGGTGGAAAGATGAACAAGAACTCATTCGTAACAGAGCACCCAGAGCACCCAATTCACAGGATTTTGTACTTCATGTTGTCAGTCTACAGTGAAACCATCCCATCCGCATCTTTATCAACTACATAACATGGTCTCGACGTTTTTCATCATGCGACGTTCTCTTCTTCTTCTTGCCAATTTGTAGAGAATCTGGTTTTCCTTTTATCTGCCCCCGTTTGCTTTAAATTAAAGAGAATTTCTCTTTGATTTGGTTGGATTCACGTTGAAGGGAATCTATTTATCTTCCCACTAATTGCTGCTCTTTCTGGATTGAAGGATGCTGCCTTTTGGGAGCATGAAAGAGGCAGAAATGGCAATGGGGAGGACCAGTAACGTGGGCAGAGAGTGTCTGGTTCTCATATTCTGCCCAAACAGGGTGGGCTCTGAGATTTTAGAGGCCTAAGTGAGTTTTTAAGATGGAACCCTAATATACTCATAAAAAAATAAAATCATACAATTTTTTTTTACAATGTGTGAAACTAAATAAAATATCATAATCAAATTTATAACAAAGTATTATTTAAAATTTATTTTTATTTTGAGATAAAAAATTACTAATTAAATTACTATATTCAAGTTTTTTTAACATTTATTTTTAGATATAAGATAGCTAATCCATTCAATCTTTCTTTTGACATTATAGACCGAAGATAAGATTTTATTAATTTTAACTTTGAAAAACTTATTTCTGCATAGATAACTGTAACTGGTATAATCAACATTATCATATAAGCAATTCATCTATTTGGAAAATAACAATTCATTCTTTTTATATAATTTGGCAATTTATTCTTTTGGTACTGTATCTTTTATCATATTCAAGTGTGATACTAATGCAAATTCTCATTTGAAACGAGTATATTATTATTATTTTAATTTTTCCTAATTTTCTGTATTTTTTAAAAAATTAAAAATTATCTTAATTATAATGATTTAGACTTGTATATTACTTCTAATAAAATCTACATTAATCAAATGAATAAAGCTATGTTTTTTCATCTCTTCAAATTTTAAAAGCTTTAAATTATATTTAATTCAAAATTATCAACTCAATATAGATTTTTCTTTCTCTTTATTTAGATGATAGATATATTTTAAAAGATTCTTTATTAATTAAAATTATTTTTATTATTATTATTATTAAACTCAATAAAATGAGGATTATAATAATAATTATTATGATTGTTACTATCATTATTTTAATTTTTTAAGAAACCTACTGCTTTAAATAGAGTAGAAAAATTATTAAATAGTCAAATGATTTCAACTAGTATTAATTCAAATTAATGTTTTTTTCATTATTATTATTAAACAACTTGATAAAAATAAATAAAAAAATATTATTAATAACGCAGTCCAGATTTGATCCTGGGTCCCGAGCTTACGAAATTAACTATTTAACATATAGTAAAAGAGCTTATGGACTTAGGAGCCCTATTTATTTGGGGGCCCTAGGCGATCGCCTATTTCACCTATAGCCAGGGCTGGCCCTGAGCCCAAATGTCAGATTTTTGGCTGTATGGACACAACATTGTTTTCCTCTGCCTCATCTTCTCTTTGGTGCCTCTCCCTCCGGTTTTCATGGAGCTCAAGAGCTCCAAAGTTCTGGACAGGTTCAAGCTGCAGCCCAAGAGACTCCCATCCAACGCTTTCTTCAAATGCTACAGGGACGTCATGCTCAGTTCTTCTTCGTCGTTGGCCCTCTCCAGCTCTTCTCTTACCCCATCATCAAGGTAATATCTCTCTCTCTCTCTCAAATTAATTAAAGCTAATAATAATTTTATAGTTATTTGCTCATTTACGGTTAGAAAATTATGAATTAATAACATTATTAAAATAGAACTCACTCTTAAAAGTGAGTCGGTGAGAAAAAGGTTCCTTAAGTATTATATAGAGTCATTAATTTCTCGAATCAATGGACGTGTGACTTTTATCACTTTATCAAAAAAGGATCATATGAGGGGTTTTTTATTTTATTTTATTTAAATCTTTCAAAACTCCAAAGAAAGACTATGGCTTTTTATTTTTTTTTATTTTTTTTTTTGTTTTTTAATTTCTGAAGTGGGTTGAAGATTTTCTTCCAGCAGATTTGGGCAATCATTTCATTTCCCAAAAGTAGATTTAGTCAAGGGCCAAATCCCAACCCAAATCTAAGACCTATTTGGTCTGACCCTGACCAAACCAGACTGACATATGACTCGCCACCTTTGACTCAATTTAGAACCGAGTCAACCCGGCCAGACCCATTGAGTTGGAAAAGGAAAAAAAAATTTGGCCGATATGACCGAATTTTTGACCTATAATTTGGTCATGATATCGGTCGAATTTTAAAAATTCAGTTTTTTTTTTTTTAAAAAAGGCCCTTTTTTTTTAGAAATATCGGACAGAAAAGAATGAAAAGAGCAAAAATAAAACATCGAGAAAAGATTAAAGAAAAAAAATCACTACACCTTTCACAGCTTTCCTTTCTCTTCTTTTTCTTCTTCGTTGATGGGAAAGATATGGAGAGCTGCGGCGGCGGCTAGGGTTTCATAGAGAGAGTGAAAGAGAAGAAGGGTATTAAAAGATGAGCATTAGAGTTTTTAAGTGAAAACACTTCTTTATGAAAAGAACTCACGTGCTCTTCCTAAAGACCTCATGTGGAAAGTCACGTGTGTGCTCTTACATTTTATCATTTATCAAAAAGTTATTTTAATGTGAAAGTAATATTTTTTTATTTTAAATACAATATTTAATTATACTGAAAATAAAAAGTATAATATTTTCTTTTATTTATCTTATTGTAATAATTTAATATTATATTTATCATCTAATATTTTTACCAATGTCATTATTATTAGAAGGTATTCTTTATTTTTATTATATCAATTTAACATAATTAACTATAGCTCATAATTTTATCTAATAATTTTATTTATCTAATTATTACTAATGAAAAATAAAAGCTATTTTCTCAAATGAAAGAAAACATTATATTATTATGTATGACTATTTATGTGGTTATCAGTTGAAGTGACTAGGGCCCCATTAGTTTCATTTTCTAATATTTTTTCTACATTATTATGTAATTTTTAATCATTTTATTATTATTATTTTTATTTCTATAATTCATAACTTAAAATAACACTCATTGACTAAGAAAATAAATTATGAAATTATTTCTACAAATTTTCCTCATTTATCTTCTTTTCCTTGTAATTTTCACTATTTTATTACTAATTATATAATTTCCCGATATCATAACTTCAAACATATATTAGAAGATGTAAATGTCCGATATTTTATAAAAAAATTATTTATTCAATAAGCCCATAATTATTTGCATTTACTGTAATTTTTTGGATTTTTTTTTTTAAAAAAAAATGAACAGCAGAGAGAAAAAGTACGGCCGATATATTCGATATCTCGGCACCGGCCAATTTTTCTACTATTACATATGATATAACAACGACAAAGTCTAGTTTAATAGAGCTTAGGATTTCCAAAGAATGGGTGTTGCAAAAACATTAAATACCATTATTTTAGAACAATTAACATTGGAGAAAACTTTATAATTTCCTAGATTACCATTAAAATAGGGCGCCCCATTCGAACACCCCTTTTTCTGTCACGACACGCCCCTTTTCAAATTTTACATGCAAATTACCATTTTGCCTACCCGCGAAAAATACTTTGAATGATTATACAGTCAAATTTTCACATCCTTCGAACCATAGAATCGTTCTAATGATCATCCTTCGAATGATGCTATAGTAAAAAAATTTGAACAGTAAAATATTTTTTTTTTTAATTTTAAAGTTATTTTGAAGCACTGTGTATTTTCAAAATTTCTCAAATTAAATATCCAGAGTAATTACGATAGCTTGATAAAAATATTTTAAGAATTAAAGGTCTTTTGACACTTCCAAATGCTTAAAATACAGTATTTTACAAATAAGGGTATCCCTTGGCTGCGTGGAAAATATATTTGGGAGTGTCAAAAGACCTTCAAATCTTAAAATATCTTTATCAGGTTATCGTAATTAGTCCGGATATTCAATTTGAGAAATTTTGGAAATACACGGTGCTTAAAAAATAATTTTAAAGTTTTAAAGGAGATATCGACAACATTGACAGTTATTTTTTAAGCACTGTGTATTTCCAAAATTTCTTAAATTGAATATTCGGACTAATTACGATAACCTGATAAAAATACTTTAAAACTTTAAGGTCTTTTGACACTCTCAAATATATTTTCCACACAGCCAAAGAATACCTTTATTTGTAAAACACTCTTTTAAGCATTTGGGAGTGTCAAAAGACCTTGAATTCTTAAAATATTTTTATCAGCCTATCGTAATTAGTCCGGATATTTAATTTGAGAAATTTTGAAAATACACCATGCTTAAAAAATAATTGTCTATGCTGTCGATATCTCCTTTAAAACTTTAAAATTATTTTTTAAGCACTGTGTATTTCCAAAATTTCTCAAATTGAATATCCGGACTAATTACGATAACTTGATAAAAATACTTTAAGACTTCAAGGTCTTTTGACACTCCTAAATGTGTTTTCGGCACAGCCGAGAGATACCCTTATTTATAAAACACTTTGTTTTAAGCATTTGGGAGTGTCAAAAAACCTTGAAGTCTTAAAATATGTTTATCAGATTATCGTAATTAGTCCGGATATTCAATTTGAGAAATTTTAAAAATACACCGTGCTTAAAAAATAATATTAAAATTTAAAAAAAAAAATTATAGCATCATTCTGTCGGAATGGGACGCCTAAAATAGATCTCTATTTAGATTTAGCAAATGAAAATGCACTTAAAATCATTGCTAGAGATTTCCCATTTGGTTACTAAGTTATGACCTTTTGTTATACAGTTATGACTTTCCTTTTACACCCACAAAATACATTCCTTTCTACGGAGGAGCAGAATACCATGACTACCACCCCTACGTTGGAGGACAAAGCCACAGCAACTTTGCGTCTGTGTTTACCTATTGCGATTACATTTATGGAACTGACAGGGTATGTTGATATCTTTTTTACGACACATTATTGCTTATATGCTTCAAATACAATTTATAAACGGTAAGATCCCAAAGTGCATAGACGATGTGGGACATGTAATAATGCTGACTATATTTTAATGGTCTCAGGGATATTGATACCAGAAGCAAAACCTCGTTAAGGTAGATAAATTGCTTCTTAATCTTTATCTTAATTGCACTTGTTTGATTACACACTTAGGTTTTGCTCTTTATGTTTTGATCAGCTTAGAGAGAAATGGGGTGGTAAAGGTGAAGAAGGTAAAGAACTATATAGCAATTCAGTAGAAGATCAAAAGTCCAAATGATCATTATCATCATGACCACTTTCCTGTTCTTAGGTAAGTTCATTTTGTAGTGCATCAACTTCTAAGCACCTTAATTGTGAAGTTTATGTCTAACTTCTATTCTTTTGATTACTTAATGTAGAAAATTTCTTTGGCGTTGTGCTTCATTATTCCATACTTCTGTTGTAGATTTCACAATCTTCAAGATAGTCAAGATTTGACACTTGAATTTATTAGCAGACAGATGCTTATCACCTCAATTTAGTTATGTAAATTAATGTTTTTTCTTCATGGGAAAATAAAAATTATCAAGAAGATGGACCAAAGTACAAAGAAAAGGGATGAGATATCCACCAAGATAAGATGATCATTAAATGAATTGCCCTAATAAGCTACAACCTAATCTATGCAAACATAATTTTGTGTAGGAGTCCTCAAAGATGCAAGTTAACTTGGATTGGACTAAGTTACCAATCATGAAACACCTAGAAAAGGGTTATAACAGTGGCTGGCTTGGACATCATCATCAACATTGTTCTCACTAATTACTTCTATCCATGTCATCCTCTTAGTTCTTGTCTTCCATTTTGCCCTTAAAAAATTAATCTTTCATTATTTAGACATGACCTGGGTATTCAGCTCAAAAGACTAGTCTGATAGGTGGAGTGACCCAAGTCCTTTATAAACTCTTAGATCTTCTTCTATACTTCCAATTTGGAGCAAATTCGCAGCTAGCCCAAGTCTCGGTCTAACTTATGTGGACTTATGAGATCCCTTAGGCAGACGAGATGACTGACCTCGTTCAAGGGGAGATTGTTGAGGCTGACTGTGAACAAGTCCCACATTAAAAGTGTAAAGGGAGATTTAAAAATTTATAAAGGACTTGAGTCACTCTATCTAACATGCTAGTCTTTTGAGCTAAATACCTAATTCCTAACACATATAAATATCCTTATTATTTTTATTACCTTTTCTACTTCACGTTCCTTTCAATTCCATATCATCTTCTGTTATTTGGAAGCTAAACCAAACAATTGAATTACTATATAATTTTTGTCATTCTTATTTATTTTGTTTTTCAGGAGTTCGACACTAGAAAGGCCAATTTATTGTCAACCATCTCGAGAAGTACCCATGTTGTGTCTATATCAATATTATGATTATGAAAAATAGAATGTTTATATGACATTATATATTTATATTTTGAGTCTCTCGTTGTCAAGTAACTTTTGTAAGGATCTCCAGTACACAATATAGAGACTTTTGTTAGTCTTTATACAGTCTACAACTTCATGTTACCTGAAAATGAATAAAACATAGGAGTTCCTTTCAACTTCTTCTTGTAATATATGGGGCTTGCATGCATTATTTTTGTGTTTGCATGTCAGCGGTTTATATTTTTTGCTGAAGACAATTTGAGAGTGATTTGGATATCGTAAAACATAAGAGTGGAAGTAGTCATTGGGGTTGTGAACGTGTTTCATATTAGGAATATAAAGGGAGATTTAGAGATTTATAAAGAATTTGAGTCATTCTACCTAATAGACTAGTCTTTTGAGGTGTATACCAAGGTCCTAATTTATCAAGGTTAGGGTTGTCGGTAGCTCTAGGGTCATATTTTATGGCAAGATCCAACACACTATTTTGGACCTTTGCATACCTAAGCCCATGAAGATGACCTCTAATTGGGCCCATTTCAGAATTACTTGATGGATCTTTGGTTGGACTTGAAATAACCTTACTAATGGTTGGTCTATCACTGCCAACTTAACCATCTCCAGGGTCACACTAAATGGATTCTCCGAAATCTTGAATGCCCAACTCCTCATTGTTTTACTACTGAACATCTAATGATCTGCAAATTCTTCCATCAAAACATTTGCAAGCTTAAAAGTTCCAATGTAATCCATGTGCTCATCCAAAATAACCAATCAATTAAAAAAAATGCAATCATCAAACAACCATGATATATATGATCAAATAGGGCTTTCATTGTCAGAACTCAAAGATTAGGTGGGCTTCGGACCGCAACCAACAAAGGAGGAAGTAAATTGAGGACATTCCAATCTTAGACCCTTGGATCAAGTCCACCCATCCTCGTACCTACTAAAATGAAGAGCAGGATTTGGTTAGGGCTTCCAAATCGGCCCTTTATGCCAGGCATAGTAAGCCTAGTGAGCTTTGGCATGAAAAGAATATGTAGATGAAGCCCATGAACATGTCAATCAAGAACTTCAACTTGAATTTAACAACTCAAAAACAAGGCTTTATTAGAAATCAGGTTTCCAGCATATGTTATGAACCAAACATCTGAGGAATCCAAACAAAATAAAAACTAGATTGTGTATCAACTGGGTTGTTTCCGGTTTTCCTGGGCTGGGTCCAGTACAATTTATACCTCAATTTCTTGTTACCAGGTTCAGGAAAATGTTTCTTTTTTTTTTTTCTTCTTTCTGAAATTTAACTTTCTAAGGAGAGCTTGTGTCGTGTTCTTTCTGAGAAAACCACTCTTTCCATAAACTAACAAGGACCAGTAAAAGCAAAAGTTGGGATTTCTGGCCCTAGAAACAAGCCCAAAGTAAAAGATTCAAACAAACAATGATCCCTAATGTAACTAGACTTCTAACCATCTTAATAAGGTGATGGGCCCTGATAAGTGATAATTACTAGTGAGACTGAAACATGGGCTGCGTTTGACTGAAGGGTAATTTTACAGGAATCATCTCTCACATGGGATCACCCTTGACCTTGGGATCACCCTTGAATATCCCACGCTTTAATGGGGTATTCAAAAAAGATGATCAGAGGTGATCTTTTTAGATTTTACTTTCACTTAAGATAATTTTTGAGTTACCCAATAAGAGTTCGGGTCACCCCCATCCAAACACAGCCATGGACAATTCAACAGGAGTACCTATTCAATTCAGTAGGAGTAGACCATACTTGTCAAATCTACCAATGATGTAATTGGGTTTGATTTCAAAATTCAATTTCTTTTAATTTGGTCTCTTTTAAATATACCAACGAGTGAGGTCAAGATCAACTCCCCGTATTTCAAAACCGACAATTTTAATATGACATAATTTAGTCACAAGAATCTTGCTTTAATTTTGATAATTAATTTGATTTATAAAAACATAACTTCGCCAATAATAAATTTGAGTTTGTAAATATTATGATTCTAAAATGTAAATCACACTTAAAGTTTTTAATAAAATTGACAGTTAACAAAAAAAAATTAGATTTCAATTATTTATTTTTCTTCAAAATTTAATGGTTCTACATACTTTATTCCTTCTTGTAATTTTTTGCATAATAAGAATTTTTTTTAATTTTGTATAAATCAAGAAAACTCTCATCATTTATTCAACTTAAATTCACTAGAATCTCGTTAATCGGTTATATTAGCATGTTATGTATTCTCCCATAAAGGGCTGAAAGTCGAGTCGGATTGGATCAGGTTTCAATAAACTCAACTCAACCCATGTAAAAATTTATTGAATTCGACTCGACCCAAATTGCTGACTATTATTCAACTTGATCCGACTCGAATTTCTGACTTGAGTCAACTCGAGTATTGATTTATAACTTGGTGCTTTAGAGTCAAGTTAGATCGAGTTATTTTTAAAATTCTCAACTCGATCCGACTCAAATTTCATATAATTTTTTTTTTCTCCAAATATGAGATATACACAAAAAACAACTCAAACCCATTAATTTTTAACGCCATCCAAGTTTCACCTCTACCCACATCATGAGAGGGTAACAATGGTGGTGTAGTCCAAACTCCAGAGGCTACAGCACAGTGTGACTCGTGTATAGTTTTCCTCGAAGCGCGGCTCAGTGAGTCAGTGAAATGGAAGTGACTGATTGCATGTGTCAGGCCGTGACTTTAGCGAGTAGGCGAGTATTTCTTCGATTGTGGAGAAAAGACTTTCTCAAAATCAGCTTTTTAGAAGTGAAAGCAATTTCTTTTCTTGATGTTGCCCTGCCCCTCCGCCTGCTCCTCCTCCGTCCTCCTCCATCAAAACCCATTCATCCCATCCAATCGACTGCAAACTTTTCTTTTCTTCCCTCCTTTCCTTGCCACTTATAGAAACTATGGGAATCAGTAAATCATGGCAGGCCATGCCACCGCCATCTCCGACTGGCTTTCTTCCTCCTTTCTTTCTCTAATCCAACTTAGCTATGACAAAATTTTGCTATATATCGGTCACTTTTGTACCTTCTTCACTGCTTTCCACACCCATTAAAGCCTTTTCTGATTTCACATTTCCTTGTTATGACATTGAAGTATGGACAGTGGACTCTGTCTATCTCTCTCATCTCACATCATCATATGTACTGCATTTCAAGAATAGAATGCTGGCACCAACCATGTGCCCATCGTTTATCCATGCCCTTCTTTAAACCAGACCTTCTACTGTCTCACTATATATATAACTTTTTCAGATCTTCGTCCATCTAAGAGAGCTCACTACAACTCTTATTTGAAATTAAATCAATAAACATCTATAGTCTTCCATAGAGTCAAACTTATTGGTTAATTCATCCATGCCCATCTTTAAACCAGACCTTCTACTGTCTCACTTTATATATATGTTTTAACTTTTTCAGCTCTTCATCCATCAAGCAAGCTCACTGGAACTCTCATTTGAAATGAAATCAATAAACATCTATAGTTTTCCATAGACTCAAACTTATTCCTTTATTCATCAAGTTGATTCAACTCGATAAAATTTTAAATCATTGAGTAGAGTCAAATCTAATAAACCAAGTTTTGATTGATTGAGTAGAGTAAAATAGACGATACAATAAAACCTCTGTCGAATTACACAAAACTCCAGAAAGGATTACTACTCTAAAAGAATTATCCCTTCAAATAAGGTCCACTATCAATTTCCATTGAATGAGAAAGAATAATTCAAAAATTAGATATTAGTGTCATTCATGACCTAGTTATCAATTTTGTTATGTTTCTATTAAAATGATATGAATCAAAACCAAATACCCTCATGAAATTTTTGGTATTTATTTTGGTCCATTTTAGCCATTTTGGTTGCTTCAACACCTACCCATTAACTGGCCAAGTCTTTGTAAAAAAAATAATATTTAAAATTTGATTTGACCTACCTAATTGACCAACAATGTCTCTTCATAAATCCAATCTAATAACTGGATAAGTCTTGGTCCTGGTCTTGTTTTGAAAGCTATGACAAAAATATATACTTATGTGGTACTTTTTTTATGACCATAGTTATAATTTGGTCCCATTTAGGTTGAAATGATATAAATCAAAAGGAAATACACTCATAATCATTATTTTATATTTTAAAATTTGTCTAAATATTTTAAAAATAAAATAAAATATCAAAACAACAGAAAAACTGAAGTTTTTTATTTCAAAAGAGCCTGTAAAATTAAATTGACAACCGTGTGTACGACAATGATAATAAAGAATTCCTATACTTTATGTACATTTTCTGATCGAATAAGGACAGATCCCTATATTTTACTGTACTTTTGCAGATGGAGAGAGAGTCTCTCACCAGTTAGATTTTTTTTCTACTTTTGGTTGAGGCAAGTAAGATTTTAGAAGTAAGATTCTCTCGTGAGACTTTTTCATTTAATAGATTATGGATATATATAATTGAATGTATTTTATAAATATAAATTATATAAAATTTTATTATCAATTAATGATCTGAGTTATATAATCTTTTATAAAAGAAAAAAATCAAAATTATATAATCTTAGTTTGATAAAGTATAAATTATTGATTTTTAAAAATTTGAAATTAAGGAAGATATTCATATAGTGATTATTTTATACAGAATCTATTCATATAATTCTTTTTAATCACGTCCAGTTATGTCGATCACAGGTTCTATTTCAGATAAGTTTTAGAATCTCGATAAATAATATCTTAGTAGGGTTTTTATTTTTATTTTTTACTATCCTTTTTCACTGTGAGAGTGCGAGTATTCAGCTTTTTGAAACAGTAACTATGTAAGCCAGTTCTCCGTTTCACAATTTGAAACTTGGTGACTTTGACTCTCACAGCTTATCTGAGTTTGGCCAACTATTGATGGAGGAAGAAAAATCGTCTGTGAACTTTCTTTCTTTTAGTCAATTTTTGTCTATTTTAAATTTAAGTCGCAAAATTTAAAACCGATATCCATTTAAAAAGCCCATGTTTAGTTTAGGTAATTATTTTTGGTCAAATTTTGAAAGATCTAGTTCAAAATAAACTTGACAACGAGTCAGTCGGGTATAGAATGCTTGATAATATAATTTATGATAAAATTAATTAAAAAAGAATAACTTATAGAATCAATCTTAAATAGATTGAATTCTAACTTATGATAACGATGATGATCCAATTTTATGAAACTTCGTATCATACTAATTGTCAAACTAAATTCACGACATACACACCATCTTTAAATATATTTTTGGCATTTAATTATATTTAGTGTGATTTATTTTAATCTAATTTCTAAACCCATTAAAATGTATACCTTAGTTAACTCATCTCAATTTTAAATAGGATTTACATAAATAAAATACAAATGAAATCTCACTTCACAAATCTTAATACTATCATTTGGAGAACGAAAATAGGAACATGATGAGTTTGGACACGGGAGTATTCTAGGGTGTGGTAGAATACTAATGCAGCAATATCTTCGACGTGGACATGTACGAGACTTTTAAGCCAGTCCACTAAAGCGGTAAAACCCGGCTGAAAGACCAAATTGCATGTTGTCCCAATGGGTCCCCATTTAGACGCTGATAGTTTCTGTCAGTAGACACCGATTTTCAGTTTTTCGTTGGAAATTATGATTCTGCCCCTTCCGTTCAAAATCGACCGCTGCAACATATTTTCGCTTCGATCGATTAATCCCTTTTGTGTAGAATCGTGCTATTGATTTTATAAGATCGTGCGATTGATCCCTTGAAAATGAACGGAAGATGCTACCTGCATAAATCGATGAATCGAAACGTATATATGCGATTGATTCTCTTTGCAAATACCAGCGGAAGAAATCGATCGATTGATTAAAGTTTTATCTTTCCTTTAAAACTTTAACGTTATTTTTTAAGCACTGTGTATTTTTAAAATTTCTCAAATTGAATATCCGAACTAATTACGATAACCTGATAAAAATACTTTAAGAGTTCAAGGTCTTTTGACACTCCTAAATGTATTTTCGGCACAGTCAAGGGATACCCTTATTTGTGAAACACTCTGTTTTAAGCATTTGGGAGTGTCAAAAGACCTTGAAGTCTTAAAGTATTTTTATCAGCTTATCGTAATTAGTCCGGATATTCAATTTGAGAAATTTTAAAAATACACAGTGCTTAAAAAATAACTTTAAAGTTTTAAAGGAAATTTTACTGGAGCATAAATTATCATTAACAGAATTAATCGATCGATTTCTTCCGCTGGTGTTTGCAAAGAGAATCAATCGCATATATACATTTCGATCGATCGATTTATGCAGGTAGCATCTTCCGTTCATTTTCAAGGGATCAATTGCATGATCCCATAAAATCAATCGCATGATTCTACGCAGAAGGGATCGATCGATCGAAGCGAAAATGCGCTGCAGAATCGATTGGTCGATTCCGAGCGAAAGGGGCAGAATCATAATTTTCAGCGAAAAACCAAAAATCGGTGTCTGCTGGCAAAAACTGTCGGTGTCTAAATGGGGAGCCTTTCCCAATTTCCTTCTTCAACGAAGTGTTTTAAAAAACTATTTGGGCCTTTCTTTAAAAGTTTAAAAGAATTTTAGTTTGTCAATTTAAATTGACAATTTGATAATGGATAACGATCTTTCCACGGGTATCTTGTGTAATAAGACATGAGTTTTAGGGTATTACTCATTTTATCCTTCCATTGTCATATGAAAGCATTTATAAAAATTCGGTAATCCGACCAGTTATCCGATTTCAGTGGTTAGATCAGTGATCCGATTTGCTGTTTTGTATGAAAAAAATAGTCTTACTTAGATAAATTTCAGTGATCAATGAACCGGCCAGTGAGCTGATTTATATTGCAGTGGAAGGGTAAAATAGGACAATAACCTAAATCCTGTGTCGGGTTACACAAAACACCCATGAGAAGATCACTACCCTTTGATAATATTTTGAAGTGAATAAGTTGATAAATTTTTAAATGTTTACTTAAATTTTGATTTTTTTTTTTTTAAATTTACGTGTAGAAAATTTAGTTAAATTTAAATTTTGAATTTTCAAATCACATTCGATATCCAAACTGGTCTATAAATTTATTTATTTTAGATTAACATTTATCATCATCTAAATTCTTTAATCATCTGATATTAGGATAAAAAATGATAATTTGTTCTAACCTTAGGTTTTTTAAGTACAGTCATTCAATTCAAGGCCCTCTATCTCATGATAAAAAAGCTGGGATTAGGCTTAGACTTGCCATCTATTTGAATATAAAATTCACTTCATTTAGCAAATAAGTGGGCCCCAACACCATGTATCCATTTTTGTCCACTTTTAGAAAGAAAAACCTTTACTATTGATACCACTTAAAAAGGATTGAATTCAAATTCCTAGGTTGCCCTTTATGCGCACATGAAGAGCGAGGCAGAAAGACCACAAATTAAAGCACACCTCGGGAGCTCCTGAAAACCTGCTCCCTCCCATTGTCTTGATCTTCACAGTTTTGTCCATTAGAAAATTAGGCATGATTAAGATTTCAAATATCATACTCCATCTCATTGGATTGAATAAATCAGATCCAAAGTCAGTTTATTCATACTTATAATGATGTGAAATTAAGAAAAATCAATACTTTATATAGGGTAACTCAGCTGGTAACATTCTGCCCAGGAAGTGAGATGATGCAAGTTCGAGTTCCCGTGGCGTATCCTGATATCTATCTTGTACAGATTTTGGTAAGACTATCCTCAAAGTTTTCCCTCCGTCATAAAAAAAAATAAGAAAAAATAATTCCAATTTGAATCATGTGAGAATAATTATGTTAAAATAAAAGATTGAGTTTGAATTAATTCTGTCAATTTTTTAAATCATGAATTAACCACTGCCCCATTTTCAATTAAACTTTTAATCCCATTGTTAAGTTGCTTGCTTATGTGATTTATCTCTAATTAGGGTGGTGAGTTTTGATCCTTAGCTTGGATCATCGTACTCTTTGTACGCCATCTATGGTAAGATTTTAAGTTGCAAGTTGCTACTGAGGAGTACAGTACTTCCACATGAAAGAATGATATGATAAGTCAAGCCAAGTTAATTTTAATTTTATTTTACAAAATAAAAAATAATTATATATAATAATAATGATGGTACCGTGCATAATGCATATGTCATGAGTGGAAATTCTGACTCTTAACAGGAATTATACTGAACTCCAATAAGAATCATTTACGATATATTGAATAATGGGACATATAATTGGTATGTTTTAGGTTTCCATTTTTCCAGTCAGTGCATCATTAAAAGACTGCGATTCTAATAATTTTCAGTTAAAAACTTAAAATTATTATATGTTTAAATTTAGAAAAGTATAGTAAAAAAAGATTATATTTATTATTCATTTCTCAAAAACAAAAATACTTGTGTGACATTAACAAAAACACATTAGTCTCCATAATCGTGAGGAAGCCCGTTCAGATATCCAACGGTTAAACATGTGAAATGCTTAATTTTGCAAAATCCTAAAAAATATTTATAAGAAAAATATAAATTCAATGGGAAAAAAACTTTAAAAAAAGGTAGGTGATGCTAAAACAACACAACTATCTCATTTTATTCAAATATATATATATATATATGACTTTTTCTTCTTCTTCTTTTACCAAGATGTCGAGATCTCTTAGAATATTAAAATGTCCAAATCCTCTATCTGCATTTTTTATTAATAAATGACATATGTAAATTTGACAAGTTTCATTATATGGATGATGTGGTTGAATCATGTTTCATAATAAAAAATCAAACTAAAAGTTAGTGTTAGTAGTATAGTCTAAATGCATCATAATTAGTGATGAAACAACTATCAAATCTATTTAATTCTGATTAAATAGTGAGCAATACTCTTGTCCTTAATTTAGTACTGTAAAATTTATTAATTAACTATATGCCATTTATTATACTTATAATATTTTAATAAAATAACATAACGCCCTGGTTACATCTAAAGATCACATGAAAACCACCTTGATCCTGCATTGTGCTGCATGGGTATTTTGAAAATCAACAAGAAGAACCATTATTTATAGATGTCTAACTTAAATTTGAGTGCACATCCTAGCACATGCATTATCTTTTATAAGACACGGATTTTTTTGGATTTGCCACTTTAGTCCTTTTAGAAATTGGTTCACTTTTCAGTGAATAGGTTCACCTGTCCGGTGTACCGATGAGTGAATCGATTCACTTGAAAATATAAGAGTCTGGTTCAGTGCACCTGACCGGTACACCGATGAGTGAACTGATTTCTACAGATGGATGGGGGCAAAATGGAAAGTTCATTAAAACCTATACCTCCTAAAAGACAATGCATGTGTTATGATGAACACCCCTCAAAATTTACGTCATTATCATCATAGTCACCGTATCTGAGATCACCTTTTTAACTTCTGCATCTTCATTTGGTCTTATTATAAAACCGTACAATTTATAACTCTATTATTTATCATATATTTCTTTATCTCTTTTATTTCTCTATTTTAATTGGTTTAGATTTCTATTCTCTCTCTTGAACTTAACCTCTCAATTACATCAATGTGGTTGTTTTCTATTTCAACCCACATGCTCAATTTACATCACACTATTAGAGTGTTATACCATGTTCTTGAGTTTTAATGATCAACAATGAAAGTTTATTTAGATTTTTAAATGCATTTATCTAATTGACGTGCTTTGATTTGGACTTGTTTGATCCTGTGAGCACACTCCGTATTATAGTTCATGAAATGGAGGATCAATACGTATTATTTTTAGTATGTCGATATATAGCATATCTTTTATACAATACCCGTAGTCTGATATTATCTAGTATTGGCTATATTCAATTTTTTTTTTTTATCTTAAAAAAAAGCTGTTTCAACTATTTTTCGAGTTGAATTTTGTATTTTGTATAATTTTAAGAAAGCTTAGAAACAAGTTCTTCATGTGTGAAACATATTTTTCAAATTTAAACTTTTTTCCCTAAAATTTGACTATTTTAAATTATTTTCATCAATTATTTGAAATTTTGCTCTAAGATAATCTCAATTTTAGAGTTTTTTTGTGAAAAATAATTTAATTAGATGATATTGAATGCTTATGAAATTAAATGGAGATACCTTAATGTGATTGATATAATTTGTATAGTGTCTATGTGATTTTTTAAGTTTTTTTAATTAATGAAAGACATATTTTCTAAGACAATTTTTATTTTAAAGTTTTTTTTGAAAAAATACTAAAATGATATACATATGTTTCTGGAATTAATAAAAACCCTTAATAGTTTTTAGGGTAGAGTCTAATAATCTGTAAAAATAAGTAATCTATGTATAGTTGAACTGGTTAACGTCCCGTTTTAAGAAGCTTTCCACACGTAAATTCAAAAGAAGTTATTTTTTTACAGAAATATTTTTACACTAAATTTATTTTTCATATTTTTATGTATTTTTCAAAGAGGGAGAATAAAATAGGGCGTGATAAGTATTAGCAGATATTCTTTGCTTTGCCTTTTTTTAACCCCTGAGTTGGGCCCCGGACAATGCCAGAATGAGTAGAGACTACAGAAGAAGAAGCGAGGGGAGTTGGGGAAATAAGGCATGACAGAGTCGATGAAAGAGAGGAGAGGGAAACACAATACAACATCAGATGACTCTCTCCTTCCCTTCGCACAAATGTATTTTTCTCACACTCTCTTCTCCCGAGCCACTCTGTCTCTCTCACAGAGCAAGCCAAACACCCAAAAAAGAAAGGAAAATCGAACTTTAGAGCACCAAACAGCAGTGGAATAAGCAGCAGCAGCAGAAACCAGACTCTAAAGAAATCAAATCTTGCTATGAAATTCAATAATCGTTGATAGCCATGAAGACCCAGAAGAAAAAACAAGCCCCCCGTCCCCTCCTGCCTTTGATTTTTACTGCTTAAATGCAAGAGAAGACCCATGTGGACCCGACCCGAGAAGGCAAGGCGAATGGAAGAGAAGCTTCAGACCCGAAGGGTGCGGTAGATGGAAACGATGGCCATGGCAAACGCGACGACAACCTTAGACACAGTGTCGTCGGCGGACGACCTGACGGCCAAGGCTGTGCACAAGCGGTATGAGGGGCTGATGACCGTGAGAACAAAGGCCATCAAGGGTAAGGGCGCCTGGTACTGGGCGCACCTTGAGCCCATCCTTGTGAGGAACTCGGATACGGGCGCCCCGAAGGCTGTGAAGCTTCGTTGCTCCTTGTGTGATGCTGTCTTCTCTGCTTCTAACCCTTCTCGAACCGCTTCTGAGCACCTTAAACGGGGTACGTGCCCAAATTTCATCTCCACCCCAAAACCCATCTCCTCAATTTCGCCATCTCCGCCCCCAATTCCCGCTCCATCTCGCAAGCGAAATGCTTCCTCTCCTCTTCTTCCCGCCACTGCTGCTACATCTTATCAAATCTCCCCGCTTACAATCGTCAATCCCTCTCGCTTCTGCTCGGAAATTGGCTACGCGTCGCCGCCGCCGCCCCCGCACCACCACCACCAGCATTTGATGCTTTCTGGTGGGAAGGAGGACATAGAGGCGTTGGCAATTTTGGAAGACAGTGTGAAGAAGCTCAAGAGCCCCACTGCGCTCCCCGGGCCAGTGCTGAGCAAGACCCAGATAGATTCTGCAGGCGGGCTCCTGACCGACTGGTTCTATGAGTCTTGCGGCTCTGTGTCCTTCTCATCGGTTGAGCATCCCAAATTCAAGGCCTTCTTGCAGCAGGTAGGGCTTCCCCCACTCTCTTGCCGCGAGCTCGCTGGGCCCCGGCTAGATGCTCGATATGAAGAAGCGAGGGCTGAGTCGGAGGCGAAGATCCGGGATGCCCTTTTCTTCCAGGTCGCCTCCCATGGTTGGAAGAAGGAGCGGGAGGGTGGCGAAGACAGCCTTGTGACTGTTACTGTCAATCTCCCCAATGGCACGAGTATCTTCAGCAAGGCCATATTTGCCACCGGGCGCATCCCGTCCAAGTATGCGGAGGGGATTTTGTGGGAGGCAACAGTTGGCATCTGCAATGGGAACGGCAATGGCAGCAGTAGAGTGCATCGATGTGCTGGCATTGTGGCGGACAGGTTTAAGGCCAAAGCACTGCAGAATTTGGAGGATCAGCATCATTGGATGGTGAATCTCTCTTGCCAGCTTCAAGGCTTCAGCAGCTTGATCAAAGATTTCAGTAAGGAGCTGCAGCTGTTCAAAACAGTCACTGAGAATTGCCTCAAGCTAGCCAATTTCTTAAACACCAACTCTCAGGTACGCAATAGCTTCCACAAATACCAATTGCGAGAACTTGACCATGCTGGCCTCATCCGAATGCCGCCTCATTTGGGCTTGGGTGAAAATACAAATTTCACACTTGTCTATACAATGCTGGAAGATATATTAACCTCTGCTAGAGCTCTTCAACTGGTGGTGCACGAGGAGACCTTTAAAACGGTATGTGTTGAGGATCCCATTGCTCGGGAGGTTGCAGAGATGATTCGGGATGTGGGGTTCTGGAGTGATTTGGAGGCAGTGCATGCACTGGTGAAATTGGTGCGTGTAATGGCACAGGAGATGGAAGTAGACCGGCCATTGGTTGGGCAATGCTTGCCATTATGGGATGAGCTGCGGGCAAAGGTGAAGGACTGGTGTGCAAAATTCAGCGTTACAGAGGGCCCTGTTTTGAGGGTCATTGAGAAGCGTTTCAAGAAGAACTACCATCCAGCATGGTCGGCCGCTTTCATACTTGATCCACTCTATTTGATACGGGACAATAGTGGGAAGTATCTCCCGCCGTTCAAATGCTTGACACAGGAACAGGAGAAGGATGTTGATAAGCTGATCACACGGTTAGTTTCACAGGAAGAAGCTCACATTGCATTGATGGAGCTCATGAAGTGGAGGTCAGAAGGACTTGACCCACTATATGCACAGGCGGTTCAGGTGAAGCAGCGGGACCCTGTGACAGGGAAGATGAAGGTTGCAAATCCCCAAAGCAGCCGGCTGGTGTGGGAGACTTGCTTGAGTGAGTTCAAGTCACTGGGGAAAGTAGCAGTGAGGCTGATTTTTCTTCATGCTACTTCAGGTGGATTCAAGTGCAACTGGTCATTCTTGAGGTGGTTTCGTGCACATGGGCACTCGAGGACCGGGTGGGAGAGGGCCCAGAAACTGATATTTGTCGCGGCACATGCCAAACTTGAGAGACGGGACTTTTCCAATGAGGAAGAGAAAGATGCAGAGCTACTTGTGAACGGCGAGGATGATGTGCTCAATGAGGTTTTTGCAGATACATCCTCAATGTAACATGTTCACTTGTAGAATTGAATTGAGTTTTAGGAATATTGAATTCTTTCTACTATTCTACTCATCCTTGTTTACTGATTCTCCTGATAGAGATTTAGGGTGGGAGGAGAAAGGGAGGCCTAAGAGGGAGATAGAATTTTCAATGTACTGCCTCACTATTTGGTAGAACCGTTGCTCCCACCTTAAACATGATTTTGGGGTTATTGGGTTTGCTTAAAGGATCTTTTTTCCCTTTTCTTTTTGTAAGATAGAATGGAGGCATAGAACAGGAAGAATGATGTAGCATTTTGGTTCCTAGAGTAATTGGAATTAATAATATTTTTTTCTTGGTTTGAAGCTCATGGACTTTCATCTTTGAAGCTTAGTTTTCTCATGTTGCTTTCAAATATTCAACCTTACTAAGCTAACTGACCTTGACATTACTTTGGCATGCTCAGCTTATCCAAAGCTGAATGTTCAGTCCAAATGAACCAGATGTGTTGAACCACTGATTCTTGTTACTTGAAATGGATATGTTTTGAAGATTCGGAATTCGTAAATTTGGCATATAAGTGTATCTAAGAAACTTTTGGTAGTTTAGACCATTGATATGGCATCCTTCCATTACTTTGTTTCATTACTGAAGATTTTCAAAACAGTTAAGAGTTGGAACTAGTGAAGTCCATTGGTTTAGACATGGCTACAAGAACTCTTAATACTTTCTACTCAAGGTTGAAGACCATAAGCCACTACATGAATTCTTGAATAGCTTTTCAACTGCTTTGTTTCAAATAAGTTTTATCTGGATGTTTACTTTGGATTCATTTACACAGGATAGGATATTCCAAATACTTGAGATATTTCATGAATACTTGGGTTGGCCTGACTGTCAAGAAGTTCACCTCATAAAGTGAGGTCTTGAGCTTGGAATGTTTACACATGGCCCTGGGATTAGTCTCACCTCTATTGTCGGGTGGAGATGCCCAAATTATAAAAAGGTTGGTTCAGCATTTTAATACAAAAGCTGTTGGGCACCATACCAATGTGAACTACCGCAAGAATTGCGTCCAGAGCCTCATGATCGCATGTAGGAGAAGCTTCTTATCAGTCAGATCTTACTGTTTTATCCATGATTAAAACTCTCATTTTGCCGAGTTTGTTCCCCTCACAACTTTCGCCGGCCACATGTGGTAGAGTTATTGGAGAAAAACAGATTAGAGGACTACTGATGACATGTGGTAGAGTTGTTGGAGAAAAACAGTTCAGGGGACTACCGATGGAACTTCATTTAGGGGCACTTATTTTCATGTTGTTGTGAGTTGATCATCCCATCTTTATCATGGCTGAGCGTGACTGTCAGATGCTATGCTTGTCAACACAGATTTTGAACAGTCACAACTCCTTAAGTGAACACACAATCAATCCTCTCTGCATGTTTCAAATGCCCAATTTTACCAATCTGGGAAAAAATTGCTGAATGGAAGAGGCCAAGAATGGTTCAGCCTCTTTACACATGGGTTGGTTTCACTTGATTGCCACAATCTATTCACTCGACACTGAACTGAATGCCTTCCAATTGATCCTCAATTTGCAAGTACAGAAGTTGATCTGACTTGATAAATGAGAATGGGCTTCTCAAATCGGATTCAGAGTTGCTACACTGAAAGGTCTTCACTAGAATGGACCACCAACTGCCCATCATCTACTTGGATTCTTCACAAAAAGGGTTTTGAAAGCTCCACTTGTGTATATTTACTCTGTAAATGGGAGTGCCAAAAATCTACCATTCCTGTTTCCTTCGTGTGTTTGCTGTTTTAGTACTTCAGATTTCTTTACTACTGGTGTCTTTTTCTGCGTACTGTGTGTGACTAGGATTTTAATACCAACAATCACCTGATTTCCTCCATAAAATACTCTTCTGTCCTTGTGTGTTTTAGTATCAAAACGGTGGGGGGGAAAAAGTTTTAAGCAGAGGACGAGGCAATTCTCAGAAGAGCTTGTATCAACACAACCCTGTGTTTATGATTGGTCGCTAGATGAGAGCTGCAAGTGATATAAGCTCTCTTAAACTCTGAATGCACTGAGTACGTGGTCTACTCTTTGTAGAAACTGAAATACAAAAGTTTTGTTCTTGCTTTTTTTCCCCTTTTTTTGGTAGATTCAATTTCTACTACTTATCGTCTTTCACAATGATTTATTGATCAAATTCAATTTTATCTTTTTTAGTTATGGGAAATGAGGATCTTTGTGAGCCGATATATTATTTCTTCCCACGTACTTGCTCTTGTTGGTGTTCGGTGTCTTAGAAATAGACGTTGTAGAAGAACAATGGGATTGATTTGGAACAAGAGAAGGGAAGGATTGAGAAATGGGTGTTGCAGACTTGGGTTTGTTGGGTTGATGGCTTACCAAACAGGTGTCTATCAATACATGGTCAACAGAGAGAGAGAGAGAGAAAGAGAGAGAGAGAGAGAGGGAGGGGACCCTTGTAGGTGGGACACACAAGCTGTTAAGTGTTTCCTGGTCTGTCGAGGAGGGGACCCACCATGAAAGCAGTGGAGGTCAATTTCATTTCTGTCATGATCAATGAAAAGCAGAGGTGGGGCCCTGTTACTGAATCATCTATGAGGAGGTAGCTTGTCTTCTAAACATAATCAAAGCTCACGAGCTTAGACCTCGACTGCTCTCATTTAAGCTTCTGATCAAAAGTTTTAAAGCAGACTAATTGAGTCATTTTGTGAAATTTTACCGCTTGCCATCATTGATAAACGATTTCAGGAAGGACCCAAATGCAAGCAGCTTGTCGGCATAAAGAAATGGAAAGATGCTTGATAATGATCTCGCAAGGAAAGCGAGCCTCATTCCCTCTCTTCACTGAGGCTGAAAGCCCGTTTGGTAGCCTATTCTATTCAAATAACAAAATTACCGATATGACGTCAACACAGAAAATACATTCAAAGTTCTATACTCATTTATTAAATTTTTTTTTTTTTATCAAAGTGCCTAAGTTTCTTAGAACATTTGAGTAATATTTGAAGTATGTGTAAGTTTCTCTATCAACACACATCAGATAATTCAACAAGGAGTGACTCTTTAAAAGCAGGGATTTAAAAATCGGGCGGGCCGATATATCGGCCGATATGCATAGCCGATATTTTTCTCTCTCCTCTGATATCGGTATATTTCTCTCTCCTCCGATATCGGAACCGTGAAAAACCACAAAAAACCGTGAAACTCTGAACAGTTGAAAACCGTGAAAAACCGCAAAAAACTGTAAAAACCCATGAAACCCTGAACCGTTGAAAACCGTGAAAAACCGTATCGGTGTTTAAAAAAAAAATTAAAAAAAATAATTAAATACCGATATTTATGAATATCGGCCGATATTTTGGACCGAATATTGGCCATATCGGCCGATATTTTGTATGTACGGCCGATACTTATCGTATTGACCGATATTACTCGGTTTAAAAAAATCAATATATATCGGCCGATACGATATGTATCGGCCGATATTTGAACCTCTGTTTAAAAGGTTATGAAGGTTATTTAGTACGATTATTGAGAATGGTCATATGTTTAATGTAATTTTTTTTACTATTTTGACAGTAACATCTTTAAAGGAAGAATGAACTTGCTAAGTATATAGTCCAAAAGACTAGTGCAATAAGTGGAGTGACCAAGTCCCATATAAGTCTCAAAATCTTTTCCTTTACAATCGATGTAAGACTCTTTCACTGCTCCAACACCATTCTCCTATTTACTAAATATAACTAACTGTTAGAATGAAATCATATCAGTCGCTATTCTCCATTCCATACTCTCGAATTGTTGACGAAACAGCCCCTGAAACTAAGAGATATGTGTAACCACTCCCATAAAGAGGACAAGGGCAGCCCGCAATAGTTACATATGTTTTTGGAGTACGGTTATTAATTTTGCTTAAGACATTTCAAATTGTGACAAATAATATCTTCATTTAAGGAGATAATGAGGCTAGCCTAATCCACGAAATGTAAGGAGAGTTTTGGATCGCCAAGAAAGTTAATAATCTTTTTAATTGAATGATTTATGATAATGCTTAACTTGCTTTTATATTTTACACAAGCATTCATTTTGTCACTTTCGATGGTTAGCTAAAAATGTTTTATTGAATGATTTCTTTCACCTTTTGAATATTCAAATCTCCTCTTGTATTTGGTGGGGCAGAAAGAGGATCCAAATATGTAAACAGGATCATCCTTATTTTCTTGTTATACAAGTAGAGTCATCATCATCAACAAATGTTAGAATCCGATCTATTTAGAGCTAGCTTTTTGAGTTTTAATTTTTATTTGACCTTATCAGTTAATCAACTATCTAATGTCTTTTTTATTTATTTTTATCATTTTCTTCATGTTGTCAGTGGTCTAACTCTTTTTCTTGAATCTGTGTTCTATAATCTCTCAACTTTATATATTGAGATTGTATCCAGTGTTTTTACTTACAAAAACAATCTACCTTAAATATATTCCTATCCAGAGTGAAAATGTAATAGAAAAAGAAAACTAAAATAAAATCAAACTTGCTGGATGTTAACAACAGTGTGATGATGCAATTTTATTAGTATAATCTCATTGGCTGCACTAGCAAAACTATAATAAAAACTGTTATTCTACTAGACAATTATACAAATTTCACATGAATGTATGTGCATTAGACTGGCAAAATTTGACTTAACATGTGATCTTAGCCTTCATATCAGCTGCTGTAAAAAGATCCTTGACCTGTTCATCTATTTATAGAGAAACTTTCTCTTAAAAAAAAATTAAAAATTTGAAAAATAATAATCCACGGCGAATAAAAAATCCATCATTCAGAGTCGCATAAGATTCGTAGTAATGCCCCACTCTCATAAATGTTTTGCTTCGGGTGTTTCTTCTGCTAGGGTTTCTCTTTCTTGAGTTTGGTCTCTCGGCTAACTCTCTCCTTTAGTCCTTTGCTACTTCAACATTGAATTCTCGGGTCGGATACCCGCAACCCAATAGATGGTTATTAGAAAGCTAAAGAAAAAAAAAAAGAAAGAGGTTATCTGAATATTGTAGAGTTTTTCGTAATGTTTGACAATGACTTAGTACGAGCAAGAAGAATCCGGAACAATGTAAAAGATTCTGAGTGGTTCAAGAAGATTCTATAAGATGCTAAAGAATTATAGAATTATCTAGAATATTGTAGAGTTTTGTAGAATGTTCTACTATATTGTGGAGTCTTGTAGAGTTGTGGAATAGTCTAAAATGTTGTAGAAATTGGTAGGAGTTTCTAGAATTCTCTTAAACCATTAGATGTTTGCCAAGTGACACAATATTAGCTACACATTTTCAAGGCCTCATGTATAAATACAGGTGAGATCTCATTTGTAACCAACTCTTCAAGAGTTAGTAAGTTCTTTCAAATGCAATACAAGCTTTCATTCTAGCAAGTGTGCTAGTGTCTTGTGGTTGTTTAAATGGGAGTTTGAGTTCAACAATCGACATGTTGTTCATGTTCAAGTGACGCACGAACAATTTATAAATGCAACTCTAAATCTGTCACGTCTCGCTCCTAAACAACTCCATCAATATCTATGAGTCTGATTTCTTATTCATCTTCTCCATTTTGTTGCATTTCTGCTTTAATTTTTCATTTTTTCTTCCATCTTATATGTTTTATTTATTTATTATTTGGCCGAGGAGAATATGTCTTCACTTATTGGGAAGAGAAAAAAAGAGCTTTGCACAGGTTGCACACAATTAAACTATCACCTTAGTCACAAAGAAATCTCCAAATGAGATGTCAGAATAATTCAATCAAATCAATCTAATTACAAATTACTTACTTTTGATGTCATCATTTTATCAACTAATGTACTAGAATTTACATCATTTCAATAGCGAGTTACTGTCATCCTCATTATATGCTAAAATTCTTTCAGTCAGAAAATTTAAAAAGGGGTCAGAATCTTTTACAGGATATTAATTATTTTCACTCAAATACAACACAGAAGCCATCATACAGTTTATAAATAATGCAAATGACATAAGAAATTCAGCCTAGATATTATTACAAGCGTAGAAGTTAGCCTTGAGTACAGTTTAGTAGCGTTAATTGTTGTAAATTTGTAATAAATATAAGATTGTAGGCTCAAATTATACTTAGCATTGGATAAACAACTAATTATTTTTACATTTATACTGATGATAATAGCATTAAAGAAGAAAGGATCTTAGAACAGTGAAGAATCCATCCACAACATGAAACAAGACGAACACTTCTTCCTTATAGCTTCATGTCCCCATTGAACATGGTTGATGGTCCCAATATTTTACCATGGAATAATTAAAGTTTGTCCAAATTCAAGAATCCATGCAAAATCAAACAGCATTCATGATCATGATTATACAAAAGAGAAGAAAAAATTAAGTGAAATGAAAGGCACTTGAGGTAGCATATGATATGGGTCATTGGATGGTCATCATTGTATGTTTATGCATTAATGAAGGTACCTCACCTCTCCACGTTTGTCTTTCCAATTTTCCATTTCTCATTCCCAGTATCAATGCAGTAATCTAGTCAGATTTTTTTAGTAAATAACACCCTCATTTCTCCTCATCATAAGTGGGAATGATATCTCATGAGCCTCGACCTTTTCTTCTTCGATTTAGACACTCATATTCGACTGAAATGATGATGGTACCAGACTTACCAGGTGTGAAAAAATTGATCAATTCGGATATAGTCAATAATTTAAATATAAAGATCCTGTTGCTCTTTTGTTTTTATCAAATTTGGACTAAAAACGAGTGGAGCAGTCGAGCCACCAATTCGAATTAGATCGGGTCAGCAAATAGGGTTAGGTTGAATTGAGCAATTCGAACTACCATCTTTGGTCGGGTCGGGTTGGGCTCAAATTTTTTTTTTATATGCATTGGGTTGGGTTTTTTAAAACCCAGCCCAATCCGACCGAGTTTTATCATAAAACACATCAGTATTTTTAAAAAAAAAATCAATCGTTTCCCTATTAATTCTTATCATCACTGGCCATCCATTCTGAGTCTCACATCACTTCTTAATACAAGACTCACACCACTTCTTAATACAAGATTTACTATCTTTGATATTAATCTCACCTGGAGAAAGAAAGAAGAAGAGAGATTTCTTTTTAGTGGTAGGAAGAAGAAGAGATGGATATGACCCTAATGTCGAGGGTCAATGTTGGGAGATAAGGGTTAAAAGATTCTGGGAACTGCAAGTGTCTTCCATCCATGGTGGAGGCCGGACAGACAACATTTTACATCAAGAAAGATGTCCATATATTTAATAAAATTGATAAACACATTGATATTTTTTTTTAAACATGAAAAATTAAAAAAACACCAGTATCCTTTTCAATTCTCTTATACAATCCAATAGTTCTTGATATTGTGACTCTACACTTCAGGTTGAAAATCTGCAAATTTTTCTATTCATACTCCTCCATCTAAGCTTCTTTTATCCTGGTCAGTGTTGTAAAAGCCAAACTTAATCAAACCTAACTCCATCAGAAATCACCACGCTAATGACTTCATAGTAATGTAAAAAAGTTAAATTCGTCGTTACCCATTTGAAAGCCAAGTTATTAGTAGATAAGCTTTGTACTTCATTTGTTTTTAAATATTTTGATGTTATTTCAGTCACTTTTGACCATTTTGATTGTAGCTGATGCTTAGTTTCGATATTCTAATTTAAAAGAAAAATGATGATGATCAGATTCAAATTTTAGAAGCCTCGATCAGAGTAAAGAAGAGGTAAAAGGAAGAAAGTTTAGAATAGACTAAATAAGAGGTAAAAAGGAGGGAGAGAGAGATACGTTAAGATTTAGGAATCTAATTTAAAAGACTAATATGTTAGATGTAGTGATTTAAGTCTTTTATTAATCCCTATATCTCTCTACAATTTCAATATGAGACTCGTTCGTAGTTCCAATAATCCCTTTCTCAAACGAGGCCAGTCATCCTGTCCATTTAGATATCTCTTAAGTCTACATAAGATAGTGTGAGACTTGACTCTCATATCACTTTATAGGATATTGATATCCAACAAAAACTATTAATTTGTCAGATGGAGTGACTCAACTTTATAAAACTCTAAAACTCTCTGTAGAGTCGTTCACAGTTCAAAGAGAGTGTTGTCATGTACATTTCTACTAGGATAATGAGAAAAGATGGATAGGAATGGATTAATGTCTCAGAGAAAAAAATCTCGGCCGAGAAATTTTTCTATCATATTTTTTTTTTAATTAAAACCATCAATATCGATCGATATCAATTATATATATATATATTGGTATCGTATCGTCCGACATAATTTCATGAATATGCTTCTTTACTAAGAGATTAATAAGGAGATGGGAATTTGAATCCCTAGTTTTAGGGCTTTTATCTCCTGCAATGCAATGAGAAAGTGGAGAGGAAAGACAGGTTCAGCTGTCGGCAGGAGCATTGTAATGCTGACCTCTCACCAACTTCAATCCTTTGTTTTTGGCCCTTTAGAGGTTGAAAAAACATTTTCCCTTGTATTGTATGCTCTCCTACTCATGTCTTTGTAAAAAGCAGCTAACAAATATAATGATTAGTATTAGAGGAAATGGGCACCTCTTTCTACGAGAATCTTCCCCCTTTCAACGCTCCCAATTCACCTTTTTCTACCTTTTCTCTTCTCTTTGAATTTCCAGCCCTTGACATTGACATTTCCCACCTCATTTGACACTTCATCTGTCTGCCCTTCTGATCATTTCTTCCTGCCAAGTACTCTCTCTTTCGTCCCATCATCTCATCATGCTCTGAACTACTCCTGTACGTCATCCTCCATGCATGACCTTGCTTCACCTTCCCGCCCTTCCATTTCCCAACTTCCCAAACTGGGTATCCTCCCTTTCTTTCGGATCAATCCATCTATAATTGATCTGGACTTTGAAGGGATGAGAGAAGCTCATTTTTTGCACATTTTTTGCTTTTTTTTATTATATATTTTTAAAATTATCTATTATAGATGGTCAATTCCTATTTTTGTTTGTGAAAAATTTTGGAATCAAGTCTTCCTCTACACAAAGAAAGTTATTCTCTATAGTTTGTATATAGCGTATATAGATAGAGAGGTTTACAACTGCTAAAAATGTGAGTGAGGAACTTGTTCTCTGTAAAAAAATTCAGAGAGCATTCACTACTGAACATTGAAGTAGGGTTTAGGATTTTTCTTAACGCTTTTCCACCATTCAAATATTTCTCCTTTTCCCATTTAGAACTTTCATTTAGGGGAAGTGGCATCTGAAATTCAATTATACAACTAGCGTCTTTTCTTTAAGACCTAACTTTTTAGAAGATTTGACTAATTTTTAGAGCATGTAGAAACCTCCCTATCTATACACATTGAGTAAAGTTATGAAGAGAGTGACTTAAACTCATGACCATATGTATCTTGGGAGGAATTTTGACTGGCAAACCAACCCTCACAAATTGACTATACAATTAACTTGTTGCTTACATAATTAATTCGTCGTGAATTCACTACTGATGAATGAACGGTTCTGATCTCTTCTACCACTGGCAACGTATGATATTGATCCACTGTAGTGGATTATAGGAATCCAATGTCACCACACGATTGAAATGAATTATACTTCGATAGGGTTACCAAAAATGATCATGAATGCATCACTCCAAGAATAGCAATGAAAGCCACAAAAGAGTAATGATTTATAAGACTTTGATTGCTTTTAAGAGTGTGGCTTGAACTGTGGAACTTAAAAAGAATCCAAATAAGGTAATTTTAGAATTAGTTGACTTAAAATATTGAAGCTTTTAAACAAACACTGACTTTGAGTTCCCATATGTCCTATCAAATTTGTATTTACACATTTTGATCTGGGAATTTTCTTCTTAATATGAAATTACAAAAGGATGTCAATGTTAAGACATGTGAAAATCATAATTACTTTTATTTACATGGAATGATATGTCATGATTTTTTATCTATCTTTGAATAGTTTAAATTCATTGTAATATAATCATATATATTTGGTGCTGCAATGAATAGATATATAAGCTTTATGGTCTTCTTTATTTCTTATTATGATGTGTAGTGCCACATGAATAGAAGTATCAACAACCCGTTGCTCCTTTACAATTATTTTCTTTCCAACTTAGGTTTTGTCTATCTTCATCACCCAGCTTAATTGTTCACCATACGGCCACACACCAAATAAAATTATAGAAAATGACGGTTTGGAGTGGAATGAGATTTAAACTCAAAACTCTCTCTTTTTTTTTTTTTTAAACAAGTTTCTTGCCAACAAACCATGCTTTTGGGAATGCTGCTCCCTATATTTGTTTACTTCTTTGAATTAAAATTAGAAATAAAAATATAGGTCAGTCTCGATTTCTATGATTGGTCTCCATCTTTGATACAGTCGACTATCTACGTGCACACATGGGTATAGTTCAACTGGTAATCTTTCGAAGCAGGAGGTGCCAGGTTCGAGGCCCCATGAGAGACCGGGTGTGCCCTAAGAACAGCGGATATCATCCATGACGATTTTAAGCAGAGTTTCCCACAATTTTCCACACGTAAATTAAAAAAAAATTGAATATCTACATTTTGGCCGATTGTTACCTTATTCATGATTTATTATCATCTTTAGATGCTCTAGACTATATATGCCTTCAAAATCTTTTAGTCCCTTCTCTTCTTCTAACAGGCAAAAATGATCTATAAAAATATTAAAAAAATGTACATAGTTCAAATTTCAAACTTATCACTTAGTTTCCTCTTCGATGGTTCTATCTTTAGTCCATGGAGATTCTTGATACCTGTTTATTACATTCACAATAAAATAAACTCAGTAGACATGATTTATTTATTTGTGGTCATTAAATGGCTAATTAGAGTGGGAAATGAACATTGATCCAAGTTTAACTTATTAATATCCATATTGAAGCAGTATGAAATTTTGTTAAATATGATTTTAGTATGAAAGCTGATGTACCGTGTATTTCTTGACTTTGAATAATATAGATGGATGCCATGCCCAAAATATATCATGAAAATCTAAAGTAAAAATGGTTAAAATTGAAAAAGGATTTTAATATTTAATTTGGTGAATTTGAAATATTTGTCCTGTCTTAATATAAAAAATAAAGACAATTTACAAATAAATATAAAAAGTTGAAAGGAGTTGACTCTCTTTTACTATTTTATATTATTTTTTATTTCATTTTCTGTTTTATCTTTTCACCATTGAACTATAGATTCAAGAGTCAACTACAAGATTTTGACTCTTCCTAGGATTGTCAACAGGTCTAAGTTCTACTTTGAGATTAACTTAGGCCTTATTTTGTGATTTAATAAATAGGCAAATCATATGGGTCATATGATTGAGACCAAACAACATTTTAAGGCCTGAAGGTCTTACTGCTTTGGACCCTAATCAAGGGGATTTCAAGTCATTGGACTTAGCACTTCTATACTAAAATATGATTCATGAATTATATAATAAGAGATGAAGATAATAATAAGGTAGTTGAGATGAATTCTTTTTATTTTGTAGATTTTATAAAGCAATCTGTTTTTAAATTCCAAAAAGAAAATATTTAGATGAGCAAAATTACAAAGATATGTCTATAATGCTATTAGTTGTATACCAAAACTTATCTAACTATGAATCGTGTGTATTTTATATTTATACATGTGTGTGAACATTCACACGATATTTGATTAAAATGAATTTCTATAATTCAAATTACTTGAAGGAACAAAGGTTTCCTCTTAAAATCAGTACATTACGTGTGAAGTGAAAAAAATCTTATATCGTTTAATTCATAAAATCAATGACTAATTTTTTATAATGAGTTTTATTTCAAGAATGTTATTAAGTAGTGATTTTCTAACATGGTATCAGAGTAAGTTTCACATGCTCAAGTAAATTAATTTAAGAAATCAATGACTCCTATATAACACTTGAGGTGTCGTCTTCTCAATAACTAATTTTTAAAAGTGAGTTCTACCGACCGTATAAAATTTATTAAAATTTTATAACAAAGAAAACCATTTTATTTTATTATATGATATTCATATTTTATGATAAGTAGCATTATAAATTGGATTGGGTGAGTGCAACTGAGATCCGATTTGGCGGCATTTGGAGAGCATACTCATCACTCATTTAAAAAAAAAATATTTCTTCTCCACCAACCCCTATCGTTTTTGGTGGACGATGAAACGTTAAAAGCAATGGTCCCCACCAACAAGTACCCTTTCGAGAACCCCATGAATTAAAGATCCCGATGAGGAGAAAAATAATATATATTTTATGCATTAGAATATGATTTGATAATGACAAGATACTGGAATTAAGTCACGTGGCTAGGCAATCCACAAAATTCAAAATTGGGTGGGCCATGCAATGCGTCGTGGGACCCAAAATCAAGTGGTTGCCTTCGTTAAAAGAAATAAATCTATTCTGTTGGACCCACCGGCGTATTACGCTAGCTATTATTATTTATTAGACAAGACATCTTTACTTTAGAGGGTGCTACTTTAATACTTTATTACTTCATTTTGAGGATCCGCTGTGGCTAAAGTTACATTAATTTAGAAAAAAAACTTTATCTAAAAATCAATTTATAGTGACTTGATCTTGAAAGTCAAAGTTGACAGATGACGTCCGATAATTTTTATTGTTAAAATTGAGTGACTAAAAATTGATTTTTATGATGAAATTTTATTTCTTTAGTGTTTAAGTGAGGTTATCTTTTCATTTTATAAAATAAAATAAAAATATATTAAAATAGATAGGCCTAAAATTCCGATGGGTCTCGATGAGCTTAAAAATAAAAATCCAGTCTTAGCCCGTTAGGAAAAAAACTTTTGTAGACCTATTTATTTAAATAGGGTTAGAACCGACTTCAGATAAATAAACACCCCCGCCGCGGCAAAAGATATTGACTTTTATATCCCCTTTCAATTATTTTTTTTCAAATTCAAGTAGTTGTCAGTCCTACTTAAAGAGTTAAGGCGAGAAGATCGTCTATATAGATTGCGGGATCCACTTACAATTATTCCATTCTTATAAAATATCATGAAATGTCATACCTGCTTACAGTGTAAGGCCATTCTATCAAAAGCTTGTGAAACCCTACCCATTTGAACTATTAGACGATCCTAGCCCATGGGCCCATAAGGTAAGTCAGCAAGAAGCCCATTTGCTAAATTGTTTGCCCTTTTCACATAAGCAAGTGTACCCTTTAAACAAAAGGACCGGTTAGACCCAAATCAATTCCACCCATTGCTGGACCTCAAGTATGTTCATATATGAATCCTGAAAATCATAGTTTAAAAGCCCGTAAGACTCAAGTGACCGCTCGGATTACAGTGGGAACTATTGTTGAAATTCAATCAAGTCATTCGACTCGATGGAAATTCAAGTTGGGTTGCAGGTTTTCAAATTGGGCTAAAATCATTTCCAGGTTCAGCCCATGGCCCAAAGATAAACCGAATCTAATTCAACTGTGCGAGGTTCGCAGGCCGCGCCCTGGTTGCCAAGCTGGTGCAACCTAAGCAGGTGGTTCGGATTGAGAGCCTAATTCTAGCTCTTTATATTCAATTTGGATTATTACTTTTTTTATTCAACCCATATTTTAATTTAGGTTAAGTTGATTGGGTCAAAGGTCAATCTATATAACTAAGTAAATAATTGGGTTCTATATATAGTATAAATTATGTTGGCCTATTTTAAGTAAAGAAGCACACATAAAAATAAGTCTTCATCTCCAAAATATAATACTTTAAATAGTTAAATTTCCCAAAAAATAAAAAAAGACAAATAGATATATAGACAATGGGGTATATATGTATATACTTTGATAAGTCGAATGAGTTGGATCATGCAAAACTTGACCCTAGCACTGACCAATTTAAATGGGCTTGGTTAACCTAAACCATATTTAAGGTCGTGTCAATTGGGTTGGAGCATTCTTTTTTTTTTTTTTTTGTGCACTTTTATGTGGAAAATGATTTTTTTTTTTTTATAATTCCATTTTCATAAAAAATGGAATCTATATCCCTCAAAAAAAAAATAAAAGTTCATGTAGAAAAATAGAAAATAATTCAATATGAAAAACATTTAGCACCATATAATCTACTAATTTTTTTTAGCATATTGCACCAGCAACATGACCATTATCTAATCTATGTATAATTACATAGATAGATAATTGGAACTTTACATGATTTACATAATGATAATCATTCATTAAAGTCCTTCAAAAAACTCTATAGAACTGAGTCTCACCATTCAAATTAGATGATCTTGATTCATTATTTTAATAATCAAATCAAGTTAAAATTTAGTTAGTATGTTAGTAAAAAAGGTTGTTTCTTTTTTCTAAAATATTAGTAATTATGTTTGGCTTGACTACTTAGATTGATGCAAGTAAGCCCACCATGCAACATTGCTACTCACTCGTAATAGATATATCTTGAAAATTGAAATGTTGGATAACAAAACAGGTCATTCTAAATTGATTCGATTGATATTGTTGAGATTTATCGATGACTCGTTATTTTCTTGGTCAAGTCTAGTTAGGCTACATCCCAATGTATTATAGGATAAATTTAAATTGTTTGATTTTCTGCATTTTATCAGTTGTAGAGCTTTCGATATATTAGTCAAATATCTAACAATTGGTGTTAAAAGTTAAGGGTGAAAAATTCAAGCAATACCAATACATATTGGTTTTTATGTATCGTTCTATATAGTAATAAGTTCAGCCGATACGGACCGTAAAAGGATCGTATCAGAATGACCCATATTAGTTGATAAGGTGTGGTATTGGCCTTTCATAGTAGAAGATACTTGTAATTTACGGTACTAACTAACAAGAGTTTTATATCAAGTATTTCCTGATATTGATTTTTCATTTTCTAATTATTTAAAGTATATTTTATTTGTATTGAAATTTCAACTTTCAAAAAGTCCAATGCTCTACAGAAGAGGACACATTTTTAATAGATTTTTCATTTTTTTTCTCTCTTTTTTTTATATTTTATTTTATACTTTCGATCGACAAACGATTGAAACCTACCAATGACCATTTGTTTCAATTTCTTATTAGAAAAAGGTATGATATCCCATGTTCATTCAAACTGGGTCATTATTGACATTGATAGAGCACTATCATTTTAAAATCAATTAGGAGCCAATAAATTTTAAATTAATTTTTGGCAAATGAAATGAAAAATGGTAGAAAGTATGTGAGGAGGAGAAAGAGGCATCAAGGACGGGAGCAGTCGGGATCTGGTGAGACAGCAGTGATGGAGAAGGGTAAGGGTGGGTGGGAGTGGTTACGGTTCATCCATTTTTTCTCCCTTCTATCATCCATCAATTTTCATGCAAAAAGTACTTCTCCACTTTTACATCTCTCTTTATTTATTATTTCTTCCCATTGTTAGTCTCATACTACTAATCTTTCACCAGACAACCAACCGAATCATTTCCCCATCAACCCCACTTATTTCTTCCAGTCACTGTTACCATTGTAATTCCACTTTCAAAAAGAAGATCCAAGTCTTAGAACTTTAAATATATATAGAAATTTCAGAGTTTGGAGCTTTTAATTAGGGGGTTAGGGTTCAGTGGTTCAGGAGATGGGCTAACTCTACGAGTCTGAAGTTTAATTTATATTTTTATGACAGAAGGTGACTAGACATCTCACACAATTAATCTTTTGAGATATATGAAAACTTTTCGATACACACACCAGGTAAAGCTACGACGAATGACTCTTTGAGGTTGAGCATAAATTTTCTCTCTCCTACCAATTTTTTTAAGAAATTACAGAAAATTTTCTAAGTATGAGCGTCAAGAATATATAATTTTTCATACAATATCGATCATTTAGTTAGATGATGGTGCATATGAAATGAGTATATGAATTCATTTTGGCTGAAGTTTTTGATTGAGTATATAAATTTGATTAAATCATTCTATGATTTTGTTTACCATTTAATAATTGAATGAATATTTATACTATAGAGATATTACATACGAAGAAGTTTTCAACATTCTTATAAAACAATTCTTTAATAATAATTCATTACAAATCTACTTTTTGGTATTGCAAAGAAATACATATTATATCTTTTAAGACATGTTTATATATCATTGGCATGTACAATATGCGGGGCGTATACCCTATTAAATTGGTCAAAGTACCAAAATATATAGGCCAAGTCCATAGGCCATATCGGCTCAGAAGGTTGATAAGGCTGAACAACCCAATATTGCGGTCAGGCCCAAAGAATTGGTTTGATAGACCAAGATAACAGTGTACTGACTGGTATGCCCCATTTCAGCCTGTGTCCTATTGGAAAACCCCATGAGTTAGATGGTAAAATATCTGCATTCACTAGTAAACAAATTATGACAAATTTTTTTTTTTTGAAATTTCGACTATGTGAGGAAAGTTTACTAAGAATACAATTTGAAATTTTTTCAAAAAGAAAAAACAGGGAAAGAAAAATGTGAGAATGGAAGTACAAGAACTGCATACATGTCACCCATTTGTTAGTCTAGAACTCCACATGGTCTAGCATGTGGTGGGAACATAATTACTATAGAAACCAGTAATATGGTAGCTAGACGTTGCCTCACCACGTGTGCGCGTGGGCCGCCTCTCTTCAAGAAATCCGGAAAATATCTATGTTTGAAATTTTGCGTGTATGGAAATAATGTGTTGATCTATGTTTCTTTTTGTTGTTGTGGTGGGAGGTTTCCTCCAGCTTCTGTTTGTATATTTTTCATTTCTGTCTCTGTATTTGCACCTCTGGTGCCTTTATCTATTAATATATGAATCATTTAAAAATAAATAAAAAACATGGTCTCCATGATCATTTGAGCTACAAAAGTACGATTAGAAGTTCTTGTCCATAAACTGCCACTGCAAGAAATTAGACAATCGACTATATTTACTAGACAAAACACTTTACAGAGGAAAAGAACAATGTCAAGGGATGCTAATGTGATTTATGAGTGTCACCAGAGCAAGATGAAGAACTGTTGAAATTCGACGGATGCTAGGAACATGACAACCGGCTGAAAATATTTATAAACTTTTGGAGCCTCCTTGAGACAATTTGTAAATCCGGAATGCCGCAATAAACATTGTCAAGTTACCCATAACTGTGAGTGCAGCTTGTAAAGCCACCAGTATCTGCAGACCAGGAACATATGTTACTTCGTATCTGAACTATGAAATCATCTATGATAAAAAGATGGGAGGAAAATGAACAACTGAACTGCATTTGATCATTAACACAGTGAATTTAGCTTCTAGGGAAGCCATTCCTTTAGCAAAGGGCTCCAATTTTTTCTCTAATAAAAAAAAACTAGATTACACACTCAGCCATCATCAATAATGGCCACTTTTCCATCAATCTAGAGTTGCTTTTATGAGTTTACTTTTCCATTTTAATCCTATCATAAACTATAATCTCCATCACTCCACAATCTTCTTATCTCATCTTTATCGCTTCCCTCTAACTTCTAAATAGCCCCTCATCTTTCTACTTGTAACCTCTCAAATCGACATACTAGAGCTGTTTCTAGTCTTTTAACAAACGTGACCAAACCACCATAAATAAAAATTTCACATTTGTCACTTGCTGGGGTTATTTTTAAGGTGTTTCAATCTTTTAATATTTTTCCACTCCATCCATCTTAGAATGTACATCTCAATAATTTCTACTTTGTCTATTTGTCTTTTCTTCATTGTCCATCACTTCACTTCACTTAAAACATTAATGGTTTGATAACTATTCTATTGATGTAATTTAGACAATAAGTGACTCTTTTATCACACAATACTCCAACAACTTGTCTACACTTCAACTACTCCACTCTCATCTTGTTGGTTATAGACCCGTTCCTCAACCCAAACCCGGCCTGAGACCCTGCCTTTTGATAGAAACATTTCCCTTGACCACAGGTAAACTAAATGAATGAGCTGTTTTTGGAGGCATTCTTTAAAGCATCAAAACTAAGTGTTTCACTGGCAGTCCCTGAGAAAGCTTCCATATATGTGTGGATGATATAAATATTTTATATGGATCGATTTTCTTCTTTTGATTCTTGCTCAAGCCGGATGATGAAAAATTATCATGTCTGGTTCCTTCGGGGGATGGATCTATAAGAATTCACCCAAAACAAAGAAACAAGCCCAATAAAAAATTCCCCAAAAACAAACTCAATAGTTACATAAAATAAAAAACAAGATCATGTCTTTCCACTCCAATCTTAGCAAGGAAGTCAGCAACACCATTGGTGGATCTCCTAACATGGATGAAAGAAAGATCCTTTAGAGTATATAGGCCCTGAATCTCTTTAACCATTGGGATCAACATCTAGGGGGGCCTTCTACTCCTGCTAGCCCAAAAGATAACATTCCTTGGGGATCCCCCTTCATTATCACTTTACCAAACCCATAACGGCCCACAAATCAAGAGCTCTCCTAATACCTAGTAACTCAGCCTCATTGGAATCCCTGATCCCCCACTGTCTCAGAAAAGTAAAAACCTATCTCCCCTAAAGAATTATGAACTATCTCCCAAATGTCTGCCAACCCTAGCTTGCCCCTTGGTGCCCTGGTTATTAAGTAAAAGCCAGAAGTTGAAACTCTCTTCTGTTTATCACAATCTTACTAGTCCCATTTTTGAGTTGCAAAGCAAGATCTCCTCTCCATGAGCCATTTATTTTGTTGTTTGCCTTTGAAATCTTTTTTTTTTTTTTTGCTCTTGCTAGGCAGGCCCACAGGTTGGCTTGATGCAATATTCTTGCTCCAGAAACTCCCTATATAAGCTTGTTGGGCTTGGCAACTTGGCCACATTCTACCTATTTAAGTCTAAGGGAAACAGTCCCCACCCCACCCCCTTCCTCCTTCCAAATTAACTTCATTTCCCCTCAAACCATAAACAATAACATAGCCTAGAAGTGGCAATTTTAACCCGACCCATGAACCCACCCGACTTGACCCCAAAAAAATCGGGTTTGGGTCATGCATTTTTTAAACAAATTTTAAATTGACTTGACCCAATCGACCTGAACCCGATCTGAATTGAATTAAAATTGGTTGATCAATTAATTTTTACCTATTAATTTTAGCCATGTACCCCCATGCAAGTTAAAAATTCTTAGTCTAAATAATTTTCCTCTCAGTTTTGTAATTTTAAAATTTATTTTATAAAAAATCTTGTCGGGTCGGGTCAGGTTGATAATAAAACATTTGGGTTGGGTTAGGCAGAAAATATGTTATTACCTATAGGCAACCCGATCTGACTGGACCTAACCATTGCCACCCCTAGAATAGCAAATATATGGTAGAAGTGAAATGGTTAGGGAACTCTCCACCATAAGATAGATAGTGATGAGGCCATCGGACGAGGAAATGAAAGAGAAGACAACTTGGTATTCGACTGTGGCCCCACATGTGGACACGAGGCTCATTTGAAAGATTAATGGAGCCCCATTTGAAGGAGGGTTACATGACCAAACCCTAGCTTTAACGTGGAGTTTGCGTAGAGCAAGGAGAAGGAGCAATTATAAAAAATTCAGCAACTTCTCTCGTTGGCAGAAAAATACAACTTCTTTACAGACATGATTGGGATATCAAACGACATTGGATTTTTGATGAAATTTGGTTTGTTGAAAGCTAATTCAATGAACTTTCCGAGAAGCCCAAGTTTGCACAATTCCAATTCACATTGCCCGAGTTATGACTGTTCTAGTGAACAGGTGTCAAAACCTACCCGTGGCTGGCTCGCTCCGACTTTCACCCTCCCAATGCGTGTGTGAATCTTCCATGTCCGACTCTTCTCAACTCAATGGCGTGTCAACTCACCTAGTTCAACAAGGATTAGGAGTTTAAAGTCTTGTGCAACTCCAAGGTCGACCAACACAAGGGCAAACCATGATTGGCTGATTTTTAAATGCTTGTATCTTATTGGTTGATCACATGTAAACCAAGGTTAGTTCTTGAGCCAACTAGGGTTATTTTCCACCAACTTGAAAGCCTATAAGGAGGTCTTGGAAAGCAACCAAAGGCATCCAAGTGTGGTCAAATTTCCCAAGCAAAGGCTTAGGTCGAGTCAAGTCCCAAGTGTGGGCGTGGGCCCCCAGGAGTGGGATGCAAAGTTATCCTTTTAATTGCAAGTAATTACCGCTTTGAGGCTAGTATTGTTCCAGTGTTGATTGAATTTAATAATGTTTTGCATTGTGTCTTTTACTTAGTTCAATTGGATTGCTAAGTTCATTACATATCAATCGTGGTTTGCATTTCGTTTATTTCTTTCAAATGCACGTACTAGAACTCCGGGACTACTTGTTCCTTGAGGTGTGTGTGTAGCATTCTTGGACGGGAGCACATGAGTATGGTATCTAGGTAGTTCAATTGGATTGCTACCTTGGGCTAAATTAGATAGGGTTCAAGTTTACATAAGAGACCACAGACCAAAACAAAAAGAAGTAAATGAGTAAATAAATAAATAGATAAAAAAAAATAACATAGTATACTTACTTCAAGAGACTCTGCGTTATAGAAAAAATGCCATGTGCATGCACAAAGCGCTCCACCAAGCAGGGGTACCTGGATAGATTTTTATTTTTAATCAATAAAAGGAATTTTATTAAAGATAGTACAAGATAAATCACCATAAGAGAGAGATATTGAACAATAGAAGAAAAAAAAAACAAAATACAAGAAGTCAGACATTCACAAAAAAGGACCTGACATGGTTAAAAAACAACTTCTTTTGCAATACCAGCTTCCCAATATCCCCAACCACCAATCTGAACTTCCATGGGGGGAGAACCCGTCCCACTCACCCACCTTAAAGCCTCAACTGAGTCACCCTCCACTCAAACTTGTCATAATGGCCTTTGCTCCACAACTTTAACACCCTTCTGGTAGCCAATAATTCAACTTCATTAGAATGCTTCACCCTATTTGGGCCTTAAAAGAAAAAAACACACAATTTAATGTTTCCCGAGTGATCATGTAATACTTCCCACCCCCCAACCACCTGCTAGCTCCAGTTTTCTTCTAGCTGCCCCATCAACATGAATTTCATCCATCCCTCATATAGAGCCTCCCATCTTTGCACAATTTTCTGTTTCCTAGAACCACCTCTCACGAATGCCTCTCAACACCTTATAAAATCATGAGTTAGGAAAATCCTCAAAGTTTGTACACTCTCCACCAACCTATAAGCTTCACTCAAGCCAATTCAAAGACCTCTTCAACTAACCACTCCTCACCTTAAAAAATCCTCAAATTCCTCCCTTTCCATTTTCACTAGAACATCAATACTGTATTAGATAACCACGTCACCCTCCATTTATCCTTGATGGCCCTCCAAACTAATTACAGATAATGTAAACCCAATTGCATCCCATTATATAAGAAAGCAGTTTCGCAAATCCACTAGGAAAGGGCAATCTCCAAACAAGTATCTATAATTTCCACTTCAAAACGAATACAATACACATGTTAAATCAGCCTTTTAAGAATTACTTCCCTCCTTCAAAAACCCACCCTAGTTAGAATGTTATCCTAAATTGAACATGAATGAACACCAACCAAAAGCCTACAGTCCTTTTTCTTTTTTTGTTTGGGGAAGAGGAGAGGGGGGTTGGGTTGTAGACAAGATATGCTTAACCAATCTTTCATTGAAAACTCTCAAAGAGAATTCCCAATTGACACTCTCCTCCCTTCCTCACCACAGCTAATACATATTGCAATCAACTCACTAAGCTTACTCTCATAATCCTTAATTTCAATCTCCCCAAGTCTTTTTCTAGACCTCAAATGCCATATCACCTTACCTCATAAAATCTCATAATATTAAGCAACACTCACCTCCTTATTTTCCACCACCCTAAACAGTTTGGATTACCTACTACAGAGACACTTTTCCCATAGCCACAGATCATTCCAAAAAGATGCCTTATTATCCTTTCCAACTCTTTAACATAAGTGGACCTCACAAATCTCACAATTGTCAAACAGGCACTAAAAGACTTACCCACTTCCTCCCTTCCATCACTAATCTTATAACCTTTCAACACTGCAGACTCCTCACTCTCAATTCCATCACTCAACCACATTCCCCATGGCTTCTTCCCCATACCTACCCACTATAACCTTCCTCCACAAGGCATCTTCTTCCCTACCATACCTCCACCACCATTTACATAAGAGTGCTTTATTATGATCCTGCATTCTCACTAAATCCAAACCCCTCCTCTCAATGTCTTAGCTATGTCGCATGCATTATCATACAACAACATGTAATACTTCGAAAATAGCCAACAAAGTTTTGATTAAGGTGATCCTCCCTCCTAACAATAGATAATTTTTCTCCCAAGACTAATTTTTCTCAAAATTTTCCACCATTGGATCCCAAATGTTTTTAGATCTCAAATTTCACCCACAGAAAGGCCCAAATAAACCGTCAGAAGCCTTTCACAGCCACAACACAACTCCCTTACCAGCTCTTGCATAATTGACTCTACCTCGATACCAACTGCCATCTTATCTAATGTTTTTAACTGCCACTCTTATCTAATGTAACCCTCAACCCTGAAACAATCTCAAAATACCTCAATATTGCAGTAACACCAGACACTTCCTCCATATCCACATTGCATAACAATGTATGATCCACGAACTGTAATTGAGTGATTATCAGCCCCCTAGGAACTACCTCGAACCCCCTAACAACCCCAATTTCCCTAGCCCTCAACATAATCCCATTAAAACCTTTATCCACCATTGCAATGATGAAGGTGACAATAGGCCTAATTTGAGCCCCGTTCTGGCCAAAATTTGATTTGTTCATAACACATTGACTAAGATCGAGAAAATTGAACCTGCAACACAAGCCATCATCCACTTCCTCCATTTGTTCCCAAAACCCATCTTTCTAAATAAATAATCAACAAAAGGCCAATTAACAAGATTATAGGCCTTCTCCACATCCATTTGAAGTAAAAGACCCTTTTCCTATCCCTCTTCCTAATGTGGATCACCTTATTCACAATTAAAACACCATCCAAGATTTGTCTATCTTCAACAAAAGCACCCTGAGTTTCACCTGAGTTTCACCTATTACCTCTTTAAGAGTCACCCTCAACCTACATGCTAAAGCCTTTGCTAAAAAGTTGCAAATACAACCCACCAGACTAATAAGTCTAAACTGAGACAACGATTTCATACCATTTCTTTATGGAATTAAAGTTACAAAAGTATTTTTCTACTCCCTATTATTTATACGCTTATCATGAAACGCACAAAACTTCGACACACACACAATGTCTCAATACAATTTAATGAATCTAAAGTTAAAACCATCTGGCCTGAAGCCTTATCCCCCTCTATACTCTCCAACACTCTTTGACCTCATCATCATTGAACTCTCTTATTAACCAACTCAATTTTATCAGCCAGAAATCTATCAAAATGAATCCCATTCAAGGTGGGGATATCATCATCGACCCTCCCCCTCTCTCCCCCCTTCTATCAAGAACAAGGAAGTAACAGAATTTATATGTTGATTTGGGACATTATGAGAAACACTCCTAACATTAATATTAGGACAACAGGGGCAGGCACATGGTAAAATACATCACTCGACACTCTAGAATCTCTCTCAGATTCTTGAGATGATCTACTACCATATAAAGTGATCCCATCCGAGTTAGTTAAACCCAACTCAGAATCGTCATAAGTAGATACAGCATTTTTAGAAAAGCCTAATGAAAACCCACCATGAGAAACACCATGGCGAGATGCCATTTATGCAAAGGAAGAAAAGCTATGCTCGCATTGGATTCTAGCTCTCACATCATACGCTACAATGGCATTGACATCATTGACCCCATCAAAAGAAGCAGCTTGATATTGAACCACCATCTACTTACCTTTGATAGCTAGACCCCCAATATCCAGTTCACAAGCAGCACCAATAAACTGTTGCAATGTCAAATCTGAAGGCTAAAACTAAATACCAACATCTAAAGAAGAACCTGATTGTGGCCTTAGCTCAACAAGCCGAAAACTACAAAGTAGTCGACACTCTAATGAATGGTTGGAAGCCATCAAACACCTAGGCTAGTCATGTTCCACAAGTAATACAAAAGAGGTAAAAGAAGACGGGAAGTAAGTGTCTAATGAATGCAAAGTACAAGCAATAAAGTTAATAAATTGCCCATCAAAGATAGACCAATTGCCAACAATGTGTAGCGCAAAGAAAACGTCAACAAAACCAAAGGGTCTCACCGGCACAAAAATGTCAACAAAGTTCTTACTCCATCCTAATATGTTTGACATCTTCAGTCCTCTAACCCTTTTCCACTAGCACCTTAATAAAGTTCATCTTCCTTCTAAACACCACCATCCTATGGAACAAAGAAAAAATATTATTTTGAGAGGTCACAACAAAAAAATAAAATAATAAATGAATAAATAAGAGAATTCTTATACCCCAACTGCCGCTATAGTGCTCTCAATCTTTGTCTGTAGTCCACATCCTCCCTCTTTAGTAACTCCAACTCTGCCTCACCCAAATCCCTCTCTTCTTTGAGCTCCGCCTGCGCCTTTAGATCCCTCTCAACATGATCCTTTCTCTCCACCAATGTACTCCCATTCTCCTTCCATCACCCTTCAAAAGTTTTGGCTTGCTAAACCATACACATCTGACCATTCTCCAACTATCTCCACCACCCTTTAATTTTCCCCTAGTAACTTGAAAGAACTAGCTCATTCAATCTACAATACAATCTGTTTGACAATATCTAATTTTGTGTATACAAGTGATTGAGAATGATGTTTCACATATAAATGCTTAGCTCTTTATTATGCCTCCATTGAAAAACATAAATGAGATGCAGCAATCAATTGAGTTAAACATAGATATAAGGAGGCCAACATGGTTAAAAGAATACAAACCAAAGGTTATATATATTAAAAAAATGGAAATGAGTTGCTTGCCCAAACAAGAACACCATGCAATTAAAATGAGACCTTCTTAATTGATATTAAGCAGATAATCATCATCGTCGTTGTTATTTCTTTTCTTTTTCTAGGTCAGGGGTTCATTCAAGACTTACTCAAATAACTAGTCAACAGGAAAAAAAAAAAAAAAAGAGCCTTGGTTTCCACTCATTTGGATACAAGCAAGTGAAAGAGAGAGTTTCATCATTTGTAACCATTTAAATAAATGCAGTAACTCATGAGAATAGCACATCCTATGGTTATAATTGATTTATGCATCAGTTGTAGAAGAAGCAGTTGTTCTTAGTCGTAAAATACTCACACAAGTAGCTAAGCGGGGTAAAAGGGTCAGTTCTGTAACTAAGTAGATAGCAAATAGAGAACTGAGCAAGGGAAGTGTTGACGTAGGTTCTAGCCTTTTCCAATTTCCTCGAAAAGTCCAGAGAGGCAACACCTAACTAACACAAAGATATAGTCTTTTATAGGGAAATTTGATAAAGAACTCAAAAAGCTAAACCCGACCCCAAAAAATGGGATAAGTGGCCATGATGACTATAAATAAGGGTAGTGATTTTTGCACCACCACTTTTTCTCATGCATTTTTGAAAAAGTGGAAAAAAAAGAGGGAAAGATGGAAGTATAGGCAAAATTAGAATTTCCATCAAAAGGTGGTGCAACAATTGAAAAACTGGTCGTGCAAAAAGCACTACCCGTGAATAATCTGAAAAATCTCAAATATGGTATCCCGATAATGATGTTAGTGACAATTATAAGAAGATAAAAAACTACAAAACGCAGCACAAAAATTTCCACCTAGGGCCCACTTCCTTATCAATCTAAACCAGTGGATATGATATTTTATCCATTAGAATAAAATCTGACCTCTAGAAAAAACATCTAACCCATCATTGATGTTAAAGAAAGTTCTAATAGTATGAAATATTTATCCAATAGTTTAAATTAAATGTTAAAAATATCGAAGTATTATGGTACATAAAAATTTACAATCATACATCATGGAGGCCCTTACAAAGGGTAGATCCCACCCTCTGGTATAGTCTGTCAGAACACTCCAGCTTTTCAACTGGGGCATTTCACAGACCTCCCCAAGAAAAAGAAGAAGAAGGAAGAGATACAAATATGCAAAACAAGAAAGAGGCAAGGGAACTGAGTAGCCTTCAGTAAAAGAGAACATACCATACCCCAAGAAAGCCCCTTCCATGATTCATAGCCAGACTTCTCCCCATACTCCCAAACCAACACCATCGCTGTAATCCTTCAAAATCAAAACAGAGATACCCATTACAAAATCTGCATAAGAAAAAAATGCACCAAAATGCAAAAGAAGCACTATTCAAAAAACGAAAGAAAAAAAGACCAGTTCAAAATTCAGGAGGGGACAAGCTCTCCACCATTCGACGACGCTGGAAACGTGAATGGCCCAAGTAGGCAAAGACAGGGCATTTTCGGGCTCAGGCAGAGACAACAGAGGGATTTCAGCAGCGGAAGCGACTTGTGGAAATTGCGAAAAGGTGGAAGCAAGTGCTAATCCAAGTCCAATGAAAGTTCCCACAGATGTGGTGAAATGGGTCGGGGAATTTTGACGGGTTGGGGGCAGGCGAATGAAGGAGAGAGAGGACGGTCGACGATTTCTTTGTTTGCGCGATAATGGCAGGTCTTTTGATGGAGGTGGCAGAGTTGCCACAAAGCAAGCAGCAGCAGCTGCTGCTGCCATGGCTTTTGGGCTTTTGGGCTATGGCCACGTGATGACGAATCGATCGCTTATCCTCATCAAAGCAGATAACGTTTTTGGAATATTAGAGGCTAAATTAGTATTAAAAAAATAAATTTTAAATAGTTTATTAAAAAAATTATATTTATTATACAAATTTATTTTAAGATTTACTGGGTGCAAAATTCGGCATACTAGCCGATACGCAAATATCGCCCGATAAATTTTATCACTCTTTTTTTTTCTGAATTAAAAAATAAATAAAAAATCTAAAAGAAAGCTGGTTTTTTTAAAAAAAATTAAAAACGTAAATATCGACCCATATCTAGGCTGCTATTGGTCCAATATCGACCGATATCGGCCGAGATATCAACTCAGACCCACCATTTTGATTTTTTGTTTAAAAAAAAATTGATATTAATCATATCGGTTGATATCATCGATATATCGGACATATCGGCCGAGAAATAATGTCTACAATTAATATAATACAGTACTGAAAAACCAATATCTTTACACATGATTTGCTGAACAAAGTTATCCTATAGGGTGGCTTTTTGAATAAGCCACCTTTTCAGAGAAGAGTAGTCATATAAAGCCATAGCTTACGGAGAGCTATATAGACATTCGAAAAATCTTTCTCTACACACATTTTTTTCAAAAGGTACTGAAATTATCATTTTGCCCTTCCACTTAAAAACACCCCATCTTTCGGACGGGTGATCCACCGAATGAAAAAAATTCGTTGTTCAAACGAATGGGGTCTGAAGTAAGATTTTCAAACGAAGCAGTTTCTCAACTGATTTCTACAAACGATTTATAAACTTCATCTACTCTGAAATTTATGAACTTTAGACTCATTTTAAGTGAAAAAGGTATAGTTTTGAATTTCAAAAATCGTATCCAAAGAATTAAAGAACTTCTCTCTTAATTCTTTGGGTACGATTTTTTAAGCCCAAAATTATATCCTTTTCACTTAAAATCAGTACTAGAGTTCATAAAATTAAGAGTACATGAATTTTGATACCTTATTTGTAGAAATCGATCGAGAAACGGCCTCATTTGAAAATCTCACTCCACATCCCACTTCCTTCGAAAAACAAGGTATCAAAATTTATTTACTCTGAATTTTATGAACTCTAATTATGATTTTAAGTGGATAGGCAAAAGGCTAATTTCCACCCACTTTTGGAAAACGAGTGTGTAGGAAAAGATTTTCAAATGAGTCCGTTTCTCGACCAATTTCTACAAACAAGGTATCAAAATTCGTCTACTCTAAATTTTATGAACTCCGGGACTAATTTTAAGTGGAAGGGCAAAAGGGTAATTTTCATCCACTTTTGGAAAACGAGTGTGTACAAAAAGATTTTCTGAGTGTTTATATGGGCTTCCATAGCTAAGGCTATGGGAACTAGTTCTCTATCATCTTTATCTTGGTCTGAATTTGTATTTACTCTACTTTTTTTAAAATTTGTATTTATATTGAAATTGAAAGAAAATATTAAAATAAAAAAGAAGGAATTTCAATACAGAGATAACTTTTTTTAGCAAAGAAAAAAATTCAAGCAAAAGATCATTTTGTTGATATTGAAGGTGATATTAAAATGAAAGAAAAAAAAAAAATCTCTAACTTGGGTGACCGTTAAAAAATTAAACACCTATCTTAATTGAATCTAAATATAAAAAGAAATGAACTATATCAATGGTTTGACATCCATTATCAAATTAGACCTCATGTTGTGGGCGTAAATCTGACACTGATTAAGGGAAAGGAAAACTCAAGGGAGTTCTCTCTCCAAGAATGCTCTATAAATGAAAAACCCTTGCAAGAATAGGTTTTCCCCCACTATGGGAAGATTAAAAAAATCTGAAATTCTGAATGTTTGAGAGGTATATTCGACTCGGTTCAAATCATCCAAATGGTGAAATTGTACCCCAAATTCACATTTGCAATCAAGAATTTCCAAAAGGAACCCCGACCAATTAAACCACCAACATGATGTGAATAGGGTATTGAAGGTTTGGTAATGGTTGAAAAAAAATTGGTGGTATCAACATTTTTTTTTTACTTCAACCTACTTAGTAGGAGTAGGAGGATATTGAGTAAAATTCCCGATATACATAGCCTTTCGCAAATGAGAACAAATTATCTAGAGTAATTAGTATCTTTTCAAATCGAGAAAGAATGGATTGGATGGAGATTGATCAGCATAGATTTGCCAAATTTTGAAGAACAGTAGAAAGTTCTTTACTAGATTCAAGAAGTTATGGTGCACTTATGGGGCCATCGTTAACCATATTTTCAGTTCAAAGGCTGTGCCAATAACCAAAAAGTAACAGTGATTTTACACACATTTTCATTAATTATCGACTACAAGAAACTGGAAAATATCACAAGTTCATTATCATGAATGTTTGGGTGACTTGTCGAATCGTGGAAAGTTCTAACTCTGATCACATGCACTTGTGGCATAAGCACAAAGAGGCAGTTGCAAGTTGACATCATGAAAGAAGCAAATTAGAAGTTGTATCTTGTTAGAAGATGTTAGAATATTGGTTTGATTTGGCTCGTTTTAACTTAGTCTAACTTGTATTTTCTTTTCCATATAAAAGAGAGAGAAAATAGAAAGTTTTTGACTTGGCATTGTAGTCTTAATCAAGAGTTTGGTTGTTTGTGAGTGAGAGTGATTGTAAAAAATTAGCTTTGAGAATCTTTATAATTTGTATCTCTTTATTTGATATTAGTGAATCTTTTTCAATTATTGTATGTGGATGTAGTAGACCTTTGGTTGAATTACGTAAATTTGTGTCTTCTCTCTTTAAATGATTACTTTGTTTGATTTCTTTTATTGATTTTTGAATTAATTACAACAGGAGAAACACGCAAAACCTATGAGAGCAGGAACCACAAAATCTTGATTTTTTAACCTATGGCATTAACCAAAATTTCAAAGCAAAATGGAACCTTGGCTACTGGAAGTTTGCAAAAAGGCTAGCAGGTCGCAAAAAGCATTCAACCTATCCAACGAGATCTTCCACAAAACACCCTAAGAAAACAAATGGCTAAAGGTGAAAGTAAGCAACTGTTGCTGAATTTGAATTTGCTTTTGGAAGCCCTGAACCTGTGCCAAGATAGAATGCACCATTGTTGTTTTATTGTTTCTTCCTGCCACGATCTGTGAGATCGGTGCCAAGAAGAAAGGGAGAAAGCTGAAGAAAGGGACCCAAATTGCCCTTCTCCAAAGAGGCACAAATTGCCTTCTTCTCCTACTTTGTTGAGAGCCGAAGTAAGGGACATAAATTGCCCTTCTTGCCTTTCTCTTTCTATGCTTGTCATTTCTTGAATATGAGACGACATGTTTTGGACACATGTCCATTTGTTGTGGAATTTATCCACTCCTTTTATCTGGAGGACTGACTCGTCCCCACCCTTTTGTTGGCCTTCCATGGCTTCAGCCCCTTTTGCTGGCCTTTCATGGTTACAACCTTATTTGCTGGCCTTTCATGGTTACAGCCTCATTTGCTGGCCTTTCATAGTTGCAGCCTCATTTGCTGGCTCCTCATTTGCTGCAGCCCTATTTGCTAGTCTTTATGACTTCAGCCTTTATTTGCTGGCCTTTATGGCTACAGCTATTGTTTCCTGGCCTTTACGATTTGATTGATCGATTTGATGGCTTCAGCCCTTTGTTTTGCAGGTCACTCATTGCCTGTATTTATCGCATATTGCGATCATTGTTTGTCAGACAATTGTCTTACGGCCACTGCCGTCGTCCGAGACTCTTTCGCTATTTCAGGCTGCCATCGGTGTTCGCCGCCTAACATTTTGCAGCCAGTCAATGCTGCCTCTTCAACAACTTTTACAGCCAATCAGTTTGCTGCCAATAATCTTTGTGGCCAGTCAGTTGCTTCTTATGCAGTTCATCTGCCTGTTCTCCACGTTCCAAGCTTTGCGTTCATCTGCCGGTTCTCCACGTTCCAAGCTTCGCGTTCATCCACCCTTCAGCTTGCGGGGGCGTGTTGGAATAATTAAACTTATTATCTAATTAGGAGTCCTAGTTTGGATTTACCTCTAATTAAGAGGTGTATTTGATTTATGATTAACATAGAGTTTGAATTTGAGTGTGATAGCCCTAGGGTCGGTTAGAGGCTATAAATACATGTAATAGCATAGGTATTCAATAATACACAGATTATCTTTTCTATAAAAATTCCACATTGTCAGTGGGGATATAAATACAAAGGCATTCTTTCCTTATAAGTCAGTTTTTAAGAATGAGTTATACCATATGTTTAACATTACAAACTGGTTAAAAATATTCTTAAATGTCTTTAGAGAGTCATATACATGTACAACTGGCAATACATTGGTCCACTAATTAAACTCATAGTGTGAATGCAATATTTTACTTCTATATTGCCAGTTCTACATGCTTACCCAAGAATATTTCCTTTTTTTGGCAGCTGCAAACCTTTGCTTCTGGTAAGCATATTTCCTTTTTTTGGCAGCTTCAAACCTTTGCTTCTCGATAACAAGTTCTTGAATTGAGGCAGCAACTTCAAGTTCAAGAGCTGAAAACCTTTGCTCATGCTTCTTCTTGGGCCACCTGCTAATAACAAACACACATACACAAAGCTAAATTGAGTCAAAACATAACACATGGAAGACAAAATAATGGTGGAAATAATTTGAATGGATTCAATATAATGCACAGTGTTTACACCAAAATCTCTCGGTTGTCCATGCAGTGGTCCCATGATGTGCCTTGCTGGATAAGCAAGCACAGGAATGCCCAAGCAAAGATAGATACTTTCCTTGTGGATACATGGGAAGATGGTAAAAATCTGAAGCAAAACACTCAGGTTAAGTTTTTTTCATAGGCCGGGAGACTTGGATGGATGGATGGATGGAGAGATGAAGAAAACAAGAGGCATAAAATGGAGTTCTCATTGCCATTAATAAAAAGAAAATTACAACATAAATGGAACTATTAAAAAAATTGTTATAACTGAATATTCATTCTAAAAGATGAGCCTAATAGGTATAGTGACCCAAGTCTTTTATATATCAAAGATCCTCTTCTTCACTAATTGATGTGGGACTCGTTCGGTTGCCAACAAAAACAAAATTACATAAAGTCCCCTCCTTTAAAGAAAAAGGGATGAGAACAACCTCTTTTGGGTTTTTTTTTTTAAGACCAAGGTCTAGGCCTCTTAGAGCACGCAATTAATCTTTAAAGCATGTGCAATATCAACCTTTTTATTTTCCCTTCTTTTGTTCTCTATTCTTCGCAACAGGAGAGCGAAAACAAAAACGAAGCCCCCTCAAACAGCCCTTGTGATGGGCTTATGTAAGAAAACCCTAATGGGTTTTTGGGCCTTGCTACATGGGCCAAGCCCAATGGATTAGGCCCAAGCTGATTTTAGGGTAAACTGTTAGTGAGCCCCCATTCCAGCTCTCACAATCTTCATCAAGGATAGACATTCTGCCTCTGAATGCAGGCCCAAAAAAGACAGCCCAATAATGATAAAGCCCTTATTTTATGAATTTATTTGAAAGAAAATATTATATTTTCTATAATTTTAAAGAAGCCTCTAACTTTTGATTAAAATTCCAAAAAGTCCCCTCGACCAAATTGATTAATGATCTATTCATGTTTTCTTTTCACATTTTTCAGATGTATATAGTTGGGCCCACTGTGAGTCCAACACTTCTTAAGGAATAAATGGACTACAAATTATTTTTTATGAATTAATAATGTCTCAAAAATCAATTAGATTAGATGATTCTAGATTTGGATTTTAAGGGTAAAAATTGATGATGCTATTGATATAGAAGATTAGTTTCAATTCAATGACAAATGCTACTTTGACCCAAGGGTCAAGATATCGGCTGATACGTTCAGTGCTATATTATATCATCTGTACACAATAGTTCTTAGCCGATATATCGGCGATATATATCGCTCTGATATCGGTCGATATTCATAATATCGGTCTTTTTAAAAAAAAATAGTGATGGGCCCCAGTTGATATCTCGGCCGATATCGGACCAATATCTACCAATATTTTTATTTTCAATTTTTTTTAAAAAAAACCAACTTCCTTTTAGATTTTTTAGTTATTTTTTAATTCTGAAAAAAAATTATCGATATTTAAAAAAAAACACAAAAGAATAGAGAGAGTGGCCGATATCTTGGAGTGAGCGAATTTTTCACCCTTGCTTTGACCATAATCAAAATGGATTACGCTGAATCTATTACATGTGGTGAATGGGAATGGTGAAGATGGATGACAAGAGGCCTCCATATGCACTCAAGGTGTAAATTATTGCATATAAGTCCAAATAATTTGTATAAAAGACTCCATATGGACTCCAAAAAGACTCGTCTTTTTAGAAAAAAATTATAATGATAATAATAGGATGGATGATGGACAAGAGGAGACAAATTGTGCCAAATGACCTAAGAGACATATGGTGACACCAACCATGGTCATGGTCAGAATCAGGAGTATGGATATCGGTCGATACGAAATGTATTGGCCGATATCATTCTGTTTTTAAAAGGTGTATAAATACAGCTGATACAAATTGTATCGGCCGTACAACTTTCACATCGGTCGATATGGCAGATAAATCGCTGAATCATATTGGTCTGATATCGGCCGATATGATTAATATCGGTATTTTAAAAAACAAAAAACAAAATGGTGATCGGTTCTGGATGTAAATATCGGCCGATATCGGTTCAGATACAGTCGATATTCAAAATATCGACTGATATCAGTCGATATTTATATTTTCAATTTTTTTAAAAAACAGTTTTTTTATATTTTTAATTAAAAAATAAAATAATAAAACAATACTAATATTTATTAAAAAAAAAAAAAAAGAGATTCGACCGATAATTGGGCAGGGCGGGTCAGAAGTCTGTCACCAGGATGGATGACCTCGAACAATGATAGTGCGAACCGTAGGTCCCAAGCAGGATAAAAAAACAAGAGAGTTAATGGCTTGGGCCCTCCATTGTATAACTTTTTCAAAAAAAGACAAAGAAAAGGGTTCTTTTAAAGAAGTGGATGAAAGAGAGACATTTTTGGAAATGGGGTAAAGGAAATAAAAAAGAAAGAAAGGAAAAAAAAAAAGAGAAATGTCTAAAGAAGTTGTGTAAGAAACTGCAGAAGTTTTTTAGGTGTGTGTACTGTGTAGAGTTTTCGAGAGCCTAAAATTATTTGTGATATTTTTCATAGAGAATTTTAGAGAAGGGGTCTAGAATATTAATAACCATTGGATCGTTGCCACGTGATTCAATCTTATCTATTGGTGATCTATGACCTCAAGTATAAATGGGTATGAGGAGCCTATTTGATTCAAAGCTAGTTAAAAGTTCTAGCAAATGTGGATAAGAAGTTGAGTCCCTCAGAACCTTTTGTAACTTCTTTGTTCATCAAATTAATTTTTTTTTTAAATGATGACAAATAGTTTCATTAATTAAACTGGGAGGGTTCAAAGAGTAAGTTGTCAAGTACAGTAAAACACGGAGAGAATAAACATGTGGGGTCAATATATACAATGCTCTATAGAAGAACATGAGTAGAAAACTAAGTATAAAGAACCCAAAACCCCATACATCCTATAGAATCCATGATCATAAAAATTCCAAAGGTCTTTTAACCTGCACTTCAACTTTAGCGAAAAAATCTACAACACTGTTTACAGAACAAATTATATATGTAAAGGTGATTCCTCGTTACCAACTAAAGCTCCTAATATCCCTCATAATATTTATCAGTTTCCATGGGAGACCTTCCTATTAGTAGTCTAGGAATAGCATTTATAGAGTCACATTCGACAATGAGATTACCATTTTCAAATCTATACTAGATCTGAAGGGTTTTTCTAATTGTTCTTAACTCCGCCTCATTTAATTTCATAATCCCTATGAGCTCAAAGAATACTAATATCATTCTATTTCTATCATCATGTATCACTCTCCTTATTCTTGCAAAACCAGGTTTACCTATTGTTGTCCTAGCCACATTGAATTTGCAAGAACCTTGAGGTGGTGCAAACCATCGCACAATAGCTTTTGTTCATCAATTTAAATTGAGAGTATTATTATTCAAGCCTTTTGTGATACCCACCCCCTCCAACCTGATGTGGGAAAAGTGAAAAGTCCCACATCGGTTGAGAGGATTGAGATTGAAGGGGTTTTAAGTGGCCATCCCATGAACTCAAGTGAGACGCGTTTTGGGCCGGGTCACGTGGGCCCGGGCCCAAAAGCAAAACCATGCGGGTTTGAACTGTGTGCGAGGCTCAAAGCGGACAATATTTTAATAAGTCAAGCCCTAAGCCCTGTATTCGGGTCGGGTCGTTACACCTTTGGTGTTCCATCTATCTCTCAATTTTGTGTTTAAGTTTGAATGTGGTGTGCAATGATCACCTTGGTCCAAAGAGTGACCAATTTAATGAAAAAGCTTACTTGCTTGACATATATAAAAATCTTATGATGTGAGTGTGAGATGAATATAATTATTGTAAAAATATTCTGTGATGACCCGACCCTACCCCATCGTGATATTATCCGCTTTGGGCCTTACCCGACCTGCACCGTTTTGCTTTGGGCTTTGGCCCACATGGCCAGGCCCAAAAGGCCTTACAATGGGGAGGGTTGCGCCCTCTCAAATAAAGCCCCCACCACCCAAGCTCCCAATTGATGTGGGACCTTTGGGTGGGGGTGCTACAATCCACCCCCTTAAGAGCAGAGCCGTCCACGACTCTGTCTCGTCACACTGACAGGGGTCCACACACAGGTAAACAAGTCACACAAGTAGAAAACCCTCACAGTCCGAGTATTGAATCGTGCTCTGATACCACTTGTAACAACCCTACCCCAACTTCTCAGTGTAATATTGTCCGCTTTGGGCCCACCATGCCCTCACGGTTTTGCTTTGGACCCTGGCCTACATGGCCAGGCCCAAAAGACCTCACACATGGGAGAGGGGGGCTTCCCTCGTATTAACACCCAACCCACCCACCTCACTACCGATGTGGGACTTTCTTTGAGGTGGGTGAGGGTATTATAATCTACCCTCCTTAAAACCAGAGCCGTCCCTAGCTCTGTCACATTAAAGAGATAGAGGGTCTACACAGTCCGAGTGGTAAACCATTCTCTGATACCACTTGTGACAACCCGACCCTACTCTATCGTGATATTGTCCGCTTTGGGCCCTACCCGACTATCACGGTTTTGCTTTGGGCCTTGGCCCACATGTCCAGGCCCAAAATGCCTCACAATGGGGAGGGTTGCCCCCTCTCAAATAAAGCCCCCACCACCCAAGCTCCCAAACGATGTGGGACCTTTGGATAGGGGTGCTACATATTCAAACATTTCAATAATTTAACAAAACATTTAGATTCATTTCTCCAATTTTTCATTTTCACATATAAAAAGGCAAACCCAAGAATAAATATAAGTTGCACTTTGTAAATTAAAATTAAGGGTGGCCATTTTAACACGTGAATACTCTTTTGTAGACACAAATTTTTTAGATTTTCCACTTTGCCCCTATCTGTAGAAATCGGCTCACTTTTTTCAATGAATCGATTCACTGAAAAGTGAACCGATTTATATGTAAAATGATTCAGTCGATACACCGATTTTCAAGTGAATCGATCGGTGCAACTCTCTGATATACATGATACACCAATAAATTAACCAATTTATACAATTGAATTAGAGCCAAATGAGAAGTTCACCGATAATGCTCTTTTAGGATGCCCATCCAAAATTAAAGACTATAATGCATTTATTCATCTCATCGTCCATCCACGTGTCATCTTCGGACCCACGTCGTCCAGTTCCCGTCAGAAAAGTGTAAGCGCACAGTCCATACACGATAACCCGATGTACAAGAAACCGAAGCGAAGACGAGCATTTTCCTTCCCTGCACTTTCCTTTTTTTATATTTTCCTCCCTCTCTCTCTCTCCGTCTGCCAAAACATCAATGGCGGATTTCGATTCTCCCCATGTTCAAGAAAATTTCACAAATGCCTCTCCAATGGATACCTTGAAGAAGAAGTTTCCTGCTCTTCCATCGAATTACGTCACTCTCCAACAGCTTCAAGAGAGGAAACTCAAAGAGCTGCAGAAGGTGAAGGAAAAAGAAGAGGAAGAGAAGAAGCAGAAGCAGCTCCAAGAAGAGGAGAAAGAGAGAGCAGAAGAAGAAGAAAGGAAAAGGTTTCTCCAGGAATCCCTGCAAGCTCTTATAATCAACGCCTCTCGCCATCGCTCTGGAAAACAGGGTCATAAAATCTCAGCGGTCGAAAAAGAAGCCGACGGTCCCTACAAGGCCATCGAAGAATCGAAGAGGAGAGGGAAGTGCTACCGGAAAAATAGAAATAAGCTAAAAGAGAAGGTGGCCCTATCTCCTGTGGAGTGTATTCAAGCTTCGGAGAAATCCGCTGGAAATGGCAAGAACCCAAGAACCGATCGTCCAGAGAGAGGAGACGGGACAGAGAAAAGTGGATTGGAGAATGGAGGGGATCGGACGGTTGAGATTGCTCCGGATGCTAGTGGTATGAGATTGGACGGTCAGAAAGAACGTCAGAGACGGAATGCTGGGAAGAAATGCGGTAATCAGAAGACTGGAAGGATAAACCAGTCAATGCAGGGAAAACAATCTGAGAAAATCGAGTGGAAAGAAAAACCTGATCAGACGGTAGAACATGATGATAAGATGGGGGATCCTGGATCCAACGGTGGGAGGGAAGAAGGTCTGATGAATCCGAAGAAAATCGAGAGGAAGGATTTAGAGGATCGGATGGTGGAGGTTGCTCATGAGAAAGGGGATGATGGCATTGTTGATTCCAATCTGTCTCTGGGAAAAAAGGGAGTCTGGAAAGAAGTGGATAACAAATCGAGGGCTGAGATGAAATTCGGTTACCGGGAAAATCCAGGGAAAATTGCCGCTAGGGGGCGGGAGAAAATCAGGAAGAATGATACGGTGTATCGGATGATGGAGAATGCTCAGAAGGTAGAAAATTTTGAGAAGAAGGATGGGGTGGATCCAATGGTGGAGATTGCTCAGAAGGTAGCCGATGTTGTTGTTGATCACCATCAGATGGTAGAACTCGATGATAAGATCAGTGATCCTGGATCCAACAGTGGGAAGGAAGAAGGTTTGATGAATCCGAATAAAATCGAGAGGGAGGATTCGGAGGATCGGATGGTGGAGGTTGCTCATGAGAAAGGGGATGATGGCATTGTGGATTCCAATCTGACCCTGGAAAAAAAGGGAGTCTGGAAAGAAGTGGACAACAAATCGAGGGCTGAGATGAAATTCAGTTACTGGAGAAATCGAGGGAAAATTGCCACCAGGAGTCAGGAGAAAATCAGGAAGAATGATACGGTGTATCGGATGATGGAGAATGCTCAAAAGGTTGAAAATTTGAGAAGAAGGATGGGGTGGATCCAATGGTGGAGATTGCACAGAAGGTAGCCGATGTTGTTGTTGATCACCATCAGATGGTAGAATTCTATGATAAGATCAGTGATCCTGGATCCAACGGTGGGAAGGAAGAAGGTTTGATGAATCCGAAGAAAATCGAGAGGGAGGATACGGAGGATCGGATGGTGGAGGTTGCTCATGAGAAAGGGGATGATGACATTGTGGATTCCAATCTAACCCTGGAAAAAAAGGGAGTCCGGAAAGAAGTGGATAACAAATCGAGGGCTGAGATGAAATTCGGTTACAGGAGAAATCAAGGGAAAATTGCCACTAGGAGTCAGGAGAAAATCAGCAAGAATTATACGGTGTATCGGATGATGGAGAATGCTCAAAAGGTAGAAAATTTTGAGAAGAAAGATGGGGTGGATCCAATGGTGGAGATTGCTCAGAAAGTATCCGATGTTGTGCTTGATCGCCATCAGACAGTAGAAGAAGTGGAAGGCAGGAAAGAAGCTGTTGAAAGAACAAAGGCTGAGATGAGACGTGGTTTCCAGAAATATCATGAGAAAACCAGGGTGCCTTGGCTGGAGAAGAAAGACCGTGCAAGGAAACAAAGAGCAGGCAATTTGGTGTGGGTCAGAAAAGGGGAGATATGAAGCACCCTCCTTTAGCCACTATAAAGAGGTAAATATGACATATATTGTAAGTGAGATATATACATTGAAGCTGCACATTATTCTACTAGTGTTGGCCACTTACTTGACCTGTGGATATTGCATATGCTATTTGCAATTTTAGAAGAGCAATGATATGGAACCGGATGTTTTTAATCGATTCCAGTTAAAAAGTAGAATTGAAAGAGTCAATTCAAGGTAAATTGAATGAATGAATGAATGATGATGTTCAAGGTAAATTGAATGAATGAATGAATGATGATGTTTAAAAGAATAGTATTGTGACTTTGTAGTGGACAGTTTAATGGAATATGCTTTCTATAGTTTTAGTGGACAGTTCAATCTAATAATGCTTTCTATAGTTTCATTCAGTTCCTGTTGTTACTATCATCATTGATTCTGATGCTTGTAACCACTACCATGAATTTTACTGTGGTTCTTCTCCTAGAGAGATTGGGTGGGATTATTTATATATTCGACATATATGACATATTTGAACATTTCATACTTCACAGGACCTGACAGATTGATTGAGTCAATCTAATGAGAAAGAAATACAATTTTGAACCTTTTCTTGGCTATTGGAATGATATATAGGAATACATAAGTCATAGGAAAATTGTAGGAAAGATAGAGTGGGATTCAGCATGCTCCTTTTTTTTTTTTTAAGAATGATGTATTGAGCATGCCTTCTTGTTGAGAGGAGAAAGGTCCCTGACAAGTCCATGGTGTTCATTCCAAGTTCTAATCGATGTTATGATGTCCGAAGTCTAAAATCTGATGCATAGTTTCATTTCCATTTCTCTAGGATATCCACAAGCTCTTGATGGTGGGCATCTTGCACTTACAAAGTTGCATTTGCAAGGAGATGTGACTAAAGAAAACTACCAATTTTTTAAAAAAAATAGTTCTAAAACTTCTGTTAACTAAAAACATTATGCATATTGCCCTAAACCCTAAATTAATAGTGGTAGAGGTAGAGATTCATTATGCATATTGCCCAAAAATTCGATTTTGTTGTTCTGGTGGCTCCTAAGAAAAGGAGGAGACCATTACATTTCAAAGAAGAAGAAGGGGGAGGCTTTTAAAGATGTGGAATGTGGTGGTCAGATGTGATCTGATAGAATGTAGAGAACATGATAGTGTTCAGTGGAAAAGTAGAACTTGAAAAGTCAATCCTAGATAGATGGGGCAAATGCTTTGATGATGATGTGATTTAGATACCTTTTTCTTCTTGTAGAAAGAGGCACTCCCTCTTATTAACAGTGCACCTTTTTCTTTCTTTCTTTTTTTTTTTTTTTTTTAAATCAAAGTTGTGTCAAATCACTGGCTGAAAAAGGAGAGGTTCTTCCTTTCTTTTTGAAAAATGAGTTCCTAAATCGACTCCCTCTTCTTACTAGCATGTTTTCTTTCCTAGTTTGATTGAGATATACTTTCAAAAGAGGAAACATGAAATTCTATCATTCTTGTTGATAATGAATGGAAATAAAGCAAATCCTTTAGAGAAGTCTTATCATTTAATAGGTGTATGTTAATTTGTTTGTGCTAGTGAGGACTAAGCATTAAGAAGGCATTTGTGTAAATCTGTTTGAGCCTAAGAAGCACCGATACGGGTACGCATATCGGATACGACACGTTTCCGATATGGGGACACGACAACTTTTGAAAAATTAGGATACGAGTGCGGCAGGATACGCCGAATTAAAAAATTACAATATATATAAAATAAATTTAAACATTTACAAAAAAAATCATAAATTCTACTATGAGATAAAAAAGTCAACATTTCAACAAATACTAAATTACTAAGTACATGATAAGAAATATAAGTAACTCACAAAATACATGTTATTACTTATTACAAAATCTGATTGAGGGTTTCAATATCTTCATTTCCTTCATCAGCATCAATAAAAACAACTGCCTCCATATCTGGTTCATCAAGAGACAAACTTGCAACATCTAGAACTCCAACTCTGTCAAATGGATCCCATTGATCTCTCCCAATGTCCCAAATCCTATTTGGTCCTTTTACATAGCCTTCATTCTTCCTTGACAGAAGACGAAGATTTGTATGTATGAACATCAAATCTTCAGCTCTTTTAGGATCTTGTTTCTTTTCATGGAGTGGATGAATGAGTAGGTGCTCCAATTCCTCTCACAACACGATGATGAACATGGTTGTATAAGAAGCTTAAGAGCCTATCGTTTGCAGTCTTGGTATAGAAGCTCCATAGGGTCATCCACCATGTTTTTGGATCCAAGTCCCATCTGTCTTGTAAACAATCAAAGGACCCAAATACATCAGTAGCGCCTAAAAACCTTGCATATTTTGTCAGAACAACTTTCCTCTCATTCATATCAAGGAAATACCTCCTCAAACATTTGTTTCTCTCATTAGATATCTCTGCATCCTTATGTGATACAACACTATTCGGAGCTTGAGCAAGCCATTCACTACTATAGTACCTATAGGTTAGAAAAGCATAACACTAGTTTGTAAAACATGGAGTTCAAAATCTAAAAAAATAATCGAAATAGATAAATGATCTTGGATTCAAAGAATGAGCCATGCAGTGTAGTGGTGTGCAACTTTTAGTCCATCGATCAATGAGTACATCATACACCACACCATGAAAAGTAGACTGCTCATCTAGCTCCTTCAACTCATGGCCATATATCGCCGCCTTTACTTGCTCTATCATTGAATCCCACATATCATAAACCAAACGAAGGGTCGGCTTATCCGTGTCGCACAACCGGAGCATCTCATAGATTGGGTGTGTAAAAGAAAGAATATAGTCAACCTTGTCCCACCATACATCATTTAAAACCATCTCTTTCAAAGCTTGAGCCTTTCCAACATCATTCTCCCTGTAGGCACTCCATTCCTCACTAATAACCATCTCCTGAAGGCCACGTTTGATAAGCTTCAATCTCTTCAACATCACAATGGTGGAAGCAAATCGTGTCTCGGCCATAGCAAGCAATTTCAATGGTACAAAGGAATTAAAAATAGCCAATCTCATAGAATGATTCATAATGAAGTTGCAAATAAAACATGCATCATCTGAAACTTGAGTAATCCTAATGGCATTCAGCAAAAACATTCTCATTCCTCTCTGTATTTTTTGCTGCACATATATTTTTAGTGAAAGATTTAATGTGTGCACCACACAATTGGTCCAAAATATGTGAGGGTAATGACCTTCAACAAGTAACCCCGCTGCCTTACATACAGGAGCATTATCGGTCACAATTTGCACTACATTCTCTGACCCAACCTCACGAATTGTGTCTATCATCAATTTGGCAATGTAGTGCTTATCTTTATATTCTTTTGACCCATCAACAACTTTAAAAAAAACGGAGCCTCCCTCAGATGCAGCCATAAAATTGATTAACGGCCTCCTTTGTGCATCACTCCACCCATCACTAACTAGGCTCATCCCCTTCTTATGTTAAGTTCCTTTGATTGGTTGGAGCAACCTTTCAATGTTTGCTCTCTCCTTTTGTAAAAGTGTGGTTCTTAAAGCATTATAACCAGGAAGAACATACCCAACGATTTGATTGTTGGCAGAAAAAGTATTTGAATTAAGATAATAGGGATTTCTAGCAAAGTTAAATAGCAAACCACCTGAATAAAACATTCTAATAATTTCACTTGTAAGCCGATCTCTAGCATCATTTTTAAATGCTTTTTCCAAAGCACTTGTACCTCCAACTCGTCTTTTTTTCCCCTCACTAATTGATGCTGAGGCCATAAGAGTTGCAATGGAACGATTGGGTAAGGGAACATTTTTGGGTCTAGACCTCTCTTCAGCCTCAGAAACAACTCTTAAGAGTTCCCTTAAATATTCTTCAGTCACAGAAGAACATATTTGAATCCCTTTACCAGTTTGCCTCAATAGATGACCCTTAACCTTAGAGTATGAACCGTTGAAATCCTTATTACAAAAATTACACTTCCACTTCCTATTTCCACCTCCAACATTTCGATCTCTACTTTGATATATTGTAACATATGACCAAAGAGGACAATGGTCATCCATAGCCTCGGAGGAACAAAATCTACTTGTAGCTATACTACTAGATGAACCACACCTACTACCACTGCCCTCACCACCTAGTAGCCATTTCAATTGACAAAGAGGCTGAACGTCAAACATAGACAGAAAAAAAAAAAAAGAAGCAATTAATTAACTAAAATATGCAATTAGATAGACCCATTCGACCAATAAATATTATCAAAACACCAACATGTCAGCTTTATTATTTTAGATATTTTGGGACATTAATTTTACACTCATTTTGAACCTGGTGTGCCTATAACCCAAATCCAGACATTCTCTTATTCCAATCCATTTGGCCCAAATTGGGGGTTCGGGTCAAGTAGATTAAAATTTGTTCTTTACCCAAATTGCACCATTTATTTGTGACTATTTTTATTTTCACAATACGTAACATATTTTTTTATGCGTCTAGCTGTTGCATTTAGTTGGTTCATGTCAACTACCAACTCAAAGCAGTTAAACAAGTGCTGTAAATGGATTACATTAACTCAGTACCACAACTCACTTCCAACAGATAACTGTGGATAAACTTGATTACCAACGGTTCCGTTGGGAAGTGAAACTGATTTTTATAAGACAGATTAAAAAAAAAAAGGCTAAGCTCAAAATGACAAATTCTTTTATGTATTTTTTTAGTGAAGAAGAAGAGAAGAGAAGAAGAAGACGAAGAAGAAGAAGAGAAAAAAACGGACGAAGACGAAGAAGAAGACGACGACGACGGAGAGAAGAAGACGAAGAAGAACAGAAAAAACGAAAATCAGGAAGAAGAAAAAGAAGACAGAAAACAGAAGTAGAAGAGAAGACGAAGAAGAAAGGCATACCTGGAGAAGATGTAGAAGAAGACGAATCGAGAGCAGAGAGCAGCGAATCGGAAGATGCAGAAGAAGACTAGCAGCGAATTGAGAGCAGAGGAGGGCTTCGAAATTTGAGGGTTTCGAAGGGTATTTCGTGAGAAGGGGAAGAAAAGAAAGAAAGATTTTCTTTTTTCCTTTTTTCCCCCTCTTTTCTCCTGTGTTTTCACCGTATCCCGTGTTTTCGCCGTGTCCCGTGTGCCATATCCCGTGTTTCCCCATACCCCGCCGTATCTGTATGTGTCCGATGCCGTATCTGATCTGTATCTGTATTTAAAATATATTTTATTTAATTGCATACGTATCCGACATGTATCTGAGCCGTATCCGGCAGTATCGGTGTCGGAAACGTACTCAAGACGGATACTGGAATGGTTTCGGAGTATCTGTACTTCATAGGTTTGAGCTAGTATTTGGGCTCCATATTTTCTGATGAAAGAAACATCACCTTTGCTTTCGTCACTATTCAGATGGTGACAATATAAGAAGACAACTAATAGGTCCCGAGTGACTGGAATACCCATGTTTTGATAGAAGGAACACTATCTTTGCCTTTTCATCATTCATATGGCAACAATTAAACAAAAGGCTAAGGGATGGTGTTGCTTTTATTAAAAAAAAAGAACATAGGTTTCCGAACCACTAGCCCTAAAAAAGTATATGCTAGCTCAATGATATCAAAATTGAAAAGGAGAAATATTTAGAGCTTTTCAGTAAGTTTCCACTGTGTGATATTCTATGCCACCTAACTTGTGTTATATTCTGCGCCACCAATCCCCGCGCTGTGCAACAGTGGGTTAATGTATATATTTGGGTGTGATTGTATGGGAAATTGCTTGATGTTATGGGGAAGTTGAGGGTTGCTGAACTCTTGCTGATAGTTAGATCTTTGTAGAATGTTTTACCTTAAATTAGTACTCAATAGTAGTTTGGCAGCAATCTGTCAAAAAAATTATATTCTACAAGTAGGTTTCATTATAGTCTAGCAGGTGATTGTATGAAAGGAAAGAGAGAAAATTGATTCAATATTCCAGAGAACAGTTTTGGAAGGTGCACAATTGTTGTAGGTTGTATTACTGTAGTCAGGAGGATCATCGTAAGTTTTGACCTCTAATTTAGGAAATAAGTGTAAATACCATGTGAATACAGTGTCTCTACCTCTATATAGAGGCAGTTTTGTACTAAGAAGTGATGAATTGAATGAAATCATCCTTCTTTCCTTCAAATCTCTTTTTCTCTAGTTGAAATCTCCAATCAACAGCAACAGCTAAGGTCAGTGATTTGAGTCATGTGAAGGAAAATTGTACGGTAGACATATTCTTCTTCATATTATAATATGCATTGGAGCAAAATCATTTCCCAACATACGCCAAAAAAGTAGGCCCTCCCATTTGCACTTGTCCAGCATGAGTAAAGAGTACATAACCTTTTCTCTTTCAAAAAATGTAGACTGGTCTATGCCCCTTAACCCATTTCATGGCATTTTAGTATGCATGGAACAAAATCATTTCCCAAGCTGTGCCAATTATTTTCCATCCCATCATCTAGCATGAGTAAAGGACACATCACTCTTAAAAAATATAAGCTAGTCAATGGCATTGAACCCATTTCCTGGCATTTCTAGAATCTCCTTCTGCGAGAAGGAAATGACAAACTGAACTGTGAAGACTGAAGACTTTCAGGGAGTAGCTGAATCACCAAAAGCTCTGGCTTGTTTTCTAACCTGAGAAGGAAACTTGTCATACTAATATTATTATCTATGGCAGCCACCTATTCCCATTGAACTTGGTTTTCCTTTGACTGCTGCATCCACTTTAAAATTCCGCAACAATGAAGGGAACCTTCCATCATTCTTTACCTTCCTCACCTTGCCCATTCCATTGAAGCCTTCTAATTTGTCATGGAATCTACCAACTTATAGCCCCCTTTAAACTCCTTGGCTGAATCCATAATGCTTATCTGAACTTGGTTGCTCCAAAAATTCCTTTAGACAGAAAATTGCTATTGAAGACCCCATTCTTCTAATTAAAAAAAATAAAAGATCCTATTCTTTGTTCCTATTTCTCATTTTTCCAAAATGAGCAAAGAACGATTATGGAGATCACCTTCCACATCATGCTTCCTTGCTGAAAGGAACCGGCTCCCAACACCCAATACTGTCTTGTACAGTCTTTGCAAATTAATGCCCATAGAATGTGACCGAGCTCTAGAAAATTATTCCAAAATGAACCAGCTCCTCCACACCTTTGGATGTGGGACACACCAATTCTCTGCTGATGCCAAATAGCTTGGTCACTCCACTGACCAATAATCCCCTTTTAACCTCAGTCATTTGTAGGCAGGGCCTAAAAACAAGCAGGTGCATGATAGACTTATTTTTAATGGAAAGTGAATAATATACTTCACCAAACATCAAAATGAGGGTTGATGTTGTACTTCCTTGGTACAATTGGTAACGATCTGGTTTATCCATTGGTTTGCCACCATGTGCTATGGAATCGTATAGGATGAGGATTTTGGTTTCTAATTTCTGCTGGATCTGTATTGGATTTGGTTTAAATGTTTATGTTGACACTGCCTCGAAGTCCTACTCGTGCCGCCTGTTTATGGCCTTTTAACTGGTTGGGCATTTATAGATGGCCAATCCTGGGCCTGGAATTTTACAGGTTTGCTTCTATGCATGTCTTTCTGGTTGTGCCTGTTACCACCTCAATTTCTTAGCTTCTAAACTGCATGACATAAATTCAACCATTTTCAATAGGTTGGAGTTTCTTGAGTGCCATGCTTTTGCTTATCCATTTGATTCAACTTTATTGCACTCTAAGAATGATTTACTAACCCAGTGTAAATGCTATTTCTGATTCATAGATAGAGATCATTGTGCTCATGTTTCTGAATGGCATTAATGTTTAGCATGTGCCTGTATTCTGTCTGTCAATTTCATTCTATTCATTTTTTTTTAATGATTGGCTTGAAACTGCCTCAATCCAGAAAATTGGTGAGCTATGGTGCGTCCCTGTATCCTATTCAAATGTATGGGCTTTGAATGATATATGATATTGCATCCAGTTTTATTATACACCATTTTGATATGAAAATACTGTTCTTTTTTTTTCTTCCTAGGCTGGCTAAGGAATTTTTAATTTTTTAGGGAACTAATGAAATTTATTAATGTGCATTTTTTTTTTTGAATTTACGTGTGAGAAACTGCAGGATACCCAGCGTAAAACCCACATGAGTGAGCCCACTACCCATAGGGCACACCAAGGTTAGGCCATGGGGGTTTGAACCCACAACCTCCGGCTTTCTGAGGTGGGAGGCAAACAGTTGAGCTATACTCATGTGGGTTTCCTTTCTTATGATGCAATACGTGGAGCCTGCCAAGGTAGTAAGTAGGGGTGAAACTCGGGTCGGGTTTTGGCCCAAACCCGCATGATTTTTGGGTCGAGTTATGAAAGTTGGGTCAGTGGGCCAGATTGAATTGAGAAGTCAGAAACCTGCATTGAATTCGGGTCGAGTTGGGTTGAGAGATTTTTAAGTTAACCCGACCCGACTCGACCCGGTAAAAAGTAGGCTAAAATAGGTTCAAAATGCGGGTCGGGTCGGGTTTTGGGTTATAATTCGGATCGGGTCAAAAGTTCGAGTCAGATTTCATATATTAGTAATTCGGGCTAGATTGGATTTTAAAAAATCCGACCCAACCCGACCCGATTTCAGCCCTAGTAGTAAGGTGCTCAATGAGTAAGTGTGGAAATGCCTCAGTCATTACACCTAAAACTGTACAATGCTAGACCACCATGATTGCTTTCAATCCTGCTGCAAGTCCTACATGGTTGATTACAACCAGGTTGACCATGTTTTTCTGGATGGGCGCTGCTTTTACCTCGAGGGGATTTAAATGAATCTTAGTAAAAATTAAACTTTGTTCATTGTTATACTATTTATATCACTTGCACAAGAGAATATAAGGTGAAAAGCAGAGCTCAAAATTGATTCGTATGACTTAATGTGCTGAAAATACAAAATGGTAGAATGGCTCATTGCTGGTTCTAATTAATCTCCTACAAAACTGAATCTTTGGACTAAAAATCTTGTTTTGCTATAGAACGTCAACCTACAAATTATATGGTTCTCATAATGAGTTTGAATGTTGAGCTTAAGAACATTTTTTTTTTGAAAAATGGGACATTCTTTTCCTTGGACTTGATGCTAAATTTGAATTTGGTTTTTACTTAATGAAATTGTAGAATCCTTTTAATTTTATAGAAGAACTTGTGCCAAAACTTTTTTGATTTGCTTGTTATACTAAAGAAAATGTCAATATCTATTTATTCTAAGACTTTTCTCAATTTATATAATGTAAAGTTGTAAAATCAAAGCGAGATTGAAGTTTATCCATTAAATTATAATTTTTGTAATTCCAGTCCACCCTAGATAAGTTCTAATCTTTTCTGGATTTAAATCTGGAAAGCGAAATTCAAAAGCTTTAGTCCAATGAACTTCTGAAATAAGGTTTAAACAATTTAATCAAGACACTATTTTTTAAGAGCAAAGTATTCAGGTCTTTAGAACACCTAATTAATTTTTAAAGCGTGTATAAATCTCCCTATCTATACATATCAGATAATAGTATAGAACATGACTATTTTGTGGTAAGTGATTCTTTTGTATTGAGAGTAAATTGAATCTAAAACCTTCTACATCTTAAATGAGTTTGTAATCACTAAGCCAATCCTCACGAGTTTTTAAACCGAGACACACTTAATGAACATCAATCAAAAAAATATCCTATTGCATTTCACATAAGGAACCGTAGGTACATCTACTTTTTATAATGAGATACCTCCTATTATTTTATTATAATTTAATTAACAAATATATCTATTTAAAATATTTTTGTCATTTAAATCATAATAAAGTAGAACATGTCTCTCTCGCAAAATAAAGTTATTTATTTTTCCCCTAATTATTGGTCTTTTCAATATTCTCTAGTTGATTAGAAATCAGTTAAATGGTAGAATTTTTACGTGTCTGCCCCACACATGCAAGAGGATAGAAATAAAAGTAAAAGAGAGAGAAGTATTCCACTTTCCATGGAAACTCTGAAAATTAGGTTAACAAAATCCTCTCAAGTCATTCAAAATGGGAAAACAGAGTACCTTACAAACAATACTAGAAAGGGAAAAGGCACGGAGCTTTTCTTTTCTGTCTCGAACTCAATGAGTTTACAGCAAAGCAGTAAGTAATCCCTGGGTCAAAGTCATCATCATCTCCCTAACAGCCTAGAAAAAGAAGACATTTTTAGCTCTTAATGGATTTGAGTTCACAAGGAGGGCTCAGTTTTACAGGTATTTGGGTGGAGAACGCTGGTGGGTGAGAAGCTGGTGGCGGCGGTGGTGGGTGGTTGTCCTCCTGGCATAGAAATGGAGAGACGGGTGGTGGAGTCGGCGGCATTTTGGATGGTGGGTGTGGTGTTGATGGCAGGGGCGGGGCCTTCCACAGGCTTTCTTGAACGTTGGCGGCCTCGGTGCATGTGGCGCTCGCAGTACTTCTGACCGGGAACCACCTCTTTAGAGCAACGCCATTTCTTTCCGTCCGTTCTCCGGCACCTTCCAGGCTCTGCTTCCATGTTATTTCTGTAATCAAAATACAAACTACTGCTACCTAACCCTGTAACACACAAGGTTGGAGAAGTTACCCAATAATCAGAACGAAAACGATCGGTAACCGTTAACTGAGTCAAGAGGTTTGCAGTGGCTCTAACTTGAATTACATGACAGCATTGTCGATGACATTTGGCAAGACTCATTGACTTTATAAAATTTTATAAAAAAATTAAGGTGGACAAAAAATGTTATTGATAAAATTAAGGTGAAACTCATTAGCTCTATAAAAATAAATGTTATTGATAAAATTTTATAACAGTCGTTATGTTTTAATTAAACAAATATGTAAACTATATTTTCTTAAAGTAGATAGATAAAATTTTAAATCAAAATTTATTTTATAATAATTTTAGTAATTTTTATGTATTCTAATAAAAGTATCTCATCTAAACTGAATCATGAGAAACTTGCAACTCACTTTCGGCAAATTAGAGTTTAGAATCTCTAAATATTCGAAAATTGATCCAACTCCATATTTTTAATCAATCAATGGAGAAATGGAAATGACTTTTGATTGATTAGTCACAAATTAATCTTTTTATATGAGGAGGTACACAGTTTGTATGGTGGCTGGTCACAAACTCAAGATAACACTTAGAATTAAAATTTATTACAAAAACACTAACATCTTAAAGAACATACATATAAAACAGGCCAAAAAAAGTCATTTGTGAAGCTATACATGCACAAACGAATAAAGATGATTAAAACATGATTATGGTTTCAAATCACTCTGAATAATATTAATTAAGTTTAAGATTATTTAGATACTATGTATGAATGTATGAATGAATACCTTCTTAAAAAAAATAAAACTCAATGGCAAGTAATGAGTAAACAGGGGAAGAGTAGAAGTGTTTGAAACTTACAGCTAGGATGGTGCTTATAAATCCCACCAGCAGAGCTGGCAACACTCTTCCATATAGGAAGGACCAGATGAAAAGGGACTGGTGCACCAGCCAACATATACTTGTATATCAAAGCTTGGTGCTCCAGCTCCTGCAGCTGAAGAAATGTGAAACCTGATCTCCTGTTTCCCAACCCAATACAAGCCGCCGCCCCTATTGTATTCACACCAATCCATCCATACAAGAAAAGAAACTTATATAATGAGCAGAATGCAGAGGGACAGAGAAATAAGTCTAAAATATAGAGAGAAATAGAAGGGAGAAAGTACCTGTATCTGCAAACTGAGCCATTTTACAATCTACACACACCATGTGGTTTGCTGTAAACTTCTGCTGCAACAGATGCAGAAGCTGCAATAGGCAGGAAAGAAGGAAGATAAATAAAGACAAACATTTATAGGGCGAAAGAAAGAAGAGTAGGAAGCGTTAAAAGCAAAACCAGAAGCCCTCTTTAGTACGGACACCGCTGCTGTTGAGTCACCATCTTGTCTCCAATCCCTTGACCGAGTTAATTGATTTGAAGAGAGAGACAGAGACGGTGGTTGTGTCTGTGTACGGGCAGAAACATTTAAGTAGCGTGAGGTCTTCTGACATGTCTCGGCTTTTTCTTTAGATTTTTGCAGGAAAATGTAGAGAAACGCGTGGTTTGCAGTAGATACACGCCACCCTTTTTGTTTTGTCTGCAGTAGCATGTCTTTTCTTTAATTTTGTATTTATGACTGTACCCAATGAACAGTCATTTAAGAATCTCTCTTGTAGAGCGTAAAGATCAATGGATAACGTAGGAAATTCAAGCCTAAGTACATAAATTATTACCAGTGGCATTAATTGTATTTTAAACTTTGTTTTGTATAAAAAGTTCAAAGAATAAAAGAATAAAAAAGGTTTGGGATGATAAAAGATAAAAAAACTTCTCTAAAACATAAAATAAATATTTAAAGGATCTTTTGTAGTCTTCTGTGGATATCTTATGATGTCTTTGAAGATCAAAGCAAACAAGTGAATGCATTAGATGATTTGAAAGCTTCAAGCGGAAGACATGTTGGACCAGTTGGCTACGCACGAAGCTTCACCGACTACAGAGATAAGATATGATCGAACCTTGAAAGACTAAAAGAAAAATCTGATTATTTTAATATAGAAGAAAGAACCCTCGGTGCACTGAATTATCATCTTATCACAACTTTTATAATATAACTTCAGAAAAAACTAAAGTTATACGAGCCTAACAAGTGACAGACAACTAAATTTTCTTTGATTTTGTGTATTTGTGAGAAAAGCTTTATGAGATTACTCATATTATAAAAAAAATTATTGTTGTAACAATTTTATGTGCAAGTATTTAAGAATTATCTTTCCTATTCTATAATTAGGAGGGTTGACAGATAAAGAGATTTTAGTTTCAATTCACGTTTAAATTCATCTGAACTATTTTTTATAAGATTATTTCTCATCGATTTATCGGTGTGTGTGAAATAAAAAGTTTATACATATTCGTGGGATTAGTCGTACTTTTAATATAAAGTTGAGATATCTATGTTACCAAAAATTGAGAGTTGGATTTTAAGAATGCATATATCTTTTTTTATATAAAAGATTTTTATAGAATAATAGAAAACAATATCATTGTGGAAATAATTTTCATTTTCACATAAAATACAAGGCATAAATGCCCTAATTTTTTTAAAGTTTTTCATTCTATTAAATTAATTGATTATACAACCATTTGCAACAAGGTTCCCTCTCCTATTTGTAAACAATGGCTCTTTGAGTCTTCAAATACATCAAAAATGGATCCACGCCTGGGTTTTTGATTTTTGGTTAGTTGGGTGCTGACTTGTTCTTGAACTCTTTATTTATTTTATTTTTTGAATCAAGACAACATTTTAGTGAATATTTTGAGTTTTGGGTGTTTTAAAAGAATTTGAAAAAATACAGTATAAGTGGAGGGGATTTAGGCTTATTTGTGGGAGGGGGAAGTGTTCAAAGCCCCACACAGTAAGTGAGAAAATTTCCATAAAATTATTAGAAAGTTTTTATTTTATTTTATTTCAAAACTAATAAGAGTATTTATAGATTTTACGTTGCTAAACTTTCCCCCCATGCGTGCACATGTAGTAACAACATATATTACCCAAACCTTTATATTAGACGTATTTAAGAATAATACTTATGTGTAATAGAAAGAGCTGCTTTTCACAGCAACTCTTTCTATCCTCTAAATTTACTCTCTTGAATCTTTTCTTCGTATTTTCTATTTATGGAGGCAAATCAGAAGGTAGTATTGATGCTTGATTCAATGCTTCAATCTATTTACAAACTGGAATTTTAAGAAAAAGCATTTCAATAATGAACTAAGTCTTTATTCAGATGTGAAAAAGAGTTCCACATCGGTTGTCAAAAGGGAAAATTTAAAGACTTATAAGAGACTCGTTCACTCTAACTATCAGGTTAGTCTTTTGGGCGGAAAGTTCAATCTCAATAGTACTATCCAAACAAGGTTCTCAAGCTATAACATGTAGATTCAGAGATCCCCTAGTCGACCGAGATGGTTGGTAAAGTTCTATCTACCGAAGAGCCTTGTTCAAGGGAGAATTGTTGGGGTATGAACGAGAGTCCCACATTGATTGTAAGAGAAAAAAATCTAAGGACTTATAAAATACTGAAGTCACTTCACCTGTCAAACTAATCTTTTTAACTCGAAACCCAATCTAACAGAATTTCTTATTCTTCATTTTCTATTTATATAGAGCAGTTTTTCTTTAAATAATATTCACCTTTATTACGTCAAGCAAATTTGCCTCCAATAATCAAAATTAAGAAGTGTCTTTATTATTAGCCTTAAAATACAATGGATGTTGATATGAGGGTACATGGTACATGAATCACTTCCATGAATACACCACCATGAACTGAGAAGAAAATAGCATATCAATTGATAAAGGACTGATAAATTAATTTCCTTTATTTTTTAAATATGAAAAATGAATGAAAATTGATGAGGGGCTCATATCTTTTATAAGGGGACACCTCTCCTACCTTATTATAGTTTAGATGACAAAAATAACCTCACAAAAATGATGATTATCTCTTGCATTAAAATTCAATGATTGGACATTTGTCATTTAAACAATGATAAAAAAGGATGGAAAGTCTCCTTATAAAAAATGAAGGTGTTTCCATCAATCCCTAAAATAAAAATATTGATTGTAAATATCGAACTATATCAATATTATAAACTTATATAGTACATTGTACGTAGAATTGAGAGAGAGATAAACTGTTGGAAACACGAAGAAAAAGTTATAAAAAATATATAATAAGCAGTAGATTGACTGACTTTTTAATTTGCAATATTGTCAAATAGTGAGTAAAGCGTAATAAATTGATTTGAAACATATGAGATAATGCAAATGATGATGAGGCTAAACTTATAGAATACAATATCGAAAGACTTCATATGTCACGCATCGACTCGGAGGGTGGGCCCGGAACGCGACTGAATTTTTTTTTTTGATAAGTAAATTAAACCACAAGCATTCACACTGGACTGGATCAACAGTTGGGCCCAAGGGTCACACATGATCCCATCATGTGGACTCAAACATATACCATATGTCCTACCCCATAAAAATAAATATTAACAACATCAACATATAACATGAGAAATTCAACCATTGATTTCAACATTCAAACATTGTCTCAAATCACTACAAAGGCAACATAGCCTAGTACATCAAATTAATATAAATTAAGTACCAGCATCCGGTACTTAATAAAAGTCAACGGTTCCAATAACTAACAGGAAAGGATCAGGGCATTCCCCTCCTGGGGAATCCCAAAACAATGCTTTAGCTTAATCGCTCTAAGTCCTGAAAGAGAGGGTCCTTCCTCCTCAGGTTCATCAGCCTAAAAGGTGAGTGGTGTGAGCTAACTAGCCAAGTGAAGGAAATATAACAATGCAGTTTAAGTAAAGATAAAACAGGTTAGCAACAGTTCAAATCTAAAAGACGCCTAATCTAGTACAGGGTATTACGTCATATGTATGACTTGTATACATTGGCCAAGATTGATGCACTTCTTTTCATATTCTTGTTTATCTCTCCATGCTCTTTCTTCACTCGGTTCAATCTGATCTGAGTTTTAGCTCTATTAAATAGTGAAATAGTGAATTTGCATAAGCTAATTTACTCGGGCACAAATTAAAGAAAATAAATCTATTTTTAAATTAGTTTTTTTTTTTTTTACTTCAAGTTTCAACGTACTTACAACTTTATATCATATTTTCAAATGATTAGATAATGCTTTTAAAATATTTTTATTCTATTATAATGTTTAAATTAAGATAATAAATAAATAAATAAATGAGTAGGACCCAATGGCTTAAGAAAAATAATTCTGGACACGCTATCTCATTTCAGAACTTTTGAGGCCATGAAAAAAAAATCAATCTTTATTATTAAATCAACCATAATAGTATTGGTAACGTAATGAGAACAAACGGGCGTCGGTTGGGGCGCCATACTTGATTTCACCGCGATCGGTACAAATGAAAATCAGGTACAAATGAAAATCAAGTGACAACCACCGGTGGCATAACCCAGCGCCCTCTCCTTCTAAGCTTGTTCTTCATCGTCTGAAATGGCAACGAGAAGGTTCTCTGCTCTCTCGATCTCGATCGTTCATCTTTCCACAGATTGCTCTGCTCTGCAAAATCTATAAAAACCAGCTCTCCATCTTTCCTTCTTCGATGGCCAATCCCAACATTCCTACTTTCATCATCTGTTTCTTCCTCACAACGCATTGTGCCAGGATCTTCATTTCCGCCAGATCCGACAAGGAAACGAGGGAGAGATTCTATGGCAATCTCGCAGGAGAATCGGAGTCCCCGGATTCCGGCGAGGGAAGCATTGCGAAGATCTTTGATCGCGTACTTGAGAAGGAATTCACTGAGGGAGATCAACCAGAAGGTAGAGTTCCATTCTGCACCCATTCCTTTAAATTCAAATTCAGATATTCTTTGTTTCTTTTTTTTTTTTCCCTGATTGTTTGATTCTGTCATCTGCCACCCTCCACTTTTGGTGATTCTTTCTATGATAAGATTTGCAGAGCTCTTATGTTGTGATTTCAATGACCTCAACAGAGAAAAATGAACAAATTGGTGATTATTTTTAAGTTTTGTAGCACTTGAAGATGTGCTGAGAAGGCGAGGACCCGAGGGTGTTGTGGTCATTTGTTGATGATAAGCAACATCACCTCTGAGACTGAAACAAGAAAAATGCATCTGGTACAAAAGCTGATTTTTATCGAGATTTTAAAATGGTCATTTCATTGTGTTTCGTCCCCGTACATGAACTTGCCCCCGAGATCTTCACTGTTGATTAAGTGATATCCAGTGATGCTTTATTTCCTCTGATTAGATATGATATTATTAGGTTGTTTGGAGAACCTAACAATGGAACAGGGGCAACACACAAAATGCCCAAGAAGTGCATGAAGCTTACTGGGGGAGCATGATAATCATGCTGCTAGAGGGGCCTATAGAATTGACATGAGCCACACGAAAAAAGGCCAAGGGTGCACCAAAAGAAGACATAAGGAGGATATAATCTCACTAGCGGAGCCTACAAGCCAGAGGAGTAAGGAGATATTAGAAGGTAATGGAAAGTTAGAGAAGATCACTAGAGGGCTCATTTAAGTTTAATGTGGATGGAGCGCCTACAGGCAAGCCTAGCCTAGTTGGCATTTGACGCAGCGGAAGTGATTGGAAAGAAAACAAGGAAGTCTTATTTGGTTGGGCAGCAAAACAGTGGGAGAAACAACCGGGACAATCGCCCCTACGCTCTCTTGTTCAGGCGGAACGATAGGGAAAACGGATTGGGATCTCGTTCCGGTTGCATGCGGATTGACTGTGAAACCAGAAGCCTCGTCTGGGAAGAGACAAGGAAAGGATCTCTTGCAGCAAGGGCAGAGTGGTGGCTAGGGGCCTGGGAATCACGTCCTTGGTGCCGCGAAGTGGAGGAGGCGTCTAGAGGTCCGGCCCTGTCATGCAGGCAGACCGTGAGAGCCTTGATGTCTCGTTTGCTCACTGGTGAAGACGAAGAGGGAAGAAAGAAGGAGAAGGAAAAGAAGGGAAAAGGAAAGAGACAAAGAACCTTTTGTTCTCTCTGTGTTCTTATTCACGACAATAATAGTCTTTTCCTTCCAATGGAAAGCTTAAAAAAAAAAAAAAGATACAAAGTAGGGGGAAAAAAAAAACTTTAATACAATAGGAAAGGGAGAGATAAAAAAGATAAATAATATTAAAATAAAATAACTTGTCATGCGTTTTGCATCAGTCCCCCTGGTCTTGCAAAGAACTTGTCCTCGAGTTGCATGCGTTGATGTTGTTGGACGTTGCTTTGTATTTGGCATGAGGGGCCTCCAGAGACAAGTTGCTGAGTCATGAATGTGAGAGATAGTGTCGACCAGTTCAGTAGCAGAAGCACATGAAGTAGGTGGAGTTGACTGTTGCATACTAGGAGAAGTTACAATCTTCAAACCATCTTTCACAAAAGCATTACTGTTGGTTTTGCCCCGATGAATGGCGTCATCATCAAACTGCGAAGGACGACCAAGCAACACGTGGCATGCAATCACCTCGAGTACATCACAGAGAACTGTATCCTGATAATTCCCAATAGAAAAAGGAACGCAACACTGAGAAGTAACCTGCTGACGACAATCGTCATTAAGCCATCCAATAGAATATGACTGAGGGTGTGGGTGAACAGGAAACTGTAACTTGTCAACCTAGGTCTTGCGAGATCAAATTCTCACCACTACCACTAGTCAATAAATATACTATATAAGTTCCCCTTAACCATGCACGTGGTGTGAAATAGACTATGGCATTGTGGTGGGGTCTCAACATGAGGAGTGAACAACAACTTACGAACGACCAAAGAGAGACGTTCATCATCCTCACCACCATATGTAAGAGGAACATCCTCGTCAAGATCACCAAAAGCAACATCATCAACCAAAGCAGGTCTCAGGACCATCAGAAGCAACAAATGCCACTCGACTTAACATTCATGGAAACAATGTCCAGGCTTTCTGCACTTAAGCAATTGTCAAGGTTGGGGTGGGCATAAGGATTGGTGTGGTTACATGAAGATGGACCAGGTTGAGTGGGAGGCGGGGGATTGTTGGCGCAGGGAGGATATGTATGGCTATTGGGGAAAGGTCAGGAGTGTGGTGGTGGAGAGGTGGTGTTTGAGTGTTAGGGTTGAGGCAGTGGGTGGAGAAGTATGGGAGGAGGGTGAGGTCAAAACAAAAGGGTCTGGCTAGGAAGTTGGGTGAGATGGAGAATGGGTATAAGCTAAGTGATTGCGGGAAAGGGTAGTGCGATCTGAGATTTGATTTCTTGGGGGAGGGTGATCCATGAATGCTTCGACCATCAAAGCACTATTAATGGTCGCATGTAAAGCATAATGATTATGAGTGACAAGTTCTTTTTGTATATTCCAACGCAAACAATTAAGAAATCGAGCAAGATGTTGATCTTCTGTCTCATGAAGTGCATTGCGGGAAAGAAGATGATAAAACTCATCAACATAAGCTTGTATAGAATGATTACCTTGTTTGCAATTCTAAAGACTGGTAATTAAAATCTAGGAATAATTGGGAGGAAGGTACCATTGCTTCAATAATTGCTTCATGCGATGTCAAGAGCAAAACGGAGCCATACCTTGTTGATAACGATCTTGTTGGATTTGTTCCCACCATGAAGTAGGTGGCCCAAAGCAGACAATATTGTGTTGGCGGGACTGGAGCGTTATAACAACTCTTTGAGAGGAACTCTCATTTTACTCTCTTTATTGTGCATGTCCAAGCTTGTCTTGCATTTTAAATCCATGTGAGATACTTGTTTTAAAGCAATGACCCATGAGAATTTTTTTTTTTTCTGTTGTTTTTTTAAAGAAGCAAACTGAGTCGTCCGAAAGAGAAAATTATATTTCCACGTGTGAGTAGCTATCTTAGCAATGATTTATTGTAAAACCTTTATAAAGTATAAAGTATTATGGTTACACATGATATCTCTATTGATGGCCAACAGTTCCATTGGCACAAAATGAAACATCAAAATGTAGGTCGTTCCAAAGAAAAAAAGGCATTTTTGTATCTCAGTAGTTGACCTGTTCAGACTGTTTTGTTCATTTTCTTAGCAATGATTTTTACTCACCTAACAAATTATAATTGCTACATGTAGTCTTATGACATGTTTATTCAATTAGCTTTTGATTGGGCTGAAGTCATTGTTGGTTGAACTGTTCTCCTTAATACTGATCTTGTCCTACTTTGGTTAGGGCCCAATGCAAGCAGCTTCAATAGCAGTGTGGCAGACCAACAAGTAGGTGTGACTTTCCTCTTGAAACTTTCATATAAATGTGCAATGTGCTAAAAGAAAGGGACATACTATGGTAATATTTGTATTTGGAGTGTCCTATGGAATAATGGTGATGTGATTTACCCATAAAAAAATGGTGATGTGTTTTAAGATTGTTTATTTGTTATGTATTATTTATGAGGGTGAATGAAATTTATGTTTAGATGGATACCACATAGTGCAAAAGTTAGAAAGAAAGATGAGATCCTAAGAACAAAGAACATAAGCTGGTAGTTGTAGGTAATGTCGTTTTGGTTCTGCTGTTTTGTGGATGATTGGATACCAAGTTATATTTGATACCTAGAATGTACTTTTTCAAGATTTAGAAACTGAATGTTGGTAGCAAAAAGCAACTTTTGACCATGAATATTTATGCACTATTATCATCATTGAAGCCTTTTTCCATCTGATTAACTTCACTTTCTGACTAATATTTTCTGTTTAAAGCTAAATTCTGTCATTTATGGCGTAGAAATTCTGCTTATAACCACCTTCATTCCTTGTCTTAATTGGTCTTCCCCCTCCCTTAGTACCTTGACCTGGAAGCCCTCAATTGCTCAAACATGGTTATAGGGGCTGTCTTTGGTTTCTACTCACAGTCATTAATTTTCTTTTCTATTGGACTGCCATAGATTCCCTTATGTACTCAATTGCGATTTTTATTGTTTCTTGTTATTCTTCACATCCATCTTAATGTAATTTTTGGCCACATGCACCTTCTCTTCTTGTAGTTTTATTTTCACCTTCTCCATATAATTCATGACCTGACACACACACACACATTCAATTCATGACCTGATGACTATCTTAGTTTATCGACGGAATCACTTGCTCGATCAAACCCAAAGATACGGTTCATTGCTCCACCCTCAATGGTGGATTGAATGAAGACTTAGTGTCATCATCATCACAATAAGGATGGATTTTGACGCAATCCTATGATCTCTCCCAAGACTACAACTTCAAAGATCTAGGATTTCCAATGTAACATGAAGAATCAAGAAATCATAAGAGAAATGTATGAGAAATCCTACCTTAGAATAGATCTCATATATGAGGAGATCAGTGTCTCACTCTCTCTTCCAAAGCTTCTAAGCTTCACAAAATTAATCAAAAATCAAAACTCCCTTGCCCTAGGGTTTTCATTCATATTTATTATGTTTCTTAAAAATAAACCGTAATTACAATCTCAACCATTAAAAGAATATAACATAGATCAAATCTTGGTGCTTGAATCGTATAAAAATTAAAAATGACAAAAATGTCATGGATTCGTAACCCTAATAAAACTTATTAGAAAATTAATCATAACTTTATCAATTAGTATCAGAATTGCATAAAGTTGGACTCATAGGATAGGTAATTGAGCGTGCTATCCAATAAATCCAATTTAATTTCATTCAAACATCATTTTGCACCTAAAATATGTCCATAAATTTAAATTATGAAAATAAGCATATATATTCAAAATCTAAATAATATAAAATTACTCATACTGGTGAACCATGATGGCCCTGCATCAGATGTCCAACCTTTATATCTCTTTCCTCTCAATGAAGGCATGGATGGACCTCAAAAGTGCTCCACTTGGTTCCACTGGTCTTTTCTTCACCTTCTCTCCTCAGCATGGTCTAGCTCCATTTAACCATGTAGGTAATTGTCGTCTATGGAAAACAACCATTTATTCCCAGTGTCACTAGGTGATCATGTAAGACACTAGTTGCGTCTCTCCGCAATTTCGATGATATTATAATACCTATATCGAAATTTGAGTTTTACCTAGTGACCTGGTTGATTTTACACTATATGCTTTAGTTCTTTTAGGTGAGGTTATGTGGTCCTGATACAAGTAAACTTTTTTATACTTCTTAATTAATGGATTGGTTTTGAGGTTCTTTTTTGTTATGGTGTTTATTTATGTAATTTGCAAATTCTTTACCCTGTTTCTTACAGGCTGTATTGGAAACTGTAGCTAGAGTTACTCATGACAAGCCCAAGAAAAATGATACACAAGAGGCTAAGTATGCGAAATGGTTTAATTGGATTAGAATAAATTACTTCTGGATGATCTTGTTGGTTATTTAAGTAATTTTTTCTCTCATGCAGTGGGACTAGATCATTCCAGCTGCATGATGTTTTTTCCCTGGAGAATGAGGATTCTGATGATATGACAACTTTGATAGATAAAAAGGTGGTTTGGTCATCTTGAAGGATTAATTTTTGTCAATGCACTGGTTTCTTGATTAGCAAACTGGACAGTAGTTGTTTCCAAGTAAACATTTTTAACTTCTCTGTTAGAAGTTTGTCTAACTGGCCATTTGCTTGATGACAGGACAATGTATTCATTATGTCCAATCGAAAATCAAAATATCCTATTCTTCAACTAGATCTAAGGTTGATCTGATTCTTCTTGTTTCAATTTACTTGATTACTTATTGCTTTGATCTCTAGTGTTGTGCTATATTAGGAGTTTGTAATACAGAGGCAGGGAATAAAATTTGGCCAATACCAAGTCAACTTGGTATTAGCGCTTAGCATGCATAGACAAGTCAAAGACATTTGGATAAAGATGCATTGCATCCTACATAAGGGCTTTCTTGGTGTGCATTCAACTTTTAACATGTTTCTCAGTGGTAACTGAGTTGTAGAAATTGGGTTTAGTTCCTTATGAGGTGCCTTAATTTGTCAGGGTTTTCATGGTATCCTGTAGAGCACTGGTTCTAACTTGTTTGTAATTTTTCTCTGCAGATTTCTCTCGGACATGGTGGTTGTAATTGTCTCTGCTGCAATTGGTGGAATTACCTTTTCCTGCTTAGGACAACCAGTCAGTACTGATATATATATATATATATATATATATATATATATATATATATATATATATATATATATATATATATATATATATATTTGAATCAATAACTTCTTCTATTACGAACTTTCTGTCACATTTGTCTTTATTTAAATGTTTGAATGCTTTTATCTCTGAAGTTCTGTTTTCTTAATGGCTGCATATACAAGGTTATTGTTGGTTATCTCCTCGCGGGGTCTCTCATTGGACCAGGGGGGTTGAATTTCATCAGTGAAATGGTACAGGTATGCTCTTCTTTATGAATTTATGGTGTTGCATCAGCTTATTGGAGTTCTTTGCAGAGACATTGTTTTTACATATTGGTGTGCTTATCATTGCCGTAATGATTGATAATTTCTTTGCATACAGGTTGAGACTGTTGCTCATTTTGGTGTTGTCTTTCTTCTTTTCGCTTTGGGTCTTGAGTTTTCCTTGCCGAAGGTATCTTATTGTCAAACGGTTGTCAACTTGCAAAATTTCATTCAGAACTTTATTTTTCCTTGAATTTTCCACATAAGGTTCTCTTCCAGAGCTGTTGTATCATTCTAAGTTCACTGGTGCAGTTAAAAGTTGTTGGGCCTGTTGCTGTTCTTGGAGGACTGCTTCAAATTGTTATTTTTATGTGTTTGTGTGGATTCACTGCCACGGTATAGCAGCAACAATCACTTTATGATCCTGTTGACCTTTTTCAATTGACTTAATGCAATAGTTGTTCACCTGGTTGTGTTGGCCTTTTGGCCTTTTATACTTCTGCCCATCACTTCCTGTTGGTTAGTATGACAAGAATACATACTGGATGCAGATATGTGGTGCAAAGTTGTCGGAGGGAGTATTTGTTGGCTCTTTTTTATCAATGTCATCAACGGCAGTGGTAATAATGGCTTCTTGTTCATCTCTAGCATTTCAATTATTGTACTGATTGCTTGGTTCTCTTGGAATCAACAATTATACGATTTTAATGCATGGCCCATCTTACTTTCAGGTTTCAAAATTTCTAGTTGAAAAGAACAGTACTAATGCTCTACATGGTCAAATCACCATTGGGACACTTATTCTACAGGTGTATACATTGACTTGAACCTCTTAGTTTCCATATAGTCTCAGATACACGTGCACTTCCTTGTTTCCTGTGCCTGTCAATAACCTGGCTAAATCCTCTTGAAAGAACAGCTGTGTCCCACTCTGACCCGTGCTGTTGATCAATGCATCCATGTGAAAAATACTTCTTTCCAACAATGGACAGACAACTTCTTCACAGCGGTCAAATCAACATGGTGGGACCCATTATTCAAAAATTATCCAAGAATTTTTTTTCGCACTATTCCTTTACTGGTTTTGGCTCCATGTATCACTTACCATTGGATCGAGCCATGTTAAAGGGTGTGATTTACTCTAGCCATGCCATAGGGTATGTACTATTAGCAAGTCACACCCGTAAAATCCAGTTCTATATATCATTCAATTAGAGCATGTTAACTCTTGTGGATTTTTTATTGAAATGTTTGGATTCATGATAGGTGCTATGGAATTTTGGAATATGATGAAAATGCCCTTCTTTAGTTGAAACCAAGCATTTTTCAGTGTGGAACCAATTGTACATTTTGCAATGTCATCAATCCACATTAGAGGTGGCAAGAATAAAAGTGCTTGTTATTGTGTTTTTTTTTTCATTGAATGATGGGCGTGGTATTGATTGTTCATTTGTGTAATATGCTTCTATTTAGTCTTCTTGTAACGGGTTTATTATATTCAAACTCATAACAGTATCAGCACACTTCCATCTTAAGAAACATAAGAAGGAATTATAAAAAAGATCCTGCTACTAGAAAGCTTATAATATCAAGTCTTGTAACATCTAGAATGTGTACAATGCTTTACAGTTGGGGTTAAAACTTGATACATCTTTCCTCCATGAGGTCCCCTACCTGTTGTCCATTTTGGCATGCATCCAGGTGGGTCCCACTAAGTCAATTGCCACTTTCCTAGTTGTGGTTGAGCCCCTCTCAAAAAGCTTTATGTGCATGTGTGTGTGTGGATGTGGGTACATTTTTTGTATGATCATGTATAAGGTACACATTTGTGGGTTAAATTTTGATGGTGGACAGAACAAGCATGGGTTTACATGCTTATTCATGTGTTTGTTTGCATATGCATGTCCAATATACATATTTAGTGGAAGCTTGATGGTGGCTGCTTAATCATGCTTTTCTTCTTATTATTGTTTGCTTCAGGATTGTTCAGTTGGTTTGTTTTTTGCTCTCATCCCAGTTCTAGGAGGTAACAGTGGACTTCTTCATGGAATAATGTCCATGGCAAGGCTGTAAGTAATTTTTATTTCTAAGGGTATATGTTTAATTGGATTCTTATTTGATTCTGTGACAAACTTCTTGATATCCATCATTGTTGTTTTATGTGTTCTGCTACTAGCTTGTTTTTACGCACTTCACTCAATGTTAATCACTTATTATTGATTACTAATTTTGCAATGTCTCAATTATATCACTAATGTTTGAATCATGTTATAAGAGCAAGAGCAGATCATCCATTCAACTGGATTGGCAATTGGGATTGTCTGGGATAAAAAGCCAACAATTAAAGCTGACTCAAAATGGTTTTTAAATATAATTATCTATTATGCATTATAAACTTATACTAACACTACAATTCAAAACAGTTTGACCAAACGGTTGAACCTACTTAGAACAAACTGCAATTACAATGGTTTGGTCAACATTGTCTTTGAAACTTTTTTTTTTTTTTTTGAGCAGTAAAATAAAACTTTCATTAAGAAAAAAAGATGTACATAGGGAAGGAGAGTAAGACTTGGGTTCAGGAGAGATGCACCCAAGGAGAAAGAATACAACATCACCCGCCCCACAATATCCCATGTAAGCCAATCTGAGAAAACAAATACTGGTAGAAAGTAACCCATCTCAAAAGCTCTACTCCTATAATTACAGATAATAAACACCTTGGTTTGTTGAGTCTAAGGTTGTCAAAATCGAATCCTATCGTGAATCGGTCTAGGGGTGTGAACTGTGAATCGTGAATCGTAAATCGTTTAATCGTAAGATTCATAAAAATGCATTAGAAGTCAAGTTTTTACATTCCAAAATACAATATATTGTACACCATACATTATACACTATAACAGTATTCTGTTATACACCATATAGTATAATGTATAACTGTGGAAGGGTAATTGTTGACCTACAAACTTAATTCTATTATTATTTCATGAAATTTATTACATACATAGCATTATATAAGTCATGCGAATGATAACATAGAAAAAACGAAAAGAGCAGAACAGTGGAAGAAAAGAAATAGAAAAAATGAAAACAATCAAACAGAATAGTGGAAGAAAAGATGTTATAGGTCCTCGCCAGAGGACCTGCAACTTAACTACATCACATTTATTTCATATACATAGGTCCTGCGAAACATAAATAAGAAAAAAGAAAAAGAAAAAGAGAAGGAACTAAAAGAGAAAAGAGAAGAACTATCAAGAGCCGGAAGACGACGAGGATAAGAAGAGAAGGAGAAGAAGAAAAACGAAAGCAAAGAAAGAAAAGAGAAGAAGATTTTCAGAAGAAGAAAAACGAAAGCAGAGAAAGAAAAGAGAAGAAGATTTTTAGAAGAAGAAAAACGAAAGCAGAGAAAGAAAAGAGAAGAAGATTTTCAGAAGAAGAAAAACGAAAGCAGAGAAAGAAAAGAGAAGAAGAAAAAACCGAAAGCAGAAAAAGATAAGAGAGAAAGATATTCAGATGAGAAGAAGAAGAAAAAAAACAAAAGCAAAGAAAGAAAAGAGAAGAAGATTTTTAGAAGAAGAGAAGAAAAGAAAAACGAACATAGTGAAAGAAAAATAGAGGCATGTTAGGCTCTGTGGAGCCTGATCATCAGAGACGTGCTGGCGCACCCGTTCGGGGGCTAGAGGACGGAGCCCCTAAGCCAAATTTTTTAGTTGAGGGAAATATTGTAATTTCACATTGCGTCTTATGTAAACCCTAATTAGGGTAGTATATATTTTCATTTTGTGAGAGAGAGATCTATAACGATAGAAGAGTTTTACTTAAATAGGTATCATGCAAAAAGTTAGGCTTTGTTTTTCCAAAATTTCTTTATTTTTTCCAAAATACCTGTCTTTTGCCCTTCCTCTCTTTCTCCCGTATGAATCGTATGCGACTATGATTCATACAAGTCGAATCACATGATTGCGATTCACTAAAAAATCGTATGGTTTTTAGGAATTTCGATACTTGATGCAAGTTGAATCGTGATACCCCTCGATTCGAGTCGAATCGTGTGATTTTGACAACCTTGGTTGAGTTCACTCCTAGTTTTGCAAAAAAATCTGGCCGATCTGCTAATTTTGGTGAATGAGATTTCTCGTCCCTTAAGTATCGCATTGATCTCCCTAGCCACTATTTCTAACTTCCACGGTGGTTTTTTCACTCCGGATACCCATTTGATTGCATTTGCCGAGTTACTTTCGATAACCAGTTTGCCTAGTCCTAAGGTATTCCAGATAGTCAAGGCTTTCCTAATGCCAACCAATTTCGCCTCATTCGACTCTTTTTTGCCAATTGCCTCTAGGAAGAGACTAAAGGTTCCCCTGTGTGATCCGCAAGACACCTCTAATTCCTGTCGGGCTCGGTTCACCCCTCGCTGCCCCATCCACATTGAACTTAAAGAACCCCTGTTGTGGTGGTACCCAGGTAGCTGATTTCTTGGTCTTTTTAGGGATTTCCATCATTGAGCCCTCCCATGATTGATAGAAGTTCGTCACCTTGGTTCCTATGAAGTCTTTCCCTGTTGAGAGCCAAGTGCATAGTCTCCATTTGGCTTTCTGGTATAATTCCTCAACCTCCAACTCCTCTGATTGAAAGATTCTGGCATTCCTCTCCTTTCAAATTGTCCATAGAATTGATGCGGGAATAGTATTCCAGGTCATCTTCCCTTTGGGGCCGAGGCGTGGAATGGACCAAGAAGACCCCCAGCACATGCACAGTATGGCCATACGATTAAAGAACTTTTTTCCACAGGTGGTCCGTGGTTGGGCAATTTAAAAACAAATGATCCACTATGACGCCCCCTACCTAGCCCACCTGGGAGTGTGGGAAGGAGTCCCACATCGTTGCCCAGGATGGGGATGGGGAGAGGAGATATTTGAGAAGGGGAGCCCCTCTCCAGCATGAGGACTTTTGTTCATGGTCAAGTGGGTTGGGTCCAAAAACAAAGCCGTGAGGGTCCAGGTGGGGCCCAAAGCGGACAATACCATGCTTGGGGAGTCGGGTCATTACAATTAGTATTAGAGCACAAGTTCATCCCTCTATCTGTGTGGTCCCTAGTTGTATAGCAGAGCCGAGGACGACTCTAGACCTAAAGGGGGTGGATTGTGATGCCCCCTACCTAGCCCACCTAGGAGTGTGGGAAGGAGTCCCACATCACCCAGGATGGGGATGGGGAGAGGAGATATTTGAGAAGGGGGACTCCCTCTCCAGCATGAGGCCTTTTGGGCCTGATCAAGTGGGTTGGGTCCAGAAACAAAGTCTTGCGGGTCTAGGTGGGGCCAAAGCGGACAATATCATGCTCGGAGAGTCAGGTCGTTGCATCCGCGCTTCCTCCATTTGACTACAAAGGGGACAATGGAGGTCATCTTCTGAACTAAGTAGGCCCCTCTTTTTTAACTCTATTTTGGTAAGTATTTTTCCTGGTAATGCGCACCACAAAATGCATGTACTCTCGGGGGTGTTGAGTTCATCCATGCAAAACTCGGAATTGAAGTCTCGTTGCTTGGGTTGTTAATTCTCCCCATCATGGATCTCATTGAAAAGACTCTAGAGGACTCCCCTGTCCAAATTATGTCGTCTTCCTCTTCAATGGACAAAGGGAAGTCTTTCAAAAGGGAGTGCAAGCCTTCTAAACTTTCTTGTTCAAAATTTCTAAGGTGTCTTCTGAAATCGAAGTGCCATTGAACTCAATCACCCTCTAGCCTATACCTATCGCTCATGACAACATCCTTCTCTCTTGCTACCCTATATAGTCTGGGGAAGACATGCTTTAAGGGTTTGTCCCCAACCCATACCTCCGTCCAGAAAAGGCTTTGGTTTCCGTTCCCCACTAAGCCCCTTATATTTCATCTGAATGCAATATCTGCACTATCCTCACCCATAATGTGTCCCTTTCTCTCCCAAATTGCCAGTTCCACTTGCATAGTTACGCTTGATTCCTTAATTTTATGGGAGCTATACCAAGGCCGCCTTTATCCTTGGATTTGGTCATGTTAGGCCATGAAACTAGATGGACCTTCTTTTTGTCGTGTTTGTTGCCCCAAAGGAATCTCCTAAACCGTTGTTCCAATTTCCATGAAATTCCTTTTGGGATTTGAAAAATGGACATGTAATAGGTAGGAAGGTTCATTTGTACCGATCTGATTAGAGTGACTTTCTCGCCTAACGACAGATTCTTTCCACTCCAACTGTCTAATCTCTTCTCCATCCAATCTCTAAATATTTGTTGAACTCTAATCCTTGGTATGGAGTTTTAAGTTTTTAGTTAATGATGGTCTAACTGATTTTAAGCTTTCGTGTTTAATGTTTCCATATTATTTATCTACTTGTTTGATCTGTAAATGTACTAACAATTTTCTTATTAATGTTTTCCTTCATGCAGATTAATGGTGTTGTCTGTGTTCTTATTTGTGGCATCTGTATTATCATGGTCCTTTGTTCCTCGTTTCTTGAAGCTAATGATACAATTATCATCTCAAGTGAGTGATTAATTGAAGTCCCATACATTTAATTTAACTTTCTGTTTTGATGGTTAGTTGAGATCACAGAAGTAGAATAACTGTTTTTTATTATTGATGTCTACCTCTCTGTCTTACTATAGAAGTAATGAAAATGTGAATGTCCTTTCTGGTACCATTGGCCCCTCGTGGATTTTACTACTTTATCACCTTTGACATTGTGCTTGTTTTGATCAATTGGATAATGGATTGACTGTGAAGAAGGTTCCCTATTAAAATCACCCTTCTAGGTTTCTATCGTTCCTATTTTCCCTCTTTTGGAAATACTACCAAGCTTATTAAAGAGTAGTTTCTCTTGATCTTTTGGTTCTTAGAATCGATTGAGCTTTGTCATTTTGTTAGTGTGACGTGTGCTTTGTTCCTTGGCAATTTTATGAATTGGCTTTGGGGCATTTTATGGGGAGTGGTTGTGATTTTGGATATCTTCCTCTGACAATAGCTTATATTTGCAAGATTGTTACTGAGGTCTCTCTTGTCAGTGTTTAGTTTAGAGCAGTGTTGTCAAACCCGACCCGGCCCATGGCCGAACCGGCTGTTGGCCCGTGACCGGCTGTATGTAGGGTCGAGGATTAAAGACCTTTAAAAACCCGCTGTCACCTGTGGTTCAACCTGGTTTGTATAATAAACCCGTGACCCGTTGGAAGTAATACCTGTTTTTTAAATATATATATAAAAGAAAGTTAACTGTTGGAATGGGATTGGATTGCCGATTTGGGATAAAAGTGAAAAGAGAGGAGAAAGAAGAACAGGAAAATCAGGGAAGAAAAAAGAAGAAACAAATAAAAAAAAAAAAAACAAAAAAAAATCTCACATTCTCACCACTACTTCTCCGTTGAATAATCTTCCCATCTTCATCCGTGTGGCCAATGATCGGAGACTTGAAGGCCATTCATCAATTTCTCTTTTGCAGTTTCGCTAATGGGTTCCTCTTCTCCCATCTTCCTGCGGCGGTGGCGGCATTAGTGACGATTTTAGAGTTTCTCTAAGAGAACGCACATCAGCACTTCCTTTTAAGTTTTAACTCACGTGAGTACGTGAGCACATGGTTTCTTAAAGAAACCTAAGCATCTTTTTTGAATTTTTAAAGACTTCAATTTTTTTTTTTATAATTTGATTCATTCTATTATAAGTATAAATAAATAATTAGAGATGTGGGAGGCAGAAAATTCGACCCAATAAAATGTGGTTATATAAATTAGTTAAATAGAAAAATTAAATTCATTTTAAGGTTATTCATTTGATTTAAATTTATGAAACGAGTGATTCAAATAAAAAGTATTTATATTTCAATTTATTGTCCATTTATAATTTTATAATATTATTATGAGATTTAAAAGATTATATAGTGTACAATTTTGATATTTGAGTGGGCTTATTTTTCAATTCAAACCTGGCTTGAGACTTGTCGAACTCGTCATAAATGAATGAAGTGGCCCAGGTTAAATTTTAGAGCATGATATTTTCACAAGAAACCACAAATGTCAATTTTCTTTTAGTCTATTTAGCCATTAAATATATATATGACTACATCTAGTGTATTTTCTTTCTTTTTTTTTTTTTTTTGTAAGAGGATTCATTAAAAAAATAATGTTGGGTTAAAATTTTTGTGGTCAGATTACAATTTTTGAGAAAATATTGAATGTAAATAAAAAATAAATTTGGATTTAGATATTAGATGTATGAGATCATAGATTATGAAATATTTTTGTTTAGAATGATATTGGAAGATAGATGTTGGATTATTGATTTTTGGTATTTATAATTGCTTATGTGGGAACAAGAATATTTTTTATGAAAATATAATCTTGTCTTTTATTATGTATATTGTATTTTATATTTTTTTTATAGTTATTTATATCTTATTATCTTATTTAATATTTAATAGTTTAATATCATTTATCATATTATATTGACTGGTACATGTTTGACTGAGTTTATTTAACCCAACTTTCGCATGAAATGGTTCGGTAGACGGGTTGGTTTTTAAAACATTGCTCTCAACTACTAAAATATATATATTAATAAAATAGTTTTTTATATAAAATTTTATTTGAACTCATTAATTAAACCTTAGTTAATAATTTAATATTATTTATAATATTATATGAATGATACGGGTTTGACCGGGTTTGACTATGGGTCAACTCGGTTGAACCTTATTTAACCCACCCTTCCTCTAAGACGGGTCACTCTACGGGCCGGGTTTTAAAACATTGGTTTAGAGAGATAATTCAAACCCATTTCTTCAAACCAGTGCCTGCTCACCTTGTAGTTTCTTGGCTAAGCAATTGAGAAATTGGATGGATTACACATTGACTTTGTCATCTGTCACATAATATATTGCACATTTTCTACATTTATATTGCAACATTACTCCCATCATAGAGTTCATTCATGGTCATGATATTTCTACCTTTTGATCATTATTATGAAGCAGTTAGATTGATCAGTTTCTGCCAGTATCACAGTAACTGGTTGCTAATTTTGTTGCATCATAAAATGTCAAATCCTTGTTAGCATACCTTTCTGAGGTTTGGAAGGAATTATTTTGTGTTGAGAATGTGAGATATATACCATGGTTGAATGATTTGCTTCAGTGGGTATTGACTTTCTGCTGATCTGCAGACAAATGAACTCTATCAACTAGCTACTGTGGCATTTTGCCTATTATTAGCTTGGGTAAGCACGATGCTGTTTCTATTTACTGAGATCATCTTATCATCTTGCTTCAACTTGCGATGTTTCTTTTGTCATTTGACACGTGATTTGTCCTTATCCCTTTTTTTGTTCCTCTTAACTGATAAACATACAATTTAAGTATTCCTCTCTACATTTATTTTAAATGTCATTCTTTTTTCTTTCTATAAAGTCCATGTAGTCTGATATTCCATGAAACATGTGAATTGCAATTAAAGCAAGAACAGATCTCCTCTTTGTTGTATTTCATAATTATTTGTTTATACATTGAGAGTGAGTGAATGATCATACAATCTTTAATATACAAAAGCATAATTTATGAACGTGAAAATGTGGAATACCTAAATCATTGTTGCTAGTTATGTAAAATTGTAATTAAATTATAATTATTTAAAATGAGAAAAATAGCATGCAGTGTCTAACATCAGACAATTTTATTATCCATATTTCATTGCCCTAGTGACTTTCTCAAGAGTGCAACTAACTTCATGAAATGTTTAATTTTTTATTCTATGAAACTCTTATAAATCACCATGTTGCTAACATGGAGCAACCTATACAATGTATTGCACAAGATGAAATTTTAGGTTGCTTATTAAGAAATTTCTGGAAGTAATAGAAAATTTAGAATGATTGAAACCATGTCTCTATAAGTAATTGAATTTCTAGAAAGTATCTGAAACTATGTCTAGTTAATTCATGTCTCCAAAATGGCACATTGGTATACACCAAAATTCATGGAAAGCATTCCATTTATCATTACTTGACTGTACGCCTTTTGTTTGGTGCAACAAGAATCCAATGTTTTAAAAATCATTAAGCATGGTAGTATCTTCAATATTTCGAGAAGTTTTAGAAATGATTGAAACCATGTCTCTAGAAGTAATTGAATTTCTAGAAAGTGACTGAACCTATGTATAGTTAATTCATGTTTCCAAAGTGGCACATTTGCATACAGTGGAAAGCATTTTCATTACTTGACTGTACATCTGTTGTTTGGTGCAACAAGAATCCAATGTTTTAAAATTCATTAAGGATTGGAGTATCCTCAATATTTTGAGAAGTTTTGATCCTAAGCAAACATTGATTTTGAAATGAATGAACTCATAAATAATTGAGGAAAATGCATGCTAGGCTTCTTGTTTTGTCACGTACAAGTATAAGGGTTGACCTTCTCTACTTCAACAAACATAACTGTGTCTCAGCAAAACATGTCTTTCCTTGTCCATTTTTGTTTCTCCAAATCCTAGTGGGAGCCTGTCTTGAGATAGTTGCTTGCTGTCTAAAGATAATTGAAACCTGCTTCATGATAATTGCGTGCCTCTATTTGTACTTGTGGGCCTAGCACATGAGTAGCTAGGATTCAGACAATTGTCAAACATCTATAACCTAAGAAATTTCTTGACCTTCCTTTGGAACGTTCCAACTCTTGCTACAAGTTCTCTAGGTTCCATGCTATCCTTTCTTTGCCCCTAAACGAACCTCCATCCCAACTATTTAAAGTGCCTAGTGCCTACTAATGTATCTTGATCACCTAGTTACAACCCATCGTAGAGATCAACGATACCGCAACTCTCTAAGGTTGCGTTTGGATGAGGGGTAGAGGGGTGAAAATAAAGGTAACCCTCGTTTACCCCCATTTAGTAACAAAGGGAAGGGGTGAGAAAATCCCAAGTTTCCCCTCCCCAACACAAATCTGAAAACCCCTTCACTGCAAGAGGTAATCACTTTACCTCTCCCTTATGACAAGTTTTTTTCCTCTTATACATTTTCCACTGTAATTACCAAACAAGATAAGGGGAATCCATGTTCAAGGGAAACCCCTACATAAGGGAATCCCTCGCAAAATTTATACCTCTCATCCAAATGCAGCCTAAGAAACCCACACCTACAAAATAGGTGATCAACACTTCCTCTTCCAATCCACAAAATAAACAACTCAAATCCCTGTATTTTGGTCTAATTACAGTAGTAATAATTTTACCCCTCATCACACACTAGCAAAACACTTGAACCCTAGTAAGAGCCTTTCCTTTCCGTGCCCATACACAAGTGGGCTTTTTGGTGCATCTATCCTCCCTTACTAATACAAGATTTGACTTTGAAATCTCCTGGTAAATCCCAAGACAAATCCTACAATATTCCTCTTCTCTATAAAAGTATGCCTTTCTTTGAGCTAGAAGGGATGCAAGTCAAGTTTGGAGTCTAGGCACAATCGAGGCATGCCTTTGACTCTTATGCTTGTAATTTTGTCTTTCACTTATTCCTGTCATCTCCCTCCCTGCCCCCTCCTCTAAATTACAAAGAAAATTAATTATGCAAATTTCACCTTCAACTAAGATAAGATGGTTACTTTTGAAATGCAGTCTTTGTAGTGAAGCTTCTTATTTGTGGATTTAACATATTTCATTTTTTCCCTTTTTCAGTGCAGTGATAAACTGACTTTAAGTCTTGAGTTGGGCTCATTTGTTGCTGGAGTAATGATATCCACCACTGACTTTGCGCAACATACTTTGGACCAGGTACTCATCGTGCATTGATATCATTTGTTTGACTGGTTCTAAGAACTAAGTTCTTATGCAAGTTATTATAGTTGGATAATATCGATCCAATAAAATTTGAGCCACAACAAATGTTATTCGAGAGGTGTTGTAATTATCTATCTGCCAAAAAATAGCACTCATGACTTCTTCTGGCCATATGATTAAAGCAATGAAACGACATTCTTAAATTGAAGGTGTTGCTTTAACGCCCTTGGGGGAATAAATTCTGGTTGGTCTCTAATCTTCACCCCTTTAGGTTGCATTTGGATGGGGGAAATTTTTGTAGGGGTTTCCCCTATGCAGGAGATTCCCTTAACTAGGGGAATTCTGTCGCACCCCGCTCCGTGGGCCCACAATATGTGAGTTTTTTTTTTCCTATAAATTCATCATAGAAGAGAGGACCCGCCGGGGGGGGGGGGGGGGGGGGGGGGGGGGCGGGCACATACACATGGGAACCTATCATGTTTCTACATATATCCCATACCAAAGTCATATCACATATCCCGATAAATAAAAACATAAGTCTACATAAATAAAAACATAAATTATCAATAATTTTAAATCATAATAGCGTAATTTTCAAATACCAAGTCAAGAATGTTGATTTAAAAAAAAATTAAAAATATGAGATCGGTAGAGCGGGAGCAAGGGCCAAATTAGGTCCGTTCCGGCTGTCCCACACCGGAACAATCTGGAACGGGCTGGAATGGAACTTGGTGCTAGGATTGAAGGCATTCTGTTTTCTTTTTCTTTCTTTTTTTATTTTTGAACGTTTCATCCATTCTGGCCAGAGTAGAACTGAATTGAAAACTAAGATTCTATTTAATTAATAAATTGTTGGAAGTTTGCAATTTTTAAAACATTTATATATTATTTTTTATGTTCAAAATTCTTGAAGATATTTTAACAATGAATGAACTGGGGGTGAAACATGGGCATGCAGGTCAGGTTGAGAGCCTAATCTTAGCTTGCTCATATACTTAGGCCACTACTTTTTATCTAACCCATATTTTGACTCTTTTTCCAACGTGGCCTTAAACCAACCTATTTTTAATTCGAGTCAATTAATTTTGGTTGAGTTAAATAGAGTAACAAGTCATCCATGTATGTGTTGGCTTGTTTGAAGCAAAGAGCCATTCATAAACACAAGTCTCAATCACCAAAATATATGCACTCTAAAGATTTAATTTTGACATAGTCATCTAATACACATATAGAAAATGAGGTATTTATGATTCAAGTGGGTCGGGTTATGCAAGGCTTGATCTTAGCCCGACCCAAATTAAAAATGGTTAAGGTTTTTTACTTGGACTAAACCTATATTTTAAAACGGGTTGGGTTAACCTGCCTGTATTTCAGGTTGGGTCAGTTAGGTTTTGGGATAGCCCTAACCCAAGTTGCACCCTTGGAATAAACATTATTAGGTTGTTACAAAATACTTGAATTTTCAAATATTGAAATTGTTTCTTACAATTTAAACTTTCTAATTTTTCATCTATTGTCAAATTTAGTTGTTATTTATTTATTTTTACTTTTATATGGCTTTGCATATTGTGCACGTCTTAATGCTAGTATATACATTTGATTTTTGGAATTTGAATGATGAAGACACAAAATGTGCATTTACTCTCTAATGTTTGTGACTCAAGAAAATTATTTTTTCTTTTTTCACCTTAATTTCTTTACAACTATGAGCTGATCTAGCATTGTCCCGCCTTTCTATTTTTTATTCAAGCAAATTTAGGGCTTAAATTTTTCCAATATGTCTTTAGAAGTATGGAGATTATTGATATGAGATTCTATTTATGCATAGATTGTACATTCATGACTTGATTATATAGACTTGAATGATGCATGGCACAAGCATATTTACTCTCTAGAGCCTGTGACTCTGTTAACATTTCTTATTTCTTGTCACTTAGTTTGTTGATGACCATGAGATGATGTAGCATTGTCCTATCTTCCTATTTTGTTCAAGTTCATTTTAGGTTTAAACTTTGTTGGTATTAGACTTGAAACCATACAATGACATGCCTTTCAATTGGTTCCCATGGTATATTGCAGGTGGAACCAATTCGTAACCTATTTGCAGCACTATTCCTTGCTAGCATTGGTATGCTCATACACGTGCAATTTTTATGGATCCATGTTGATATATTGCTTGCGTCTGTTATTCTCGTTGTAGTAGTTAAGACAGCTGTGATTACCATGGTGATCAAGGCCTTTGGATACAATATAAGGCCTTCATTCCTTGTAAGTGCTGCTTAACACTTCATGATTGACTTTTATATTTTAGCAAATTTTAGAATTGTTAATGGTTTTATTGTGTGCCTTAGGTGGGTTTGTCTCTTGCACAAATTGGAGAATTTGCATTTGTGCTCTTGAGCCGTGCTTCAAATCTTCATCTTATTGAGGTGATCTCTCTCACTCTCGCTCTTTATTTGTTTTCTATGAGAATTTCTATGTTTTTTGAAGCATTTTCACTTTCACCATTAGTTTCTTGATGAAGGAGCATTTATTTCTCCATTAACATTCCTATATATATGTATACTTTTGAAGAGATAAATTAGTTTAAAAAAAAGAGGAAAATGATATAAAAAGAGCTTAGTTATAAGAAAAACCAAAGCTAAGATAATAAACAAAAGATTACAAAAGAGAAGAAAGCATCATTGATTGCTATATAAATAATATATATATGTATATATATGTTTGTCAGGCCAAACTACAAAATTTCTAAGTCGACAACCCAAACTTAGACTCAAATAATAATCATCTCACTATTGTAGTTAGATTTGACAAAGAAAAGGTGTGAACATATTATTCATCTTAAAAAAGCATTGATATGACAGTTCTAGAAGAATCTATGGAGAGTCCTTTGAACATTCAGTTTATGATGTGGGGCCCAGTTTAGATGAATTCAATCCACTGAAATTATTATTATTTTCTTTTATTTAGATCTAACCTTTCATAATTTTCATGTCATGCATCCTCACTGGTGAATTCATCAAGGTAAGTGAAAAAAATCAAGAGCCAGGGATTCAATGGGTCCCATTCTTTACAGCTAGTGTGTACAAAGTGTGTCTTGTATGTATGTACGTATGCATGCATGTGTGTATAATATATAGACACATATATAGAACAATGGTCCTTTAAGGTGTCTTATTTGAGGTACCTCCATGTGGGGCCCACATGAGCCCTGCGAAGTGGTTGGTTGGAAAGGTCTTAGCTTGAACAAGGTGCCTATAAAATAAACAGACATGAAACACTATCCTTCTGTATGGTTTTTGGAAGGTCCTAATTGGCTACCACTCAAGATTTATGTGACCTTGTTACCCTTATTAGAAGTTAAAAGACATTTTTAGTGACAGTAAATTTTGACTTTCAACATTGTTTAATTTTGTGATATAATCCAGGGGAAAATGTATCTTCTTCTTTTGGGAACAACTGCTCTCAGTCTAGTAAGCATCTATGCCGATCGAATCAACTGTAGGACTTGTACTTTCTTTTAATCTTATAGTCGTGAAATTCTCTTCTGAATCGTCACAGGTAACAACTCCTCTCATGTTTAGACTAACACCTGTCATAATGCACCTGGGCGTCTTGATGCACTGGTTCCCATCAGAGGGCAGCACACAGAATGAGGTATGTACATTTCACTATACTTTATTTGTGAAAACACAGGTTAAAAAGTATCACTTTCTGTTTATATGAACCATGGTAGAAGCATGATGAATCCATGGATTAAAGGGAGAACCCAAAGGTGTCTAACCCAACAGTCGATCTTCACATCATAATTGGGTCCATGTTAGATGTAGATCATTTTTGTAGCAGATTCAGGTGCATGTGTTTTTGTTGCAGTGGTTCATTTTCATTGATGGCTATATCATTGAATTGGGACAGTATTGAGGAAGCACCTATTTCATGATGTGCCATGACTATAATAGGTTTATCATGCCACAGGCAAAAAGTGGGACCATCCCTGTACCAGTACTTTGGTTAAACAAAGAAAATTGCATTTCTTCTGTTTAAACATCATTTATTACTGCCATGAATTGCATGACTATGATCTTTTCTTGATTCATTGAACGATTTCCTTTCTTTTCTTTTTTACTTTTCAAGTGAAATGCTGTTTTACAAATGTTCACTTCAAGAACAGATTTCAGGTATTGATGCATCGTGATATTGCAATCATGGCTTGAAATTGTAAAGTCTACTTATCACAAAGATCACTTTGATAGTGGGGCAGATTTGAACTAGATTTTCTTGATTGTTTAAGTACATGAGTTCAATAACGCTACAAATTGAAGCTTTTTTTTAGAGAGAGAGAGAGAGAGAGAGAGAGAGAGGATTCAGCTGTACAATAAAGTGCTCTTATGATCAGAGTTCCATGTAGAGCCCATTTGTGATCATGTGGTTGGATGGGTTTGACAGGTCCTACGTGTGCATAAACTGCTTGCAAGAAATCAATTCCACTGAATGACACTAGCCATGGAGTTGAACTTGATAAAATTGCACCTCTATTTACCTTTTTTTTTCAAGTCCTTCAAAACCATGGCTTGGGTCATTCATTGAAATTGATTTTTTTTATAAGCACTATATGAAGGCATAGATCTTTTTAACCCACCTAACCATAAGATGTAGGTGGAGCTCTCACCACAAGGGCACTTTGTGGAGTGTGTGTCTGATCATTTTCCTATATATATAGCTCTCCTATAATCATAGGATTAGGTGAGTTTGAAAATTTTATATCTATATATAATGGTTAAAAAAATCAACTTCATTAAATGATTTTAAAGGACTCAAAAATCAATTGTAAATTGGGGGTGCAATTTTATCGATTCCAATCCATCAGTGGAGAATGTCAAGTTCTCAAAGAGGAGAAGATGTTTTGTCTATGGTTCCATCGCTCTCATGAAACCACCATGAATTGAAACAGGATCACTTCAGGATTAGAGGTGTCAAATTAAGTTATCTAGCAATCTGATTTAACAATTTAAAATGGAGAGTTGGTTGACAAAATATTCAAGTACAACATTTGGTTAATTAAATCATAATAAGATTTTCTACATGTTTCAACCATCTCATGATTAGGGCCTTTCTTATTGGGCCTATATAGAAGCACATTTTTTATAAATAAAAAAACAGATCCAAAAACCTATGTGAGATGGCTGGTGAGAGAAGAAATCAAGAACTTTATGTTCTCCCACTTTGGGTGGAGAATGTCAAGTCCTCAAAGTGATGTTTCACCTGTGGGTCCACCATTCCATGAAACCATGAAGAAACAAGAGAAAACTTCAAGATCTTTAGGAGAACCTCCTCATTTCTCATCCATCCAGATTCCCTATCTCTCTCTTTTTTTTTTTTAAACATTGACGACTTAATTCATTAAAAAATGAAGAAAGGAAGTACAAGAGGAGGATCCAAGTATAGGAGAGATTTACCTAGGTCCAAGATGAAGAAGGAAAAGAAACATAAAGAAAAAGAAAAGATACAACAATACGCCCCTCCGGCTAAAAGACACAATAAGGACTCCCTAAGCTCTCAAGGTTGATAAGATGAAAACATTTTCATGGCTGGTCTATATTTGTGTACACCAACTTTGGTTAAGAAGTCTGCCACACTATTTGCCGATCGAGGTGCATGACTGCATGAGTGCATCTGAACCTGCACATCCTCCATAGTGCCCCATCCACATTGAATTTACATAATCCTAGAGGAGTTGCTACCCATTCGACTTTCTGCTTCCTGGCTTTCCCAACCCATTTCATGCATCCCTCCCAAGACAAATAAAAATCCTTAGGTGCTAGTCCCATAAACTCTTTACACATAGACAACCATCCTATCAATTGTCATTTCTCCTTTTCAAACACCTCTCTAGGTGCCCCTTCTTCCCCTCAAAAATCCTCTCATTACGCTCTTTCCAAATTGCCCACCAGATTGCGTACGGTACCATTTTCCATGCTATCCTAATGTCTATCCATTCGACTTTCTGCTTCCTGGCTTTCCCAACCCATTTCATACATCCCTCCCAAGACAAATAAAAATCCTCAGGTGCTAGCCCCATAAACTCCTTACATACAGACAACCATCCTATCAATTGTCATTTCTCCCTTTCAAACACCTCTCTAGGTGCCCCATTCTTCCCCTAAAAGATCCTCTCATTACGCTCTTTCCAAATTGCCCATGAGATTGCATACGGTACCATTTTCCATGCTACCCTATGTCTACCTCTAAAGGGTCCCCCCATCCACGCTGTCATTAAGTCCTCCGCATCATTTCCTATCACCCATGAGCAACCAAATAGATTCAAGAAAGTGCACCATATAGTCCACGTGAACCGACACAACAAATGGTCCATTGTCTCCTCTTTTTCTTCACATAGTGGGCATACTATTGGGACTTCCTCAGAAGAGCGCATATTCTCCTAAGATTGTCTCTCACTGTGATCCTCTTCTTCAAGGCCGACCACAAAAACATTTGGATTTTAGGGGAATCTTATTGTCCTATGCAATGTTGCATATAGGTGGTGAACTCGTGTTTGTTGCATATGCTGACTTTAGAACTGATTTTACTGAGAAGGACCGTGACGATTCCATGGACCAAATCCACTTGTCCTCATCCTCAAGCCACAATCAGGTGTCTCTTAAGATTCCGATCAAGGCTTGGTGGATATCGTTTTCAAAATCACAAGTCCTTTTGAAGGAGATGGACCACTGTGGTGCATCATTGACCTCTCTATAGTAGTCACTGATCAGTGCTTCACGATTTAGAGCCACTCTGAAAAGTCTTGGGAATAACTCCATTAGTGGTCTCTTCCCCATCCAAATGTCTTTCTAAAACGACATCCTTTTGCCATCGCCAATCTAAAAGCTAATCCCCCCTTAGAGTACCTCACCAATCTTTTACTACCGACGATCCATCCCTAGCAACTCTAAAACCTTATCTCCATCCCCTGGGATCTCCCTCACCATATCTAGCTACTAATGCATTCCTCCATAGGGCCTTTCTCTCTAAAGCAAAATCTCCACAACCATTTACATAATAGGGCATGACTCCTATCTCTGATGCTATAAATCCCCAACCCACCTTTCTCCCTAATATCTCTAACTTCTTCCCATTTCACTAGATGGATTTCCTCGAATCCCCCTTCTCTTCCTAGAGGAAGTCTCTTTGAATTTGTTTTCTCTCTTTTTGCCACTCTATTGGGTATTTCATACAAAGAGAGATAGTAGGTGGGAAGATTCACCAAACATGATTTAATTAGAGTTAGCCTACCTCCCAGTGAGAGGTAAGATTTGCTCCAGACATTCAATTTCTTCGAAATCCTTTCTTGAACGGGTTCCTAAAACAGTATAGATCTTGGATTCCCACCTACTGGTAGCCTGAGATACGTAAATGGATTTTTTCGTACTCCACACCCTATCTCCCTTGGTAATGTTTCGACTTCCTCCACCTCTACACCCTAAGCCTGTGATATTGATCTTCCCTAAGTTTATTCTAAAGTCTCAAAACAAGCTCAAAACACCTTATGGCCGCTCTTACCCCAAATAGCTCTTCACTAGATGCTTCACAGAATAATAGAGCATCATCTACTAACCTCTCATGTAACCTGTTTCTGAACATTCATTTATCCGTGCTTCCACACAGGCCAAATGGATGCTGAGAACAATAGCCATATCATGAAGGTAGACATCATTACCAGATCAGAATGAGTTTTTGAACTTGTAATTTGGGAAATCTTTTTCATCACAAGGTGTGTAATTGCCTGTATTATAACTTTTTTATTTTGAAAATTTTAAAAATGAGAATGTGATTTTGATATTACTACATTATAGTTTCTTGGCTTGTTTAAGTAAATTATGCTTCCTTTTTTTTTCCAGGAGAAAGCATGCTTGAAGCCCACAACAGACAGCTTTGACAAGGTGTTCAACTAATTTTACTATGTTCATCAATTTTTTTTCTCTTGATTGACCTTTTAAATCCCAGCCTGTTTAAAGCCAAGTTGGGTCGAGCATCCTCGAGTCAGCTTGTTTGGTCTTTGCAAGTGTAGTTAAGTTACCTTTGTCTGTAAATATCATTTTTAACAGAAGATATGGTCTATTTAACAGGGGTTTGTATAATATGATATGTTTTCTTATATTTTATATTTTACATTTATTTTAATGAAACTTTGTTACTGTTAAAAAAAAACATTTCCGTAACTTACAAACACCCATTCACGTAGCGCTCATTAGATGGAGCATCTTGGCTCAGAAAATGGCTAACTACAGACTTCAAAGTCATATGTAGGTTTAAAATTTTATACATATTCCTGTTGCATATTAAGATCATCCATGCCACTACCATTTTAGGCCATCAGCTTATACGAGTAAATATAGAATTTTTTTATTTTTGGGACTTTTTGAAAATTTATGTGTCAATACAGGGTTGTATTTGCCCCTTAATCAAGGGTCATAAATTTGGTCGATGTGACACGATATGCATCAAATTGACTTATATATATCACTGTGCGGAGACATATTGGCCCAATTAGGGCTGCAACTCGGGTCGGGCGGGTCGCGTTTTAATAAACTCAACCCTAACTTATGTCACAACATATTGAACCCGACCCGACCCGAATTAGAAATCCGATTTAATCAATCCTACCCGATCCTGAGTTTGTAATACCCTCGACCCAACCTGACCCGACCTGACTCGGTAGTTTTCATTTCTGGGAAAAAAAAAAAAAAACAAAGATGAGTGGAGATATACCTACAATACTTGATCCTCCTGAGCCGATCGTCATTGTATTGGATCTTTTCTTTTCTCCTTGGATAGAGAATCGAAATCTCTGGTTACAGAAAGGGAGAAAAACAGGAAAAAAAATACAAGAAGAAAAGGCAGAGGAGCTAACAAACTATCGTCGACGGAAGTAGGTCCAGATGTCTACTGTACTAAGGCTGAGATGTGAACAGACAACTAGATGTCCAAAATCTGAAATCTGGCTTTCTGATTTGATTTGGATTTGCTTTTTCAGATGCCGCCCCCAATCCTTAATAACGGGACCTTCCCATTCATGCTACCTAGTACCCACTCTCTTTTTGGTGCCTTTGCCTTTGTATACATAGAAAGAAAGAGAACGAGAGAGATAGAGAGAATAGGGTTTTTGGGTAAAGGGTTTTATATTAAGTTAATAAATTCTGGTTGAATTGAAATTTAAAGACCTCAACCCAATCCAATCCGACCCGAATTTCGTTCTGGGTTTTTTTTTTCTCAACCCGACCCGACCCTTGTAACCCGACCCGCATTATTTCTCGAGTCGGGTCAAAACCCAACTCGAGTTGCAGCCCTAGGCCCAATACAAATCGTATCATCTGTACAATTATGAAAACGACTGATACATGTTAAACAATCATACCATATCTGCCCATTTCATACATTTACAATTCATTTTGGTTTTTTTTTTAATACCATTTCAACCCTTTTTCAAATTGAATCTTGCATTATGTGTGATCTTAAGAAGCTTTAGAAGCAAGTTCTTCAACTAAAAAATATAGTTGTCTATTTCAACAATTTTTCTTTAGACTTGTGTTATAAGATAATCTCGATTTGCCCCTCTTTTTTTCCATTCAAGCTCGGGGATGAAAAGGCTCTCGAGTGCGGAACAATGATAACCCTTAACGTTGATTCATGGTCTCCATGTTCAAGCCAGGGGTCAAAATATCGGCCGATACTGTGCGTATCGGCCGATATAATTCGGTTTTTCAACCACCGAATTATATCGGCCGATACGTATAGTATCGGCCGTACAAAAAAAAATTCGGCCGATATGTCCGAATTTTTGACCGAATTATCGGTCATCATATCGGCCGAATTTTAAAAATTCGGTTTTTTGTTTTTTTTTAAAATTTTTTTTTTTTTTTTTTCATAATAAATATCGGCCGAGATGACCGATATATCGGTCCAAATCTCGGCCGAATCTGGGCCGAATCGGCCGTTTTTTCCCCCTGAAAACAGTAAATCTCGGGCCTAGGCCCAACTCAAGTTCGGCGATATTTTTCCGATATATCGGGCGATATCTCATGTCCGATATATCGGGCGAGATCTCGGACGAGATCTCACCTGTCAACCAATTTCTCCCCCATCACATCTCTGTGTACAGCGGACTGCAGGATTCGGCTGGTCCGGCATGCCTGAATATTTTATTATTTTTTTTAAATCCAAAAAATCGAACCGGTCCAATTTTTTCCTATAAATACCATTCACCTACATCTAAAATTTCACACCTTATTTTCAAAGAAAAAATCAGATTTTACTATTTATCTTTCAAAAAAATTGCACTCTTCATTACTTGATTTAAGTAAGTTCTAAACGACCCGGATTTGTTTGAAACCGAACGATCCAGACCGTTCAAAGGTTTCTTCATTTACAGATCTACTGATCTTGTAAGTTTTGTAATTTATTTCGATTTATCTGTATTTTATTTTAATTTTTTTAGCCAAAAATAACATAAAAGAAGTTAAAAAATGCTTGAAGTTAAATAAGTATGTAGTAATAAAAGCTTTATATAGGTATTATAATTTTTTTTCCATCTTAATGTATCTGTAGTTAGTTTTTGTGTACTTTGTTAGTTACTATTTTTTTTCATTTATTTTTTCATTTTTGTTAACTATTTCAACATAAAATAGCATAAATGAAAAAAAAAGTTAGAAAATGATAATACCTATAAAATAATAGATGAACATTTTTCATTTGCTCTTAGTTACTTTACTAACATGTTAAAATTTACAGCAACATTTTTTACATTCACTTACTCCTTATTTTAATTATTTCATTATTATCTATGGACTATGATATATAAATGTTAGTAAATGGTAAAACCTATAAAATAATACATGAAATTTTTTTATTTGTTGTTATTTAATGTATACTAGCTTCTTTTACAGGGATGAAATTTTTTCCTTTTATTTTATTTCTTTTTGTAATTATTTCATTATTATCTATGGACTATGACATATAAATGTTAGAAAATGGTAAAACCTATAAAATAATACATGAAATTTTTTTATTTGCTGTTATTTAATGTATACTAACTTCTTTTACAGGGATGAAATTTTTTCCTTTTATTTTCTTTATTTTTGTAATTATTTCATTATTATCTATGGTCTATGATATATAAATGTTAGAAAATGGTAAAACCTATAAAATAATACATGAAATTTTTTTATTTGCTGTTATATAATGTATACTAACTTCTTTTACAAGGATGCAATTTTTTCCTTTTATTTTATTTCTTTTTGTAATTATTTCATTATTATCTATGGACTATGATATATAAATGTTAGAAAATGGTAAAACCTATAAAATAATACATGAACTTTTTTTATTTGCTGTTATTTAATGTATAATAACTTCTTTTAAAGGGATGCAATTTTTTCCTTTTATTTTATTTCTTTTTGTAATTTTCACCATTTTATTACTATTTATATAATTTCCCACTATCGTAACTTCAAAAATATATTAGAAGATGTAAATGTCCGATATTTTATGAAAAAATTACATATTCAATAAGCTCATAATTTTCTGCATTTGCTGTAATTTTTTTGGATTTTTTTTTTTTTTAAAAAAAAAAAAAAAAAACGGGGAGGAGAGAGAAAAAGTTCGGCCGATATATCGACCGAACCGATATATCGGCCGATATGAAAAATCGGCCGGGATAACGGCCCGGCCGATTTTTTTACCCCTGGTTCAAGCCTACTATAATGAATAAACCTAAAACCTCACAATTTACATAGAACCTTGGCAGCAATTGGAATTGACACTTTTCAACATTGTAACAAGATAGAAAGATAAATAAAATCGCAAATTTTACAGCATGAGTGTGTTGAGTGGGTCCACCTTACGTGGAGGTGGTGGTCCACAAGCAAGTCATTGTGTGTTTAACTCATGATAATATGATAATGTCAAAGGAAAATTCTTAGCATGTTTTTTAATAATAAACTATTTTTATATTTTCTTTGAAAAATAAAATCCTTCTAAGTTAAGTTTAACTTCTAATTCTCTAATCTCTCTTATTTAGAATAATTTCGTAATCTATATAATAGATTATATTTTTGTAATTTATAAATCTCCGTTTACATGTTTTCTTTATTTTTTATTTTGTTTTTTCTAGTTTAAAAATGTATAAAACAAAAAATAGAGAAAAACCAAAATAACTACCATTCTTCCACATTTAAACCTAATTTATAAATGATCCTTCTCATTTTATAATCACATTAGGAAATTTTGTTGGCTAACAGACATTCAACACATGTGGATGTTAGACAAATGGCATTATAAAAGGTAAATATTTATATAATCTATTATAAAAGGTAAAAAAGGTAAATATTTATAAATTAAAAAAATGAATATTGTAAAAAAAAAAAAAATGCAAATTTAGATTCTATTAGTTGAGTGTGAGTCAACCGAGTCAGAGGCAAACTATGTCAAAATTAGAGCCTATTCAGTTGACCCCAGCAACTGGGTTAATTCGGCTGAGCTCCTACTTGAGTCAACTCACTCGGTCAAAAAAATTATTGACAGCGCATAAGACTTCAGTCTAACAATTAAACGATGAGTATAACTCAGTATTTAAATTAGTAAATAATCTGTCATTTTATAATAGTTAGTGTGAGAAAAAAATATAAATATGTATTTCAGAAAAAAATACTCATCAAATTTATAATTAAATGACTTTATTCAGAAATTTCTTTTATAATCTATTCCAATAAATGAGGTCAATAAGATAATTGAAAACCCAGTCAACAAAAAAAATCTAGAAAAAATGATTCTTTAGAAATCCAGATTGAGGGTACCGTTTACTAATTGTGACAAATTCATCCAATCTCTTGTAATGCTATCATATTAAATATCTATAATATAACTATTTAATTCCATGCTTTAATTTTAAAAACAAAAGTAAAAAATTAGGATTATCTTATTTGAAATATGACCTGTACACTGATGTGCGAAATTATGATTTCTTTTTAAGGAAAAATTCTCTCTTATGTTTACTTACTCTCTTATTTTAGAAAGACAGTGTTTAATTAATTGTCAATTAGAGAACATTGAAATAATTGAAATTCTATTTTTGAAAAGACAATCTTTGATTAGTTGTCAACCATGGAAGATTCATTATAATTAGAGTGATTTTCTCCCTGATTCGAATTCTACGTTTTTTAGAAAGACAATCTTTAATTCATTGATTTACAACTATGACTATCAACGCATTCATTTCTCTCATCCTAATACTTATATGCTAATGAATAATCCAATGCACCGATTTACTAGAAAATGAACTAATTTTTCAAAGTTCGTTGAAATTCGTACGGACAGATATGATAAAGTGGAAAGTTTATTAAAACATGTTTTTTCTAAAAGAGTTTTTCCATATTAGAATAGGCACACTAATTTTAATTACTTGTATTATTTACTTTACACTAATGAACTTTACTTTTATTATTTTTTATTCTCGATTATTTTTTCAAGATGAATGAACTGATTATTTTTTCAAGAATGTATCTGTATCTTTTTGTTTCTCTTTCAAACACGACTCTGATCCGCAAAATACCTTTTAATAATACGACTTTGTTTCTCTCTTGAATACAAGATTATCCTGTAATAATTCTGACTCTATCTTGAGTATCTCCCATGCAATTCCAGTTACTCCAGATATCCAAGGTTGGCCAAATGTCAGTCTAGTTCGCCTATTTAAGGAATTCAAGAGCACCCACCATCTCTTATCTCGCTTCATGGCCAAGAACATGAAGCTCGGACTGTTTCCGAACATGGTTCTTCTCTTCTTCTTTGTTTTCCTTCCTTTGTTCAATTTCTCTCTGGTCATGGGTCACAGTTTGTATGAACCAGTAGCCAACCATGGTGAAAAGACCCGTCTACAAACTTACATAGTTCATGTTAAGATACCCGAAGCTGTTGATCTTACTATCACTGAAAGGAGGGAGAATTGGCATAGATCTTTCTTGCCAGTCACTGCATTAAGCTCTAAAGAGCAACGAATGCTCTACTCATACAAAAATGCCATCAATGGCTTTGCGGCAAGATTGACCAAGGAAGAAGTTGAGGCCATGAAAGAGAAGGACGGCTTCATTTCTGCTCTCCCCGATCAGCTACTCTATGTTCAAACCACCCACTCACCTAGTTTCTTGGGTCTTAACCAGGAATCAGGATTCTGGAAGAATTCAAGTTTCGGCAAAGGTGTCGTTATCGGGCTATTGGACACCGGGATTTACCCAAATCATCCCTCTTTCAATGACGAAGGAATGCCACCTCCACCTAAGAAATGGAAAGGGGGATGCGACTTCGATGCGACAAAATGTAACAAGAAGCTCATTGGTGCAAGGACCTTGACTTCAGGAGCGAAGGCCATGTTTGGCTCTGCTGCAGAAGAACCCATCGATGATGAGGGGCATGGAACACACACAGCCAGCACAGCTGCCGGAAGGTCGGTCGAAAACGTCGCTGTATTCGGGAACGCCAACGGCACTGCTGTTGGAATGGCTCCTTTGGCTCACCTGGCTATGTATAAGGTATGTTATGAATCTGGTTGTGCTGCAAGTGATATACTGGCAGGGACTGGACGCTGCTGTGGAAGATGGAGTTGATGTGCTTTCTCTTTCTATCGGTGGAATTTCTGGTCCATTTTCCAGAGACCCAATTGCAGTGGGCACATTTGGGGCAATTCAAAAGAACATTTTTGTCAGTTGTGCTGCTGGAAATTCAGGACCCTATGATTCTTCCCTCTCAAATGCGGCTCCATGGATTCTAACAGTTGGGGCAAGCACCATGGATAGAAACATCATTGCAACAGTAAAACTAGGAAATGCAGAGGAATTTGATGGAGAATCACTTATCAACCCAAAAACTTCACACCCACCTTGTTGCCACTGCTATACCCCGGCATCGACGGAAAGACAGTGTCAAAATATTGTGAGGCAAACTCTCTGAAAGGAGTCAATGTCACAGGAAAAGTAGTTCTCTGCTTTTATGGGGGGTCTTCAGGACGAGTTGCCAAGGGCAGAGTTGTGAAGAAGGCCGGAGGGGCTGCCATGATCCTCTCTAATGAAGAAAAGGATGGGTTTACTACCATAGTTGATGCACATGTACTCCCAGCATCTCATAGTTGGTTTTCAAGATGGATTGAAAATCAGAGCATACATCAACTCAACTGAAGTTCCCAAAGCAACAATCATCTTCAAAGGAACAGAGCTTGGAACAAAACCATCTCCAGTGGTTGCATCCTTCTCATCAAGAGGACCAAGTATTCCAAGCCCTGGAATTCTCAAGCCAGACATCATTGGACCAGGGGTCAGTGTCCTGGCTGCATGGCCTTTCCAAGTCGACCCAGATGAACCAAAGCTCTTTTTCAACATAATTTCTGGCACATCGATGGCGACACCTCATCTGAGTGGGATTGCTGCTCTGCTCAAGAGCTCACACCCAGACTGGTCACCTGCGGCAATCAAGTCGGCGATCATGACGACGGCCGATGTGCTAAATAACGAAGAAAAACCCATCGTCGATCAGACACTTAACCCAGCAAATCTCTTTGCCATTGGTGCTGGCCATGTGAATCCTTCAAAGGCCAATGATCCTGGGCTGGTTTATGATCTTCAACCCCTTGATTACATAGGATACCTTTGTGGGTTGGGCTACAGCGACGATGATGTTCAACTTGTAACTGGATTTAAGCTCAAGTGCTCCAACTATACAATCATTCCCGAGGCAGAGCTGAACTATCCTTCATTTGCAGTGAAATTGGGAGGGATTAAGACATACAATAGAACTGTAACCAATGTTGGAGATGCAAATTCCTCTTATGCTGTGAAGATTTTAGGGCCAGAAGGTGTCAAAGTAACAGTCCAACCAGATGCTCTGCATTTCACAGAGACCAACCAGAAGCTAACTTTTTCAGTCACTTTCAATGCCGGCGGTTCTGCCGGTGAATCTTCAATTGGGCACGGGTATTTGAAGTGGGTCTCATCTAAATATACTGTTACTAGTCCAATACTCACATTCAATTGAGAATCCATGCATGAGTCGATGTACCATGCTGAATTTTATTTACATTTCTACCCCTTTTGCAAGCATAAATCCCTATGTTTTTGTACAATAAAAAGAATATATGATATAAAAATGAATTCAAAATATATTTGATATTTGTGACTGATTGATATAAATTTTAGGGTGTTCCACAAAGAACATTATATATTTCTATTATTTAAAGGAAAGCATACATTCAGAATGGGTTTATTTATGTTGCCTTGATTATTTTTTTATAACTAACTTTATATATTATTATAAAGATGAGTTGACTTTTAAAGTGTATTTGGATGAAAAGTCTATCAGAAAATAATTTTTGTAGATTGCACTAGATATTGCTTTAAAGGCTTTAAAGATATGATCGTTGAACTTAATCCAATGAAGTGCAAATTTAGGAGGACTAGAATTTTTTTAGATTATTTTATTGTTTACTCTTCCCTATAGCTAGCAAGTCAATATAAGGTATAAGTACAAAATTAAAATAATTCTTGTACAATTTAGTTTCTATATATTAAATTATATATGTTATATAACATAAAAGAAAGAATATACTAATATAGTTGAATCATTTATAATCTATATATTAAAAATACAAAATGAGTATGCAAGAGAATTGCTAACTGTGCCCCCTTTTCCAATATTAGCTTTCTCATAATTACTTTCAATCAAAATAATAAGAAAAAGAAACAAAATAAAAATAGAAATCAATCGTTTTTAAATTCATGCCGAGATCATATGACACACACACTCTTTCTCCTTTTCTACCATTTACCATTAAAAATAAATAAAAACAAACTATATAAATAGCTTTAAATAAATTTTCGAAGTTCACACACTTCTCAAGTTAAGCAAGTAAAATAGAACTAACTAAAGTTGTATTCACTTACACAAGATTAGATTCTTTGTCTCTCTTTAAATGCAATTAGCTTGATTTTTTTAAGTCTTTGAGAAAATCTTTTTGCTCTGCATATAGAAATCAGAAATAATAATATGATATAATTGTGGGTCTCATCTAATTGTAAGAGAAATAGTATATATACATACTTTGCATGTATTCCTATAAAAACAACATCAAAAGAGTACAATTCATAATGAATTTTAATTATATTCAAATTATAAAGATAGAAAATAATTTATTAAATTTAAATATAATGTCATTTTCAAATTAATGGAGTAATGGCTTGATGATTAAAGAAAAGGGAAGAGTTTGGTTGAGGTTTATGTTTAAAATTATATTTTATTTTGTTATTTAAAATTGAAATACCTTTTTGTTTTTATAACCTTTATATCAATTTTTTTTTTAAAAAAATCCTTTTTTACATTTTTAATAATTTATAATTTTTAAAGTGATGGTTCGGTTTGAAATTTCGGATGCGTGAGGGACAAGAAAATTCCAAAACCCAAACGCGGAAAATTGATTTGGGGGATTTGGGCGGCGAATCGCCTGAATCTGCTACGGCCCCGTCTTCTCCCAAATCACGACCAAATGGTTCAAAGCCAGTATGAACAGGATTGATTGCCTTTCCCCACACTTTCCCTCCTGTTGAATTTACCTAGAAACCCATTCAATTCCAACCCTGTCGTTTTCACTACCTTGTAATTTTTTCTATTTAATTTTCAATTCCACTGCCCTTCTCCATGAAACAGCTACATTGTCATTTTGATTATTGTCGCCAGTAGTACGTTTTACCATTCCCCAACAAGACACGCCAAACCTATTTTTTGAAGAAAACCTCGACGAAAACCTTCTTCCAAACACGTATTTGCAGCAATTCGTTCCCTTTTTTGTATTTTCCATAATTTATACTTGTTATAGTTGTTTTCCTGTTTTGGGTTTCTTGGAAAAAGAAAGAGGAAGAGGTAACAAGATTCTCCTGCGATCGCCATGGAAAATTATAATCCCTACCCGTACGGCTACCCACCACCTCCACCTCCACCTCCGGCGCCTTCCAATTCTGATTCCGGGTATCCTCGTCTCTACCCGTCCCATTCATTCCATTCCTTTCCATCCCAGCCGTACCCTCCTCCTTCTCCTCCTTACATAAGCCATTCTGGACCTTTGGATTATTCGGCTTCCCACTCCGGCCCTCTCTATCCATATCCGCCACCCGCTTCTCAATTTCCTTACCCATATCCGGTCTCGGGTTCTTCTCCTCCTCCTTCACTCTATCCCAGTCCGGATTATGCATCTTCAGTCCCAGATTCGACTTCTTCTTTCTATCCTAACCACCCCAATTATGTATCTCCCCCACCCTATAGTTCTCCATCCGCCCCAAGATTACAGTACCATGGAAGTTTTCATTATGATTCTTCCTTTTCTCATCATCAGCATCAAGAACCCTATTATCCTGTCAGCCCATCTCCCCGACCGACTTCTGGGACCAATGACCTCTCGCCTGATTATTACCATCAGGTGGGTTCTGTATCATTGAATCATGGCGAGGACAGTTCTTCGCTGTCTAATAGTCATTCGTCTTCTTTATATCCTTTGGATAACCTCTTGGCCTCTATCCATTTGTCTGATCACGGGCCGTCAGCACCTGAGCTGCCATCAGTTTCAAATTCGGATCAAGGGGCTCAGGATTTGAATTTTAGCTACCAGCAGAAGCCGGAAGATTTATGGTTATCCCAATTATTCGTTCCCAAATGGGGGTTCTACCAATCAAGCTGGATATCAGGGTCCTAGTGACTTCTCTCCCCACTCAGTTGTTGCTCCGCCTTCTCCTTCAGGTGGATCGCAGCATGGTCAGAGCCTACAGATTGTGCCAATTCATCATTCAAAAGCATCTCTCAAGGTGCTTCTATTACATGGCAGTTTAGATATTTCAATTTTCAATGCAAAGAATCTTCCAAACATGGATATGTTCTCTAAGACATTGAAAGATATGTTTGGTGGGACTTTCCCCGGTAACTTGGGCAGCAAGATTGAAGGCCATGTGCCCCGTCATCACACGATGACCAGTGATCCATATGTCTCAATTTCAGTATGCAATGCTGTCATTGGCAGGACATATGTGATCAGTAATTGCGAAAACCCTGTTTGGAATCAACATTTTTACGTGCCTGTTGCACACCATGCTGCAGAGGTTCGCTTCATTGTCAAGGACAGTGATGTTGTTGGGTCCCAGCTAATTGGAACTGTCTCAATCCCAGCTGAGCAGATATACTCTGGAGCAAGAATTGAAGGATCATACCCAGTGCTCAATACAAATGGAAAACCTTGTAACCCTGGAGCTGTTTTATCACTATCTATTCAGTACATCCCAATCGAGAAACAGACCATGTATGACAATGGAGTGGGTGCAGGTCCTGACTACTATGGGGTGCCAGGTACATATTTCCCTCTAAGGAGAGGTGGAAAAGGTTACACTTTATCAGGATGCTCATGTTCCTGAAGGTTGCCTTCCTGATTTAAAACTTGATGATGGGATGCGCTTTGAGCATGGGAAGTGTTGGCAGAATATCTTTGATGCAATCAGCCAAGCCCGCCGATTAATTTACATTGTTGGGTGGTCGGTTTTCCATAAGGTCAGATTGGTCCGTGATGCAAGTTATGCTTCGGACTGCACTCTGGGAGATCTTCTTAGGGCCAAATCCCAAGAAGGTGTAAGGGTTTTGCTTCTTGTTTGGGATGATCCAACTTCGAGGAAATTTTGGGTTCTTCAAACGGTAAGGTGTTAAAGTTCTCTTTGCAACTGAGATATTGCTATGTTTTTGTTTCTTCATGAGTGAGGAGATGATACGATTACTTACATTTTTGCTGTAGTTTTAATTATCTTTTATCCACTATTGATGTGACTTTCTTATTTGGATGGAAAAAGTTATATGTTGTTCCCTTTTTTTGGACAAAGGTCAACTTTTTGTTATGTTTGAAAAACATGAACTCTATTTTGTGGCTTCTCTGTGTCTCAATTAGAAATTTAAAGAAATTTATTGTATAATAGTTTGGTCTTTACTAAATTGTGATGTGCCTGTTTCCTTAGAGATTACACATCATGCAAGAAAATAATATGTTTAGATGTTCTTTTAATTTCCAAATTAAAAAAAAAAAACCCCTCATACGTCCTAAGATGAGTTCTTGAAGAAATTGATCATTTTTTACTATTGTTATTTGAGTGGTGAACATGAAATGTGGTAATTTGCCCCTAGGTGGACAATCAGTATGGTGATTCACCACTTTTGCATTGCACCACCCGCCGAGCTCCCCGTGTCTTTTTTGAAAAGTTATTCTGCTTGTTATTCTGTGGAGGAAAAGATAAGTTGGCAGCAACCCTTGTTGATAGTAAAACCAAAGTATAACATAAGTGAAGAATCCATTCAAACAAGATTTTTCCCCTTAAAGCATCTAAACCATTGGCACTCATAGCCATGGTCGGACCCATGTATCATCTTTGGTTGGCTTTTGTAGTGATAGACATTCATAGCGTGGTCAATTACCCATTTATGTTGATGATACTAAACATAGTGGACCCATCACTCATCAATGACAATAATTCTTAGTGTTCACTTCTCATCATCATCATCATTTGTCATTCTCCCATCCTTTGTGTCCGCACATCTAAATTTGGAAATCTTTTGGATCTCAAAGTTTTCACCAGTGTACAGGTTGGCATTCCAACATACAATACATGTACAAAAAGCAGAAGTAAAAGTGAGTTGTTTTATCAATCCAACCATGATCAATTTATTAACCCGTCACCAAACCAGTCATAGTCCAATTTATTAAGCTATAAATAGAAGAAAAATAGAGCATTTCAACTGTTTATGATTTACCTTATCTATGAAGTTTTGGTATGTGCATTTTAATTTTTGATAGTATTGCATGTATACAATTTGTAGGATGGCGTCATGCAAACCCATGATGAGGAGACTCGTCGATTTTTCAAGAATTCATCTGTACAAGTGTTGCTGTGTCCTCGCTCTGCTGGAAAAAGACATAGCTGGGCAAAACAACAGGTTTTGTCTAAACTATTTTCTTTTGTTATGAATTATTGTTATTCTCTAGCTAAAGAAGGTACCATTAAAGCTATTTTGCACGTTGAGCTTGTGGTGTTAGGAATTGATTGTATTAGTGAATACGTAAGGAATGTTTTCTGTATGCTTTGATTTATTCTTTAAGGGCCGTTGCCCTGGATTCCTTCTTCCTAATATTTAAATAACCATAACCAGTGGTTTCTGAAACCTAAGGCCTGGGATGCGCTGTGCACATCTGGGGTGGGCTTAATTTACTAGATCACTTATTTGGATACTTAAGAATGTGTTTATATTAATCAATTTGTCTCTGTCTTAGCCCCCAAGAAAGGTCACTTTACATAGCATTCTTTTCTATATGGCAAGAAAGATAAACAGGTGTTTCAAAAACAGAGAAAGCAGTGCTGATTCTCTGTTTCAGATCATAAAAATAGAGTGGCTATTTGGATGATTGCTAGTTCCAGGTACAGCAACTTAGCAAGTCAGACATCGTCCACATGTGGGTGGATCGTGCAAGCAGATGTCTGAAGCCCTATTAAGCCAGCAATCGAGTGGATTCCTCCAAATGAGAAATTGAAACTTAATTTCATTAGTAGCTGCTGCCAGAAGTCAGGGGCTAGCTTTGGTGCTTCTATCCGGAACAGTGAAGATTAGGAGATTGTTAATTTTGTTGAGCCTTTCTATGGGGCTAATTCAAATATGGCTGAGCTGTGCGCTCTTTGGAAATGAGTGTTCGGAATTATTGTAATGGGGAAATGAGGGGGCTTTGATAGTTGGGGATTCGTTTTCTGTTATTCAATGGATCAATGTGAAGGATTGTCCTTGGCAAATGCTTGATAAAGTGGAGGAAATGAAAGATATGGTGGAGGGAAATTTTAAATCTCTAAGGTTCCTGGTTCAGCTACTGAGAGAGCTGACTGGTTAGTGAAAGAGAGAATTCTCCTTCAGGAAATTAGGATTTTTACAGTTTTTGTAAGCTTTAACTGGGTCCTTATCTTGTTATCTTTGGCTGTATTTTTTGAGGGTTCTTCTCTTCCAGTTAATAAAATTTTAATCCTTATAAAAATCCCGACTTTATGGGGAAGTGACCCCGCACGGGTAGCTCAACAAGTAGACCTTTGGTTCAGGAACCAAAGGTCCCAGGTTCGAGTCCCGTTGTAACCCGATGCCCATGGCTTGCGGGGGGTTGTGTGCATCCAGAGTTTTACCTAACGCCCTCGTACTCGGAGAGGGGTGGGGGTCTTGGGGTTCTTTGTTGTCAAAAAAGAAATTTTATGGGGAAATGGGGCTTCCAAACATATCATATATATTATATGTATAACTATATCACAAGTTAGAGTTTATAATTTAATATTGCTAGTTATTAATTTATATTAACCATAATATTTTTTAGTTCTTAAAGAAAACAAAATATAGCCTCACTATATATATTTATATATTTCTGAAAAACAAGGCTTAATTAAGGTGAGCACACCTTGGAGCAAATAAGTTCTGGAGCCTAGGCACTGTCAAGGTGCATCTTTGACTACTATGCTTTCATATTGTATGCTTGTTGATTTCTTGAGAAACTATAGCTTCCATGGCTAGGTTTGTTCCTGTTGGATAAGTGCAGTCATGTTTACTCATTCCTTCAGCTCATGGTTATCAGGAAGTTGGAGCAATATATACACATCATCAGAAAACTGTTATTGTGGATTCTGATGCTGGTAATAACAGGAGAAAAATCATAGCCTTCATTGGAGGACTTGATTTATGTGATGGACGATATGACACTCCGAGGCACCCTATATTGAAGACATTAAATACAGTGCACAAGGATGACTATCATAATCCCACATTTGCGGTAATATCTTAACTTTGCCATATATAGCATGATTTCTTTATATATACTCATTTGAGTTTTCCTTTTCTTAGAACTTGCATTATTGTTGCTGTATATGATTCCACGAGGTTTATACATAGTTGACTCTAAGCCACATATACCAATAACATATGCCTACTTTATCCTTTCCCTGCCAATACTTGTTTGTACTTAATTGAAATTAAACTAAATGCAAATGTGGTGGCACATGAAGTTTGTTTGATACAATTTTTTTTTTTGAAATGGTTCATACATTAATATATAAAGGGGCACCAGAGGTGCAAGTACAAAGAAGAAGAAATGAAAAAGCAAAAAACACTAAGCACTGGAAAGGAAACAAAACACTAAGGCCTCAGGCAACATCAACACATTCTTTCCAAGGCATGCAGAATGTCAGTCATAGTAATATTTCTGAATTCCTGCAAATAAGCAGCCTAAGAAGCACACTTAGTGAGCACACGTCTCCCAATAGCCTTATTGGATTCACTTATATCTTTGAACACCCTATTATTTCCTTCCCACCAAAGGCTCCAAAGAGTGGCAAATAGAGATAACTGCCACAAAGAGGAGCATTTATGCGAGACAGAAGCAATTCCCAAGCAAAGGACAACTCTGCAACCGACGTTGGCATTATCCAATCCACACCAAACTGACCTAACATCACGTATCAAACTTTTGAAGAAAAAGGACAGTGCAGAAGAAGATGATTCGACTCTTCAGCAGCTTGAAGACAAAAAGGGCAAGCGCTAACTATGATTCTACCTCTTTTTCGAAGATTGTCCTGAGTCAAGATCTTCTTCAAACCGGTCGTCCAAAAAAAGCTAATTGCCCTCGGAGGAGCTTTGGAGGGCCAAATTTTGGGATTAACAGTAGGATTTCCAGCATCCAAAGAATTCCACATGGAGATTGACTTAACTGAAAATAACCCAGAGGGATCAGGCCACAAAGAAGGCTGTCATCAATGGAAGGACAAATCATAAAGGACGAAACAGAGCCAAGGAGATCTGAAAAGTCATCAACTTCAAAGTCTGTCAGGTTATGGCGAAGAGGGATGCCTCACACGGCTTGCTCACTGCTAATGGTGTAAAAATCAGAAACGGTTCCAAACGGCCTAATAGAAAGGTGATAAAGAGAAGGGAACCGAGAGGCAAGAGAAGAGCTATACACCAATGATCAGTCCAAAGCTTGATTCTGGCCTAACTTTAAACTTGATACCTTCTTTGAATTTGTCGACACAAGCAGCTATCGTTCACCACATCCCGGAAGCTTACGGAGGGCAAGATTGATATCCTAGCCATGATTCCCCAATCTGTACTTACACCTGAGGATAGCCTTCCAAGGAGAGTCGTCATCAGAAACTAATCTCCATAGCCACTTAGTAAGAAGGGCGGTACTAGTGTCCTTGATTGGGCGCACCTCCAATCCCCCAGAAGCAGTAGGAAGGCAAACTTGGGCCCAACTGATAAGATGATATTTCCTATTTTCCTCTTGGTTGCACCACAGGAAATTCTTCATAATTTTTTCCATCAACTGCATAACCTTACTCGGGTAACGGACGGCAGAGAGGAAGTAGACAGGTTATTAGAATACGTACATGGGATGCATGCATGCCATTCTGGACAATCCAAATCATGACTCCATCGTATTGGACTTTGGAGCATGATCTGAAAATTACATTGATTACAAATCAGTAACCATCTGGGGTTGCCAGTTGGAACTTTTCCATTTTTCACTGCCAATTTGATGGATTCGTGGAAGCTACTTGAACAATTAGGAGAAGATTACTATCATTGTGTTTGTTGGGCTATATCACCACTGGTGGAAAGTAGGATATGTAAGGGCTTGTTTGGTTCAAGGAATAGGGGGCATAAAATGCAATGAACTGGTTGAACTTGTGATTGGCCGAACCCAGGTTTTTATGGTGGATGAGACACCTCAACTTTGGATTAGCAATGGGTCGGGTCTGGTTGTGTTCAAGTTAACATGATCAACATTTTGTTACACCCAATGTGATCCTGATCTGTTTATTAAAGAGGTGGACCCATCAAACCCACTTACCCAAACACTATATTTCCAGGTCAGTTAATGGGGTGGTTTAGGAATTATTACTGATGAGTGGGGTCAGTTTCAGTCAGTCAAATCTAAATCCAACCATTTACCAACATTGGTGATCCAGTGGGTCAAGGATACTCTATCTCAACCCTGCTTTTCAGGACTGAGTTTGAGTTGCTTTTGGGCAGATAGAATTAGAAGTTCACTCACCTCAATTTTGTGTAATTGTGCCAAAATCTACTGTAGTAGATGATCTTAAACATCTATGTGTCTATACTGGTTGATGTGGATCTGTTAGGACTTGCACCTGTTATCTCTCAAAGTAAATGAAATCCAATTGGACATGAATTGGACAGTTAGGATTGGCCTGTCAATGTATTTTTTTTGGGTTAGCTCCATCAACAGTTGAGGCATTCCTTAACTTTATTTATCTCTACATAAATGAGACAATTTAAGGTGACTATCAAATGAATCTTGACCATTCGTCATTAAATGATTGTGATTTGCTTCCACCTTGGCAAGCAAAGAAAAGGGGAAAATTTTGTCCAAAAATAGAAATAGGAATTTAAAATTTTATTTGGCAATTTGACCTCTCTTTATCATATTAGTGTTAAAAAAATAGAGAAATTCATGTGAAAAAGACTAAAAATTAGAAAAAAGACTTTTAACATTTTGATTTGTTGAGGATCCAACCTTATCATATTTATCATAATCATTAAAGTCATTTATCCCATCAATTTGGGGTTTGCCTTTAATTTGGATTTGGCAAATTATTTCCATGGACTAACTGCCCTATTTGACGCCCATGGGACTTAAACCCACAACCTTATCATATTATTATCTAGATATAAAGGAAATTTGTTCAAAGTAATATTAAAAAATGGAAAAAGGATATCTTTGATTAAGTTTCTTGAGTTTGAAGCATTTCAGTCGCATTTTTTATGTTAGTATCTGAAAAAAAAATTGTTGAAAAATTTGTGAAGTGGAGAAAGAACATCAGTACCGATCTTTTGATTAATAGTCACTGCATGAGGTGCATACTTCTTGTTAGTATGATTGACATTGTGTGGATTGATCGTCATGTGTGCCTTTTGTACAATGGATGAGACGCCTAGTGTTGTATTCTCTGGATCGGCTGTGTTGTCTGATTTAAGTCTTTGTTGAGAGACACCATTTTCTCCAGATGTAGATTAGCTTGGGCTATGATTGTTTGAACCTTTTTAGAAATTCTGCCTCACCTATCTTTATCACTTGGTCATTTCATAAACAGGGAACACATCCCAATTGTCCAAGAGAGCCATGGCATGATTTGCATTGTAAGCTTGATGGTCCAGCGGCCTATGATGTTCTCAGCAACTTTGAGGAACGTTGGTTAAAGGTTTCAAAACGCCATGGAATAAAAAAATTGAAGAAGTCAATGTATGATGATGCATTGCTTAGGATCGAAAGAATTCCTGATATCATTGGGATGCATGAGGCTCCATTCTTAAGTGAGAATGATCCAGAAGCCTGGCATGTGCAGGTGAATAATACCATATCTGCTAATTGCTAGGATTGTTTTATAAAAAATCTATTTTTTTTTCCTATAATACTTCCCAACAATTGGTGCAGGTTTTCCGTTCCATTGATTCAAATTCAGTAAAAGGTTTCCCAAAGGATCCTAAAGATGCCACTGTCAAGGCGAGAGACTTCGTTTATAATTAAAGTTTGATTTCTTGAAAGATGATTTATTTCTTTAGTCTATTTCCATTTCTGATTGATCATGATGGAGAAATAGTTGTTATGTTTATGTTACAGAACCTGGTATGTGGGAAGAATGTACTGATTGATATGAGCATACATACAGCTTATATAAAGGCTATACGGGCTGCCCAACATTTCATTTACATTGAGAACCAATACTTCCTTGGGTCATCGTATAATTGGTCATCACACAATGATCTAGGTACAATCTTACCCTAGAAGATGTTAACCTGTAATGATGAATTGATGTGTATGTGAGTTTGTGTTCGTGTGGGTGGGTGTGTAGGTGTGCCGGAGTGTAGGCATGCATTTGATATGATAAATCTGTACAATTTATGTTAATTTTTAGATTGTGTTGAGGGTTAGAAGTATGGACTATTGATGAATTGTACTTGACTTCAAATTTCAAAAACACTGTACTTGTTAAGTCAATGTCGAGTCCAGTTAAGGTAAGCTAAATTCAGCCCCTTTAATAGAGGACATTTAGTGATAACTTGTAAGTAAATTCCTGTAGTTAATAGTAACAATGACATTTTTTTAGTGTGAATTAGTGCTGCAGTACATCTGTAATCGAATATGGGAACAAGTTCTAAAAAATTGGCCATCACTAAGTTGCATGGGTATGGGTGCCCTATTGTCGGAATTCGATAGAAGTGAGTTGTGGTAGACTCTTCGCAAAGATATTTAAATTTAAGATTTATTTTAAATGAAAATAAGGTATGAAAATAACACCAATAGAAAATAATGTACTAGTTTTAATTTAAACAAACTTATCAAAATTAGTCCAAAAGGGGAAATGTGTGATAATATAGAATTGGTCTCAGTTCAAGGACCTGGCTTTCGCCGGAGGGCCGAAGCCCAGTGTGAAAAACACCCAACTCCAAAGTCTTCTTTTTCCAGAAAATTCCAATTGTATTCAATTGTGAAAAGACTAAAACACCCTTTCCTTAGTCGACTGCTCTAAGGAGGGAAATTTCCGATCTAAGAAACTCCTAAGAAGAGAAAACTACTAAAGATAGAATGTAGTCTAATTTTGATCATTCCATCTCATCCCTTAAAAATGCCACATGAAACAAGATTAAATCCTAAAAAAGTTAACATAAAAATAGAAATCCTAAAAATATGGAGTTGCCCATGTGGAGAGAGTCCACTTGCAAAATTCGTCCACCTCCTTTCTATTCTCGGATTTGAAACTTGGGTCCACTTGCATCTCGATTTTGACCTAGTAAACGTCCGAATTACGAAATTTCATGAAATACAAAGTTGTAGCCATTGAAGTCTTCTTTCCAATGCAAATAGAATCAAGTCATTCGGACATCGGAGGGAAAAGTTATGGCCAAAATACTGAAACTGTGTCAAAACCTTCGTTCCAAAGTTCCTTTCAATTTCGTTTTGAAGTTAGCACGACTTGATTTGTGCCAAGTGTCACTGTAGGAGAGGCTTTAGGAATTGGGCTTTATGGAGTAGGCTTGGATATGAGTCTAGCTTTTTTTAATGTATGGACTTGGACTTACAGGCATGTCTGGATTATTTGGGCCTAATTGGTAATTGGGCTCAGCGTAACAAAGTGATTGGGTTTATTAGACTGTAGGAGAGGCTTTAGGAATTGGGCTTTATGGAGTAGGCTTGGATATGAGTCTGGCTTGTTTAATGTATGGACTTGGACTTACATGCATGTCTGGACTATTTGGGCCTAATTGGTAATTGGCTCAGTATAACAAAGTGATTGGGTTTATTAGACGGAGTCCAATATGGTCTACCTTAGGCAATTTGGATCATGGAAGCCAAATCAATTTGCACTAATGTGATTAAGGTCCATTAGGCCTGATGCCTCCATCATTGGTTCTGATGGGTTATCCTAATGTTTTATGCACAAAAGGTCATTAATCTAGCTTCACCATGTTATCAATTATAGTTTCTCATTTTAAAGCTTCTATCATCTATGATGAATGTGCCCTTTTCTCATCCTTTCTCTTCCTCCTCTTTAAAGCGGAGAGATGCCCTTGCTCTTAACAACATTCAATTAATCAAGTTCCAGATTCTTCCCTGTTTGTTTTTTATGATGATAGAAAGCTGTGTGTGGGATATGCAGATGTGAAAAGTGAATTCCATCTTTCTGACAGACTTCAAATGTGGAATGACAGCTATTTTTGTTCTCTTTTGACAACCATAAAATCATACTACCAATTATTCATCCAATATGATGGTTTATTGATCAAGTTCTTTTCTGATAGTTTATTTATTGATTATTCTGGCATCCAGTATTCATGACCTTTTTTATGTTCAGTCATGTAATATCTTACTTGATTTTACTCTCATTGGACACGTTGAACTCTATTCATGTTTGAGCATAAAAAAGATTTCTCTTTTTCCTTAATAGTTAATTTATTACATTTTATGATTCTTATTTTGTTTACAGAATTTTAAGGAGGTTTGTTTCTTCTGCAGGTGCTGACAATTTAATACCAATGGAAATTGCTCTTAAAATTGCAAACAAAATCAAAGCAAATGAGAGATTTTCTGCCTATATAGTAATCCCAATGTGGCCTGAGGGTGATCCGACAGGTGTTCCCACACAAAGAATTCTCTTTTGGCAGGTGATTTGAGCAAACTTAACTGGTATATTTTTGCGCAGTCTCAGTAAGTTTGAGGCTCTGGCTTCATTTACCTTGGTAACTGGCATCTTCTTTCCAAAAAAAAAAAAAAAACATCATTCTAACCTCTGTATTTCCATTAAAAATTGCAGTGAAACTTTAAAGGAAACTCTAATTCGAACATGTTGAAGTGGAAATGTAAGGGCCATCTTGGTAAAAGCTCTGGCTGGGATATAATGTCTTTGTGGAGTAGGTAGTGCCTCTTCTTTCTCTATTTACCAACAATAGTAGTGAAAGAACCATTAGCTAACTTTACTTTACCAAGAGAAATAGGGGACAACGTGGAAAAAAGATGAGATACCAGCCATATGATTCGTAGCTCCAGAATCGATAATCTAAGAACTATTAGATGAAGCATTGAGGGCAAGTGGTGCAGGACCTAACTGATTTGTAGCAACATGGGATACCTCAAAGGATTGAAGATTCTTCAATTCCAACCTGTCTTGTTGTAGGGAGGCATACTCACATCTAGACACTCGAATGATGTCATCTTCAGTAGCAGAGGAAGGGGTTTTAGTATGCTGAGCCTACTTAGAGGGGGAGCCAACGATGAAACTTATAGCAAGAATCAATATAGTGATTGGTCATTTTGAATATGTACAAAACAAGGTACCCTTCTTTAGTCCTCTAGTATTCTGCCAGTCATCAATGACAAGGTCCTTTCCTTTAAGAGAAAAAAGGCCCATTAGAGACCAGCCGACCGATTAGCATGCACAAAGGCAAGGACATATCCAGACGACACCTCTCATTACAAAGCAAGGTAGAATATACCTCAACCAATGGTGGAAGAGGTTGCTTGCTCAGAATTTCTGTGCAAATAGGCTCAAAGTTAGGATTAAGGCCTGCCAGTAAGTCAAAGGTGCACCATTTCGACATATATCTTGTGCAACAAAGTATCTACAACCAGTAACTCCTCAATTTTTAGTAATGTTGAATGAGAGAGAACTCCCCTTGTCGGAGATTGTGAGCATTTTAGTATAGCTCATAGATACGAGTAGAGTTATCATCATCAGAATATAAAGCTTGGATTGTAATACATCTTTCACAGTGGGTGGTGTATACACCAATATTCTAACCAACTCCTCCATAGAGTGTAAGAGATAGGCTTGAACCAAGGAATTGTTAGTTTTCGATTTCTTGTATTTGGGTTCTCCTTTGTAGGATCCATTGTTTAGCTTGGAGGAACATGATAGCCGAATGATACCATTGAAAATAATTGGTTTCATTTAAAAGGGCAATTGTGATCTTAATGCATGTGGAATCAGAAGATGCGTTGCCAAGCATACTTGAGGTATAAGAGGAGGCCAGTGAATAATATCATATGCAAGGACCACAAAGATGGTAGAAAGAAGCCTTGCACCAAAAACACCAAAAAGTGATTGCCCAAAAAAAATGTAGATGCAAAAAAACAGTTCTGCAACAGTAATTGTGCTTAGAAGCAACAAAAAGTGGGCCCCACAATCAGAAATCAGCAACATCTACTAATTATGACAACGCTATAGGAGTTGGTTTGATGTTATTTAGGTCTCCGAAGCTCCAAATCTAGGCAAAATGTAGAAAAAAAATAGATCCAAGTAACATTTGCAATACAGTTGCAGTGGGCCCCATAGATCACAAGAAGAGCCCAATGGGATAGGCACTAGGGCCTGGGTGACTCTGGTAGTATGGGTTTCAACAAGATCTGCAAGTCCTCGTTGCAAATCTGAGGAAAAATTGTGAAAATCACTGTTCACATGCGTCACAGACACTAAAATGAAAATACTAAAAAGGGGTCCCACAAGGCACCGAACCTTAGGACCCACTTTATGGATGGAAGGAGGGCCCAGAAATGATTAGGGATAGGGTGAGTTTGAAGGCCAATGAACAGTATCCTCACAGATCGAAGGGTGAACTGTGTAATTGTCATTGAGACTATCGCTAGGGCTTTTGCTGATTGAAAAAAAAAAATGCTAACCTGACCAGGAGACAATTCAACCACAAAAGGAGAAAATTGTGGGGGGGATAGATTATAATAGAAGGCAGAAAAACTTAGAAATCGAACTTAGCTAACACCATGTTAGAATGAAAACTGGGAGAAATGAAAGTAATTGAAGAAAAGGGAGGAGTATTGTAGTCATTTTCTGACAGAAGAGGATACATGTATATATCAATGTTGTCGAAATCGCATGAGTCACGAGTCGACTCGTGCGACTTGACTCATCTCGGTAGCTTAAACAAGTTGAATCGCAGGCTGAATCGGAAGTGAGTCAAAATCATACGAGTCGACTCGTACGATTTGCGATTCAATTGCATGAATCATTAGCTCTTAAGATTCATCTGAAAGGGAAAAATGTGTTTGCATGGTTTTAGAAAAGTAGGTTTTGTGATGTAGAACAGGTGGCCGATAAATTCTTGAAGACGTACTTACGACGGGTCGACAAGACGCTAGACCCACATGCTTAATCTCGAATTGGGTCCATGTCCTAATATTTTAATTGCTATTTTAATTTTATTTAGTATGTTAATCCTATTTTAGAATTCTAGTTTTAGTAGAAATCTAATGTGGAAGTCATAGGAAACTTCTGTAGTTAGAAGTCCACTTTAGGTGGAATTTCAGTCGGTTTAGGAGTCTTGTAATAGTCAGTAGCCTGAGTTATAAATAAGATTTGAAAGGTGAAAAAAGACGCACCTTATTTTCGAAAGAAATCAGATTAATATCCGAGATTATTTTGTTACCTCTCCTTTGCCTTGTTGCAGGTTACTTCGGCTGGCTAGATCCAGTATCTCCTCCACAATCTTGGGCTTAATCCCAAGAAGATATCATCACTTTACCTGGGCTTCATCCCAGAGTTCCACCACCGTCTCTTCCTCGTCGTCACCTCCGGGATTTTCCCTTCACTCGCAGCAGCAACTTCTATTTCTCTAGCTGCCTCCATCCTTAACCCAAGTACTTCGATCCATTCCCTCATCTTCTTCTCCCCTTCGACCTCTCTCCTCTCTTCTCCCACTTCCGCCGCTTCTTCCCTTTCCTCTTATCCCTTTTCGTTCTTTCCCTTTCTTCCTTTCCCCATTCGAAAATACCCTAATCCAGCCCTAAAACTTAAGTCTCCCACGTGCCAACCATTTGCCCTGAGTTGTTTTCACACGTGTGAACCATCTTACGTGTGTGAGTTCCGATAAGAGCCTGAATTGACTTAATTTGATTTTTATCCTCGCTTCCGCTACATTATTTTGCATGGCTTAAAAAGAAACTACCTGTTTATTGGCCTATATTATTGATAAATCCTATCTCTCGATACTGCAAAATCGCTGCTTTCCTGCAATCGCTTCTTCCTTTTCTGGTCTGCAAGTTTGAAACAGCTGGAGCCTCTCTTGGAGCCTTTTGCAACCTTCGAGCCTTCTCTTCTTCTAGGTATGTGTTTTTTTTTTACTTCTTTGTTACAGAGAGTTTCTTCTTCTTCTTCTTCGTTGATCCTTCTTCTTCACTTCTTCCATGCCTTCTTCTCTTTTCTTCTTCCTCTTCTTCCTCATCACTGATGATTTGTGCAACTCTTTCTTCCCTTCTTCCGCCATCTCTGCTATCGCATTTTTTCTTTTCTTTTGTTTATCTCAAACTATAGAAAAGCAAAGTTTTATGTTGATGGAATCCTTCAAGTCATCTTCGCAGGTCCTCGTACAAGGTCCTAGAAGATTTGCTCTGGAAACTTCTGCTGCTCTATTTTGTTATTTACATTCGTAAATGGTGATGGTTTGAAATGAAATGGACTTAAGCTTGCAGGTCCTTGCTCGAGAACCTGTTTGATAGTAAGAATTATACTGTTTGCACTGCATACTGTTTCAAACTGTATACTGTTTGCTAACTTTGCAGGTTCTCATTTCAGACCTCGGGCAATGACTTATGTTCTCATACTGTTTCATAACTGTGTATAGTGTATAATTGTACTGTTTCAAATGGCCATTGTATTTTTTGTAATACTGTATACTGTATATTATAACTGTTTCAATAGTACTGTTTTCATATTAATATTTTTTGTGTCTTCTTTTTTTGGATGATTATTTTCGATGGATGATAAATGGATGTGGCTTTAGAAATTTGTAAAGATTGTTAAAATGGTCCGAGGTGAACGAAGTAGTAGTGGAAATGACGGACAAGATGAAGCATCGCAGTTTTGTACTAGAGTGCAATCGGGCAACCATTTGCATGTGCAATGCAACTATTGTAAAAAGAAAATGGTGGTATTTATCGCATGAAACACCATTTAGGAAAAACAAAAATAAATACATGGTGGTATTATTCTATGTAATTATAGTATAAATCATAATTATAGAGAATACGTTGTGAATCTTACAATTTTATGATTCACGATTCACACCCATAGACCGATTCACGATATGATTTGAGTTTGACAACATTGATATATATAGAGTATAGGGAGTCAAATCAAGGTGAGGGGAAAAGGAAAGAAGAATATTTTACAATCAATTATAACCGAAATTCAACTATAAAATGAACATGTGGAAATTGTGAAAAATACACCATATCTACAACATGATGATTATTTAGGGTGTGGAAAGCAGGACAAAGAGTAGCACTATGATCAAAATAAGTAACCATTTCAGGACATTTAACCTTTTTTCTTTTATTTTTTTAAATGGTCCATTGGTCTACCCATTATGAATTTGGTTTACATCTGAGCACTTGTACTGAATTTTGTCTCTTTGTCATCTTTAGTATCGAATTTTTCATTAGTATTTATGTTGTAATACCACGGGTTCCATTCCTTTTCATCTGCCGTATATCCCATTGTAAGAATATATCAACCTACATATGATTTCAGGGTATTAATTGAAATTTCATGTTCATTGATTTGTCATTTGGGGAAACATTGAATTAAGTATATTTACAGGTTTTTATGCGATGTAGTACATTGTTCATCCAAAGTCATTGTTTGTTCATTTGAAGTTCATTGATTACTGCAGCACAAAACAATGCAAATGATGTATGAGACAATTTATAAGGCTTTGGAAGAGGTTGGGTTAGAGAAAACATATGTTCCACAAGATTATTTGAACTTCTTCTGCCTTGGGAATCGTGAAGCTGCTGATGGAAATGATGCCCAATATGGAAGTCCTACTGCAAACACACCACATGTAAGCCATATCCTTGAAGCACCCTTTTCTGTGTATGTGTGCACTCACTTGTGTATAAAGCCTGTTACCTTAGCGCCACAAGCTTGAATCCTGATCTCCTCAAATCTACACATGCAGCTCAACAATATACCAGTTCCTCTCTTTGCTATGTGAATGGATTTTATTTATTGCATTTTAGTGTTTTTAATCCCATTTGAGTAAATAAACTTTTGAACCTTTTACGGTCTTTTAAGCTTGAACCTTTTATTAGTCATTTTTATTACTTATATGCACAAATCTGATGGTAAGAAAACTTATTTAGTAGGTGGTCGACTTGGTTGAGTCAAATAAATTGGAAGAGAAGTTCAAGTAACTCGATGAAAAACTCGAATAGAAGGAATCCTTGTAGCAGGATAGGAAAGTCATTTATTTTTATTTTCAAAGGAAAACATGGAAAACATAAAAGAAGGGAAGTGGAGAACTAAAGTGAGGGAGAAGTGAGTGGTATTGGTGGTAGTTACATTTCCCTTTTTCATCTATTCCTCTCCATTGTCATTCTTCAATTTTTAGAGGGTTTATTATTTTAATTTTTTATTCTTCTTCTCCATTTTTATTTCTTTTTTTGTTTTATTATTATTTTTTCTCTGTTTTAGTTTATTTTCCTTTGTTATCCTCCTCCTCCTCCTCCTCCTCCCCTTCTTTTATTGTTGCTTTTATTTTCTTCAATGTTTTCTATATGAGAATCATAATTTTAATGTTTTATTGTAAATATATTTTCCTTTTTTATTTAGGATTTCATATTTTAAATAATTTATAATTTTACATACATGCATTTATAAAGTATGTTAAATAATACCATTTTTATAGATTTGATTGAGTTCTGACTTTTTACTCAGAAAATCTTGTTTGAGTTCAAGTGACTTAGTGAAAAATCAAGACGCGAGGAAATGAGAGAGGAAAGGTAAGGAGCGTCGCTAGTAGATAAATTTACCTTTTATCTCCTATTTTTTGTTCTTTTATTTTTCCTAGTTTCTTATTCTATTGTAGGAATCATATTTTTAGTTTTTAATTTGAAGATTATTTTTTTGCCTTTTGATTTAGGATTTTTTTTTATATAATTATAAGTTTTAATATATGAATATATAATACAGTTGTGAGTTGACTTTTTGATTTAATTAAAACTTCATAAAGTCTTCTAGTCGAATTGACTCAGCAAAAAATCAAATTCAGTTTTCAAGCTTTCAAACTATGCCAAAGCCCAAAACCCAACCAGCATCCCCACTATTTGGTTCGTCGATGATCGTAGATTTTTCATTCATCACAAATTTGATGCATTGTTTTGATGAGGACAACTTCTATTTGTCACTACATATGTTGCATGGACTTGTCAAAATGTGTGTTGTGCTCATGTCGAGCACTTCTCCATGTTGGACTCTTCATGGACTTTTCTAGTATTTTTTAACATTGTTTTCCAAAATCCAAGTTGGACTCTTCATGGACTTTCTCTACAACTTTTTAATATTGTTTTTCCAAATCATAAAATAGTGTCACACGTTTCTCTTTAAAACCTATCTATATTGATATGTTTGTCACTTGATTGTTTGGAGTAAAATGAGTATATTATTCTTTATTAGTGTTATTTCCATATATTACTTTATAATTAAAAGAAAATATAAATTTATGTATTTAAATATCAAGTCAAGTCCACAAGTCCTAGATTTTGGGATTGGCCGAGTCTGACACTTCTCAGCAATGTTGGACTCCAAAAGCACCTGTACCCATGCAACATGTGTAAACTACTTGATGTGTAACTCTCTCCTGTGATTCACATTTTAATTGTCTTTATAAAATATCCATACTTCATTTGTCACTAGTTGATCTCTCTCTCTTTCACACACACACACAAGGATTTACCTGATACATTTTTTTTGTTCCATAGGGACTTGCAAGTAAGAACCGGCGCTTCATGATCTATGTTCATTCCAAGGGCATGATAGTGGATGATGAATATGTTATAGTGGGATCAGCAAACATCAATCAGCGATCCTTGGAAGGAACCCGAGACACTGAGATTGCAATGGGTGCATACCAGCCTAAGCACACATGGGCAAGAAAACTGTATAGCCCACGAGGGCAGGTACGAAATGCTCTCAATACATGTTACATACAATGTTGCACAAACCCAAGCCATTTCTTAAAAGAAGTGGTTTCAACTGAATCTGTGAAACCTAGATCTTGCATATTACTACTATTTGGTGATCCTTGGCATCATTACAGATTTGTGTTCAACCAATTCACGTGTGTTATTCACAACTGAATCTTTGTTTGAAAATGTGGTTATGGAATGGAAATAATTGAACTTGCTTCTAAATTTCAGAGTTTAACATACATGGGAGTACTTTTATCTGAACTAAGATTGTTTTCATGTAGATTTATGGATATCGAATGTCGCTGTGGGCCGAGCACATGGGATTTCTTGAGGAGTGTTTCACATGCCCTGAGAGCCTCGAGTGCGTGAGATGGGTTAGAGAAGTTGGAGAGAGAAATTGGCAACAATTTGCTGCTGAGGAGATTACAGCAATGAAGGGGCACCTTTTGAAATACCCAGTTGATGTGGATGCAAGAGGCAAAGTGAAGCCTCTTGCTGGATGTGAAACTTTTCCTGATGTTGGGGGAACTATAGTGGGGACATTTTTTGCCATCCAAGAAAATCTTACCATCTGATCACACTGTTGTTGGAATATAAATAATGCTTGCTCTGTTGTACAATGAGATCAAGGAATTTGATTTTATATATAGTTTGTAAGTTTTGTCTTCAGTGTTCCACATCATTTGTACATTTGTAATTCTTTTTCACATTTTATAAGGAAATTAATCCCATTTATGTAATGCAGCCTTTCTCAGCTATTTGTAATGAATATAATACACCATTCAGTTATTTATGCCAGCAATTACTAGTCTTCCCATTAGATGCAGTGTGCAATATGAATCTTCCCAAGGAAGAGAGGTTTGATTTTGCTTGTACCCAACTTAGCCAACCCTAATTATTAAATTTTTAGCAGTAAATTCTTCATTAATTTATCGCACTTCTCTTATTTGATCCATCCAACAAATGGTTTAATAATTTCACAAAACATTATATGTATTTTTGCAGTTAAAATTATAAACAAATTGGATTTTTAAAAGTGGGTTCTATATATCTAAGATAGTGTTATTTGGAGTCATTTTTATTATTGAGTTCTATAATATTTTTATATTTAATGTATTTTATAACGAGACGATTTTCTTTTGCATTAACAAAGTAAGGAAGCATTTATTTAGAGAGAGAGAGATTTAAGGCGGCATTCCAATTCCTTAATTAATTATGTACATTGCATTCGATTCGCATGGTAACTATGCATTTAAGAAAAGGGACTTCTCTCCGATTCGATCCCACAGCAAAACGGCCGCATCTGCACCGTTGGATTCCAGTGGATCCCACCGACCTCAAAAGTCAAACACAGTGATGCCCACTTTCCATTTCCATCCACGATTCCCTTTTCACCAACGGCGGTTGCTAACTTTGGCCATCGGAGCTTTACCCTGTACAGTCACGGGCTTATCCAATCCGGTCTCGGGTTATGCCCGGCTGCTCTAGTAGCACGTGTGAAAAGGTGAGGTTTATTGAATGATTAAAAAATTAAATTATGAATTAGAAGTACATCAATTATAAGAAATAATTCTCATTCAAAGTCTTTATTCATTTGATTTAAGTGAATGGAATGGATAATTGCTAGGAAGTTCCACTTTAGTTGTCTATTTTAGTTAATTTAAACTAGATGTCTATACATAATCTAGATATTTATTTGATTTCCTATGGTAATCATATCTTTTAATTTCATATGTCAAATTGACTACATAATGTCATGTTAGTGTGGTTCATCATTTACTCATTTTATTTCATTTGTTACGACTCATTGTGCCTTTACATTGAAGAGAAATAGTTGCTAATATAAAAAATTAAATAAATTAGTCTTAGTAATCTAAAAGTATCTAACAATGGATATTTTGTTGTTAGTCATTACTCATTGTTTATAATAAGTTTAGAATTTTTTTTAAATTATAATTATTTTATAAAAGAGCATAAATGGATGAGCCTCACGTGAATCAGAAAAAGAGAGTGAAACAAACCATCCAGCGTGCGGTCTAACAACATATTGACTTTTTTATTTCGCAGTTAACACATCTCCTCTTTTGACCTTTCAACTTTAGGAAAAAAGTCAAACCCCAAGAGACCTCTTTGCATCAAAGACATTCAACGCATCATCATCCTAAAGAGAACACTAATAAAACCAAAGATAATGAATGCTGGATTATGCATTAATTAGCATAATAATCCTTGGACAATTATAGACGACAAACGCATAAAATATTTCATAGCCAAATCTCACATAATTGAGAGCTAACGTCCTTTTTACTCAATTTGAATTTTATGAAACTTAGTAATGAAGTGAGATTTAGATATTCTATAAAATTAAAAAAAGATTCTACAAAATGATTACAATTAGATATAAAAATTAAAAAGAAATTAATTTCAATTAACGTGGAAGTGAAGATCTATACCAATAAAATCAAATGGATAAAAAATCTTAAAGAGAATTTTCTTTTATAAACAACATAACGAAATTTTGTAACTTACTTAGGTAACATTTTTTCATCAAGTAAATAAATAAATTTTATGCCATATTAGAGTGCTCGTTATTTTATTAGTAGCCAGTCCTAAGTGTTTGACAAGACATGTCTGCAATCCATCAGAATAATTATTAAATAATATTTTACTTAAAATACTGATTTTACACTAAATAAGTATTTTTTAGTATTGTCATAAGATAAATATGAAGAGACATTTATTCACGTATAGCTCAACCGCTACACAGGTCCAGGTCCCGGTTAAAGAAGTGGGAGATTACGGGTTCAAATATTCGGGTTCAAGTATTCGTGACCTAACTTTATTGTGGTTTAGAAATAATGGGCTCACCAATAAGAGTGTTACACTGCTAACCCAGCATTCCCATACATAATTTTTTTTAAAAAATATCAAGAGATTTTTTACAATTTAAGGAGTGCAAAATAATTTAGATGACCAAATAAAAGACTCCACCGACTGTGAGTCTGAGGGGGTGGGGGGCCTGGCCTTCTTGGAACGGAATTCAGAGTACCTACGCTACGCATACGGCGGGGGTTAGAATTTAGAAATAGTAAGAAATCTTTCTGGCAAAACACGATGGAAATTATAAAAGGAAAATAAAAGGGCCACCACACCGCCATTCCACAATGGGACACGTGTCGAGTACGTGACAACCTGGTCCCCCACTTCACCAGCTAGTGCCAGGCGCGTGTCTGCAGGGCCCAGCTACTTTCCCTCCCAAAGCAGTAGGGCAGGTGGGGACCACCACGCGCCAGCATCGAGTACGCACCGGCCTCTGTAGGGCCCACCTAGGGGCCAGCGCCCCAATCACGTGATAGCCAGCTAAGGGCCCCACGAGAGAAACAACAAGGCACGGTCCACGGAGTTCCTCACCATTTGACCCACCCACCACCCCCCACCAAGAAAGGGGCCCACCCCTCACCACCACCACCACCACCACCATAACCCTCCGCCTAACCCGACCCCACCAACGCTCGTTGAAGGGGAAAAAAAATAAAAATTCAAACCTCATCCATCAACCCTCACGTGTCGCAACACGTGAGGTACTCTTCTCCCCTCCCCGTCCCGGCGATCCTTAGCCAAACCATTGCAGAGTTTCTTTTTTAGGAAAAAGGATAAGAAAAGGGGAGAAATTAAGCAGAAGAATCTTAGCCTTTTGAATTAAAAGATCCGAAAAGGAAAAAAATAAATAAAAAAAAACCTAGTTTGCAGCTTTAGTGATAGTAGGACTGGCGTTGTGTTGTGATTGCTGTTGGAGGCTTCCTCCGGAGACGCCCATGAGCTGAAGCTCCTGCTTTCCAACCACACCGGACCCAGAAGTGGTGGTGGTAGTGGCAGAAGCACCACCGTTGGCAACGGAAGGCGGTTGCTGGATCTCAATGGCAGAGGCAAAATTTAGCCCGGGGACAGCAGAAAAGACGGTCTGGATTGGCCTTGCAGCGGCAAGATTAATGATGGGCCCACCTGCAGCAGGAAAAGTCCACAACTGATGAGGCTGGTTCGACGCCCCAACAATGGCAGAAGAAGGCGGTATCATAAAAAATGTCTGTGTTGCCATATTCGGACTAGGGGCCCACATGGGCATCATGCTCTGGGCCTGGGCCGGTCTGATTGGAGCAAGACCCGACGAGACAGTTCCAGTTCCGGTGCCGGTTCCTGTTACAGTCGCAGTTTCGGCCGTCCGCCGCCTCCGCTTTCTAGAGGAATCGCCATCTTCCATCGAGGGGGACTGTGTGGGGATCTTGAGCGTGCCGTCAATTGTTGTGGCGATTGCAGGGATGGTTCCGGTCCCAGTTGCAGCGATGATGGCCGGCTCGGCGTGGTCCAGGAGCCAGCGAATGGTTTCCCCGTCGGATTTGTGGCCCAATTCTCGGGTGAGCTGAAAGATCCGAGCAGCGCAGACGGCGGGCATTCGGATCCGCCGGCCGCGGACCCTCAACCTTGGTGTGTCGGTCTTTCGAGACTCGCCTTGTAGCGAGCGGCCTCTTGACAGCCACGTAATCCTCCACTACCGGCTCTGCTTTGAGGTAGACAAGCTGCTGGACGAGTTGTGTCGACGGGTTTAGAGGAGCGGGTTCATTGGTCTGCGGGAGAAGGGACGATGAAAGGCTGGGACCTGCAGAAGAAAGTCCAAGCCCGTCTCCGGATGTGCTGCTGCTACTGTTGCCTCCGTCGCTCATTCTAGGATCGGTATCTTGCTCAACTCCTTTCTGCGTTTCCATAAGTATCGACAAGGGGAAGGAGGGAAAGGAGAGTAGGGATGAAGAAAAGGTTTCGAGGGTTCTTGGAGAGAACCAGAGAGTATTCTATTGTATTGGAGAGAGAGAGAGAGAGAGAGAGAGAGAGAGATTTTCTCCTTCTGTTGAAAATGCAGAAAACGCTTATTCGTTTCTTTATCCAGCCATCAACTTCACCCACGGCGAACAGAAAGAGAAGAAGGAAAACCTAAAAACCTTCGACGGACTCGTATTTATATCGGGAAATGTCCTGCCAAGTCTGACTTGCTCGGGCGAGCGTCCTGGTCTTTCTCTCTCTAACCTGGGCCGTACACGTGGACTTTCAACAATTATGAGTCAGTAGATGTGCTGCGCTGGATTAAATTGTTGGATAATTTTGGATAATACAATATATATTGACAATAAATTGAATTTTGTATCCTATTAAATTTAGGACGAAAATATTGAACTACAACAAGAAGTCCTTTTTAAGGAGAAAATACCCTTAAAAACAAAGATCATATTTTTCTTATTTTTTCATAATTTAGCTTTAAATCTGTAAAATAAAAAACAAACTCTTGCATCTTTTACTCCTATCTTCGTCTTCACATTTCTAAAATCCTCTTCATATTCTTCTCATTTTACCATAGTCCCTATTGGCTTTGTATTTTCAAAATCCATATCGATTATTCCTTTTTCACACCATTGTTTAACACAGAATAATTAAAACCAAGTTTCAAACCCTTAGAAATTTCTCTCCTCAGTTGAGCACCATAATCGAAGGTCGATTGCACTATAGTGACAGAGTGAGAGAGAAATTTAGGTTTGTCAAGGATCACGTTGATGACAACATATGCGTTGTTTCTGACCATATCTCGAAAACCAATTATCTTTTTAATTTTTTTTATAATGATCATAATTACATAAATCAATACCCAAATAAGAAGGAAAAAAGAAAGAAAGAATAGAAGATTGAGAAGAGAATGCAAGTCTCTATCTTGTACTTAGATAAAAACACATAGTTCTGCGCTAACACAACGACTTGCACTAACGCAGGTGGTTTGGAGAAACTTGATTTGCACTAGTGCAACGAATGCCATTTTTATCCTATTTATCAAGAGATACTCTGAGATTAAAAATAAAAATTGGACGCAGTGCCATCAGAATTTATGAATTTTGAGGTATTTTTACCAAAAAAATCTCATATATATATATATATATATATATATCACTTTTAAGTAAAATTTCAAACTGATTGACATATTTTAGATACATAATTTTTAATAAAAATATTTTTTGCACTATAGTTTTAAATAGATCAAAATTTAGTTAAGTGAAGCAAATGTTTAACCTGGCTAAAATATAGATCTCCCATGACAATTTTATATTTTTCAAAAATTACAATATATCAAATACGTCCATGTTGGATGGGAGAAATATAATCTTTTGTTAAAATTCTGGATTTGTGGTATAAACCATAAAATGGTGTGGTAGTATATAGTATATAGTACATAGTGTTTCTATAACTCTCTCACTTCTATGTTATTTTAAATGTGTGCTCTATCTACTCTTATGCTTTATAGAATGTGAAGAAAGATATGCATATAATATAAAGTTGATTGAACTTCATTCATAATTAACCAATCTAATTATATAAATCATTTTAGAGCTCTTCACTAACATTTCCTATACTATATAGGAGCCTTTGACCTATTATTAATAATAGATATTTTACTTCATTAGCATGATACCTGAAAATCATGTCACCATAATGATAAAACTCTCATCTTTTAGGCTCTTTAAATATTAATTATTTTAATTTATTTTAAAATCTTAAGAATTTTGTATTTAATATGAGGCACAGTTTACTTCAATTGGTAGTTTATAAAGGATCTTAACATAAATATGAAACTCTATAAATCACTCAATCCAATCTTAAAAACCATATTTTTAAGCTTGCACAATATTGAGGACTTTAACATTTAATATACAATTTCTTTAAATACTTTTCTTTTTCTTAATATACCAATTGATGCAACCATCGGTTCTCCCTCTCTTTTCCCATGTTTGCTTTGTTTACACTAATAATTTCAATTTTAGATCAATATTTACACAAAAAATAGGTGGGATGTTGATCGATCCATTATCTCAATAGCATAGTTCAAGATTTGTGGGTCAATATTAAATAATGGAAAGAACAAGTTAAACCTATTTAGATAGCTATAACTTATCCAATATAATTATCATGGGCCATCAAACTAAAAAAGAATACACAATAGCTCAAATTGTCACTAGAAAATACTATTATATTCAATATGAACATTTTTTTAGCTAAAAAGTGTATATTCTTCAAAACTTCAAAAAAAAATAAAAAAATAGAAGCATGACTTTGAGAATTTTGGAAATTGCTTTTAAAAATGTTAGAAAATAAAAGGGAAAGAATATGCAAGTATTATTTTTATTAGAACAATTAAATTTGGTTTATTAATTTTATTACTGCAGTTACTTTCAAAACAAAAATATCTTAAAGTGTTTTTTGTTTTTTAAGTTCGTAGGTGGTCCTCACTTTGGACTAAGCCATGTGGGCCCTGCATTACTTTTAAATAAATGATTTTGGTAAGGACATCCAGCACTATCATAATACGATGAATGCTCTTTACTCTTGAGAGAAGAATAAATAATATAATATAACACCATCATTTATTATTTAATAGGTTTAAGCCATAGGGTCGGGTCGACCTAACCAAACGGCACGATAGCGACCCACTACGGAGGTTCCCACCGTGAGGCCGACCCCACATTCTCGTGGGACCCCACTCTTCTCTTTCCTTTTGTTTTGTGCAGCCAATGCTGTTTTGGATGTTTAGCGCATGCGGTTTTGATTTTTATTTTTTAATCATTACCAACAGATATTCATATACTTGTCATCTAAACAATGATAAGGAAAAAATGTCAGTATTTATATCAATTTTTTTATTATTTATTTTATTGATAATTATTTTTAGCTTAAAAATTATATCAAAATATTCAACATTAATTAATACTTAAAGGCTCTAAATAAAGAATTAAAGCTATCAGGTAAAAATAAATTTAGCCAACTGAAGTTATCAATATTTCCTGGTTCTCTATCAATTTATCGGTTTATCCTATAATATAAAACAATTGTTATTTAAACACTCTAGTTTTTGTTAGGGTTTGTTTTTTCAAACGTGTTTAACTTTATATTTCAGTAGTAAAAAGAAAAAGAAAAAAGTCTCCTTCAATTAAAATTGAGCATGTCTTGTAAAGATTATTGAATAAATTAAAAAAAAAATGGTTAGGTAGAATTGTCGCTTGATGTACTCAATAAGTAAGGTTCATGTCTTCCTTTTGTCAATATTCATTGCTGATTATCATTATCATAAAGTATTTATCTAAATATTTTAATATTCTACAAAAACTAAAAAATATACAACTAGATTAATTTCATATTAATAGAAATTTTTCTAAGTCTTAATATTCATTCGCTAATCAGAGAAAATGTATAAAACTATAAATATTCATAATGTATAATTTTTTTTTTCTAGACTGCGTCAAGGGATGATGACTTCTAATTGAATCTTAGAAGTTTAAATCGATTAAACTATTAATGATCATTACTTTTGCGTACTGGAGAAATGATTAGTCAACAACTGTAAATGGGCCAAGTCGGGTATTTGGTATGCACCTTGAGACTTGAGAGCAGTAGCCAGTAGAGCACCACTGAGTCACTGACCATCTCAGCTCTCTCAGAACTCGTGACAAAACACTTTCTTATTGGGATGCAACAAAATAAGAAGTTATTTTAATTCAAGTTCTGGTTGGTCTTTGATGAGTTTATATCATGAATAAAAAGATACTACATCTTTATTATTGTTCTTTAAATTATATTCAATTTTACATAAATAAAATAAAAGATATTTTATAATTCATCTTTGTTATTGTTCAAAGTGACATTGGGAGAGTGATTTTGGATCTGCGCAGCATCATATTTCCTTGGATTTTGAAGCAGAGAGGTTACGATTTCTAGCAATATTTCGACCCTGGTAAAGGTGGGTCTAAATCATCTTATTTTGGCTTAAAGTGGCGTGTTTAATGCATATGGACTCTATTTATGGGCCCAGAGCCCACTTGAGAGCATGATGGATCCCGGGTTGCTAAATCAAAACCCTAGCACCAAAAGTAGGAAAAGGAATTAACGAACACGAAGGCACAAAAATCCTATCTTTTTGTAACTATAGTAAACTCTTTGTAATGTAATACTTTATAAAGTTAAAACTTGTCTAAAATAATATCGGCAGCTGGTCCTGACCTCGGGCCCATACAAAATATAATACATCTCTCTAACTCAGTACTCAATACATTCACAATAAAAAAAATATTGCCCCAACCATTTTATAAAGTAATATGTCATACATTCAGAATATAAAATTCCTGTAAAAGTGACTAAGGACCTCATAAACTATATCATTTAAATTTAAAAAAAAAAAGTAATCTGTGATAGACTTTTGGATAAACTTTCTCATTCTTTAGAACGGTGCATGCACTCTATTTTCAATGAACTAGAACTGTATAGGAATTAATGGAGTGATTTGTTTCTACAAAGAGAAGCGAAAATGACATTTTAATGATATGTGAGAGTTTTAAGGAGATTTTTAAAAAGGAATACTGCTAGACCTTCTAATTTACTAATCTTAATAATATAATATATGTACTATGGTCTCGACCACTACTATATTATAGAAGTTTTCCTGTAAGTCCTTAAAAATCTACAGTGGGCCGATACACAATTATCAGCTGATAAGTTGACCTGAGCTTAGAACTGCAAATCTCATTCTAACAACAAATATGTCAGATGATCGGGGATAGATTTCCTCTTAGTCTTTTCGAAGTAAGACAATTAATGAATCTTTTGTGAATATGGATGGTTGCCTACACATTGTATGTGACCTATTGATTATGAGAAAAACTGAGTATAAAACCGAAATTCTTATGCTTATGGAGGATTTTTTAAGATGTCATGCTTGTGGATCAAACTATTGTGTTTCCTTTAATAATACGGGTATTCTTATTTTATCTCATGGATGCACAAAACTACTCATAAATTTTATGTATCAGATAAGCTCGAAAAGAGTAGAATCTAAAACCTCTAATCTAATCTTAAAATGATAGACAAATTGAGCTATCCATCAGTGAGAGAATCAAACTTTTAAATCGATTTAAACAAGGTTTGTAAAATGTTTGGGCCAACTCATAAGTAGGCCCAGTGTGTTGTTTGCTGTCATTGATGTTTGTAGTCAATGTTGTGTCATCTACTGTATTCATAGATGGAGTTCATTAGAGAGAGATTGGGTTGAGTTTAGATAAAAAAAAAATGAAATAGTATAGTATAGGAGGCAACGAAGAATATGCCAACAAAGTTGAGTGAAAACGTAAAATTTAAAAATCGATTCTACATAGATCATTCAAAGATTTAATGATGATAATGATTTCTATTTTCTTAAAGATTTTTTTTTTCCTCAGGTTATTCTATCATTGCAAATGCATGGTATTTTTCATTATCAGTGTTCACCTTCTCTTTAAAAATGCTTTGCAACAAAGGTGCACATTTAATCTGAAGACAATAAAAAACCCATCTCAGAAAATGGGAGTTCTGTATTCGATTCACACAATTTTAAAGTGTCATTCTCCGTAACTTTACTTTGTGTAGATTGAGAGATTTTCACATAACTCAAAAGATTAATCAGGTGAAATATCTGGACACCTTCTATTTAAAAATACTTTCCATCAAAGGTCCGCATTTAATCCAGAAAAATAGAATGCCCTAAGTATTGCATGGCTAACACCAGTGCCTTATCTATCTCCAAGGGTATCCATTATGGCAACAACCAACTTCTTTTAGGTCATGCTCCCATATTGTCAATTTGTTAAGTAAGATTTTCGTAACATATTCACCAGTAACAGCAATATGTTGCTTAAAGGGCAGAATCATCATGTATTAAGAGATGTTTACAAGAGTCTGCTTCTCAATCAAATAATAATAATAACAACAAAAATAACATAATGATAACAATTGTATCTTGAAATTGTCTGTTTTTCTATATTCCGGGTCTAGTAACTTGTTGGGGCGTGAAATCGGAGCTGCTTCATTTTCTCCGCTTACAGCTCGCAACTATACTCGTTTGGGGCTCGTTTCGCAAGAACAACCATGAGCGCCCCTTTACTTAATTCTTCATAATATCTGATAACCCTAACCCACTGCGCCTTCTCAAGGTAAAAGTTTGCACTTTGGAGAAAGTTTGCAGATTACCTTCTGTTTCATTGATTTCAAGTTAAAAACATAAATTACTTTGGAAAGAGAACTGTTGTTTGTCTTGGGTATAGATGATCAATACTTCATTTGTATTGTATTTGTCATATACCATAAATCATGCTGTAAACTAACCAAGAAAGCTACAGTTTATGGAGAAGAAGAGATTGTCTGACCTAGTTCCATGAAAGGCAGTGGATGTTTGAAGATGGTAAGCTAAAGAAGTGGCAGGGCAACTCTCCTTTGGCAAGAAATTGAGAAGGAAGTGCAAGAAATTGTTCTCCACCACTTGCCAATAGAGAGAAGCCCTCCCACTGCATCGCTTAAACTCACAGTCACTGTTGATCCGATGATGGGCTTCATTGCCTACCTACAACCTTTATAGCTAAGCTCATCCATCTTAGCATATGCTCCAGGGTTTATACCATTGGATATTCTTCTTTCCTTCCCACTTTTACTCCTTTCACCCAACATTGCATTTTATTCCCATAACCATTTCCACAAAAGCAGTCTTGCCCACACCAAGATTCGTGCATGCTCACAACCTTTTAGAGTTTTTATTAGTTGTTCAGCTCCCTTATTTCACAGCATCCTCTCAAGAGCAGAGATGATTTTTTATTTTTTCATATATATATAATGAAGTTATTTTGGTCTTTTAGAGTATTTGACTAATCATTTGATATGTGAAAGTCTCCTTATCTACACATAGCGGCTAACTCTATATGGAGTGGCCTTTTGGAGTGGAGTGGAAATCGAACTTTAGACTTCATTTTTTGAGGCAGGTTTCTGACCATCACTCCAACTATTTTAGGTTAGAGCAAATTTTTGATCCTGAGAAATCATCCATTGTGAACTGGTTCACAATTTTTCTTGAGACCTTTCCATAAAAAAATATCTTTGAATGAATATGGAGATGTCTATTTTACTTTTAAATTCAAGTTACAATTCAATTGAAAAACTCTCTTTGAAAGTTCGTTTACAATGGATAATTCTCTGTGATCTTCGGACATGCTGGTGGAAGGATGGTAAGGGGCAGGGCCGGCTCTACCCAAAGGCAACAAAAGCGACCGCTTAAGGCCCCAAATATTGGAAGGCCTGAAATTATTGATAACTTTACTGCAAAATCCTATTAGGGAGGCCCAAATTTTGGCCCCAGGAGTGTTTAAAAAAGGCCCAAATTTTTTTTCAAATTCTTTTTTATTATATATAATTAAAATTTTAATTAAATAATACTTATAATAATATCTTAAATATAAAGAAGACGTTGTTTAGATTTTTTACTTTAAGCCTCAACTTAGTGTCTCACCGGCCCTGGTAAGGGACATATCTTCGTATATTCACTTGTTTTGATTTCTTTTATTTTTTATTCAAGCAACTTTGCAAGAAGGATAGGGAATTTCATGGATTTGAAGGAGGAGATAAGGTTCCTACCAATCATCGTGCAATGGGTCTCACTGCATTATTAAAAAAAAATTATTTATTTAGTCATTTGATCCAAAACATTAAAATTAGAAATCATTTTGCCATCTATTTTCATCATTAGAAATGACTTTTCCTCTAAATTTAGATTTTACAAAAATATCTTATCTTAAATATACTACAATAGACTACATATTACTTGAGAAAATACCAAACATCAATAAGTATACTCCATGATTTTTTAACTAAAAGAGCTATGTTCCTTCAAAAGAACCTCTCTTACTAAAGAGCAGATTAATGAGAGATTTGCGTTGTGTTTTAAGTTTTAACATCTACGGTATCACCATCTAAAATTTTCCACAACTGTTTCAAAGGGCATATCGGAAACAATACCATTTTCTTTTCTTATTAGTGTCCAACAACTGAGAAACCATTACAGGGATGCAGTAAGAAGAAAATTAAGGTGATTTATGCGAGATACATTCAGGAACTTTTCAATGAAGTTCTCAAATTTAGAAATAAAACTGCTGATAGTCCCCTTTCCCTTAAAGAGAAGAGAAAAGATAAAAAAAGGAAAAGAAAAAAATCCCTGCTTTCTAGTCCAAACCATCTGTCCCAAGTCTCTCGTTCCTGATCTTAATCCCCATGTACCTACATCACCAATATCACCAGCCAAAACATTAGTTAAAAACTTCATCACCTAAAAAATTGTAGAGAATTATCAAATATCAACTTCTTTTCATTGAAGGTGTCCAGAGTCTCATCCGTCCGTAAGGGATTTTACCCGACATGTGGACACCTCCTGACACAGAACTGAAAACCTCTTTTTATGAGGGGATATTCTTGACCGTTGGACCAAGTTAGGGACAATACAGGATGTATAAAGACCAATTTAAATATCAAACTTATTGCTTGATGTATTGCTTCTTTACGAGATCATTTGTCATTTTTCAACTATTTGCTAAGATTATAAGAAACGTGATATCTTTCTCTCCTTCTAAGATATTCATTTTCCATGTGGGAATAAGAAAATTTATAGAGGAAGAAAATAAAGAGACTCTTGCCAATATGATGCGTCATTTATTTTAAAATGAAATAAAGATTTTGCCACAAACTATCAAAATGTTGGGTTTTTGTTGGGTTTTAGCACTTGTTGGATGATATGAATAGAACCCTAAGTATAATTTTTTGAGCAAGTCTAAGAAGATTGAGCTTAAGAAGAATGAATAAGGAGAATGACCCTAAAAATTATCATTAAAACATATAAAAGAGTGAGATGTTTAAAGGAACACCTGCATAGAATGTAGGTGTAATTTTATACTTTTAAATTATCTCACTTCACATATATCATGTTCATGTGACCCCTACACATTTCATCCAATTGTAGATCCCTAATCAATTTTTTAGGCCATTCTCCTTAACTCATTCTACATAGAATTTCTCTAATTTGTTACTAAAATTACTTTCCTAAATACAAATAAATGACCTCCTAAGGCATTAGAGAAACTCTTGTGAGATTTTTCTTCCCAAAGTACCTTCTCTCCTGTATCGGCTGATCCTAGGTGTGTATCGGTCCATTGTTGTATTTAGATTCTTGGCAATAGCGGATAACACCGATATTTGAAACTCTGAATGATCATCAAAGATAAGGTTTCAACTGGGCCAGGCTAATTTTTTTTTGCCTGGCATAAGCTAGACCACCATGAACTTGGGCCAGGCATGCTTTTAGCTCTGATCATCTAGCCATGGACCCTTTTTAATTTCTAAAGGTATGAGGGCTGATTTTGAGCCTTTTATTTTCTAAAAGCCTGGATAGATTAGGGTGCAACTAGCTGTTCATCAAGTGCCCCGGTTTTGTTTTCTTCCTGGGCCCAAAACCATGTCTGTCGTGTGTAGTGATCCACGGACCGTAACGCTGAGTTTTTTAAATGGGGCAAAATATGAAGTGGTGCGACTCAAACCCATAACCTTTTTAGTCACACAAATTCATAAGATCGGCCCAACTCACTTTGTGGGAACCTAATGAATAGGCAGGCCACTATGACCGATAATGATAACGATGATAATAATATTAACAAGATAGTGATACGATTAGCAAGAGAATTTACCTTCCAAGCATCATTACTGTGGCTTGAGGATTGGTACCGGGGGAGTAATTGAAAGTTGAGCCGTCAATTACTCTTAGAGCGTCGACTCCAAGTACCCTGTAGTCATGATCCACAACTCGGCCCACTTGACAACCTCCATGGTAGTGCCATATGGTCATCACTGTATCCTTACAAAATTGTTCCAGCGAAGTCGAATCGTTGTCATGCCGCGGCAACATGTTCACCGGAAAATTGATGGTCATGTTGATGAGTTGCTGCAGTGAGATGTAGGGATACCTGAATTTCGACAACGCCTTGGACTGGACCACTCTCTCTATTGTCTTCATGCCCTCCACACATCTCTGTAGGTCTTGGGGTTCCTTGAAGTAGTTGAATGTCACCGATGGGTTATCGTGCGGATTCCGGTTTTTGAGCTTAAGATGTCCAGTTGAAATTGGGCCTAAAACCTTCTCAAGGATGAATCCACCCCTGAATGCTGCATCCTCAAGACTGTTCATAGCTTCCACAGCTTTGTTTATGGCATCTGATGTTCTTTGCTTGGGTGGCATAGTAGCAAGTTGGCCAGTCTGGACATATACCAATGGCAAAGGTTTAATGTTGAGTATATTATTTGATAAACTATGTGATATGAAAGTATATGTCAGATATCATAGGTCTTCAGGTTTAACTCAGGCTTTCAGGATAGGTCGGGCCTTAAGAATGCAAGGCCTAGGACTGACTCTAATTTAAATCAAGCCCTCAATTTTGAGCCTGAATTCAGTCTTGTACCCCTAACCCAAATAGACCCGGTTTTAAAAAAAAATTGGCTTAGGCCGAGTCGAAATGGGTTGGGCCAAACCCAACTTGCACCGTCTAGATACAAATTCTGGCCCCTGGGCCTGGCTTAGCAGATTCAAAATTATGGACTTAAAAGTATCAAGGGAGCAGGCATTCAATAGTCTCATCAACAACCTACATGCATAAAGAGGTAAAGGAGGAGAATGCAAGCAGTGTTGGACAAGAACCTGAGGAGAGAACAACCCAAAGTTTCTTTGAGGAGAAGATGCAGCAAAGTTGTTGCCGCTGGCAGCTTCAATGTAGCTCCCAAATTGGGTAATGCCGACGACTTGGATGAGGGAGATCTCGACTGGCAAAGGAGAGGGTACATAGATGGCATTCATGGGGTTGTCGGACATCCCTTGTCCGACCATGGGCTGGTCTACAACCACCTCAATGCCGAGGGACTTGAGATGAGCAGTAGGCCCAATACCATTCAACATCAGTAGTTGAGGGCTGCCAAGGGCGCCGGCAGAGATTATGATCTCATTCATGGACCCTTTCTTGATGTAGGCCCTGTGCTTTGTTCCTGCAGCATCCCTGAACACAACACCATGGGCAACTGGCTTCGCTCTTCCTGTATCAAATGTACATCATCATCATCACAACACTTCTATTCTTCCATATCGAAAAATATCTAAGAAATTTGATAGAGACACCGATATTTTTCCTATTCGATATGCCATATATTAACATTTATGCCTCTTGTCTTGTTTTACGATAAAATACATATACAAGTTTTGCACAATTTTTTTCTAAAATCCATCAAAATATGAGAGCTCAATTAATAGAGAAAGGATTCTTTGCTACGCTAACAAAGCCTAGTAGTACACAACTACACATAATTCGAGTTTGGCCCAAAAGACCAAATTTGAGCCACATTAATATAATACATAAGTTTTTTATTTTTGAATTTACGTGTGAGGAACTGCAGGATACCCAGCGTAAAACCCCTATGGATGAGCCCACCACTCTTAAGGCACACCAAAATTAGGCCATGAGAGTTCAAACCCACAATCTCCCATTTCCTGAGGTATAAGGTAACCAGTTGAGATAAACCCAAATATATATATTTTGAGTTTGAAATTGGGCTCAGACGCTATATATACAAATTCGGGTCAGGTTTGGGATTGAGTAATTTGGGTTAAATTTTGTTCAAACTCAAACTCAAGTCCTTGAATTGCAATTTGGTCCAAGGTCAGATGAGCCCAAAACCTGATCCAAGTGGTGCGAATAGTAATCCTAATTGCTGATTCATTAATTTGAGATAATATAAATTTTGGGCCGAAAATCCGATCCGACCAGCCCGAATAACAGTCCTAATTGCTGATTGTACCTATCATTAATTTGAGATAAAATAAATTTTGGGCCCACCGACCCGATCAGCCCGAATAACAGTCCTAATTGCTGATTGTATCTAGTATTACCATTAATTTGAGATAAAATATTTTTTAAAATTTAAACCAGTAATAAATACAGTCCATAATTTAATAATAGTGCCGACAGTGTCAGATTATTGCTCTTACATGATTATATTATGTATATATGTCCTTACTCTTAGCCATGTGTCCGGAGAAAATATTACTGGTCTTTAATACACAAGCTTAGCTGGCAGTTCCATTCTACATTAATTTTACCCGTTTATGGCTTACGCCTCAGTCTGTCCCGTTAATACCCTCACAATCCTTCCCAACACGGCTGAACTCAGTTAAAGGCTTAAAGCAATATTTAGAATACTGCATTTTTTAAGTGATTTCAAAAATATAATTTTTATAATAAATTCTTTACATTTAAAGATATGTGTTTTTATTAATAAGATTTTATATATTAGTATTTTTATAATAAAGGATATTAATGTACTTTCCATCATATAAAGAACGACAAATGCAGAGAAGTAGAAATTTGGGTCTTTTGTTATGAGAAGCGTAAATATCTTTATCAATTTTCTTTAAAAACAATAATCTAATTGGCTCTCTACCTTAATATATATATATATATATATATATATATATATTTGAAAAAAATAATATGTTATAATTTTACAAGATAAACTCTCTTTATAAGATGTCTTAATATTTGAAAGATTTTTCATGCAACATGGTTTCGTATGCTGTAAGTTTTTTTTTTTTTTTCAATAATATGGGTATCCTCACTCACATTAATTGTGCCCAGTATATCCAATTAATGAGAGTTGAATCTAATACTAGAAACTTAGATATCATTTTTAAAATTCAAACAAGTATAATATATACAGATGAAAATTCTTTCAAACTTATACTAAGGAATTTATTTTTTTATTTTATTTTAAACTATACCAATTGAGTTAGTATTACATATACTTTATCATTTACTAGATGAATAATAAGTATCCACGTCGTTTAGATTATATGGGTACTAACACTCTTTTCAAAATTAAGAAGATTTGTCGGGATTAGTCGGAATTGGTGGTACTATAAGAGACTGAACACCTTGATCTTAAAAATAGAGTATTGTTTCCAATTTTTCAACATCTCTTCTCAAAACAATCTTTCAATTCTTTTTATCTTTTTGTGGTATATAAAATAGAGTATTGACTATATTAGATTTATTGTATTTTTCCATTAAAGCATATATGAATAGTAGCAATTATTTTTATATTGAAAGGTACACCAATGTCCGGCAGTATTTGGATGGCGGTAATGGAGGTTACCCTCCAACACCTTTATTTGATAATGGAGGGATCAGAGTAAAAATTCAAAATTTTTATCTCTTCTGTTTCCTTTTTGAAAACCCCTTGAGCTATGAGAATTGTAAGAAAACATTTGTCCCTTTTTACCCCTCTTTGCATCAGGAGAAAAAATATTTTAAAATATTTTTTAATTGATGAATATTATTCAGTAATTATATTTTATAAAATTATATTTTTATTTTTTATATTATATTAAATTTAATAAAAAATATTAATTCTCATAAAATCATTAATATATCAAGTTATCCTGTTTACAATTATCAAATAATTTTTTTATCGTTAGGGTAACTTCTTATTTTATCACTCCAATTATCAAACAAGATTAAAAGTAACCCTCTTGAAGGTGACAGGAGTAACCCTGTAAAATAAGTTCTCCAAATTCTCCGGTCAGCACATTTGACGCGTACCTTTAGTTCTGAAGAGAAGCCTGTTAACAGTTGCATGAAGAAGAACGGTGAGTTGATTCGGATTGGCATATTGGAGCAAATCTGCAGCTGTATGTCGATGTCCTTCTCTGTCAAAGATGGTCCCTCCCACCTTTGTTCCATACAAATGGTCAAAGGTGAATCCATTGTACGGCAACAGCCCCACTTCAACAAGCCCATCTCTCACCGCCGACTGCCACTGCATCATCGGCGGCTCAAATGCCACTTTCTTCTCCACCCATTCATAGGATCGGTTCACCAGCCCACTATCCCAACCCAATTCACGCGCGTACTCTGTGCTCGCACGCGAGTAGAAGCCAGCGTTTAAGCAGCTGCCGCCTCCAAGCACTCGGGCACGGGCGTTGATTACACCGTCTTCCGAGATGAAGCGCTGCGAAGCCGATGTTGGCGAGAGATCGGAAAGGGTGTCTGCAAATGAAGCTAAATTAGTGATGTTTTGGTTGCCGTAGGGAGAGCCTCCTCTCTCTAAGAGCAAGACAGTGAAGTTCTGAGAGAGTGTAGCAGCCAAGGGGCAGCCGGCGGTGCCGCCGCCGACGATGATGTAGTCATAGTATGCAATGGGAGGGGCTGATGTTGCTTGCTCTAGAAAACTGTACCTTGGAGGAGTTGGGGCTGCATTGTAAAACAAGAAATCAACGGTCAGAAAACAATTTTTTTTTTTTAAAAAAGGGAAAATTCAGAGGTTGGGTTTGCAAGTGGATTGTTGTTATAGAGTTTAATTTAATTAGATTTTTGTTAGAATTGAAAGAAGTTTTTATGTTCTTTTATAATTTAAAAATGCTTATCTTTTAATAAAAAATTAAAAAAGTATTTTTTCAAAAGTCAACACTACCTCAATTTTTATAAATTAATAGTTACTCAAAAATAAAATAAATTAGCTTATCAAAGATTAGACAAAGAAATTGAGTTCCATTCAACATTTAACGTGAGAATAGCTCCCTCTTGGTATGAACAAATTAATGTCAAGTACACAATATAGAGTGATTGTGAAAAAAGAAAGATGTGCGAAAACAGATTGTATTTGGGCTCTACAGAATACTTTTCTTTGAAAACCATTTTTGATAAGTAGTAGAAATAATTTCTAAAGAGCAGTTGATCTTGGTCAACATAGTCAATAGTCCTTTTCTAAAAAAATAATATAAGTTAAATATCTTTTTAGATTAAAGAAAACTTAGGGGTTTTTTAGAAGGAAACTCAAAAGGCAAGAGCATTATATTTTTTACAAGAAAAAACAATTCAATTTAATACAGTTTGTTAGTGGAGAATGAAAAAATATTAGACACCTGCAATAGGCCTCTCACAATGAGAGTAATTCATTCGAAAGAAAAGACATCTTTAAAGTTTTTAATATAAATAGCTGCTGTTTTTAATGAAAATGATAATCTGTCACCCATTAGAAAGCAATCTATGAATAAGATGAATTGAAAGTGATAGGAAGAGACGCTGATGAAGTTTTACTCTAATTCAATCACGTTTATATTATAATATTTTAAATATAAATATTATAAACTATCGACTTTTATTGTCTATATCAAAAAGTTAAAATATTACACCATGTAAAATGATTACTAAAATTGTGTTTACTCCACCATTTAATCTACTAAGTACGGTACATGTTCCACAGACATGTCGAATTCAACTTCTATGAAGTTTCAAAGCAGTAAAGGGCAATTTTACCATTTTGTTTTCAAGGAGGAAAGAGTGAATGGGGTCTCTTGTCACGTTGAGAAAGGAGGCAGGTTAAACTAACAGACGATTGAATGGCCAAAAGAAGATTTTACTTTGTTGGGATGTAAGAAAACCCTTGAAAGCTGAGGACGAAAATGAGAAAGCTGAAGAAGATTTTACCTTGTTTGGAGTAAGAAAACCCAGGAAAGTAGATAACTCCCAGGAGAAATGCATAAATCATTCTCCACCACCCAATACCCATCAGTTGTAACTGAGAGTGGAGGCAACACACAAATGGAAATTCTGCAATCTGGGTTTGTTGATGGCACGAATGCTGCCACAGTACAGAGAATTTCCCTTCAAAATTAGAGGTTTATTGAAGAATTTCTGAAAACAAATCCATAAATAAGAGCAGAGTCCAAACAAGTTTGTCAAAATGCCAATTGCACGAGAGTAAGACTCCAATTTAGAAATGAAGAAAAGAAACGAGTCTGAAGTCTGAACGGATGAATATAAAAGGAGGAGTCTGAACTCTCTGAAGTCTGAAATTTGTACTTGTGAACTGCTGCTGAATCTGTGAAGTAGATTTAAAAAAAAAAATCTCCTTTTTTCTTGAATTTAATTGTTTTTTAGCATTAATTAATGACCACCGTCGGGGAAGTTGGGTATTTATTTGTATACCTAACTCCCGGACTGACCGGCAAATCTAGAAAGTCATGACTAGACCGGATTTACGTAGTGAATTTTATTATAATATGTTAAACGGTTTTTTTAAAAGATCGGCCCATGATTTAGCCGGCTAAGGTCGATTCAACCACGCGCTGATCCGGTTTTTGAAACATTGATTTGCCCAGCGGAGAAGGGAGCTATTTGACCACCACAATGTGTAAAAATGTATAGCTAGTAATATCCATCATAAAATTTATTTTAGTTTTATCTCTATGAGAGAATATCTAATGTTTTTATCATTATGGCCTAGCCTAAAAACTAAAAAAAAAAGAAAAAAGTAAAAAATATAATAAATTATAAAATCAATAATACAAACTTATAAAATATATTGAAATTAATTATTTTCATTTTTTACGGCTTATCAAACCAAGTTACCAACCGCTAATCATTGAGCCTTAGTTTTCACTAGCACATAAATAATATTTAAAATTAATTTGAAGTGTTTGTATCCCCATTTATGTGTCAATAAAAAAGGAATCAATGCAATAGATATCAATCAAGTGGTCCATTTTTCTCTTTTAAATACCAATTATATAATATAACGAGGAGTTGGGAACCAGTAACTAACTTCGTAACCCATGTTAAGTTATCAAACAATCGTAATCTAGGTGCATCTGGATGATGAAAAAGGGCATGACACAGAGATTATTTTCTTTTCTTTTACTTAGTATTTAACTATTTACTAACTAGGAGAAAAATAGTGTTATTTTTTCTCGGTTTTTTCTAAGAGCAGAAGGAGAAACCATCATTTTTTCTCATATCTCCTTGCTCTTTTTCCTTTCTTTTCTTTCAGTATTTTTTTTCTTGAAATTATCAATTAAATACAAAAGAATATCTAAGAATATGGCTGAAATTCAGGTCAGGGCAGTTTTCAATAAACTCAACTCAACCTATATAAAAAATTATTGAACCCGATCTCACCCGATCTGAATTGCTGACCCGAGTTACTCAATCCAAATTTCTGACCCGACTCAACTTAAGTGGTATTTTATAACTAAGTGTACTCGGGTTGGTTCAGGTCAGGTTGGATTGCTTTTAAAATTCTCAACCTGAATCCGACACAAATTTCATGAGGGTTTATTTTTTCCCTACCCGACCCGATCCGAGATATATAAAAATATAATCCAAACTCTTTATCAATTTATCCATGTATATGGATTAGGAGTTTTACAAATGCCTTCAGGATTAGTCTTACCTTTAATATAAAGTGGAGATACCTATATCAAAATAAATAAAATTAGATATTAAATTTTATATCCCCTCTTATTTGCCCATTTGGAGGCCACAGGAGCTATTCCATTTCCACCGGCACTCGTACAATGAGAAAAATATATAGTTTTTTCTTTTTTAATGTTGGGTTAGTATATCATTCAAAAGAAAAATATATAGTTAATAATATCTATTATGAAATTTATTTTAGTTTTGTCAAAGATCTAATATTTTTATCATTTTAGCTTCTATTTTAAAAAAAGACAGCTTAAAAAGATAAAAAAGATAATAAACTATAAAAGCAATAATATAAATTTATAAAATATATTTAAATTAATAATTCTCATCATTTTACACTAATCTATATAACCAATTTCCAACTCAAAATTTAATTTCTAATCACTTGATCATAACGATCAAAATCACCAGTTAATAATTTACGAAAAAGATCAAGTAATTTAGATGGATTCAAAAGCTTAGTAAATGCAAAATTTAAGGATATCAAATTATACCAACAGTTAATCATTGAGCCTTAGGTTTCACTAGCATATAAATAATATTTAAAATCAATTTGAAATGTTGTAACCCATTCATGTGTCAATGAAAAGGAATCAATGCAGTAGAAATCAATCAAAGTCGTCCATTTTTCTCAATCAAATGTAACGAGGAGGAGTTGGGAACTAGTCACTGACTTCCTAATCTTAACCCAATGTCAAGTTCGACCACTCGTAATCTAGGTGCATTTGGATGGGAAAAGCACATAATGCAGAAGATTATTTTCTTTTATTTTATTTAGTATCTAACTATTTACTAACTAGGAGAAAAATAGTGTTATTTTTTCTCACTTTTTTCTTAAATTATCAATTAAATAAAAAAATATCTCTTTCTCAAAAGAATTCGATATCTCAAGCTGCATTTGGATGGAAAGTAAATTTTGGAGTTACCCCAGATCAAGGGTTGAAATCTCGGTATCAATCGATACAAGATATTTTTCTCTTTTTTTTAAAAAAAAAACTTATCAATATCGGCCGATATTTACACCCATGTCCCAAATAATATAAAAACTCCTCTTTTAAAACGGATTTTCAAAAATTAAGAAAATAATAAAAAAATAGATTTTTTATCCACTCCCCTTCGTTTCCGAACAAGACCAATGGAGTTACTCCTTACCTCATCTGCTTTCCCCTTTTACATTTTTCCTTGTATTTTTATTTCTGATTAACAGATTTCGCATTTATATTTCTATCTCAAATATAAAGTAAACACATAAATAAAATATTGACGAAGTTTTATATTTTTAATTATACCACATGATTAAATGATATTTAAAATCAACTATTTATACTGTTATACTTTTTTAAATTAAAATAATTAAATAGAAGTTAATTTTATATACATCTTATTTATATAATTCACTAAATATTTTATGTGATCATATGGTGCTTTATTATTTTTTAAACCATTCTATCTCATTTTCTATAAAATTTGTGTGAAGGATAAATAATATATCAAACTCATTCATAAATTTTATTCAATTGTGGTGCAGCAGCAACTACTGGCGTGGTCGCTCCTAAGTCGGTGGCCGTTGAACCTTACGTGGTTGTATCCAAGGGTTCAAATATTGGACGATACATATCGTATCGGCCGATATATATCGGTTTTTTCAAATCGAACAATATCGGCCGATACGATATGTATCGGCCATACAAAAGTATTATCGGCCGATATGACCGATAAACGGTTGTAAATATTGGCCCCAATATCGGCCGATATTGGTAAATATCCGTTTATTAAATATATTTGAGGTTTTCTTTTTTAAAAAAAAAGAACGATATCGGCTGATACGGACGATATATCTGTCCGTATATCGGATCAAATATCGCCTGATATACTATTTATCAGTCTGGAAAGAGCGGTTTAAAAAAAAAAATCTGTATCGGTAGCGGGACCTACTAGATATCGGCGATATTATGTACTAATATCGGCCGATAACCTTGAATATCGCCCTGTATCAGTTACAGTTAATATGAATAAAATATTAATATCGGCGATATTTTGATTGATTATCGGGCGATATATCACGGCCGATATATCGCGCGATATATCGTTCAAAATATCGCCCAAGAATCCTACAAACATCAAGTCCAACAGGTTGTGGGATTCTTGCTGTTTCCCACACTTGGATTTTTTATTAATATTTCTGAAACCTGTGATCTGAACCTACCGAACTCCTCTATTATATGAATACCCTATACATCTCTTCATTCAGCCACTAAATCATTTAGAAACTCACTCATCCAGCAGTGGTATTTTCTAACTCCTATCCCCATCTTACAAACGTTCATCCGGCTTGATTGGAAATCCTTGTGTATTATTGGCTTATCTTAGAAGATCATTCCGTTCAAAGTATATTTCATAGATTGATCTTCATTTTCATGTAAGTTTTTATTCCATTTTTATTTTTTAGCCTTCTGATCTAAATATTTTATGGTTTTAATGTATAGTTTAATATTTAATGTATTTTTGTAATATGTTGTTGTTTTAGAAATATGGATTATTAATTATTGTTAGTGATTTATTTATGCTTAAACATTTAGCATAGAAGTTATTATGAATGTATGCTATTTTTTTCATGCAGATTAGTGTTTTTTTTTTATTTTCTTTTATTTTCTAAAGTGAAATGGCCCCTATAATGTACTACAAAACATTATAAGAATTAAGAAATAGTAATTATTAGGAAAAATTGCTGATTTTTTTTTTATAAAACACCTCTTTGATTTTAGAAAGAAGGATTCTGTGAAAAAATATAAATTTCATGCAACGTAATTATTAATTTAAAATGTTTAAACAAAAACCTCGATTTCATGTGATAAATTGCGAAAAAAATATGTAAATGTACCGAAAGGTATGAATGTTTTTTAAACCAACCCTCTCAGTGTGTAGTGTTTTTATACTGTAAAAAAATTCAGTTTGAAAGTAGATGAGGCTTTTTTTTTTAAAAATTTTATCATTTAATCCCCCATTTTCATGTGATAAATTACGAAAAAATATGTAAATGTAACGAAAACGTATGAATATTTTTTAAACCAACTCTCTCAGTGAGTAGTGTTTGTGTACTGTAAAGAAATTCAGTTTGACAGTAGATGAGGTTTTGTTTTTAATTTTATCATTTAATCTCCCATTTTCATGTGATAAATTGTCCCAAAAATGTGTAAATGTATCAAAAAAATCAGATTATTTTTTTAAATGAACCCTCTTAGTTTGTAGTGTGTTATTACTGTAAAAATTTTCAGGTTCAAAGTAGATGAGGCTTTTTTTTTAATTTTATCATTTAATCCCCCATTTTCATGTGATAAATTACGAAAAAATATGTAAATGTACCGAAAACGTATGAATATTTTTTAAACCAACCCTCTCAGTGAGTAGTGTTTTTGTACTATAAAAAAATTCAGTTTGACAGTAGATGAGGTTTTTATTTTTAATTTTATCATTTAATCCCCCATTTTCATGTGATAAATTATGAAAAAATATGTAAATGTACCGAAAACGTATGAATATTTTTTAACCCAACCCTCTAGATATATCATTTTTAGATCAAAGTGTAGAGTTGGGAGAATTGCAAGAATCCGAGGAAGAGGAGGAAAACGAAGGTCGCCGCCATTCAATCAGTGTGTCTTGCCCTCCAAATGTGGGTCTAGAACGTCAAACAAGTACAAGGATGGCACCACGTCGTCATTCTGTTAGTGAACGACTCTCTGGGACAGATGGGGTATCTAGCTCTTCATAGAAGAGGAGATCAATAAGAGGAAAAGAACCTGTTGTTCCGAGCAACCAACTTAGCAGACGTGATTATGGGTCGGCTAGATCTGATTCTGATTCATCTACCGATGACGGTAATGGGTCAGATGATGGGTTGGATTTTACTCATCCAAATATTATTGTGGATGTTGAGCCTTGCAAATCCACCGGGGTATTATCCCAACATGAGTGAAGTCCATTACCAACAGGATAATAGGCAACATACACCTCCTCATGGCGGAACAAACTTGCCCGGTCAAGGATATGTATCTTTCGGATATATGCCCACAGGATATTATGGTCAACCGAGCTATGGGCACTTCGACACGGACTCATTATCCAATAATATGCAGTCCATGTCGATTTCATATCGTCAGTCGCAACCCTCATCTGATAGTTGGCAGTATCACAATCCATCGTCAACATCCGACTGCACGTCTAATGATGAGCGACTTCCGGAAGAGACGTATGCAAGATTTTATTTCCACGTCCCGGGTTATCCATATGAAGAGCTAGGATCCATAGTAATATTATATTTGTTTTGAGAAAATTTAGTCAAGCTTTGATGTATTTGGTGAAACTCAAGTAATTACAAGTTTTCAATTTTGAAGTATTAGCACTAATCATTATTATTAGATTTAATATATTATCTTTAAACCCATTAAAATTTCTACCTCTAAGATAGAGCGAAGTCTTTATATGAAATTCAATTTCATTGAGATCTACTTAAAATGAAATCAAATTTTGATAGATAACTAATAGTATACTTTGATCTCAATTTTTGTTGGTCTAAGCTAAGATAATCGAAATCCCTTTAAAAAAAAAACAATACCATATTATGCAGAGGTCTTCACTTATAAAATACTATTGTACCTTTTATTACCACTTCTTGAAAATTTTAAAAACATGATTTGAATTTTAAAATACTATTCAGTGAATGTGAATTTTTTTTTTTTCATTTACATGTACATGTTCCTATCCATCGATCCGGCAAAATCCAAACTCAAAACATTTAGGCCCATATTAATCATATGAAAAAAAAAAATCAAGAAAGGCAATCCTATTTGTAAATGTGATAATTGTTTTATAATAAGTGACACTAATATCATTAAAAATTATGCTAAGATTGATTAATTATATAATAGGATCTACTTCTTCTTGAGAGTTGAGAGGATTGATGGGAAATTTTCTTGTTTTTATAAGTTAACATCATCTATTGTTAATTTTAATATTAATCGTATTCGAAACTTAAATAAATAATTTGAATATGTATACGACCGATATTTAATGAAAAAATTACATTTTCAAGAAGCCCCAAATTTTCTGACATTATGCAAAAAAATTAGGACAAAAGTGCAAAAAAAAAAAAAAACTGATGATAGAGAAATTTACCGGCCGATATTTACATATCGGCCCATATATCGGCTTCACTGGTATTTAAATCCGTGGTTGTGTCTATAAATGCCACCCAACGTCCAACTCCCCGTACCCATACCACCACATTCCCTGGTTGTGTCTATAAATGCCACCCAACGACCAACTCCCCGTACCCATACCACCACATGACTAACAAAGCATAACTGGACCCACATGATGATTTCTCAGCCCAAGGACTTAGTGATAATAATGGCGGCAGCTATTACAACCAACCACAACAAAATATACTTATATAAAATGTGAGAAATTATTAAATATGGTTTATATATAAATTACATAAAAAGGATATTTTAATTAATTATTTAGAATTTTAATATCTTTCTTCCATTATCGATGAGCCTTAATTACAAGAATTATTGAATTAAAATACTCTATGATATAATAGATTAAGAGACTCTAAGGTGTCCAGGTGTCTCACTTGTAGGTGACTTTATCCAACTAAATCTTTCACGACATGTGCACACCTCTCTACACACACCCGGGTAAACGATGAGGTGGCCCAGTGAAGTTTGAACGTAAATCAAACTCAAGACTTCCATTGATAAGAGAAACTTCTTGACTGTTACGCCACTCTCCTCTGAATTATGAGATTTTGAAGTTTAGCAATTAGCAACTACAAAATGCTCAAAGCTAAGTCAAAATGCTTTAATTTTTTCTTTTAAGAAGGGTATCTCCACCACATATTGGAGGTGAGACTAATCCCACAAACATGTATAAATCTCCTAATCCACCCACACTAGTTAAGTTGATGAGGAATAATTCTATAGAAAGTGGTTCAGAATTTGAATATGAATCAAACTCAAAATCTTATTTTACGAATGGAGCTTCTTGACCAGCCTTTGGCACATTATAATTTAGAGTGTCATCAAATGATAAATATTATGTAAATAAATTTAAAGGTGTTTTGTCAATTCTAACTCTTAATAACTACTGCATTTTTTTAATTTGTAAATTTATTATTCAATAATTTATAAATTTATCTGTACGTCAATAATGATTGACAGCATCACAAATTATCAATGATTTTGTTCAGTATTATATTTATCCCAACCTACTATGATAAAAAAAATTGTTTCTATTATTACCCTCTTCCAAAGAGATGTACACTTCTTTTAAAATAAAAAAACCTGTATGACATAAATAAGCATCCTCCTTCTTCATGATGTTAGGTGATCATTTACTTTTTTCCGGTCAATATCAATTAAAATCTTCATTATGTTACGATATAGATGCCGACGGCTCGTCTTCAATCACTCTCAGTTAAGTATCTTCATCTTCTCCGTACAAACTTCTTTCCAGACGTTCCCTGTGGTGAGATTATCTTTAAAATGATTTTTGATGATTTTCGTACAAAAATCAAGTTTAATAAAATTGAAAAAAAATTATAATTTTGTTTGGATTTAGACTTCCAGTCTAAAAAATCAGTAGGTTAGGTAGAGTGACTTTTATTAAAATAAACTCCTACATCTCCTTCATCACTTGCAATGTGGGACTCGTTCGCAGCAGCCTCAACAATCTCCCTCTTGAACGAAGCCCTCCAACGGAGAGAACGATACCAGCTAGCTCATTTACCTGGAAGATCTCCTAAGTTCACATGAGGTAGTTTTAGACTTGGTTCTAATACCACTTGTTGGAACTTCCAACTCAAACGACTAGCATGTCAGATAGAGTGATCCAAATCCTTTATAAACTCTTATATTTCCCTCTACACTTCTAATGTGAGACTTGTTCACAATAACCCCAACATGATGGTATAGTGATGAAGATGAGTGTTAGTGAATTAAGTAGTGAAACCGAACTTGAAAATTGAAATGGTGTGTAGCATTGGGATAAAAAATGTGTTGTACCAATACAGAATGGTGTTATGTTTGTATAGACACAATGCAGCATATTGACCATTATAAATCAATACACCTCCATCTTTACCCATTTAAATCTCGACAGTAATACAGCAATGCGTTGCGGCCGATACATTTTCTCTGTGGTAGAGTAGCTAACAGTGTAAGGGAAGCAAAATAATGAGAAGCGATGAGATGAGATGAGATGAGATGAGTTTGAGTCAGTCGATGGGTTTGCTCTACATTTCATTTTCTTTCCATGGCGGCGGGCAGGGCAGAGAGCAGATAAAACGTTTCACGTGAATGAAGACGACGGCTCCTATCTAATATCAACGTGGTTGAGCCTAAACCATAAATAAAATTATTTATATTAAAAGCCATACTAACTACTTTCAATTCTCAAATTTCCCTCTCTAAAACTCTAATCAGACTTGATTTTTTTTTTTTTTTAATATTGTATTTTTATCATGAGTTGAACTCTGTATATTTTAGATGGAAAAATATAAAAAATTCTATAATTTAAGAAAAAACTCTTTCATCAATTACCGTAACTTTCCTTTTATCAAGAACTTAATTTTGTGAAATTTTTGCTCTAACAAAAAGAAGATTCTAAATATAAAAATTTTATATATAAAATCAACTTAAAACCATAAAAATCTTTTAATAGATTTTTGGTATTGTTTCTAACCTAATCGTTGAAATTGCTAGTCTTCAAGAGTCGTAATAGTAGGTAACTTATTTACTATTTCGATACAAGATGGTAATTATCATGATCTATGAAGAAATTATTTTCTAAGAAAAATTTTAAAGCTCACTTTCAAAAACTTGACCTAATAATACGCTTGTGAATTTGAATCCAAGTAAGTTAAAAGTTGATTCAACTTAACTAAATTACAAGTTGATGAACCAAGCACATTTATTAAATAATTGACTCAATAGATCCCAACTCATTTAGTAAACAAGAATACATGACCGAAATTAAATAAGTTAATCTAAATTAACCCATTTATTAAAATGTTAGATTCAACTAAGAGTGTAACTTAAAATAGGCCAATGCAAAAGTTACATTCATTTTAAACCCAAGTAAGTTTGAGCTTGAGTTTAATAGCAATTCAGGCCCAAACTCGAGCAAACTAAAAAACCAATCCGACCCACACAAGATACAGCCCTAGGCCCAATCCAGTATCTATCTGAACTCATTTTAAACTAAAAAAATAAATTCCTAGGTTGTAATTCATTTTCCCAATAATGTCATGATAAACTCAATATTTTAAAAACCAAATTATTAAAAATATCATTTTATATAGAGGTCAAACTGCTGGAACTGTTTTGTTTTTGAATTATGATGTTGGTAGAACATCATGATAATATTCATAATTCTTATATTTAAAAATAAATTATTGAAAATAAGAAAAATTGGATACCTCGATGTAATCATGATACTATAATTAAAAAAATGATATATTCGCTGAAAAAAGAAGAGAAAAAAATAGTAATAGTTTTTCAATAAACTAACTATATTAAAACCAAACATGCTGCATGTTTTCAGTTTATAGGAAAAAAGTGACGCTGGAGCTCATTGAACATTTGAAAAATTTTCAGAATGGATACCCCGACCCTAAATTGAAAATGAGACTAATCTCGCATACCCGTAAATCGATAAAGAGAAATTCCATCGAAAGTGGCCCAGAAAGGCTTGAACATGATCGGACCCGAAGGGAGCTTGGAAAACTAGAAATCAAATTATTATGCTAACTTGCATAGATAGCTCAATTGTTCTGAGCTACTTTTCATATATACGTGAATTAGTGGGTTGGAGATACCCCTGTCATAAAAATAAAACAAGAAAATTGCCATACTGTCTGATAGAAACTTCAACAACAAAACCTCTGCAAAGAAAACCAGAAAGTTTTCTTAGTCCCCAAAATTAGCAGCAAAATTTTTACAACAAAAGCAACAAAGCTTCAATGAGATTTGTGTGTACAGCTCAGTCTTGGAGACCAGCCATATTCCTGAGTGCCCAACCTATGAAGTAAGCAGAGGCAGCTGCTACAGAACCATTGAAGAGAGTAATGGCCACAGAATAGAAGTAGTTCTGGCCGGCTATCTTGGCCTTGGCTAACCCAAGAAGAGCAAGGGCAAAAGCTGAGAGCACAGAAGCACCAGTGAACTTGACAGATTCCTTGTTGGTGAAGGGGACGAGGAGGATGAATGAGAGCAGAGGAGCACTACCAAATACGAGAAACGCGACGAAAGTGATGACACCATTCCACCATGGCTTCTCTGTTTGAGTGGGTGGTAGCATTCCTTTCTGGGTTGTGATCTTCTCATCTGTCAGAATGTCTTTGTATTTGGAGAACACTCTTACCACCTTACATGCACAAATGACATCGAAAGGGAAATTTATTGTTTTTAAGAAGTCGGCTGATATTTTTCGCAACTTGCATTATTTGGGGAAATACAATCAACATCTGAACAAATTTGGATCCTCTAGTGCTGTAAAACTAGACAATTTATAATATGATTGATCACCCATTGCCCCATGGAAGATGCTAATTTTTTTTTCTGAAATGACCAATCCACAGTAGCAATGAGTGATTGGTGGCATCATAAATTATCAAGTGTTGGTAATGCTACAACGCTAGAGGATCCTCATTCGATCCATCACTCATTGAGTCGTCGATAAGATGACCAATGACAGAAGAACTATAATTTTGGAATGATTTTCCATAATTATGTAGTAGATGTGATTAGGGCTTGCATTTTTTTGGAAAATACATAATTTTATGCAGATATTATACACATTTTATAAAAATACAGTTTGTGTCAAATGGATTGGATGAATAAGACCACCATTATATACTTCCAAAAAGAGGCATGTGGATGACAAAATGCATCAAGGAAAATGTTCTCACTTCTGCTCAAAAAGTACTTTCAAATGATGTTTGAAAATTTGGTCAATCCAATACTAACACACCAAAACATTTGGACGAAATTAAACGAATGACAACTTCTTCATAGCACAAGGAGAACAGAACAACATGAAGAAAATGCACTTACAGTTGTAGCATCCTCTAGATCCATTCCAAGATCTAGGTATGTATCTAGCAACTCATTTTGTTGTGATTCGGATGGTTTGCGACCTGCGACTCAGTTACCGACCTTTCTCGAGCAGCCATGTCCCTCTCAGTACTGCTTGAAACAAAATCACCAAACCCCATTGATATCCCATCTGCCACCAAATTTGCAAACCCAAGTACCAAGACATCACCTGCCCCACAAGGATGTAAAATGACCATGTCATTTGCTTGCTATGGTAGTGAAACTATATACCTTCCTTCGTTGTCATCCTGCTCTCTTGTTTTTCTTTGCCTACTTGTCTTACATATCCAGGGAAACACTTTATTATTTGTGATTTAAGTGCATTAATGAATAACGTTCGATAGTTGCAATGCACAACTTGAGATTGGAAATTGACAAATGATTCATTAATAATTGCTAATTTGTATACATACATGAAGGATATGATATTACTCAAACTCTAATTAAACTTTATCTCTACAACTACAGATTCACTCAAACTCTAGTTGAGATTATCGTAATAATTCTAATCCTAATCCTAACATGCCCTTCAAACTGAAGTGGGTCCACTTGGGTTTGCAATTATGAACTGGATAATCCAATGATCGGATGATGTCATTTGGTCAAGAGGAAGCAAATCGCCGAATGAGATAACTGGGCAAATATTGAACTAGCTGGCTACGAAAACATGGACAGACACTAGGACTGAGATTGTTAAAAGGAAGTGACAGGTTGCAAGTTACTACCAAGACAAGGCGAGGTTGGCCAAAGATACTCAACAGACCATCTTAGCATTGGCGATCAATGGTGCTGATCACCTTTCCTTATCATGAGTAGAATCAGTACTTGGATCTAACTAAGTATCTAACTAGCGTTGTTAAATCACTTTAAAGATTATAATTTGATGCCAGAATTGATAATGAGTTAATATTGTCAGGACCGAGCATCCATCCAAAAAGACTAACCTATTAGGTGGAGTGATCCAAATCTATTATAAGATCTCCCTCTGCACTTTCAAATGTGAGATTCGTTCGCTGCCCTAACAAATATGGCCAATGTCGACCAAGGGGGAAAATGTTAATGTGAGTGGCCACTTGTTAGATGTGCAATATTTCATATTGAGATTTTTATTCTAAATTTATCACTGATATCAACTATGAAATGGCTAGTAGTATCTCCCATTTATCTAATCCAAAATAGTAGAATAGATCCGTAGCAAATGTTACACATTTGAGGCCTTGTAAGTGTGATACAATCTTAGGGTAATTGCTTTACTAGGAAAGCACACAAACAACCCCGTTTTAATTGAAGTATTGAACACCTAAAAACTCGACTCTGATACAGGCTTTTGTCTATCAATTATTGAAAGTTTTACTGTTGGAGAGTGAATGTAGCACCAATATAAATGCATTAGGTAACTCATACACATCCCACTAACATCATCTAAGGTCTGTCTTGAGATAAATTGAAACTCAAGACAAACAAGTTACTGTATGGTCCTTATTTCTGGGCATCAAGAAACTGTAAATTTCATAATCCCAAGTTCCATCCCTCAGAATTTCAAACTAAAATGATAAAACGGCAGTGAAGTTTTACTCAACCTCGTGCAAATGGCAAGGAGAGAAAGGGAGTTAAAGGGTACCAGATGAGAGATGACCAGCAGAGATGGAAGAGATGAGGGAAAAGCATGTGACGATGGCGTCGAGACCGGCATAGATGATGCTCTTAACAGTCTCTCCACGCCATTGCCCCCCATTCCTTCTCTTCCTACCTTCAATCAAAGGCGAGGAAGCAGAGGCGGAAGTAGAAGAACAAGTGGACTTCTCCATATCAATCTCCTTTTATATTCTATGTAGAAATGGATGGATGGCTTCTTTCTACTCCCAGTGAAAAATCGCATTCTTCAGAGACAATTACTTGAAAGGGTAAATAAAATTGGAGCAGGGCAGTAAATAGACTAGTAAAAATACAGAACGTTGATGGGTGTCTCCATGCATGAGAGTCAGGCTTGCAACGTGTTGATGCTTTTATGTACGAGCGAAACGTATTTGTTCTTTCTTATGCCAAAATTACAATGTGTGTGTCAAAACATTTTTTTCTTCTCATGGTTCTGTACCGCTAACTCAGTTAATCTAAGCTTACAATAAGGGTTAAGACTTGACAGTAGATCACATCAGATTGAGTTCCAGGTCAGATCTTATGTATTGATTTGGATTCATGTCTATTTTTAAGTTTTGTCAAACGGGTGGAGTCTATTTTGAGTTCAATTGAGGTCAGATTTACCCATTTACTTAGTTAATGAGTTTTTTAATAAAACACATATCAAGACTGTGTAGACTTCATACGAATGTATATGCATGACAATAATCAAGTCAATCGAGTCTATTGCTTTATAAGCATATTCAGTTACTGTTGAATTATCTATTAAATGGATTAGGTTGATTCAGATCATTTATCAAAACAGATCAATTCGAGTCGAATCACTTAAATCGTATCAAACTCAATTTTGACCAAATCTAAAAATAGTAGATTACGGGGGCTCCTCTCGAGTTGTCGAACTTATTTAATACACGAAAATTATGAGTAGTTTCATATATCTATGAGATTAGTCTTATCTCCAATATACAATAGAGAGACCCTTGCTATAATGAAAAAGATCATAATTAAATAGTTATTTAAAAAGATTTTAGTCAATATTTACGTATTACTCAAAAAAGATTAGATTTTGTTCTGATACTTTGTATTTTTTTTCTCTAAATTTCTTTCACAGAGTTTTTCTAAATTTGTTTTCTATCAATGGTTATTCAACGTGCTTTGATATAGAAAATTAACAAATAAATTTCAGATTAAATTGTTTTTAAAGGATATTAAGCAGAGATATTATAATCTTTCAACTATTGTCTCGCAATTTTTAAATTCAACAAATTAATTCATAGATTTTTTTTCAATTGTTATTAAATAAATTCTCTATTTTTCAAGAGTTGACATGATAAAAGGTCCATTTCCAATCCCTTAAAGTCACAAAATCCAATCTTAAACTTCTTATTAATTTTTTAATATTTTGCCACAAATTTCCCTGTTTTTTTAGTTTTTGATTTGATAAGATTGAGACAAATCCTTCAAACTCATCATATTCATTTATAAAATCATTTTTTCTAATTTTAAATTTTTTATATCTTCTTTTATATATAAAGACTACTGAAATCCTTTCAACTCACCAAATCTAATTTTAATTTTTTTTCCTGACAAAAGTGCAATAAACTAATTTACACAAATTCTCTCTATTTTAAAATCTATACAAATATCTCAATTATACTTCAGATGAATGTAATGTTCATTTGAAGCCACATAAAACTGTCTTCTTATGAAGATAGTATATAGATTTTTTTTGTCAAAAATTTGAAGAACGAAATATGAAAACAGCTAAACCATTTCAAATGAAAAGGTTAAATACTTAAATGAGGCCAGAAACGAAATTAACAATTATTATTGTTACTACCGTTTCTCAGGTCATGACTTATGAATCCATTTATCAGCTATTTTTTTCTGATTTAATACGACATTTTCCATTATTGAGTTTCTATTACTTATAGATTTGACCTTTAAGAACAAAGTTGGAAGATTGATTTCCAATTTTTTTGGAACTCAATTAGAAATTCAGAATTGAACCTACAATTGTCTCTAAATTAATTTAATCATAACGGATAGAGATACCAGAAGTTTTATAACAAAAGATATTAATGTAACAAATGGATAAAGAAGTTCAGTATCGCTTATTATGTAAACATGAACAGTATTCTTATTAATTTTCGAATTTTAAAATCTGAACTTTCAAATTGAATCAAACTTTAGAAAAATTAGGACTCAACCTGATTTAACTTAAATATATTATATCAATTGTAAAACAACAAGATCAGACCAAATGGTTTACGATGGATTCATTGGTTACATAAATCACAGACTTTTTTTCATATCTAACTTGATGCTATTCGAATGTTTATTGACTTGAACTAATTTAAGCAAAATTTTATTATACTTATTTAAAACTGACATGATCGGGCAACAATTTTATAATAAATTTAATAGAACCATCGGCCCGGTCCAATTATCAAGAAGCATTCTATTTGACTGACATAAGTGAACTCTTATTGTTGTAGTATGTAAATATACATATTCTTCCCATTGAAGAATCCTTAGAGGCAATCGAGTTGATTACTCGTATGGATTAAGATAAAAGAGAATCATTACCCAGAAAGTCCATGCATGTTGATCCATGTTCCGTGTGAAAATTCCTAGCCATGGGCCTGGGCCTGGGCCTGATTCTGGGCCTTCTCATCTTCACTCAAGTCAAAATTCAAGGTGGTGTAGGTCATTTTCCAGCTCCCTGCTGCCCAATACCTGAAATAACGAATACCAACCTGAATTTTTACCAATATGCCCTGCCCATTGAAGGTCTGTTCAGTGCAACTCTCTAGGGCATTTCTGTCAATTTAAACTTGTTTTCACCCGGTCAAGTGTTTCAAGTCAATGAAGAAGATCAAGTAACATTTCTTCAACCAAAGAGCCCAAGAGACCAATCTCCATCTCCATTGCCAGCTCATCCTCTTCTTCTTTGAATTTTCTCCTATTTTCATTCCTCTCCATTTCCTTGATGAATAGCTCTCTGTTATACTCACCGGCCCATCCCATTGTTATGGACCCCTTCATCCAATCACTAGCCATCCTCAACAGCTCTTCTTCAATCCCATCTGCTTTTGACAATCCCTCCAGGAAGAAGTCCAACAGCAGCTTATCCACTTCCCTTTTTTGGGTTTTGTTGGATCCTGTTTTCAAGCATTTTAGTAGATATCTACATCTGTCATCACCATCGTCATCGTCTTCTTCTTCTTCTGAACCTTTATCGCTGTCTTCTTCTTCTTGTTCTTCAAGTTCTGATTGTGAAATTCGTTTTTCCAGATTAACAGGGTCCAGCTGAGCGAGACACTCAAACCTTTGGATTTTCTTTAGAAGTTGCTGTTTTGTCCCTGCGTAAACAAAACACCATGAGAATGCGATCAAGACATGTTGGGTCTGGCGAATGAGTCCCACATTGAAAGTGTGTAGGGACATTTAGGAATTTATAAAGGACTTAAGTCACTCCACCTAAAAGGCTAGTATTTTTGGTTGAATATTTAGGTCCTAACTCCTAACAAGTGGTATCAGAGCCAGGTCTCAGACTACCTCATATAAACTCAAGAGATTCCCCAGTAGACGGGATGACTAGCCTCGTTCATGGGGGCGATTGTTGGGGCTGGCGAACGAGTCCCACATTGAAAGTGTAGAGGGAGATTTGGAGATTTAGATATTTATAAAGGACTTGGGTCACTCCACCTAAAAGGATAGTATTTTTTGCTCGATATCCAGGTCCTAACTCCTGACAAGTGGTATCAGAGCTAGGTCTCAGGCTACCTCATATGGACTTAGGAGATTTCCTAACAAACGGGATGACTAGCCGGCGATTGTCCCACATTGAAAGTGTGGAGGGAGATTTGGAGATTTATAAAGGACTTAGGCCACTTTATCTAAAAGGCTAGACTTTTCGGTTGGATCCCCTGGTCCTAACAAGGCACTTATGTTCTACAAACACCATACTCATGCCAGCCTCTTCCTTTTCTTCCCCTGTTTCTAAGTCCAACTGTTGGTTGTGAGGAAAGATCTAGATGGCCACCAGGATTTGGACTTTAGAAATGCCTGGCCTCAGGATTATTCACTCTCTTACACAGCAGATGGATGGAATGGTTGGGTGCAGATTCTGTGAGCTTAATCAAAATGTATCTATAAATTATTGAATTATATTGTAAATATTTATGAGTGTTGAATGCAACATTGAGGGCTGGAGGTCTGAGACGGTCAAGTTAGATTTCAATGGGTGCCAGAGAGTCTGATGTTAAAAATGAGTATGTCTAAATTATATTTCAAAAGTAATGAAAATAAAAAAAGAACGTACTCTCCATGTTTGCCAAGCTTTCCTGGAAGGATGATGGAGTGTCAATTTCCTCGTCTTCATATGGGAAATCAAGCACAGAAACTGGGCTCAGCTGTTCCTTTTCTTCGTAATGGTTTTCTAACTCTACTTTGCTCTTCCCTCTTTGTTGCTGTACCGCACACCACAAGATGTTTGAGATAACCGTTAAAAGTTATTCAAAACCAAATTAACATTAGCCATCAACATGAAAACAAAATAAGAAACAAATATTTACTGCTTAATCCTGGGGGTAGATCCTCCACAACGAGAACATTATAGCTACTCTTTCAAAGTAAATGCGTCCTATATTGAACCATTCAAGTCACGGTCCCCTGTACGTAAAGGTTGTTTATGGGCTCATTTAGACTTGGGCATTAATAATAATTTGTCCTTAATCAATCGACTTAAATAAGTTAGTGCGACCGATCACCAATCTGGACTCAACTATACCATTTAAATGGATGAACTTAGAGCTTCGCAGATAAAAGCTTCGGCTTTTAGCCCAATTGAGGTAGATGTTTTTTTTTTTAATTTAATTTATTATTGTGCTAAATATATCCTTGAATATTTAATTTATTAGGAAGAAAAGTACCCTTATCACTTAAACGAACCCAACAAAACCCCCAAGTTCTGTCCAAGACGGTGGCAGGTAGAGGAATAAATTGGTTGGTTGCCCCATACTTCATCTGTCGATTAAGTGAACTTGTTCAGTTGCGATAATGACTAATAAGACGAATTTATTAAAGGCATTACCAATGTCCTCCCAACATATTATTATTAATATCCGGAAAACCAAGCTGTTGATAGGACATCCTAACCATAAGATTCTTACCACACCACTCCAATTTATTTCTTCTTATCCTTCCAACGAACCAGTCCAAATGTTGAAATCCACAGTTAAAAATGATCATCGGTGATTAGTTGCTCTGGCCCACAAAATGGTGATACAACATCACATCTGTTAAAGCATGTTCTTTTTCCTATCAATTAAGTGATGACTTTAATATGGAATCTTTCTAATTTTTTTTTATGATCGAAAGTGTTGATATGTCTCACCTATAAAATTTTTTATATTACTAATCATCCTAGACATGTACACACCTTCTAATCCCATGTTGGACAAGTCATATTTCCGACATGAGACTAATAGCCACCTACAGTAAGTTGCAAGTGTTGTAATTTTATCAATATTTTACATCTGTCTACATACACTCGCCCACACATAGCCTCTATCACATATCTAAGTACCTTCTCATTTTATAAATAGGCAGAGCATTGGATAAAAATCTCTTACATCAATAATAGCTTTCTTAAAACAAATAATAAAATATTTATCTTATTGTGTAATGTAAAATAAGATATTAAGAAAAAGCCACAAGCAGTACGTGGAGCTTATAGGTAATTGAAGAATCAGATAGGACAAGAGAAAATGAAGAGAGTTCAGTTGAATTATCAAGAGAGTTATTCAACTCATTTTTTTAATATATAATTCATGGACCACCGTGATTAAACGAGCGGTTCTTATCTTTTGGAAACAATATGGACGAACAGATGATTAAGAAACCAGCTGTCTTCCTTCCATCTAACAGAAATTAATGGTAGTCTACCGGACTACAGAATGACAGACAAGGTACAAAATTTCGGTGACTGAAATTACATGAAGACACACCCTTACTCATCATAAAATGATTGCCGACTCAGTCGCAAGAGTAAAATGCTCGATTGCCAGAAGGCATTGTGAGAAGTCAACCTTCTGGTCTCTGCCCTTCAATTTTTTTTTAATAATTTTAATATTATTTAACATGTGGAAGTCTAAGTGGGAGAAGACGACAAAATAGTGAAAACACAGAGCGAGACGCGATTGTAAGTCTAAACTAAGCTATCGAATCCCCGTACCAACAGACAGCAACAAAGATATAATAACAGAGTAATAAATTAAGAACGCTTTGCAAATCAACAGAGCAATTGAATGAACCATTAAATAAAAAGTTACGGAGATACACACCTCCGTTTCTCCGTAGGAGGTGGCTGTCTCCACGGAATCCACACCGACACCTGGTAATTCCTTATTACCCACGTTTCTCTCATTTTCCGTGAAAAGCTCCAAACTACCACTCGAACACCGTAAAAAATCCTCTGTAGAATCGCTCTCCGCCCAGCCGCTGCTGCTTCTGCTTCTGATTCTGCCGTTCGCTTTCCACGAGAAATTCAATTTATTCTTCGTTTTCTCGCCATTACCAATTTCTCGAGCCTTCTTCTTGGAGAAGCTTCTTCGCAGCGTCTGCGACAGGCTTCTGGGTAGAATCCCCTGTTTGGGAGAGGATTCTCTGGAATAGAACGGAAAGTGCTTGACGGCAATCATCACCGCCTTGTGGAATGCGGAAATGGTAGTCGAAGCCGCCGACACAGATCGGCTCCTCCGCAGTCTTCTCTCTCCGAATGCATCGTCTTCGCAATTGAGATCGATTTCCAGAAGGTTCCTCACGGTGGTTCCGGACAGTCTCGGAAACGAGAGGAAATCGCTCGAGGACGAATTCGGATCGTCGCGGAGGAAATCTTTCAGCATCAGAGGCCTCGGCCTCGATTTCATCGTCTCCGAAGACGACAACGAAGCCATGAAAGGAAGATCTTTAAAAAAAAATTGAAGAGCTGAAAGCCTGAAATGCTGCTTTGAATATGGTGGTGATCAGGTGATGGTTTGAATTGTGTCAGATATGCAGAAAGCATTTAAGAAAACCTAATTGCGAAGGAGATTTATCCATCACTTCACCTTTAACATGAGACAGAAGCAAAGATCCTCTGCAGATCTGTGTTTTCACTCAGAGGAGAAACAGATGGTGAGGAAGCTTCTGGTTCTTTAATGGAGGTAGGGAAAGGGAGGTCAAAAGGGAATACAAAGAGAGAAGGAAGTGAAACTGAAAAGAAAATAGTAAAATAGAAGGAAGCGACCAGAGATCTCCATGCAAACCAAAGCGAAGAGGTGGGATTGTAAAAATACAGAGAGAGAGAGAGAGAGAGAGAGAGAGAAAGGACGCGTAGTTGCTTCTCCTTCTATTTGAAAATTGGTAAAATGATTTTCCAATAGAGAAAAGACACGAGGAATGGGAAATCCGATTTGGACTCGACGGGTCGTCTAGTCCAATCCACGGGTACAGTATGTCGTGGAATTGTGAAGATAGTTGACTGGACAGCAAATACTGAATGATGGATTGTCCGCGTCTGAGTCGGCACATTTTTTATTTTACCGTTTATTGACGGTGGGAACACCGGTTTTCATGATCTAAGTATTTAATTCTAAGGTCCACTTGGATGGAATACTAGAATAGTGGGACAACAAAATTTAATAAATAAATAATGCCTCTATCTTATTTTATTTGCTTCATTTGAAATATTTATAAATTTTAAAAGACTCTCTAAATAAGAATAGTATTTATATGATCTCATCCATTTTTAACACATTTTATATTAGTCAAATACAAATGAGACAATTATTTTGAGATAATTTCAAAATCCATATAGAATAACTGATTTGGGACAGAGAGAGTATATATTAAGATATTATTTTTTTAATTGAAAAATCACATAATCTCTCACAATCAATCATAATCTAATCTAAATCAACTATAATCGAAAATATATTTTAATAAAACATAATGTATCTTAAAAAACAACTACATATTTTTTAGAATATGCATGATGATCAATTTAATTTTCTTAGAAATCTAATTTTATATAGATTTTTCATAATTTTACTCTATACGTATCCAATCAATATTATATTAAAATTGATATGAACAATTCTTAGAAAGGTTGAGGTGAGCCATCTACCTGGGTGTGTGCACCCCGTGTAGGTCTTATTAATGATAATTTCAAAATATTAAAATGTTTTATCTTCTCTAGATTTAGATCAAATCAATATGTTGAAATGAGCATCAATAGTAAAAATATTCAACGAATAGTTTTAGTTTAATATTAAATTGTTAAGAATTAAAATAATTCTATAAGTTCATTTTTAAATATTTTGACAATTATTATAATTAAATATCCAAGAATTCTTTTTTTTTTATCAAAGTGTGGGTTTCACCACTTAACATTACGTGTCAAAGTAGCTAGTGTAGCTAATTCTCTCCTCCATTTCCTTTATCAATTTCATTAAATTATTTTTTTGTTTATTTTTAATTTCCATAACACACAAGTCCTAGCTCATTGTCTCCACAGTCCAGTCCCCCTCTAGAAGAAGGGTCTTCTCTCTACATCTCACATACAAAATTATTTTTCTCTACTTCTTTCTTTCATTTCCTTTATTTTTTCCAAAAAAATGAATTGAGAGAAAGTGGGTTGTGTTCGGTAAAATGGATTCTATCTCAAATTATCTGAAGTTAGGTTAAAAAAAATGTAAATTTAACTATAACTAGAATTCATTCTTAAAAAATTGACTATTAAAAAGAGGGAACTGATGTGCTTATCAATGATGTGGGACATGCCAATACTCTCCCTTAACTCTAAGGCTGAAAACACTCGGATCTCCCCCTCCACATAAGGCTGGAGATACAAAGTCGACCCATATCCATATTACCTCTGCTCTGGTACCATGTTAAACACATAAATAAAACTTATTCCTAAAAATTGACTATTCAGGAGAGAGAATTCATGTGCTTGTAAACTCCATAACTCTAAGACTCACAAGAATCTTGAACTAAATCGTACTTCCACCAAATCTGTTATCACCCCTAAAATTATTAATGTTGTACTTGTAAAAAAGAAAAAATATATAAATGGTTTTTGATTGAGTGGTCAGAAAATTAATTCAGTCAAAAAAGAAATAGTAATAAGAGAAAGAAAGAAAGAGAAAAACATGGCACAACAAGAGAGGCTACTGCAGTGAGATATGGGAAAGGTTATCACCCATCTTAAAAAGACTTAGGTTCTTGCCTACACTTAAATAGTCTTCTATAATGAAGAAACTCATCCACTATTTATCTAATTTGTGATATTTTTCTCAAAATTTCTCAGGCCCATTCACACTGTTTCAACAAAAACTCACTTTTCTTCTTTCTTTCCTTTTTTTTTTCTTTTTTTTTTTTATAATTTATATGTGGGAAAACATAGATTATCCGACGTAAAACCTCCACTCTTCTTCCTCGAAATTTAGGAGAAGTCCCTGGGCTTCTAAAAAATGAGTGTCTAAATCTCCATGCAGAAAGGCTTCTTTAATTTATTCCTTGAGAATGAAGTGAGATTGCAATAGAGAAGCATATAATTAGGTGACATGTGGTAGCTGTAATCTTTTGTCACTTCCTTTCTATTGGTAGTCGAGCAAGAACATTGTCCATGAGTGGCTGTTTGGAACAATGAATCCTATTAAGGAAAATCAATCAAAGCCATTCAAGGGGAGCCACTTGCACTTTAAGCAACAAGAGGCAATATTCCTGTTAGAATATAAATATATAGCCAACTATCAAGACCTCGAGGGTAATAGTTTTTTAAAGGTACAAGAGAATAGGATGGTCCAAACGAGATAGACCAACAAAAGAAAAAGAGAAAAAAGCAAAAATGACACCTTAATCCTAAAATACATAATACAAAGGCATCCTCAAGAGCCAAAGATGGTTGTTTGGTCAACTTTTAGCAATGCCCTATAAATAACTTCGAGGGGTTAGTTTGATGGTCAATTCTAAAACTTGTTTGTGAGAGGTCATAGGATCAAGTCCCCTATCAACACAAAAAGGATCATTTCCCTTAATTTTGTACCTGGTGTATACAGATTCAGAGGTTTACAAATGTCATATGGATTAGTAACGTGGGATGGCTAAAAAATTCAAGTGGGATAATTGAATACCTTGATTTTAAAGAAAAAACAACCCCGTACAAATAAAAGAGATGTCTTCATTTGCAAATCACTTTTCAAAATCTGTATAATTTTTAGAGCAATATAAGTTATCTTTTGAAACAAGACTGCATAACTTTGACGAGTGTGAGTAAAGTTGATTTGTTCAACAATTCTAAGTATTGTTATTACATGGACGAATCATGAGCTCAACTCTAAGTCTGTGACACTCTTGTTTTTTTCTTTTTCTTTTTCTTTTCTTACATTATTTCTTGCTTATTTTGAACTTTGTGGGTCAGCAGTAAGCAAGTGGAAGTAAAAATATGTATGTATTTAGTACAATTTAGAATTTTATCCTAGTATTCAACGTGAGTTTTTGTTCTTCTCTTCATAGTTATATATCTTATTTTATTTATTTATTCTTTGTTTAATTAAAGTTCTTTACATTAAGTATTGATCTAAGTGCTTTAATTTAATCTGAAAGTTTCATCTTGTAAGAGTTTTTAGTAAGAGTCTTAGATGTTGAACATCTCATTAATTATGTCACAAAAATTAAATAGAATTTAATTAAAAGTCAATCAATTCAAAAAAAATATTAATTGCCCTTACATGGATGGACCATGTATTAAAAAAATAAAATCATTCCGTAAACAAGAAAACCAGATAAAAAGGCCATCCAAAGTGAAAGAGAAGTTTGGAAGGAAGAAAAAGTAAAAGAATTAGATGGGTAAGCTGTTATATGTGAGGTCGACTAAATCTGGTCAATGGCTTAAAACAGATTGAATTTGAGTAAGTCTTGTTTAATTTGTACCAATTTAAACTTTTGTTAAATGACTTAAATTGATTTGAGTCTAATTTAAATTCAAATCAAATTTATTTTATTTATCACAAAAATCTTTTTTAGCGAGACATATATAAAAATTGTCCTATAAATCTTATATAACAGTTTTATGTATCATTCCGTCTCTCTAATACAATATTGTCTATTTTGAATTTCATACACTCTCGTGACTTTGTATTAGACTCAATTGTCATACTTAAGTTCAAAATACATTGCGTTAGAAGATAGAGAACGTTAAGGGACTGCATTAGTTTATATTCTTTTGTCCATTCTTTGCCTTAAACAATGTGAGACTTTATGCATTATTATGAATTCTCTCTCAAACACTCTCATGTGATGATGCTGACCAATATATTAAATATTATTAAATATAATCATGATAAATTTACGTCATATTATAAATAAGGATGAAAACAGATGATCTAAACATGTCAGATCTATACAACAGCTTTTTCCACCATAAAAAGAATGGTTAAATGGGAAGGTGCCCCCAGCCTTTTGAGCGCTCGCTATCAATTAACAAACCCCACCGTCAATTGCCGATACGACTGGATTAAAATTACCTTTTTACCTTCCCAATTTGGACCTGTAGAATAAATGAGTACAAATTTTTTTACTGTAACAGTTCACAGGTCTGACAGACACTTTGGTTAAAATGTTCAATGGATATTTTAAATTTTAGATAATTGAATAAATTAATGTGGGTCTGTTAAACTGTACAAATTATGATTTATCGTATAATTTTAATCTTTAATTTTTCAAAAAAAAAGTGATTAAAAGAACTGGGACTTTTAATCTTTTTACCGCATGATACTCCCTTCGCGTGTGATCAGTTCCGGCTGCCCACCCCATTAACGAGGTCTCGCCGCAGAAGGCTGGGAATAATTCGAAAACTATTGGAAAAAGAAAAGGCTTTTCCTGAGAAAAGCAGAGGGCAGAGATCAGAGCATGCGTGGCCATTGCCGGAGCTCTCTCTCTTCCCCCCCTTTTAAGGATCTGATGATGATCTGGAAATTCAAAATTTTGAACCTGTCGTCTTCCTCGCGCGCTTTGTTATTTAGACAGCACGTGCTTTCCTTTTTACGGTGCTACTTTACAGTATGGTGGGCCCCGCTTAGATCCAGTGCATTAGGCGGATCCGATGTTGTCTGTAGTCTGTACTGGAATACTGATTGAGGGCTAGATCTCCGTGCACTGATGTGGGCACCACCACTCAAGATGATGGTACATTGGTACATCATCCAAATCATAAAATGAGAGCCCATAGACACTTACTGCCTCTGCACATTCGCCTCCACACATTCGAAACTGAATTTTCATAGTAAATTATCATTTTACTCTCATATTTTTAATCATTCATTAGAATGTCCAGCTGATATACATTCGAATGAATTTTTAAGTGTAATTTCAATTCATTCGAATGATTTAACTGAACAGTAACACGAAATACTAATCAGTCCATTCATTCGAATGAATGAGGCATGAACTAATTATTCGAATGAGTCGACCTCATTCGAATGAATGAACTAATCATTCGAATAAATGATTTTAAATAATAAAATTTATTTTAAAATTTTAAAGTTATTTTTTCCGTCCAGTGTATATTTTCAAAATTTCTCAAATTAAATATCCAGACTAATTAAGATAATCTGATAAAAATACTTTAAGACTTTAACGTCTTTTGACACTCCTAAATATTTAAAACACAGTATTTTATAAATAACGGTATAACTAGGGTGTGCCGAAAACACATTTGGAATTGTCAAAAGACCTTAAAGTCTTAAAGTATTTTTATCAGGTTATCGTAATTAGTCTGGATATTCAATTTGAGAAATTTTAGAACTACACAGTTCTTAAAAAATAATGCCGATGCTATAAAATATTCTTTAAAACATAGACAGTTATTTTTTAGGCACTGTGTATTTCTAAAATTTCTCAAATTAAATATCTGGACTAATTACGATAGCCTGATAAAAATACTTTAAGACTTCAAGGTTTTTTGACACTTCCAAATGTGTTTTCGGCATACCCTCGGGATACCCTTATTTGTATAATACTATGTTTTAAATATTTAGGAGTGTCAAAAGACCTTAAAGTCTTAAAGTATTTTTATCAGGTTATCGTAATTAGTCTGGATATTCAATTTGAGAAATTTTAGAAATACACAGTGCTTAAAAATAATGCTGATGAAATAAAATATTCTTTAAAACATAGACAGTTATTTTTTAAGCACTGTGTATTTCTAAAATTTCTCAAATTAAATATCCGGACTAATTACGATAACGTGATAAAAATACTTTAAGACTTCAAGGTCTTTTGGCACTTCCAAATGTGTTTTCGGCACACCCTAGGGATACCCTTATTTGTAAAATACTGTGTTTTAAATATTTAGGAGTGTCAAAAGACCTTAAAATCTTAAAGTATTTTTATCAAATTATCGTAATTAGTCCGGATATTTAATTTGAGAAATTTTAAAAATACACACTGCTCAAAAAATAACTATAAAATTTTAAAATAAAATTTATTATTTAAAATCATTCGAATGAATGAAGCCGATTCATTCAAATGATTAGTTTATGCCTCATTCATTCGAATGAATGGGCTGAGCAGTATTCCGTGTTACTGTTCAGGCCATTCATTCGAATGAATTGAAATTACACTTGGGTATTCATTCGAATGATTGGAAACACGGGAGTAACATGGTAATTTGCCACGAAAATTCAATTTCGGGTGTGTAGAGTCAGGATTTCTGGGTGTGTATGGGCTCTCTTATAAAATATCTCAATCTTCTCTCTAATCTTCTATTTATTTTTATAATCAACCTTGGAATAAGATAATACCTCCTAAGTTGTGGAATCCTAGGCTAGAATGCTAAATGACCTATTTTTATGCTAATTTTAAAACCGAATTGATGTATTTATGTTTAAGGATGTAATTTATTAAAAATAATTTTTTCAAAATTGTAAATAAAATTTTATTTAATTTTTTATTTACTTTATTTGAAATAAAGTTGATTGTTTAGGTATAGCTCAATCGTAAGGCTGCAACTCGAGTCAGGTTCTGGCCTGACCTGCATGGCCCGACCCAAGAAATCATGCGGGTCGAGTCGAGAATTTCGAGTCTGCAGGTCGGGTTGAGAAGATAAAAACCCGCATGAAATTCGGGTCGGATTAAGTTGGGTTGAGGATTTTACAAGTTAACCCGACCCGACCCAACTATAATTAGGATAAAATGGCTTAAGAATACAGGTCTGGTCAGCATTCGGCTTGATTCGGGCTAGAATTCGGGTCGGGTTGGATTGATAATTAAGGTCGGGTCGTGTCGGGTTGATAATTTGGGTCGGGTCGTGTCGGGTTGAAAATTCGGGTCAGGTAGGGTCGGGTCCTGACCCGAGTTGCAGCCATACTCAATTGGTAATGTCCCACCTCACGAAGCGAGATGTGTCAGGTTCGAACCTCATGACCTCACGTGGTAGGTCTTAAGGGCATTAGGTATCAGTCGTGGGAGTTTTACGTTGAGTTTCTTGCAGTTTCCCACACGTAAATTCAAAAAAAAAAAAGTTGATAGTTATAAAAAGAAACTCCATTTAAATTATTTATTTTATTAATTTAAATCTATGGCTGTATAAGTTCTATAAATTTTATTCTCAATATTACTTTATTTAGTTTAAATTGTAAAAGCTCAATGATTTAATAACTTGAGCATAGTGTAACCTATTAATTTTTAAAATCATTTTACAGAATTTCAACTAGGATGATACACACCACCTACCCCTCTTGTTGCATTTGTTAATATTATTGGATGTGGATATCCAGCAAATCAGATCCAACGATCATAAAATGATTATGATCTAACCTAAAAAATCCCTCTCCAAATGGGGAAGGTGATTATTTACTCTCTTTTAAGTGCTTTGTTCTCTTCTTCCTCCTCTTGGATAGGTTGGGTGAGTCAATATTTCTTTCTTTATTTCATTATCCAACCTTTAATTCGTTATGTTGGGCCTTAACGACCATTTATACCAGGAGCCTTAATGGTCCATTGGACAATGGGCCTTCAGATAATGTACCTCAGTGGGCTTTGAACGTTGGGCCTCAATGGACTTTCAGCATGGGACCTAAGTAAGCCTTTGACAATGAGTGTTAATGGGGCTTTGAACATTTGGCCTCAGTAGACCTTCATATAATGGATTCACTCGGCTTTCAACATTGGGCCTCAATGAACTCACCTGTGCATAATGGTCTTTTAAAGTTCATTATGACTTTGAAAACAGAGATATCATTTGATGTAATCATGTATAAAACTGCAAATAGTAGGCTTCTCTATCAGGGTAATCTTGGTGTGCCTTAAGGGTAGTGGGCTCATTAGTTTTGATAGGACTGTGTCTGAATTTCTCACACGTTAATCAAAAAAAAAAAAATCAACCCTGAGACAAAATCCACAATTTGATGTAACCAGTCTTAGAGGATAACTTGGGTTATGATATTCTGAATGGTTTCCCACTCGATCATGTTGCCTCGGTAAAACCATTCTTGAAGCCCATGGTTAATTGCTCACATTGGTTTTTCCACATTATAAATTCACTTCTTCCTCATGTGTTCTTAAATGATATTTTACATCTTCTGAATATTACTTGTAATCTACTTTCATATCCAAGTTTGAGGGAGATAATAATATTGTGTTTGAATTTCGTTCTAAGTATTTGTTAGAAAATTATGATTTGATAACATATTTGAGGGAGAACTCACTCTTGAAAGCCAGCAATTAAGAGAATGATACCTCAAGTGTCATATAGGGCGAGCGATCATCCCACGGGCACTTTGTGTATACGGATACGGGTTTTACTGTGATGTTCATTTTGCCTTTCACCTGCCGTACCGAAAATGTAAAACAATAGACATGTCAGAAATCGACTCACCAAGAGTAAAATCGGCTCACCGAATCACTCGTGAACAGTAAAATTAGCTCTCCGAATCATCTGTGAACAGTAAAATCAGCTCTCCGAATCACCCATGACCAGTAAATCGGCTTGCCGAAACTAGTAAGGGATTCGATTGGTGAGCCGATGTTCGACATTTCAAACTTTTTCGGTACGACATGTGAAGGGCAAAATGGGCATCACGGTAAAACCTGTATCTGTATACATAAAGTGCCTGTGGGAGGATCGTTGGCCGTTATATAGAGTCATTAATTTCACAAATTAACCGATGTGAGACCTTTTGTCACTTCACACCTGCCCTCATGTGCAGCAGCACCAATGCAGCTTGCATATGGAAACTTTACACACGTACCATATTAGAAATCATGATATGATAACATTCTTAAGGTAAAACTCACTCTCAAAAGCTAGTTATTGAGAGAAGAGTATTTCAAGTGTTATATCTTGGACTTTTAGTCAATTCACAGTATTTCTATGTTAAAGATATCAAGTACAACTCACATGGGTATAGCTCAACTAGTTGCCTCCCGTCTCAGGAAGCGGGAGGTTGCGTGTTTGAGCCCCTATGGCCTAATCTTGGTGTATCGTAGGGATATTGGGCTCACCTATGGAGTTTTACGCTAGGTATCCTCCAGTTTCCTATATGTAAATTCAAAAAAAAAAAAAGTATCTAAATACAGATGGGCTTTGAGGGATAGAGGTTAGTTCAATTGGAGGCAATAATGTTGCTCCAGTTGAACAAAAGGTTTGTGGAGCTCCGTGGCACAAAAGTTTGGACGTCCTTCTTTGAAAGTTCTCTTTGAAATTCGTAACAAGTTTGGCTATCATTTTGTTTGTAATGCTCGTCAAAAAGGGAAGAATCATACACTTCAATTCTCATGATTCTCCTAGAGTTAGTACTGGTCATTTTGATATGATTCGATCAGATATTCAGGGACTTGCTCTGTTTCATCAATCAAATGGACACATGCTTCATGTTCATTTTTTGAATGATTTTACTATGTAGTATTGAATTTTCCAATGATTAATAAGTCTAAAGTCTCTAGTATTTTGTTGAATCCATGGACCATGGCCTATCAAAATTCTCAACAGTAAATGAAATTGTTCGATGAGTATTTTGACCTCATACACAAGATCAAAATGGCTCGACTGAAACGGAAGCATAGGCATATTATGCTTAGTTCATGGATCAGTTCCATTTCATGTTTGTATTATGCTTTTGAAACAACTTCCTTGATAAACTTGTTAACAAAAGTAGTTTTCATTTACAATTCCATTTACGATTCTCAATTGCTTAAACTATTTGATTTACAACTAGAGTACGACTCTCTAGTAATTCACGTAGCAAGACTGTTCCTTGAATGAGTGTACACCTCATAGACAAGGTAATAATGATTTGTCGGGTCTATCCATTTATTTTTTTTTCAAATTGGGTCAACCCATTTATATATGAGTTCGCTTCTGTTTGGATCATTTATAAAAAATGGGTCGATTTGAGACAAGTTGGGCAATCGGGTCAGGTCAAATTTTTTCAGGTCTACTCAAAATACTATCTTATTCACACTAATTCTTATTCTAATCAAATCTAGCATAAAATCTTAGTCTTTATTTTGTTTATGCCATCATCTAAAAGAAGACTCAATGAACTCAGATTAGGAGTACTAATCCTTGGTGTTTGACCTGAAGTACATTTTTTTAATGAAATCAATTTTTTGTCCATCTCAGACAAAATTTTTGAATGAGCAAAATCTCCAAAATTTAACCGAAATTTTCAAAATATGGCTGAAATTTCTAAAATATAATTGAAATATGCAAAAATTTGATCGAAATACAATTATTTCTAAAACTTCACCAATACTTCTAATATTTATATTTTAAATTATACCAAATCTGGCTTTTGGCTGAAATTCTATGTCTAACCCATCCCTGTTGTTTTTTTTTCTCCTTTTCTGCTCCTAAGAAACAGGACGAGAGCAATGGCAGCAGGTCAATGCCAAAAACGGGCCACAATATCATTTGTGTGGGCCTAAGACCTTAGTTGGTTAAGGCCACCAAAGAACTATCGATGTAGACACGGTAACATGTTGGAAAGACTGAGTTCAGTAAATGGGTAGCTGAAAGAGACTCTACAACTCTAGTCTTTATTAAAATGGCAATTTTCGTCGAGTTATTTTCATAATTCAAAACAATGGGCCTGCAAACCTTCAAGCAATTTTGATCTTTCGTTTTACTGTTGTTTTCATAATTCCTTTCATGGAAACCCATTTCTTGGAAAAAAAATCTATGCGCAAATAAGTAAAGCTCATACAGCGATTGAAAGCAGGGCAGAGGCTTCCATTTGCTGAAATATAAAGGGGGACATGTCCATTACATAGATTAAGATTTAAGAGAAAAGGGGCTCTCACCCAACAATACCATGAGAGTGTATACACTTTTTCTCAACATAAAACCATTTAACCCGTACACACCATGTAAAATTACAGAGATTATCCATTTGAGATTTAGCATGAGACTCTACTTTCTTAAAGGGAATTCTTGAGGGAATTCTTGACCACTAGACTAATCCCTAAAAGTTACGAGCAACACACATATTAGAGTGGAAACTCTTAGTTGCAGATTTAATGCATATATTTACATAGTAAGGTAAAACTATAAGGAGATTTTGTAGCCCTCTCCTCGGCACACGTGTAAAAAACAGGGCCGTCCATTCTAAAGCTTCTAATGCATCTCCAATTCAAATCAAATGGAGTAGCTCCACAGTGACACGTCAGCATCCCTTTCCACGTCATCCCAATTGGACTCACTCCAGCTGTCGAGACGAGGAGGCGACAGCAGGGATCCCTCTGCCATGTTGGCAAGAATGGTGGGCATGCCTAAATCCGACTCCTCTTCCATGTAAAACACCTTCTCCGGTGGGTGCGGCTCTGATTTCTGGACGCTTGCGGTTCCGGAAGGCCGGAAAGCCTCTGCGGCCTCGGCTGCAGCCTTCTGTATGTCCCGGGCATTGGTTGAGGACGGAACAGGCAAGAGCCAGGCTGAGTCGGCAAAATTGAGGCAGGCCGACCGCCCCCGGAGCGCAATGGCGGCCACGTCGTGAGCTCGGGCGGCCATCTCTGGTGTTGGGAACGTGCCGAGCCATATCCTCGACTTCTTTTTCGGCTCCCGCACCTCGCACACCCATTTGTCCCCATTCCTTCTCCTCACGCCCTTGTAGACAGGGTGCCGCGTCTCGTTGAACTTCTTCCGCCCTGCCCGCCGTTTCGGACTACTCGATGCCACCGTTGTGAATGCGTCTTCATCTGAAATGGTTCGCCGGCAGCTATAATGTGAGGATGACGACGAGTTCTCCGGCGGCTGAGGTGGCAGGAAATTGGAGTCCCAGCTGAAGTTGTCCATCCAGGAGTGGAAATAGAAGTAGAGTGGCAGCAGACAGTGTCGTTGTGAAGTGAAATGTGGAGTCGCGGTTAGTTAGTTGGAAATGGAGAGGGAAAGGGTCGTGTTATATACGTGTGGGGTAATTAAGGGACGTGATTTTAGATTAAGACACGCAAAAAGCACCAAAGAAGAAGATGATTAGGAGACAGCTGGTTTACAGTCGTCCAACTCAGTAGTGATTTTAAGGCAGTGTTTTAAACACGTGGAGGTCTGTTTATGACGTGGACTTCATGAATGTTCGGTTCAGGCTATTTTGCTTGGTTAAGGTTTGGCTGTTTCCAATCTTAGTAATCAAAGAACAAGACATCGTTGGATTGGGTCTAAGCGGAAAGTGGACCAGCTTATACCGGGTTCGTCTTAGATTATTGTCGCCGTTGATTTTCTTTTTGGTTTTTTTTTTTTCCTTCTCTTCTGTTGGCGCCCCTTGAGTACCATTGTTTTAAAACTTAACTTTGACACCATCGGCTCAGTCAACTTGACTCTTTCAAAAAATTAGTAATTTCAGTAAAGCTCAAGTACATTGGCTTCACAAAAATATGGTTCCATCTTCTTGATGAACCGTATGACTTGACCCGACCTGATTTTCATACAAAAGAATTTACTTTTATCATTTTATAAATATATAGATCCAACTCGAACTCAACAATAGATGGATAGACTCGATCAACCTAATTATTACTACGTTTATATACAACATATGCAATTATACATAGCTTAACTCATTTAAAGGATATTTTTAGTTTTTTTTTAAATTCCAATCGAGCCAAGGTTTATTAGGGGTGACTGACGCTTGAGCTTGGTCAAATTGGGCCAAGATTTAGATTTAACCTGCCCAACATCCACAAGTAATTTATCCAATGGACTATGCTATCGGGTGTAAATTGTTTTAAAACATGATATGATTGTTGCCATTGATGGCTCTCATATAATTGATCTGTAATGAACAAATATCTACTTAGAAGTTTGATTCTTTATTCGAGAACCAACAGCTATCAATATCGTGTCATTTCTCTACATCGATCATTAAATTATTCAAAATAAAAAATAAAAATCAAATAAAACATTTTCGATGGTAATAGGTTCAAATATCAAAAAGCCCTTTTTCAACATCAATCAACTCATTAAATAAGAATTCCTTTCAAAATTGAAAAAAAAGAAGAAGAAGCAACATGGCATTTTATTGCAATTATGAAGAAAATAGCAAAAACATAAATCTCTAAACTAATCTAATCCCTCCTTCAAACAGATAAGGTGGAAGATGCTTTATATGTTGGCCTCTTCTCTTTTCCTCTTTTACATAGGAAACTATGATATTTAAGGGTTTAAAATTTGGTATTGATCGATATTTTTCTCTCTTTTTTAAAAAAAAAAATGGCTGATATCAGCCGATTTGATACGGCCGATGCGATTAGCCATATTTGGACCCCCGATGACAGCCTTCTCCTTCTTGTACCCCTTGAGGTAAATTACAAGAGCGCCCACAACCCATAATGAGTTGGCTCACTGACTCACCAATGCCACCATCATACACATAAACAAATTGAAAATTATAAGTTTAATATATTTCTAATCAATTAAAAAAAAAATTATCAATGCGAAATACATAACGTATGTTCAGTTAACATATTCATAAAAAGCAACATTAAATAAAACATAACTAATTCACAAAATTTAAGTAAGAATAACATAAGTACTTAAAAATAAAATACAACATTTTCTTTTTCATTTTTTCTCAAGAGTATAAATAAGCCACATACGACAAAGTCCTGAAAAGGGAAAATGAGCAAAGGAATTGATGTAGTTATTTATGTTGATTTCAACAGTTTTCAGAGAAGCCAAACGTCTCTTATTAGAAGACTCTACTTTGTACACAACTTATAAGAATTAAGTTTTAAAGATTTAAAATCAAATAACTAAAATGATCAAATAAAGTTCAAACTTTACTTGTCCATTCTCCTTCTCATTTTTTACATATCCGAATCAATAATGTGTAACACACTAAAATTTTGATAAGCGACCTCTCTAAATAGAAAGATTTTCAATTTTCATCCTAAAATAAAATCGTTTACCAAAATAAAACAAATACTTACATCAATCCTACTTTTATAATATGCATCTTTATATGAGATCTACTAATCTTATTAAATTACTTGAAAGTTATAGATAAAAATTATAAAAAAAAAAATGTTTCATTCAAAGATCAGATGAAATGGACAATTGATAGAAAATTTTACTTTAGTCATCTACTTTAGTTTAATCACGTATTTAATGAGATTAGCTTGTTCATATATTTTCATATATTAGTTTAATCCTTGCCATTTGATATGTAATTCTTTATTTTATTTTTTGATAACATTGATATAATAAAGAATTAATAAATATTTCATTGAAATTCATTCCTCAAAAATATATATATTAATATGATACTTTTAGATTATAAAAAAATCCTTTTAAATTTTATAAATTAAAATTTTCCTACAGTGTCAAAAAAGAAAAAAAACTTGATAGTTAGAACTTAGAAGTGTTAATCAAGTGACACCATCAGACATATACTAATACTAATATTACATTTTAAATGAGTTTTAGACTTCACATGGTTGAGTATGATATAATTTCATGAATGTGAGATAGAGTAGTCAGTCAATGGAAATAATTTGTCAAATCTAAATTAAAGGCCAACCCTAGATTAATGAGATAAATGGTTTGGATGTTGATGATGATGATAATAGTTGGGTATGATATAAGAAGACTATGCGAGTATAATGTTTAAGAAATTTCTCTCTTATTTAATCATCTTATCCTTTGACTTTAAACTTTTAAAAATCAGTAGCTCGTATTCAAAAAATTTGAAAAGCCAAGATTATATAGCTTGGGTTATAATGATGGTGAAACATTATGTATTTTATATTTATATAATCATTTATTTTATTTTCAAATAAGTAAAATCCAAAGTCCAATTAAAAATGAAAAATATTATGTATATCTTTAAATTATATTATTTAATATTTTAAAATTTATTTAATAAATCATCATTAATTGCTTTTTTAAAAGTTACTTAAAATATCGACTTATTATTTTAAGAAAGAATAAATAAAATATAATTTTAAAAATAAATTTAACATTTTTCGTTAAAAAGATAAGTGTGGATAGCGAGTATCCGAAGAGAAAGGGAAGGTTCGTTGACTTGAGGAAGCTGACGCAGACCCAGTGAGTGGAGTGAAGACGCGCTCCGTCCGCGGAAACGCGTTGCGGGTAGTGAGTTACTTCCTTTCTTACTGGATCTGATTTTGATTTGACATGATTGAATCAGATCCATACAATTGGTGGGACCATGGAATGAATGGAATCCAGCAAGCAATTTGGTGAAGTGTGGGCTGTCGGGATGGGGCAAGCGAGACTGAGACTGAGATTGAGTGCCTGACTCAGTCGAGGAACAGAGCAACTATCGTATTGGACAGCTGGCTCAACTGTCACTGCCGCTGCCACTATTTTACACGCCTAACTCGTGTAAACTGTAAAGTGAGAGAGTGACGTAGTAGTAAGTAGTACTACACCAGCTCTCACCTAATGGACGGTTAGAGATTTTTATTCCCTAATCTACATTAGTTTTTAAGTATAAAGAGTGAATGAATTTCATTAAAGTTGAAAAAAAAATTAATAAGATTGGAGGCTTCTATTTGTTTAAGAGCATTATACAAATTGTAGTAAAAGCATAAAGTACAAATATGAGTCTCACACAAAGTTTAACACCCTCGTCCTTTTTTTTTGAATAATGGGTAGGTATTTCATTCAAGAAGAAAAAGAAAAAAGCCCAAAAGGGGAAAATACACTATAAGTCCACAGCCCGGGCCAGGCAAAAAATAAGAACCCAATTGGTCCAAAGACAAAAAGAGCCCAGATTGGGCACCAAAAGAGAAAACCATAAAAACAGGTTAAACTCAAAACAGGTCCAATCAAGACTGAAAGGACAGAAGATTGAAAATACCAGTGCCCCTAACAGAATGAGAGGCAAACAAATGATAAATTTTTGTATTTCCAAGACAAACTATCTTCGGGCCATCAGGGCCAAAACAATTGAGAAGTTTCCTGATGGCACGAAGATGGCAGAGAAGGGACCAAAAGTTGGTATTGGGATGGTTGATTAGGTTGGCCAAGTCCGAGCAAAGGAGCAACTGATGGATCGGGTGACCCATCTGGGAAAGAAACAACAAAATTTTTTGGGCAAAGGTTAAGAAAGACAAATTCACATCAGGCCCAATAGTAGAAATGCAAGTAACACCAGATAAATCATGGTCCCTACAGATGTAAAGTGCTCCCAGCTTGGGACCATAAGAATCAAAATGAGAAATAAGAAGGTATCCTCGATCAGACAAAAGGGATCTTGGAGGGTCGGGGGGGGGGGGGGGGGGGGGGGGGGGGTAGGAAGAGGAGGAGGCAGTTCCCACGATGCAGAGAAAGAGTCCCTTACTTTAAGAAGATCAGCATTCAAGCAGAGGAAGAAAATACGATTCCTGATGTCTTGAACAATCCTAAGATAGAGCTGGTCATGACTGCTAAAGGAGTTTTTGAAGATCCTAGCATTTTGCTCAGTCCAAACATGCCAGATGAGAGCCGGGAGGGACAACATGGCCGCCAAAGATTCAATTCGACAACACATGCTATTGATCAGCAGGGAGGAGTCTTCCAAAATACAGTCAGATTGAGATGAGAAGTGGAATTTCCTGAGAATCAATAGCCAAATACTTTTAGAGTAAGAGCACTGAAGAAGATGCTCATGCGATTCAGATTCAGAACAATATAGCATACAAGTGGTATTCCCGATCAGACCGAGACGGTGCAATAGGTCCTTAGTCTTGAGAGCTTGATTGAAGAAAAACTATGCCAGAGTAGAGTGTCTATTCAAACAGCAAGGAAACCAGATGCGGTTAACCCAGCGAGGGGACTCCAAATCATTGCTAGCAACTCGGATAGCAGAATTAATAGAGAAATTACCATTTTCGCTTGCAGTCCAGCACATCTCATCATCCGAAGAATGAATAGGGAGGGAGACGTTGGCCATCAAATCGCAAACAGCAGCAAGAGCAGAGGTGGAAGCATGAGGCAGGTTCCAGCCATTGTCACCACTGAAATGGCTGACAGTGCAGTCCAAAGGAAGCCCAAGGTCATACATCGGCCTTGCTCCAAAATGATCCATAAGAATGAATCCCGGCTTGATCCAAGGATCAAGCCAGAAACTAATTGTCTCTCCATTGCCAATGATGTAAAAGCAATGCGTTTTCACAGAGTCTCGAATAGATAAGATCGACCTCCAAGCCCAAGATGAGTTATATTTGAGTTTGACATGCCAAATCAAATGATTTCTCAAGTACTTCCGAACAATCCACTTGTACCAGATATTGTCCTTAGCAACAACGATGTTCCAGAATTGCCGCATAATGCAAGCAACATTGATGGCCCGAATATTCCTAAGACCCAAACCCCCTTTGGATTTAGGAATACAAAACTTGTGCCAGCTGATGGTGTGAAGCTTTCTGGATCTAGAAGAGCCCCAAAGAAAATCACGCATCAGTCTCTCAATCTTCTCCCAACAGGTTTTCGGCAGGAGGAAGGAATTGGCCCAGTAAATATGCAGATTGTTGATAGTTGATCTCAATAATTCCAGCCGACCAGCAAAAGAGAGCAAAGAACCAGCCCAGCCACTGATTCTGTTTCTGACTTTGGCAATAAGCCCATCACAATCAGAAACACGAATCCTACTAGAGAAGAGAGGAAGGCCAAGATAGTTCAGAGGCAGTTTAGCTTCTTCCATGCCCAAGATAGTCCGAATCTCAGCCCTGTTACTAACTGAATCTGAAAATATGATATGGCTCTTGGATGGATTTAGATCAAGGCTAGAGAACTCAGCAAAATCATATAGCAATTGTCGAAGAGAAGTGGCAGAGCACAATCAGCAGAGCAAAAAATGAGGAGGTCGTCCGCAAACATCAAGTGGCAAATTGTGCAATCACCAACCGAGAAAGGGCAGAGGATGCTACCATCATCAATGGCCCTACTAATAGCACATGAAAGGGCTTCCATCACCATACAAAAAAGAAAGGGGGAGATTGGGTCACCTTGCCTAAGACCCCTTCGGCTCTGAAAGAAACCATGGGGCATGCCGTTGACCAAAACAGAGAATGAGGGGGAATCAATACAGATTTTGATCCAATCAATCCACAGCTGGTTGAAGTTCATTTGATGAAGAATGATGCACAAGCAATCCCACTTCACATTATCGAAGGCCTTTCGAATATCAATCTTGATGCACATACGAGGAGGCCCACGCTCATTGTGGAAACCTCTAATAAGATCATGCGCAAGCATTATGTTATTTGAGATGTCCCGCCCCGGCACAAAGCAGATTGGTTCGGACTGATAATTTTGCTCATAAGAGGCTTCAAACGATGGACCAACACACGGGCAATCATCTTGTACAACTCATTTGAAAGAGCAATTGGACGATACAAATCAGGCCTATCAGCTGCATCACATTTAGGGATCAAAGCAATGAAGGATGCTTTCACTTGCTTAAGGAGAGAAGATGAATGCAAGCAATCTTGGACAGCACAAATAATGTCAGGGCCAACAATATCCCAAAATTTTTGGAAAAAATAGCCATTAAAACCATCCGGCCCAGGTGCTTTGAAGGGATTAGAAGAAAAAACAGCATGCTCAATTTCCTTGTTGTCAATAGGGCCAGTCATCAAGGCAGATATCTTATCCATGAGCTTGCGAATGATGTCGAATCTGGATGAAGAACTACTAGAATAGCTGCCGGACGAAGAGAAACCATAGCCAGCACCCAAGTGATCAGAGAAATAAGTGACGAAGGTGTTACAAATAGTCTCTAAGTCAGAGCTGATGGAGCCATCGCTACAGCGGATAACATTAATGTTACATCTACTTTGCTTATCCTTGACATAGCAGTAGAAGAATCTACTACCAATGTCCTTACGATTTAGGTTGAGGAGTCTAGATCGCTGCTGAATAAACCTTGATCCCATTGAAGACAATCTTCCAATCTAGCTTTAGCATCCAAAACAAGAGCACGAGAAGCATTAGAAGGATCAATGTCATAACAGTTCTGAGCAGCAATAAGATTTTCACGTAGGGAAGAGATTTGCACACTGATTTTTGGCCGAGAGCGGTGCCAAGCAATTAAAGCTCTTTTGACCTTTCTCAACTTCGAAACAACTCTAAACATGGGAGAGCCAGCAACACCAGTGGACCAGCACTCAGAAATAATTCTCCTAGCCTCTGGATCATTACACCATCCATTAATAAATTTAAAAGGGAAGTTCCTAGCGAATTTGAAACTTTAAATGCACAAAGAAATCCCACGATGATCAGATAGACCTGGCCCAAAGAAATTACTAAAGGATTGGTTGTAACTGCTGACAAAGGCTTCATTAACAAGGATTCTGTCGATTTTAGATTCCACCCTACCAACCCCATGAGAACTGTTGGACCATGAGAACTCAGCACCAATAATCCTAAAGTCCAAGAGGTGAGATTTTCTGTTGGCTATTAATCAATTCAATCAGTGCATTGACCAATCTCACCTCTTGGACTTTAGGATTATTGGTGCTGAGTTCTCATGGTCCAACAGTTCTCATGGGGTTGGTAGGGTGGAATCTAAAATCGACAGAATCCTTGTTAATGAAGCCTTTGTCAGCAGTTACAACCAATCCTTTAGTAATTTCTTTGGGCCAGGTCTATCTGATCTTCTAATAGATTAGAGTAAAAAGATTTTATGATTGGTATTCTCCTTTGTACTCTACTCTTTACCAAGAAATTGACCTTGGTCTAAATACCACAGAACCATCTTATTGCAATTCTCTTTTGTTTTATTGTTTTGATAACAACAATCTTTTCTATCTTGATTGTCTGTATCTGAAGCCTGATGAAGCGGTTCTTGGTTCTCGCTACTGGCAGATTTCTTCTCTATCGGACTTTTCAAGCATCTTGATTGGTCTACAGGATTGTCTGATTCTTCTCTATGAAAGAAAAGCGTCTCTCTGCATAATCTGGTATAGTAATATCGATGCTCTGTTTCATGAGATTCAGATTACCTCCAATTGACGCCTTTGCACTCATCAGGATGCTCTTTGTGTTCTTTTGTCTAAGCTCGACTGCTCCATGTCATGTATTAAACCTATGGCTAACAGTCTTCTCATCCGTTACTCGGTCTCCTTTTCGAATTGCAATCTTTATTTTGGTGAGATTCTGTGTGAATAGTTCCCTTGAGGTGTGTTCTTTGTGCTATAGGACTCTACATAACTCTTGGGAAAGCAAAAACTAGAAGCATTATCCCCCTATCATCATGGAGTTACCCCTATCTCGGCCAGCCCTAGTTTTCCTCTTATTACGCCATCTATATTGAATTTGTGAAAACCTTGAGTTGGTAAAGCCCAACTAACCTTTATCATGTACCTCTTCTTCCCTTCCCTCAAACACCTTATCCATGATAGATAAAAATCTTCTAAAGAGCATCTACAAAATTCATTTCACAATGACAACCATCTAATGAGACTCCACTTAAACTTCTCCTAAACCTCTCTAGGTTCATGAGACTTGTCTTTGAAAATTCTAATGTTCCTTTCTTCCCATACTAACAAAAAAAAAAAAAACACGTCAGAGTCCTCATCCACACCAATTTTGCCTGAAAAAAGGAGAACCCCACCACTTTGACACTAAACTCCCCTCGTCTCTATTAAACACTCAATCACAATCCATCAAATTCAAAACATATTCCAAATATGCCTAGAAAATTAACACCTATGGTCAACATAATCCTCTTCGGAACCGCACCCTAAGATTGTTTTTCACCGAAATCTTACCTTTAAACATTTCCCACTTGAACAATTGAATCCTAAGAGGAATTTTATTATTCCAAATTAAGTTGCATGGAAGCACTTGACTTTGATTCATAAGACTTTTTCCAGTAGATCCTTTACTGAGAAAAATCCCTTAGAGGAGTCACAAGACCATATCCATCGATCCCCCTCTTCTAAGGCTAACATCACAATGAATCTGTTACTCCTAATCTAAATCAGTAGTTATTAATGTTATTGTTAAAAAATAAATCACATTAAATATGTATGATTATTTGATTTATATTAGAAACTAAATGGAAAGAAAAAACTTTTTGACTTTTTCACAACTATCTATTTTATTTGTTTAAATAAAATAAAATATATATTTATGTTTATAATGAGTTTAGTGAGTTAGTGGGCTGCTTATGTGGGTCATACTAGGAGTAAATTTATATAATTCATTACATGAATAATTTTGTCTAATTAATTCTAAAGGTATTTTCATAATTTGATTTGAGCACCACTAATATGTGTACGAGAATAAAGAGTTTAGAAGAGGTTTTTCATTGTGAATTAATTTGTAAAATTTGTTGTGAACTCTTAATTATTATATTTAATAAATTATTAAAGAAATTTAAAAAGAATTTTTTTTATTTAAATAGGTGCAAGATATCTATTAAAAAATATTGAATGAAGATTCAAATTCACGAAAGAGAGTTTTATCGAGAAACTGAGAAGTGAGAACCAGTACAGGCGGCGGTGGTCAAACTTTCCAAAGGCCGCAAAGCTGTATTCTGATTTTCCGAAACCACTTGACTTTCCTAGAAAGTTCGTTTGATTCATTGAACTTTCCACAACGGCTGGTCTATCTATAACGGCAAGGCATTCATAACCTTTTAAACAGACTACAGTTGGATCTGTGGACCAACATTAATATCTATCTTTAGATTTTTAATAGAATTTTTGCACATAGCGGTCCAGATTGATACACGTCATCACCACGGAGAATCAGAGAAACTCTACCTTTTCAGTTTTGAATTCTCAAAAGTGTTAACAGGAGAAAATGGAAAAACAAATACATATATATTCATAGATACACCTTCACTTCTCCAAACAACCGCTTGCAAATATACATGTAACGGGAGTTCGTTGGTCCCACAACCAAAATATAACGTACAGAAGTCAACTACAAAGTCAGACTGTCTGTTACTGTTAGTATTAGATGGAATGGCTCCATAGTGGCACGTCACCATCAATCTCCACGTCATCCCAGTAGGACCCACACGGAAGCGGAGGTGGCGAGAGCAGCAGTCCTTCTGCCATGCTGGCAAGCAATCCCGGCATGCCCACGCCGAAATCCGCCTCCTCGTCCAGGAAAAACACATCTTCTGGGGAAAGCGTTGGCCCAGCATCGTTGCCTGAGAGAAACTGCTGCTTTGATGGCCGGAAGGCTTCGGCGGCCTTTGCGGCAGCGACCTGAATGTCCTTGGCATTAGCAGAGGCTGGAATTGGCAAGAGCCACGCCGAGTCAGCGAAATTGAGGCAGGCGGACCGGCCTCTGAGCGCCAGGGCAGCAACGTCGTGGGCACGGGCGGCCATCTCTGGGGTTGTGAATGTCCCAAGCCATATCCGCGACTTCTTGTTGGGCTCCCGCACCTCGCACACCCACTTGCTCCCATTCCTCCGCCTCACGCCCTTGTAAATGGGGTGTCGCGTCTCGCGGAACTTGGTACGCCCGGCCCTCCGTTTCGCTGGACTCGTCGCAATGGTGGCGAAAACTTCTTCATCGGAAGTTGGAGAGTAGGCGGCACTGTAAGGTAAAATTAGAGTCTCTGGCGCTCCATATAGTTCGAAATCAGAGCGAGTGGCAGTGTTCTCCATGAGGGGGATTCAAGAAGTGCGTTGCTGCTGCTGCTGCTGCTGTTGTCTTTCAAAGAGAGTTGGTAATCTAGTGATGATGAGAAAGAAGATGAGTTGGGTGGTTTTGGTAGTTGATAAGCTGCTGAAATGAGTTCCTTTCCTTTCTTTATAGGGAGGAATGGAAGAGGTGGGGTGGTGCATACTGCAGTTTAAACACGAACACGGAAAGCCAGTTGGGCTGAGGGTGGTGGATTGGGGTGTCGTTCTTAAAACCAGCTGGCTCAGACTAATTAGTCAAGAGGCAGGAAACAGGTTTTCAACATGTGTGGGTGTTGCTGGGCCCTTTCCCTTCCCTCTCTGCCTCTCTGGCCTGGATAACTTAATTTCATTGGACCTTCTATTTTGGCTTACAACATTAAATGTATAAAGCAATGATGACGCAAACCTAAGGAAAGATCTCGTCTAAAGTTTATCCTTGTTTATCTTCTCCAGTTCTCTGACCTTGTAGAACCTTGACTCCTGAGCCCTTCAAAGGAACAAGACATCGAGAAAGTTGGATTAGCCCTGCATATTGACTTAAAAAAAAGTTTTATTTTTATTCTTAAATTAAGTGAATAATTTAATTCAAAGGCTACCTTCAAAAATTTACAACCAATAGTTTTTAAGAAATAAATTATCATAAATTGATTAAATTTTAGAAGCCAAGGCATTACAATTAAGGGTTGCACTCGCAATAGATTGAGATCGGATCGATTTCAGATGGAGTTGGTTATAAATAATAATAAATTTTTCACTTGATTCGACTAACTCAATTTTTATTTTATTCACTAACTCAACTTAAATTTATTTAAATAAATTTTTAAAATTAAAAAAATAAGAGAAATTACTTTTAAGAAATATGAAAAGTTGTAGTAATAGATTAATCTTGACGGTCACACATGTAGGAGATCTTAGATTTAAGTTACTTTCAACACAAAAGGGTCACTTTCTATAATATTATTAGATATGTGAGGATAGGGAGTTTTACACATACTTTAAGAATTAGTCAACTGCTCTAAAATATTTGAACACCTTAATTTTTAAAAATAATAATATATGAAGGTTTTTAAAAAAAAAAAATGGTAAGATATGTGAACTAAAATTAATAAATAAATTATTTAGATATTAATTTTTAATTTATTTCAAATCGGACTTGATTTCAGGACCTTTCAATTAACTCAACACGAATTTATCTAAAATTGAATTAATTTAATTTTTTTAAAGAGATACTACTAAAATATGTATTCTTTAAATCGAGTCGAGTTGACGAAGGATTGAGTTCACTCCATACGTCATGTATCTCGGATTTGAGACAAAAGTCTCCCATTCCCATTTAAAATTTTAAATACAATTGACACCGTTCAAGGTGACTCAAAGGCCGCCGAGAAGCCGTAGTGTGTTTCAAATGTTGTAGAAGGTCAGCCGCAACACCACCGTTGAAGGCGATTCATTGAATTCTCCAACTGGTTGACTCACCCAATGGCAACATTGACACTTGAATTCTATGCATTCTAAAGTTTGAACGAATTATTAAGGTAAATCCTTGTCAAACCCCAATTCAACTTAAAATTAATAACAAATTATCACATTTAAATATATGGAATCTATCATTTAAAATTCTTTATTAATTTATAAACACAGATATGTATATTTATTATTTTAGATTTTATAAATTGTTGGGTTCACTGTTGAATCAATTAGTTTAGATATTACCATAAATTACTTTCACTAGTTGTTTTTAGAAATTAAAAAATCTCAAGATAAATTAAACACTTCTAATCATAAATACTAAATAGTCTCCTTTTGTCCATATTTTTTTTTTTTTGAATTGCATTGAGAGTCAACCAGATAGAGTAAAAATTCAAAACATAATGTTTGAACCTATCAACAACTTAAACCAAGCCTAATTCACCAATAATACTACTCATATTTAAAACTTTTACCTATTTTTAATATAATTTAAGCTTCAGTATGGGTAAGGTGAGCATATTATGGGTTTGAAGAGGGATGTGGACGGCCATTTGGATTGGGCTTGGCCCATAGGTTTTGGCCTTTGATAGTTTGATATTAAAGCACAGCTGTAAGAGCAAGGAGCAGGAAACAGGGTTTCAATTTCATCCATTTCTGACTATCACTATCTGCCATTCAAGTTTGTTATCACTATCTAATCACTATCTATCTGCGTTGGGCTTCCTTCCCTTTTATCTCTCTTCTCACTCTTTTCTTTCCACATCCCTTTTCCTTTCATTGACCTCTTCAGTTCATTTGCCCCAGTACAAAATGGTTCTTTTTAACGGGTGAAATTTGGTGTGACCCAATGCGAGAAATTAGTGGGTTTGGGTTATATATCTATATATTTTAGGTGAGGTTGGGTTGGGAAAAAAGAACCCACATCAAATGCAAGTCCAGCTAGGTTGAGAAATTTAAAATCATACATAACCCAAGTACATGAAATTATAAAACAACGCTCGAGTTGAATCAGGTCAGAAATTCAGGTCGAGTAGAGTCAGATTGAGTAATTCGGGTTAGGAATTTGAGTTATGCCAGGTCGGGTTCAATAAGTTTTGACATGGATTGGGTTGGGTTGGGTTGGGTTTATTAGAATCCAACTCGACGTAACCCGAGTTCACCAATTTATAAACATCATTCGGGTTGAATGAGGTCTGAAATTTAAGTTGGGTCAGATTGAGTAATTTGGGTTACGAATTTACGTCGGGTCGGTCTTGGTTTAATAAGTTTTAACATGAGTTAAGTTGGATTTATTAAAACTCGACCCAATACAATCCTCCCTGAATTTGAGCCCCTACTTTTTAATGTAGTTAAATCAATAAATAGTTTGGGTTCAAAGAATATTTCTTTCTCCCAATTCATTTTGATTGTTCTTCAGAGACTTGCAGATTATAATTTTCGTAATTCAATAGATAAAAAATATCATCTTAAAAATTTCTTTCAAACTCATCCATTTTTATAAATTGGACCCCACCTATGTGGGCCTACAAACGACTCAAGATTCAAAATTGAATTTTTACATAGGATGACTGTACCACACCTACCTCATACATTGTCCACTCATAGGAGTGGAGCCCATTAATGATAAGAGTGAATTTTATCTCTATACATTTTTAAAATTTGATATTCTATAATTTTTATATCTATTCTTCATTTTCATTTTCGCCTATTTTTATCAATACCTTCTAAAATTGTGACCTATAATAATGGGTAGTGACACATACACCATAAAAAATAGTTGGTGTTCACCAAATGAAATAATTTGTTTCAAATTTTTTATTTTACCCTCAACTTTATTATGGAAAAGTCTGAGAAAATATGGACTAAGTAATAAAGTTGACGGTAAAATAGAATTTTTGAATAATGAATCTTATTTTATGATCACAAAATTTATATAAATGAATAGATTATTATATAAGTTATTATACTATAAAAAATAAAATTTGTGGAATAATGTCAATAATTAATTTTTAAAATTTAAAAAAAAATTGCTGAATAAATAATTTGATCTATCATAATTAATTTTATTATTAAAATACATTAATAAAAATAATAAGAAACTTAGTCTAAATTAAAAATAATATTTTTTACAAAACAAGTGAGATCTCTATGTGTCGTGACAGTAAATAAATAACTGAGAAAGATGGGTGTTAGACTTAGAAACACACCGATTTCCACTCATGTATCTGTAAGCCGAGTCGGGCCAAATTGACTCGTTCGACTCGGCTTATACCTGCACGACGTGCTTGATTTTGCTTTTCATTTCTCAGATGCCCCTCAACAGTTGCAGTTTTTTTTTTTAATTATTCATCTTATGAAAGAAAAGTTATACTAATTTCAAAATAGTTTTATAGAGATTGTTATAAAAAATTATTCAAAATCATTAATAGATAAAATATAATATTTATGAGAAAAGTATTCTAGCACTGTAGTAAAGGTGTTGAGGTGTCAGGTTCGAACTCTCCTAATCTCACTTAGTGTATTTTAAGGGTAGTTGATATCACACGTAGGATTTTACATTTGGTGTCCTGCGATTTTCTACGTGTAAACTAAAAAAAGTAAAATTTATGAGACTTATTTTTCATATTAAATAAAATAAAATAGTTAAACCCATTAATAAAAAGAAAAGGCAGCTCTTTATCAAATTTCAAGTTTTTTACATGAATTAGAGAAATACATCATTTACATAAAAATGATAAATTCTTTATTTTAAAAATCTAAATTTATTTTATAATTTTATTATTATTTTATATAAAAAAGTTAAAAATTAAAATATATAAAATCTTATATATATAATGTTTTATATTATTAATTCAGTACTAAATCCTGAATTTCTGTTAAAAAAAGCGAAAGTCGAGAGAAACGTTAATTCCTCTTGTGCTCACGGCAAGGCAAAATGAGGTGGAGAGAGGGGAAAGGAAAGGAAAGGAGGAAAAGGGTTTTCTGGAAAACCCTCGTCCAAACGCTGCCCAAGCCTCGGCCCCCTGCAGTTCTTCGGCATAATTATCATTAGCAGGTTTGTTCAATAATCAATGATGAGCTTCTATCATAATTATCTTTTTCAATTTTCTTCTTTTGGAACACATCAAGTGGCAAAATCATAAATTTCAATCAGTGAGGGATGACAATCTCTTATATCTTTGTTGACAGGTCTCATCTTTGAGAGGCACTGCTTGTAAATTCATTGGTTGCTCCTAACTGGTGGGTTTAACTTGGATTTGCCTCCATATAATTTTCATCTCCATTGGAGTTGCCAATGGAATAAGATGCAAAGAAATTCATTTTTCAAAATTTGGCAGTCCAGGGTACTTCAACAATTTCGATATTATACCTCTGGCACGGAAGATATTCCATACAGAGATGTCCCAAAACCTTGTAGAAGGAAATCAGAACGGAAACCATATCCTACACCAATGAAAATGCTGATTAGGAGAGCCAAAGAAGAGAGGAAAGCAAGGAAAGTCGATCCATGTAGAATCCTTGAAGCGCCTGAAAATGGCTTACTAGTTCCCAGGCTCATTGAGGTGGCTTACCGAGTCAACCAGGCAAGAGAATTGCTCATTCATGGCCTATCCAAGCTTGTTGGTGATGTTGTTCCTGTGAAAAGATGCAGGTAGTTCAATATTCCAGATTTTTATAGTAAATCTTGTTAACAAACCACCATCTTTATTTCTTTTAAGGAAGAAACAAGAACCATAGTAAAGTTGGTAAGTTTTCATTGTTGGTGCAAGTTCGAGTCATTAGTTTAGCCCCTAGAAAACAATTTGTTTAATCCAATTATGACTGCCAATCCTAGATAGATTAAGCAAATGCATTTTATAATGAAGATGATGATAAGGGGGGCATTTGGTTGTAAGGAAACTAAGGTTGTGTTTGGATGAGGAGAACTTAAAGCGGAAGATTCTCTTGGGGTAGTAGAACCTTTACCCATTGGAGAATTCCTTGTTTAAATCTCTTGGTTTTTAAGTACCTTGTTTGGGATGCCTGCTGAGTGTCAAACTTAATTCCTTTAGAATCTAATCATAAGGCTACATGGGTTACACCTTAGTCTTTTTTTTTTTTATATATATATATTTTTTGAGAATTTGTGAATTTCAAAGAAAAACAGTTGATGAGATTGAAAGTTCATTTGATGAGACCTATATGGCTACTCGTGAACCAAATTTCAGCCCAAAATTCAAATATGAATCACTTGATCTTAGTGATTGAAATCATCAAGCGTCTTTAGAAAAAAAAGCACCTGGTAATTTCAACCGCTGAGATCGTGGCTATAAATTTTAGTATGAAATTTGGCCCACTAATAGTTCATTAATTGAGCTTTCAATCCCATTGATTATGTTTTCTATTGGACTTCATTTTTTTTAATTAAAGAGATGATGGGTTGCAATTCTAGTTGGAGAAGGTGGAAATCTCCTGAGAGGGGTGGAGAATGTATTTTCTCTTAGAGGAGGTGATGTTTTACTTTTAGTGGGCTCCACTTTCTCCTCAAAACAGCATCCAAATAGGGGAAGAGAAGGGAAGATGAGGTTCTCCACCTCTCTTCTGCTCATCCAAACACAACCTAAGGGAACAAAACCATTTCTCCTAGGGGAAGTTGTTTGCCCTTGTTTTCTACATTAGTGGTGCTAACTAGGAACCAATTTCTCATTGGGTAAAGTTTCTTCAATTGGGAGTGAATTTACAGTTTTTCTCATTTCTAATGATTTCAAATTCCATTTTTATCATCACAGTTTTAAAAGTTATCATCACAGGTTTTTCCACCTCTAGGTTTTCTCTAGGGCTCTGTTTGAACGTGAAGAGTGACAAGAAATGGGTTTTATTAGTAAATTACATAATCACCCCTTTGGTGTTGCATAAAGTGGGAAGTCTGTTTTTTTTTTTTCCTCTTCATTTTGTGAGAGTAAGAAATGGGTATAGGATAGAGGAAGCAAAGTGAAACCCATTTGGTCTTTCAAAAAGATTTCCTGCTCCACTAGTTATATTCTTGTACATAGGTCCCTTCAGTGAACACCAAAAAGGAGGAAAAATGAGAAAATAATCTCCATTAAGGGGATTATATTCCTACTTCCATCTCTTAATTAGCAATGGTGAATTATTAATGTTCACCTTCCTATGCCCTAATGGAGCCGTAGGAATTTTTTTTTTTTTTTGGGATTGGGGAGAATTCACTTCTCTACCATCATCATCCATTTTTTTCCCCTTTCTTTCTTTCTTTTTTTTGGTCGGGAAGAATGTTCATAGGCAAGCATTGCCACTTTCTCCATGCCCCACTTAGGAAGATTGTTGTGCCCCTGAGCTTGGAAAAGTTTAAAGCCATTAAAATCTTACTTTTCATTAAGACTTTTTTCCTAATCTAAACACAGCAATTGTATCTCCAGTAGTAGGTATCCCCATTTTTACATTTCTTGACACCCAAAAAGTGCTTTTAAGTGGAAATTCATTTTAAAACTTTCACATTTCATCCATTTTTTTCTCTGCCCCTAAGAGACTGTCATTCTCCAGCTCATGGAAAGTGAGAGTAAAGAAAATGAGAATTTTCCCTCTTCTTTCATGAAACAAGGCCTCTTTGCTAAGAGCATATAGAACATGAGACATTTTTCTCTTCTTCCAAGGAATCCATTTCCTATTAGGGGGGATAAAAAATTAATGTGGAAAAAAAGAGATTTTTCTCGCTTGGCAAGACAATATCTTGTTCATTTTTTTGTGAAAATTAGATTTTTGACAAACACAAATGTTGGGCTTTCATGGTCCGACATGATGCTAGAGTTTATGACATGTTAGATAACATGGATTGCAACCAAAGATAAATTTTCTTGTGGAATTAATTTCCTCGAGGAAATTGACAATCAATCCCTAAATTAAGTGGGAGATTAGAAAGAAAAATTCCTCTCTTGCATTTGTTCTCCATTGCATTGTTCGGGCAAGAGTATTTGATGCGTCAATATGGATGTATTGGGTCCATGAAGCCATGCCATGATATCTATATGTAGATCCTATATAGATATAAAATGATCTTTTTGGAATAAACCTCTCTATGCGGAGGAAAGGAATGGTGATTTATTCCTTTGGAGTATCCAGGAACAAGAAGATTCAATCAGATATTTTGAAAATTTCTTGTGTAGCCCAAGTAAAGAATCTGCTTCTACAATTTCGTCTCTGAATTTCAATATCAGAATAACTGATAGTCTTTGACTCAATGGCTCCTGTGAAATTGACCATGGAGTCTGGAGTCATGTGATCATTACTTTTCCTTTTCTTTTCGTTTCTTTTTTTCTTTAGAGAGATATGTGATCTATTACTGATTAAGATCCTTTTGGAACTTGTTAAATCAGATTCTGCTCTGAAGTTCACATTGGGCATGTAGGTCATGAAATTCGAACATGTACAGGGGCCAAGAGTGGTTTGAGGAGTGCAACTCACGTATGGAGGACAGGTGGCATTGAAGATGTGGTCTACTTCCCCTACTGCTATCATCTCCATGATAGAGTAGGGAAGCCAAGAGTCAGCCACAACGAAAGACTTAAGGTCCAAAGACTCCCTGCGATTTTGGAACTCTGTATACAGGCTGGGTTGAACCTTGAAGACTACCCAACAAAGAGAAGGGCAAAGCCTGTTTACTGGATTGATGGAAGGATTGTAGATTTTGAGGGTGGGGAGGAAGGATTAGATACTGAAGTGAATCAGCAATCCAATGATCCCCAAATGCCATTTTGCTTGGATAGTGGCCACATCACTTCCCAGAATGGAAACTTGAAGCCAAGTGAATTGAGTGCGAAGACACTGGAATCATGGTTTGTAATGAGATATGGAGCTGAAGAGATCATGCAGACATATGATGTGAAAACTTGTGGATATTGCCCTGAAGTTCATGTAGGGCCCAAGGGTCATAAGGTAAGGATGTGTAGAGCTGCAAAGCATCAATCTCGGAACGGCCTGCATGCGTGGCAAGAAGCAACCATTGATGACTTGATCGGCCCGAACTACGTTTGGCATGTACAGGATCCACATGGACCTGCTTTGGTGAATGAGCTTAAGAGGTACTATGGCAAGGCGCCTGCTGTGGTGGAACTCTGCGTGCAGGCTGGGGCACCAGTTCCTAATGAGTACAGGAGTATGATGAGATTAGATGTGATTTCTCCAGGTCGTGATGAAGTTGATCTTGTCACTTGAATCCACCATGGTTTGCCCCATGTTTTACTGTAGAGAATGGATTTGGATGTACTCAACTTCAGCAAGTGAATCCTCTGTTTCCGTTGATGTCTTACAACACTGTAAGGTATGATGTGTTATATGTGTGCAGTGAAGCCTGCTTAATAATATGATTATATCAATTGATGATAATCTGACAAGAATTACTTTTCAGATCTAATCATTTGATCAATTGGATTGGGTTGACTCTTGAAAAGGAATGAAACAGGCTCACTCTGGAGTCGGGCTTCAGACCTGTCTGTGACTGTTTCTGTCGTTTGTATTCAGTATTCACTTTTTTTGCTCTTCAGTAGAAAGTAATGAAATAGGCAAAGGTAATTAACTTTATTTTCTGAAACATTTCGGTCAATTGTTAGGCCACTTGACTGTTGTAATTTGGCAACTTAATAGCACTGTGAAGTAGCAGCAATGAAGCTGATTGTGGGACAAGGTTCACTTACATGTTCCCCAAATTTCAATGGGTTTCATCAATATACATGTGCAGGTATTTTTTGTGGACTTTTGATTTGATCTTCTTGTCCTCTTTTCATCTCTTTTGACAAAGGAAAACAAAAATTCAACAGGACAATGACCCATCTTTCTGAGTTCCTTTGTCTCCTTTAATCTTCTTCTGTTTTATAGATAACAAAGAATGAGTAAAAATATAAATCCACTCTTCATCTCTCTCTTCAGTCCTCTCTCTTTCGAGCATCACATCCATAAAGTATTAAGGAAAGGTGAATTGGATTATTCTTTCCTACATTCTCTGCAATTCACTGAAGAAATCAAAGCTCTCAGCCAAACGAAGCGCTCGCTCTCTCTCCCCACCAAAACAAGGGGCAGGCCCTGATCAAAGAAAAGTTGGTCACACATGCTTTGAGAGAAGGCTGTCCCTATTGTGATCAAAATCCTTCCATCAGTTTTTGAGCTCCAAAACCTAATTTTGAAAGGTAAGGATCAAGAGTTGAGAGAGAGATGCAATCGCTAATTAGCTGTAGTATTATGTGATTCGTCCCATTCTCATTTAAAGTGGACTATGCGATGTGATTGATTGATTTCATCGAAGCAAGTTTGAATGTGGTTCTTGTGAATGATGAAATCTACTTTGAACTTTGAACTGCATTGAATGGTCAGAATGTGTGTAGCAACTACAGAGTGGCTTTTTGAGAGAAGTGGAAATTGAACTCAAGACCTCCCACGATTAGAAGTGGATTCTTGTCCATCACTCAAACTCCATTGACTTTACATCCTGAAAGTTTTTAATTTTTATACAAGATTTAAGAATGCAAAAACCTGAACTCTTATAACATCGGAACTCATCTCAATGTCGTATTTCATATTTATTTTAGACCTTCCTAAATAAAGGAGTATTTGAGGACAAAGTTAATAAATCAGGTTAAAACATTTTATTCCTCTCAAAAGTATGTAAGGGTAAAATGCACTTTTACAATTAAAATTCAAAGATAATAAAAATGTATATTAAAAAGGAAAAAAGGAAATTATGTTGTCATGTGTTCCATTTTTTTTTTTTTTTTTTGTCTTATGGACATTTTAAAATATTTTCCAGCATGATTGTAGGGTTTAAAAAAGTTTTGAGACATGAGTCTAATATAACGAGTGTGATGGAAAACTCCATTATTTTAATATGTTTTTCATACGATTATTTTGATCGAATCAATCAATTCATGTTTTTAAACATAACAAAATTTTAAAGATTAATAAATATTTTAAAGTATCAAAATTTGAAATAAATTTAAAACCGAGCTTTGTAAAACTAATAATGAAAATTCTTTTGTGGATCTCTATTTTTTACCCATTTTTAAACCTCACACCGGTTGCATGACTGCATATGATTGGTCCAAATCAAGATCCCATGTTATCATGTAATAATAAGTTTCATCTCCATCTGTATCCAAATTTTCTTAGTTTGGACAAGTTAAGGTAACTTGCAGACCATCTATCCTTCTTTTCATCAAGGGAACAGGATGTAAGGCCCCCAACTTGAAAGAAGGAAGAAGAAAGAGCTACACTTCAATAAAAATTAGCTTCTATTTCACTTGAAAGAGTGGACTACAAATAAAGAAATTGTTATAATGGGGTAAAACAATTGAGTATCATCCTCCTGCTGATGCCTGTCCAAAAGTATCTACAGTGCATAGCAAAAAAATTATAAAATTAGTAAAATTAAGAGTCATCTAATTGAATTTCTATGGGGCTTTTTTTTACTATCTTTTTTTTTTATTTTTATATAATTAGAAATTCAATTTCTTCTTTGTCACGTTTTAATATTTTATGTATCTTATATTTTCATTGTTTTTAAAGTTTTAGTTTAAATTTGGATGGAAAAGGAAAATCTATATTTTTATTGACTTGGAAAGGCCTAGAGATGCCTAAGTCGGGAGAATGTTGAAAACAAAGACGCCTCCGACAAATATGTTGAGAATATACAAGGAAAAGGCTACAAGTGTAAGAATGGTATGTAGGAAGACAACATAGTTTATACAGACCAAGTTTAAAACCCTGGTTTGGGCTTTGGACAAAAGGTGGTAGTATGGGGTCCTGGTTTTGGTCTTTCTTTGATCAATTATAGGTCCAAACCCAAAGTAACAACATGTAAATGCACTACAACTTCATACCCATTTTTGGGGAGATTTTAGAATAGAATTAAGTTCTGATTTTGATTGTGAATGACGGAATTCAGTATAAATGAACCATGATAATTTTCTTGAGATGCTTAGCTGATTGATTTTAGATCAAGTTTTAGACATTTGGTTGTCATGATAGTGAAACGTGTTGTAGCTAGAAAAAGAAGTAACTTTATTCTTTGGAAAATTGAGGTTCCATAACTACAAAAAAAATAAACAGTACAGTAATGCACAACAGAGTAATTGGCTTCATACCTTCATGATAATGATGATGACTTTAGCTGTTCAAAGAGTGCCCAAATGAGGATGCTTATAATGAAGTCCCTGACTAAACTCTTGAGAAGGGTATTAATAAAGTGACTGGAACCGTCACCTAATGGCCTCTTACCAACAAGATCACGGAACCGCAAGTCTCCTAGATCTGATACTAATGCATAGATGACACCATTAATGTGACCCTTTCCAATCACCCCAACCACTCTCTTATGTTTATTCACAGCTTTGCTCCTTTTGAGAGACCATGCAAGATACTGAAAGAACAATGACAAAGTGGAGTGGACTAATTTCAATTTGTCATATTGATAACCATGACCCAGAGAAGTCAAACCTTAATAAGAGAAAAAAAAAAAAAAACAAGAGAAGTTAACCTTTAAAAATATTTTAAGAAAAGAACAAAAAAAGGTTGGGTCTGCAGATTTGATCAGAAATTGCAACCCATAACCTAATGCACACTATTTTCTTATAAAAAATGGTGACATCATCTACCATTTTCCCACATAGGTTAAAACCAAGCAAATTCAGTTCCTTCAAGATGTGTGTGTGTGAGAGAGAGCAACATTGGTTCTCATTTAATGGGATAAGATGTACCGTATCGCGCTCATGAATGAGAGGTTGAAGGAGAGAAGGAAATGAATAGCTCAGTTGCTCATATAATTGAAATGGGCTAGCATCTGTGTCCTGATACAACACAACAATATGTAGCTGAAACTGGACTCACGGATGCAAAGGAAGTCACACCTCAGGTATTGTTTGGTTTTGATCAAGAACATGGCTAGCAGCCTAAAGTTATTGCTGTCCCACTGCAGTACGGAAATGTTTCGTTGACTGCCATGCCCTTAAAGCATTGATCTCTTTGAGTATTTTTAATTGGTGCCATGCGAACCCCATGCAAAAGAAACAGTAGGTTCGCAGAAATGAAGACAGGTGAATCTATGGTCCCCAACAAAAACCAAGCAGTCCCTTGTGCTTTCGTTGAGAAAATCTTGTGAGAATGATAACATAACCAAGAACTTGGTTCCATCAATTGAATCAACTATTATTTATGCATATCTGACTTTTCCAACAATTAAACATTAGAGACACTTCATTGAAGATAATGATAATCTGATAGAATATCTTAACTTGTAATAGATCAAAGCACAAGTATACATAATGAGCAGTGTTTTAAAAATCGAACCGGCCCATGGTTGAACCACCCGCTCAGTCATGGGCCAAACTAAAAAAAAAACCTTACTAACACATTAAACCATAAAAAACCTGTCAAACTCACGGTTTTTCTAAAAAACCAGTCAAACTCACAGTTTTTCTAAAAAACCCTCAAACCGTAAACCATAAAAAACCATTTTAAATTAAAAAAAAAAAAAATTGAATTTAATAACATGTGCCCCATTGGGCGACCCCAAAAGGCTGGCCCATATCCCAACTCCTAAAGGCCAAGGAGGGCGTGTATCCAATTACACATTAGCCGTTTTTATAGCCTCTCATTTGTATTTGTCGATGGAGAAGTGCATCAGAAATTTTCTTAGATAAGAGTATCACCTTCAAATTACTCCCAGACACATCCAGTGATGGAGAAGTTATGCCTCGAAGAAGTGAGGTAACCAAGCCTAGTTTTTCATTCCATTTGAGAGAACTCCAAGCTCTTCCAAGCTGAAACAGTAGATTATGAACAAATCAATAAAAAATAGAGGAAAATGGAAATATGAAAGCAACAGATATAGTTTTCAATGGAACTTGCTTGACAATTTTTGACCTCAAAAGATCACAAAGTCAGATCTACGCATATTACTTGGTCAAAGAATACATACAGTTATTTCAATTGGGCGATCTCCTAAAACAATTTGAGCTCCAACCTCTTCAGATGCTTTCCGAGCAGCGCGAAACTGCATGTCAGATAAATGAAATAATGTAGTTGATAAGTAAATTAATGTTAATTTTTATGAATTTCTTTTTTGGTTCATAACCTCTTCTTCCGAAATGGAAATTTACTTGTATATTAACTGAAGATTGTGAAGTAACTATGAAATATTCAACCTCATCTCCAAAAGGCCGGTTGGAATCAGAAGAGATTTTTGAGGAGAAAACTGCCAGAAGCAATCGTAAGGCAAGAGCAGTTTGGCCCCCTGTCATTGTAGACCAAAGCAAGGGTATATATTATTATAGCAAAAACAGAAAATCCTTATATTTGTAACTATTATTTATTGAGAGAAAAACTATATCTATGTTAATGAAAATAAGTACTAACTGTTGTTATTGGATTTAGAAATTTAGGAAATATCCTGTTTCAGGTTTCCACTTTCCCTTTCCTTTTGATGTTATGGATTTCATGTAATTAGACTTTTCAAAGCCCATATGTGATTTTGGACTTTTCTGATGGTTCAGGAATCATGCATTTACTTGGGTGAGCTGCTCCATGTTAACCATTTTTTTTAATAATTTTATTCTTTTAATCCCTAGAACACCATTTAACAGCCATCTGACCATTTTTAGAATATCATAGACCTGATTTTCATGCACTGGTAACCATACCTGAGAATCATATATCAACTAATTTCTATTAACTTTTCAGGTAAGAACGTTGAAGATCCTACCCACCCACCCAACTAACAGATCCAGTTGGCTCCACAAAAAATTCTCATACTGCTGGCATGCTTTGTGAATGTGAAAAATCTTGGAACTGCTTAGCATAGAATACTTTTTTTGTAATTAGTTGCATTTTAACTTGATTGTAGAAAATAGATCCCACAAAATCATGAGGATAGAAATGAAAAGGCAAACAGATCCAACTTCATTATGAAAATCATGCCTACTAAATGTGCTTCATTCATTTTAACATCTTATGGATATTCAGGTCAATTGGAAAAGGAAGATCTTAAACATCATAGAAATCCTGAATGTTTTATAGATATATTCTTTTGGAGGAAGCCTTTATATCTTTCTTCTCTGATGTATAAAGGTAAACATTTTATGGAATTGATACCTAGTTTCGAAGCAATCATCTAGCGCAAGCAGTCATACCCCAGTATGGTGTGGGTGGCACTATGGGGGCCACCTAGGCCCACACAAGTGTATAGTCAATAGACAGAACAATGTGGCCCAGTCATCAATCTTTTTGCCTTGATTCCAAGGTTAAATTTATAGGTCTCTTTTGGGCCATACGCACTCCGCAAGTCCATGACAACCACACACCATTACTGAAGGTCAGCCTGCAATGCAGCATGCACAGTATTTGGGTACAAGTGGCTTGCTAACTTCTTGACACCTGAAATATACTTGATGATATCCACGACTTTCTTTCAGCAATATTCACAATAGAACAGTCATATTGCCGATTGCATGTTAGTCATAGAGTCTAGCTGAAGTTTCAAATTAGAAATTTGTTTTATGTTCAATTACCATTTTTAATTGTCTGCTGTGAATTATAAAGTGGCACTAGCAATATTTCTTTAGAGTAAATTACTTTTTATGTGACAATAGAAACATTCCATTGTGAATGACTTATATGAATTGCCACTACAACTTTTCATTAGTGACTCTAGCTACAGTTTCAAGGATAAATTCACTTATATAGCAGACTGCTAAAAAAAAGGCTTCACCAATGCAGGTCATGAGGAAGAATAACTCACAAATAAAAAACTATTAGCAGTGAAAAGGGGTCATAAAGAAGCTCTTCCATGACCATTCAAGATATTAACGAGTACAGCAATTAAGCATAGATTCATGACCTGGAAACTGAAATACCCACCCAAATTAATGCTACGACTGACAGCACCTAAGAACCTCGATCCACTTAAGGAGAACATATTTGACCTCAAAAGTGGGACAGTTTCATCATCATTGGAAGCATACATTATCCCAGCTCTGAAGGTGAACTCTGCAACAACTTGTAGTGAGACCAAAATTGAAACAAACAAATAGTGAGACATGGTGGTACATGTAGTGAAATCCTAAACTAAAGGTAGGAAACACTTTCGCAGATTCAGGAAAGATGAGAAACAGTGGTACTGGATACCATGTGAATGCCAAGATGCCAAAACAATAACCCAAGAAGCTTCTTCATTTCATACTCACATTGGTGTTTTTTCTTCTATGTTTCTAGAACACAGATAGTTAAGAATGAATCTGTGTTACTGTTTCATATTTGCATTGATTCATGCATAATGGATGGCACCATCATATTTCATGCTCTAGGCTCAGAATCATCTCCCATATGCTCCAACAAGTGTGAAGGGTAGCGGCCATCACTTTAATGTTACCATTAAAAAAAATCACTTTAATGTTGAAGTGGCCTGCTACATATTTTTCTCAGTTCCATTTTCTTTTTCATTTTTGATACTTTTTTTCTTAGTGCTAATCTAATACTTCATCAATAATTTCTTGTAACAGCAACAATCTTTAGGACATTTAAGTGAACAGAAGTCCATCATAAAAGAATGTATCTACGAGCCAGAGCAACATAATAGACGTAGAAATAAGTAACTGCCTAACATGCATGTTAAGGCATTACTAACAGAAAACAGAAAAGAAAAACGATATCCATGTTGGTCCATATCTGCGTGATACAGTAGCAAAAGATTTGAATGGATAAGATTACCAAAGAAGAAGAAGAAGACCAAGCAGTACACTTTAAGCAAAAACTAAAGAAAAATAAAGTGCCTCTTCTTGGTCCTAAATTGAGCTCATAATAGCATCCATAGACAGAAAACTAATCTGAACACTGCAAGAAGTCAATGGAGCAGTTTTGTTCCCATTCTTGAGGCATATCCCAAACTAATCCAGACAATGATGTTTACAAATATTATAAGCAGAAAGGACACAGGAAACAAACGGTTCCATTCCACCTCCTCAACCAAGATCACGGTCTTCACAGTGGTCAGCCTATGTCTCCAATGTCATCTTCACATGGTTTACCTCTGTTCCGAAGCGCCAATCTTGGGCTTACGTTGTTCCAGGTCATATTCTCTGTAATTTCTTATACTTTTTGGTGCTTCTTCACTGCCAAGCCAATCTAAGTTGTGTTTGGATGGAGAGAAGTGAGAATACTTCTCTTGGAGAGGTGCAAGTTCCCCCATTTGAATCTCTTGTTTAAGAGAAAGTGAGGCCCATAAGATGCCAAGTTCTCTTCCTCCAAGAGAAGATGGAGTTCTCCACCTAGAGAAGATGGTGTTTTGTGCAACTTGCCACTTGGGTTGCACAAAACAATGCTTCTATTTTTTAATTTTTTTGGATTACAATAAAAATCTAGCCGATGGGATTGAATGCTCATTTCAAACTTGATATCTAGACCAAATTTCAGTTGAAAATTCAAATCCTAGCCACTTGACCTTATGGGTTAAAAATCACTAGGAGTCCTTGCTTTTTTTCCTCCCTTTTTTTTTTGGGTAAAGACGCCTTGTAATTGTGACAGCTAATAAAGTGAACAGAATTTGATTTTTCAGTTGAAATTTGGTCCCCATGTTGAGCTTGAAATAAACTTTCAAACCCAGTAGATATTTTTCTTGAAGGATTCATAATTGTTTTAGAAAAAAAAAAGACCAACATACAACTCATATAAGCTTTACTAAGTTTCCACCTAATACAATCCAAATCACTGATCTACAGGGGAAGAAGGGAGACTTTTCCTACTTTAAGTTCTCCTCATTCAAACACAGCCCTAATGTCTCACAACAACATTGATGTCTCTGTCTTGTCATGATAGACCTAAGGATCTCATCAGTCTGCTAAGTTGCAAGGGTGCAGGTGTGAGCTCAGGAGTCCAACATGGGTATAAGGTATCAGACATATTTAAATCAAATTAATATAAAATTTATTTTGAGTGAAAATAATGTGTGAAAATAACAACAATAGAAAACAATACAGTAGTTTTACTCTAAACAATTAAGTAACAGACATATTGATATTTTAATTAGGTTGTAAGGGGAGAAAGGTATTCTAATATTATTTAAGTTTTATTAGTAGAAGAAATGAGTTTGTCACATCTGCAGCATACTATGGAGAACTTCATCATGTACAGGTAGGCAGAACAGAAGCTCCTTGATCAGTCCATGGACTGATATTGTTACAAACCACCACAACAGGATTTGGATTATTTGTAGTCCACGAGCAATTTTACTTGATTCGACCATCCAACAAATTGTTTACCGGCTCTCAAATATGACTATCGACTTTTCCTCCTCCCCCTGTACCAACACCAACATGCAATGTCCTCACAAAACAGTTAGGTTCTCCTAAACAGAGAAAATTAATTAATTTTTTTTTAAAGTCTGTGGTCACCAATGCATACATGTATGAAACCGATCATTCATTTCCCATGGCATTTGACTAAAATTAACAAAAGCTGCAACACAAAAATGAATCTCACATTGATACTTTCGTCTGATGATAAAAAAAATGACCCACAATTGTTACATTTCTAGCCTGATCAAGATGGTACCTGTAGCCAGGCCTGGCCCTGCCTATAGGCGAAGTAGGCTCGAGCCTAGGGCCTCCAAAGATATATATAACTCGTAAAGGGCCTCGGGGCCTGACCCAATATCCCGCATTCCTGCTCAATACCCGTTCGTTTTCGCGGACCGCGTTCTGCGTCCGCATGCGCAATGCGGTTCCGTGTTCCCATGTGCGGAACGCAGTTCCGCTCTTCCGCGTGGAAACATTAGTGCGTTCTCGTTTCGTTGCGCGATTTCAGTGTTTTCTTCCGCCCGTTCGTCTTCCATTCCACGTTTTCTATCGCTTCGTATTCCTCTTCAAAATGGTCAAAATATACGCCCTCTTTTAAACCCGAAAATACCAACAGCCTCTCCTCTCCTCTCCTTCTCTCTCACTGATCTCTCACTCTCTCTCACTGCGCTCTCTCTCTCTCTCGCTCTCCTCTGATCTCTCTCTGACTCTCTTCGTGATATCTCTCTCTCTTCTCTCTTGCCTTCAGCTTGCTAAGTTAGCAGATTTCAGATTTACAGGTATTTTTTTATTGATCCCGTCATTTTGAATTCATCATGGATGTTTGAGATCTTTTTTGGGTGTTTAGTGTTTTCTTTTAAAAAAGATAATAAAAAATAAAAAAAATATAAAATATGAAATAATACATTTAAACAATTTCTCAGCATGTATTATTTCCTAATTAACTCCTGTCATATTTATCTATTAGTCTAATTTCATCATTCGAAAGATGCACGGTTAAAGCTTCTATGTTCAAATCATTAATTTAAAATATTTAAATATTGAGTTTATAAAATCTACTTATTAGTCTAAAGATTAGGTAGATTCCCTAATTCAATTGATTTTCGTATGCTTTTCTATTTTTTCGAAAGTAGGATTTTCCTATGTCATTTGGTGCAGTCAATTGATTTTTCTTTAGCAAATACATTCTAAAAAATTATTATATATCGAGGAATAATCTTATATTTTCATCTTAATAGTAAAAATAACTTCAAATGTCTTTATTTAAAACACATGGGATCTACTTCTTACAAATTTAAATCATTCAAATAAATCAAATGAGAGAATTATGATAAGTTTTATAGATTTTTTAATCAAATACTTTCTAATTGATCCATTTTACAGTGGCTTAAATAGTTTCATAAAATCTAAAAAAATTATATGTATTCTTACATTTAAATTAGATTAATAGCCCTATAATTAATATAGTAATTTAATTAATAATTTTGCATGTCAAAATTTGAGAAGAATAAATTTTAAATAATACTTTGTTATAAATTTGATTTTTATATTTTATTTGGATATTTTATGCTTTATAAAAATATATATATATAATTTTTTTTGTAAGTATATATAAAGGCAAAGGGTCCTATTTTAAGAGTTCGCCTCGAGCCTCTCAGATGTCCGGGCCGACCCTGCCTTTTGCCCCAGCTAAGTTCTTCATAAGTCCTTTAACAAATGCTCTACACACCAGTTTTATGCGTCCTGCCTTTTATGGACAGGACAATCCAAATTATGGATGCTGCATTTCCATATATATATTGAAGCGAAAATTGCATGGTATTACATTTTGGAGGACCCCACATCTGTGTTTTAACAAAATAATCAACGGGACCTTGTTCCCCTCTCAAATGCCTACATTTCTTATTTTCTGCTTCTCAAATTCAGTTCCTGATTCTCGGCAAATGCGATCATTTCACACATTTAATTCTCCCAACACTCGGTGACCACTCCCTTCCAAAACATGCAAAACAAAATCTAAATTGGGGGCTATATCTATCTATACATACTAACAGTTTCACGCATAGACTAAAGAAGAAAGAAAACAAATTGAAGGATTCTTGCCTGCTTCTGCAAAGCTCAACGACTACGCTCTCAGGCTTCACAGCCCTCACAACACGCTCCACATCAAGGGAAGATTGTTCGGAAATGTGAGAAGTCCCAACCAACCATATCGCATCAGGCTCCACAAAGTCAGTCCTCCATATTGGAACAGGGCCAAACAAGTTCTTTTGGATCAGGAACAATCTGCCGTTGTCGACCAAATCCAGCAGCTCCGGATGCATTTGAGCAACCACAGCTCGTGAATCTTGGAAGTATTGGGATCTATAATCGAAATCGGGAGGAGGGGGTTTGATGGAAGCCCTGAGAGTTTTGGGGCTTGGTGAAAATCTGGGGAGAATGGGATTGGAGGGTGATTTAAGGAAGGAGAAGCGGTAGAAATTAGGCATTGAAACGTAAACATGGAAAGGAGAAGGCAGTGAATTCATGGAGGAAAGAGGTGTGGATATGAAGGGATTGGGGGAGAGAAGAGAGGAGAGGAGAGGAGAGGAGAGTCTCTTCCAAGTCTTCAACGGATAAGGAGAGTCACTGACGCTCAGCTCTCCACAGCATTTGCCGCCAAAAAAGCCTTTTTTTTTTTTTTTTAACCTTCTTTTTATGGGGGCAAATGTCTATTAAATTTCATAACGTCTATGACTCGGCGGGCTGGTTGGGTCAAGAGTGTTAATTTTAATTTATTTATATTAAACTCAGATTAGTATTTTAATCCAATTTATATTTTCTCACTCTCCTATAATTTAATCCATTTCTAAAACACTAACTCTATTTAATTCGAGCTAGAGTTAAATTGAATTATGGGTCAATCCATGTAATTAAATAGCTAATTATAAGAGTAAAAAAATTATTCTCCCAATATGTATCACTAATATGGACAATATTGGTGAATACATAGTGTATCGATGATAAAATGTTGATATATATTCTCTCCCCACTTTTTTTCTGAATTTGTCAAAATAAATATTTGATAAAATTGAAAAAACAAAATGCCTAGTATAAATATATTTTTGTTAAAAAATAATCTTTTTATGGAGTATTAGATTCTTGAGAGCCAAAATTTAAATATGCATAAAGTTTGTTAAAAATTTGGAAAATGTCTACAAATTTTAGAAAATATAAACCAATATAAGAAAACACCTAATATGAAATTTATATTCTCTAGTATTCCACAGTAACTTATATTTTTAATTACAATTTATAATTCTTTTGTAGGAAAAAAATCTAAATTTCATGAAAATGTTAGAATATTAGAAAAACACAAAAATACTGTAAGATTTATATTAATAATATTGGTTGTATTTGGATGGGGAGAAGTGAGAAGACTTCTCCTTAGTTCTCGCCCACAAATCTCCTCACTTCTCCTTTTTTAGGAGAACATTGATGACTCCATCATTAGCAAGAGATATTCACCTTCTTCTTAGTTCTTTTCCTCCATAATATATTGAGAGAAATCTCATGTTCTAAAATCTCCCCATCCAAATATAGTCATTAAGGACTTCATTTAATTTCATAAACATTTGTATGAAAATGTTTTATAGTATTCTTCACTCCCTAAATAATGTTGAGAAAAGACCTTTCGTCGAGAAATTAATTGATAACAAAAGAATTTACAAGGAAGACACATGTGATGTAGGCGAGATTTATCTAACCGAATCTGATATGAGATGTTTCTAGAAGAAAAATGTAAGAATATTCTCATGTACTATCCAATCATAAGAAGACCAGATGTCTACACATCCAACTATTCATTTCTCCACATGTCAACAGATCTAGAGCTATCGATCATTATAAAACCCCATTTTCTTATTCTACAAAAGGGAATAATGACATTTCATCCATGTGAGGACACACCTTTAGTGCTTTTGTGTTCTAAAAGCATTCACATGGTCAAGGGATTTTTACTTACTTAATATCAATTTAATCTTTTTTTTAAATAAATAAATATTAGAATTGGATAAAGTAAATTTTTATTACTCTCATTGAGACAATTGTTTTATAAATTTTGTACTTATATTTAAATTTCTTGGGCAAACCCACCACATGAAGTTAAATGAAACTAAGGAACTACGAACATGGGTAGGATCCTCCCACGAGCATTTTGTGTAACCCGATACGGAAATTAGTGGATTTTCCATTTTGCCCTCTACCTTCCGTACCGGAAAATAAAAAAGAATGGAATGTCAGAAACCGGCTCGCTAAAGTGGGAAATCGACTCGCCAAAGTGAGAAGCTGGCTCGCCAAAAAATCTTGTCGGCGAGCCAAGTTCGTTCATCACGTGTGGGTTTTTCGCTTGGATTTTCAAACGAAGTCGTTCATTGACCTATTTTTACAAACAAGGTATGAACTCCGGAACTGATTTTAAGTGAAAAGGGTATAGTTTTTTGCTTAAAAAATTGTACCCGAAGAATTTAAGAAAAATGGTCTTCCCTCTTAATTCTTTGGGTACAATTTTTTAAGCCCAAAACTATACATTTTCACTTAAAATCAGTCTCAAAGTTCATAAAATTCAGAGTAGAAGAATTTTGATACATTTTTTTTCTATAAATCAGTCGAGAAACGACCTCGTTTGAAAATCAGAGAAAAAAACCCACAGTTGATGAAGGAACCTGGCTCGCCGTTTTGGAGTGTTACTGGCGAGCCGATCACTCCAAGACGGGAGCCTGGTTCGTTCATCACCTATGGGTTTTTCCCTTGGGTTTTCAAACGAGGCCGTTTCTAAACCGATTGCTACAAACAAGGTATCAAAACTCATCTACTCTAAATTTTATGAACTCCGGGACCGATTTTAAGTGAAAATGGTATAGTTTTGGGCTTAAAAATCGTCCCCAAAGAATTTAAGAAAAATGACATTCCTTTTAATTATTTGGGTACCATTTTTTAAGCCCAAAACTATACCATTTTCACTTAAAATCAGTCATAGAGTTCATAAAATTCAAAGTAGATGAATTTTGATATATTGTTTGTAAAAATCGGTTAACGGCCTTGTTTGAAAATCCGAGCCGAATGCAAGAAAAACCCACAGCTTGCTGTCTTGGAGTGATGGGCTCGCTGGCCCAGATATTTTACTTTTTTAAGTTATTGGTACAATCGGGGTGAAGGGTAAAGTGTAATATCCACTCATTCTCATGTCAAGTGCAGTGGAGGTCAATTATTTCAAGAGGGTTGATGGAATTCTCGCCAAGGTGGAGATTGTTGGAGTGTCTCGATTCCACACAATTGAGACAAGATTTTCTCTTAGAAAATCTAGAAGAGTTGCCTGCTTTAGGAAGTTTGTAGAGACTTCTAATAAGAGGTTTCCTAATCATATTAGGAATTGCTATGTAGGACACCGACTGAAATGGAGACAAGATAGGCTGTATATAGATTCTCACGACAGAGAGGAATGGCTTACGATTGTCTTGCAAGGGACGTGTGGTTCCTGAAGAAACTGCTAAATATGGGGCCTGTTTTGCAGGCAACACATATTATAAATATGTGGGATCCAATACACATGGCTGTGGTGTGGAATCCCGTGTGGACACTGAGAGAGGGAGAGCAAAAATACGGCCTTTGGCCGTGGGCCTCTAATGGCCGCATGGAGTGGTCCAATGCTGTAGTGACAATAGAGGTTTGCTCTCAACGGTGAAGATCCATGGAAGGAGCCGCAGATCTGATGCTGTCTGGAGGACAGCTCGATGGCCGAAGAGGGGTAGAAGCAACAGTGCAATACCGCTGCAAATCTGGGTTCACAGATCTGTAAGTGGCAGCCAGCAGAAGTGCAGCTAGAAAGACGAAGCCCCTTCGCTAGAGCAAAGGTGGAGACCTCTGTGTGTGTGGGACACACCATCATCAGAAACGCTCGCGTTTGAGAAGCATATAGGAAGTTGCTCGTAGGAAGCAGGAAGCGTAAAGAGAGGAACACAGAAGTTGGGTTCACTATTTTGGGTATGAGAGAGACTCACATCAACTGAGAGGTGACGTTGATGTATTGTATGCAGGGGTATACAAGGGGTTCGGGACTTCGGATGTGGGCTCTAGACTCAAGGGAGTCTTTAATATTGTACATGTATATTCTTTCTCATATAGTGAATATTCTGTCGCTACGTGGACGTAGGCCAGGTGGGCCGAACCACGTTAAAATATTGTGTTGTGCTGTATTTTTATTTCCGTTCGATTTTTCTTATTTCTGTACGTAACGCTAACCGTCTGATTATACAAAAAAAAATCAATGTGAGGATTGCTACCTCTACATACATATACGAAGCCCATAAAATAAAATAATCTGCGAATGATAACTAAATATTTCACTTGGATGACATGGATGGGGGCCAGAAATGGGGCCCAGTGACGGGGCAGGGTTAATAATTATAGACTGACTTGGCGTGACGTGGAGTAGTGGGTGGCAGAGGGGACAGACAGACAGAGTTATCTCATCGCAAATGAAAGAGGGAATTCAGCCGTACATAAAAGAGGGAAATGCATTGTTGGACAATGACAGGAGAGGGAGTCCAGTGACCGGCCTTTCGCTTTAGGTATTGGGAAATTACGTTGGATGCCACTAATTCTCACTTCCATAGCTAGTTTCTACTAACTCAACGTGTGAATTTATGATGAAGGCAGCCTTATTAACTATGATAAAGGACTGTCACCAACCTGGGGCTCGAGGAAATGGTCTTTGGGGCAATTATTCACGAGCTAATCATATTTATTGTAATTAAATTTGTAAAATATTATTAAAAGCGAATGTCAAGATATCAGTTTTGAATATATATATATATATATATATATTATATTCGTCGATATAATATATATTGGTTGATAAAAATTGAAATTTTCAATCTTGATTAAAGTATAACTTGAGTTAGAGTTAATATAAGTTCAATTTATTTTTAAATTGGGTTAGGTTAGAGTCTTATTTTGTAAAATCAAACTCATCTTTATTATTCAAGTTTTTTTTTTTTTTTTAACAAGAGTATTTCTATTTTATAGTAGAGATAAGTCTAATCTCACAAGCATTTATAAACCTCTCAATGCATACACACTAGTAATAAATGGAGACTAGTTTAGAGAAGTTGATCGTGAATCGAATTCAAAATCTTATTTTATAAAGTGAGTGTCTTGACACCAACTCTTCTAGATTAGAGAAATAAACTACGCAAATTTTATATCCATAGACACACGCTCTTCACTTTTAAATCTTTATTTGATGAGTTTTTAAGCTTAACTTTTAATAATGACTATATTTTAGTTGTGAAAATTTATTTTTATAAATGATTCTTTATTTAAAACCTATTAATATAAAGTATATAAACCTAACTATTTATTTAGTTATACAAATTGAATCCTCACCGAGTTTAAGTCAACCCAAATTAAAAAAAGGTACAAGTTTTAAAAATGAATTAGGTTATATCCAGATTAGAAGATGTTCAAAATATGAGTTGAATCCAAAGTAGTAAAAAAGTATTAACTTAAATTTAATATAAATAAGATAGGATTAAGCTCTTGACCCGACCCATCAATCTAATTGCACCTATTAAACATTGCGACACTACTTGTTTAAAGCTAAAATGATTAGTTGGGTTGGGCTCTTGAAGGTGGGAAAGAAACTCTGACACATCACTTTAAAATGCCATGTGTGCTGGCACAACATCAACTCAGTTACAGTTAGTTTTAAATGAAACTAACAAAATCACAAAAATTAAATAATTAAAATTGAAATTAGCAGGAGATTATATGATTTTATATAGGAATGACACAATTTAGTTTTGAGTCATCTTAGTGCATGTACCAACTCGATATGAATTTCTTGGTACATCTTTTTGTCATCATCATTATCATCATCATTATCATCATTCTCCGGAGGTTGGTTTTATGAGTTTTTATTCTAAAATTAGTCCTATTATAAATTATAAAATTAGTCATTTTACAGTCTAATATATTATTATTTTTATTTTTTCTGAAAGACCGACGTCTCCTTATAGTGTATTTGATTCGTATCTTCTTAACTCTACTCATTAACACTACTACTAACATGACCAAACCATATGAAATAAGATTCTTTTAGTTTATAGTCTATAGGATCTATTTTTAAACTATCTTTAATATATTTTTTTCTAACTCTATTATTTAAAGTTAAACCACTTATCTAAGATAATATACACATATTCGTTGTCCTAAATTTGTTTATTTATCTATTTTTTTATTACCTAATATTCTACTTTCTATAGCATTGTAGATTTAAAAAATGTTTTACAACATCGTCCTCTTAACCAAGGGGAGATTCTTTTATCCCATAAGACCTCACGAGCTTATCTATATTTTATCTACTCCATTCTTATCTTATTCGTTACGTATAATCAAAACTTCTTTGAGATTCTACCATAAAATTAGAATATCTAAATTTGATTACAATGTACAGCCAATCATTTTCTATTTTAACTTGACTACTCTCACTATCGTCTGACCAACTAAAGTTATATTCTAAATACCTTTTTACCAGTTTCCAAACTATTTGATTCCAAATTCTCCTCTACAAATTCATAGTACAATTATTATCATATAAAAGTAGACCACTCGAAACTTTGAAGCTTTTAATCATGGTAACACTTCAGGCAACTAGAATTCACAATAAAGATGGTACTCTTTATATAAGGCTAGCATTCCATGTGATCTAATTTATTTTCAATGCTCTTTACACTACTCCAATATAAATAAGACAATAATTAATTTGGGACAGAGAGAGTATAATTTTCAATTTATTTAAAAAAAAATCAACGAGAAGAATCGAAGTAAGGAGTCTCAACACCTGATCAATGTAATATGAGTTTTCATCATGGTGCACCATTTTCCCACTTTTCATATCCAAACTCAGTATATTTTTGTAACTTCTCAAAACTCAAACTCGGTATATTTCAGAAACTAACTAATTTTTGAAAAAAGTCCTCACACACATTCAAATTTCCAGCGCGTAAATACCGCAGTAATTAGATGAAACGGGTCGACTAAAAGCACCCAAGACATTGCAGTTTAAATAAAATTAAAGGGCGAAATTATAAAATGTCTTGGTGTTTTGTGTGTCTCGAATACAAAAGCTCAACGGCTCAGTGCCACGTGTGAAGCTCATTTCATAATAAATGTAGATTATTGAAATTATTATTATTTTTTAATACTCATATTCAGCTTTTTCAAGTTACATTTAGTAAATCCTATTGATGGAGTTGCATCCATAAAAGACAGGTCTTTATATGGTTTGAAAGTTGCAAAATTTTTATGGATGAAAAGCAAGATAATTTTAGAAGGTTATTAGATTTATTTTTATTTTTAGAATATGATACTTATTATTCTAAAACTCGTTGAAATAAGGTATAACTTTGCAGATGGATTTGCTATATTAAATGGCGTCAGATTTTCACAAAAATAAAATTTATTGAAAAGCTTATTCAGTGGTTTTTCTAACGAATTCAAATTTGTGTAATTTTGATTTTGTAAGCTCTTAAAATAACAATATATCTATTTTTATTGATTTTTGTATTCCAAACACTATAAATAAAAGGTCATAGACTATCATACACTATAGGCATTTGTATTTTCTCAGTTGAGTTATTCTTTTAAGATGAGTTATCTATTTTTTTCTGAAATATCTATTTTTAAATATTTTCCATGATATTTTTCTTTTAAATTTTCGATAAAAATCTGAAATTTTGAAAATATTTTGTTCTATCCTGAAAACGGTACTTGTGACATTGACTAAGAAGAATTATTATTTTATCAAGTTCTTTATTATTTCGAAAATACAATTTTGACTGTGGTTAGACTATAATTTTCACGTGCACGTAGTAGTTATATGTATAATTGTATATACATGTGTTGACTTGACACATAAAATTTATTTTATTGAAAGTACATCGACACGTGTCAAAAGCTCTTAAATACCAAATACCACACGATGAGACATTTGGAAGTGGCACATACTACACACGAGTTTGTTATTTACAGTTTAAGATTAAAGAGCGTAAAATCCATGTTAGATTAGAGTCTTATTAGATAACGTGTAATGGATTAATGAAGAGGCACCAGCTATTTGCCAGCGTGCATCCCAATACGTGTGTGGCCCTTCCTTCAACCGGTGTCCGGTGCCCGCGACCCAATCCGCGAAAACCCCACGGTTTCTTTTTCACTTGTATAATATATATACTTACCATACCAGACACAACCTTCCTCTCACACACACACACTCCTCCAAATCCCTCTCCTCTCGCCCCACCCTTTTCCTTTTTGTCCACACGTTTATGGAAGAGGACCCACCTTCACACCTGTGTCAACAAACAACGGTCCAATCCACTCACGTGTCCCATCCTGATCAACCACCTGATCCCACGTGCCAAGACCCAATGCCACCCAATCCCCCACCTCGCCTATTCCCATTCTCGTATGACCCCTCTCCGCAAGTGTCACTGGCAAATCAATCACATGTCAGCGCACCCGCTCAGGTCCCACCAGCTGACCAACCGCAGACATCCTTCCTCCGCCACAATTTGGAAAGACACCCGCTTAGCCACCCACCTCCGTCTCCGACTTCGACCAGAGCAGGAAAACACCCCACATACCGTGGCATCCGCTCCCGGAGCGGAAAATGGGTGTCGGAGATCCGGGAGCCACGCAAGACCACTCGCATATGGCTCGGCACATTTCCAACCGCCGAGATGGCGGCAGCGGCTTATGATGTGGCTGCACTTGCACTCAAAGGCGCTAACGCCGTGCTGAATTTCCCAGACTCTGTTTCATCCAATCCAATTCCGGCATCCAGCTCTCCCACCGACATAAGGGCGGCAGCCGTGGCCGCTGCAGCTTCCAGGCTTCCAAAGCCGGGAGCAGGTGACACGGTGCCAGTCACTGGACAGCTGGGGAATGAGGGTACCCAGACTAGTGAGAACCAGATGGGTCAGGGGGAGGAGTTTGTGGATGAGGAGGCCCTGTTTGAAATGCCCAAACTGCTTGTAAACATGGCTGAAGGCATGCTCCTCAGCCCGCCAAGGCTGAATTCGCCAGAGTCTGATGATTCGCCCCACAATTCTGATGGAGAGAGCCTATGGAGCTACGGTTAACTGAGATGACCACAAACAGAAACATACAGAAACATAAAGGATAGAAGTAGAAGAAGAAGAAGAAGAAGAAGAGAAATTAGAAAAGAAAGAGGAAAATACATAGTCAAACCCCAGGAAGATAGAATGAAAATTCCAATTCCACGTTGTTCCGAGAAAGCTAATGCGGCGCAGTGGATACTTCAATTCTACTCACTGGCCGTCCAAGTGCATGTGTTATACACTCAGTTTTGGTATACAAGTGGATCCTTCAAATCTACTCACTGACCCTTTTAAGTGCATGCGTTATACACTTGGTTTTGGTATATCCAACTTGCACTAGTTTTTCTGTATGTTTCTACTCTGTACCCTATTTCTGTGCTACGCACGGCTTGATAAATCGTTTAGCAATTAACATTCATCTCTCACTCTCAAGTATTTTCACTAGTCCTTGTTGGTAAAATCTCATTGAAGCTTTGGATTCAATTCAAGTTCAACCTTAATGAAAGGCCGCTCTTCATAAATTTAATTAGTGTGTGTATATCAAGATGGTTTGATATACTCCATAGAACCAGTGGAATGAGGAAGCCATCTTCATGGTCAGTGCTGTCTAATACCCTAAAGTCTGTGAAGACCGTAAGTGGTCAGATGTCAAAATCATCCGACCCATTTTTATTCTCGGAGAGGTAAGAAAAGGATGTGATAGGTTTTACTAATTCATGCTTCATGTATATTTACCATGTCTATTATTAATACTAGGAAATAAAAAAGATTCATGACTTTGAAGGGTACATAGTACTTGCTAAAGAAAACACTACCAAAAATTTAATGACTTGTCTGGTGATGGGTGTAGTGGGCGGTGAAAGAGAGAGAGAGGGGGGTCCAAGCTCCATTCTTCATGTATCCAAGCTCCAGTCTTCTATCATCTCGGCGGTAAGCTTAGAACTACGTTTGTTCTTGATGTATTTCTATAGATGAGTCTTGTTTTTCATCCAATAATGAAGCTATATCGTTTCCTAGGGCTCATCTCTGCTACTATTCCACTTCTTTCGCTACTCAATCCAACTTTTCCAAACCACCATGAATCAATTCATATTATTAATTATTTCACTCAGATAAAGTGTTCTACACGTGAGACGTCTGAACACGTTGAATCATAAAAAAAAAAAAGTCAACAAACTTGTTTGATGGTCCATTAATGAAACAAATGATTTCTCGATTCCAAATATTCCACTTCTTTCGCTACTCAATCCAACTTTTCCAAACCACTATGAATCAATTCATATTATTAATTATTTCAGTCATCGATGGAGAAAGCTAAAGATTCCTAATACTGTTAGTATTATCAAGCATGTTGATATACATTTTTTTAAATTGCCTACTTCTTTTAGGGTTTTGTAGATTCTACCCTAAGATATTCGAATCCAATTGAAATGATACATTTTTTGAAAGGGTAATAGAGACAAGTATCATGGAAACATCATGTGCATCGTGGATAGATTGTTTGCCCCATACTTCTCTGAGTATGAATGTACTAAGCCATTAATTTAGACATCTGCAAATCCTTTAATATTACTGAGTTGGAAAACGCCTCCACCTGCTGGGTTTCAAATTGTACCTCCATTTAAGTCATAGCACCAACACTATTCATTTATTTAAGCACCATAATCTTAATATTCAGATTATAGTCATCATGACGATTGCAGTGAAATGTTCTGAAGAATTCTTAAAAGAAATCAGGATTTTTTTTTTTTTTGAATGTGATATTTGCCATCCTTGCATAATTGGAGTCTGTGCAAGGAAGAGATATTGGGTATTGATGACAAGATTAAAGCAATGCATCAGGATATAAGATGCTCTGCATATCAAACAAAATAACTTGGAGGGATTGGCCTGATCTGCCAAGAATCTCACTCAAGAAGTGGGTTGTCTTGTGTTTGATTCACGCTCAACCCCAAAACGTCATTTTCTGTTGAACTTATCTCGTCTGTCTCAAGAAGCGGGTTGTATTGTGTTCGATTCACGCTCAACTCCATAACGTCACTCTTTGTTGAACTTATCTCGTTTGACTCACTTGTGTTCGATTCACGCTCAACTCCAAAAGGTCACTCTCTGTTGAACTTATCTCGTGTGTATAGATTGACACGTTTACGTATGCCTTGAGAATTAATCGGATGAGACACATGAACATGGTTAAAAAAAAGAATGAATCTATCAAATATTACAGGTAAAAAATATAGGAAATTGCAGAAGGCCCTACTGATAATCACTGTCCTTTTGATCTGTAATTTGTCCAGTTGAGTTATCTTCCATGAGCCAAACAAGTACATTTTTCAGGGCTGAATCCTGGGACCAGTTACCTTTGTGAGAAGTCGTGAATCAGCAGCTCACTGCTTGTGGATTTCACAGGGTCCCACATTTGGAGGAGAAAGGAATTCCTTTGTACAACATTCTACAGTTTCACAAGCCAGAATTTTGTCTGTAATCCAATACAAGGAATCCAATCAATGCACTCTTATAATTCTTCTTTCTTAAATCAATCATGTCACTTCATATGATGTAGAGTAGTTAATTTCAAACTTATAGCTTCAGATTAAGAACGGTTAAAACCAGTAGAACCATTTAGAAAACCTAAGTTAAAGACAAAATAGATTTGAGATTGAATAGATGAAAAATTGGAAGAATAAAATTAGAATAAATAGACTGTGATTTAAGTGGATTTGAGAATAGGGAGTATGAATCTGTTAAAGCTAAGATAATACCACATTTTGAAAAGTTTAGACACTTGTGTGAAACTTTAAAATCAAATAAATAACTTGATTTGGATATAGTTAGTAGGATGGGACATAGTTAAGTAAGAGTAGACATGACAATGATTTCTGTTCGGTAGGTGAGTACTATCTTGATTAAGGGAATATTTGATCTTCTATATATGTTGGATATTTAATAATAAATAAGTACATAAAGTAATAGTAAAGGATTTATATATTGGATGAATAGATTGATATTAGAAGATAAAAATAAAAAATAAATGTTTAATAGAACCATAAAGGTAGGTTTAGTGGAGAAGATGAAGGAATGCTATTTATGATGGTTTGTATTTAATAATTAATTAACTATACGACAGAGAATTGAGAATTATAAATTGAAGTATTAAGAGAAATGAGAAACCATGACTTAAATTAACAAAAGGATGAGATATGGAGAATGTAATTCTTGAAAGAGGCGAATGAAAATGTAGAACTTAAAGTTAGCCCATAGATATGGGTAAATGGCCTTAACCAAGGCACACATGCAAATGATAAAGAATTCTCTAATTACCGCCTATGATTGCATACAATTCTTTTTTTTTTTTTTTTATGAATAAGGTGTTCAGGCGTCTCACTATACTAATTTTTGAGGCATGTATAAACCTCCCAATCCATATATACTGTGTTAAGTCTATGGGAAGTGGCCTTTTGAGGTGGAAGATGAATCGATTTCAAGACTCCCGCTTCCTGAGAACCTGTCTTGGCCGTCACTCCAACCCCTCCGGTTCTACCAACCCGCATATAATTCTTATTTATAAGGCTGCATATATATGGTTCAAAATCCATTTGGTCTAGGAAGCCAATGTGGAGACTACAAAAAGCAACCACATGTAGTTCACTTGAAAACCTTCTAATATAAGTATTTTGTCATAAAAATTTGTTCTTTTTCACTTGATTTCATATACTATATTGTTAACTAAATTTTTATTCTTAATCTATAAAGGTTGGTTTGGCGGTCAAGAATCCACATGTATCGATACATGAGATCTTGGGTTCAAATCATTCTTAAAACAAAAAGTTCAGTTCTTATAGTGTCACCTAGTGTGTATAGAGGTGTGTATATGACTTAAGAAATTATAAAATTCTAGACTTGCACACCTTGGTCTTAAAAAAAACTAAATTTTTATTCTTAGTTTAAAGCATTGAACATGGGACTTTCTATTGACTTTATTGGAACAGACTCCCCCCAATCGTTAAAATTGTGCTAATATTGGAATATCAGTCCATCAAAAAACCAATATATTGGCTTATATTTCACTTCCTCAGTATTCTTACCATTTTTACCTATGAATATTAACCAGTAACCAGACTTTCTGTATCAATATTTCTGTACAACTTTCATGCTAATTGAGTGTGTGTTCACGTGCTGTATTGTTCTCTCTCTCTCTCTCTCTCTCTCTCTCTCTCTCTCTCTCTCTCTTTCAAAATCGATCAGGAATTGAGGACCACCTGGTTGGCCGTCAAAGGCCCAGTGATCAGACGTTCCAGACCATCTGGGTGTCGGCACATGGACTATCAGTCCCATTGACAAAGGATTTCCCACATGTAGAATAATGAAATGGGACAATGATGGATGAAGGAAGATTTCTGGGGATCTGGAAAATGAGTAGAAGACTTTTGGCTCTACTTCCTTTTCGCCATTAGATGGTATCTGCCCATGTATTTGGTGTCGGCAGAAATTCAAATTCCAAACGGGTATGAGTATAAAGATACAGTTTAGATAGAAAATCTTGAGAAATGATAGCCGACCCTTTTCATGTGACTGATGATGAGTGGAAAAGAAATGGTTGTTGGGAGTCGGCCATGAAAGGCAAAAGGCATTTCCCAGTCCAGTCTTCTCAAGAGCTCTCATGAGAATGAGAATGATTAATAAAAAAAAAATAATAATTAAATAAATAAAAAAGGTTGGAAAGGGAAGGGGGGCTGGTCTGGTCTTTGATTCGAAATTTCTGAAAAAAGCAAAGAAGCCGCAATATTGAAAGTTTGAATGAGAAGGGAGAGTAGACTTCGACAAAGCATGGCCGACATTGGCCCACCTTATTATGTTTCTAATCCTTCATCAGTTTCCTAATCGGTTGGTGCTACGTCCGCTTCAAATCTCCATGCATCTTTCTTTCATGGAGAGTGGGGTCCATGGGACCCCATGTGGGCCCATAGTGCTGGTGATCATTGCGGTTCATGTGGTGGGCCACCCTTGAGTGGTGTGTTGATGACATCAAGATGAGTCAGGATGCAAGTGATAATCATTTTTACCACGAATTTCACATTGTAATTTATAAATGGCGTCTACTAATAGGAGGGAATGAGGGACAGGGAGACAAACATATCAAATCGTAGATTGTTGGTTTAGAGGAGTGGACCTCTCTTATGAAATTACTTTTGAATACTAGATTTCTATCCTTTGGGCCTCGGCGATTTTGAATAACGAAGGTTTTTTTTTTTTTTTTTAATTTTCATTTTTAAAGTTTTTAGATCCAGATTTTATACAATTTATATCCGTTCAGTGAGATGCAATTCAATCAAATTTAGCCTAATTAACTTAAATATTGAAGAAGTATATAACAATGAAATAAAATTTTCATCTGAGTGCTCATATTAGAAATAAAATTTTCATCTGAGTAAAGTTACCATTTTACAGGAAGCAGTGAGCAGTAGAGCACGTTAAGATTCATCATTGCAGTTTAGAAGTTGTGAGTTCAAGTATCATGAACATTAGATAGGAAAGTTGATTTTATAAAAAGAATTTATCAAATCGAAATACGAAAGTCTAACTAGATTGATGGAATAAATGGATAAATGATGATGATCATCTGGGCCAAAATCAGAATTGGTATTAATTTCGTTATGTTTGGCTAACAATTATTTTTAATTTAAATTTTTTACTCTTGGATGCTTGAAAATTATATTTTTAATATATTACATGCAAACTGTCAAAAATATTATTTTTATTTCTATAACTGAGGCAATTAGAAAGCTCCAAAGAGGGTCATAAGAGAAAAATTAAAATGCCTCGTAAGAGATTTATGACATTTTTATGAAAGTGTGCACTGTTGTATGCACCCATTACCAAGCCATCCAAATTCATATATTTTTTTTCTTTCTTTTCCTTCTCCTTCTTTTACTAAATTTGTATTAAGGCTTAAGGCTTTAAGTATTTCGCTGTCGTTGATGGGCCTACTATGAGGTGGGCTTTTTACTTCGACTAAATTTGTATTAGGCTTCATTGCTTTACGTATTTAGATGTCGTTGATGGGCCTACTATGAGCTGAACTCTCTACCTCAGTTTGCTCCTATTTACATATTAAAGCCTAAATTCCTCCGCAGTCTATTGGGCATTTTAAAGCAGGGGTTTAGATTCACTTGTTTAGAGAAATGAAAAGCACAAACTTGTCCATTAGACCTCATTCTCTTGAACTCGATTGTTTATGGACAAATAACATCTTAAAATGCAAAAAAAAGAAAAGAAAAAAGAAAATTAGATAATGAAAATGGGAAAATTTTAAGTATAAAATGAACATTATATGGTTGGATGAAATGTATAAAAAATAACTATAACCACCCGAAAATTAAGAATTCATCGAAACCCATCATTGGATATCTCAATTGGTTGGTCTCCCATCTCTTGTAGTGGGAGGTCTCCAGTTCAATTCCTAACGGTGTTAACTGGGGGCGTACTGTGTGGGCCGCTGGTCAGGAGTTTCTCCCAGGTCTCAGGAAAAAAAAAATTGCATGAAGAACCAAATCAAGAGCCAAGCACGTGGCTTTCTTCGTGAAAAAACAAAACTAAAGGAGAATTGCTTAAGGCTACTCATTTTTGTGTGGAGGAATAGTATTTTTTTTAAAAAAAATTGAGGAGTAAAATATTAAATTTTATATAAAATTTTGAAATTAAATGTCTCCTAAAAGAAAAGTAAAATATCTAAATAACCATCCATTGCTTAATTGGCTTCTTTATACATATCATATTACAAGTTCTATAATTAATAAACATGATTGAAAGGTAGAAAGGCCGATACTTTTATGGTTAAAAATACCAAATGCTCCTACTCCTTCTCCTTCGTGGAAAGGGGTGATACCTAAATGCTATAAGATTGAAGGAAAGGGATGAAGAGTATAATAATAGTAAAGATGTTTCTATTATAAGTGTACTAACTCTCAAGGGTTCTCTATATTGGAAGGAATTCAATGGTCATCACTCGTCATAATGTTGGAAGCTATAATAATTTTTTTATGATCAATGTGTTTAGGCCTCTTCGAATATCTGACTAATTTTTGAGATATATGTAAGTTTTCCTATCTACAAACAAAGCAAATCTATAGAGAATGAGTCTTTGAAATGGAGTGAAAAATTGAATCCAAAATTCCTAATTTCTAAAGCGTTTTCTTAGCCATCAATCCACTCTTTTCGAATTTAAAAGCTCCAACATTAATGGTTGCCGCATGACAAATGCATTTAACTTAGAAAAACTGACATTCATAGAGGAAGTGATCTTTCAAATAAATAAATCAAATACTGCTTACCACATTTAGAATATATGAAGATACTAACATCTTTCTTTTTGAGAAAGGTGATCTTTATATAATAATAATAATCAAAAGTTGATTGCCTTTTTTTGCAATTCAAATTGAGTATGGAAAGTGGCCATTGAAAGTGGGTGGAAGAGATTGACTGATATGATTGAGTAGACTTTTGTTTTCCTTTGTTTCCTATTTTTTCATGGCTTGCTAAGGGTCACTCCTATTTGTCATGCAATGTGGGACCGTGCAATCATTTAGGTCCCACTACTTTCCACCAATTTGACCATCATTGTTGTTGGCCCTAACCGGGAAACAAGACACAGGATTTTCTAGAATTATACAGTATAAAGTGAACGATGTATGAATCTGTTTAAAATATTAATAAGTCACTTTTTCTCCATTTCAAATAAATAGAATCAGCTAAATTAATTTAATTCAAATATATGACAAAATCATATAAACTTTAAAGATAAAAGATATATATGTTATTAAAGATTCATCAATATGTCAACAAACTTTAGAGTTGTTGAAACGTAAAAAATTGAATTCTTTAAGCTAATCTAATGCTTTGGTAGCCCACGATTCAAGTTAGAGCCCATTGTGCATGTCACAAGTTATCGATGAATCTTACTTTATGGTAGGTTGCTCTTTTCGGCTTCACGATAGCATATTTTGATTCCAATCGTTAGAGACCTGATCAATATACTTAACATTTCAAAGTTGATGAACTTAAACTAGGTTAGTTTGCATCATAGGTTGGACTCCACCAGATATATAATAAGTTCTTGATCAATCTCAACACATATTTTACATGTTTACCTCACTGAATTACTCAACTAAAAGACAAAGCTAGGAAGCTCTCACAGTTGAAGCATGTTACATGTTGCATTGTAAGAGAAGAGAATATGATCATTTTCTATCTAAATTAATCTCTATGAACCAGTATCAAACTTCAAGCCAAATTCTCAGAGCCAAAACTTGAAAGGGATTGCAAGTAACAACAAGTGGTAGAGTTGTAATTCTTCATTATAGGGATTTTTGATGCATGAGGTTTGTAAAATTTGTCCGAATTGTATCTTCAGATCAATGGTTGAAGACTATGAAACAAGTAGGTGAGAAGGGCTTTTTTCTCTGTATAATATGCCAATCTTTTGATTTTTTCCATTTTATCTTTGACAAACTCCTCATATAGCTCAAAAACCTTTATGCAAGATATATTCTGATAGACATAAATAAATAAATAAATGTTATTTATTGATTGGAAAATTTAGCCAGCTAATAAAGTATATAAAAGTGTTTGGTGGATTGAAGTATTATTGATCATTTATTTAATACTTAGGAGACAAAATATTTACAAGAGACCTAATTCTGACACGAGGTTAATTTAGGGATCTTCTTTTTCATTTGGCTATAGTAATAGATTATATAAATATATTTAAAATTTTAATTGAAAATAACAAACTAAAATCCAAAATATGGAAAAAAAAAAAAAACATAAAATCGCTTGCGAGCTTGAAAATTTTAATTCTTCAAATATCGTTTCTCGACAAGAGCAACTCACATATGTCTATTTGTATTTGGATTTGTGAGAAGAAGTAAAATATAAGATGGTGAGTTGGAGTTTATAATTTATAAACAAAGCGATAGGTAAATGAAAAAGACTCTTTACCCCAAGGGACTATCCCAATTGGTTTGGGAGCAAAATCTCTAGAGGGAGGTCTTGAATTCAAACCATGCGAGCTTCAATGAAGGGCCACTTCTCGTGAGAATATGTATAGAGTAAGGTCCCATCAATTTATCCGGTGTGTGCAGATAGGGGATTTTCACACACCCCGGAGGACTAGTCGGGTGCGACGCATGAATATCTCTGGACCTCAAAAAATAAAAATAAAAAAGACTCTTTACTAATTACTACTTTTACGGTAGTAGAGAATAAAGTAGAGTTTTATTTGAGAGTTCTAATTTACTTAATATAAATGTGTAAAATGGATCCCTTGTCATTTAGTTTTTGTCTTTTAGACTCATGTCATCTAACTTGTATAGGGACGAAATAATTTTAACTTTTATGAATATTTGGAGCATGTGTGATTCTTTCAATATTACATATACTGGGTTTCGCAACTAAGGGAAGTGGCTCATTGGGATTGAACGTGAATCGAATTCAAGACTCCACTTCTTAAAACAGACATCTTGATTGTTAGGCCAATCCCTTGGTATTTATTATTACTTCTCTTAGTACATCACCATTGATTATCGATCATTTTATTAATGTAGGGTTGTCCCTTTTAAATCTTTCTTTCTATTCTCTATCATTCCACGATCTTTCGTAATCTTCTTTAACCATTCAATCTAAGTCTTTAAAGTTTGAAGACTTACCATTTTCCCATCACTATCTTCTATTTGTAATCCTTTAATTTTATACACTGGAGTTGTTTATAATCTCCAACGTATGTGCCCTAATCAAGTTAAATAAAAAGTTCTTACCACGCAATTGTTTATAACTCTATTTGATTATGTTACAGCATGCATCAATCTTAACATGCACATCTATGTGGCTTTGACTACAAGATAGAATCTCTTGGATTCAAGTATAAAGATTTCCTAAGGATAAAAGAGAAAAGGGATGTGCAATACTGTTCATCAACCATTCCAAAGAAATATGAACTTTAGAATTGGTGCAGCATAAAAAAAAGAATAGCTTTATTTGAAGTTTATAACCATTGAACAAGAGACTATAAAATAAATAATTGAAATTGAAATACCTCAAATGACTTGCAGCTCTCCATTTATCAACTCGGGGAATTATTATCAAACAGTTCTTTTGGATGGCATCATCGTATCGGTGGTAGGGCCTGCATTGCATGGATTCCATGTTTCAAAGTGTTGATCTTATGGATCTTTGATGTGTTGGGAGAAAATCACCTTTTCCATCACACACACACAACAATATTGAAAAAATAGAAAAGAGAAATAAACGACAACATATATGTTTTACGTGGTTCCTTTCGGTACGTCCATGGGTTCAAACTGATCCACTATGTTCAAAGACAAAACAAAGAAGAGATAGGCGCTCGTTACAGATGTTCAGCTCCCTTTTTCTCACAAAATGACGATAAATACTACCGTAATTAAGGTTGACATGAGATGTGACAAATACACTAGCTCATTGATGGTAGATCTTTGATGATCATACTTCACAAAGCCTAACATGATGCAGATACAGTCACTTGAATCCTCGAATTGTGTATGAATTTGCTGTCTTGTAAGCAATTTTAGAATCTCCGTTTTGGATTAGAACCTTTTTCTGTTAATAAATTAGAGCATAAGCATGATAAATTGATAGAGACACAGGTTTGCCCAAAATTCAGGTAACTAGTAACTCACCGGTTGCCCACTGAAAAAATGAATTCTACTTTTCTACTTGAAATGTTATTCAAATAATTCTTCTGAGACCGTTAGAGAAGAAAGATATTCCAATAATTATCGTTTGAAACTCTGTATCACTTGTCCTCTGTGCTTGTTTGAGATAATTATTTTCCTTTTCTTCTGTAGTATATTACTTGTTGGGAAAGAAGAGAGATTTTTTTTTTGAATTTACATGTGAGAAATCGTAAGAAACCCAGCAAAAAACCTCCACAGGTGATACCTACTGCCCTTAGGACACACCACATTTCAGCTTTGTATAAATGGGTTCAAGAATCCCGATCGTTTTGTATAAATGGGTTCAAGAATTTAACTCGGAGTCCGACCTAATGGGTTGATAGATGTGTTGAATCCTGTTCATTTACAATGGATTTGAACAGGTTTCAAATCAAATTCAGAACGTGGATTAACCCTAACAAGAGAGAAGTGTAAGTACATAAGAGGTGCCACAGTGCGGAGATATGTAACAAGGATGAAAGAGGCATTGGCGTATATCGGTAGCAACGACCGGATGAAGTAAGCTTTTCCATTTTTTTACTTTTCATTTTTACTTTTCTTTTTTCTATTAATCATGTATATCTATTTATTTTTAACAGTTACCCATCACCTACTAAATAAATTTAATAATATGGAAACCAAATCCTAATCTTATCATATCATCTAGCATGAAGATATTAATCAATGGCTAAGAAGTTGATATTCCACGCAAATGGTCTAAATTAGCTGATTAGGAGCATTTGGCATTAAAAAAGCATATTTAAGGCCCAAAGGGAGTTCTTAAACATATCTTAACATTTGCTTCTCATGAAATCTTTCTTTTATTAATTGAAGTATTGTTATCATGTATATCTTGCCTAATCCAATGGCCTAAATTTGTCTAGGGGTTATCTAAAACTCAGGGCCTCTTGTATGAAACTTTTTTAGAAGAGAAAGTAGGCCCTATAAGATGTCAAAATTTTCTTCCGTTGGGAGGAGATGGTGTTCTTTGTTCAGCCTGTCATTTGGGTTACAAATGATCATGCTTCTATTTTTTTTAGAGTTTGATAGGATCAATATGATTGAAAGTTCATTTAGAGCTTGGCATATGGACAAAATTTAAATCCAAAATTTAAATCTTAGACACTTGATTTTAGTGGTCAAACAGAGACAAATGGTGAGTGTTGTATCATGTTGAGAGAGAGAGAGAGAGAAGAGTTAAAGGAATGGAGCATCCAAATAAGGATGGGATGACAGATTTTTAACTGGCAATGAGAGTTTATGAACTTAGTACCATTTGCTTCTCTGATTCGATCATTAAAGTTATTTAGAATTCTAAATTTATTAAAAGGGTCATCAATAAAATATTCAAAAAATATATTAAACCTATATATCTGAAGATCCCTTGAATGGTTTGGGGGAGCCAAGGCCCATCTCGTGCCCCACTTAAAATCCACCTTTGGGCACATCTATTTACATTCACTTGCTTGATGAATCCATTTTGTAAAGGGTGCATTGGTGCAACGTCATTTTTTGGATATTTCAATCCTGAAACTAATCTCACGGATATATAAAACCACCCGCAACATATTTGTTTGCCAAGTGAATGTAAATATGCAAAAAAATATGCTATATTGGAGACATAGACTCGATTTGTTCCAGTGATATATACAAAATGCAGCAATGATTAAAAAAAGGAAAAATGCAAGCTTCCAATTTTTTTTTTATCCCAGGTTCTCCATTCCACATCATATACCAGTGTCCTGGATCAGATAAACATAGCCTATGCACAAAAAACCATTCCTCATTTCCGACTACTAATGTTCTCAGCAGAGCCGGCCTCTCTTTAAGTATAAGAGCATTGGGTAAAACTCTAAATGCAGGCAGCCTCCTATAAGGAAGCCAACAAGTTGTTCTCAATGTATTTTGTTCCATTGTGTGCTTCCTTATACAAAATTTACCTTGTATTCACAACTACAGCCTTCTTCCAACTCAATTCACATTCTTTACTTCTAAAATTTCCCCTGCTTCTTTTTCTAGAATAATTTTTACTTCCAAGTTACTGTGTACCGATCCACTGTTCTCTTGGTTATGCTTGCTACATGATGAACTCTCATGGCCAGGTTGCCAAGGACAAGAATGCTCACCTACAAATTCTGAACTAGCATCCAATTGCATGCTCAAATTGGCGGTACCATGTGTCATGTGTTCTTCAGATGAATTGTGCACAGATAAGCGGCAAACAGGACACGTTGATCTCTTTTGAAGCCATAAGTCTATGCAGGTTACATGAAAATTGTGATTGCATGTGGCCAAAATTCTCAACTTTTCTTTGTCTTTGTATTCGCCCAAACATATTGAACACCTGCAGGAGGAAAGGTGATGACTGAATCACAAATTTGATGCATAGAACATTAATCATAAACATGTTATCACACCTCTCTGTTCATGAATGTCTGAAGGTTTACAGAGTTTTATTCAAAATAAATCCAAGTGAGTGAAGTCACCCAACACAAACATTTCTATCTACTGTCATGAGGTAAACAAAGAAGGAAGAAATTGAAAACAGGATATGGTGAGCTAAACTTACTGGGCATTCTCTGTCTTAGACAATGCTGCATTATTGAAGTCTATCATGGGAAGTGAAGCCACAGTAACTGGTTCCAAACCACAGACCGAATGTTCACACTGCAAACATAATTTGAAGTAAAAAGAATCTTAATTTTCTGCATCAATGGATAGAGTACATGAGATAGATCATGTTTGGCTCCTTTCTAATTTGATAAAACAGAAACTTCACCCAACCAGAATCAAGGGGTTTGCCAACCAAATTAGATAAAAAAAATTCTTTCTTGCAAGTTGCAGTCGTGGCTAGAAGTTTTTTTTTAAATTTGTCAATGAAGACAAACACTTCATTGACAAATTATAAAAAAAAAATGTAAGATTTGGATTTGGGTTATCATTTTTGTGGAAAATAAATAATTTAAAAAATGAAATATATTTATATTTTTATGATCAAGCCTTCCTACCCACACAACTTAAAAATGATAAACCAATGTTTGTCAATGTCCATAACAACTTAAAAAAAAAAAAAATCGAATTTCTTCAAGATATTATTTGTTATTTTTTAATCTAAATCCCTGATTAAAACAAATAAAAGACAAATCACCTTGATATTTATCAAAGTGTTAAAAATAATGTTAGCCTCTTTCCACTTTTCGACCAGAATTTCTTTTCTTTTTTTCCTGTTTTTTCTTCAAAAAAGGATCAAAAAAGCAGTTTCGTAAGAAATTTGTACGATGTTCAAATTTTCTCTCTAAATTTGTTTCTATTGAAATTGAACAAAGCTATCTCCATCTTTTTCTGTGAAAATGGATTTCTTGAAGAAGAGCCCTAATTTCTTGAAAAAAAGAAAGAAGAAAAGTTCCGCGCTCTTCATTTTCCATTAAACTGACAACCAATAAAAAATTGAACCAACCTCCGATTCGGAATCGTCATCTGTCATGTCTCTTGAATCTGTAGGATTGCTCTTCTTGTAAATTAGCCTTATGAACACCAAGAAGATGAATGTGGCAGTCATCCCAAATCCTGTAATCGCCAAAATGAAATTCATATCTGCAGTCTGCACTGGCTACAATTTCTGGGGCCTCTTAAGGAATGAAGAAGGCGGCCGTATTTAAGGGATCGATGTGGCTATTCAGGAAGATTGAAGTTGATCCATACTTTCCACAGTGAGAAAGTCAGTCGCTGCTAGCTGGTTCTATAACTCCATGATTAATGAATGGATTTGGGCGTCAAGTCAACTTTTTTTTTTTAACTTTTCTAGGTAATATATTAGCGGCGGCTAATCCTTCCAAATGCAGTGAAGTGTGGTTTTCAGATTTTTGTATTAGATTTTCTAGCTCTTTCATTTTATTAGGCCAGCCATCTTAAGGAGTACGGTTGCAACTCTCAAGGGATTTTGGTCTGACCTACATGATCCTTCTCAAGAAATCATATAGGTCGGGTGAAGAATTTTAGGTCAGTGGGTTGGATTGAAAAAATAAAACCCGCATGAAATTCGAGTCTGATTGATGATTTTACAAGTTAACCTGACCTGACCCAACCCGGCTAAAATTAGGTTAAAATGAGTTCAGAATGCAGGTCAGTTCAAAATTCGGGTCGGGTTGTAAAGTTTGGGTTGAGAATTGGGGTTGGGTCAGGTTGTAAGGAACCCGACCCGCCCGACCCAAGTTGCAGCCCTAGTTAGAAGACACAGGGTGGAGTGAAATTCCCATTTTATCTTTATCGGTGTACTGCTCATCAAGTATCGGTGTACCGATAACACGCTGCTCTGCATGTACATGTTCTGCATATCGGTACACCGATACTTGATGAGCGGTAATACCGGTAAAGGTAAAATGAAAATTTCACTCCATCCCGTATTTCCTAATAAATTTTGTGCTCGATAGTATGTCATCATTTTTTTATTACTAAAGGAGGGTTACCTTATTTTCACCCTTCTATCATTCATCTAAATGCACTTAGATTCTACAAAATTAAAAGGGGGATTTTGAATAAATTAATTTTTGTCAATGAGGTGGTTGTGATAATTTATTAATGTGATAGCTCGCATTAATTAGCAAGCGACTTTTTGAGGGTGTGCATCAAAGCATGTCCTAAAGCAAAATGGTGAAAGTAAGTGTGGAACTTAAAGTAGCCAATATTATGTTAATCGGGGTAAAATCGTTATAATTATTTTTTATTAAATTTATTTTGAACTAAGAGGATTTATTAGTTTGAAAGATCTCCGATTATAAAAGAAATATGTCTAACATTATTTTGAAAACAATATTCTAAGCGTGACTCCAAAGGCCACAAAGTTTTTACCATTTGCTTGAGATAGGATTATTCCAATAGTCAATGTATTTTAAAATGAGTTTAAATTGAATATAAATACAATCTCTCAGATAGTAATAAGTACGAGTAGGGGTTATAAATTTGCCTACTGATATATATCATGATAATTTGCCAAGACAAATTCAGAAATTCCAAAATAAGAAAAATAGGAAAATAATGAAAAACCTAATCTAAACATATTTTTGTTAAAAAAATATTTTTTTTCACAGAGTATTAGACCCTTCAAAGCTTAAATTTAGATTTTATCTAAGATGTTTTTAACTCTTCAATTAGAACATTTGTTTGAAATCATTGTGCCCTAAGTAGGGGTCAAAATCTCGGCTGATATGGTGCGTATCGGTTGAGATATCTTGGGATTTCCATGGCCGAGATATCTTGGCTGATACGCATAGTATTGGACAGAGACAGAAAAGTTCGGCTGAATATTGGCGTGGGCCTGGTCGATATCTCCGCCGTTATTTATATTTTTAATTTTTTTAAAAAAAAGACAGCCTTTTTTATTTTATTTTTTAAATGAGTTTTTTTTGTACTAAGGGAGATTTTTTAATTAGATGATAAAAAAAAAAAAAAAAACCAAGAGAGGTCTTTAAAAATAAAATAGCTATGTACCAATTCACCTGTTTGAATGATTTACTCTTGATCCAATAGCTATAGTTATGATTTATGAAATTAAATTAAAATTTAACTCACATATAAATCAATAATAATGATAAATGATGAAATTGAAATTGAAAAATTGACTCTAAATAGATAAAATTTGCGATAATAAATCGTTAATGGTCACAAATCTCGTTCTCGGGATATCATCAACAATTGTTAATAGTGGGATATTTTCAAATTCTTGAGATTTTATAGGGAATTTAACGGAAAATCTCACAGAAAATATAATATTTAAAAAATAATAAAAATAAATATAATAAATAAATAGTTTGATTGGAGTTTGAAAATATAGATGGTATTTCAGAAATAAAAAATATTTATTTAATCCAAATATTTTTAGTGGGAATTTACTATTTCTAGCGATAAATTATATTTTTAACAAAAATTTATCATTAAAAACAACAGAAGTGATAAACTTATGATTTTAACGCATAAAAATTATTTTATCAATATTTTTATGATAAAATTAAAAAAAATCAACGGTATTTGTTACATCCACGTCAACTAGCTTTACAACTCGTGTGGTCGTCATTTCTCAGCCGCCGTTCCTTTATGATTAAGATGACGGCCACCTGCTTTGGTGGTGGAAAAATTCTGTAGAATCTCATAAATTATTATTGCAAATGGGAAAGCAAAACACGAAAGGGACACCGATACCTTTGGCTTAAAGGCGGTCCTTACGTATGAATTAGAAGAGAGCCAACGCACACCGTTTGCTTTGTCGCTCAAATATTAAAATAATAATATAATATAGGGAAAGCACAGCCTAATGTTGTCAAATGTTTAAGAATAATAAAGTAAGTTTGAGTGGATGGGAATGGGATGGACAATTATCCAAAGACGGCTACTATCCAACAATCCTAACCATGGGATTTCATTCACTGAATTTTGACGGTTGATCTTTGTTTCTACTCATCCCTTTGGTGCAACCATTTGTGGGGGTGAAGTGGAAAAATTACATGCAAGAATTTCAACTGTTATGCTGTTTTGTTATGCATGTTTACTATTTAATTGATAAATATTTAAAAAATATATATAAAGTTTTCAAAATCAAAGACTTAAATGCAATTCTCACATTAGCCCGTGCACCAAATATACTGCAAATGGCTCACTGGTTTTACTTGAGTCTAAATGGATGAATGGATTTAGAAAGTCTTGACTTGTTCGAAATATTTATAAAAATTTATTTTAATTAAATAAAAGAAATCATATCTTTTCTATGTCTTTAAAATTTTTACATTGATCTAATAATAAAAATTTATCATCATCATACTTTAAAAGTCAAATTGTGAATGGGTTCAATTCACAAGTGATAGGCAGATGTGAAGAAAAATATGAATCCGCTTAATAAATTATAGGTCCAACAATTCAAGCAAACTAACTTTGCAGGTGAACATTGTTAATCTCACTGCAAGTAGTAGTTGTTTGATATTGACAATTGTCGGTAAGCACTTGGATTAGCGACCAGCCCACATAGGTTCAGTGATTGGTTGAAAAGGTCTTACTTTAATTAAAATGTTTGTAAAAGATCACTTTGATCGGATAATTAAAGTAATGATTTTTAAAATCTTAAAAAATTAATTTTTTTAATGGTGCAAACTTTCTAAGTTTAGATTAATGGTCCATCTAACTTAAAAAAAGTTCAAATTGGTATGGATTATATTCATAGGTGTGAGGTGGGGAGGAGTGCAATTGAGGCTGAGGTGGGTCGTATAAACCTGTCATCCCATGAAAGTTTTATGAGGTGACAACTTTACTAGAAAATTGATATAAATGTTGAGACTTAGTCCTTTTGGTTAATCTATTGATTTTAATTACTAATTATTTAATATTCTTTTAGATTTTTTCGACTGAGTGATTAACCATGTGGTAACTAGTTTTATTGACTTAAAATTGCCAATGTTAGCTTTTGTGACCATACAATTCTTTCCAAATCAATGATAGGTTTGAACCTTACCAATGATTTAAGCTAAAAGTGGGGCTAGGCCACTTTATATGTAAATCTATGGTATCTAGGCAAATTTAGCCATCCATCAATGCCTTTGAATCAAATGAAAGAAGAGTTAGATTTTGTGTTTTGCTTGTTTTCAAATTACCCTCCTATTTTTCAAAGATAAAAATCCATGTTTTTAAGATTGTTTCTTAGGATGAGGGAGATAACTTCTCATATGCATATGGATTTGAGAATAAAGTAATAATACTTTTCCATTCACCTCTCTCAATAAAGATCGAATATTTGAAATCTTAAAAATTCTCTTAAAAGTACAATATAAGATTGAAAATTACTACAATATTCTTGTCCTAAATTTTTTTTGAGTGGGTTTCTCTCCCCTTCCCTTCAATTTTTTAGTCCTCTAGAAAAACAAACAAACTATAATGCAACCAAAGCACACAAGCACAAACAATTACAAAGAAAATACATAAGATTTACGTGATTCAACAGTATACTTACATCTACAAAGAGATGAGAGCATTTATCTTATTTTCAAGAATAGGATTACAATACTCCCTCTTCTCACATCTCTCAATACAGATGAATATTGAAAATCGTAGAAATTCTCTCAAAGATGCAATATATAGACGCATAACTTCGAAAATTACTAGAATACCTTTACGTCCTACAATTTTTTGAGAGGGTCTGGCAGAGGGATGCACAATCCCATTCAGATCTGTGCTCGTCTCTTTTTTCTTCTCCCCTCTGCTTTTGCCATTTATATGGGAAAAAAAAACCCTCTTAAGGCAGTTTTGCACCTAAGAGCATATCAAATAGGGAAAAACCTACCACCTTTACAAAGAAAATCATTTACTCAAGGCTTTCGTACTTTAGCAAATCAGGTGATATGCCCATTTTCAACTTTAATTTTTTTTTAAAAAAAAGACATAAGGTGTTCAGGTGTCTCATCTCACTAATCTTTAGAGCATATTTAAATCTCTCAATACCTCCCAATCCACACATATAGGATAAATTCAATAGAGAGTGACCCTTTGAAGCAGTGCCGGCTCTGAGAACCTTTAAAATTTGAGAGGCCCTAGGCAAAACTGATAAGAGGAGCCCTACTGCAGAGGCCCTAAAATCTCTGAGGGCTCTACTGTAAAATTATTTTTTAGACCTGTTATGAGAGGCCTTAGGCAGCAGCCCCCGCTGGCTAATGTCAGGGCTGGCCCTCCTTTGAAGTTGAACGTAAATCAAATACAAAACTCCCACTTCCTTATGCAAATTCTTGACGGTCGGACCAACCCTTCTCAATCCACCATAGTTTAGTTTAATCTTTCTTAAGAGGGAGAGTGCTCCACTTTGGTTCTTTCGTATTGGTTACAGTCAGGTTTTAAAATGTGCTTTCATTCCACCAATTCTGATCCCCCATCAACCACACCACAAAAGGATCACACAAACTATGTTGGAAGATTGACGGCCTTCCTAATTTTGCAATTATAGGATTGTGCTGTCCTAATAATAAACAAATTTGCTTCTCTACATCTTTGGGGCTTGATTTAAATTAAGTAAATAGATACTTGAAGTGAAGCGTCTTGTCAACTATTCATCTTTATTTGCTTAAATTAAATGAATAATGGTGTTTAATAAAAAATATTTTCTTATAATCAGCAAATTGGTAATCTCTAATTTAATGTAGTAAGATTAGTGTATTGTTAAAATGATACATGCTCTTGTAATTGAATTTGAATTACGAAAATTTTGTGACTCAATTATATCATGTAGAATTTTTCTAATTTAACAAAAAATTAATCAGAATTATTTAGTGTAGTTTCCATGGGCATAAAAAGGGGGTTGGTAAGTGCATGTCACCCACTTTTATAAATCCTCTTTTTGAAAAGGCCTTTTATAATCTTTTTGAAAAAAAAAAATGTATTTCTGTTTATGATTGTTCTCAATAATTACATTTCTACTTATATCCCAACAATTTAATAGTGTCACTGATTAAATACCATTTAATAAATCAATTACTAAGAAGCATGATGTGGGTTTCTGATCATCACTTCAAATCCTTTCTTGTTTGATGTATATGAATAAGAAAATTTGTAGTTTAAAAGATTAGTCGAGTGTTGTAAGAGATCTGAATACCTTAATCATAAAAAAAAGAAGAGTTCAGGTCATAATTTACACCCATCATGATTCCAAAATGGTAAGTGGCCTCATCTTGGGATTAAATTAAAATTAATGTTCTGTGGTTGCTTTCAGACATATAATCATTGATTGGCTAAAACAAGAATCCTATGGCACTTGTATTAATCTAAGGATTGAGAGCCAATGGCAGGTGAGTTGAGTGTGAGCTGCCAAAAGGAAAGACAAGGTAGGAAGGTCGGAATCCTGAAAGGGGTGCAAGTACAACAACCCTTTCAAATCATTCTCTTTTCAACTACTAAATTCCAACGCTTATCTAATCTTCCCTCTCCATTTTTAATTTGCCACAAACCCTCCAAACCCCTTCTTCATTTACAATCGACAACACTATGGCCGCCTGCACTTCGTCCTCTCTCTCCCTCTCTCCAGAGTCTGATCTATTCTAACCATTGTTTAATCACTTCAAAAGACAAAAGGGCGAGTCAATTCGAGTCGATTTAATTAGACACGATTTTAAATTAAGTGAGTTGATGAGTTTTTTTAATTTTTCTATTTTTTTTATAATTCAAGAGATTTTTCAATTTAATGAGATTTCAAGTTTTCAAATCGTGATGACAACTCATTTGTTTGAACCTCGACTTAGAGCACTGTGTGTTCATTTAACAAATTTGAATAAATCAATCTACATTTAATGGATATACTCAAACTCAATCTTATTTTTTTTTTTTTTATAAAAAATCATGTTTAAGTCGGATTATAGTCGAGTTTACTAATTATCTTGAGCCATGTATATAAACTTAATTTATTTATTAAATAGATTTGAATTGAGTTGATCTAGTTATTAAATTGGTCAATGTCTCGATTTGAATCTTATATTTCGAGTCAAGTTTGAGTTACATAAGTGATGAGAAAAATTCATTTTATTTGCACATATATTAGAGTATTGGTGTTAATCAAATGATATTGGATTATTTGGTGAAAAAGAATATGTTAGATATAGAGTTAAATGAAATAATAAAATTGTATAATAAACTATATAAATAAGATAGTGACTTTAAGAATAAGGATGATGATAATGATAAGCATTGATGAGATTATTCAAACCATAACATTCACGAGATTCTTATTTGAACTGTCACTCACAAAGTTTTGTTTGGTGAACACCTCTCTCACTGGCCGTTGGGACAAATTTCCTGAGAAAGATGCTTTACATGTCAGGAGTTGTGCCTGCTTATATGAGAAATTATCTGTTAACTGATTCACGATAAAATTAGTGTGAACTTTCAATCCAAACATTTGAATGAATAAAAAACTGTCAAGACTTTACTTTCAAATTCAATCTAAAAGTTTAATTTGAGGGTTGTGATTAAAAGTTAAGATTAATTTTTTGTGAACCAGTTCACATCCAATGATTTCTCTGGCTTATCCATGGAATCCTTCCTTTTGGACTGTAGTCCTATGAATCCAATCATGGCCGCAGTAGAATCTATGCACACGACTGCAGAATAAGTTATAGGAAAAGTCCAAAAATAATAATGTGAAGAACATGAGCATATGCCATCATTTGGTTCTTGGAATCTCCTTATTTATAGAGCGAGGCTTGCATTTATACCTAATTATGTTTTGCATGCAGTCATTTAGCTTCTAACCTCACTTCTAGCAAAGACTTTGCTAGAGAAGTCATTGCATTCCAACCAAAGAAACCCAAATCACCAGCCAAGTTAACTGAGCTCTTTGTAGGTGAAACATCAATGGCAGGGAAACAGAAATCCGGCAGCAACACCTCCAAAACGACCAGGTCCTCTGCTCGTAGATTCGTTGGAGTTCGCCAGAGGCCTTCGGGCAGATGGGTTGCAGAGATCAAGGACTCTTCTCAGCATGTGAGGCTCTGGCTCGGAACATTCGACACCCCGGAAGAAGCTGCTAGAGCTTATGATGAAGCAGCAAGAGTCCTGCGAGGGGAAAATGCCCGAACCAACTTTGCGTCGTCGCCTACGAATTCCTCCCCATCTGATGGCAATTTCTCCCCTGAAAGAGGGATCAATTTTGCCTCCTTGAAAACCAAATTGAGTAAGAACCTACAGGGGATCATAACAAGAACAAAGGACAACAAAGCCTCCAAGGCAAGGGTGAGTGATCACTTCACCTTTGCTAGCATTTTTCACCCAAGGAGCTACCATTATCAGAGTTTGGCTGATGTGCAGACCATTGAGAAGTCAGTGCAGCCAAGCTTCATAGTCCCGCAGGCGGGGAAGGAACGGAGTTGCCATTCGACAAGTGGTTCGGAGTCGCATAACGCTGAATCGATTGAATGCAATGGAATTTGGCGAAATTGGACAGATTCAGATAGGTCGGACGCCGGAGATGTGGGTATTGGTGAGCAGAGCTTTGAAAGTGAGATGATGGGTTGGATAGATGACAGGGAGTTGTTGCTAGAAGAGAATGAAATGGAAACAAGGAAGAGATGCAAGGTGTCTTCATCTGTCATCATTCCTCCTTCCTTCAGTGCATCTGAATTATTTGGGGACAATTCATGAGGGAAGGTAATGGTTATGGATCATATTCAAAGAATATTTTGTGTGTATGTATATACAAATACTTCCTTCCGAAGGGTATGAAGTGTTTGAAGTTGATCTTGATGTGAGAACCCTCGTTAGCGTGTGTGAAATAATGAATCATGTAAGGGGTGTGAGAAGTTTTTTACAGGGAAACTTAAAGAGTGGATATATAACCAAGGACCATAAACAAGCTAAGCTATAAGTGTTTTTCAGTTTCAACACTTGTAGAGTGGATAAAGGACCTTATACAAGCTAAGCTTTTTTCAGTTTCAACTCTCTCTCTCTCTCTCTCTCTCTCTCTCTCATGTACATGGTTTATGGATTGGTTTATATATTCGAACATGATCCACGTGTTGAGCTGCATTGCGAGGGTCATGTATGTTAGAAGTGTTGGGACGCATTGTGAGGGTGAAGTATGTTCGATGTGTTGAGCCGTATAGATGGAACATTGTCGAAATTTTGGTAGGACTTTTTGGTCTTCAAACGAATGTAGAAATTGTAGGTTTTCTCCCGTGAGTGTGAAACCCCTTTATCTGATTATGATTTAGAAGTGATGAGAGTATCAAAAAAAATACATGTCCCGAAGGTCAGGGTGTAGCAATTTAGTATAATATTTTTGTTGTAGGTAGTTAATACAATTCCTTCTATTTCCCTTTGCAGTAGAGGTTATACTACATTTCCCATCCTCCTTTTTCAACCATCTCATAAACACATTTTGTTCATGACAAGAGCAAAGCAGCACACAGGCTGTATTTGGGTGAGGAGAAGTTAAACTAGAAGGTTCTCCGAGTTAGGAGAATGCTAGGTATGAACCACTCACACATAGGTGAGAGGGGGAGAATATTAAAGAGTTATAGGAGACTGGATCACTCCACCTATGAAGCTAGTCTTTTGGACTAGAAGCTCAATCTTAACAAAGAATTTCCATCTATCTTCTCTTCTCTTAGAGAAGAAGTTGTTCTCTCAATAGAGGTGGAGAATACCATATTCTCTTAAAGGAGGGAAAATCATTGATCCTACTTTCTCCTAGAGAATGGATTCAAATAAAAGAAAGTGCTCTTCTCCGAGGAAAGTCTCGCCACTTTTCTTTAAACACATCTATAGTATAACATCTAATGTAGTCTACTAAGATTGGTACCTAATATTATTTTAAAGTTTATGAATTGTATTAGATAAATGCAACAATTAAATCTATCAAAGTACAAAATTTAAGCTTCATCTAGAGATCATATTCATCTTTTGTAAGATTATAAAAATGAATGATTGATTTTGGAATATTTAAATTAAAACAAACATTTCATTTTTTTGGTCTTATATCATATGAACAAAAGTTTTTGATGTATTTGAACTTTAGATGGTTAATTGGGAACACCATGTTTTTTGTTCATGGGACACCATTTTTTTAGATTGACAAACGTGCCCTTACATTTATTGTTTTAGATACCTGTTTTAGGCTCACATTAAACATTTCTTTTTCTCTTTTTTTACCATCTTTCTGTAATACCCCATCCCAATTTAAGGATTAATTATGATTAATTATGATTAATTAAATAATTTTTTTAATCCGTTAATTATGAATTACTTTCCTCTAATCGTAAAGAGTATCAAATAAGTTCTTCAACGGATCTGAGTTTGACTCAATCCGAATCCGATAACTCTTTTAATTAAATTCCAAAGGTATATGGACAAGTTATGAATATAATAATAATATTATTTCAAGCTTAAACCTTAGCTGCTGTATAAACTCAGTCATTTGACTTAGTTTGAATTTCAAATTTTAGATTATGCATTATTTTTAAATTCCGGACCTAATGACATGCCAATCTCGCTATAATTTCGCTAATTTATTTTACTCCTAAGTTTTAAAGTGGTAAAACCCCAATTTGACAGGGTAGAGGAAGTCCTAAAAATATAAAGAGAGAGTCAGTACTCAATTCGTATTATAACTAAACCGTTTATTTCTTTACACTCTAAAATAGTTAGTTTTTTATATTTATTTTAAGCCATGAAATATGGGCCGTTGAATATTCTTTCACTTAGAAAATGTGATTTTTGACCTCAAAACACTTTGAAACTTTAGAATGTTTTTATCAGACAAATTTACTCTATCAAACTATAAGGTTGAATACTTTCAAAAAGAATCTTGAATATTAGAAGATTTTGTTAAAACGGTGATTTTTAGCAAAAACACTGGGTTTTTGAGATAGCTTTCACTCTAAATTTTAATACCATGCTCAGTTTTTAATACTTGACCTACTGAACCAATTGTATCAATTTAATGAGACCCTGAAATACCCCGATAAAAGAAAGGACATAGATGTAAATAATAAAAAGAATAAACTAATATTATATTATAAAATAATATCAGAAACCAGATGAATGATAAGTTTCAAAGCTACGGATGTAGCTTGTAGCTGTGCTGGAAGATTACAACACCGCCAATTGCCTATGCGGTTGGTGGCAGTTGTAATAATAATTATAAAATATATAATAATAAATGCATAGTTATTAAAAAACCTATAAAGCTAATGAATAGCTTCGGCAACTTGTATGGTTAAAAAAATCCATACGGTTGCTTATAAATATGAGTAATCGGCGAGGAAGTCAGAATGTAAAAAAAAACACTCCTCCGCCGTTTTGCTCTCTCTCCCTCTTTCAAAAACAACAGGCCCTCTCTCTCCTATTTTCTTTTCTTTCCTCTTCTTTCTCTTGCTTTGGCCATACCAGCAGCAGCCGAACGTTCGGGTTTCCCGTATTCTTTTAAGGGTTTTCAAATTTAGTCAATCTTACACAGAATTTTGCACCCAAGGTATCGAAATAATTCTATTCTTATTTTATTAACTCCATAGCAAGTTAGGAGTAAAATAGCTTAGTATTGTGGTTCAAAAAAATGAGATTTTTTTTAAATTGAGGAAAAATAGATTTCCTCTTAAAATGTAAATTTTACCCTCAAGATTCGTATTATTTTACGTTCAAAATATAATTTTTGACCTTAACTAAAATCGGGGAAAAGATTAACCACAGCTGACTATTGTGTGTTTATTTTTTCGCCTTGTGTGTTTAAATTCCTGTACTGTACCCTCTGGGCCAAATTCTCAATACGTCTCCATGGTCCTTCTTCCAGAAGACAATACGAGGATAGGGCACTGAGTACTTTTATTTACTTTACTGTCTCTGTACCCTCTAGGTCAAATTCTCAATACGTCTCCATGGTCCTTCTTCCAGAAGACAATACGAGGATAGGACAATGAGTACTTTTATTTACTTTACTGTCTCTGTACCCTCTGGGTCTTTCACAATACGTCTCCATGGTCCTTTCTCCAGAAGACAATACGAGAGAAGGCACTGAGTACTTTACATTTTTATTTTATTGTAATGTTTTGGATGGCTGACAACTAACTTTTTGACATAATTTAAAGGAGTAGAAAGAGCCTAGGTGACTCATTACACATATCATGTTTTCTGGAAAAATAGCACGGGGTTTGGGAAATTATTATGTGTATATACTGATAAACAGAAAATTTATACGTTTTACTCTATCTTACAGATTTTCTGTGAAAAACTCAACCAGAGAAGGTGAGGAAACTCGAACCAACACTTGTATTGTGTTATATGTTAAACCCACTAACACCAGACTGAAATGGGACCCATGGTCAATTAAAGATGGAAAAGGCTATATAGGTTCAGAATACGAGACCTGACACTGCCTACATGTAAGGGATGTAAATGTTCTAATTGTTTAGAACGTAGGCGTTAAAATGGTGTCGGGGAGTCGAGGACTTGTAGTCTCTAACGCAGTATGGACCCATAGAGTGTCTGAAAATTGTAAGGTAAAAACTGGGTGAAGGCATTCGTGTTATTAAATCCAGTTTTATATGTTGGTGTGATATTGATTATTTTATTGATTGCTTGTATTGGCATTTGATATACCAAATGGTAAGGCTGAAATATGGTGGTTCTCTCAGAATAAGTCCCTGTGTAAGGAGGGCACTGGAAATCATGCATTTGACATTTGCATGTGATAATTATGTTCATAAGTTAAATCTGTGGAAGATAATACCTTTGTAAAGTTGAATATTGGCCATTGGGCTATAATTGCTGAGATTAGCCGAACACCGTTTGCGAACCGTTGGGTTGAACGTGTTAGTAGGCTGTGGTCGACCGCCATCAATCGTTGGTGTTGGATGGGCTAGTAGACAGGGTTGTTGAGACTTTATGCACTTGCAAGTTGCTATATTATTTCCGTGGAGGAATTAATATTAGTTCTGGTTGGAACTTTAAATGGGGGCTGACCCCGGTGTTGTAACATGGCTGGGGACCGACCCCAGTATTAACAATACAATCTGAGTAAAAACCTTAGAAGATGATCCTAGGATGAAAATGAGATATGCTAATAACATGCGTTACTATGATATGCATTGCTTATGCATTGTTGCATTACAATCATTGAATTTTATGGTGAGTTCTCCCCACTAGGCTGTTGCTCACGTCCCTTACAATGCAGGATCTAAACCAGAGGAGGGATTGGAGGGACCAGTGGTGCCTCGTTGAAAGTCGGAACTTAGAAGTTCTTAAGGTTTTCCGCACGTGGAAACCATTTGCTTGCTTAAATATGTTTGAGTATTTGTAATAAATATGCCTCATATGGCATAAGAAACTTATGTCTGTAAGTTTTAATGTCGTATACATTAGATCTACTATGCTTTCGTGCGTAACACTGATGAGACAAATGAAAATATTCGTTGTGTGATATGGATTGTATATGGGGACATATGGTATATGTTTGAGTCCATGTGTGAAAAGCACGTGTGACATTTTCTAAGATCGGGTTTTGGTAAACTTGAAGATCCAGCCCAGTTATGAGGTTGGGTGATTAGAGTTTATTGTTTAAAAAAAAAAAATTTGTCGCGTTCCGGGCCCACATCTGGGTTTGGGGCGTGACACTTTCTTAACATTATTACCTTTTTCCTTTACTTGTTATCAGATGTGAAGGTATCGGACAATATGAAACGTATCGGCCGATATGATACGGTTTTTTAGAGCCTTATCATATCGGCCGATACGTATTGTATCGGTCATACACAGTAGTTCTCAGCCGATATGGTCGATATATCGGTCCAATATCGGCCGATATTCAAAATATCAGCCTTTAAAAAAAAAAATCAAAACGGTGGTGGGCCCGAGTTGATATCTCGGTCGATATCAGACCAATATCGGCCCATATATTGGCCGTTAGTATCGTTTTCAAATTTTTTTTTTTTAAAAAAAAAAAATCAGCTTTCTGTTGGGTTATTTATTTATTTTTTAATTTAGAAAAAATAAAATAATAAAAAAATACCGATATTTTAGAAAAAACACAAAAGAGGAGAGAGGGCCGATATCTCGGCCTGGGTGAATTTTTCACCCCTGCTCGTTATACATTATCCCACGTCCCCACCCAATTCATCATCCCTCTTGGAGAGCCATCTTCTATTTTCCTTTACTCTCTTAGATTTCATCTCCAATAAACGATATGGTGTGATTGGTCACATGGGTCACCCACGGCCCATTACACAGTTAATTTTTTTAGAGTAATAAAAATTAAAATAGAGTAGATATTTAATCTACATTTTTACTAAATTTTGGTCAAATTTAATTTACAGTCACTTAATTTTAATATCCAAAATCAGTAGATATTTAAAAAAAAAAAAAATCAAGTACCCATAATGATTTAGACCATCATGATCTAATGAATGAAAATTGAGTTTATACTAAATTTAATCCACTTATAATTCATTAAGTTTTCTTAAACCCAGATGGTTAGTTTTTAAGGTATGTTATGAAATTTAAGAAAAAGGAAAATTTCGTCAAGGCAAATGTGACTCAGTTATGTCATGGAACTTGTGACAGAGTTTTCCATTTCGAAATTCAGTCCTTTGGCCAACGGCTACATCTCCTTCGGCCGCCTATTCCCCTCCTGCAGATCCGGAAACCTGCTCCTTCAGAGGCTGCAGAAAACAGAAGCCCTCTTCCTCACTTCGTGTATAGAAGTGTAGATAATAAACAAGAACAAAGATTCGATTTGTGATTCTCCTTTTCAAGGTGTTGTTTTGAATCATTTCACTTTTTCCCCCATTACTCTCTTCTCTCTCTCTCTCTCTCTCTCTCTCTCTCTCTCTCTCTCTCTCTCTCTCTCTCTCATTTCTGATGTTAATTTCGACCGTTGCTTTGTCTTCAGCTACTTGGATTTTCTTTTGCTTCGAAATGAAGCTGAGGCAAAGTTAGAAAGATACACTGGGAGCATTTGGACTGGGAGGAAGTTTTTTGTAAGATTCTTTGAAGAAGGGGATCTTTATTAGTGGGGATTTCTCCTAAAGATTCTATCAAAGGGTGTCAGAATTGAAGCTGATATGCAGGTTAAATTGTTGATGCCATTTGATACAACTTCTTCTGCGCAAAAATTATAAAACGAGGTCTTATGAGGAGAAATCCCTTTTTATACATTCTTCCCGTCCAAACAGAGGACAAGTTAAAAGGTCGATCTCTTTCTGTCATTTTTTCCTTTTTTTTTTCTAATTAATTTCCTTTTTCAGGGCTTGTTGATCTGATTGTGGTTGTTGGAAAAGAAAAAGGAAGGCAATGGATCTGGGTGACGAGAAATAGAAAAACATTCGAACACTTTTGATTGCGTTGGGGGAAAAATTCTCAAGGTATGTCCGAATTCTCATTGTCATGAGATTTTTAAGTTCTTTTTTTCTTTAATGTGTGAATGTAGACAATGATTTCAACGAAAACATGTTGCAGCCATGGTTTTGGCTTTAGAACAGAGTATGGAATTATTCGAATAAATAAATAAATAATTAACTTATTTTTATTTTAAAAATAAAATTTTTAGATTAAAAATTTAGAAACAAATATTGGTCAATAGGTTTCACCGTAGAGCATGCAATACACTAAATGTTTTTTAAATAATCAAAGTTCCAAGGCCTCTTAGAGCAGAGACTACTGTTAGGGTACGTGCAAGCCTCGTTACTCGTACATTGGATAATCCTACGTAGAGTGGCTCATTAAGGTAGAGTGAGAACTAAAATTAGGACTCTCGCTTCGTGAGACAAATTTCTTAAGATCACTCCAATCTTTTTCGGGCAATATACTAATTTAATTGTTCACTAAGATAATATCATATAAGAAATTAAGATAGAAACGTGAGAGTTGAGGCATTCCAAGATGGGTGTTGAGCACCAACTATCCATTTCTCCATTACTATAAAATTTCCCCAACCATTACAGTGGGTTAGGTTTATCAAATCATTTTAATCTTGACCTATACAAAGTGCTCCACCCACACCCATTAGACGGACCTTGATAGAGACCCAACAGATAAACAGCTTCTCACTGGGTGGATGGGCAAATCTGCCAAATTCAAATTTAAATTTGGGTTAACACCTTTTGATATGTCCTGTAGATTATGTCAATGACCTGTCCCTGCTTCCCACATTATACCATCAACCATGTATTACCACTATGTATACTAATTTTGACAATTGTGACATTTACACAACTATTACACAATGAACTTGTCTGAGTAGTAGTTCAGTTGACTAGAGCTTTTAAAAATAAACTTGAGGTTTCGAGCGATGTTTTGAAAATCGTGGATGAAATCTTATTAAAAGAAGCTTGGGTTTGATAAGGTTCAACCAGAATTTTACCATGATCAAACTCACCAAACCTATCATATCAGCATGAAACCCACATGGGAAGCGGGAGGTTACGGGTTAAAGCCTCTATGGCCTAACTTTGGTGTGCCTTAAGGGTAGTGGGCTCACCAGCGGGAGTTTTACGTTAGGTATCCTGCAGTTTCCTACACGTAAATTCAAAACAAAATAATTAATTAACAATAAATTAACTAAAAGTATAATAATATGTTAATATATATAAAAAATATCAAATACCGAATACAAAACACATATAATAATCACATTTTTCATAAAGTTTTTTTTTTCACACTAATTATAATTTTAAGTAATAGAATAGTTCAACAATCCGACATAATAAGTTTGAAACTTTTTAGAGGTTATTAAGGGTCAATCGTAGCACCCTTTTAAACCCCTTTTAAACCGTGGGTAAGAGTTTAATTCGAGTTTAAAAACATTAGTTTCGGGCTTGACCTCTGCTCCCAAATTAATTCAATACATTGGGCTTGTGATTAATTCCATGTATCTATATATGATAATTAAAGAAAAAGCTATTACAATATTGAATTGAGCTTAAATAAGATCTTATAGAGATCTATAAGTTGTGAGGAAAATCTAATCCATAAAATCATAACCAATTTCCTTTCAATCATGTAAATAGATGATCAACTGATAAAATGGCTTGCTTGCATTGTATTAGTAGCCAAACACAATTTGTGGGCCCATTTTAGCTTAACTATGTGTAATAAAAAAAATTCACGTTCATCCATTACTCTCTTGATCTAATAATTTTATTCATTTAATCAGATTGTAAATCAGTTCATGCGACATCAAGGCGCTGCTTTGTATCCATAAGTTCAAACTATTAGTAATTGGGTCAATGGTCCCATTAGATGAGTTCAACGACTTCAAATTCCTCCCTAATGGAAAGGGTAAGATTAAAAATGAACTATTTTGATTAATACTTCAACTAATCCAACGATTGAAATTACATTAAATAAAATTTTAAATTTATTTTTAAAAAACATAATGTTAATAAAATAGATTCAAAATAAAATAAAGTAGATTTCACGTGGAACCCTCTGGCTTGCCGGACTTATGGATTCCCCTAACAGGCCAACTACAGATTTTTAACGGTCACAAAGTTCCAAAATAAAAAGCCGTTGAAAGGCGTTGCCTCTCTCTCATGTGCAAATTTTCTCATTTCCTTATTTTCTTTCTTCCATCTTCTGCCTTCGAGGAAAGAACCCAAGTCACGTCTCTCTTTTACTATTATGTTTGGTGGGTCGAATCTTGTTTCCATGAAGTAATCTATTGTAATCTACAAGATTCTTCAGAAATGGCTCTTGGGTCTATTTAATATTTTCTTTGATGATTTCAACTACAGGTTACTAATATATTGCCCTTCTCATTGTATGTCATTTCTAGATCATCTTCTTATTCCCCCCTTTCTTTCAATTCTTCCAGTTCTAGTAATCCAAGATCAGACAATGGTCGAAGGACAGGAGAAGGCTGTCGATGTCCAGTCGACAGAAGACTGGTTAGTGAGTGCGCAAAAACTTGTCCCAATTGCCATTGGTAAAGCTAAGGCCATTAAGGCTTTTACTGGTAGATGGAAGATTGTAATTTCCAAATTGGAACAGCTTCCATCATGTCTGTCTGATTTGTCAAGCCATCCATGCTTCACCAAGATTGCTTTGTGCAAGGAGCAGTTGCAGATTGTGTGGAAAACACTGAACGAGACAATAGAGTTGGCGGAACGTTGTGGAGAAGAAAGATACAGTGGCAAGCTTCAGATGCAGAGTGATATTGATGCTCTGTCTTCGAAGCTTGATTTGAATTTGAAGGATTGCAGGCTTCTGGTGAAGACAGGTGTGCTCGGTGAAGCCACCTTGCCTTTGTCTATTAAACAGTCAATTAAATCAGATGCTCCCAATTTGAGTATACCTGAATTGATGGCGAGGCTTCAGATCGGTCATCTTGAGGCAAAGCATCACGCCCTCGATAGGCTAATTGAAGTGATGAAGGAGGACAAGAAGAATGTATTAGCTACATTGGGTCGAAGTAACATATCTGTTCTTGTTCAATTACTCAGCGCTACTTCTCCAAAGATTCGTGAAAAGACAGTAACACTGATTTGTTCACTCACAGAGTCAGGGAGCCATGAGAATTTGCTTCTTTCTGAATTACTGCCACCTATGATAAGGTTGGTTGGATCAGGAAGTGGGGCTGCTAAAGAGAATGCCCTGATTGCCCTTCAGAGATTCTCTGTGGCAGCTGAGACTGCCCGAACAATTGTTAGACATGGCGGGGTTCGTCCACTGATTGAGCTCTGCCAGACAGGGGAGTCTGTTTCTCAACCAGCAGCAGTGGGTACCTTGAAGAATTTATCGGCAGTGGCAGAACTAAGGCAAAATCTGGTCGAAGAAGGAACCATCAGGGTCATGATCAATCTATTAGATTGTGGGAACTCACTGGGCTGTAAAGAGTATGCTGCTGAATGTTTGCAGAACATGACAGCCAGCGAAGATAGTCTAAGAAGGGCGGTCATATGGGAAGGAGGAATTCGAAGTCTCCTGGCTTACATTGATGGGCCACTACCCCAAGAATCTGCAGTTGGGGCATTGCGGAATCTGGTGGGTTCAATTTCAAAAGATGGCTTAGTTTCGCTCGGCGTGCTTCCCGGTCTAGTTCATGTGTTGAAAGTTGGATCCTTGGGTGCTCAGGAAGCTTCTGCATCTGCCATTTGCAAAATTTGCTGTTCGATGGAAATGAAAAAACTGGTCTGCAAAATTGGATGCATCCCTTTGCTTGTGAATATGCTCGAAGCCAAGACTAATTGCGCAAGGGAAGTTGCGGCTCAAGCTATGTGCAGCTTGTTGATCTTCCCACCAAATCGTAGAGAAGTTAAAAGGAATGAGAAGAGTGTTCCAAACCTTGTTCAGTTACTTGATCCAAGTCCTCAAAATACGGCAAAAAAATATGCTGTTTCTTGCCTTGTATCCCTGTCCTCAAGCAGAAAATGCAAGAAAGTAATGGTCTCATATGGTGCTATCGGTTATCTCAAGAAACTTTGTGATATGGACATACCTGATGCTAGAAGACTACTCGAGCGACTGGAGACAGGGAAGTTCCGGAGTTTGTTCAGGCAAAAATGAAATAAAAGCCTATTTCTCTGTACAACTTGATGTTTGTTATTACAGAACTTTGTTTCATCATCTGATGAAATGATTGTCAAATAAATCTCCCTACTGTACTGTCAAATATTATGTTTTAACATATCATGAGCTACTGACTAATGAATTACAATCTACTCATTTATACTGGTTGTAAGTCTCTCTCCAAAATATATGCAGTACTCTTGCATTCTGCCTGTTCTGTCATAGGATATATATATATATAGTATCTCTCTTCTAAACATGAAGAATTCCTGTGATTTCTATAAGTTGGTGCTCGTGTTCTTGTCTTTGATGTATTTCTTCCATTTGTTTATACACCTTGATTTTGATCTCACCTGAGTACTCATTCTTCATCTATCATGGGGTATACGGGGAAGTGTACCCCTAGCTCTCTGATACCATGTAAAACTCATGCTTACCTTTAAAAACCGGCTATTAAGGAGAGAGTGCCCATGTATTTATACATCGCACATCCCTAAGATACTCAGGCAATGTGGGACTATGCTAACAAAAAGAATGCCCCATTCTAATGCGTCGTATGCAGATGAGCTGAAACCTTCTTTGGTTTGGCTGTTTCTCTCTCAATCAATGGATCTTGGACGGGTAGGCAGATAAGGATCTCATTTAGTAAAGGGTACATGTGTGCCCTAAAAAAATAATAGAGTTGATGTAATCCCTTTCAATAAAACCAATAGTGTTTCTAAGAAAAACGTTGTTTGTGCTACCTGAGAGGCAGCTTGAATCATTTGATGATGGATCCATCCTTATTATCTGCTTAAATGTGAGATTATACATATGCCAGCTTCTAGAAAGGTCTTAGTCCTCGTTACCAGATTTACTTTTTTCAATTATAATTGTAAAAGATATTCATTTATAACTCCATTCATTTGATGCTTTAAGTGATGGATGGAGCTAGCTGATCCTGTACAATTTTACGTTGACATGGAATTAGATCCATTGTATAGGATATTTAATTACACTGTCAATGGGTTCAAGTTTGTGAAATTCTCACATGTATTTTGTAAAGGGTCTTCCAAGACAGGTAAAAATTTGTAAAGCATGGACTTCCAACAATCCAGGGTCACTTTCCCTCTCACATTTATGATTGTACACGAATGGAGGGAATCCCCAATCCTGGATTCACAATGGACGTGAATGGGCCCTTGATCATCATCATCAACAACCAAATATCCCAATTCACATCCATTGGGCCACTGATAGAAGGTTCAAAAAACAAGTAACAGAGAATTCACAAAAGGAGATACAATTTTCACTTGCAAACTCTACCGAATACCATGTTGATTAATAATTTGTATGGGGGGTTCTTTGTATACACACCAACCATATTTCATTTTAAGATAGACACAAGTATGCATCTCTATTCACATAAATGCTCCAAATGACCCAAATACAAATGGTAATGCCTTTTGTGCAACCCCACCTACGTATATACAAGGAGATCTGCAACTCAAAAAAGCTTCCTCTTCTCCCTCAATCCTTTTGGATAGATGACCACAGTATCAACAGAGAGACCCCCTTTGGTATGGGTGCAATCAATTTGGGTCATTGAAAATGTGACCTTCGTCCAAGTATCAGAGTTCTCAACAACAAAATCCCCTGCATGATAATAGACCCAGTTCCTGGGTACATCCAAGTAACATTGGGATTGACAGTGCTGGCCATCTGAAGTTGACAGCTGAAAACGAACGGGTTTTACATCCCAACCATGGACGTGCTCATGGTTACAGACCCGACGACCAAGTCTCCTTGAAGCCCTTCCCAGCTGAAGCCTGAAAAAGAGGCTATAGGTCCCTACTGGAAAGTTGAACTCAACCTCTCCATCAACCTCAAACCACCAAATTTGCTGAAGGTAAGCAACAGTGTGGAATCTGCAAAAAATTAAAACAGAGCATTAAAATCATCCCTTCTATGCCATTCTTTTATCACATTAATGGTTGGCCCCCAATATAAGTTTCTTTTCCTTTTTTTTTTTGAAATGGTTCATATATTAATAGATAAAAAGGCACCAGAGGTGCAAATACATAAAAAAAGAGCAAATAAAAAACATCAAGCAATACAAAAGAAACCAACCACAAAAAGAGCCAACAGTCATGCCACAACACAAAACACAAAAAAGATCAAGCAAGGCCGACATAAAAAGTTTCTTTTCCTTTTAAGTGATTGCAATAGTTTGTTGATTGGGAGTGTACTTTAGAAGCTCAAGAATCCATAAGACAAAGGAACTAAGCAAACAATAAGAGATATAAAGAAAACTCCTACTCACATGCCAAAGAAAACAATGTAAATTGAATGAACACTTAAAATCAACCACCGCAGGCAATCATATTCCAATCAATGAGTAATTGGGACATCAATGCACCATTCATCTCCAAAGATCCAAGACTCCATTGAACAATAGAAAAGACAAACATTTTCAATAAATGAATTTAGAACGATGCTATAACTCAAAAAATTATTTTCTTCCCTCTCTCCAAATCTAGTGGAACCATGTTCCCTTTTTGGTATAACAACTCTGAAAAGAATATAAACCATGGCTGAAAAGGCCATTTGGACTAGATATAAGGATGATAAGATCTCAAGGCCATATCTTATCGAGGCACTCCTTGCAAGTAGTGTCAACTTGAGGACAATTGGTATTCTCTGCTTCCATGTTTTCACTACATACAACAGCCATTCTCATGATGCCATTTCCTAGGGCTGAAAAGAAAGAGGGAAAAAAATATTTTTCCTTTGAACTCGTCTTAGTAATCCCAATAACGTTGGTTTATTAGTCTCAATGTTCTCAATTTGCTCTCTATTTTTATTTTTTTATGAATGATAGTTCTCAGTTCACTTTTGGTTGTGTTCCGTTGCCTCCTGAATGTTTTGCGACAGCAAAGTATTACCTTCATAACCTATCATGGCCACCAAATTTGGAGGGTGGAAGTCCCACACAACAGATTATTTATTTATTTATTATTATTTGAAATGTTGACATGACTTAAACAAAAAGATTTTTGGTTGGAACAATAAGCACTCACCAACTGTGCTATATGCTCTTGTCAACGTAAGAGATGAAGTTTACTTGAAAGGCCAGTCAAATGGGCATGAACTTGTATTACACATGCTCATGAGATTAGACTCACCTCCAATGTGGGGTGGGGATACCCATGTCACCAAAAAAAAGAGGGTGTGAACTCACTCCTGGATGTGCAATGATGTGATCTAGAAGGACAACTCCTCAGTCCTAATGAATGACCAACTACCCAAGAACTGTCTTTTTTTTCCTGAGTGATAACAAAAAAAATTATTGATAGAAAGAAGCATACAAACGACAAAAGTCTCAGTGAGGAGTGTGTCTTTGCCTTCACATAATATGGTGGAAGTACAAAGAATTGTTATTATCAAACATGCTTCACAATCTAAGGTAATTCTGTCCAACTCCCACTGAGCTGGTCAACCCTGGATCCCAAAAAATGATCAGAAAATAAAGCCCACTCAATGATATCTAACTTGATTTTGCAAATCACAGCATCTAGAGGCAAAGCCTTATCATCAAACATTCTTCTATTTTGCTCAAACCAAGCAATGGCCAAAGGTACCATTTTCTACAAGAGACTTGGCTTGACATTGGGCAAGGACCCAAACCCTATCCAGAAATTAAAGAAAGAAAGAAGAGGGTGCCACCCATAAGGAAGATAATAGAGAGAGGAAATGCCACCAAATTGGTGAAGCAAAGGGACAAGGAATTAACAAATGCTTAATAGATTCTTCACTTTTTTTCAAACCAAGATTACATACATCTAGGGTAGAACAGTTCTGAAATTTGATATTACAGGTGGTTAAAATCTTATTTGAAAAGGCAACATAGACCCAAAGAGAGAGAGAGAGAGAGAGAGAAGAAATTCAAACTCTGATACTTAGTCTCTTAACCTGACCAGTTTTGAGGAAAAAAGCTTCAATGAGACTTATTATTTATTTATTATTTGAACTGGAGATTCAATGAATTCCATTGAAAGGGAAAGTAGATATTTTAGATATTCTTAGATAAATGATCATATGCAGGAGACCTAACCATAATAAAGTCAGGTCCTGCATATCCACCATTAATTGATGAATTTTAAAATTTTAAAACATAATGTTTTCCAATAGATAGTAGATATGCAGCACATGACCTTATTATGATCAGGTCTCTTTCACCTAGTCATTTCTCATATTTATATAAGATTAATTTACCATATTTCCATTAATAGTATCATTCAATCCAATTATGACTTTAATAAGTTTATGAACTGAAAAAAAAAAGGTACAAATGTATATGTCTAAGTCCGTATTTGCATTTCTTATAAAATATAATTTTATGAAACCATTTTTATTGAATGAAACAATGAGCATCATCTTTCCTTTCTGGTGTGAATGTTTATGTATGTAGTGGGGAAAAGAATGTGTAAATGTCTTCTGATCCATCAAAGATGTTGTTTAACGTGTAAAATAAAGCAGGCAAAGTTTTACCATCAGATTTTTTTTTAAAAAAAGTGGATTTTAAAGTATGAGAGAAGCATCAAAGTTTTATCTTTCACCCAAAGCCAAAGAGTGTGTGTGTGAGAGAGAGATAGAAAGGGTAAAAGTTATATCTTTCATCTGTCATCTGTCATCTTGAGTAAATAACTAATGGTCTTCAAAAGAATGATTACAATTACAATCTCATTCAAAATCCCATTTAACCAAAATAACTTAGGGAAACAATTTCCATTAACTTTCCAAATATGTGATTAGACTAAACTAATTATGAAGGTCAACAAATCCATTTAAGTTTTTAGATTGTTTCCAACTACTTCCAAAGTCCAAGAACATACCCCACTTGTCCTAAAAACACTCCTCTAATTGGAAATGATCAAAGAATACCTCAGGAACCCACCACCACAGTCAGAAGACACTCCCTATAACAGACATGAAGATGTGGATTCAAGTCATCCTACTATTTCAAATAAATAAATTATACTAAAAAAATTGGGATTTAAAGTCCACCTAATTATATACCCCACCCATCAAACTTTGCCTTGGTGGTAGGCTGAGCCATTACCCTGGGCTGAACAACCTGTAGGAACTGGGAAGTTCAATGGAAGGAGCAATGGCCCTTGTTCAGATACAAATTCAAGTGATGACCATCGGCACTTTGACCACCTCTTTCTGATAGGCTGCCTAATAAAGCAGCCTGCGTCTTAAGATATTAGCCCTGCACAGTGATCACATTCGACAAATCTCAGGATGAAAAACCGTATCTATCTTAGAATATTATTTTTTCTTATTGACACAAATTTGCATGGCACATGTACTTAATAAGAAAGTCCAACGTGAGTATGTGGTGTCTGGTTTGGCAAATCTTACAACATAGGATTTGTCGATTCAACACAATATTGAATAAATGTAAATAAATATTTAATTAAAATATAAAAAATAAATACAAATTTCAAAATTAATGTCTGAATTTATGTCAAAACAATTGCATCATAAAGGATTTCAATATTTTAGTACCAGAAGTTTTGGTGAAAAATCCATAAAAAAATTCCAACACAAGTGTTGGCACACATAACTCTCCTGTTCCAAATAATCCATGTAATATAGTACCAAAAAATGCTCAGCATTAGGATTCAAACAACCACCCTGTTTCATATCGCATTCTCAAACTCAACATTGATGGTATTCACTACTCACCAACCTAGGACAACTACCAGAAAACAAAAATTCCATTCATTCTTCCTAGCATTATATTTTATAATTTTTATTGACTTGGTAATTTTTATTAATCTCAACTCATTAGATTTTAGGCCATTGCATAGTCCTACATCAATACATCTTACATAATAGAAGTTTGAAGTTTGTTTGATATAGCAACCAACTTAGCCAAATTGTATTACAAATGAGTCGTTCCATTTAAAATTAGTTAATTATAGAGCACTAAAACACATGTACACGATCAGTCCCATTACTCTACCTTGATGACAGGACTTAAATGCTTGCTGCTATGTTTGAGTATTCCTCTCATGACTTTCAATAAAGGATTTGTAGTGACTTCCAATATCCTGTCTATGTTGAGAGCAGAAAAATGACTAAGGTTACCCTCAGAAGAATTTAAAACACCAAACAACAGTTTAATAACTGTTATATTTAAGCTCATTCTATAACCTGAAATTCCATAGTAAAATTATAATTCTGCAGATTTCCAGACTACAAAGAGTTTCAAAAAAAAATCCAAGAATCATACAAATTTCTTATTCCACTGAGAGCCGGTTACAATTTCAGTAAATTTTTAATGCCTTAAATTTAAGAATGAGCAATTTCTGCCAAGTTTGGAATTTCAGAATCAACAATAGTCATTTCATGTTTGGTGGGCTAATCATTCCCACCCTAGAATTCATCTTTCAGTGTTTCACCAAACATGCAATTCAAGGGTGGGAGTTATGAGATCTCTTCTATTCCAACCAAAGAATTCCAGTCTACAGAGACCCGAAGGGTTGTGCAGAGATGAGGAATTTCAGTAACCAAATGTGTTGAATACTAGCTCTCTTGACTACATTGGCCAAACTCACATTCGTTGCTGTCATGATGCAGATGATTGATGGCAGAAGTGTAAAATGAAATAAATAAAAGCATACCCCAACTATACCTACTGTATTTTTTCATTACTGATCTACCTCAAATGCATAGAGGAATGACTGTATCATATATTCTGCCAAAATATTCAAATTGCTTGGGGCATTCAAGGGTTTCTTCCAAACATATAAAACTCTTGATCTTGGTAGAATTCACAAGAAAAGTGTAAGACATGGATAGAGCATGTAATTTATTTTTCTTTTCTTCTTTTGTGTGTGTGTGGGTGGGTGGGTGGGGGGGTGGTGGGAGCGCAGGGTCATCCCAACGCTGCCCACACAAGCCCAATTTTTAAGTACCACATATCATCTCATTTGAAATTGGAAGACAAAAAAGAAAAGACAAAGACAAAGCTCACCTAGACTCGTCAGTTGAAATGTAATTCCAGTATCTGCGGTCATCAATCCCCGTGATTGATAATGCCATTGAAGAAATTGACAAGCAAAGTCCACCAGTACTCTTATCCAGCCAAACCTCCTTCAACAATCAGGAAATAAAGATTAAAATCAGTAAAACGAATAAAGTAAAAGAAAAAGGGGTTTTAGGTGGAATTAAACAGTGCGGAATCTGCATACTTCCAAAAGAAACTCATATTTGCTGAAACTATAATTCTAGAATGGAAATTCCAAAACCCAAGAATTCTAATTCCAGAGATCCATTAAGGTCCATATGAAAGTGTTTTTTTATTTTAAAATGCCAAAATTTAAACCATAATGTTCCGTTATCAATGCATGGAAAGGAATTCCTTCTCAGGAGAAATTCTAGAATTGATTGATTGTGCCAATTCTAGAATTTGGAAAATTATAAATCACTTTAGAAATTTCTATCACACCTTCATGCCGCCGTCTATTGGGATAGGTCGACAGAGGCGAGCATAGATGTCTTTCTTGTTCAAATTCTCGGGAATTTCATTGAGCAGCTTCTCAACGAGGTGCCGATAATTCCTTGGCAGCTTTAATTCCCAAACAAAATCAGCTGATGCCGCACCCCGGAATGTTCTATTCAGCCGTGCCAATTTGCAAATCTCTGGTGGGCTTAGATGCATAAGTACAGAGGCTGCACAGCACTCGGGTATGTCTCCAAGGCCCGGTCTCAGCTGAGAAGCTCCTCCACCTTCTTCTCCTGATCCAAAGCTCGAAATCAGAGCGCCCATGAAAAAGCAGAATAGGCTCAAACTCCCAACAAATGGATAAAGAAGATCCAACCTTTCCTACATGGTTACTCAGAATATCAAAGAGGCAAGAAAAGGTATCATTTTTGCAAAAAAAATATCAAATCCTTCCTTCGCAGGGTTGATTTTTCACGTAAAAACTGGATTGGGTTTTCTTGCAATACTCAAGAAATAGTATCTTTTTTTCTAAAACATCAAATCTTTCTTCACGGAATTGATTCTGCCGAAACTTTTGGGTTTTCTCAGAAACCCCAAGAAAGGGTTCCTTCCTGCATTCAGAAGGATCCACCTTTTCCTACGTAGAATTGATTCTTTTTTCCCCTCGCATAAATTGGAGTTGGATTCTCTTATATACCCAATAAAGGGTGTCTTCTTGCAACCAACAAAAAAGATATCAGGCGAGAGAGCGCCTAAACTTCACCCTAATTTTGGAAAGTGAGCGAGCCAGAGAGAGTTGGAAAATGAAAGGGAGATGGAAGGTAGAACGAGGGTCTATGTAAGGAGTAGAAATTGGAGAAACAAGATAAAGGGTAAACAGAGGAGAGAGAACAGTCCATCCGTCCGCCCCTGTTTCCTGGAAACGGACAGGTAACACGTCTGCAGCTGTTTGCCTGTTTTCCACACTCTTTTAAAGAGAAGGGGACTTGGAAACCACTATGGATTGTTTAATATAAAAATCACCCACCGAATGCAAACCGACGTGCGTCAGGTTCAGTCATTACCGCCTAAAATATATATTTTATGTATACAAGAACATTATGTAATGTATTTTAATAAAAATTAGGCGATATATAAATAAGTGTGTCTATGCTAACACGGATATAATTTTTTAAGAGATATGAGTTTTAGTGAATTTCTCATTTTGCCTTCTATTTATCTGTAAATATTGATTTACTTTGTAATTAATTGGTTCACTCATCAGTGCACCGGTCGGTGTACTGAATTTGACTCTTTCTATTTTCAAGTGAACTAGTTCACTCATCGGTGCATCGGACAAGTGAACCTATTTAATAGAAAGTGAACTGATTTCTGAAAGAACAAAATGAAAAATCTGAAAAATGCGTACATTCTAAAAATTAATACCTTTGTTAAGATAGACAACCATAAATAAATACATTATGTAATATATTCCAATTCAATATATCGGTCTAAGCTTCTAGCTTTGAATCCTAGTGATGCATTCCAATATCTTAATCTCAATAATACATTGAACTATTTAGTCTCATGATTTTACTCAGTGTATCTTAAAAACAATTGATATCACCTATGCAGGTTTCATGTTAGATTTTCCATGATTTTTCATATGTAAATTTTAAAAAAAAAATACATTTAACTAAGACTGCTCTAATCTCAAAATGAGTTGGGCTGCAGCTTGCATTAGACAAAAACTTAGCCTAGCCTACTTCAGTCCATCTCCATTAAAATTTGTGGAGATTTCCAACCAAACCACAAAAAATAAAATATTTAAAGAATTCATGCCTTAAACAGCATAAAACATCATTACTTGCCTAGCCAAAATCGACAAATAAGAAAAACTTTATTGATAAGAACAATCATTATGTTTTTAAGTAAAAAACGTAATTTTTATATTAACTTCTGACTTTGTTACACGTGGATATCACATAAATGTCCATTTTGCTTTTAGTGTTACTAGGATGATAATTGTGTTCCAATAGTAACATTATTTAAGAATTTGTCAAAAATATAATTTAAGTCGTTAGTTGTGTATGTATGGAAAGTGGTTGCTATGATTATTACTCCAAATGGAATAAATACCATTATATGATAGTATTAAGTATATATTATATCAAAATTTTAATTGTTGATAAAATAGGTGAGTACAAAGTCTTTATAATTAAATAGTTGTTTCTATCCTTGAAACTTAAAATTATTAAATGGATTTCGAAAGTGATACTTAGGTTTATCTGTACTGAGTAGTTCAATTGATCTAAATTTTTAATATTAAACTAAGGGTCTTGAGTTTGAATCTTTCAAAATTATTTGATACATGAGATTTGAGGATGATTTCTTATATTTTTAAAATTAGTCTCATCTCTAATGTGAAACGAGAATACTCATATTATCTAAAAAAAATATTGTGTTTTGTGGAGAGAAGTCATTTGACCTATTTGAATGGAAATGAGAAAAGAAAATAAGGTCCCCATAAAACATATGCTTCTCTTCACTTCTTTGTGAAAAGAAAGTTATTACCTTCAACTTTAGCAAGAGACACTTATCTTCTCGTGTGACCTCCTACTTAAGAGACACTAAAAGGTCTCATGCTTTAAGTTCTCTCTATTTAAACACAGCCTTAATGTATTCAAAAATTGAACTCACTTTAATATAAATCGTCACAATTTTCTTATATATAAGTACATAAAATCTCTTTTTATATATTAAAAATATTTACAATTTTTTTTACACATGTTCATTAAATTAAGTCTTAATCCAAAAGCCTGAAGATGCAAAGAAATAAACATCATCATTATCTTTTTCCATCAATTTTAAGTTTATCTTTATATTTGAATTTGACAAATTATTTTCATACGTTGATGGTTGTAGATTTTTTGTGCCCTGCCTTCCAATATTGCGCACTTCACTTTGTAATTGTTCCTCCGTTAGTCTCTTGGAAGCCTCACGAAAGAAATGATAACACCAATACTAAGAAAAGAAAAACAGATAAAGGTTACATTCCTAGTCAACCATCAATAGAAATGGATTTTTTTTTTCTGTCGATGGCTTCCACAGATACATGTTCAAAAACAAATTGGTGTCACATTATTTTTAGTTTTCATTTCAAAATTTAAACTAAAATTTATTAAATAATCATTCAAACCTTTAAAGGATTCAATTGATTTGATAAGTAAAGGTGGGTCATGAGTACAACAAAAAAGTTTTAATTCATAATAATTGGGTAGACCTCAATAGGTCTCGTACTCAAGCAGAATCAATCTCTGATTTTGTCCCATAATAGTATGTAACACTTGTTGTCATAATTATAATTATGAGGCACACTGAAGACATGATTCCAGGCTTCCAGCATTCCCACCACGCCGGGGAATGTGGACCTATGTAAATTGTAACACAGGACACTTAGGCACATAGATGAACAGGAACAAAGACTTAATTAATAATTAAATACGAACAAGTCAGATAAATTTATCTATACGAGTGTATTTCAACTGATAATATCTTATTTTGAGAAGTGAAAAATGTCATGTTCGAACCAGCATAGCCTTATCTGGTGTCCTAAGGGTATTTACACTAGATTACCTGCGATTCTCTACACATACATTCAAAAGAAAAAAAAAATTAGATAAACTATAATTCAATATAAGCTGAAAATAAAGCTAAGTTAACGAATCTTATAAATTATAAGGGTCCACACCGCGTCAGCCCACATCTCCATTTTTTAAAATGGAAATGCATCCACTGGTTCTTTACATATAAAAAGGGAAATAATAGAGATATTATTTTTTATAATAAAAAATATCGGTCCACACCGCGTCAGCCCACATCTCCATTTTTTAAAATGGAAATGCATCCACTGGTTCTTTACATATAAAAAGGGAAATAATAGAGATATTATTTTTTATAATAAAAAATATCAGTCTGTCTTTTCACTACCAATAAATAAAACGTAATTCAATACCTTTTATTATAAAAATAAATTTTTATCGTTATCTGAACTTAAAAGGGTCGCAGCTGTTTCATGACAATTTATTATTACCGTCTTTTCAAGGTAAGGTAGAATCAACCTCAAGCTGGCGACATTTAGTATTATCCAACTGAGCCGTCCAGCAAATGCCAACTCCAAATGATCAAATCTAAGGCTAAGTTGGTAATGACAAGGAGTTTAGAATTGGATCATTGTGCATTATTATTATTAATTTATTATTATTATTATGGAAGAATGATGAAAGACAAACTTTCTATTCTATATTTGTACGTATGTATAAAAACTAAGAAGTGATGACTCATAATTTAAAGTCACCATTTAGGTTGGAGCAATGGGTAGAACTCGTCTTAGAAAACAGAAATTCTGAGTTTCATTTTCACTATTATTTAGTGTGTGAATGAAGATGTTTACTTATGTTCTAAAAATTAGTTGAATAATCTGAAAATTTCACAGGCAAAAAATGGAGCTACGTACGTGTCAGGCTAATGGGTCTTGGCCTGTTTTGATATTGAAAGTTCAGCAATGAGATGGTATTTTTTTATTAACATGAGGTATTTTCATTTGATAAGTAAGATTAAAATTATTTATAAACTTTGTGTATTAAGTTACTTTAGAAAAAGTTGAACCAGAGACTATAATATAAAGTTTTAAGTCAATTAAATTATTTTTTGCGCAGACAGCTCCCTTTATTTTCAGTATCTATTGAAGCTTAAGGAAGACAGGTTGAGTTGCAATCGTTTTAACTAGCTAAAATCAATCAAGTTGAATAACTCAGCATTTTTCTATTTTTATATAAAAAATTATTAACTCAATTAACTCAAAATTTCATAAATCAACACTGACTGACACCCCTTCTTTGAGTTACTTAGTGCTTCAGTCTATTCTCTTTTTACAAAGTGACCCAAAAAAGTTATCTTTATACTAAAGAAAATTACTATTTTATTGGATTAATTGGATCGACAATGATGTGAGGGACCAAAGAAATGACTATAAAAGCATGAAAAGACCAAGCTTTGGCAAGATAATGGGGTATAGATATGAACTTTTATCATATAAAAATAACCCCATTAGTCTTTAATCCAATTATAACAACTGAATCAGTTCGTTCTAATCCATTAAGAGAATTCTCTAATAGCACTTTCCCCACTATATTATATTCTATGTGTTAATTATATGCCCACTTAAACATAATTTTATGTGAATTTGACGTTTACATGAACTTAAAATATTTGGCTAATGTGGAGGAGGCATCTAATGTGTCCTTTTATATGTGGTGGTTTGGAGGAGACTGCATGGAAAAATATATGACAAACTTTGGTTATTGAGGAATGATAAAATAGATGGTAGGTATTAAAAAAGAACCGTTCTAATGATATATTACTTTAATTATGTTAATAGAAGTTATAAGTTTGATATTTGGCATGTAATGGTTATTGAGTCCCATCATACTAAGAATATAATTTTGTACTATTTAAGATTAAAAAATTGAGATTAAAAGTGATTGTTAGTCATTTGATTCAAATACAACAAAATTAATATTTATTTTGATGTTAATTTTGATAAATCTAAATCTAATGGATAAAAGTGTCTTTTGATTTTAAATTTTAATTACGAGATACTCCAAAACAATATCCTCAACATAATGGACCTTACGTGACTTCACTAGAATCTTCTCTATCAAAAAGTACCTCTTCAAGTCGTTCTAACTAGAAAACAAGAGCACCTCGTATGATACGACTTCTTAACTTACTCTCGAGATGAAGGATCATGAATCTTATACATATATGGAGAAGTGACTTATAGGAATTTGATACCTCTTTACTACCCTCCTAAAGGATAGGATATCATACATGTATTGTCATAGAGAGATTCTATGCTCATATAATTGTTTTACTTTAGCATTTTCTATTAAAAAAAGGTGAATCTCACATAAACCCATAACTAAGTAGTGAATGCAATATCATAACAAACATTTGGTCCTTACTATATGATCATTTCCCATTTGCTCAAAATGAATAGTTCCTAAGTGGCAGTAAAGTAAAGAGCTATCTAATGATCACAACCTTTGATTTTGGATGTCTAGTTGGTTTGGATCATGATACAAAATAACAACACAAGGGACATTCCTAATAATTTTTTTTTTTAAAAGAAAAGAAACTTATTAGAGCAAAAGGAAATAGATTTGTTTAAGTAGTACAATTCTTGCGAATTTTATATCGAATGGTCTTCTTTAAAGTTGACTTGGCTGTTTTCTTTTCAAAAATTTCAAACAATATCATTTTTAATTATTTTCTGACGAAAGTAAATATTTTCTACAATTCAAAGTGTTGGTCAAGCTAGATTGTCCTAGAGGGGGGTGAATAGGACAATTGCGGAATTTTAATTTTCTTTAAAACTTTGGTCAATTAAAATTGGGTCTTTACTAATTAATCCAATTGATCTTTCAAAATATTGAGATTTACAATAAATAATGAATGTGAAGTAAAATCTCAACAAACACAATTTCACCAAACAAGTGTGCTAGAAATATAGGAAATAAACACAAATGCACAAAGTAAAGTGTGGAGGTGAGAAGAAATGAAAAATCTTAACACAAGGATTTTTACGTGGTTCGGCAACCTTGCCTACATCCACGCCTCAAGTACACCACTTGAGGATTCCACTAACTTTCTCCTTCACGGGTGGAGAAGAAACCTATTACAACCCTTGATCTCCTTAACGGGTGGAGATCGAACCTTTACAACACTTGATCTTTTTCACTAGTGAAGATTTGACCGATGACACACAAGAGAACACCTCTCTTGAGATTTCACAAGGGTTACACCAACCCTTTACAATTTTCTCAATAAATAATGGAAATAATAGTTTTTGAGAAATACCAAGAACACTAACCTCGAGTTGCTTGAAGTAACTTCGGCGTGCTCTTGAATGTCCTTCTCCTTGCTATGCTCCTTGGTGATAAGTAGATGCTCCGTTGAATATCAAACCAAAGATTAGGAGAAGAGGTTTAGGGAAGATAAATGGTTTTCCTATGAGAACAATCTATCCCTAAAGGTTCTCTTAAATACACACTCAAGAGTGAGTCTAAGATGCTCAAGATTTGCCTATGAGAGCTTTGAGTGTGAATGAGATGGAGCTCAAGAACTTTGGTAATCTAACTATGGAGATTTAGTGCTCTTGAAATGATTGGGAGTCTTGGAGAATGTTAGAGAGGATTTTTCTCATCAAGAATCAACCTTTAGAATACCCTAAGGTTATACATTTAAAGCTCTCTTGAAGATATGGCCGTTTGAAGTCGAAATCAAAATAATAGAGCCGTTGAAAACTTCCCGTTGCGATTTCAGTCGACTGAACTAAAGATTCAGTCGACTGAAATGCCCAGAAATGACCGTTGAAACATCTGGGCATAATTCAGCCGACCGAAATAAGGATTCAGTCGACTGAAACATAAATTCAGCAGACTGAAACTCGTCTGAGCCTGAAACGACGAATCTGCAACACATTCAGTCGACTGAAACATGAATTCAGCCGACTGAATCTCGGCAGTTTTGGTAGACCTCCACTAAAACGACCATAACTTGGGTTTCCGAACTCGGTTTTGAGAGTTCTTGGGTTCGTTGGAAAGATAATTGAGAGATCTATCTACTCACCAAATTAGGTTTAATTTAAAGTCCATTTGATACCTCAAATAATCTCCCAAAGTGAGAGTATATGACAAAACTGTTTTGATCTGTTTTGCACCTTTTCATTGAAATGCTCATAACTTGAGTTATACATTTCCAAATTGGGTGTTCTTGGACTTTTTCAAAAGCTCTTTTAGTACTCCATCAAATTATTAAAATTTTACTAATACTTGGGAACATTTGATGGAAGAAAAAACTTGTCCAAAATAGAGCAAAATTCACCTAACCTAAGAAATCCAAATTAGTCCAACAAAATTCTAAGTTATGGATCCCAAAGTTTGTCCCAATGGTAATTCTAGGTCTTCTAAGTCATTCCTAAGGTCTAAATACCTGTGTTGGTTGATATTCATGAAGTTCTTCCGATTTCGGTGCAGTACCTTCCAAATGACTTGTCTTTTGGAACTTCAAACTTGATTTGATTATACAGGTCTTCCAGAGGCATGGTTTTGACACCCAAACAAGGTCACGACGAGTCACACAAATTGACAACTCATGACTCAGTCGGACAAAGTCACGGAATTGACAACTCAGCCTGACTCAAGAGAGTCAGATTTAACTTTTAGGCCAACACAAAGCATTCCTTTTCTTCCTTGACATTAATTCCTTAACATTAATTAAAGATTTAGGATGTCAAATCTGACACTTCCACTTCTTAAGAAGAGAGATTACAAATTAAATCATACTAATTAAGAACTTTTATTCTGATTTTTTATACCCTAAGAGACTTATTAAAACCCAGTTCAATTCTAATCAGGGTAAACTGTATGACTCGATTCAATTTCTAAAATGCTGTTTAAATATAATATTTTTATTTTGAATTTTATACAAGAATTTGTCAATCTGCAAATATGCATTTATATCCTAAACTCGGACTGCTTAGAATTTCAAAGCGGCTAACTGGTGACCGCCATGAATTTTGAAATGGCTGGCGTCTTCACGAAGTTCCCGAGCCAAAGGAATTGGGTCGATATTCTGAGAAAAGAACCAGGGAGAACACATTGTTCTGTTTTTAAAACATCAAATCCTTCCTTCTCACAGTTCTCGTCATTCAATGGCCGTCTAATTTTTGGAAGAGGAAATGGCCGTTGGAGTAGTAATGCAGACTGAAGGAAGGAGAAAAAGATGAGAGCAATTGCTCTGTCGAGGAGACATCTCCCGTCCATTTCTTTCTCAAATACGTACGAGATCCTTGCCTCTCCTCTCTTTCCCGTTATCCAAACACCCATTAGAAAATCTCACTTCCCCGTTGTACAAAACCCTAAACCCATTGAACTTGACAACACCATCGACTCCATCCATTTCATCGCTTCAGACCCATGTTTCTATCTCTTGGGTCTCTGCAACAGCATCTCTTCTCTCAAGAAAATCCATGCCCAGCTCATCCTCAATGGGCTCACCCAAAACCTACTCTGCCAAACCAAGCTGGTCAGCTTGTATGGATTTTTTGGAAATGTCCAGCGTGCACGCCAGGTTTTCGACGAAATTCCGAATCCAGATCTCTACTCCTGGAAAGTAATGATCCGATGGTACTTCTTGCACGATTACTTTTCAGAAATGCTAGACTTTTACAGTAGCATGAAACAATGCATTAGAAACCCTGGAAATGTTGTTTTCTCTATCGTGTTCAAGGCATGCACGGAATTGAGGGATTTGGATCAAGGAATGAAACTCCATTGTCATGTCATTAAGGTGGGAGATCCCGACAGTTTTGTACTAACAGGTCTTATTGACATGTATGCCAAATGTGGCACAATTGCATTTGCACGATGGGTTTTTGATGAAATGCCTGAGAGGGATGTGGTTACTTGGACTTCCATGATCGTGGGTTATGTGCAGAATGAGTGCTCAGAAGAAGGATTGGTTCTATTTAATCAGATGAGACTATCGTCAGCCAATCCAAACCAGTTCACATTGGGAAGCTTGCTGGCTGCATGTTCAAAGCTAGATGCATTGCATCAGGGGCAGTGGCTCCATGGACTTGTGATAAAGAATGGTTTGGAATTGAATTCTTTCTTGGCAACTGCTCTGCTTGATATGTATGTGAAGTGTGGATCAGTTCTTGATGCTCGTGTTGTATTTGATGAACTGTCTACAGTTGAACTTGTCTCATGGACTGCCATGATTGTTGGGTACACACAAAGATGCTACCCTTTTGAGGCCTTGAAGCTATTTACAGACAATAAATGGGCAGACTTGGTACCCAATTCGGTAACTCTAGCAAGTGTCCTTTCATCCTGTGCACAGTCATGTAATTTGAACTTAGGGATATCAGTCCATGTTCTTGGCATCAAATTAGGATTAGATGAAGATGCTGCAGTGAGGAATGCACTTCTAGATATGCATGCAAAATGTGGCATGATAGAAGATGCTAATTATATATTCGAAAGCATTTTGTATAAGGACATTATTGCATGGAATGCAATGATAGCTGGTTATTCTCAAAATGGTTTTGGATATGATGCACTGTTATTGTTTAATCGTATGAGGTTGGATTCTTTGGCACCTGATGCAGTCACAGTGGTAAGCGTCCTCTCTGCATGCGCTTATGAAGGTGCTCTTTGTGTTGGTAATTCCTTACATGCTTATGCTGTGAAAAATGGCTTCATGTCCAGTGTCTTTGTTGGCACGAATCTTCTAAATCTATATGCAAAATGTGGGGACATGGAATCAGCTCGGACCATCTTTGATGGGATGGGTGTGAAGAACATAGTGACTTGGAGTGCGATGATGGGAGGGTATGGAATGCATGGGGATGCTCTTGAATCTCTTTCGATGTTTACTAATATGTTGAAGGAGAACTTGCAACCGAATGATGTAATGTTTACAAGTATTCTTTCTGCCTTCAGCCATACGGGGATGGTCGGGGAAGGACTGAAGTATTTCAATGTTATGGATCGGGAATATTGTGTTTCTCCTTCCATGAAACACTATGTGTGTATGGTTGATCTGCTAGCCCGGGCAGGTAGGCTTGAGGAGGCATTGGAGTTTATAGAGAAGATGCCGATACAAGCAGGTGCTAGTGTATGGGGAGCTTTTCTCCATGGTTGCAGACTTCATTCAAGGATGGATTTTGGTGAGGTGGCTACAAGAAGGATGCAGGAGTTGCAGCCTGCTGATGCAGGATATTATGTGCTGATGTCCCACTTGTATGCTTCAGATGGCAAGTGGGATGAAGCTGCTAAGGTGAGGGAATTGATGAAGGAAAGAGGATTGAATAAGTCACCAGGGTATAGCTCTGTAGAAATGGATAATAGCCTACACTCTAAATTGATGTCCATGCAGTAGTGATATAGAAATTGATTGAATAATTTATCCTAGTCTTGAGTTCGATTCACACCCAACGGCAACGAGTCACTTTCCGTAGTTGTTTATTCGGTGTGTGTAGAATTGGGAAGCCTGCACATCCCGTAAGAACTAGTTGGTTAAAATTGTCTGACACTTGATACCTTCGTCATGAAAAAAGGGTACTGAAGATACAATCAATTGGGGTGAGCAAAGTGGAGTTAAAAATAGAAATTTGGAGGATTGAATTGCCACTTGGATAAAAAGGATGCATTTCTATTAGACAGTAGTTAGACATCTTAGGCCTGTGTCTGAAACATGAGTTTATTAAAAAATATAAAAAAGTAATAAATAAAAATAAAATTATTATAAAAATTATAAATGATAAAATTTATATTATTTTTTAATATTTAATTATGTAATATTGATTGGACTATTTTGCTCAATAGTTTTAACCTATATAAGATTTAGTATATGGGTTGTATAATGATGAAGTGATACTCTGTATCAACATACAATGATCTAATACATTTACAATGTCTATCTAATGAAAGATTATAAAATTGACCATTGAAACTAAAACTATTATTATTTCCAAAAAAAAAAAAAAATCAATATCATAGTCAAACGCAAATGATTAGATTTTGAAATTCGACTAATTTGAACTTCCTTTTTTTCCTATTCTTATTTGGATCTTTCCAATATGTACCCATCTTATTTGACCAAAATGAACCTAATTAGAGTACAAATGTTTAAAGATTCAAAAAATCATTTAAGGCGTACAAATTTGGAACTTAAAAAAAAAAAGAATTGGCCTTATTAATACAATGAAAGATTTTATTTTTTTTTAAAAAAAAACTTTTATTAATGTGTGGACCTCTTTATTAGGTCATCACATTGGAACAAAGTGAACCTCCTATAAGGTGCACAAGCTTAAAGGTTGAAAAAACAATTTAAAGTAATTAGATTTGGATTTTTTTTAAAAAACATGACTTTTTAATCCCAATGGTGACTTTTAGAGAGCTTAAAAAATATAGTTTCAATTGTCCAATTAAGGTGATTTTTTTGTAGTCTCATATTTATGTTTAGGGTTCTCCAATGGACTCATCACATTGGATCAAAATGGCTCTTAAATAAATACAAAGTTTAACAATAACAGGATAATTTAAAGCCCTCAAATTTTGGGAGCCTAAAATTTTTTATTTTGTTGATTCAATGAAGATATTTTTTTTTTCTATAGTCTCACATTGATCGTGTAGACTTTTCTAATGAATTTATGAAATTTAACCAATGTGAGTTATATAAATCAGAAAAGTGAAAGGATTAAAAAATAATTTTAAATGATCAAATTTTAAATAAATTAACAATTAACGTGTAAGACTACGATGATATTGATAGAATGGACTTCTTAAAACATATTATTAATCCTCAAAGCATTTACAAACCTCCTTACTTATATACATCAATTTTCGAAAGTGAACTTTTAGAATAAAGTGAGAATCGAATTCAAGACTCAAATGGCTGTCAATTTGACCAATTTTTTCTATTCTCTACTGATTTTATGGATTTCCACCACCTCATTTTTTTTTTAATTTACATGTGGAAACTGCAGGATACCCAACATAAAACTCCCACGGGTGGACCCCTACCTTCAAGGCACACCAAGGTTAGGCTACGGGGGCTCAAATCCGTGACCTCCCACTTCCTAAAACTGGAGGTAACCAGCTACACCATGTGGGTTCCACCTCCTCCTTTTCATCTTTCCTCAACGGGTAAAGCGCACTTTCTTCCTCGCTGTTCTTAGCGGTTTTACGTATGGCTTTCCTTAGCAAAGCCTGTAAAAAAGGTCTATGATTGATACAATAATGGAAATAACCATATTAATTTGATATTTGATTAGATTTTTGCTAAATATTCCTTATGCCTACTTCTAAAATTCTATAAATAGATGATCTTCTCCATAATAATCTCCTCCAACCCACCGTGTGAAACAGAGAGAGCATCCCTAGTCCTTCAATTTGCACTGAATGGATGAACATTTCTCATTTTTATACTAAAACAACCTCTAATTTCATTGTCTAACATCAACTCTTCCGTCTTCATTTTTTAAGTTCTATCTTTTCACTCAAATTTATAGATTGCAATAGCGATTTAACATGAAGAAAGTAATAAGAAGATTTCTGGAGGAACTGTGTGGGAAGAAGTCAATTATTTTTGATAGTTCGAGAGACTCAAAAGACGAACTGCAGAGGGGATCCATAAGAAGTATCTCGGACAGAAAGGATCTGCCAGAATTGGTAGAGAAAGATGTATCTTCTACTCCCGCCGGTGGGGCTGAACTGGTTAACAATGTTTCCATGGAAGCCAAGGAGGTTTTTAGGCAAAGGAGCGGTGGATGTGCCGCCGCAGCGGTGGATGCCGGCAGGTGGAGCGAGCACTGTGCTGCTGTTAAAATACAGACCACTTATCGGAGTCACTTGGTTAGTGAACCATATATTGTCTAAATGATATTATCTCTTGCAGATTATTTGACAAACATTGATAAATAGTTTACCTATATTATTAATATTTCGAAGCACACTGCTCTTACCATGCTCTATATTATTAATAGTTTCTCTAAACGCATCACCCGTGAAAGTTTTACGTTGGATTTTCCATAACTTCTCACATGTAAATTCAAAAAAAAAAAAATTACAAATAGTTGAGAAATTAATGATCTTCTCTCATTCTAAAGTACGTTTAGAAGTTGCAATTATAATTTTTTTTAGACACTAGTCCATTTCTCTCATTGATAGAATACAACCAAAATTAATTATTTTATCATATAACAATTTCTCTTCTCTCATTTGTTACTTTTAGATGGATGTATGTGCATCAACATATGGGCACTTGAGATTTTCTATCTTAAGTTCTTTTTTTTTTTAATTTTTTTTTTTGTGTACTTACGAATGTATGTATAATTCTTTCTCTCAACAATAGAGTACACTTATAATAATACTTTTATTATACAACATCCTCTCATTGTCCTTGCAAATGTTATGATTTTGAAAAAATCTACTCAGTTTGAACTTGGAAAATTAATTAATAAGTGGATATTATTAAGTATTACACCTATGTAATACAATATCTAAAGACGGAAAATAATCAATTAAAGAATCAATCAAATCAATCTGTAATTCCTTAATTAGGGAAGCATACATCTAAGACAATATACAAGAATGACAAGTCCTTGAATGAGAATCTATCTTGGTGAAGACTTTTCTTTAATAATTTGCATAGTGCAATAGGTTTATTTGTAGCCTGGGTCACTGAAGCTTTGTTCTAACCAGACTACTTAACTTGGGTTACAGTCTACGGTAACATTAGAGCTTTCTGAAAAAGGACAACTCACTGTAAGTAAACTACAGACTCAGATTTCATTAATTCAATCAAAATAGTGATTGTATCAGCCAATTTTTTATTATTATTTGAAGAACCAAAATAATGGTTGATAGCAATATTTAAAACGACAAATACAGTTCAATATGCTTTCATACAACACTTGATTCCAACCTAAGGAGTATTGTTCTGATGATTATCATTTCTTTTTATAATATGAACATTGAAGGCAAAGAGGGCACTGAGGGCGCTCAAAGGACTGGTGAAGTTTCAAGCTACTGTAAGAGGTTTCATCGTGAGAAGGCAAGTTTTGAAAACATTTCATGGCTTACAAGCAATGGCGAGTGTCCAGGTCAGGACTTTAAGTAGGCGAATCGATTTTCTCGAAATACAAAGATTCGACGACGACTGTTCTCGATCCCAATCCATCCCAGTATGTCAAATCTGTTTCCTTTCCATTCTTCCATTGCCATTATTTAAGCAGTGAAAAAGTAAATTAATATTTCTTATGAAGTTTCTATCATTTAACTTCTTTTTTAGTATAATTGCATACAGAATTTGAGAAATGAAAGTAGGGTACAATTTGGTTGCATCTGAGTGCAATCTGTTGTAGAACAATCACAAACAAATCCACACAAATCACAAAAAAAATAAAAAAAATATAGAGATTTACGTAGTTCGATAAAGCCGCCCACATTTATTGAGTGTGCATCAGAGTAAGAAGAAAAAATTGGACAACAATTACAAAGACTAAAATCCACCCTTTCATTTATCCCCATCACAGTCTCTCATTTCTTCTCTGGTTTTTTTTCTCTCTTCTCACCCTCAAAAAGAAAACTGCAACCCTAAAGAAACCTTAAGAAGAAAGAGACCTTATATCTTGGGCTTACAAGAACACATACGGCGCCCTCTGGGCCTAACAGAAACACAAACCCAGGTCCAATAAAGGTATTTTGAGCCGAAAACTAACACAATCCTCAATCAACCCATCTTACTCTCGACTCTAACCCAGCATAACTCAATTTGCAACACGAGGAACACGACTTTATTAAACCAGCTTGATTTCAAAGTGGTTTGAATTAAGCCCAGTTTAAAGAAATTAATGGCTTTAATTAGTACTGACAAAATCAATGACATGCTTACTTTTAAGTCTAGTAATTGCATTATATTCTGTGTATGTAGTTGTTCTAATCTGGCTTCCAGGCAGAGGTGGGCTCAGAACTATATAGTCAGTTTGTGAACCAACTTAGCCCAAGCCCGGGTTACATTTCTAGACCCAAACTTGGTGGCCTGTCGACTCGATAATATCAATCGGTTCTTGTTTTATTATCTTGCAGGTTTCAACACCAGAAAGCTCAGTCTGTACTAGCAAATTCAATTTCTCAAGTCCAAATTACATGGCAGATACAGAGTCATGGAAGGCTAAAGTCCAATCCCAAAGAACAAATCAGAGCCCACAAAGTAGATGTTCTGACTCCAACATGTAAGATAGATCGAGGATTTCACTAAATTACTATGACATATGACAGATTGCAGCAGATGCTAGAATCATAGATGTATATTCTTTTTTTTCTTTTTCTTTTTTAATTCTCTTATGTTGTTTTTCTCCTTTTGTTCTGACTGTGAATTCCCACCTATTGGTGAATGTTTTCATGGTAAGAGAAGGCTTGGTGGTTGGTGGTGATTTAAGTGTTTGACTGAACTATTCTATTTTTAATGTTTAAGTAATGCAATTTAAGTGTTTGAACTGAAGGCAATCTAAACTTGGTACATGGAAATGTTGATTCAATTGATATATACAAGGAAATGTGGTGTGTATATGCCATGTTTTGCTTCGAATACAATACAAAATAATACACCAAGAGGATATCCTGTTGTCCGAAATCAGAAAATCTAATGGTAATGGAAGCAATCAAAACACAAAATCAACACCTAAAAGAGAAAAGAAATAGATTTACAATTAAAATAAATTTTGAAAAGCTAAGGCTTTAATGAATAGTGAGTAGGAGTGATGGGAAGGAACCCGCGGTAGGAAACGCGAGGCGTGAATTCTATTATCGCTGTACTCAAAGGACCACTCTCCATAGAGTTATCCGATGTGTGTAGGTAGAGAGACTTACACATGTTTCAAGGATCACTCAAATGCTCTAAGCAGCATGAACACCTTAATTATAAAAAAAATATTAAAAAAAAGAAACTCAATGAATATTTATAATTAAAGCTTTTTAGCAAACTCACCACATTGATAAAAGTGGAGCCTCAAATAAAGTTCAAAAATTTAAATACTCAAAAAAAAAAAATTATCCCATAAAAGAGAGAATGCGTATTTTTAGTTAATTTAGATATTAAGGTGATAAGGAATGAAATTGAGTTAGCCGACTCAGCAAGACCGAGAACATCACTTTCCTTCATCTAGTTATCGCCTTTTCCTTTTCTCTCCTCTCCAAACATAGCAATCCTCTCAGTGTTGTCGAGTCGGTTGACTCAATTTCTTTCCTTATTATGAGAATCATATGAAGCTTACTAAATGATAAATCTAAATGACTAAAACATTGTTTTCTCCTCTAAACTTTAAATCGATATCTATTTTTTATTTTAATTTTAAAACTATAAATTAAAATAAATTTTAATCATATTTCAATCAGATTGATAGTCTCCAACCATCATATTTGTACTCAAATGAGTCTCACCTTCATATTGAATGCGGGAACACAAGTCTGGAGCCAGTGGTACACCCTTTGTATAAAATTTATTTGGTGTGGTCTATATGGATGTAGTTCAATTGGTAATCTCATGTCTCTAAAATAGGAGGTAATAGGTTCGAGCCCCCTGACCTCACCTGGTGTGTCCTAAGGGCTAAGTATCACCGGTGGAAATTTTACGCTAGATTTTTTATAGTTTTCCATACATAAATTAAAAAAAAAGAAAATTATTTAATATATGTATCATAAAATAAGAAGAAAAGCATATGAATTAATCACGACCAGCGATTCTTACACGGACATTTTGTGTTTAGCGAAATGGGTTTTAGTATATTCCTAATTTTACCTTTCACACGAACAGTAAAATTTTGATGGACTATTTTACTGTTCATGTGAATTTCAACGAAACATTTTTCATTTTCGATAAACCGATTTGCATAATTTTGATGAGTTGATACTGTTTATAAATTTTGAACTTTTTTTTTTAATACAGATAGATAAAGGATAAATTCGACATCAACATCAAATCTATATCTGTATTCACAAGATGCCAGTGAGGATCGAAGGACATTAATCACATGGTCACTTTTCTTTTGACAAAAGAGTAGGAAGACATTGAAAATGAAGGTCCCATGTCAGACTAAAAGAGTGAAAAGTACTGAGATTAAAACTGTCAGAGGCAGAGACAAGTACGTGGGCATTGTCGCAGTCTCACCTGCTTAAACTCATGCGTAATCAAGACTCAAAAGAGAGCCATCCTCACCTGCTCTCTCCAACTCTAACATGGCATTCGTAGAGTCACCACCTATTTTCATCTAAACTAAAATACAGGTTATGAATATGTTGATTATGAACAAAATTAATAGTTATTAATTTAACTATATATTATTTAGTTAAATCAAGTCACTTTATATATTTTATAAAATATTTTTTTAAAGTTCTAATTACTTATATAATTTTATAAGGTTAATGAACTCTAATTCATTATAAACTATTGTTTAATTTTAACTTGACTCAACCACGTGAGATTAGGGTCATATGATTGTATACATGTGACTGACCCATGAGAAAGGCATAGGGATTTCAACATGGGCATCTCTAAGGCACCTAATGAAAAGGTTGCATATTTATCTAAAAATCAAAGGCTATAATAATTCAATGAATTCTATTTTTTAGAATGTGATAATTCCAAAATAATTCATCAATCTATCTAATTTTTAAATTAAATGGCGATATCACCCTCTTGACATGGCCCATCTAAATGATTTGTAAAAGTGAAGGCAGCTCTAGAGAAACTAGATGAGACTATACATTTATCATAGAATGAAACTTATAATAATCAAAATTTTAAAATCTAAATATCAAAAGATATATTCATATTAGATTCAAATTTAATCATGTTATATATTTTATGAAAGAAATTGTCTCAAAAAATTTAGCACACTCACTGTCCTGGTTCTGAGGTAGCATAGGGTTTTAGTAGAATTACAGGTGTCATGATTTTATTGATTCCAGCACAAAAGTTCAAAAACCCAACGGATCAGTGTGCAGAAGATCCTCATCGTAATGGTCATTACCCATTCCTTCTATCAAGAGACGACCAGAGTATCCTATGAACAGTGACACTACAATGAGAGAGAGAGAGAGAGAGGAAATTGGCCCCTACCTATGAACCTCCGACAGCCATGACTGGCAGGCCGGTGCAGAAAAATCCAATTAAGTCCTTTTGCTTGCTTTCAGTTCTTCTTCTGTTACGACCTCGTCGATGAAAAGAGGAATTCCGACTTGCTTCCACCACCTTCCACCGCTCATCTACTCGCTGTACTTGACTACGAAATGCCAGGCCACGCTCTGTCACCAAAAGGAAGGGCACATGCCCTTGTGCTAACATCTAACTGTACCCGTGCACTTAGATTGACCCTTTTCTTTCTCATCTGCATCTATCATCTCAGCACTGATGACCCACCTCCACCTCCACTTCCACCTCCACACCCGCCGTTCATGGGCTGGGATCCACTGATTTTCTCTTTCCATACCAGAGTCCACACACAAGGTAGTTTTCAACTCATGCCTAGCTCATATTTTCAACTCATGACTAGGAAAATGCTCAGTGGCTTTTATGTTCCGAGTTCAGGTCATATGAATCTAAAACGTTTGAAATTATTATTTTTTTTTTCTAATTCATTGCATTTTCACAATTGGATTGATCATAATATGTAAAATTATTTAGCTAATAATTCACTTTCAAATTTCAACCCCTCTCAATGAAAAGGCTGGAGACACTCGGCTCTCTCCCTCCATACAAGGCTAAAGTACAAACCTGACCCACTCTAATGGTACCTCTGCTCTAATACCACATAAGTATAATTCATCCTTCAAAACCTTCTTATAAGGAGAGGTTTATTTATAAATCCCATAATTCACAAGCCCACGGACAATGTGGGATATGCTAGCATTTCCCCTCAGTGTCAGGGTTAGAAACACTCGACTCTCTCCCTCCACGCAGGGCTGGAGACAAGAACTCGATCTATCCCTTTGGCACCGCTCTAATACCATATTAAAACACATGAATAGAACACATCATTAAAAATCAGGTTCAAAGGAGAGGATACTCATATGATTATAAACTCTAAGACCGAAAAATTCACACACAATATGAGATTTTGCTAATAGAGAATGTGTAATGTGTACATCAAAGATGTAATGCCTCCTTCCCCTAGATGGTTTCATATTTTCTTTTTTAGGACTGCATCCACCACTAGACCACCCATTTCCTTTTCTTGTTCATGTTCTTCAAGGGAACTCGCGTTTCTCTTTAGCCAAGTTGCCATTTCCTTGAGCAGAAACTTATTATTTTTGTAAGTCTTCAGCAAATGCCTTTCTTTGTGAAACTGAAACTATTCCTTGAGCTTCTTCAAATTTTCCTTCCACATCCCTATATCTTATTATGTCTTCAACAGGTCTCAATTGGCAGCTTCTCCGTTGCTAAGAGCTATGCCATTTTAATATCAAATGCGTCCCTATAGCTTCTATTTCATTTGCAAGGTTATTGGATGCTTAAACGAATCTATTAAAAACCAAGAAGTCATTTATTATTAAGTGTGCCCCTCTATGGAAATCACTTTACATTCCTAATCATGATTTAACGTGCAATTTATAATACCTCATGAGATAATTTCAAAGTAACTACTGATTTGTGGTTCATAAAGTGACGGTCAATGTTAAATATTTTGAAATGAAAATGGGTATTAATGAATGAGTGTGAATTGCTGCATTGATGGCATTACATGGTGTGTAGCGTGAATGGAGGGCTTGACTTGGCCATGGGTGAGACCAATTATTAAAAATTAGAGACTTTATAAGAGTGGTACCATTTAGAAAGAAAAAAAAAAATTATGCTTGTCTCAATCCTTCGTTGTTGAACAATTATTATTTAATCAGTTTCCGTTGGACAACCTTGCCCATGAGCAATAGTCATTCCTATGTCCTATGGAGCCCACAAGGGTGGGGCTCAATTTTGTGGAGATGGGTGAGTGGGTGGGTGGATGATTCGTCTCATAAGTAATTAGCTTCATTGGATAGGCCTAAAGATCAACAATCAAAATGAGGTCAATTTTGGATGAATTTTAGACCAACAATGAGATCATCTCAAAATCGATCCAAATTGGATACAAATAAAATTCACAGAGAGTAGATGGATGTGAGAAGGAGAGGCTATGAATTCAGATGCCGATGGACCACACATGAGACTAGAGGTGATTGTCGCTCATGGGTGACTGTCACCTAAGTGAAATGTTTTTTCTTTTGTTTAATACTAAACATAGATAAAAAAGCAAAAAAGCAAATAAAATTACAAAAGTCACCCTTAAAATATTGAAATCCTATTATGTGAAAAAACAACCACTAAAAAAAATCTAATTTGAAATTGCTTACTAAAAGATAAACAACTTTGTTTCTAGAAAGTCTCTCTTTTGTTAAACATAATAGTAGATGGTTTTATAATCCCAAGGGGTTAGCTAGTGGCAGTCCTCAATAAAGGGCAACTTTTCATGGAATTATTCCCCATGGAAGAACTCAGGGAAGTTGTACACACACTTTGAATGATTAGTTGAGTGAGAGCTTGAACAACTTCAGACATAAAAAACAAGTACTAAATGATAGTTATAATAGTTTACCTACAAATTTTTTTATTTACGTGTGGGAAAGTGTAGAAACAATTAACAAAATCCACTTTGCCGTGCCATAGGCCTTTTTGTCATTTTATTCAATTATTCTAGTGAGTCCGATGGCAATCCCTTATAAAACTCCATTATCTCTTTTTGTTCACATTTAGCCTCTGAACTCTTATCTTATTAACTATAGTAAATCAAATCACGAGTTACACTTAAATATTTAAATTTTTCATAATACTATATTAAGTACATACTCATCCTTCCCATTCTTCAAAATATATAAAATTATGTTATATGTATTATACATTTTATTAATCTTCAAAGTTGAGACCATTTATATCCAATATTATACTCTATAATTACAATTTTTTGCTCAATTTAAGTTACACTACTAATAATTAATTTTATCCACAAATTATATATACTTTGAAATTAGTGTTGGGGCAGTGAACGAGTCCCATATTGATTGTACATGGGAAGATTTAGGGACTTAAAGGAGTTGAGTCAATCCATCTAATGTGCTAGCTTTTTGGGATAGATACCCAGTCATAACAAGTGGTATCAGAGTCATATATCCAAACCAATGCATGTGGACTCAAAGAATCTCTTAGCCGGATGGGATGGCCGACAACATTCTATCTGCTGGAGAGCCTCTTCTAGGGGGATTATTGAATCCCATATTGATTGTGAATGAGGATATGTAGGGATTAATAAAGGATTTGGGTCACTTCACTTAATGGGTTAGTTTTTTGGGCTGGATACTCAGTCATATCAAGTGGTATCAGAGTTATTTCCCCAAGCCAACGTATGTAAAGTCAGAGGATCCCTTAACCGGATGGGATGACCGGCGACGTTTTATCCACTGGAGAGCCTCGCTCGAAGGGGATTGTTGGGACAGTGAACGAGTCCCACATTAATTGTGTATGAGGAGATTTAGGGACTTATAAAAGATTTGAGTCACTCCACCTAATGAACTACTCTTTAGAACTGAATACCCGATCATAACAATTAAAAAATATATATATATTTAACAATCTTAAAAATTCACCACTTTTTTCTTTCTCAAGAAATAACAAAGTCAACATGTGGAAACATGAAAGCATGGTGATACGACTCCAATTCTGATATGCCAACTCAGAACAGATTTATTCTGTCAAGAGCTAAAGAAAATGTAAATAATTGTAAAAATTATCACATGAGTACATAAAAGTAAATTACAGTTTTAAATACGTACAGCATTTTTGACATGAGAAAAGCAGAAAGGGTACGGAAACCACTTTTTCTTTTTGCTTTTCCTCCTTTCTCAAAGCCGATTTCTAGCCTTGTCCTTAAACACGTTACAAACTACAAGGAGAGAAAGGGAAAAGTGAGAGTGTCAGGTCCCCACATTTCTACATGAGATTCTCCCTTGAAAGAATCAGAAATTGCGACACGTTAGTGTCCTTTCAAAAGGTACGACACAGAGTCTCAACTAACTGCAGATTCAGCTGTAAAGCATGCCATTACTCGCTCTCTCTCTCTCTTTCTCTCTCCCTCTTTCTCTCTCTCCATGTTCTAAATTTGTAAATTGTAATTAGTTTTTTTTAATATGAGTATCTTCCCTCTGTATTTGAAGTGAGACTAATAACAAGAGATTAATTACGAGTATATGTAAAACTCTCAATCTATACACTAGTTTAGTTGATAGAAAGTAACTCCATAAAAAATGGTCTAGAAAAGTTGATTGTGAATCAACACTCAACACCCTCGAGTTAAATTCTAAGTAGTTTCTAGCAATGATAGAAAATCACCCAACTAGAATCAAGTTTCTTTCAAGTTTGGAACAGCTGAATCCATAACCCTAAGAAGAACACATGCAGTGGAACACTAGTAACATAACTAGACAACCTACAGTATAACACAAGGAAATGCTGACAAGTCTGGTGAAGTTTAGCTTATTTTCTCATAATTCTGCCAGACTTGAGTTTAGTTTTGATTCCTATTTTCTTCTTGCAGCCGTTTCTCGCTGTGCATTGAAGTATACTGCAGCAACTGGAAGTCCAAGCCCATTCTCTTGGGCGAATTTTCTAGTGTTGAAATTGTCCCTTGATGCCGGTTCAGAAACAGTCTGTCTTCCTTTCTGCCTGAATAAAATGAATACATACCTGTGTATGCCGATTACAGGTTTGGGATTCTCGTATTTCACTAGTTCTCTTCCTGTCAATCAAAACCTCTTGCCTAGTTCAGTGTCAATAACCCAAGAGGAAATGTATTAGGATAAGATGTTAAATATATTTAGTATTTCATTAATACTGTATTTACTATATTTAGGGATTTCCTCTGTTATATCTTCCATCTTTGTATTCAGTTTTTCTATTAATAAGATTATGGGGTCTCTCCTCAATTAAGGAAGACAAACCAAACCCTATGTGTGTTATTTTTCAAAATGTTTACTGGTTATGTAATGCTAGGGTATTGTTTGATATTAATGTCCACTTATTATTGGAGATTGCATTTTCCTGTAGACTTACCGAAGGAAGCATCAGTGGTACCCGGGATGTCTGTAACTATCCTGAAACAGTCAAGAACAAATGAACAATTGAAGTAGAAGATGATTTACAGTAAACAGAAAACAAAAAGAAACTTTTTTTTTAATAAAAAAAAAAGATGGTCGAGAGGTGGCACTCACCAATGAAGATGCTCCCTTGAGTATGGATCACTGGGACTTGGAGCATCTGGATCTGTCATGATCTTCAAAGATAAAAAAAAAAAAAGGACGATAAGGTTTTAGGGTTTAAGATACAAGACTGTAACAAGTTGATAAGGTGAAGTCACTGAGAGAACACTTAAAATTTGAGGAGTCCTAGGCAAAACTGATAAGAAGAGTCCTACTGCAGAGGCCCTAAAATCTCAAGAGGCCTATTGTAAGGTTATTTTTTAGACCTGTTATGAGGGTCTTAGGCAGCATCCCTGGGTGAAGAAAAAGTAGTGAAACTGTAGTGTGTAATAGTGAAAAGATGCAGTTCCATTGAAACTTACTAATGTATAAGCATCTCTCATGTCGTCGCCACCAACCTCGACTCGAGGTTTTGCTGTCAACATAGCAGGCATTAGCTCGTGGCCATTAGCGATTTGCTTGTTGTAGTTGTAAGTGATCTTCATTTTCACAATGGGAGTGAAAACATCCAATACATCTCCTACTATTCTCCCTATGATGAGTGGTTCAATCAATCTTGACATGGCTGAGAAAGAGAGAGAGAGAGATTGAAATTTTGCTTGCTTTGAGCTCTTGGTTCCTTTATCTGCTTCGACCTCGTCGATGATAGAGGAGCTCCAAACCAGAAACACCCTCAATGATCTCTCTATATATCATTATCACTCTATTTAGTAGGTCCCATGCTTAAGTACGTGAGATAATACTATACACATAGATATACAGATGATAGAATGATAAATGAAGTTAAAGCCTGGTTCAAACCAGGGTTAAAAATATTGGCCAATACAATATATATTGGTCATAATCAATATCGGTGATTTTTAAAAAGAAGCAAACCGAAAATCGGTGTTTCCCGCAATGATATTAACCGATATTTTTTTGTAGAAATTATTATTTTATTTAAAAAGGTCATTTTTCTGTTTTTTAATTTTTTTTAATTGAGAAAAAAAAAAAGAGAAAGATATCGACCAATATCTCTGTCTTCCCGAGATTTAAACCCCTATTTCAACCACACAAATTCATATAACGATTGAGAGATGAGTAGATTTTTGGTCTTTTTTCTTTAATTTAGTATGACTGCATGAGTTGTCTAATCAAATTTTCTATATGAAGATGAATCAGAATGATTATAATCAATTTTCTTGAATTATGGGATGGATAGAGGACCGTGACAAAGCATTCGAGCATAGGGTGGAGATATTGGATGCTTAAACGAATCAATTCAAAACCAATAAGTCATTTATTATTAAGTGAGCCCATCTATGGAAATCAATTTACATTCCTAATCATGATTTAACGTGCAATTTATAATACCTCATGAGATAATTTCAAAGTAACTACTGATTTGTGGTTCATAAAGTGACGGTCAATGTTAAATATTTTGAAATGAAAGTGGGTATTAATGAATGAGTGAATTGCTGTATATGGCATTACATGGTGTGTAGCATGCATGGAGGGCTTGACTTGGTCATGGGTGAGACCAATTATTAAAAAATTAGAGACTTTATAAGAGTGGTACCATTTAGAAAGAAAAAAAAATTTGCTTGTCTCAATCCCTCATTGTTGAACAATTATTATTTAATCAGTTTCCCTTGGACGACCTTGCCCATGAGCAATAGTCATTCCTATGTCCTATGGAGTCCACAAGGGTGGGGCTCAATTTATGGAGATGGGTGAGTGGGTGGGTGTAACTACCCGTCCCGCTAGCAAAATATTGTCCGCTTTGGGCCTTCACACGGACCCGCACGGCTTTGCTTTGGCCAGCCAACCCACTGTTGCTCCCAAAAGGCCTAATTCTAGAAGGAGAAAGGCTACTACTTATATACAAGAGAATTTCCAATGCCACTAGCAATGTGGGACTTTTTGAGGCAGGGTATTACAATCTACCCCACTTAAAGCCAGAGCTGTCCCCGGCTCTGCACACACAACAACCAAGCCCACACCCTTAGGCAGAGAGTTGAACCATTCTCTGATACTATTTGTAACGACCCATCCCGTTAGCACAATATTGTCAGCTTTGGCCTTCACACGGACCCGCACGGCTTTGCTTTGGCGAGCCAACCTACTGTTGCTCCCAAAAGGCCTTATGCTAAAAGGATGAAGGATATTACTTATATACTAGAGAATTTTCAATGCCACTAGCAATGTGGGACTTTTTGGGGCAGGGTATTACAGTGGATGAATGATTCATCTCATAAATAATTAGCTTCATTGGATTTAAAAAGTTATCATTTTCAAAGGCCTAAAGATCAACAATCAAAATGAGATAAATTTTGGATGAATTTTAGACCAACAATGAGATCATCTCAAAATAGATCCAAATTGGATACAAATAAAGTTCAGAGAGTAGATGGATGTGAGAAGGAGAGGCTATAAATTCAGATGCCGGTGGACCCCACATGAGAATAGAGGTGATTGTCGCTCATGGGCGACCGTCACCTAACTGAAATGTTTTTTCTTTTGTTTAATACTAAACATAGATAAAAAACAAAAAAGCAAATAAAATTACAAAAGTCACCCTTAAAATATTGAAATTCTATTTAAAAAACAACCATTAAAAAATTCTAATTTGAAATTGCTTACTAAAAGACAAACAACTTTGTTTCTAGAAAGTCTTTTTTTGTTAAACATAATAGTATATGGTGTTACAATCTCAAGGGGTTAGCTAGTCTCAATGAATGGCTCCTTCCCATGAGTCATTCCCCATCAAAGAACCCGGTGCGTATACAGGGAGTTGTACACACATCTTGAATGATTAGTTGAGTGAGAGCTTGAACAACTTCGGACATAAAAAACAAGTAGTAAATGATAGTTATAATAGTTTACCTACAATTTTTTTTTATTTACGTGTGGGAAACTGCAGGAACAATTAATTCAGTCCATGTTGCCGTTGTCGTTGCCGTTGCCATGCCACAGGCCTTTTTGTCATTTTATTCATTTTTCCCTTATAAAACTCCATTATCTCCTTTTGTTCACATTTAGCCTCTGAACTCTTATCTTATTAACTATAGTAAATCAAATCATGAGTTACACTTAAATATTTAAATTTATCATAATACTATATTAAGTACATACTCATCCTTCCTACTCTTCAAAATATATAAAATTATGCTATATGTATTATGTCTCATTTTATTAATCTTCAAAGTTGAGACCATTTATATCCAATATTGTACTCCATAATTACAACTTTTTGGTGAATTTAAGTTACACTACTGATAATTAATTTTATCCACAAATTACATATACTTCGAAATTAGTGTTGGGGCAGCGAACGAGTCCCATATTGATTGTACCTGGGGAGATTTAGGGACTTAAAGGAGTTGAGTCAATCCATCTAATGGGCTAGCTTTTTGGGCTGGATACCCAGTAATTAAAAGCGGTATCAAAGTCATATCTCCAACCCAACGCACATGGACTCAAGGGATCCTTTAGCCAGATGGGACGACCGACAACGTTCTATTTGCTGGAGAGCCTCGTTCTAGGGAGGATTATTGGGAGACTGGATGAATCCCATATTGATTGTGAATGAGGATATTTAGGGATTAATAAAGGATTTGGGTCACTTCACTTAATGGGTTAGCCTTTTAAGCTGGATACCCAGTCATATCAAGTGGTATCAGAGTCATTTCCCCAAGCCAATGCATGTGAACTCAGAGGACCCCTTAACCGAACGGGATGATTGGCGATGTTCTATCCACTGAAGAGCCTCGCTCGAGGGGAATTATTGGGACAGTGAACGAGTCCCACATTAATTGTGAATGATGAGATTGTGGGGACTGATAAAAGATCTGAGTCACTTCATCTAATGAGCTAGTATTTTAAGCTGAATATCCGGCCATCACAATTAAAAATTATATTTAACCATCTTAAAAATTCACCACTTTTTCTTCCTCAAGAAGTCACAAAGTCAACATGTGGAAACATGAAAGCATGGTAATACCACTCCAATTCTGATATGCCAACTCAGAACAGATTTATTCTGTCAAGAGCTAAAAGAATGTAAAAATTATCACATGAGTAAATAAAAGTAAATTACAGTTTTAAATACGTACAGCATTTTTGACGTGAGAAAAGCAGAAAGGGTACGAAAACCACTTTTTCTTTTTGCTTTTCCCTCCTTTCTCAAAGCCGATTTCTAGCCTTGTACTTAAAACACGTGACAAACTACGAGGAGAGAAAGGGAAAAGTGAGAGTATCAGGTCCCCACGCACATTTCCATGTGAGATTCTGACTTGAAAGAATCAGAAATTGCGACACGTTAGTGTCCTTCCAAAAGGTACGACACAGAGTCTCAACTAACTGCAGATTCAGCTGTTAAGCATGCCATTACTCTCTCTCTCTCCCTCCCTCTTTCTCTCTCTCCATGTTCTAAATTTGTAAATTGTAATTAGTTTCTTTTAATATGAGTATATTCACTCTATATTCAAGGTGAGACTACTAACAAGAGATTAATTACGAACATGTGTAAAGCTCTTAATTCATACATCGATTTAGTTTATAGAAAGTAACTCTATGAAAAATTATCCAGAAAAATTGATCCTGAATCAACAGTCAACACCCTCGAGTGAAATTCTAAGTAGTTTCTAACAACGATAGAAAATCACCCAACTAGAATCAAGTTTCTTTCAAGTTTGGAACAGCTGAATCCATAACCCTAAGAAGAACACATGCACTGGAACACTAGTAACATAACTAGACAACCTACAGTATAACACAAGGAAATGCTGACAAGTCTGGTGAAGTTTAGCTTATTTTCTCATAATTCTGCCAGACTTGAGTTTAGTTTTGATTCCTATTTTCTTCTTGCAGCCGTTTCTCGCTGTGCATTGAAGTATACTGCAGCAACTGGAAGTCCAAGCCCATTCTCTTGGGCGAATTTTCTAGTGTTGAAATTGTCCCTTGATGCCGGTTCAGAAACAGTCTGTCTTCCTTTCTGCCTGAATAAAATGAATACATACCTGTGTATGCCGATTACAGGTTTGGGATTCTCGTATTTCACTAGTTCTCTTCCTGTCAATCAAAACCTCTCGCCTAGTTCAGTGTCAATAACCCAAGAGGAAATGTATTAGGATAAAATGTTAAATATATTTAGTATTTCATTAATACTGTATTTACTATATTTAGGGATTTCCTCTTTTATATCTTCCATCTTTGTATTCAGTTTTTCTATTAATAAGATTATGGGGTCTCTCCTCAATTAAGGAAGACAAACCAAACCCTATGTGTGTTATTTTTCAAAATGTTTACTGGTTATGTAATGCTAGGGTATTGTTTGATATTAATGTCCACTTATTATTGGAGATTGTATTTTCCTTTAGACTTACCGAAGGAAGCATCAGTGGTACCCGGGATGTCTGTAACTATCCTGAAACAGTCAAGAACAAATGAACAATTGAAGTAGAAGATGAGTTACAGTAAATAGAAAACAAAAAGAATTTTCTTTTTTAAAAAGAAAAAAAAAGATGTTCAAGAGGTGGCACTCACCAATGAAGATGCTCCCTTGAGTATGGATCACTAGGACTTGGAGCATCTGGATCTGTCATGATCTTCAAAGATAAAAAAAAAAAAAAAAGGCCGAAAAGATTTAGTGTTTAAGATACAAGACTGTAACAAGTTGATAAGGTGAAGTCACACTGAGAAAACACTTAAAATTTGAGGAGCCCTAGCCAAAACTGATAAGAAGAGCCCTACTGCAGAGGCCCTAAAATCTCAAGAGGCCTATTGTAAGGTTATTTTTTAGGCCTATTATGAGAGGTCTTAGGCGGCATCCTGGGTGAAGAAAAAGTAGTGAAACTGTAGTGTGTAATAGTGAAAAGGTGCAGTTCCATTGAAACTTACTAATGTATAAGCATCTCTCATGTCGTCGCCACCAACCTCGACTCGAGGTTTTGCTGTCAACATAGCAGGCATTAGCTCGTGGCCATTAGAGACTTGCTTGTTGCAGTTGTAAGTGACCTTCATTTTCACAATGGGAGTGAAAACATCCAATACATCTCCTACTATTCTCCCTATGATGAGTGGTTCAATCAATCTTGACATGGCTGAGAAAGAGAGAGAGAGATTGAAATTTTGCTTGCTTTGAGTTCTTGGTTCCTTAATCTGCTTCGACCTCGTCGATGATAGAGGAGCTCCAAACCAGAAACACCCACAATGATCTCTCTACGTATCATTATCACTCTATTTAGTAGGTCCCATGCTTAAGTACGTGAGATAATACTATACACATGATAGAATGATAAATGAAGTTAAAGCCTCGTTCAAACCATTGTTAAAAATATTGGCCGACACAACATATATTGGTTATATAAAAAAAAAAAACAAAAAATCAGTGTTTCCCGCAATGATATCGACCGATATTTTTTTCTAGAAATTATTATTTTATTTGAAAAGGCCATTTTTCTGTTTTTTAATTGTTTAATTGCAAAGAAAAAAAAAGAGAGAAAAGATATCGACCGATATCTCTCTTCCCGAGATTTAAACCCCTATTTCAACCACACAAATTCATATAACGATTGAGAGATGAGTCAATTTTAGGTCTTTTTTCTTTAACTTAGTATGACTGCATGAGTTGCCTAATCAAATTTTCTACATGAAGATGAATCAGAATGATTATAATCAATTTTCTTGAATTATGGGATGGATAGCGGACCGTGACAAAGCATTCGAACATAGGGTAGAGATATCGGCAATGTCTATGGCGAAAATGGGGTTCAGGCGGAAAACATTTATGTACATTTCACCAGCATTTTGATGTTCTTAAATAACTAAATTTGTTCTCAAGTTTTACTCTAATGGAAGTTATACCATTGGATTGAAATCTTATTTTTCATTTTATATTTATCTTTCCACATATTCATGTTTGGGTCCTCAAAATGGAGACAAGAATGAGTTTCAAACTTTAGGAAATTGATAGAGATGCCGATATCATTGAAGAAATTTTAAAGAGGGAGAGACTCTCAATCAAATCGGACGGATGCAGATACTGGCTGGAGCAGGTCGGCTGGGCGAGATCAATGAAGAAGAGATTGGTGTTGAGCGCAAATACTTCCCTCATTTCCTCTCTTTTCATCTTTCTCGAAAGTAAGAATAAAATTGAATTTTCAAAAAAATAGTAGTGCAAAAATCACTATGGCCTTTACAAGTACGAAGGACAATTGAATTTAGTTGCCTTCACTTTCCCCTTCACGGAGATCACTTTGTTAGCAAAGTCGCATAACGCCAATGGACCTTTAGGTCATAACTTATAAGGTTTATAAGCACATGGGTTCCCTCTCTTTGACACTCTGCCCATCGATGTGGGAGTCCCACATCAGTGGAGGAGGAAAAATTTGAAGGGGTTTTAAGAGGCCAGCCCCTCTTGACTAAGTATGACGCGTTTTGGGCTGGGCCATGTGGGCCCAGGCTCAAAGGCAAAATCGTGCAGGTTCAAGCTGTGTACGAGGTCCAAAGCGGATAATTTCTTGCTGAGTCAAGCCCTAAGCCCTGTATTCGGGTCAGGTCGTTACACTCTCCTTAATAACAGGTTTTTAATGGTGAGTTATACTCATGTGTTTAACATGATATTAAAGCGGAAATACTACAAGGATGAGTCAAGTTCATCTACATGGAGGGGGAGAGTTGTCTCCAACCCTGGTACTGAAGGAGAGTGTTAGCAAAGCCCCACATAGGTTCTTTCTCCTTAATAACCAATTTTTAAAGATGAGTTTTATTCAAACGTTTAACACATTATACATTTATCTACATCAAGGGCCTTGTAAGCCCTACGTGAGCCCACAAAAGTCATCCACAGGCTGAGGCCAAGGCTCGATCGAGTATAAGGATTTGCTGCCAATGGATGCTTAAAAGCCAAAGGTCCAAAATGCTGTAGGAGTCGACCAGATGATCCTACACTCCTATCCCTCCAATAACTAAAAGTCCAAAGGCCCGAAAGATTGGACCTGGCTTTTTGGTTCCATATTTTAGACTCATTTGCCAATTCAACCAAGTCCACATTCCACAAGGCATCAGCTCAGTTATCAATTTCAGCCCAAGTCCAATATTAGCTGAAATTTTAGGGCTAAACTCGAACCTAAACATGTCTGAAAAATTCCGCTAGGCTGAAGTTCATAACGGAGGGCATCAGATCCTAAAATTCAGTTTTCCTTCTTTTTCTTTTCCTTTATTTTTTTTTCATTTTACTGTGTTGTAGTTAATTGCATTGTCCACTATAAAATATGTTATTCTACGTGTATACATTTATATTAAGTTTCCTATATTTATGCACATTAAACCCATATTCAGATTAGTCAGGAACAGGCCCGAGCAGCTAGACCCACATCAGGCCCAGTTACTAACCATACAAACTGGGTCTTTACCCAAACCCTACATCCCTAGATAATCTATGAAGGTCTAGCCTCTATGGCGTCCAGTATGACAGATTTCTTACACAAAATGGCCGATGGTTTCAGTTAATAAATGAACCGTATCATCTGAGTTAATTTACCGCTTAGACAGAAAAGATAGAGCATATAACAGTTAACCACGGTCAATAGTGTCTACCAATATCACAAATATCAACGATAATTTTAAACTTACCACATCTTTTATTAGCAAAATACTAATAGGTATTAATAACACTTAATTACACTATCATTTTCACAGCAAAATCATGTAAAAAATACGATAAATAATATCGCAATAATTTTCTGATAATATCTAACAAAAGTTTTTTTTTCCAATTAGTTGTTAGTTAGTTTATGAATGGTATTGAAAAAATATTTTATTCTATTTTAATTATTCTTTAAATATTTATATTTTCTATGATATTTTATAAAATAAAAATCCAAAAATTAAAAATATCTCCAAATTATCAGTAAATGTTAATATTCAGAAAACAATATTTATGACAATGGTGTCTACCCAAGACAATCACCCAACATTTTTTTCTTTTTTAGACCAAGAAAAGAGCTTAACAATGGGTTTAACCAATGATAAAAAAAATTAGCTAATACGATACATATCATTATTGTATATGACGATATATATTGACCGATACATATTGCAATTGATAAGTGTGAAAATTATTTGTCAAGTCCAAACTTATGTGATTAATATAGTTTGTAGGATATTTGTATAATTTTTCAAAAAATAAAAATTAAAAAGAATGAAAGCTTAATTTTCTAATATATTTCTTATTTTCAATTTCTTGTGAAAAAATTAACAAAATAATATACAAATATTCCTAGAATTAAATGAATAACCCCTAACGTGATTGATATAGTTTTTAAGAGTGGTTTTATAACTTTTCTAATATTCCAACATTTTTATGAAATTTAAAATCTAATACAACAAAAATTTATGAATTATAATATAAGATGCATGACACTATGTAATACTAGAGAATATGAATTTTATATTAGGTGTTCCCTCTGATGATTTCCTATTTTCTAAAACTTTTAGACTTTTATTTTTAAGACATACTTTATTCGAATAAAAATTTCGATTCTCAAAAGCTTAATACTCCATAAAAGTGACCCGTTATTTTTAACAAAAACATGATGATACTGGGTTTTTCATTTTTCCTTATTTTTCTCATTTTTTATATTAAAAAGAGAGAGAGAGACGGATAGAGAGAGAGAGTAAAAAGGGGGCTATCTCTAGCTTCATGAAAAGCTCAAAACTAACTAGATTGACACATCCCAATTGCAAAATGCAGCAAGTTTAGTAAAACTACACACCTGGTCGACACAATCACAGAGATTCGGCTTAATCCGATCAAGCCCTTCCAAGCTTTGAAACTACGGCATTACGTGATCTGAACTATGGTTTTCAGTTGTTTCTCAATGTGCAGAATCAGAATAGATAGGTTAGGAGATCTCCCTTTTACCACCTAAACCACTTCAGGTGCAAGCAGTTCAGCACATATGTGAAGAAAACAATTGGCAAAACCAACAGCACCAAATCCATGTTTATATAAACAGCACTCAACTTCCGAAGGACCTCTATGAGAACAGGTTCTACCACATTAAGATCTACTTTACACAGCTTTGGCCGTTTCCCGAACCTGTGAAAGCTTAGCCAGGAGTCCACAAAGCTGAAGGAATGAGCCAACTCCATCACAGATTCTCATGTGAGCAAACCCAGTTTCCTGTGATCCCATGAGAAAGATATCAGAGAAGAGGAACAAATACATAGAAACCCTGGCAGAAAGAAATATAGAAGGATAGCTTGGCCTCACTTTCAGGAATTCCAATTTCAGATATTCAGCCATATCGTAGTTTTTAATTATTCGGAACAATGTAGTGATTACGTCTGTCGGAGAATAACCCATATCATAGAGCTGTTTCAGGCCAGAACACGCGTCATCAAACTTCCCCTCAAGTATGTTACGCACCATGTTCTTGACATGTAATGGGTGAGGCTGATCACAGACCTAATAACAATAAATTAAACAATATCAATGGTACTTATTGGTGACAGAATAAGAAAAAGAAACTCATTTCTTTTTGGCTACTTCTCTATACATTTCACAGAGCAAAGCTTAGTGGTAACATATCCAAGTGCACATGCAAAACTGCCTCAGTTAACCAGCCAACCATGATGCCTACTGCATATGAATATATACCAAAATTACCTGATCAGATAAACTTCAATCATCCATGGTTGGACGCCATCAAATGGAAACATAAGAAAAAATAGGCAGTACTCCAAGCCCCATAGGCAAAGCAGGCTATGGTATTTATTTATTTTTTTTGAAAAGTAGGCTATATATAGGATAATTTGATCAGTGACTTTTTGGACTGTACATTCAAAAAGCACCCTACAGTTGGGGACATGGGAACCATTTACCTATTTGTTATGTGCACAGTGATGCATTCTCACAAAGTTCCGATCTGTGGAAAACATTATTTTTTAATGGAAAAAGCAATATACCCAATAGAGAACCCTACAGTACATTCAAAAAGTAATATACCCAATAGAGAACCCTATTTGTTATGTGCACAGTGATGCATTCTCACAAAGTTCCGATCAGTGACTTTTTGGAGACTACATTCAAAAAGCACCCTACAGTTGGGGACATGGGAACCATTTACCTATTTGTTATGTGCACAGTGATGCATTCTCACAAGTTCCGATATGTGGAAAACATTATTTTTTAATGGAAAAAGTAATATACTGAATAGAGAACAAAACTATGCAGAATATAAATCTGGCCCTTTCTAACCTTGAACACATTCTCTTGATTGACAAACCGAAACCCACTGTATGTAGCTTGCAAGTTATTCAAAGCCTGCCTCATGTCTCCATCAGCAGTAAATATGATAGCTTCAAGGCCTTCTGGCACGTAAGGAACCTTCAATAGTTTTACAGGAAACAACCAGATCAAATAAAATCCTTATCATAATATAAATCAGCGTAAGTAACATTGCGTATGTAGACCCCCACAAGAACCATTTTTCCACAAGCAGTGTAGAAGGGTATGCTACCGAAGAATATCGATGTTGTCATTAAGACCAGATCCAAGATCAAGACTTAAAACCAAGTAAAGGTAAATGAAACTAAAATTCAAATAATGATAGTAATAAAATAATTAAACATGACCTTTCAAAAAAAATAAGAGAATTAAACAGGTGTTCAAGTGCTTTTACTGGGCACTGATCTTAAGCTTTTTGAAAAGAAGCCTGGGGCTACTCTTCAGGTAATAAGATTTTCAATAGGAACAGGTAAAACAGGTCTCAACTTAAGATGGGTAGACTTGCTTACTAAGATGATGACCCAGACAAGGCAACGCAACATCAATGGTAATATCATGGTGTTGTTCCCAGCAGGAACCCCAGATCAGGGGACACAAGAAGCCCTTTTGGTACTTCAAACTAAAAACAAGGTATGAGACCATGGGACATGTTTGCTACTGAAAATCAATGAGAAGGAAACAATATAGCAAATCACAGGAAACAAGGCAAAAACTCTGAAGTAATCGCTACAGATATAAATGTTATGAAAAGGAACATAGAAATGTGTGTGCTGCTTTTCATGTGACCTGGAAGTCCTATATTTCTTCTTCACAATTGCATCAAAGGCAGAAACTTCATGTTAAAGAGTCCTGGTATCTATAGGAACAAGACATGTGGCATGTTCACAGGGCACTAAACCCACAAATGAAAGGTACTATCAAGATTATCCAATTACCTAAAGCTAGTCCATCAGAAGTACATCTGTACATAAGGCCATGAAATAGATGGTTGGTAGAAAAAAGATCCACCCATTTCGTGGCCTTGAATTCGTGTCACTAATCTAGAGACGACCAAATTCACCATACTGGCTCAGCAGGCCTTAAAAATGGAACATGTCCTGTTTCCATAGTTCAACAAAGGATCCTGGTTTGTTGTTATGTGGAAGAAGTCACCTAATGGAGATATGCAAGAGAATGACTTGCCAAAGGTGCACTCACCTCGTTAGTCACTTCTGAATGATCTAGGGAGGCACTTTGTCAGTGTGGCATGCTTGCAAGAACAAACCAGCTCATTGGACATGACCCACAGGGCATAGAAGTCATAGGGGTTAGAAAGGGGCTGATTCACTCATGAGATATATTGAAATTTTATGTTAAATGTAGGCTATTGGCCTTTACCCCTTCTCCAGGCATTGTTTCCATAACACTGACACCCTAGATGAATGGAGCATAAAATTTTGGTCCAAGGAATCCACTAGGACATATAGGTGGATATGACACTTGTACGAGCATAGGAGGTGCAACTAGGTTTAGCAAAAATCTAGTTTTGATTATCTTTCAAAAAAAATCTAATTTTGATTGGAATATTGACATATGACATCACCATCATGGAAAAGTATTTGGGGTTGCCTTTGAGAGCTCCATATCAGAACCTATCTATGTTGAGGGCATGATAACAGGTGTGCAAAGCAATTGAAGAACAAATACTAGAACAGGTGCACAAACTGGTTCTTCCTATAGAGCATTATTAAATCAAATCAATAGGAAAGGAAGGACATCAATGAAAACTCAGCTCATGCCAACCAACCTGTCCTTGATGTCCCCTGCTATCACCACCATCTTGGCCTCATCACCATTGTCGCTACCATAGTTTGTCAATCTTGATTTGATTGACTCCAACAATGGCCAATGGATTGTGGGTATGTTAATGTATGGCCCACCAAGTACTTGTTCATCATGGATACGAAGACCTAGTTGTGGCTTTGATTGTGCCACCTGTTTGTGACTCCAATCTAGGGGTGCAACTTGGCTAAGAGTCAACCTAAACTCAGTTGACCTGACCCAAAAATATGGGCGGGCTAACCCAACACAATTAAAATAAGGGTTGGTCCGGGCCGAAAAAGCTTGCCCATTTTTAATTCAGGTTGGGGTAGGGTCATGCTTTGTATAACCCAACACGCCCAAATTACTTGAATTATATATAAACAAATATATATATATACAAGCATGTCTATTTTAATATCATTATTTGATGATCATTTAGAAATAACTCTCTAAAATGATTATGTTTTAGTAGTAAAGGCTTGTTTTGATGAATTCCTCTCGACTTTAAGCATATCAATACAATATATTTAGACCAAATTATCTACTTAAATTATATAAGTTGACCCTTGACCAGATTTAACCCGACGCAAATTGGTTGACCAAAATTAAAAATGGGTTGGACTATGAGCGATTGGAGGAGGCCAAAATATGGGTTGGGTTGAAAATAGTGACCCAAATTAATTATGGACAGGCTAAGTTTGGCTCTCAACCTAATCCACCCGCCTAGATTGCACCCTTACTCCAATCACATCTACGCATCAGATTATCTGTTTGGACTTTGGACTATAGTTTTGTGGCAATGACTTGGAAATTTTCTGTATATTTTATTTGGAAATGTTTTCCATCTCTAGCTCTGTTTGGATTTTATCATTGCGGCACAGCCCCATCTTTTACCTACTTCATCCAAATTTGTTCTTTGTCTCAGACCTATTTGCATCTTCCCTGATCCAGGATCCAATCACAGAGATCATCTTGATTTGTCAATCTACTCATCTATTTCTTCTCATTTTGCATATTTGTTGTCGATCTACTTCATCCCCTCTAGATGATGTCATCAAACCATTGAATTTCATCCAATGGTGTCAACAACTTTAATTGTTCAATTGTCCAGTTAAATGAGTTGAACTCAAGTTTGACCAACTTAAATTTGAGGGGGTAGTACAATATATTATGATGACAAGAATAAAACTGGATTTTCTCTAAGTTAGGTTAATTAGCATCCCATAGGATTTGTTGAGATCATTCAAGTTTCAACATGCGATTGTACATGAGGATACATCCATTGTATTTATATACTTTTTTGACGAGAAAATGTACTTGGTTTTATCTATGCATACAAAACAAGTTTTAAATAGCAGTTCTCCTATATCTAACATTAATATGCATCGACAAGGTAAACCATAGGAAAGAGAGTATTTATTCCTTTTGAAAGGTTGAAGAGGGTCTATCTTATTTTGTAATGTTATCTGGATGGAAATCAAGGTTTCAGGTGATGGAAAAAAGTACTATCAACAAGGCACACAATTGCCAGAGAGATGGATTTGGGAGTGCCATAATTTTGTTAACTTAGGAGTTCCACTAGATCCTATAATTTGAGTAGAATAATAATTTGAAAAGAACCTCCAACGAGAAACAAATGGACCACGAGAACATTTGGGACGTTAGCCAAACCCTCATGAGAGTGTATCCCCTGAACCATAAAAGCCCCATTATTATCCAAAAGCTCATCAATTCAAGCCCTTTGATTAGTAGTGGATGACAACCAGTGCACTTCTTAACCACCATGCCAAAATTAATGTGGCTTTCATCATATTTGCTTTTAGGAATCACAAGACAGCTCATCAAAAGAATTAGAGATTGGCTACTACCACCTTTCAAATGTGGTTGATAATAAAAGGTCAATGACCTTTACATAAGTACAAATATCCACCCAAATCAGATGGAACCTATCAAGTTCAACCTAGGAACACTCACAATGCTTCATTTTCTCTAGTGTTCAGCCACCACATGCAATGACATGAAACCAAGTATCACATTGAGTTATTTCACCCAAACATGAAAGCTAACTCACATAATAGAAAGAGTTATGTAGCCCAGATGTGACAGAAAATTTGCATCATCAGAGTAAAATTAGAATGTCTTAATAAAAGATTGCCTATTGATGAATGGTAATAGAATGATAATGATAATCTCTCTAATTAAACTTACATAGTCCAAAATATCATCTCCTCAACCTTTATTGAATAGATTCTTTTATCATATTCTTCCTACATATAATGACGAATAAAAGGAGACAATGATGGTTTTGTCATTAGTGTAAAATTCAAGAAAAGTTGCAGTATAAAGTAGCTAAAGGTGCACCTTAATTGTGCCTAGGCCCACACCTTGACTCAAGACCTATTTTGTGTCTCACCTGACTCTCAGGCTGGCCACTTAAATAAGGTATGGTCTTTGAAAATTATCTCTTCCTTTTTCTTTTAATATTGCCCCTTTATACAAAATTATCTATACAACATTGCATGCACTAATTATAATATTGCCTCTTCAATTGTCATTGGAAGTCTCCCATCACACAAAAGGGCACTAGCTTACCTACATTTAGTCCACCCTATGCCCATCCTACTAGTTATATCCAAATAAGATCTTTTACTTGGTCCTACATTTGCATCCAAGTATATAGATTTATCACAATATTGTAGGAAGTCATTAAATTCTATCTTGTTCACCCCACTAAAATTACACTTGATGCATTCTTTGTTGTACTGTTTTTTGAAGACTCGTCTAATTTCAAAAAAGAATTTGTTTTCCAAAAGTAGGGAGAAATGGAGTTCAATATAACTCTTTTTTACAATTTATTGATAAGAAAAGCACTCTAGATGGAGAAACCAAAGAATCTAACAACATCGAAACTAATGATTTAACATCAGATGACGCCAATGTTCTTCCTACAATTTTTTTGTTCTTGTTGTACCTCAAATAAGCATTCAAAATTCCTTAGCTATTTTCAACTAGTCATTGTTTATTTAAAGGCATTCCTTCACTTATAAATGCCAAGCTTCCAACAAATTCGAATCAAAGTTCATAGGATAATGCTAAATATCATTTAAAATAAACTATTTCAATAAGATTGTGCATGTTGTCACATATAGAAGTGTCAAGAGAATGGTGGATTGGGGGAAGGGGGGTTCTACCTTCTCAGCTTCAACCACAATCATAAGACGACCAAGAATCTCCTGATCGGATAGCCTTGAAAAACGAACAAGGGCACATCTGCTTTGAATAGGCTCAATAATCTTAGATGAGATGTTGCATGCAAGAGCAAATCGTGTAGTGTTCGAATATATCTCCATTGTCCGCCTCAAAGCTTGTTGTGCTCCAGATGTCATGCTGATATTACTCAAGATGGTGAGAAGGCCATGGCACCAAAATTTGCAAACACTTTGTGGATTAAATGTGTATGAAATTTGAGAATATCAAAAGAAATAAACAAAAATATAAACAACCACTCTAGATCATCAGCCTAACCAAGCAATAAAAATCCCAAATTAATGACATTGGATAAATACCTATCCGCTTCATCTAGAATTATTACTTTATGCCGCCCTGGTGGGAGTGTTACTTTTTTTTGTGCAAACATCTTAATCTTGTTCCTCACAACATCGATTCCCCTGAATAAGATATAGTAAGAAGTGATGAAACTAATAATAAAAAAGTAAGATATGTACCAATGAAGTTAACAAATAGTTTATTCTACCTGTCATCTGAAGCATTTAGCTCCAAAACAGCCTCCTTACAATTTGGCCCCAATAGTTCATGTGCAAGGGCCAATATACTTGTAGTTTTCCCAGTTCCTGGAGGACCCTAATGATCAGACACAGAAAAGTCAATCCAATAACATCAACATGGCTGATGTAGAAAGCAAAAACACAAAGGCATCTTTGTTTGTGTAAATTGGGCCCATGAAAGTAATTTGGTTGACCTTGATGCAGCTCAAATGCATGGTGATTGACCACTATCATAATGTACAAACTGCACTCCACCAAGCATCTAGTGTATCAAGAAAAAGCCTTTTTATGTGGAAAAATTCCGCTCATGGGAGAAATCATGTATTTGTCATTTCTGCCTCCCAACCAAGAGTAAATGTATTCTACCCAAGTATGCATTTGGAAGGGGAAAAGCAAATAAAGGGGTTTTTTTTCATGCTCAAAGCTCCCAACTAATGGCCCAACAAGAAGACCTAACTGTAATCACGTTGCCAAGTTTATCCCAATGGCCTATTTGGTAGTGAAATGTTTGGAAATCTACAGAGTTTCAAAAGAATTCCATGTTTGGTGAAACCAGGATCCAAAGTACAAATTTTGAAATCCCAAATAACTCCAATCACAAGGGTTCACAAAAGCTCATCTTAAAATATTACTTTAGAACCAGTAGGCTGCACATGGGGCAATGGGGCCTATTAAATGTGTCCTAATGATAGATGTAACACTATCATCAATCATTGTTCATCTGTGACATGCATTATTAATTTCTTGCCATCAAAACACTAAATTCCTCTATAAATGTAGTGTGGCAATAAACTAAACCATTACTGTCATGAATGGCTTGTTTAAATTGAAAATTAGTCAAACATTTACACACCCCAAAGGGACAAAATTTCCATGTTGACTTGGATCGCTTACTTCAGTTATAAGTTAGCTTCGTATGCGCTGCAACAATTGTCAATTTAGTTTTCAAATAAAAAGAGTTGATGGTTATTTTCCCTAGTATTAGTGGAGATTTCTTGTTTACTTCGTGCCAAATTTTTTTGACAACCCACAATTTCATCAGTCAAATTAGATGGATGGATTCAAGTGTTCAGATTTAAGTGCAGGTAAATTTTGGGACCCATTTGATCACTCCAACATTTGATCTTTGGTTCCTATGATTTGAAGGCATATAAATATGTTTTAATTCATGTGTGATAATCATCCTACAGGGTCCACAAACTTGAAGTGCATCTAAATCTCATGATTCCAGATACACCTATCCTATATGATATATCAAAAGGTGGGCAGTCTTTGACATGAACCACTAGAAATTTGAGTTGTGCACACTTAGGTATAAAAAACTCCTCAAAATACAAGAGCATTCCAGGAAGGCTAAAGTAGTCATTTCCTCTAAGGAGGTTAGCCATCTGTCGTGGTTTGGATTACACAAGATTGGGTGAAATGCATCAGGACTACATGGATGGGAGCATGCTAAGGAAAATCCCACATGCAATCATCATAACTTTGTTAATGGCCATGAAAAAAAATCACTTGTAACAGTAAAACTTTTAAGGTCCCAAATAACAAGGCTACTGTGACGATGGAGGTGATATTTTGTGTATCCCCATTTCCATGTTATTTTCTACACATTCCACCAAAATATGTAGTTCAAATGAAAATTATTTAATAGGCAGCTTCCCTAGAATTTCTATAAAAATAAAAGTCAATTAATTAACACAAACTTGCTGTGTCTGCTCAAAAAACAAATAAAAAAAAAAAACTTGTTGTGTGAATACACTGTCATGTTGGACGCAATTTATGAGATATCACTAAGTAATGGTTTGTAAGACAAGGAAAAACAACCCTTCCCCCTTTCATAAGTAGAGACTCCAAAAGCAGAAATCAGAAGTCTCAAATTCCATGTAGTAATTTCAAGCCTATCAAACATAAAAATGCTATTGCAGGAAGTTTCCAAATTTCATAATTACCAATTCATTATTTATAGAAATTTAGGTAATCACAAATGCTGCTGGAATTTTCTATCAAACAGGCCATCATAACTTCTGAATAGGATATTTTAGAAGAATTTGTAAACTCTCTATTCCGCAAAGGGTTTAAGAGAGTGCAGAAAACCCAAATGGCATTATCTGGGATAATTTTTCTGCTTTACTTTCCACCAAATGTCATCTCCACTTGCAAATATATTTCAGGAAGAGCGAAAAGGAAGCCAGTAAGATATTAAAGAGACAGAGAGAGAGAGAGAGGGGGAGAGAAGAGGCTACGGCTAATATGAGATTGGGCATGTTTCCGTCCCTTGCAATGACTTGAAGCCTTGAAACGGCGTCTGCATTTCCTACGACGTCTGCAACTTTGTTGGGTCTGTACTTTTCAACCCAAGGGATTTCGTACCCGTTTGCCGATGAAGATGAAAGTGATGCCATTACAAGTGCTGCAGAAAGGGAAAACAGGCGCTCCGATTTGCAACACAAAGGCGGAACAGTGACACTAGGTCATGCCAAACTCCAATAAAACCCCGAGGCCCAAATCCTTGAATTGGAGGGAAACTGTGACATGTCTAACTGTCATTAGACCTGTATTAAAATTTATGCCAAAATGTAATTGTCCATTAATACTGTAAAAATTGATGGCTAAACATGATATTGTTATTTTTATATTGGAAAATTCCTAAAGTATTAAGTTTAATCAACTATTTTTATGTACTAAGATGATAGGTCTAATAGATGACTGGGCTTAAAAAGCTTGAGTTTTCTAACATGCCACTTCATAGGATGGATCCTATCATAAAAATTTGAATAAATGGATAAATTATTACAGAGACTATAAAAGTATCCACAGTAAGACTCATTAAATTATTGTAATTCCTGATTTTTTTAAATAAAAATAAAACATAGGATAAATATTATCAATCAAATGAGGAAGATGCATCAATAATATTTTTAGTAGTTTTGATGATCATTAAATAGGTTCGCATAACCCTTATACAGTGAGATGAACAATCCACTTAAGTTGATTGTAGTTTAGCCCACACTTACATTAAATAAATATACACATATTTGCTAAAAGAAAATTAATGAAAAATGAGCCATGGAGGCCAAATACATTCATCAATAGTATTGCCACTCAACCCTAACAACTAAAAAGTAAACTCTTACAAGTATTTTATTGTGGGCTCGGGTCCAAAACAAAACCGTGCGGGTCGGGTAGGACCCAAAGCGGACAATATCACAATGGAGTCGGGTCGGGTCGTCACAAGTGGTATCAGAGCACGATTCAACACTCGGACTGTGAGGGCTCTCTACTTGTGTGTGACTTGCTTGCCTGTGTGTGGACCCCTGTCAGTGTGACAAGACAAAGCCGGGGACAACTTTGGTCTAAGGGGGGTGGATTGTAATACCCAGCAGCGTGGGCTGGTACATGAGAAGTCCCACATCGCTTAGCACCAGCTGGGTGTGAGGAGATTTAAAGAGGGGCAGCCCTCTCCCATTGTGAGGTCTTTGGGTCTGGTCATGTAGGTAAGGGCTCAAAACAAAATCGTGCGGATCGGGTAAGACCCAAAGGCGGACAATATCACAATGGGGTCGGGTCAGGTCGTCACAATGTATATCAAATTATAAAATCAAAGCACACTCTCATTGGAAGTAACATATTTGACAAATGTTAAATATCATTATTTTTGTGAAGGTACCTATTTAGATTTGAGCGAGATTTTTGTCTGACTAATTAGGCTCGAACTTTAGACTCATTTTTTATATTATTTACATTATCACAACTCACAAGGCCATGTATAGTATTTTTTTATTTGTTATATTATATATAATCATAACGTCATATATAATATTATTTTAATTTTAATTGTTTTTGTATTATAATGTGAGAAGTCTAACTATGCATATTGAAAACAAACATATAGATCTATCATTATCAAAATTTCATCTTAAAAATTAATTTCTAACCATTCAATTTTAATGGTCAAAATGACTATCTTTGTCTATTAATATCAATTAGCCAGAGATTGAATTTTCGATCAAATAATAGGAATTTATGTATAATTTCATTCTATGCAGTTAGGTTTTTAAATTATAAAACAAACATTAGAAACAATAAAAACGGTAGAAAGTGCAAAAAAAACGGGCTGACTGGGACTTGGGCTTTAAAAGCCCGACGGACTTCAGCCGAACTCATGCTTTTGTAGAAATAACAAAGCCCGGCCGAACTCCGCCCGTGAACTTCGTCAGTGCGGCCAAGCTCGTGAGTGCATGTGGGCTTAGGCAAGCTTCTGACGATGGTCGCGTTGACGTCCATACGCCGGCATCTGTCCAGTCCTGACTCCTGAGGTTCACCCGCTGTGAAAGTGAAATCGGGGGATTAGATAATTTTGGATATGTTTCTCGAATTATCTGTCTTCTCTCTCCATTTCAATTTCCTTCTGTAGTGTCTGATTCGTCGAAGGACACGAATCTTTGTGTGTTTTTTTTTTCGTTGAAGAGGGTTTTAGATGCAAAATCAAAGAAGCTTTAGGGTTTTGGATACAAAACAAAATAAGCTTTAGGTTCAGCTCTACTGGAATTTGAGATGGAGCAATCGAGAACAACGACGACGTCGAGACCATCTTCGACTTCAGCTGCAGAAGATGGCATCGTCGATTCAACCCCGCTGCTCGGTAGTTCATCTCGGAGCCAGCGGAGCCCACCGACGCCGACCCTGAGCAGCGCGGTACGGCTTCTACGTCGCGCTGGAAGCCGTCGGCTAATGAGGGAGCCGTCGATGCGGGTGAGGGAAACTGCAGTGGAGCAGCTGGAAGGGCGACGGACCGATTGGGCCTATTCAAAACCTGTAGTCGTTCTTGACTTTGCTTGGAATTCGGTGTTTGCAATCGCCGCAATTGTGGTTCTGATATCTAGCAGTGGAGAGTCTCCTTCAATGCCTTTGCGGCTGTGGATTGTGGGATATGCACTGCAGTGTGTTGTTCATGTTGTCTGCGTCGGCGTCGAGTATAGGCGCAGACACATGTCCCGGCACCCAGCAGAGCCGAGTAGTGGGAACTTGGGATCTGGCGATCTGCATGAGATGGAGGAAAATGCAGACTATGACGCAGACCAGAGACAGGATGAAGAAAGAACCAGGTTGTAGAATCTATTTCTTGTTACTGGAAATGACATCTCTCACTTGGTATTTCACCCTTTCCATTAAATTTTTCCTTTTGACCCTTTTTTTCCTTCTTGGTCAGTGGACGGTACCATTTCAGTCAGGGTTGTTAATACCAGTTATGGACTCCTTATCAGTTTTTCAAAATCCCAATAGAGTCCAATCTTGGCTGATGTATCCATCATCGTGTTATAAGAGTCAACCTGAATCATTGTCCCCCAGTGCTGATATCAGTTTCATTGGCTGATACCAGCGTCATTTGTCAATGATATCAGCTTCATTGGCTGCTGCAGCAATAACAGCATATCATTGGTCAAGGATATCAGCTTCATTGCAAAGAACCAACATACAGTCAATTATATCAGTTTCATTGCAGACAGCCGGCATATAAGAGAGTCCAAAAAATTCTGATACTACTAATCAGATTCAGAAAACCCCAATTGACTTTGGCCAGTTGGAGTGGTGGGCTTTTAAGGTATTAGAGAATTATAATTACTTTTTAACATCAGGTTTTTGTAGGTATTCCCAAAATTGTGAAATGGGTGTCCAAAGGCCTCTTCGAAAGTCCTCCCAGTGCAAACTCAAATGCTGCTTTTTGGTTTCTTAGAAGTGAAAGATAAATATTGTGATTTTGTGATACTAGTTATCGGGTTGAACCTCGTTCTTTTAAGCAAACCAACCAAACATACCATTCCATCAACTCAAGAATGGCCAGCTGCCACTGCCATGGGTTGAACCAAGGAAGAACCCTTGGTTTAGCAATCCTCACTACTTCTATGGGATAAGGTAGAAAATCTTAAAGAAAGAATACTAGCATTAAATGTTTGGGATAGGGACTCGAGCTCAGATAAAGTTGAGGTAATATGAGTAGTGGAATAAAAAGAGTAGCAAAAGACATTGGGAGAATCAAAAGGAAATGAGAGAGACATAACAGAACATGGTGGTGGAAAGCAGAAGTTCAAAGGTTTATTGATGGAAGAAGTATCAGTTTAAGAAATGGCAAAAAATAGGGAGAGAAAAAGACTTGGATTGTTATATCATATCTAAGAGAGTTGCAAACAAATCTGTAAGCATAGCCAAGTATGAATCATATGATGATTTGTTTGCAAAATTAGAAACCAAAGAGGGAGAAAAAGGAATATATAGGCTTGCCAAGGTGAGAGAGATGCAAACTAAGGAGTTAGATCATGTAAGATGGATTAGAGATGAAATCAAAGGGTTTTAGTCCAAGATAACAAAATAAAGGATAGATGGGAAGGGTATTTAGAGACATTCAATATGGAACATGAGTGTGAAATACACATGGATGTAGAAGCAGATAAAGAGTTGGTAAACAAAATATTGAAATAAAAGTAAAATTTGACTTAAATAAGATGACGAAAAGGTTAGTTTTAGGACTTGATGATATCCTTATAGAAGTGTGAATCTTTCTAGTGACAGTGGGATTAGATGGTTAACTAGGTCGTCTAACAATATTATAGATTTAAAAAGGATGTCAGAAGAATGACGTAGAAGTATGGCGATCCAATTCTTTAAGAATAAATGAGATATTCAAAATTGTGCCAATTATTTAGTTACAAATCTTTTGACCCATATCATGAAACTTTGTGAGAGATCTCCTGCCCATCACAACTTGAAATTTGGTGCAAAGGTCTTGGTGTTAAAGACACCTAAATACAAGATGACTGCCGTGGACAAAAATTGTCATTCGGTCAACCAGATTTGACACTCTCCGGTCACTATCAGAATTCCCCAAATTTGAAATCCCCATCTCCTGCCTGTCACGACACAAAAATTTGTTGCTAGATTGTAGGAGCCTGAATAGAAGGTGAACATTACGGATATTTGGTCGAGCAACCAGCAAGATTTTGGCACCATCCAACCTCTTTTGGAGAATCCCAGATTTGGGATCCAAATGTCCCTACGTATTATGTACCTAAAATTTGGTAGTTGGATTTATAGCAGAAGGCACCTGAACAGAAGGTGACCATCATGGATGAAAATGGTCGACTGGTTGGCCAGATTTTGGCATCTTTTACCCACTGTATGAATTCCCTAAATTTGGAATCCCTGTCTACTGCCTATTAGGACCCTGAAATTTGTTGGCCAAATTTGGTGTAGAAGGTGCCTGAACAGAGTATCACCATCATGGAAAAAAATAGCCAATTGAGCAGTTAGATTTTGGACCCTCACTGTCCGACATCACCTGATTTGGGTTCCCTGTTATCCTACCTACCAATCTTAGAAATTTGGTGGCTTGATTCAGAGCAATAATTGTCTGAGTATATTGTGACATGTGGAGAAAAATGGTTGACTGACTGACCAACTAATTTTGGCATCCTCTGGTGATGATCTGACAATCCCAGATTTGGGTTACTATCTCTTGGCTATAAGACTGATTTTTTTGGTCAGATCCAGTGCAGAAGGCTCTTGAATGGAAGGTAACTATTGTGAACAAGATCTCCTGTATAGCATTGTTTCGATCCCTCTAAGCAACATATTACGTTAGAAAAAGACTGTTGTGGACAAAAATGGCGCTCTATCAGCCTCACTTTGATAGCCTACGGTCACTGTCCAATTACCGAGATTTGGGATCCCTGTGTCCAGCCTATCATGACTCTGAAATCTGGCAGAGGTGCCCAAACAGAAAGGTTACCATCATGGAGAATTGTAGGCTGACTGGCTGGATTTTGGCATCCTTTGACTGTTGTCAGATTTGGTATCTTCATCTCCTGCCTATCATGACTCTTTAGATTTGGTTCAGATTCTTAGCATTTGAACAGAAGGCAACTGTTGTTGATAAAAATGGTTGACCAATTGGCTGGATTTTTCAATGCTCCTGGCAGTATCCCCATCTCTTGCTTATAGTGAATATGATATTTTCTGGCTGGATTCAGTATTCAAGGCTCCTGAACAGAAAGCCATTATGATGGACTAAAATGGTTAACCAACCAGCTAGAATTGGGCACCTTCTTGCCATTGTCTGTTGAGTCCATTTCAAATCCCAATCTCCTGCTTATCATGATGAAATTTAGTGGGCCAGATTTAATCCGAAGACATGGGCATACTAGATAGCGGAGTGACTGTTCGTGTGGTTTATAAAAAGTCAAAACTCCAGATATACAGGATTTTGGTTTATGATGATGATGATTATGAGATTTAGTACAGAAGACGCCCAAACAGAAGGTGACCATCTTGGAATAAGACCGAATTTGAGAGAGTTCTCAGTTATGGGCTTTTGAGAGATCTCTTGTAGGTGAGGGTTCACTTTTTGGGTTTGCATTTGGTACATTATAATTCTCACTCTTCTCTCTTTAATAAGGACCTCTTGCATAGTTGGTAAGTGCACATTGTTACAACTTCAATGTTGTGGGTTGAAGTCTTATGGGTGTTACATGGGTAGTTGGCCCATAGAAAAAAGAAGCATGCCAAATCTAAAATGCAAATACCAATCCCAGATTGAAGGGAAAATGGCTTTGATGATGATGATGATGGTGACGTAGTGTAAAGCCATCTTCTTCTTTTTACCTGCTAAATCTCAACTTTCATGAAAATGAAGGGGAAACAACAAGGCAACAACACAGGCAAAAGCCAAGACACGAATGACAGATAAAGAGCACACGCTCTAACAACCAAAAGCAAACCCTGGCAAGTGTCTCTAAAAGAAACTAACAAACTAAGGAGATCCCAACACCAAAAAAACCCCAAAGTGGAGCTCCTCAAAAGCCATCTTCCCTTTTGCCTGTGGACGTAGGCATCTTCCCTTTTGCCTTGTGCAGTACGTATGTGATTTGAATTTTTGTTTTTGTTTTTCCTATTGCAAATCATGAATTGCATTTTCTCCATGTCATGGCAAGGACATTTAAGACTATTTTTGAACTGAGATAAGAGAATGAAAGATATGTCCTACTTTTCATTTAGGTGGATTCATGTTATGTCTGAACTTGGATGTACCTATAAATAATGGACTCACTACATGTATTTGGAATGTTCCTCTACAATTTGGGCTCTTTACTTTTGTGCAAATACATTTGCATATTACTCTCAACTCTCAACTTCCTCTTTAGCTCCCATACTAATTGTTCCCCCTTTCTTAAATGGCACATGTTCTAAAGTTCTTAATGTAGATTTCTTCTGTTTCTGTAACTGGCACCATAGCATCAGTATGAATTTGATAGTGTCATGGCTTTGTAGTTCTAGCATCATTTTCTATTTTGATTTTATTTGAAGGCATCCATGATGCATGCATTTCCAAGTTTATCTGTGTAACATTTAATTTTGCTAGCTTGTATTTCAGTGTTGCAAAGCATATCGAGTCTGCAAACACAGTATTTTCGTTCATATGGTGGATCATTGGATTTTATTGGGTGTCAGTAGGTGGCCGGACATTGACACGTGATGCTCCTTACCTTTACTGGTTTGTGTCAAGTTTTCATTTCTTGTAGTTCAAACATGTAGCAACTCCTTTACTTACTATTTACTCTACACCTGTACAATTTTTGTTTTGCAGGCTGTGTATAGTCTTTCTGGCATTTGATGTGTTCTTTGTTGTTTTCTGTGTTGCTCTGGCATGTGTCATTGGTATTGCTGTTTGCTGCTGTCTACCATGTATTATTGCAATTTTATATGCCGTGGCAGATCAGGTATGGATGATTGATGCCTGTTCTTTTACGTTTTTATCTTTGAATTTTGTAGAGCTCATTTTTGTTTCAAATTCACAATGACATAGCTTGGTCAGAGACCAGATTAGATTGAGGTGTACTGTTTATAATAAATACAAATGTTTGTATGGAAGGAAACATAATGTGGTTAGACTGATATATTTGTAGAATAAAATGCTCTTTGTTGGGCTTTCTTTGTGGTTAGGGGTGAAACTCGAGCTGGTTGGACCAGATTTTGCTAATCTCAATCCAACCCATATCATACCTGGTTGAATCTGATCTAACCCAACCTGACTTAAAAGCCCAAATTTTGTAACCGAGCCCGACCCTAATATGGCCCAAGAACCTGACCCAATTCTAAACCCAAATTTGGATCCATACCTTGAACAAACTCTAAGCTGTATTCACCATTGGATTAAGCCTAAGTCCTACAAACCATAATTTTTGTGGTTTTAAAGCCATATCTAGAATGAAAATTTCAAGCTGATTTTGGTAAGCTCCATGTTCAAGCAAAGAAATTACCAACTTATCCTTGTGAACCAAGTGGGCCTCACAAAGTGTGCTTAGATTGAAGTGTTCACAATGAGTAAGTTCTCAGATAATTTCTGAACTAATCTTTTTCTTTTGAGGACTAAACATGCAGCAGAATCGATGTGCTTATTTGAAGGATTCAAGATTTTCAAGCTTCGTTTGTCATGTTTATCTCCTTGTTTATAATTGAGAGTGAATCAATTCATGTTTACGGGCCTACACCTACGGAGACAATTGTATGGTAATTGATATTTTGGGCAATATTATTCTATTGAACTATTCTGATTTGTAACACAAGGCAAATGATCTAAAGGATAATATTGCACAAGATGGGGAATTTGGAGCATTATTTGCTTCTTGACTGTTGAGGGTGTAACTTGATTCATCAAATGTTCATCATATTTGTAATACAAGAAAACATCTGTTAGGGTACAACTGACAACAATATAATGTCTTGTTAATTAAAACCAGAACTTTTAAGAATAAAATTATCTATTCACTGTTTGTTTTCCAAAGTTGACAAATGCTGACATAATGAACATCACAGTTGTGAGACATTCCGGTTAGACCATTTTCAGGTTTCCATTCTGTCAATGTGCATGTATAATGTAGCTCCAACATCTGTAAACATCGATCAATATGGGAGCTATTTAGCTTTTGATATTTCATTTCCCATCTGCCCCATTTGCTCTGCTTAGCTACATCAACATATGAAGGTGCGTAGCACGCACAGACACACACCACACACTCCATTAGGGAACTTTTGTAACGTTATAGTAAAGAATGTAGATGTCTTGTATCTTTCATGATATTCCTGAAAACAGGAAGGGGCATCTGATGAGGACATTCATCAGCTTCCAAAATACAAATTCAAGAGGATGGGTGATTTCGAGAAACTCGGGGGTGAAACATCAGAACCTTTTAGGGGAATAATGATTGAGTGTGGTAGCGAAACACCAGTTGAACACCTTCTCCCTGCTGAGGATGCTGTAAGCCGTCTTAACTTCTATTCCATGGTCTTGCGTTCAACATTTCTGAAACTCTAGTACTTGGAAGAAAATGCTTGCTGCACTTTGACAAAACTCTGGAAATTCATGATGCTACAGGAATGTTCCATTTGCTTGTCTGCTTATGATGATGGAGTTGAGCTACGAGAGCTTCCTTGCAGCCATCATTTTCACTGTGCCTGCATAGACAAATGGCTTTATATTAATGCTACCTGCCCACTCTGCAAGTATAACATCACGAAGGGTACGAATCATGGAAGGGAAACTGTCTAGAGATGGTTCTTGTGGAGCATGTGTTCTCAATTTATGGTTATATCCTGATTCGAGGTGTGAGGACAGTGGTCTATACATGCAAGTGTTAAAGCTAGTATGTCTTACTCCATGTCGTGTTACTGTATCAAGGGATTGAAGGGCCTGTAGGATCAACTCTGTTACCCGGTCTACTTTTTTTTTTTTTGAGCAGTTCTCCAGTCTACTTCGTTCCAGGGCTGTAAAATAGTATTATTTTGTTCATTTTAATTTTTTCAGTGTCTCCTGTTTGATCACTGATGAATTGATTTGATGCGTTTAAGATATAAGATCCAACTGTCTAAGTGACCTGGCCATTGCTTGTTATTTTGTTTTTCCGAGTTCTGGAGGATAGGGGCTTCCGCCTATGGGAACTAGTCTCGAATTCTCGATTAGCACTATCTGCAAGTTAAACAATTTTACTTATTTTTTCCTTTTAACCCAATGAACCCTAATAATGTATCGATCTACACAAGGTCTGAGAATCCAAAAGGGTTGGAGTGATGTCAAGAACCTGGCTTAGAAAGTGGGAGTTCTGAGTTTGATTCTCACTTTATTTTAAAGGGTCACTCTTCGTAGAATTATCCAGAATAGAGAAGCTTGCAAGATTAGTCAATGCTCTTAGAGGCCTTGAACACCTTAAAACTACACGAGATTTGGGTCCACTTGCGGAGTTGTCCAACTTTTACTTAAAAACATCCAAGAATGGGTTTTTGACAAACGTCCTTATTTTAGAAGCAGATGATTATCCAATTCAGGTGGTACGTAGGTAGATGCTATTGAAAATTAACAATTGATGGAGACTACTTTCTTTGTGCATGGTGACGTAGTTCGATCAAATTGGTTCGAATTTATAGACCTCAATTTGATATATTTGCAATTTGAAAATTCGTTGGGATAGTTTCATTTAGTTTGTCTCCTTATTTCTTTAATTCGCAGTTTGAATTTGACAAAATTAATGATGTAATTCAAATACTAATTTTAACAAATTTATAGATATAATGTATATTTTCTACTTCAAAAATATGTTGGTTTAGAATAAAACTATATACAAGAGTAATTTATTTTTTGGGTGGGAATATACAAGAGTTGATTAAAAAAAAAGAAAAAGACTCGTCTAAACAAAAATAAACAAATGCCCTTTACTAATGGAGTAAGGGTTTTACCATAATAGACGTTAAAAGGAGCATTTGAAAATAAGTTTTTTCAATAAATAAAAAACTGAGTTAGAAAAGGGCTTATACTGGTGGGCATGAGCTTTTATTTTTTAAATAGACAAGTTCAATTTTTAACTTTGAAAAGTCTGACAGACAACGGGCAAATATAATTTTTTTTTTTTTTATATACATCTAGATCAGTAAAGACGCTTACTTGTAGATAAATGTGGTGCTGTATATCGATAAACGTGCGGTTTCATTTATCTAATAAAGTTTTAAACTTGAACATTTTTTTCTTGTGAGTTATCAAATTGCTAAAAAATACATAAAACATCTTTTAATGTTTTTGATAATGATAATAAATATAGTCTACTATCTTTGATTCATTCTGATATGTAGTCAGGTCCATTGATTCTTTTATTGATTTTCATTGATGATTATTTTAGAATACTTCCATCTATCTCACGAGAGGCAAATATGAAGGTGTTTATTAGTTGAAAAACTCTCATTTCTCTTTTTTTTTTTTATAAAAAAGAACCTTCAAAAACTTTCATGTCTAGGTTACTACACAGTATCAGCAACCCATCAAAATTCTGAAAAGTAATAATAGCAGTGAATACCTATCCCAAACATTTTTTGCAGTATCTCCAATAACATGGTATTATGTCACAAACTTCAATGTTCTTATACACCTCAACAAAACGATGTTATTGAGATAAAAAACCAAGACTTACTTGAGATAGTCAGATCTCTCATTAATGAAATGAATTCTTTCTTGAAACATTAGCGGCTTAGATTCCGTAAAATAAGAGAGTAGTACAAAAAGAAGGATCTAAGTATAGGAGAAATATACTGAGAATCAAAAGAAAACAAGAAACAAAATAAGAGAAAACAAGAGAAAAATACAAGATACATCCGAAATCAGCACATCAAATACAAAAGGTGTCCAAACCCCCTAGCTTCCAAATCTAGTCAGAGTAAAAAATTCCAAAGCCCTTTCTTTATGCATTCTTTTGTGCCTTCCTTAACTCTTCGAGTATTCATTAATGCATATAATGCACATAATTTCCATCCTTAACCTTCATCCAGATCCATTATATGTATGTTTGTGGGATACTCTTCCAATTATAAAGGTGAAAATGTGTTGATCCCATTTTTGGTTGTTTGATTTGTTTCCATATTGATGTCACATTTAATGAGAATAATCATTCTTCCATATGTTACGAACACACTATTTCCACATCCTCAATCTGAATGGCAACTAATTATATATACCAAAAGCAGCATTAACATCATTCTAATTACCCACTTCCACAAACCACTCAACTGTTTTCAAACAATCCAGTTCAATATCCTCTCTCTGAGGACATGCCTACTGCTCTCAGGGAAGGTAAATACACATATACTGAACATCCTATTGATCAATTTGTTCATAAAATATGCTTTCTTCATCATACAAATCCTTTCTTGCTTCTTTGAGTATATGTTCCTAGTCCTAAAAGGACTGATGTTGCTGCTTTCAGACATTCATCTTAGAAAGCTGCTATAGAAGAAGAGTTAGCAGCTCTTGAAAAGATTCAGAAATGGGTACGACTACATTTCCTCATGAAAAAACTGCAGTCATTGCAAGTGGGTTTTCACTTTCAACAAAATCCGAATGGCTCTATTACCAAAAATAAAGCTAGGCTTGTCCCTAAAGGCCACTCAGACTTATGGTGTAAAATATCTGAAGACATTTGCTCTATGACAAAATCAGACACTATTCATAGTCTAATTCCCAAAGATACTTCACTCAATAGGCTTTCTCATCAATTAGATGTCACCAACGCATCCTTGCATGAAGACTTAGAAAAAGAAGTCTGTATGTTTCCTCCATTGGGCTCTATTAAAGGGGCGGTGAAGGGATGGTTTACCATCTAAAGACGCTATTTATGGGTTGAAACAATCTCCTAGAGCTAGGTTTGAGAAATTCAATACTATTCACCTTACTAATGGATTCAAGCATTGTCATTCTAATCACCTTGTATTTTTGCATCAACAGAAATTAGTGTAATGCTTTTGATAGTTTATGTTCAATGGTGCTAATGCTATCCACGCACTCAAAACTCATCTCAAGAAAATCTTTGATATCTAAAGCTTGGTTCCTCTTTGATACTTTCTTGGGATCAAGGTAGCTTCATTCTTTACAAGCTCACAAGCCAATACGTATTTCTGTTGTAAACCAATTGATACTCCCTTTAATCAGAACTCCAAATTTCGAGGTTTGAATGAAACCTTGTTGGCTAATCCAAGGAATTACCAAAACCTCATAAAAAAATTAATTGATCTATCACTCATCCTAATATTTCAAATACAATTGGTATGGTCAATCAAATCAAGCAGACACCTAGAAATACTCATCTTCAAGCCATTTTCTATATTCTACAATTTATAGTAAAAATTCATGGTCAAGGTATACTCTATACTTTACATGGACATCTTCGCCATGATGACTATTCCAACGCCAACTGCACAGGATCTCCAAATTATTGAAAATCTACTTCCAGATACAACATTTTTGAGGGAGGAAATCTTGTATTCTAGAAAAGCAAAAAAACATAACATGGTCGCTCGTTCTAGTGCAAAGGTCAAGTGTAGGAGGATGACTGTATTGCTTGCAAACTTTTATGGCTCAACCAACTTCTTTTTAACTTGGACTTGGAGCCTATGGTTGTTTTTTGTGACAATCAGCCTACCATCTACATTGTGTCCAATTCATTGTTTCATGAATGCATTAAGCATATTGAAGTTGATTCTTACTTCATACATGACCTTGCTTCTAGTGACATTTAGACCCCCTATTTCAAATCTAAAGACTAGCTTGCTGATATACTCACCAAAGTAGCTTCTCAATCAAAACTTGGGGGGGAGTACTGAGTGACATACTTTCATGTCGTTTTCAGAGTTTCGTGCAAGTAGCATACATATTTTTCATAGTTTTCAGTGTGAGATACGTAATTGACTTCCTAGTATTGTAATGCAGTGTACAAACCGCAGTTTCATTCCTCTTTTAAAGATGACTACTATAACATAGAAATATCATTTCTCCCCTCATTCAAATTCTCTTCTTTTTCATCTCCTTTATCTTTTTCATCTTTTCTGCACATTAACAAAGAACTTGTAGCACAGTTGTTATGTGATTGTTGTTGCAATTATAGAAGTTTGAGTGACGTGGATCGCAAATAAGTAGCCAGCTCATGGAAAACAATTTTCCAAATCCAATGATGAGCAACAACTACAAATGGATGGGAAAAATGCCTTTGGTGATGAAGACTATGTTACATTAGCATGTCATATTCATATATGTTAAACATTTATATGACCAACATCATACTAACTTGGTTTCCCTTTTCCCCCTACTACTACTACAACCTTGGGCATGAGTAACCAACAATAAAAACCTAGATGGCTGCATAAACCCCATTAACTATGCTCAAAATATATGCATGCCATTCAATTGTAGATAATCTAAAAAATCGAAGATAATATGTGGCACCACCAATCAATTGAAATGCAAATTCATAGATCTTGAAAACCTTCACTTGTTTGAAACATGAATTTCGTCATCTCTGGCAAGTAAAATTCAAGGAACGTTTACAATCTCCAAGGAAGCCTTCATTGCACATAAAATACAAGTATTGAACTATCACAATAACCAGAAAACTAAAAAAAATCTCAATGTCAAAAAATGAAAAGACAGATGGAAGAAAATGGTGCTAATAAATAAACCAAATTCCACAACGATAAAGAGCCAGGCTTGTGGAAGTGAAAATAGCTGAAACAAAGACAATCCACCAAGCCATGAACAGTGCCACTTCCTTCATTAAAGAAGAGTGATGTGCAAATCCATCAATAAAAGGAAGGCCTGCAAACAAGTTACCTTCAATCTGTGAGAAGCCAAGAAATAGAAGTACCAATACTGGAGGCGCGAAAAGCTGCAAAACTGACAAGCAGAGGTAGTGATTGTGCAAGAAGATCTTTGCCCGGCTGAAATCCAAGTCTGGGACCTTGCTCGAATGCAGTCTCTGATACCAAGACAAAACAGCCTCATTCAAATACATCTGCAAGTTCGGGCGCAGAGCCAGAATCTGCAAAATCCCTGAAATCATTATACACCAGACCCTAAATTTTACAAAATCTGATCGAGCCATCCCCACATTGCCAGAAAGTACCGTTCCTCCATTCGAATTTGAATTTGAATTCTTAACAAGAGTCACTGCAAGGGGATTAATCCAAATGAAAGAGACAAACAGAATCATCAACAAATTAGCATATAGAAGCATGCGAGCAATAGGTCCGCATGAGATGACGGACAGATTCCATTGAAGCTGGTCAGTCCCGAGCCAGAAGGACCGCGCAATCTTCAGTGCGGGCATGTAGAGGAAGCCCGCAAGACATCCCGCGAAGACTGCAATCAATATCTTTGCAATCCCAACCGTGGAATCAGAACCAGAATCCCAATGAAAACCAAAGTCAAAATCAAAAAAAGAAGAACTGGCATTGGATAAAATCCAAAGAACCGAAAGAAACCCCAAAAATCCCAACAGAATGCTCACTTGTTTCTCCGACCTCTTGGATGCAGAGCGTTGGAAAGAGGCCCTGGCAAGGAGTGCATACGCATTGCTAATGGTGTAAGAGCCCAGAAGAATGGGAATGGTCGATCCCTTGGAGAAGACTCCAGAATCAGAATCATGGGGGAGGATGAATTTCTGGAGGAGGAGATTGGAGAGCGAAAGGGAGGTGAAAAGGAATAGGGAGGCGAACTGGGGAAAGAAGAGGCGGGATTTAAGATGGGAGTCATCGAGGCGGAGGCGGAAGATCTGGGCATTGGATTCGTCAAAATCAGGCTTGTCTTTGGATCTGGACCGTCGCTTGAGGTCGGGCGCTTCTTGGGGCCGTCGGATGGCAGCCCGGAAATTAGATTGGTCAGTTTGGGTGGAGAGATTTTCAGGGTGGATGTAGGTAAAGAGGCCTTGAAGAAAGAGAACGGAGAGATTGGAAAAGGAAATGAGAAAAGAGAGAGAAAGGGAGAGTATGGAATGGAAGAAGAGGTTTCTGTATGAGAGGAGAGTGGATATTGTCATGTTCTTTAGGTGTTGACTACAGGAAGGTCAGGAGTGGTGAAAGTAATAAGAGGGAACTGGGCCCTCTGGGCTCCATGGCCATGTTGCAGAGCCTCAGAACGATGACGAGGAATTAGGAGCATCTGTAGATGACTGCCATCGGCCGCCTCCAATTACATAAAAATTTAGTCACGGAGAAAAACATGGCCACTCTGTTCCAGCACAGTGTACTGTCCTGGGTCGATTATTCGAAAGGGGCGACGAAGATCGGCTGGGAAGAAGGTCAAATTTGTAAATAAGACTATAAATAGGGTGAAGGAAGAAAAGAAAAGAAAAGAAAAATTAAAAGTAAAAGAGATTTTATATAATGTTGAATAAAAAAGTATGTCTAAAATATAGGGTGATTATCCTAATACGGAAATACTCTTTTAGCAGACACAGGTTTTTCGGATTTTCCACTTTGTATCCATCTGCAGAAATCGGTTCACTTTTTCAGTTAATCGAAATCGGTATACTGATTTTCAAGTGATCCGATCGGTACACCGATAAATGAACCGATTCACTGAAAAATGAACCGATTTCTATAGATGAATAAGGGACAAAATGAAAAGTTCACTAAAATCCGTACTTCTAAAAGATAATGTCCGTGTTAGGATGCCCACTCAAAATATAAATACTTATATTATACAAGTGTAAATATACATGTAGAATATATGTGTAAGAGAGTCTAAAACTTTCTAAATTCATATGTAGAGTTTGGAGAGTTTAGAAAATATTTAAACAGTGTCTTCATTATTCTATCACTAAATACGCTTCAAAGGGCCTTCTTCACTTGATCCACATGTGATATCATCTACTACTAAATATGATTCTACATGTTTTCTAGACTTCATCCACCAATGCACATGTTTATGTTGGGTCCTGAGGGCTTCATTATCGATGGATATGATCTAGTAGAGGCTTGGTGACTCAATTTGCTTGTAGATATGTTTTAACAGGGCTTTTGATGATTTGATCTATATAGATATAATTTTAGCATGTTTTGATGACAAATCTATAGTCGAATATGCTCGACAGGGTCTTGGTGACTTGTTTTACTTGTTGATCATTTCACAAATCTGAAAAACTTAATCCACCTCAACTTTGATTTGGTACAATCTATGAAGTTTAATTTACTTCTAATGACTTCATTTACAAAGTATATACATGATTATATATAGAGAGAGGGGGGTTGAATATCTATTTTGATGACAAATCTATTGTTGAATATGCTCGACAAGGTCTAGGTGACTTGCTTTACTTGTTGATCATTTGGCAAATCAGGACCAATTTGGGAAAAACTTCCACGCATTGGGTCATTAACTCGAGGAAGGGTTTGCTTCCAAACAAGCTCTCCTGCAAGGGAAATTAGCTCGGCCCCTTTTGTTGTAACTTATAAGAACGGGCCACTCTATTCTAACCAGCTCGCATGGCCGTTAGTGCTTGCACTCTTGCGATGCTCCTTATCTTCGATTTCTGCTTCGGTTGGAGTTTGATGATGATTGGACCAATAGGCTGAGAGGGATAGCACACCATGATATTCAAAGCCCAACAACTGGTCCTGTCTCATTATATATATAGAGAGAGAGGGGGTTTAAGATTTAGGATAAGAGTTCGTTGTTACATTTTAAAGGTTTTGAGTTCAAATCTTATAGACATCTAATAGTCAATTAACTCATAAAAATAGTTTGTCAATCCAATTACAAATACTAACTCTATATTTATAGAAAAACAACTTAAATAGTGATGAGAGAGAGTACCATAGTTGCAAACTTGCAATGACTTGAAAAACTGCAAGAGGAGCAGTTAACCTATACAAAATGTAAAAGAAATTTTGTGAGGTTGGCTACTTTAAAAACAAAAGCGGTCTCGATTGTAGGTATTGAATTTGAAAGGCACTGAACTTGAATCAATCAGGAGTTCAATTAGTTGGTATTAGAAAATATCTTATCACCTAAATATATCCTAATAGTTGGTATCTGTCCAGCACTTTATTAAACTTTGATCTTAAACAACTCAGATTTTTTCCATTCCTTGTGTTAGTTAGCCAACTACCCAACATCCAATCATGTGCCCATAGTTATAGATATAAATAAATAAATAAATAAATTAATTAATTAATTAATTGATCCCACCCTCCCATTTTGGAATACTAAAAGTATACGTTCTTTGATCTCCTTTATGCACAATAAAAGCAGCAATGGATCGACAACTAATAATCCTATTGCTTTCCATCGGACCCTATCTTGGAACTCATGACTCCTGGATTTCGGCTGTTTATTTTGAATCTTCATTTATACTTTTATAGTATCAGTTCCTATAATAAGTGATTCAAATGTTGGTTTTTTATGATGAGATATTTAGGGTTTTAACTTTAAAGACATGTCATGTGCAGAGAAATTGCATTAAAATGCTTTAATTTTTTTTTTTTTGAATTTACGTGTGGAAAACCGCGGGATAATCAACGTAAAACTTTTACGGATGAGCTCAATATCCCTAAGGCAAACTAAAGTTAGGCCACGGGACTCGAACTCGCAACCTCTCTCTTCCTGAAACGAGAGGTAACTAGTTGAGCTACATCCATGTAGATAACATTTAAAATGCCTTAGTTATCTGCAAAGTAGGAACATTTAAGACTTGGTTCAAAATGGCTCAAGCCTGGATTTTGGACAGAACTAATTATATTTAAATTTTTCTAGTCATGGCCTCTTCCATCCATCACAATCCTACCAATGTACGACTTGTAGTAGGTGTAGCCAACCTTGTTTCGGTTCTCCATATATTTGGCTTCTAATTTCTTAGAACTACAACTTAATTCGAATAAGTTTGATATAGGCAGCCATCTTAACATGGGCAACATTTGTTAAGAGACACTGGATAAATTGAAATTTCTATTTTACCTCTACCGGCATACCATTCATCAAGTACCAGTATACCGATATGCAAAACATATATATATATATATATATATAGAGCGGCGTATTATCGGTACACCAGTATTTGATGAGCGGTACACGTGTAGGGTAAATTCCACTCTATTTCGTATTATATAGGTAGAAGTTTTGGATTCGACCTTTTTCAGACTTAAGTGATACATGAGATTTGTAGATAATTTCGTTTATTTATGAAATTATCTTACCTTCGATATTAGATAAGGATATTCATATTATAAATAGCCAAACTTTGGTGTACTTTAACAGTAGTCGGCTCATCGCTAGAGATTTTACATTAGATATCATGTAATTTCTCACACATAATTTTTTTTTTTTTTAATTACAGTTTTCAAGACAATTGAGATGGAACTTAACGTCCCACGTGCTCAGCCAAAGAAAAGTTGAGCAAGATCAACATGAACTGGGGAGCGGTCATTCATGTTGGGCTGACCAGATGTAAATTTTTCACGTGCCTGTGTCCATATGACCCACGGTGGATAGATGGTACTTTCATGCAGAGGTGGAATAAATATTCATTTATGAAAGGGTCAATGTATAAAATATTTTTTTAAAGAGTTAAAATGCAATTTCTAACATATTTCAAAAGGGTTTTTAATTATGAAATATTTAAATTAGAAAAGGGACTTTTAATAAGGAATGATAAGAAAAAATTACCAGCTGAAAATTTTTTTTACTTCTGAATTTATTGGACAATCGATTTCCTAGTATTAATTGCCAGCTTTTAGATTTAATTAAATTTTTTATTTTATTATTCTTGGCAAGCTTTGAGTGTAATTTAATGCTTGGTATAATAACCCCTCCAACTCCAAGAGTGCTCCTCTCTTTGAAATGTAATTTCAGGATGATATTTTTTATATAAAATTAAGTCTTTTGAATTTAAAAACACTCAATTTTAAAAGTCCAAAGATCCATAGTGAAAATGAAATCATTTTTTAATTCAATTATGAGCTCAATTTAAAATATATTAAAATTAGATATAAATACAATTATATGGAGAGTATAGGTATGAGAATGAGAGTGTCAATTTAGACTCTAATGGACCTCACAAAGAGCCTGAGTTGACCATTCTTCATAGGTTACAATCATATCAGTGAAGGGTTTTTTTTTTTCCAAAACTCTATTCTAATTACTTATAAATATAGTGTTTTGCTCTTATTTCTCTGTATATATGGATACATTGCTAAATCAGATAAATTTGTGATGTTTTCCATCATATGTTTGCTTATTTCACTAGGTCATTGCGTGTTTTTTATTTTTTTACCAAGTGAAGGGAATCTTTGGCTCTCTGAGTTTTGTGGTGATAGCAAAATGTTTAAAGACAAGTACAAAATTGAATAAGTTCAATGATATAACAATTTTGAAGTTTGGCAAAGAAAAATGAAAGATCTTTTGTATAACAAATAGGATCGAGGTTTTTATGAAAAATCTCAAAAATACGTAAAGGATGGTTGTAGGGCTGAAACTTGAGCGGATCAGACTGAGTTTTAATAACTAAACTTAATCCATATAAAAATTTATTGAACCTGACCTGAGGCTGGCTTGACCCGACCTGATCCAACTCGCTCTCGCTTTCTCGCTCACTCTAGCTCTCTCTCGCAGACATTGTAACAAATCTCGTTCTCGGGATATTAACGGCAAATGTAAATAGTAGGATATTTTCAAATTCTCAGATTTTTATCAGAAATTTAATGGGAAAATCTCGTGGAAAATGTGATATTAAAAAATAATAAAAATAAATATAATAAGTAAATAATTTCCATCTAACACTTCTTGAGTAAAAAAATATCATACAATGAATTCATTGTTAAATGTCATATCGAAGTCATCCAATATCAAAACAATATTAAAAACACAATTATCCACCAAGAAAGCTTAATGTGAAGTTTCAAATTTTCAATTAACAAACTATAAAAAAAAAAATACTATCACTGAGGTCAACAAATATCATAAATAACATCAAATATCAATAAAATCATCATTGATCTATTCTAAGAAATCAAAATTTTGTAAGCCCTCATACTCCTCCAAAGAATGTGCAGCATCATCTTCAGCATCATCACTAGAATATTGATTTTCTTCATTCTCTTCGTTCAAACCATCAAATGGATTAATATCATCAAGTGAAATGACATTTGAGTTTTTAAAGAATTTCTCCGCTAAAGTCTTTTTTATAAGTAAATTCACTTTCACATAAACCAAATTTTGAAGCTTTTCTGGATCATGTTTGTTCCTCTTTTTTGAATGAGTTGCTTAAAAAAAGCTCTAAGTGCGCTCACATGCTGATGCATTGCATGATTGACTCAAGATTTTTATCGCAATGGATCGCAACTTTGGAATTGAAGTTCCACATATGTCCTACCACATCCCTAAGTAATTAAAAGAATTAGATACACCTTATACAATTAATATAAACTACAAAATACTAAATCAAAATTAAATTAAAAAATAAATAAAAGAAACTTACTAGGATGAGTTGATTGCATCAGCTGATTTGATATCTCTTTTCCAAAAATGCTTAGATCTCTAGAATGATAAAGAGTGAACTCCTTAAATGTTTCTCTCAAATCTCCTCTTCGTGCAATTTTCGTGATAATTTATTGATGTCATCTTTGACTTCTGCATTTGGACTTATAATGTTCTCATAAAATAACTTAAGATGAAAATATGCAGCTACAGCATGCAAAGGGCTACGTAATTTTTTTTTCCAACATTGATCTATTATGCTCAAAATTTCCTTGCATTTATCTTCATCATCAGGATCTAGATGAAGTCTTCTAATGGCTGCTATTACAAGATTAAGTCCATCATACAAGTAACCCATTGTGGAATTATCATCATCCACCACTCTCAATATTCTAACAAGAGGTTCAATAATTTGGATTACTTTATTTCCACCAATCCAAAATTCATCACAATGTAAAATGTGTGCCACGTCTTTTCCCTCACTTTTTTTTTACATTGGGGCATACTTCTCCATTCAACTTAATCAACCATCAATCTTAATGCATCTTCTTGACTCAAAACAGATTGTAAACAAATGAATTGAGTTGCAAATCTTGAAATGGTTGGCCTTTGCAACTATCTTCCTTTGGTATGTACCCTTAACAGATCAAGGACATGTTGAAATCGATACAAAAACTTAACAATTCTTCGAGCACTGTCCATGTAGGGCTTCACAAATGACAATTTATCAATATTTTCCAACATTAAATCAATACAATGTGCGACACATTGTGTCTTGAAAATATTTTGATACTTATTTTCAAGTATATCTCCTGCAGAGCTATAATTTGAACCATTGTCTGTAACAAATTGCACCACATTTTTTGGTCCAATATCATCAATCACAGAAGATATAAAATTAGCAATGAAAGCCCCACTTTTAATATTCCCTTGTGCACATATAGACCTAAACTTTTCTACTGCCCCCAGATCTTTTCTCGGTCTTAGATCAGGTGATCGGGAAAGTTTCTGCTAGCAGGACCCACCACACCCCTTCCCTTTTTTTTTTATGGTCTATCCATCTGTACCATCAGATCTCTGATCGGACTCGCGTGGGACCCTCCTCTGGCCAGTTTTTTCCACTGCTGGTTGGGGCGACCGAAATCCAGTGTACTAGGTTTTTTTCTTAGATCCGAATGGATCCTTTACTTTTCCACCTAGGATCGACATCACCATGGTCGCCCCTGGTCCATCTATCTACGGCTAAGGAAAACCTTGGGTTTCAATCAATGGTAGAGCCCACCGATTTTTTTTTCCCTTCCCAAACGGCTCGGCGGTAATGTCGTTCGAACAAAAGAGGATGAAAGGGAGGAGTTCAGTGGATGTTGCAGTGGTTTGAAGTGGAAGGGTAAAAGGGTAATTTCACCCAAGTTTTTGAAAAAAGATGTATAGGGAAAGAAAATCTGGGTGTCTGTATGGCTCCCCATTTTAAAAATGTGATTTTTCAGGTTGAATCATGCGGGTCAGGTTAAAACCCAACTTTTAAGACATGTCATGTGCAGAGAAATTGCATTAAAATGCCTTAGTTTTCTTTTTTTTAATTTACGTGTGGGAAACCGCAGGATACTTAGCGTAAAACTTCTATGGGTGAGTTCAATACCCCTAAGGCACACCAAAGTTAGGCGATGGGGGCTCAAACCCACAACCTCCCACTTCCTGAGGCGGGAGACAACTAGTTGAGCTACACCCATGTGGTTAACATTTAAAATGCGTTAGTTATCTGCAAAGTAGGAACATTTAAGACTAGGTTCAAAATGGCTCAGGCCTGGATTTTGGACAGAACTAATTATATTTAAATATTTCTAGTCATGGCCTCTTCCATCCATCACAATCCTACCAATGTATGACTTTTAGTTGGTGTAGCCAGCCTTGTTTCGGTTCTCCATATATTTGGCTTCTAATTTGTTAGAACTACAACTTATTTCGAATAAGTTTGATATGGGCAGCCATCTTAACATGGGCAAAATTTGTTAAGAGATACGAGATAGAGTGAAATTTCTATTTTACCTCAACCGGCGTACCGTTCATCAAGTACCGGTGTACCGATATGCAAAACATATACATGTAGAGCGGCGTATTATCGGTACACCAGTACTTGATAAGCGGTACACCTAGGGTAAAATGGGAATTCCACTCCATCCCGTGTCTCCAAACATATTTTGTCCGTGTTAGGATGGGCGTCCGTTTGATATAGGTAGAAGCTTTGGAATCGACCTTTTTCAGACTTAAGTGATACATGAGATTTGTGGGTAATTTCATTTATTTATGAAATTATCTTACCTTCAATATTAGATAGGGATATTCATATTATAAAAAGAAAGTTTCGTATAAGCAAATATTGAGCTTAGGCGAATCAAATTATACTACTCACTCCGTCTTATTTTAGTTATCTTATTTGAAAGATTTGTATTTTTTAAAGAACTCTCTATATAAGACTAGCACTCCATGTGATCTCATTCATTTTCAACAAACTTTATACTAAATATTTAAGACTCTTTATTCTCAACAACTCAACTCAAGTATTTCAGCAATTCAACATGAATTCTATATTGTGAGGGGAGAGAGAGAATCACCCAACTTGGCAATAGTGTATGTATCATAAAAGAGGAGATCAGGGGATTAAGAAAAAGGTTTGTCTCCAAGTGGCTAAAACCTTTTGATTTAAGGCCTTCTCAACATGAAAATGGGTATTTTTTATTTTTCTAAAAATGCTAAAATTATTTTAGCAAACAGATACTGAAATTTCAAATTTCAAAAACTATGATCCTTTTCGGCCAATATTTTGGCCTGCTTTAAAAATTTTGGTTCGAAAGACTCTTTACAACACAGTCAATCATGTAGGATATTAAATATTTTTAGAGAAAAATCTCAGTAATAAATTTTGTTAAAAAGAGTCTCAATAACAAATTTCATTCAAATAGTAATTTAGTTTAAAAATCTAAATAGTCGACACTAACGATTCCAACTCAATTACAAAAATTGAGATTATTTTATTCTGAGTTGCTCCACTACTTAATGTAGATCTCTCTCTCTATATATATAATGACTGTCTAGCGCCATGAGCAATTGCATACAGTTCATGAAGTGTTTTCAGTATAAATTTTGTATTTAAAAGATTCATTCAACTCAATAACTCAGTTTTAAATTAAAAATATAGAAGTCAATTATGTATTCTTCAAAATTTCTATTCACACTTAATTCTTCAAAGTCACTCCCTATAAGATTATTCTTTATTGACTAAACTAGTGTGTATATATTGAAAAGTTTACACATAATTGTGAGATTAGTTTTACCTCTAATATGAAACAGAGATACTCATGTTAAAAAATTATTAAAAATCTATATAGGTGTAACTCAAGTGGTCGCCTCTGGCTTTATAAAGTGGAAGGTTACTGGTTCGAGCTCTCATGACCTAATTTTAATGTGTTTTAGGAGGTAGTTGGCTCATTAATGAAGTTTTACATTGATTATTCCACAATTTTTTATACATAAATAAAAAAAAAAAATTACAGTTTTCAAGACAATTGATTTCGAACTTATCATTCCACGTGCTCAGCCAAAGAAAAGTTGAGCAAGATCGACATGAACTGGGGAGCGGTCATTCATGTTGGGCTGACCATATGTACATTTTTCACGTGCCTGTGTCCATATGACGCACGGTGGATAGATAGTACTTTCATGCAGAGGTGGAATAATTATGAAAGGGTCAAATGTATAAAATATTTTTTTTAAAAGTATTATGAAATATTTAAATTAGAAAAGGGACTTTTTAATGAGGAATGATAAGAAAAACAATTACCAGCTGAAAACTTTTTTTACTGCTGAATTTATTGGACAATCGATTTCACAGTAGGTGTTAGTTTTAATTCCCAGCTTTTAGATTTAATTTAATTTTTTATTTTATTATTCTTGGCAAGCCTTGAGTGACTGGTAATGTTAATCCTATATAAACAAGTCTAAGTATGTGATTTAATGCTTGGTATAATAACCCCTCCAACTCCAAGAGTGCTCCTCTCTTTGATATGTAATTTCAGGATGATATTTTTTATATAAAATTAAGTCTATTGAATTTAAAAACTCTCAATTTTAAAAGTCCAAAGATCCATAGTGAAAATGAAATCATTTTTTAATTCAATTATGAGCTCAATTTAAAATATATTAAAATTAGATATAAATACAATTATATGGAGAGTAGATAGGTATGAGAATGAGAGTGTCAATTTAGACTCTAATGGACCTCACAAAGAGCCTGAGTTGACCATTCTTCATAGGTTACAATCATATCAGTGAAGGGTTTTTTTTCCAAAACTCTATTCTAATTACTTATAAATATAGTGTTTTGCTCTTATTTCTCTGTATATATGGATACATTGCTAAATCAGATAAATTTGTGATGTTTTCCATCATATGTTTGCTTATTTCACTAGGTCATTGCTTGTTTTTTAGTTTTTTACTAAGTGAAGGGAATCTTTGGCTCTCTGAGCTTTTTGGTGATAGCAAAAGATTTAAAGACAAGTACAAAATTATATAAGTTCAATGATATAACAATTTTGAAGTTTGGCAAAGAAAAATGAAAGATCCTTTGTATAACAAAATAGGATCGAGGTTTTTATGAAAAATTTCAAAAATATGTAAAGGATGGGCGTAGGGCTGAAATTTGAGCGGATCACACTGAGTTTTAATAACTAAATTTAATTTATATAAAAATTTATTAAACCTGACATGACTTGATCCGAATTGTTTATCAAACTCAACTCGAGTGCTATCTAGATGCGACCTGACACAACTCGCTCTCGCTCACTCTAGCTCTCTCACGCAGGAAAGAGTCGAGGATTAGGGCATCTGATTTTATATTAAATGTTTTTAGTGGGTCAGGTCGGGTCAATTTTATTTTTTAAAAAAATAAGTTTGACCTGACCTAATTCGAATTTAATTTGGATTTTTTTTCTTCAACCAAACTCAGCTCTAATTTTAAAATGTGATTTTTCAGGTTGGATCATGCGGGTTAGGTTAAATCCAACATAGTTCTACCCTATTAGAAATTTACTTATGAGAGGACCTATGTAAAAAATTCAAAACTTTAGAAGAGTCTAACGTACATCTTTTAGTATATTTTAACAAGCTTTTTTAAATTGTTTAAATTAGAAAGAGTTTTTTTTTTTTAAAATAGGGGCCATTAGCATATTCATAATGTAGCATTTGTTTCAACTAGATCCCAATATTTGTTATATTATTATTCCTTTACATCACAATCATCTATACAGTAAGAACATTTTAATTGATTATTCAAAAATATGAAAAATATTATTTAAGAATTAACTGATAAATAAATCCACCGTTAGAACGGTATCAATGTTGTAAATCATATCTTCTTAAAGATGTTTTTTAAGAAGGATAGAATCTAGTTACTATGAGGTCCATGACATGTAAAGCATTAGCCAAGAAAATTCCAATTTAAAATAAAAATATACAAAAGCCTAGAAATAATTCATGTATGAAGGATTCGAAAAAAGTATAATATAATAAGAAGGGAAAGTTGTGAATGATTTATGCTGTAATTGTGATAGTTAGAAATGATAATTATAGGCCATTAAAGATATTAATTTTTTCAGTTTAAAGTTGGAACAAAAAGGTTAACTTTTTATTATTAATTTAAATTGTTTTACACATTGATCTACTATCTAAATTCAAATTAAGCCAGAGTTACTATCGATCTAACTTCTTTTTATTAGATTGGATTTCAACATAATAACTAATTAAATAATGAACTAGATCTTAAGTTAAATAAATTTAAGAATTCAAATTTTTTTTTTTTTTAACATCAACTCCCAACAACATGTAGTCTAAAATATACATTTTCATCCAAGGTATTCTTGGGATAGATTTAGGCTGAGTGTATTAGAGTTTTTTCTTGGTGAATATTGCTTAGTAATTTTGTTAAAAGTGAAGATTTATAAAAGGGTACTTTACCCATCTCAATAAGTTTCTATTTTTATCATATGAAATGCATTGGTATATACAATATATTATAATATTAGATACTCTCTTCTACTTGAGCAAATATGAAGATGAAAATAATAAGAATTTAGACTCTCGTCAACAGAAGTAGGTACAAGAATCTGCTGTTTAATATGTTCTAGTGAAGTGTTCTACGAGACCTGAACTCTTTAATCTTAAAAAAAAGACGCTATATTATGATAATTTAATTAATTATTTTGACAATGACTCTTGTCTATTTTTTAATATGAGGTCTACTAAAAATTATCTTAAATGGATTAATCAAATTATACTTTTTGATCTTTTAAAATTTGATCACTTTAATTTTTTTAATTTTTAGACTTTTTTAGCCATTAAAAACATATGGTGTCTAAAAAATTACTTTATGTTTGAATATAGGTCTCACAAAGACCATCTTAAATAGATTAATCAAGTTATTCATTAAAAAAATTCAAATTTTAATAATTTTAATTATTTTTAAAAATATTTAAAAATATATAGAGCCCAATAAATAATCCACTTTGATTAAAAAAGATATTGCTTAAATAAGAATTCACTTAAAATTATTTTAATTTAGTTAATTATATCATAATTTTTAAGACTGTATTACTTTGTTGCTTCTAAATATTTATTTGAATTATAAATTTTATATTTTACAAAAATATTTCAGTTTAAAATAAATTTAATTAAATTTTAATGTATTCACGAAATCCAAAGTCATTGACAGTCGGTTGAAAGGTCAAAAAAAATTTCAATCGACAACGTCACCATCACACGGAACTCATGAAGGATAAAAATTGATGTCGGATTCTTTCTCCATACTCCTAAAAAATATCCTAAAAAATATCTCAAGACCGCATCCCCACGCCTCAGATATTTTCCATTGCCGTGGGCGGGAAGAAGGAGATTACTTTCCACTGTTTTCCACCAAACAAAACCTGGAAAATGCCTTTCCATTATACCTCTCCTCTCTCTCTATAAATGAAAAGTTAAATAGAAGAAAAACTTGTAAACAAAATCCAGCCTCTCGTCTACTCATCTCTCTCTCGTCGGTACTTGCGCGTCGGGATGGATTTCACGGAGACGAGCTATTGTGATGGATCTTGGACAAATGAGAAGCACATCTCCTTCCTCAACAGGATGGAAGCTTCTTTCGTCAGGAATATGTTTGAAAATGACGACCATCGCGCTCTAACGTGCGCCATTGATGGCAATCTTCGCCTTGACCGGCGCCTCCCCGACTGTGCGGAGTCCACCCGCGATTTCAATGATAGTCGAAATAAAAAGAAAGCCCTAATAAGGATTGGTGAGATTTTTCTTTCCAATTTTTTCCTTTTTGGTTAGATTGATGCATTGAGTTTAGATCTGCGCATTTTGATGTTTTTGAATGTTAACATGGAAAAAAACTTTAATTTTTTTTTTTTTGTAAACTTCAAAAATTATCATTTGAGTTCCACCCTAATTTTTCTCTCTTCTATTTTAAAATAAATAATTTTTTTTTTCCTTATTTTTCTCTCTTCTATTTTAAAATAAATAAAATTTTATTTTTTTTCCTTATTTTTCTGCTTTATCAAAAATTGTATTATCTATTGTCTCACCGTTCGATCGTTAGATCTCAAAAAAGAAAGCCAGATCCGCGGATGTTATGCTATCGTGTGCCTTGCGGTTACTTTAGAAAAAAGGAATAAAGCAATTAAGGTGCATGTTAGGATGACAGTGAGAGGAAATACCCAAATTACACTGCTAAAATTCTTCTCCTTTTGTGATTTTCCTTTTCACTTATTTCTTTCATTTTTTTGTTCATATCAGAAACCATGGAAGCAAATAACAACGGCGGTACTAGAGGCGAGAAGAAGATGAGGAATGAGCCACAACATTATCGTCGTCAACAACAACAACAACAACATCATCATCATCAAAGAGAGAAAGCGTCAGAAGATCAGGTTCTTTTCAAATATTTTCTCCTGCCCTTAGTTTGCATGTTTTAATCTGTCTTGCCTCTAAAATTACATGGTTTTTTTAACGATTTATGAAAACACAAAGCTATTTTTAGGATTCCATTGTACTGATTTTTGTGGTTTACTTGATGGGAGTTATAGGCAGGATAAAAGATCCATTTTTTTTTATATTTCATTAATTTTAGTATTATTTTTTTAAAAGATTAATTTTCGTATTATTTAGAACAATTGATCAGATACCTATTACTTCAAATGAATAAAAAGTTCAATGTCAAATGATTAAATATTTTTAATTTTCTTTTCACATGATTAAATCATCTTAAACATGTCTCTTATTTTATCATTTATTAAAAATACTTTTAAATTATCTCAAATTTGACATTCTTAACTCTATTTTTCATAATTAATCTACTCATGCAATGTATTATATATATTACCTTTGTCTTAAATTCATATGGTTAATTCAATTGGAGTAACTAATGAAAAAAATAAAATTTTAAAAATCAACAGTAATAAATAATACAATACCTTTAATAATGATAGGATAATGCTTCGTTCTAATGTATGACTGTGAGTGCTTGTGAAATATACAAGTGTGCAATCTTCTTATTTGATATATTAGATGGGCGAGTAGGCCCTATCACATGGAAGTTCTAATTATACAATATATAAAAATTAAAATTTAAGACAAAAAAATCATTTTTAATCTTTAGATATAAATTCATCAAAATCAAATGTAAGTATTAATTTCAGCATTGACTACCTAGCAATCACTTTTTATGTTAAAATTTTAGTATATGGTATTTCAAAATTACAGTTTTAGTAAAAAATATAATTTTTGGTTATCATAATCAGTATCCCTAAAAAAATTCTATTATCTTAACATGGTTCATCTGAGCCAACTTTGGAACCTAAGTCATATTTTTTTTGGACCTGAGTATCTGGCATATTGGTTTATACTTTGTATACAATTGTACAGCTTTGAAGGTCTTGAGTTCGAAACAAAATTTCATCTGAAATGGTTGACTTAGACTCTCATGTGGGTCTATCAAACTTTAAAATTACACTCTTCTTTCTTATATTCACTTAGTTATTTAAATTAAATTTAGTTTATTATTAGATTAAATATTTATTCGAAATTTATCTCATTTTGAATGTTAATTTTTATATTTTAAAAATCATAGCTTTTGATCTTGAAAATATTTTTCCAATCACTGGTCCCATCTCTTCCATTTTAAGCATGTCATCTGTCTTCTGAAATTTGTAAAAATGTATAAAAAAAATTAAAGAAAGCTTAAAGATGGTGAAATCGAATCTAAGTACCCATAATACTTGACCACCAGGTAGACAACATATGAAGTAAAATTTAGTAGATATATTTGAGAATGGTAAAATAACTAAGCTCTTTTGATGTGTAAAATGAATATAAATTTTGTAAGTGTTTTCTCTCAAGCCATTTAAATTATTTCTCTCTAAGATTTATTATTGAAAAATAGATTTTTTTTCCAAAACTGAAATGATTCAAATTACCCATTAAATGCACCAGAGATTAAAAAAGTGATTAACATATTCTTTAATAAATAAGTGTTTAGGAATAGTGTATAGTCATATTTTCATGAAGTAAGATCTAACTTTACTATGATTTTGATCGCTAATAGATTAGATTATCAAATAGTGGTGAGCTGCAGATGCATGCATATCAGCTTATGGTTTGTTCGAAGCATGGTATACTAAAATCAATATTTTTCACATGTTTACATGTATCGGAAGTACTGAATTTCATTAATCATTTTAAATAAAATATTAAATATATATATAAAAGCAATAGTATTTGTGTGATAACGAGTTGTGAAAATGAATAAATGAACTGAAAAGCTGGAGTTTCTAAATTAAAATAAAATGGTTTAAACTCTTATCCATTTCGATATTTATACTGAAAGTGTCAAAAAAAAATATAAATAAATTTTGATGTGTATGTAGTTCTAAAGAAAATATTTATCTAAAACGTTTAATTGTCGACAAAGACCGCATTACACGGTTTAACACGTAGAAAGTGAGTTTACCGAACTGTACTCGGTGCTGCATTCATGCTTGGTTGGTGTTGACTTCTCTTTTGAATTCTATATTTCTATTATTTTATTAAAATAAAGATAGCCGTTAAAAAGAGGAGTATTTAGTACTATTTACCAGGCTAGTAAGTAGTGACTGCAGTCTCCTTTAAGGGAATGATATGTCTCTACACTTTTTATATAGGTGCTGCCAATGAAATGCCTTTTTAACTGTTGAATGGTGTAGGAGTGACTCATTAAAGTGTCCTGTGTTCAAAGCAATAGTTTGATTCATCTTTGAAATAATAAAAAATAAAATTATTTTTGTTTGTTACTTGATACTTGATCTACTACAACAAAAGGCCTCAATAAAAAAAATGTCATAGCTCCTTTTTATTAGAAGACTTCTAAGTTACACTTGTTGAACTAACTTTTTTTTTTTTTTCAGTTATTTTAGAAGATAAAGCCTATAATTTGGAGATTGTTACATGTGTGATGTATGTTAAATAATTTGCATGCCTTATTCATAAGTTTGAGATCAATTTTATCATTTTTAAACGTTTATTTTAAATCAATATATATCAAGAAGAGTAATATTAAGACGGAAATGGCTATTGGAAACTCTAAAGAGTTGGTATGATGGTTAAAATGTCCGTCTTACGAAGTGGGGTCTTGGGTTCAATTACGCTTAACTTCAACAAGTCACTCCTTGTAGGCTTAACCGATATGTATGGATTGGGAGGTTTACACATGTCTGTGGGTTTAGTCTCACCTCCAATATAAAATGAGGATTGGAGATGTCATAGGATGACTCATGAATCAGCTCTGTGAAATTGATTTGTTTCAAAAAAGATGATTCTAATGATTTTCATTTGGTCACTGGTGTTTTTTGGCTACACCGGACACCACTCACAAGAAAATGATTTTTTATTATTTTAAACTTCTACAATCATTTCTTAGAAAAGATATTATTATAGAAAGATAAAATCATAAAAAGAAACAGAAGAAATCATCTTATTGCAAGTCGATGTCGTGTATTAATAAAGCATCGGTGTCTAAATCAAAATACTGATTCTAATTCTCCTATTGTCCTTGTTTCTTTGACTTGTGCTAAATATCTTGTGGATCTTTTTCATTGGTGAAGTGTCTGTCTCTTTCTAATTTCGTTTTGATGTGGATTACACTTTTCTGCAGGTGGTCCCGCAGATGGGGAGCAGAAAATGAAAAAATCTGAATTCTCTGGAAGTGGTTTTATACAAAGAGACTAGAGAGGGTGCTCTCTATGGTGGAAGTCTACTTCTAGAGAATCAGACTCGAAATAAAAAAGGATGGATGCCCGGATCTGTTTGGAAGGCCCCAACTTTGAAATCGTCCACACTGAAATCTGAGATAAAGAGAAGCTGAAGCTGTTCTCTCTCTCTCTCCTCCTTGCACTTTGTCCTCCTTGTCAAAAGAGAGATCGGCATTCAGTAGTGGTAGACTTGCATGAGAACGTCAGTAAGGATCGCATATTGTCAAGTGAGACACACGGACTGGAGTCTGACTCTTACATGTCTCTGGCTTCTGAGTGATTTTCTGCTCGTCTGCTGTAAATAAATAAATAAATATTATTTCCTTTTTTTATAAAGTAAGTCTAGCATTTCCATTAACAAAGATAATTGAGGATATAATCATAATACATCGGACACCAAGAGAACATAAAAATATAACAAAAATATAAAGAAGAAGATTTAAGCAGCATCCTTCACAGGTCGTCAATGTTCATGACTTCATGTCATATCTGCCTGGTCTTTGCCTTTGTGATCATGGCCCGTGTAAAAAAATCGGGCTGATACGTTGCAATGTATTGGTGTGTTACAATTAAATATATAATTATTGTTATTATTAGAGCCTTAAACATTAAATGATTATTGATAATAGATACTAAAGGTCAAAGGTGTTTGGTTTGTCTTGGTTGAGTTTCAAAACTAAACTCCTTATGCAATGAAATGAAAGTAACATCAACAACGTGGCATTTGTTAATTGTCTAACATCAAAATCTTGGAACTTAAAAAGGGAATCTGATTATCATTTAAAGAGAATGAATACACGTAACGCAAGTGATGATCGAATTTTATTTTATTTTTTATAAAATTTTAAAAAATAATTTGTTTGTAAGGCCAAAGATTATACACAAGAAAAGTTCATACACAAGAAGATAAGCCTAATATGGAATTTTGCATAAAAAGAGCATCCTTTTGAAATGGTAGGTTGAAAGAGAACCAGAAGATATAATGATATGACGTGGATAAAATGAGAGGATTTGCTTCTGATTTTATCCATGTTGGTACGGCTAAAGGCAGATTTATTAAGATTTCAGGTATGTGTTCTCTTGATCCTATAAGCGATATCATTTAAAATTATATTTATCAGATATATATAAACGTGAGAATATATTTTTAAAATATTTTATTTTTTGTTATAAAGTCACAAAAATGAATTTCTGAGCTTTGAAATATAATTTTTAACTTAAAAGGGTTTTGAATACATATTTAAATAATAATAGATAATCTTCTCAATCAAGAAATTCAAAGAAGTCGTACCATTGCTTTATCTGTTTTCCATTCAGAGAAAAATGATACATTCTGGTGTAGATGATAAATCTTTCGGCCCATTAAATGGCAAAGAAGATTAAATGTTTGGCCCCATTAAATAATATAGAAGATTAAGTTGACATTGGATGGAGACATCCATTTGGCTCAACACTACTTTGCAAGATATTCTTTAGCTGATTGATTGAGATACCAGATTTATGACACGTGTCCCATTATGTGGGCGCACTATTTAAAACCCATTATTTGCTGATCAGTTTTGTTTTAGGAAATGAGTGAGAGACTCAAAAGAGAATAATTGTCCTCGTGGTGTAGTTTAACTACTTATCTCTCGGTTTAGAAAGTGGGAGATGTTGCGTTCGAGTTCTCATGGCTTCATCTAGTGTGTTTTGAGAACAGTGTGTATCAGGGGTTTAAATATCGGCCGATACGTATCGTATCGGCCGATATATATCGGTTTTGGGCATGTGAATATCGGCCGATATGTATCGTATCGGCCGATATTCACAATATCGGCCTTGATATCGGCCGTATTATATCGGCCCGATATCAAAATATCGGCCGATATCGGCCGATATTTAAAAAAACAAAGAAGAAAGAGAAAATTATCGGCCGATATATCGGCCGATAGCGATATATCGGTCGACATATCGTATCGGCCGATACCGATTTTTAAACCCCTGGTGTGTATCATTTGTAGGGGTTTTATGCAGAGTTTCTACATGTAAATTCAAAATAAATAAATAATTAGCTAAGGCCCACCCAAGTTTCTACAGACGAACGGTATAATGCAGATCACCGGCATCATCATCAATATCAAAGTCAAAACCTATTATTTATTTGGGGTGGTCATTTAGAGACCACACTTTTCTTTTAAGCGACACCTCATTTCAAAATTTTGTATCAAAATTACTATTGTGCCCCTCAATTTAAAAAAAAAAAATGATTCTTCCATACAAAATTGAGGGATGGTAATTTCATATAAAATTTTAAAATGAGGTATCTCGTAACCAATTCAGCAACCAAACACAATGCCAAACTGTTTAAAAAATATCCCACCCTCTTTTTTATGCAGATTTTCCTTGGAAAATATCCGTATGTTTATTGAAAATTTTAAAATTTAGAAGGTTGTCCCTGTTTCTGGCTCAAATGGGGCATAACCTTCATCAAATCATCTGTGAAGGACAATGATGAATCACATTTCTCTTTTTTCTCATCGATCGTCGTTTGTAATCTGCCCTTCTCTGTTCCTCAAAGCTCAACATGTTCTCATCAGTATCAATATCTGGGAGAAAGTAGAGTTACAGAAACAGTAAGAATAATAATAGTGAAAGCGCATTATTTTAACATAGTTAGATTTTGGACTTCCTGATCTTAATGACTTCTGACTAAAGTAATAAACATTAAGGTAATCACATTGTCATTACTTTTATTTTAAATTTGACACAGTTGATGGCTGGGAATGATAAAGAAAGCAGTTAGTAGGTTCTCTTTATCTATTTATGGGAGGCACGCTGGGTGAAAGGAGAGTCCTGGCGGTGTCACTCAGGCACCAGCTTGAACCAGTGGAGCAGAACATCATTTAATAGCTCCCACTTAATGTTTATCAGTGGTTGGTCCATGCTTTCTAGAAATGAGAACCTTACAGGCAAGAGGCCACACTGTGATTGAACTATGTGATAGAAACTGAGAAACTGTATTCAATAAGGAATATTACACGACTATATATATAGCTTCTAGCTGACCCTAGGACTATTACACTTCTAATCTAATCTTAACTCAAATACATCTCTTAATAGAAATTAACCCAAACTAGAATCCTAATTCTAATATATTCAACATTCCCTCTTAAACTCAAGTGGTTCACCACTTTGAGTTTATAATTATTGAACAAAACAAAAAACTAATAACCAGATAAATCAAGGGTCGACTGACGTCATCTAGTTGAGCAGAAGCAAATCAATGATGAAGATGTTTCGACGAAGCCAACCAAAACTGAACCAATATTCCACGTGTGCTGCAAGTTACAAAACCGATGCTGAACATACTCCAACTCTCCCCCCTTCCACGTGTTGCGTCCTAAAGAAAATGTCCAAAGTTACTTGCAAAATCAATGCTGATGCCGATGCCAATGTCAATACCAATGCCGCCAATACTAATGCCACTTCCAATTCCAAAGCCAACAAAAGACTAAAGTGCGAGAATGCTACAAACTCCAGAGAAAACAGAAAATCAAATCAAGAAACCAAATCCTCCAAGATGTGGCTGCAAATGGAGGAGACAAAGTGCCAAACGGCTGCAAAGGGTACCAAACGAAATCAAATCAGCCTACAAAACTGAACTACAAAAGAGCTAGGTCAAAGTCCAGATACAAGACGAAGACAAGAGGGAAACAAATGCAAATCAATCGAATGAGATAATACAAATCAAGATCAATCGAGATCGGAGGACCTCTTTCCCTTTGAAACAATCCCAACTTCATATTAAAGGGTATATATTTATTAAAATTAAAAGCTAAGAGAATATATCTAGATTATTAATTGATAGTGAAACTTTATATATTTCGCATCAATATAATCATTTATTAAATGAATTCAATTACATGAGATCACATGTTTCATTAGAATGTTTCATTTGTAACATTTCACCAGCCTAAATTTATAATATAAGAGAAACTCATAAATCTCATTGTATGAGTATATATGATGAGTCATGAACCGTCAATAATATTATTATTTTTTGAACATGATGAAATTTTATTAAAATAAATAGAAAAAGTACAAAATAGAGTACCTATGTCCTTCAATACGCTGGATAATTTCTCCTGGCCCTAAGCACTATCCAATCGACCCAATTGAAATATAGATTCCGGGAATTCAAATGTCTCACTTAGTCCAACCTAATCTTTCCCTCCAGGGGTGAAACTTGAGTTGGGTTTTGGCCCGACCTGCATGACCTCACCCAAGAAATCATGCGGGTCGGATCTGTGGATTTCATCGAGTTGAGGAATTTTCAAGTTAACTCGACCCGACCCAACCTAGCTAAAATAGATTTAAAATGTGGGTTGAGTCAGAATTCGAATTGAGTTGGGTTAGAATTTAGATCGGGTTGGGTGTAGAGGTGACACTATTTCCAATATCTCCGCCGCCTCAAGCAACTTCTTTTGCTGCAGCCTCGTCTGCTTCACCAAACATCTTTGTTTTCTCTCCTTGTTGAGAGCCAGGGGTATAAATCTCGGTTGATATTGTACGTATCGGCCAAAGAAAAAAGAAATCGGCCGAGATATTTGAAATATCGGCCTGCATATATATATATATATAAACAACCTTTTTTTATTTTTTTTTTAAAAAAAGTCACCGAAATTTTTGAAAAAAAAAAGAAAAAGAATTTTGAATAGAGAGAGAGAAAAATTCGACCTAAATGTCAGCGGAACCGAGATCTCAGCCGATACGTCCACCGAATTTTCAACCCCTGCTGAGAGCCCTTGATCAAAATGGGATGTACTTCAGAACTTGTTATTTAAAAGGTCTCCTGTTGGGCCTGGGCATATAGATCCAGCTGAGACCATAAGAGGTCCAGGTTGTTAAGCACTTAAACGAACTGCCTTAATGGGCCTAGAAAAGTAGAAATCATTTGTCCGTATAAGATTCTGAGTCTTCTCAGGTGGGGTCAAGCTCTGACTTGAAAGCAATTCGACAGACCTGAGAAATCTGCTTCTCACTGGCCGCCGCCGCCACACTCCACCGTGGGACGGCTTTCACGGGACTCGATAATGCAATTCCATAATATCTTATCTATTTTAAAATTTATTCAATAGCTTTTCTAGACACAGAAACTCTCTGCAATTCGATAATGCATGCTTTGATCTTCCAAAAATAAAAGCATGATTCCCCGTTGGCAATAATAAAATAATGAAAATAATTTACTTTTCCGCATTCGCCGCTTTCGTTGGACCATCTGAAAAAAAAAAGCATCTCATTCGTCTCCATCCCTTCGTCTCCATCCCTTTGGAATGGAGTCGGAAACCGACATCTCATCTTCCATGTTCCCGTTCCTCTTGTTTCCATGGCTTTTCCACAAAATCATCTCTTTTCGCTTCTCAATACTAATAACGATACTCACTTCACTCTCTTTCCATCAAATTCCACTTTCCCCAAACACCAAAACTTTCTCTGGAAGCGCCAATGACAAGACAAAACTCTCTTCTCCCCTCCTTCTGTCTCTTCTTCCTCTCCTCTTCCTGGGCCCATTCCTGCCCCCCCGACTCGGGCCCAGTCGAGCCCACTGCCCCTCTCATCTCCTTCCTCCAGCGCGTCCAATCCACCGCTCTCCACACCCTGGGCCCTACCAACTTCGACCCCAAGCTCTACGTTGACCTCCCCCTCAACTTTGACCTCTCCTCCACCGACGCCGCTTTCTCCAAGCTGCCCCGTTCTCCCAACGGCTCCGTCTCGGCTCCTGATCTTCAACGCTTCGTGGACCGGTACTTGGGCCGGGCCGGGAGCGATCTGGTGCCGGTCAAGCCAGTTGATTTTGTGGCCGAGCCGGAAGAGTTCCTGCCGAAGGTGGAGAGCTCGGAGGTGAGGGCCTGGGCGTTGGAGGTGCATTCTCTGTGGAGGAACCTGAGCCGTAGAGTTTCGGATAAGGTCAATGTACGGCCGGATCTTCATACTCTTATTCCGCTTCCTGGGCCAGGGGTTGTACCAGGTTCCAGGTTTAAAGAGGTTTATTACTGGGATTCCTATTGGGTCATCAGGTCATTTCCTTTCTCTTTTGTCTTTACTGAGCAATTCTTACCTGACCCGGCCCAGAAAATGGGGCCCAATAAAAGTTTCTAAGAGACCCAAGTTGGCTCCAGCCATATTTAATTTAGGTTGGGTCTGAGGGATTCCGACCTGGCCTCATTTAAAAATCAACTGCCCAACTCTCTCTGGCTCGAAATGGTATAGGTCTATAGCCCATGTATTTCACCGTTAAGCTCAAAGATTTCAGCTCACTGATCACATTGTCACGGCAGAATTGATTCATTTTACATTTTACCATTTTTTTTTTAATTCTATTTAGTGCAGGTCCAGCGGACTTACAGGGTTTAAAAGGCCAGGGTGTTTTAATGGCTCTTACTTTATGATAAAAATATATAGATAACTGATTATATTCAACATGATAAATTGATAGGTAGGGTCTTCAGTTGAATTCACCCTAAACCCCTCGAGGCCACTCCCCATGGGTTACTCACAGTGTATAGATTGGGAAGTTTACACGTGTTCATGGAATTTGTCTCACCTCGGACGTAGGGTGAGGATACCATGTTAAAATATATATATATATAGATCATTGATATGCTGAATATGAGAAAGAAGTCTCATATGAACATTTTTCTATTTGATTTAAGTAAATAAAACAAACAGTTGATAGGTAGCTTCACTTCAGTCATCTACTTTCTATGATTGAAATCAAGTGGCTTTATATGTTGAATGAGTCTAATAAATCATTTATATCTGCAACAGTTTATTGGTATGTAGGATCATTAGACCTGAACTTATTGTTAATTTTCATGTCACTGAAATTGAGTCGTGAGAGGATTCAGATACATCAGCATAGTGTGTTTCCCATCCTGTTGCATAATGGATGGGATGAGTCTTTACCACATGGACTAAGGAAATAGCTGATGGGTATGTATGACCCACCTTTCTATGAATGCTCTCTTTCTATGAATCTTTTCATGGTCAGAATGAAGTTCCAGCCAAAGTATGTGGTCAAACTTGCATACAATTTGCAAAATTGTCCAAAGATTGATTTGGCCCTAGTTTTAGTTTTATTTTTTAAGTTTTCGGCTTCTAGGTACCATCAACATTCATGTTTGACACCGGCACAACTTAGGTTGAGTTCAACTCAAATCAAGTTGGACAAATTGCTAGTTAAGTTAGGTACTAGTTAGACCCAATTGATTTGGGTTTGGTTCAAGTTACACTTATAAATATGCTACTGTACAACACACTGCCGGACCAGGAAAAATTCCTTGTATTTGGACGAGGAGAATTTAATTAGGAGGTTCTCTATGTTTGGATTGGGAGAAGTGGGTAGACTTCAATTAGAGAGAGAGAACTTTACAAGGAAAGGAACACAAAGCTGGGAAATCAATGCCCACCACCTCACCAACCCAAAATAATTACAACAAACTATTGACAAAATCCAACGTCATATTTAGACCCCACCACACCATTTCATCAGCTGCGGAGTTCACAGCTTTAGGAACCCAAGAGACAGAGAAACCATTTGAAGTAATGGAGTGATGAATCCTCTCTACTTTATCTAGATATAACCGAGGGTAGAGAGAGCCTAAGGCCAGCCAACAATCACCTTGGAGTCCCCTTCTAAAATACCACCAATAGCACCCAAATCCTCCATTTTGATGACCCCTTCCCAAAGAACATGTAGTTCTGCTTCAATCACTGAGCAATTGGCAAAGGGCTAGCAAAAGAGATTTGAGTCTCTCTTGAATGGTCTCGAATGATGCCACTGTAACCCGCCAAACTGCGATCCCACACACAGCTGCAGTCAAAATTTAGCTCGAGGAGAACCAACTTTGGACGAAGCCAGGAAGTCGGCTGCTGAGAAATTGAATCCAACTTAACGAATTCCACCAAAGCCTAGTCCTTATAGATGTTAGAAATGTGCACCCCTCGATATTTGTCAGACCCCACAATTCCCCAAGAAACTCTAAACTTAGTTAAATCAATAACTTGAGACTCAGAAGTCGTCGTTCCCTGAAAGATCCTTTTATTTCTCTCTAACCAGATAGACCAAATGATGCTCAGCAACATCACTTTCCAAAGATTTCTTCGAAAGGAGCTACCACCTAGAACCACCGCTTTGTTATGCATTGCATGCCAAGCCACCGCTATACATAAGACAATACCCAAAAGGTGAAAGAAATGCAACCACATATGAGTTGCAAACCTACAATGGAGGAGGACATGGTTCACCGATTCCACATCTGATAATAGAGGGGATATGCATTAACAATAATTATCCTCCTATGTCTCGAATGATCAATTGTTAAAATCTTCTCTATTCCGGCAAGGTACCCAAACACCTTCACCCGAAGAGGAGCCTCATCCAAGTGAATCATCTTCTCTTCCAAGAGAATATATTGTTCTCCACCTATATCGAGAGAACACCATCTTCTCCAAGAGAAGAAAACATGGGTAGAAATTCTCTTGTGGGGCCTGCAAATAGTTAATCGTCCTCTCTTCCAAGAGAAGATGGTGTTCATCTCTGTTGGGCCTGGGAGAAAACCACTTCTCCGAGACAAAAGAAGATGGCAAATGTTCTCTTACCTCTAGATAACCTTCTACTTTAAGTTCTCCTCGTCCAAACACAACCCTGGTAGGAGAACTTTTGCCCATTTTCTCCTCTTGGAGAAGATATTCTTCTCCATGGAGAACACTATCCTCTCTTGGAGGAGGGGAAGATTCACTGTTTGCATGCCCCGCTTTCTCTTCGAGAATGATCCTAACAAGAGAAGTCTCTCCATCCAAAGGCAGTCTTAAGAGACTAACCCTATTTGTTACTCACTTTTTTGAGTTAAATGGAGTTAGAATATCATAAGTTTGTTTTGGTGACTGTTTTTCCAGTGGTCCATCTAATGTGTATAAACTATTGGACATTTATCATTACCATCATCAAAGCTATCAAATTGATGAAATGGAGAGGGTATTAGGTTAAGGGTGTAGGAATTTTCTTTTTTAACTACAATGATAGAACATTGAATGATTAAACTGGTTTAGAAGTTATTTTACTCTATAACAATTAACTAAAAATTAGAAATGCTTTTTATTTGAACTTCATCATTCTCTCTTTTTTCTATACTTGTTATTTCTCAGTTTGCATTACATGATTTTCTTCATCTAAAATTTTGTAGGTGGTGTTGTTTGTGACTAATATTTTCATCATGCAGGGGCCTTCTTGTTAGGTAAAATGTATGATACTGCCAAGTCAATTGTGAATAACCTTTTTTTCCTCCTACATAAATATGGCCACGTCTTGAATTGTGCAAGGACCTATTGTACTAATAGGAGGTAAGAGCTCTTTGTTAATGTTCTATTGCATCACTCTTTATGAATAGTAGTAATATATCCATATGCTACTGTCTACAAGGATGTGTGCATATAATTATCATCTCAAAATCATACCACATTCAAATTCCAGTGCATATCAGCTTTTGGAGCCTACCTTAGAACACTTACAGCCACTACTAATCCAGTTTGATCTTATTCCGAGTTAAACTAAACCATCTTTTTCCTAGGATTTCTAGTTCATCATTATTCTTTTGAAAATTAGGAATACATAAGTAGAGTGGTACATTCAAATTGATTTTTGGCATATCCTACCTAATCTATGGATTGACTTCCCCATGCCCCCTCCCCCACACCTCCTCCTCCCATCTGCACCTTTTCCCCATTCCACACCCATTTTTTGCCTGTGAAGTGGATCCCTACCCAATTGCATCCCAAAACTAAGTTATACTTGTTGGATTGAACTTGATAAAATTGCATCACTATCTATTGTTGATCTTTTGGTCCTTTAAAACTATAGCTAAAGTCTCAATCAGGCCAATTTTTTTGTAAGCACCATATCCAAGCATAGACCTTTCTAACCCACCCTTCCACATGATTAGAGGTAGGTCATGCATGGAGCTCTCATTGTGGGAACCCCTAATGGGATGCGTGGCTGAACATTACCCCATATATAAGGATACTCCTGAGTGTAAAGCAATAATGTTGCACCCCTATACTCTACCTCTCATTTACTCAGTGATGAAGTGATAACTACTTGAGGGTGATTTGTGAATAAACAATGTGCTTTAGGTGTGAGAGGATAAGTCTTAGCAAATGTTAACTCACCTTGCCCCAATTGCACTCCATCCCTCCTCATACGCACCCACCCCTTATGAATCAGATCATTACCCAATTTGCCCCCCCCTGTTTTAAGTAAGATGGTCCATTGATCTAAATCCATGATGTTTGCATTATTGGATAAAGCTGAATCATTAGGACCTTAAAAAACATGGCTTTACTTATCTAATCAAGGTGATTTTTTATAGGCACCCTATTCAAGCAAAACTTTTTCAACCAACCCATTTACATGGGCCCATGTGGGCTCCACATGGGAGTAACAGAAATAAGGCATTATAGGAGATCCAAGCTATATATGAAATTTTGGGGCTATCTCCTCTAGTAGAGACCTCTATATGGCGCCTTCTAATGATCAATCCAAACCATTCATACCTACCTACCCTACATTAATTTGTATATATCCCAAATTCTCGGCCATCTGCATTCTGTAATAGTTGAATTTTCATGTTGAAATGCATTTATCCGAGTCCTGTAGTCATCAAATCTTGAACTCATTTATATGGCCATGATGATGGGCTAGAGCCAAAACTTTGACTACACCTAGGTTGTGTTTGGATGAGAAGAAGCTAGGAGACTTCTCTCGAAGAACATTGAGTTCTCCTATTTGGATGAGAAAGGGAGGAGAAAGTGGGGCCCGCATTAAACATTCATTTCTCCTCTCCTAGGAGAAGGATGTTGTTTCCACCCTTTATAGGAGACACTCATCTTCTCCTGAATTCTCCTACTCCAAGAGACACTAGGAGAAGTCTCCTGCTTTAAGTTCTCTCCATCCAAACACAACCCTAATCCAAATAATAACCTTTTCTTCACCCATTCCATGAGGGTTTGCATGCATTTAGGTTTGACCATCTAATAAAAAAAAGGTCTCTATTTGTGAAGTAAAGATCTGGTCTCATGTAGTCATTACCGTATCTTCCCCTCTCCCTCTCTTCTCTTTTTGCTCATTTATGGTGGAGCCAAAGTAGAGAGCTCATGGGATTGAAAGCTCTTGGGCTGGACTAGAGGTGGACAAAATCTCAACCCACCCCAACCTTTGGTCCAAAGTTTTCAAGGACTTATTTGAGTCAAATTTTCTAGGGTATTTAACTAATGTTTTTATTCTGTAACAAATTCTTTTACATTAAGGGTTCATGGAATTGGATCTAGAATTTTATCCATCTCAAATAACAGAGATAATTTTTTGCCTGTTTTTTGCAGATTTTTTCATGTGTTTCATAGTTGGTTACCTCTAAAAACAAAGGAAGCTAGAAAGAATGAAAAAAAGAAGAGAGAAAAAGGTCTTTCTTTTGATTCTCCATAGAGGTCCCTTATCATCATTGAATGAATGCTGTATATAAAATAAGGTCTATAACTTATTTTCCATGCTTTGTACTCACCATAGGAAGATGACAAATTTATGTTTTAGTCTGTATGTTCTACACTCACCATTAGCTTATATTTGTTTTATAATTTACTATGTTGTATCAAAAATTGATTCTGATGGTTGAGCTTTAAGGGTTAGTAGAATTTATAACATAAGATCCCCAATTAATATCGTCTTATCGGGAGTTGTTTATCCAAAAATATTGGCTGACAAGAAACTTTTAATCATAAAAGTCTGGAACCATTAGTATCGTGTGGTCCGAAGTTCTGTATTAAGAGTTTGAATTCCTGAAATGAATTCAACCAAAGTATGGATTTAGTACTAGTTCAAATCAATAGTTCATTCAATTTTATTTTATTTATAACTTGCAGCCATAGAAACCAAATTTTGGGTTCAAGTCATATGAGCATCAGAAAAGCAGATGATTCATGAAAAACAATTTCCCACATCCAGTTACGAGTCAGATAGAAAGGATAAATGGCTTTGATGATTAAGATGACAGTCTAACTTGCATCCACATATTCTGGAGGCAGTTGACTAATCTTTTTACCCATCTTGCATTTCTATTCCTTTGTCCTATAAATCTGAAAGAAAACAGAGGATTAATTTTTTGAAATGGATTAATCCTCTACGTACAAGTTCGTAATGAGTCCATACAGTACCCAAATTTCATCTGTTTGCTGACATTATATGATGGGCCAGCAGTTAGCATATTTTTCTCAAATGCTTCAACATATGGTTGAAAATTAAGTTGAGCTTTATGCAAGTTTTCTGCAGCCAACCTGCACTCCTCAGTGCTATGGTATTGGACATATATGAGACGACTGGTGATTTAACATTTGTGAAAGAAGCACTCCCTTCACTTCTCAAAGAACATCATTTTTGGAATTCAGGTATCATGGATCATTTTTACTGCTAGGTAGCACTGTTCAAATTGTTTGCTGCAGTCTTTGGAATTTGATTGTCATGAACAACCATCTCTTCTACATCATTTGTTGGTTTAAAGCACTTAAAATTTGTTCTTGTTTCAGGGATCCATAAAGTGACTGTACAGGATACTGAAGGACGAAGTCATATTTTAAGTCGATATTATGCGATGTGGGACAAACCAAGGCCAGAATCTGCAACTATAGTATGTAATAGATTCAAACTTAATAAATAGTAGAATGTGTGTGCATGCATATGCTTCTAATTAGTATTCCATATTCCTATGTTGATATCAGCTCTGAACTTCAGGATGAGGAGTCTGCATCCAAGCTTTCCAGTGCTTCTGCAAAGGAAAGATTTTATCGACAAGTGGCTTCAACAGCTGAATCTGGATGGGATTTCAGTACACGATGGATGAGGTTGTCCACTATGATTGCCATTTACTTCTAAATTGTCATTGGAGACCATTTTAGTTTTCTTCTAAGTGTGTTGATGTGCATTCTAGTAACCACTGAATAACAAGATACCACTTTACATTTAGAGGTACACCTTATATTCCAAGAGTAGTTTGAAATTGCAGTAGTACCTCTTCATTGTGCCTGTCATATGCTAATTAGTTGCTTGCTGGTGAGAAGCATTAGATTAAGATCAGAAGATAGATCAAGTCATCTTGTGAAGCATGCCATTGAGTCCATAACTTATTGTGTTTAGTTGTGATTAGAATGTGATTAGGCTTATACTGAGATTGTACTCATCCCAGAGATAGAAGCATGTAACAAGAAAAAGGGATCAGAGAAAAGGATCTCTAGTATACAAATCAACTGGAGAAGGCTTCCTTCAGGTCTTCTTAGTATATAAATCAACTGGAGAAAGCTTCCTTCAGGTCCTAATATATAAATCAACTGGAGAAAGCTCCATTTCACCTCCTCTCTCTCTCTCTGTCTCTCTCTTTCTCTCTCTCTCTCTCAGAACCATTTTCTAAAATATAAATTTATCTATTTTATTGTCATTTATTTATTATTGGATTTTTTTTCTGTACCTCTTTTTCCCTTATACTTTAGTCTCTTTCAGTGTTTTGAACTTTAATCATATTTTCAATCTCTTAATTGTCTATAAGGAATATTTTGAGTATCAAAATGAAATTATAAATTGTTCTAGCCTTCAAATTGTATCAAATCATAAAAATAGTTATGTTAATTGTAAGATTCTTGCAATTTTCTCAAAAAGGGTAAATTGTTAAAAAAAATAAAAGTAAAAAAGAAAAACTAAGATTTTCAGTCTGTGCATTTAGTATTCAAACCATTACTGGTATAATGACAAATAAAATAACGATGGTATCATATGTATAACTTGATTGTCATTTATGTAATATTGGTCAAGATTACAAAAGGAAACTCATGTACTTAGACTGGTAATTACATGTGATCGTGAATAACTTATAAAACTAATTTTTTGAAATTTGATTTGGATTATAAAAGAGGCATTAGATTTTGGTAGCAATATATATAACATGTGAAACTTTAACAAAAATTGTGAGGTACTTAAAAATAAGGATTTAAGTGTAAGATCTGAATTGTCTTCTATTGAAAGTGTATTGTATCATGATTCAAATCATGAACTATAAGATTTTAACAACCATGCATGTAAGAAGCATACATGACAGACAACATAACCTCTACAAAATGACAACAAATCATATACAATTTTTTTCATGGATTTTTAACGTGTAATGGATGGCTAAGTACACTTAACATGATTTTTCCCATTATGGCATTTTTTGTAATAGCATTTTCATTATGTTGCAGGAACGAAACAGATCCTACAACATTATCCACAACATCAATTATACCCGTGGACCTGAATACACACATACTTAAGGTATTTGAGAGGATATTATCAGATAGACTGAATGTACTCCCCTTTATCTATTAATATATCAACCATTTAAAAAAAAAAAAAATTACCAAACCATTAATTTCACTATGCGACAGCTCTTTAGCTACCTCAGGTTTCAATTGCTGCTATTTATCTTTTATTTTCATTTTATATGTTAAAAGCAGTGAGAATTTGAAATTTTGAGTACTGCAAATATGTAATAGTTGCCTATCAGATTTTCTTTTTTTTTAAATGATAAATTTTATATTCATGGTTTATCAGATATAGATATGCTGAAGGAAAACCTGCATTAATAATAAAGGCTCTAAAAAAGTGCCCCAACTATTTGTTGTTGGGTATATCTTAGAGAACTTTGATATTTTAATTGGGTTAAATGTTACATTTCATTTTGTTTTCCAATATATGTGATTCCTTTGTCACAGAGGAAAGCTTAACATGATAAATATTATATTTCTTTCATCAGGAAAACAAGACTTACTGGTAAAATTATGAAGGTTACAAGTATTTCAGTCATTAACTACAAAAGCTTTAAAAAAATGCTACCACTATTGGCTATTGGGTATATCGTATAGGAGAACTGTGATATTTTAATGAGGTTAAATGTCACATCTCGTTCCTTTTCCTATATATGCAATTCCCATTGTCATAGAGGAAAATTCAACATGATTAAGTCCTAATATATTTCTTCCATCCAGTTGGAGTTCAATATAGCCTTCTTTGCGAAACTTATTGGGGATAAGTCGACTGCCAAAAAGTTCTCTGCAGCATCTCATGCTCGTCATACAGCAATGAACTCTATATTTTGGAACTCCAAGATGGACCAGTGGCTTGATTATTGGCTGATCAGTAACAGCACATGTAAGGTAACCCATGCACAAAACTTTGGTCACTTTATATAATTTTTTTATCCCTAAACTTCACGGTCTTTAAAATCATACCTTAATTGATCCAATCAAGTTGATTTTATTAGAACCCATATTTCAAGTGTAGACCTTTCGACGGATCCATTTCCATCACTATTGGTAAGCCCAACTTAGGGGTGCGCACCATAATCCCTATGCACCTGTGTGCAGGAGATCTACATTTGATATCATTTTCCTTTTTCATATTTTGCATATTTCACCATTACTAAGCAATATGTTTTCCCAACCAATTCCACCAACCAGGATACTCACAGTTGGAAAGAGAGCAATCAAAATCACAAGATTTTTGCATCAAATTTCATTCCTCTTTGGGCTGAGGTGTTCAACTCAGGTAGTGATTCTTTTGTTGTACTTAGGCTTTGACATGTTTGATTTAATAGAATGTTCCTAGGTCAGTTGTAAAGATATAATGTCACTGTTTCTCATCTAATGATCGAATGTTTTGAAAGCCTGGATTTAGAAGGTGGTTTCTCTGGCAGAATGTTGCTTATCTGAACTCTTAAATTATCATTAATATATAAGTGATAATGGTACAAGAAATTGGACGAGTACAAGGCAGAGAGGGAGGCCTTCAAAAACTTGGAAAGTATAAAATACATGATGAGTGGTGGAGCAACAGAAGATATGGCTTATGATAGAAGAGACTAGAAGATTAGAACTCAAAAAGACGACCCTAGATAGATGGGGAAGTGGCAATGATAATGATGATGATATTGGTCATAATGGTGTAAATTTTTCAATGCCAAAAATGGATGCAATGATGAAGCAGCTTTAAATTTTAAGGGAAATCTCAAGATTTGGATTGTTTTTAGATGTTCTAGACTTAAATGTAACTTCAGAAAGCCATGAAAGGCAATAAAGCATGGGATTAATGGCCTTTGGGTTGAAACTGATTCTATCCAAGAAATCTGTACGATCAGAAAGCCTCACATAATGGTAATGGCCATTTTCTAAAATCATGCTGGGTCTGCTTGAAGCAAAAAACATGATACATAAGCACGAGTTGTACAACAATTGGATACCAAATTGTTGCCAAAAAAAAAAAAAAACAATTTGATACCAAATATATTACAAATACTAACTGTGATTTTTTAAATCATTTAAGCACCTAGATAAACCATATCTGTTCTTATGAACTTAATTTGTCAAAGAGACCATTTTTGGCATATGTCCTTACTGCATAATATCACTATTGTGGATTTGTGGTTTTATTGTTAGAGGGACTTCATTCTCTTTTTGCCCGCATGCTGCTTCTCTCATGTTTTTTGAATCTGAATGCCCTCATCTTCAAAATTCACTAAAACCTCAAAAATGATAAAATTTTGGCATGTTTTTTACTTTGTTCAATAAATAAACTGACCTCCATTTGTTGTTAGAGAAACTTAATTTTCTTGTCTTTAGTTGAACAAATTAGATTTTGTAAGTTCTGAAACAATAACAAGTTTTTAATCTTTAGGAAACAAATATAAAAAAGTTTGGAATTTATGTACCTTTCTACATATTTTATCATCAATATATCATATTAAATTTGACCATCCTAAACTGTAGTACAAATGATACATAGATTGCAACTGATACTGTTGATGGAAGATTCTGTGTATGCCATGCTGTGTTAGAATTTATAACATGAATTTTTTGCTCTTGACATACCAAATACTTGCTCAAATATCAATTGTGTGATTGGAAGAATGACTTCACCAACTTTTGTTAAGATGGTGTTATTGTGGAGAAAGTTACAAGAAGTTTGCAGAACTCGGGCTTGCTTCGTGCTGCTGGAATTGCAACATCTTTATCAAATTCAGGACAACAATGGTAACTGGTCTAATCTTAATTTCAAATTAGCCATGATGGGAGAATATAACTTTGCAAGGGTTGGGGTGTACCAATATGATTACAGAATAAAATATTTCATTTCATTTTTTTTTCTTCTCTCTCCTTTTTGACAAAGTGTGGCAAATAAATTGATGTCCATTCATGGTGAACAGGGATTTTCCAAATGGTTGGGCTCCTTTGCAACATATGATTGTTGATGGTCTAGTAAAATCTAGGTCAAGGAAAGCAAGGATTGTGGCAGAAGATATTGCTGTGAGGTGGATTAGAACAAATTATGCTGCATACAAGAAAACTGGTGAGATGCATGAGAAATATGATGTGCAAGCTTGTGGAAAGATTGGAGGGGGTGGTGAGTATGTACCTCAGGTAATGACAATGATATAATCATATGACAGTTTATGCTAGAATTATCTTCCTGAAAACAAATTTATACAGTGGGTTCCTCCTGTAATCATTCTTCTTTTTATTGAAATTTTAGGTTACTTGTTTAAGGTTGTCTTGGGTAAACCAAAGTGCATATTGTTCCAGTGAATCAATGTTTATCCAAGTTGCAATGGATTTGAGATTGTGGGTTCAAGGCTAATGTTGTTTCACCATATTTTTCCATTTATTGTTATTCTTTATGTCGACGTCTTCTAGGGTTCTAAATTACAAACAAAAACTCTACCAAGACTTTCTTTACTGAGCCTTTTTAGTGGTGAAACTTAATGCAATATATTCATGCAGTCACCTATCCAATACACCCAACTATGTAGGGTCCATAATTCATTTGATGGAGATTCTCGTTAGAGAGTTTAACAAGGAAAGTCTCACTAACCTAACTCATTTACAAACTGTACTCGAGTAAAAAACCTATGAGAATTACAGCTTGGGCTTTTTTGCTATTGTAATTTGGACATTTGCTTTTGTTCTTTTTTGGAGAAGTCCTAACCTATCTAGTTGTTGCCCCTTATAATTTGTGTGCCCTTGTTTTTTTTTTTTTTTCGCTCAGACGGGCTTCGGCTGGTCAAATGGAGTTGTATTAGCCTTCCTAGAGGAGTTTGGATGGCCTCGTGATCGGAAAATAACCTGCTGAATCGGTAGCAAACCGTAGTGAACATGGAGACATTGTTACTACAGGAGACATTTTTTTTTCTCCAATGTGTGTGGCTTGCAGTATGCAGGTTGATATAGATCAACTTAGCAGCATGGTGTGGTGAATACTTATCAGCATTATTGCTTAATGTGTAATGTAGTTATTTGTGGGTATGCAGTTTGTGTTAGAAAATGGGAGAGAGAATAAAATCCACTGAATATTTCTTTGTAATGTTTCTCTGAATAATAGCCAAATATATAAAGAGATAATTGAGGATCCTAATTTCCTAATTTGAGAGATATACATAATCTCTCTTTAAATCTATTAAACTCAATCATAATCTTAACACAATTTAAATCATATCCTATGTATCTTGGGAATTGATTTTCAAACCAGCATGTTTTATCATCCGACACCATTTTTTTCTTAATTTCCAATTTTACCCTTTTCTCTCTTCCCGTCCCATTGGCACGTGCTCTCTCGCTCAAAGCAAAACTGACGCTCTCTCGCTGGCTCACTCTCTGTCCGTTCGCTCTCTCCTTGTCTGCTCTCTCTCGTTTGCAATGGGCTCCCACTTCTGCTTCAAACTTTCCAACACCAGTGCCGGTTCAAACACGGAATTAACATTGGCGAGCACTGCTGATAGCAACGAAGCCACCTCCGCTGCCACTTCTGAAACTGAAGCAGCAGTAGAAGCAATATTTGCTGCCACTGGAGTGGTAGTAGAAGGTATCTTCTCCTTTTATCTCTTTTCTCCCTTCTTTTTACATCTTCTTCTGTGATTTTCTTCTCTCTTTCACCACTCCTCTGCTCTTCTCTCTCTCTTATCTCTCTTCTATCTCTTCCTCTGCTGCACGAGAAAAACCCAGCAGCGCCTCTGCTACTTCCTCGGAATTCCAGCCACCTTAGCAGCCGCCAGCGCCGCCTCCGTGACTCTGTCCGGCCAGCCCTGTGTGATACTTTTTAACGTGGGTCATGTTTAGCCTTACACCCTACATTGCCTGGCTGTTTCTCCATAGGGACCAGCCCTGACTTTAGGCAAACTAGGCCGCCACTTAGGGCTTCCGAATGTGATCAATGGGTTGCAGGGTTCCCACTTGCACGGCTCTCAAGGTCTAGGGTTCTCACCAATACATTGTGCCTAGGCCCTGAGATTTCAGGGCTGCTAGTGCTGCTCCAGCCACTCTCACGGTCCGATCTGATCGATCCACACCCAGACTCCTTTACTTTGAAAGCTTGAAAACCATCTTGAACACTCTTAGATTCCAACTCATAAAAATGCCCAGATGGTAGACATGGGTCCAGGGAGGGAAAAATTAAAGAAAAATACTTTCAATAGACAGTTAAGAAAAGTATAGAACAATAAGTAGTCAGAGAATTCAAGATACGGTGAGAACTGAGAACGACTTCTTAGGAAGGAAGCTAAATGTTTTCTTTAATTATTTAAATGATTTATCATTATTTTCAAAGTTATTTGTTCATCTAAAAATATAAAAAAAAGTGCGACACAAAAAATATGAAAGAAGTGACCCATTGTATGCTACTTCCATTGCTTTAACACAATTAGCAGAAAAAAATATCTGATGGAATTTAATGTCATAGTGTTTATATCATTAATAGAAAATAACTATAGAAATGTGGAAAACTCTTCAAATCATGATAGAAACTCGGACTTTTTTCTCCAATACTTCTTAGAATGGAAGCTAAATGTTTCTTTAATAATTTAAATGACTTATTATTACTATCAAAATTATTTTTCCATCTAAAAGTAAAAGATTGAAAGTTTGAAACACAGAGACTTTAAAAGAAATGACTCATCTATGCTATTGCCATTGCTATAACACAATTAGCTGAAAATGATTTGATGGAACTTAATGCCATGGTGTTTGTATCATCACAACAAAAATAAAAAAGTAACCATAAAAAGATTTAAACTCTTCAAATCATGATAGAAACTTAGACTTTTTCTCCAAAACTTCTCTTGTACTTAATAATTGGAGAAACCTAGATTGTATTTAGATTGGTAGAATGCAAGGAGAAAGGTTTTTGCCCCAAGAATATTGGGAGATATTGCATCATAAGATATCATACCATATCACTAATTTTTCCAACTTCAAAGTAACTAAATTTTAGGTTTTTTTTTTTTAACATAACCAAACAAAACTCTAATTAGTTTCATAAAAAAAATGTCCTCCTATTCTGTTCACACTTATAACAACTTCTATAAAGGAGGATTCTCTTTAAACATTTTCTCTATAACATTTTCTTCAAATCTATACGCATATGAAATGATTTACTAATATTATATTATTTTTAGAATAATTAACCTTTTTCTAACTAAGAAAATGGTAAATTGGTAATAATAATTATTCATTGATCATTCAATATTAAACCATCAGTTAAGTAGGAGATCTTGTTAAAATAAAACTAGTCCAAAATTTGTAAATTGAAACTTTAAATCATGTACTACTAACTATATTTGACATAGAAGATTATGATCATTGTGTAATTTACAAACCTCCATTTGGGAAGAAATCGAAATTCACCAATATGAGGATTTTCTAAACGACTATAATATTTATTGATGCTCATTTTTAATGAGACTTTTTTCATAAATCATGCTTACATTGGTTCATATGTATCATCACTTCACTGATCACACTTGAGCGTCAGCAAGTTGCAACGGGTGACTTGTTCTTAAACCCTACTAAAACCCGAAGGGAAGGGAAGGGAGATTGAAGGGAGACAGAAGTGCGTCTCTGATGGCAGAAGGAGCGACGAAGATGATGACAGCAGAGGTGCTGAAAGCAGCAGCAAAGCAGTCGCAGCGCATACATTTGGTCCCTCTCCGCCTTCGCAGAGCCATCAAACGCTTCCTTAAAGACCAAGAGATGGCCCACATGAAGAGGAAGGTCCTTCGTCTCTCCGAGTCCTTCTCGGACATCAAGGACGCCTAACCTCCAGCTCTCCTCCAACACCTCCAAGGAGCTCGTCGAAGACCCCCTCAAGTCCATGGACCGTTCCAAGCGCTGGAAGATCAAGTCCTCCTACGGTGACATTGGCCTCAAGTATCGTGACGATGAGACTGTTGCTTATGTTTCTTCCCGCATGCCTGCTGTCTTCTCTGCTTGCCACCGCGTCCTCCGTGAGGTTGCCCCCACTCCCCAACGCCGCCTTCACTTTTGATTGAATGAATTTGTGATGAATTTGACAATTTCTTTCTTCATTCAAGTTGGGCTTTTGTTGAATGGGTCGTTCTTATCCACCATTCCCCAGTGGCATGTTCAGTTGTAGCAATATTTTGCTTTCGTGTCTGTGGACTATGTATTGGAATTGTGGAAACGAACCCAGTTCGATTCTTTTCTTCTCTTCTATTTTTATCTTTTTGGAAGACTTAAGGGTTTTTATTTTTATGTGCGTGCGCGCGCTAATTTCCTTCATTTACTATCAGAAGTTATGGAATTTTTTTCTGATGGGCAGGGATTGGAAATTCCTAGCACAAAAAATGGGTAAAGTTTCCTCTTTGAAACACTACTCATTAAGATTTTGATGAGATAAGAGAATGTACTTACGTGATGTTGCATTGGAAATGTAGAAGTGAGGCTTATCTCTTATTTTTCACTGAAAACCCATTTCGAGGGGAAAAAAGCAAACATGCCTCTAGTGTTTAATAATTTTTTGCAGAAGTGCTTAGTTTTTTTCTTTTTTTTTTTGGCAGGTGCGCCGCAGACTGCCAGATTTCTCTCCTACCAGAGTATTGGATTTTGGCTCTGGCCCTGGTACGGCTCTGTGGTGAGAATCTGATTTTATTTATGCTAGCAAATTCTTCTTCTTTAATTGGATGCATTGTTATTCTGATCTCTGATCATGTTTTTAGTATGCTAGACTTAAAGCACGCCCTTCCCAGTCAGTTCTTTTCATCATCTATCCCAGTTATTCCCATTCAATTTTTGTCAGTTGATGAATAACATGTCTATGACATTTTGAAATAAATGAATAAATATCATATTGCCTTAAAGTCCCAAACTAATTATTGGATTTTTTTTAAATTACTTACCATCTTTCACTATTTTATCAGTCCAAAATCAGCCCAATTTCCAGTGCGTACTTGGTTTTCTTTATCATAAGATGATGTTTGTGTGTATAATATAAGACAACGATACCCCACACCCCTTATTACGCCGTATTCTTCGAAAGTCCACCTACATAAGGCTCACATATGGTGATGGTGATGAGTCCATTGAAAAGGTCTATGTTTGAATTTGTGGCCCTACAAAATAGCATCTTGCTTAGATCAATCAAGTTGTACTTTTCAACCCATAAATTTTATCACTTTTTTAACCCCTAAATACTTATCTCTTTGAAAACATCAGCTTCATGCGTCCAATCATGATAATTTTTTATGAGTTACAAGTTCAAGACTAGAATTTTTCAATGAGCCCATCACCATCAACATATGTGGATTCATGAAGAGTATGGTGTTAGGAGGGGTGCGGGTATCATTGTTATATATAGATAGATAGATAGAATTTATACTAAACGATATTCTACCACCTATCCCACAATTTGGATGCAGTGGGCTTGTTCTTGCCTAGATCAAACAATACACCTATTCCACAATTTGGGTGCAGTGAGTTGTTCCTGTCTAGATTAAACAATACAAAATAGAAGCGGCTTGGAGGTGGGTGGGACCGCTATTTGTTAATTGTGGTATTCTCTTTATATGTATTCTAGATATGGATGAGAAAACCTGATTACAACGTATTATATTTAGAATATGAATGAAAATGTGGAGTGTTTTTATTTTTTTATTTTTTTCTTCCTTTGTTGATTTACTTGAAGAACTTACTGTTTTAAATCAATATGCCTTCTAAAGAGAATGGGAGGAAGATATCTATAGGATGGTTGCTTTCTTCTAGAGATCGCAGTCAGCCAGGTTCAGCTGGGCCAAACTCCATGCAAGCTTAAAACATAGACCCAATCCTAAGCCTGGCCAGCCCAATAGGTTTGATAGGAAGCCTGAGTTTAGGAATAAGCCCGAATAGATGCATGACTTTTGCATCTTTCATTTTTTTATATTAAATCTGTAACCTAGTGAAACATAAATAAATAGCTGGGCCTTTACTAATGTGTTGAGATACATATCTATTGGTTATTGGACAAGTGTGCTCACACCTAGAGAATAGGTTCTACAAGTGTGATTCTGGTGACTAAACATGTTAAGAACAATATATCAAAGATAGAGTAGGGTTGCATTGTTAGACTGATGTCAAGTGGGCATTAGATATAAGGCATCACAGGAAGCAACAGGTGAGCTGAATCTTAGGTTAGGGGCAGGCCTGTTAACATCGGCACAGGTTGTGGTTGAAGAAGTCAGTTGCATGGCTAGACTCTCGAGAATGTAAACAGTGGGAGTGCTGTACTGACTACCTCAAAGTGCCTACAACAATGGACTTAACCTCTCACATGGCTGGAACATGTAGGAATTATGTGATTCTTAAATCAGTGATTTGGATGAATGAAACTCCTTGATAGGTGGCCTTGCATTCTTGTCAACTGAACAATGGCTCATTCTTGCATGGATTTGAAGTTTATACTCACTAAGGAAAGCAAACACTTCCACTCCCCTGTTCTTGTGAAAGAGGGGAAACCGAACACCAGTTATGGATTGTAGATTGATACTCATTGATGGAACCAAATACCATTCCTTTGAGAGATGAACCTGAGTTTGAGAGAAGTGTGGAAGAGTTAATCATCTTGGGGTTCACCAAGAGATGAAGATCGTGTTTGAGAGAAGCGTGGAAGGGTTAATTGTCGCGGGGTTGGCCAGGAGATGAAAAAATAAAATAAAATTGATAGCCGAATCCAGAAAATGGAAGAAGGGTCGCCAAATGGAAAGATGGAAAATGTGGTTTTGTTTCTCAATTCTCACAACCTCAATTCTCAAACAAGGGAAAGATGGGAAATGGGGAAGAAGGGTTGACTGGTTTAGCTCTTGCTTTTCTTTTTTTTTTTTTAAAGTTATTGAAAACCCCTAGTTGCCTAGGGACCTTAAACATGTGGGTTAGGAGTGGGGCAACCGATTGGGGAACTTAATGAAAGAGGAAAAGGGGGTTGTTGGCGGTGGGATTATGGGTTATTTAATTACTTCATACATATATTTGTATATAATATATAAGAAAATAAGCGGGCCTAAATGCCCGATGGGTCTCATCAGGCTTTAAGTAAAAGCCCTAGCCTGGTTCGTTGAACAAAAAGTCTATTCAAGCCCATTTTATTAAGCCGGGTTCGGACAAATGAACACCCCTACGCGTAGAACATGCACTTTCACTTAATATAAAGAGTTGATATTTTAGTTTTCTTTGATGCACTTATGTAGCTTATAGGTTTCTAGGCCCCAAATTTATGGATGTACTTTTGGTGCAACTCTTTCAAATGGAACTTTGCAGGGCTTTGCGTGAAGTCTGGCCTCGTTCTTTGGAAAGAGCTAATTTGATTGAGCCATCAAAAACAATGCAACGCACTAGTCAAAGCCTTTTGCAAGGTAGATTGTCTTATTTTCTTCTTCACACATTCATAACTTGGATTGTCCTTGATGCAAATTTGGATCTTTTTGTTTTCTCTCCTATTAATTTTCGATCGTTATAGTATGGGTGCTACATAAAAATTCATTGAGTGTAGTTCGTAGGAGATCATTAGCATAAAGATGTTCACAACTGCACCTATGCATGCATGTATGGATGGGCCAATCCCAATAGGTAGGTATATTATTTATGGATGAAGGCTTTAAAAATGATGATGATGTGAAATGTAGGGAAGATGGTTGTATTGTTGATATTGATTCCGTAAAGAAGTGTTGTAAACTTGATGCACGTTTCACCACCCATGAAAAAAGAAAGTTTGAAAAAAAGAGGAACAAATGGTTTTTTGGTTATTTTCTTTCTTGTTGTAATTAATTTTTTGACACTTCTAAAGGGTAGTTTTTATTTTAAGAACAGTTAACTAGATTTCTAATTTCATAATTTTGTGCTTGTTAAAGGTTTAAAGGACTTACCACTTATTCAAAGTTATGATAGCATTCAGGCATTGGCTCAAAAGCTTGGAAAGTCTGAAAAAGAGCATGACCTTGTTGTTGCTGTAAGTGTTCTTGATTACATTGTTGTGATATGTTTGGGATTAACATTTTCTATTGATGCCGTGATGAAGATTTCTTTTATAGCGATAACACTTCAGTAATGTCTATTTTCTTCGAAACTGCTTAATTGGAATCCCTAGTCTGTCTTATATTCATCATTGGAGTTGAAGTCTTGTGTGTTCGGGCTTTTATTTTTGAGTTCTAGTTCAGTCATCCATTAATGGATAACTTCATGTAGCTTTGTAATCTAAGGCTTGTCTACTACTCAATTCGAGTCTTTGCTAATCTCCTCGTATTCCTTGATTTTTTTCATTTATTAGACCCACCTTTGATATTCTTCTTGTGTACAATTTTCTGAGCCTATTGTTTTAATACATCAAATTGATTTATATTTTTGTTGTTGTACTGTAATCGAGGTTGGAGAAAGTGGTTATGACTTTTATAGTTGCAGTGGACTAAAAAACCAATATGTATACATGTATTGGCTGTCACTTCTAAGGCGTCTGATAAAATGGAAATGATGCATAGTTATGTACCATATATTGGTTTGCATTAAGCCTAAAAAAAATCAAGTCTAGATTCTAAAATTAGAATATATTTGTTGACACCTAAATTTTTTGCAAAATTGCCTCTAGATGACATCCAAGACCCAATGGGTTGATCAAGCATGACTAATCAAAATTTAGTGAGAATGAAGATCATGAAGGGTTGGGTCAATTTGGACCTTATACAGTTCAATCAATGAAGGGTGGTCCATGGATGAATTAAAAAGGCTTTGCAGTTTGATCCACATCTCAACCCAAGGAATGCTCCACAACTTAGAGATTGTCAATCCAATACATGGACAAAAAGGTGTAGTGTGGGCTCTACCTGAGATGATCAAATGATCATTGTCGATGTGTCATATTGAGGTCATTTTCAATTAGCTTTCTAACGCAACCTATGTATAGTCAATTCAATGCATGGATAGAAAGATACTATGTGGGGACCACTTGCGGTTATCAAATGACCAAAGCACATGTGCCATAGTGAAGATCCTTGAATTAGCTTTCAAACCCAACTCATTGTTCATTGATCCAATACAAAGAGCTGAAGATACAGTGTAGGGCCCATATGCAATGATCAAACGATCAAAGCCCATGTGTCATATTGAAGAACCTAGAATTAACTCTCCAACGCATCTTAAGAATTGATGTTCTAATCAAGACGTGTATGTCACACTTGTGATGATCAAATGTTCGAATCAAGACATTGTGACTTATAGATCATCAATTTGATAAGTGGATCAAGAGATATAAAGGGACAGAGCTTGACACACGTGTATTGTTCAATGTGGTTCAAAGACCACTTTTTACTAACAAATTATCACAAATCAGACATTGCTTTGAAGATTTTTAAGTTAGTCTAACAATGAGATTGACGACATCAAAATCCAAGTTAAATGAAAGGAATATGCTTGAAACATGATAGATTGTGTGTGTGTGTGATCCAAGAAGTGGCGGAAGGGACATGAAATGAATTAATAAAAGGTATAGTAAAATTAAAAAAAAAAGAAAGAAAGAAAGAGAGGATTGTGGTGGCGAAGGACCACATTTCCAGTCCCAAGAGACAGTGTGTGCATGGTCTTTTTAAGATTGCACATATGATCTTTGGAACCACATAACCCTTCATTTCATTAATATTTTTTAGCTTCTATTCCCTTGCTCCTTTGCCCATAAATACCCCAACATTGAGGTTTTTTTAGGGGCTTTTTAGGAGACCTCTAGGGGCCTGTCTCGGAAATTTTAGGGGCCATTTCTTAGGAGCTTGGTGAGTGCATGGTTGGGAGAGCTTGGGAGAACTTGATACTTGATAGCTCTACCTTTCAAGTTCCTGTTTGTACCAATTTGGAGGATTTCAAGACACACTTCAAGTTCCCTTATGGCTAACTCGGAGGTTTTTGGATGTCACCTTTTGGGCAAAGGTGGAAGTATTAAGGACATACTTAAATCCCCTTTTGGACAAACTTGGAGTTTTTTAGGCATACTTCATGTTCCTTTTTGGGCAAACTTGAAGGTTTTTGGACATGCTTCAAGTTCCTTTTTGGGCAAACTTGGGAGGTTTTTGGACACATACTTAATGTCATCCTTTGGGCAAACATGGAGGTCTTGGGCATATATTTCAAAGTCCCCTAGTTTAGGCCAACTTGGAAGACTGGACACATACTTTTTGAGTTTTATCTTTGGGCAAATTGAATTGATGCTTTTAGATTCCTGTCTGAGAAATCAAGTGAAACAAGCAAGCCTTCTACAACTAAAACAAGTTAGTGTATCCCATTAAAAGATTGGGTTACAATCATGCGTTACGACTACCACCATGAAATTTGTCATTCTTACCTTTTATGTTCATGCAATTGTTAAATTGTAAATTGTGTTCTAAAACTGACTTGTAAAGGACCAACGGTCTCCCAAGGGGGAGCCTTTGGCTTAGTGTTTAGAATTATTATACCCATTTTACAAGCAAAAATCAAAATATTCAATTGACAACTTAATTAGGGGAGGGTGGAATTTAATTGGATGTCATGATCAAGGGCTTTATGGCTTAAGGAGGGTGACAAAAACAAAGCTTTCTTCCATCAGATGGATAGTGGATGGAGGAAACACAATTATATAACTAGGTTCAAAGTAGATGAGGAGGTGATAGAAGATGAACAAAGAATGTCAGTGCAGATGGTGGATTACTTTCTGAGAGCACTTTGGCTGTGCTTTGATGGACTAGATTTCCTTGGCCTTCCTTTCGGAGAAGGCCCGGTGGTTAGACAAGACTTTCTTTGTTGAGGAGGTACATGATATGGTCAGTGACATGATGGCAAAAAAGCTCCAGTCCCAAATGACTTCATGATGGTAGAGGGGGGCTAATGGAGCTGACCAAATTAGATCAACATTGTTTGGGATATAGTAAAACGGGATCTTATGGAAGTGCCATATGGATTCCATCAGAGAGAGATGCTCCATGAAGTCTACATTCATCACATTTATCCTATGGTAGAGGGGGTTATGGAGCTGACCAAATTTAGATGAATTAACCTTGTGAGTACCTTTATAAGATCATACCCAAGGTTCTAACCACTAGATTGAGGAAGTCATGCCCTTAATCTCATCTTCTTCCAAGGTGCCTTAATGAAAGGGAAACGAATTTTGGATGGTATCTTAATACCGCTGATTGTATTGACTTTAAAGAGAAGGCTAGAGAGCTAGGCAAGGTTTGTGAGTGGACTTGGAGAAAGCATATGACCACGTGGATTGATTTTTCTGAACTTATATTTTATATAGGTTTGGTTTTGGTGGTCTCATGGATTATGAGTGCATATGCACCTGCATATATCTGTCTTGGTGTAAGATACATCCCAAGGATTCTTTACTAGTCAAATAGGCCTAAGGCAGTGCAGTCCACTTCCCCATTCCTATTCTCCACTGTCATGGAGGGACTGCATTGATTGTTGCTAAACAAGAAAGACTCTTCGATGGTTTCCACATCATAAACTCTAGCTTGATATTTTACCCAACTTCATTTTGCAAATGACGCCATTGTACTTTTGCATAATTAAAAGAGACCAAATCCTTTATGATTTTAGAGTTCTAAAGTGCTTCCAAGCAATCTTAAGGCCAATGATAAATGTGTCCAAAACGTATTGGCTTCAAAAGCAAGAGTGGGGCATACAACTTGATCCATTGGTTGTGCCAAGCCACAGTTTTTATTCCTGTATCTTAATCTTCCTCTAAGAAGAGACCCTATCCTAGTCATATGAGAACCGGTCTTGGACACAAATTTCAATTGAGAATGAAAAATAAATCCACTAATTTTCTATTAATGTAATTTCTGATGGTACAAAGATTCTAGGTGCTGAAATAATGGCTCCTTCACGGGAGACTGACCTGATACCCATTTGAACAAGTATTAAATCAAGCACTCTTTACAAAAAATTTAATACAATAATAAAAAGTTGTTCCAAGTTTCTTGATTCTATTAATGTAGCATCCCAACAGTGTCTCAACTACCTTAATTCGCTTAATTGGGATGGCTTTGGAATTTTTCGAAGTCTCAACAGGGTCTTTAAGGACTTGAATCTACTTGATTAAAACATTTATGAGCGCAAACACAACCTTGACCTCTAGGGTTGGGAGACTCAAAATGTGTAAGCTGAGTTTTGGCCTCTCAGAGCTGCGTATCCTTTTTTATCTCCTTTTATTATCAATCAAATGAGAAAGATATGGATCAAAATTTGTGGATTGAGGAATTATTAGATAGGTGTATACCTATGAACAAAGAAGTCATCATATTATTTAAGAGGTGGACATGTATGGATCTAGACAATAAAACATATATCCAACAGTGAAATTTTGAAGAGGGGAGAATGAAAACTAGCCCCAAAATCAAGGCCCACATGCATCGATATGAACATTCTCAAATTAATACTTTAACCCAAAAATGTGAATAATTTTAGAAAAAAATACAGAAATTAAAGTACAAGAGAAGCAACCTGGGTGTGTGTGTGTAATTAGCTCCAAGTTTAATTAAGCAAGTGAAATCTTATGATCATGCTCAGGTCTTGCATGATTAGCTATCTCAATTCTCAAGTGCTTCGGTTTTGTATGGCTCAAGCTCCCTAAATTCTGCCCACCATTGGAGTAAAACTTGAATTTAGACAAGTCTTTCTTTGTCAAATTGGGACCATCTGAAATCAGAGTCTAGTGCTTGGGTTGGTGATAGTTTGGATTGCTTATTTCAGTCTGCAGGAGTGATTGACTCTTTGGTGGTTAAGTTTGTTCATCTGGTTTATTTTTGCCAAAGTTGAGTTATCACCATCATTGTAAAACGGGATTCTCTAAGTACCTTGATATGTGTCCGTGAGAAGTTCCTCATATTTGTGGAGACTTGGCCTGTGAATTTGATGTCATTGTTCTTTGTTTTTCTTTTCTTTCGCTTGGGCAGTCAGGTTGCTAAATTGGTAGCTGGCCTTTTGGATAAGCAAAGAGTTTAATTGCATCTTGTATGATTAGGACCTGATGCCTGTCTTTTGAAGCTCCACTCTAGTTTTTCCCATTAAGAGTAAAATTTCCTTCTTGGCATTTAAAGAAAAAAAAACAACCGACATCACGAATGCAATACTCTTTCTGAAGTGTAAACCATAGAAGAGGCCCTCAAATGCACGAGTATGCTCTGTGATGATGTACTGTGCCTTCATAAATGCCATACTTTATATTTAGTATTTACATGTTTGAATTTTCATTGTTTTCTCCCCTTAATTGCTGCTCTTTCTTGTACATTTAAGCTTGATTTTCTGCTTCAACTGGTTCTAACTTAATAGTTCTGTTTTTTTCCATCAACAAAGTCTTATGTACTTGGAGAGATACCTTCTTTGAGTGACAGAATTACTATAGTTCGCCAACTTTGGGATCTAACACGAGATGTCCTGGTATGTTGTGCCAAATGGGTCATTTTCCATTTCTCTTTATGGGTTGTACAGCTTCCTATTTAATTGTATGATTTCATGCTTTTTTTTAGCAGTAACAACTGTAATTCACTCAAGAATGAAAAGTACAAATACAACAAAAAGGTCTAAAAGCAATAGATCAAAGAAGGGAAAAAACAACAAGAGAAGGAAAAGAAAGAGAAATCAAAATACAATCACAATGTATAATAATAAAATACTATCTTTTTTTATCTTTGTGATGCCTAGATTGTTTTATCTTTTTTAAATTTATGTAATTTTTTTCTTTTTTCTTTTTATTTTTTCTTTTTCCTTATTAATATGACTACCATTTCAAAGAAAAACAAATAAATAATAATAATAGTAATCAAATGGTCGTCCCCGAAAATCAAAGAAGAAGACTCCTGAGAAACCATTCTCTACGCCCAACTTGGCAAAGTAGTATGTCACTCCATTAACTAAACGACAAACATGAACGAATGATACATGAAGCCTCCCCAAAGCTCTAATCTCTCTAACCGTAGTGATCAGTTTCCAAGGAGGATTGCCTTTGTATGATTTCATGCCATTGGTCCTGGGAATTGTGTATTGTATGCATATGTTGCTATATTTACTTCCCTTTTTATTTTCTATTGCATTAACTATCGATTGTTCTTTTAACATGTCCTCGAGAGTGTTAATAATTATATAATCCATATTTTTTCGTTTATCTTTTTGTCAATCGCCCATTATATTGGAATTAGACAAGAAATTATCCATTGGGAACATTTAACGATAGCCCTTGGATCAGATTATTAACTGAATTTAAAAGGTAAAAGCTGACATCTCCATCCCTATTCAAAGACTTTGACTGAAAGTTCGCACCAATTTTTTTGAACTAGTTCATGACGGATCATTCTCGAATTGGACCACATGTTTCATGTGAGAGAATCAAGTGGGGTAATGGAATGACATAGCCTTGTCAACGAACTTGGATCTACCCTGCCCGCCACAGTTCATATCCAAATTCACCAAGAAAAGAGTTTGTATCCACCCAACCCATTAAGCAAATGTTCGTTACTGAGTTTGGATCTGTCCAATTTTGCTTGTTGGGCTGTCCATTGGCTTGTTCATAGTCCACTAACTCGTTAACGATAACATTAAAATGGAAATAATAGAACTCAAAACTCGAACTCGACTCACAATCCTATTGATTTGAGAAACATCTACATGTTTTTCAACTTGACTAGGAAAAACTCGATAAAACTATTTGAATTGCTTGACTCAAAATATGATCGAGTGGAGTCAATTCACATCCACTCGCCCAAGTTTTTTCAAAATTTTAAACTATGATTCGAACATGTGACCTTCAAGAGGTTGTGATACAGACTTTACCATTTCTTTAAGCAAGCTTCTCATGTAAATGATTTTTACAAATAAATGTTATACCTATATTTGACCCTTTCACATAAGAGCTTAGAAATTTAACTAGAGAATAATTTAAAATTATCAAGTATTAGAGACTTGAAAACATTACTTGATTTATCCAATTGATTATTTTTGTGGGTCCCATATTTGCATAGAGCTTTCTATTCAAAATGAATTTTTAAAGTTCCACGTAATTCCAAAGGCTACAAAATCTAGGTAAAATATTTAAGGTAATTGAGCTTTTGAGGCTTAAAAAACATGGCTTATTAATTTGGTTAAGGTGATTTTCTGTGTACCCTATTATCGAAGCATAAACCTTTTAATCAATATGATTTTTGTTGAATCAACATATTTATTTTAGAGCATTAAAGAATAATTAAACAATCAAAGTTTGAGAAGCTTAAAAGTATAACTTGATTGATCTAATTAAATTCATGTCGAATCAATCAATTCATGTTTTACCTATTTTTAAATGCTACAAAAGTTTAGGGATTGAAAAACTAATTTAAAATGATTAAAATTGAAGGAAATATAGTTTGGTTGATTTGATTAAATTGATTTTAGTGGTCCCTATATCATAGGTTTTTTTATCAAGTTGATTTTTCATAGTCCACTTGTTTTAAAAGCCACACAAATTTAGAAATTAGAAAGCCAATTTAAAATGATAAAAAGATTAGGGACTAAAAAATATGGCTTGATTGATCTGATCAAAGTATTTTTTCTTGGCCATATGTGTTTTTAAATGCAAGTTTTGGAATTAAAAGAAGGGAAAGTCAAGCAAAAGCTTGAGGTTAAATGCCTGGGTTCAGGTTAAATGCGTGGGAGCTGTGACAAGAAATGTTAAAAGTGTCAGACCCACCCTATGGTTAAAAAAAGGGATGGTTGGGTAGCTCATATGGGGAATATTAATTATTCATAATGGGCCATCAAATCATCCTAGCCCTTGATTTATTAAGAACAAAATAAAACATTAGACCAAAATTTTACTTGTGATGCTCAATCCAATAGTGAGGATCTTAGATGTCTATTCCGTTTCGTTCCGACTGGAATGGATGGAATGTTCCGAATCTAGCCAAAAATGAAACGAAACGGGTCCAGTTCTAGTACCAGGTTCCATTTCGGCATGTTTCGGACTATTCTGACCTGTTCAGGCCAATTGGCCTGATTCGAACCGGAATGGCCCTTTCTGGCTCTACTCATTCCGCATCTACAGATTTTATTTTATTTTAAAAAAAAATGGTTAGACATATAAAATCCAACCGTACAAAATAGGTTTCATGAGCTACAATTGAAAACAGAAATTGAGCCTAAAATGAAATATGCAGCCACTTGATCTTAGTGGTCAAATTCACCAGGTGTTCTTGAATTAAAAACTCCTGATAATTTTGACCACTAAGGTCAAGTGGCTAGAAATTGAATTGCGGGCTGAAATTTGATCCAGTTGTAGTTCATGGAGTATATTTTTAATTCGTATGGTTCATGTTTAATTTGTATGGCGAGAATTTGAGAAAATAATGAAATGGACCTGGTGTACCTATTTGTTTTAAGTTTTGACCTTTACTTTTGAATAAAATGAGAATTCAAGTTTATTTCTTGAGTATTTTTTTGGATTTTTATGTCTAATTCAATTTTTAATTGATTCTTATTAGAGTAATATTCAAACACTCTTGAATTAGTATTTAATAATTTCACTATTATGAATTGAGATTACAAACATAAGTAGTTATTTAATGATAATTTATATTTTTATTTATGTAGATTAGTGTAAAATGATGAAAATAATTAATTTAAATATACTTATTTATAAGTTTGTATTAGTCTTCGTATATTATTATATTTTTTCACTCTTTTAAATTTTATATGCCGTCTTTTCTGAAATGAAACACCAAAACAGCCGGAATGTTTCGTTATAGAGACAAAAATGGAACGGGTTCTGAAACGGATCCGACAATTATGGTGAGAATTCATCAAATGGACATCAATTCATGTTGGATCCAAATCTAAAGAAATTAACATTTTGAGTGGTTTGGGCATGTAAACCCAAGTTGACAACTTACCTAGGCTTTTTGTAGTTTTACTATTTTAAAAGAATGATTTAAAGTGACCAAGATTTTTTTTTTTTTTATAATTTTAAAGTGACCAAGATTTGAGAGGATTAAATTAGATGTTCATGTGGGGCCTACAAAAAAATAACCTTGATTGTAAAGGTCTATGCTTGAATTGAGGCCATAAATGATTAGGTTGAGATTCAATAAATGGAAATATCAACTTGAACCTAATTAACAAGTACCTACATGTCTGGTATTTTGACCCATGTAATAAAGAAATTGAACCAAACACATGTGATTTGTATTGTGTTTATTGACCTATTTACTAAATTGAGTTAATCTAAACTTGAACTCACTTAATAAACAAGTAAATATGGGCTAAGTGATTAACTGAATATATCAATCATTGAGTGCAAATCCAACTTTGCCCTAGCGCACTGCCACTTGTAGAGCACCAACTCCACCCTATATAAATGGATTAGAATGTAAGTTTTTTATCCTTTCAAATTTAAATTTTAATACCTCGGATGTTTTGGTTTATTTAAGTTATTTTGTTGTTGTCGAAGCATGAAAGTGCTAATTGATAAGATTGTAGAAATCCTGTACTACGAACCTAGTACTCAGGGTTTCAATCTCATTGGCGTTGCTTCTTTTTAATAGAGTCAACAAAGCTTTAAATGAGCCTGTCTGAACCCTCTTGATAATGTTATTGGACCCAAGTCCGGCTGGGTCCGATTGTCCATTACCCTGTCCATTTACTAAATAAAACGGACTGAGACAGGGGGGACTGCTGGCCGAATCTAAATCCAGAGGCCTAATAGGACTAAATGGGGCTCTTTATTCCCCCTTTTTTTTCTGTTCTTAAGAGGCACAGCACCCAAAGAGAGTCCACCTAAAACTAGAGAATATATAGAAACTAAGAAGGTTGGGATATTGCATACCTCACCTATAAATTCCACCTAATACTGAACAATCCCTCTTCTTTGGGCCAAGGCCATAGATGTGATACGTGATATGTCAGAGTCTGCCTAACTAGAGAATATATAGACATTAAGAGGTTGGGATATTGCATACCTCAACTATGAATTCCACTTAATACTGAACAATCCCTCTTCTTTGGGCCAAGGTCATACATGCGATACTTGATATGCCGATGAAGATGTCAAGTTGACAATAGTCTTCGATCAATTCCTTGCCCTATAGGATCATTGGAATGTTTTTTGAACCAAAACTGCATTAGACTGATAAAATGTCTTTTTAAATGTAAGCCTAGGTTAAAGACCTAATCTAGGTAGAGTACAATCAATTTCTAATTGTCTAATGAGAGAATGGAAAATAGTTAAGTGGTGACTGAAACCTGCAGCCTCAAGGTTGTAGTGCCTTCCACTGTGCTATAGCTTATAGACTCTTGTTGTAGTAACACATTGGAGAAAGGGAGTTAGTAATATTTTGTGATGTATTATCCAATGTGTCATGAGTTAAAATAGCCGTGAAGTATCTTTAGAAACTCAAAATTTGCAACTGTGCCATGTGTTACAGTGACAGAATGCGGTAAAAGAGCTATGACTTTCTCAAATATCATCTCAATTTTATTATCTTGGGCTCATTGAAAGGTAATCAAGTAATCCATCTGACAGCACCCTCTTTGGTGTTTTTCTGACCTTCCTCCCCCCCACCACACACCAAAAAAAAACCACAGAGAAGAAAAAAAAAAGATGAAGGAGAAGAAAAAGAACAAAACCTTAAAAAAATGATCCACCATTATTGACTTCAAATGTAACTTTAAGGTGCCCAATAGAATACAGATAAAACATGCAAGAAATATTGATATGCCCTTAAACGAAAACCTGGTGTAGGTTTTGGTTGAGCCTGGAACTCCACATGGATCAAGCATCATCTGTCAAATGCGCTCTCATATCTTATGGATGGCAAAAAGAGTAAGATGATTTTTCTTTTTAAAATTTCTTTTTTCTCTTGTTCTCTTAGCTCCCATTTCTAGGTGTACTGATGGTATGTTCATGCCATCAAGAAATGCCGCAAGTCTGGTGATGCATCCAGTGAAACTTCAAGGGATGTGCAAAGTAATGCGGATAATGTGGTTGCTACTAGAAGTGGTGCATTTGTAGTTGCTCCTGTAAGTTCACAACGTTTTTTTTTTTTTTGCATTCATTGCTGATTTGATTTATTTCTTAAACAGTGTCATTTTGAGCATGTGTTTTGCCCGTAGTGTGCTCATGATGGGTCATGTCCATTGGAGAATTCAGGCAAATATTGTCATTTTGTTCAGCGCTTGGAGAGAACATCATCCCAGCGTGCATACAAGGTTTGACATCTTTAAATAGCCTTTATTGCAAGTGTTTTTTGCCACGATGTTATTTTTGGATTTTCATAAAGCAGTATACATTGTGTTGTTCATTGTGGAATTTTCTTTTATAAAGGTGGATGATTAAGGCATTTGGTTTTGTTGCATATTGTACTATCTTTGGAGCACGGAAATAGAAAGTTTGGAACATGCTTTGGATCAAATCTTCTTCTCACATATCTGATGTGAAGTACAGTTGACCAAATTCCCACCTTGAGGGATGGTTCAGGGCCCTTCACAAAGAAATACCAATTTGGATGGAAACTGGTGACTTTAGCAATTTCCTGTTTTATTTGTGGTGAGCAGAATCGGCACATTTTTAAGATAAATATGGTGCCTCCAGAGCATGTATTATTCAAAGGATAAGGCAAAACATCATATGTTGGGCCTCGGCATTGGATGCTTTTCAGGATTCTTGGTGGATCTTTTTGGTGGAAATTGGACAAGCTTTTCTTGATCTGTCTCATTGCGTTTTATTAGTTTCGGTTACAGATATTTTCTGTTGGATGAGCCAAGTCCCAGTCTCTATTTGGGGCAAAGCTCTTTAATGTACTCTCTCTCTCTCTCAGACACACAAAAAGGAAAAAAAAAACACAAAAACAAAATACTCACAAGATAAAAAAGAAGAAAAAACATTATCACATTTGCACTGAATCTAGGGTTTGGTCAAACTCCAAGAATGATTATCACACGAATACAAGAAGAAATAACATAGTTGTTCTTTTTTTTAAAGTAAAAATGTAAAGATATAAGGAAAAGTTTTTTTAACGTGGAAGCTCCGTTACCAACTTTTTTTATTCCTCCCCCCTATTTCTTCCCCTTTTTAAGGAAGCACATGCCGGTAGGTTTTTGTGCAAGGAATTATCACGCCCTTGAGTTATGGACATTGAAAGTCATCCAAGGCCTTCTCCTGCTGGGCAAATATGTCAAGGTGACAAAAAAACATAATAATCTTGTGCATCCAACCTATTAGTGACATACAATAGTTGCTACAAAGAAAGTCCTAACACCAATCTAAGTCATCAATGAGCCACTAGTCTATGACAATATGTTTTAATTCTATCCATTTAATTATTTAAATAAACTGAAATTACTAAACTACCTTTTTGCTTCTCAATCACTTTATATATGAGCACACTAAATGAAACCAACCATAAGTGGTTGAAATTTGGTCCACTTATAGCTCGTCATCATCTACTTCGATCCATATGGTTGGTTTTTTAATGAGATCAATGAACTTTTTTAAAAAAATGGGAAAAACACCAGGTACGACCTATGTGACCGGTCGCAATTCAGAGTTCCTTCCATACATCCTGGTATGCAACATTTTTTCAGCTTTTTCATACACTTGTCAGGGAAAAAGCCAATTAGATGGCTCCATTTGAAATTTATTTAATAGAAGTAGGGCTGCAACTCGGGTCGGGTTTTGGCCCGGCCCGCATGACCCGACCCGAGAAATCATGCGGGTTGGGTTACAATAGTCGGGTTACAGGGTCGGGTCGGGTTGAGATTTGAAAAACCTGATCGAATTTCGGGTCGGGTTGGGCTGAGGGTTTTAAATTTCAACCCGACCAGAGAAAACCTGACCCGAAAAAACCCGACCCGACCCGACCCGAATTTTATAACTTACTATAAAATCCCTCCTAATCCCTCAAACCCTAACTTCCATTTTCCAACAGAGAAGTGCTTGTGCTTCTCTTAAAGAAACCCTAAATCGTCACTACGCCGCCGCCGCCGCGGGGGAGATGGGAGAAGAGGAACCCATCAACGAAACTGCGAAAGAGAGATTGATGAACGGCCTTCGAGTCTCCGATCATTGTCCGCACGGATGAAGATGGGAAGATCGTTCAACGAAGATGTGAGTTTTTTTTTTTTTGGTTTTTATTTCTTACTTCTTTTTTCTTCCCTGATTTTCTTCTTTTTCTCTCTTTTCACTTTTATCCCAAATCGGCAATCCAATCCCATTCCAGCAGTTTTTTTTATATATATATATATATATATTTAAAAAATGTATTTTACTTCCAACGGGTCACGGGTTTATTACTCAAACCGGGTTGAAGCACGGTTGACAGCGGGTTTTTAAGGGTCTTTAACCCTAACGAGTTTTCGGGTTTGACAACACTGCTCTATCCCATTTTAAATTTTACTGGAAAAGGTTTCCTCTATCCTTTTTTTTTAAAAAAAAAAAAAAAACAAACGAATTATCATCTAAACTAATCTGGGGTCGAGTTCAATGGGCTGCAACTCGGGTCGGGTCGGGAGTCGGGTTAAGAGTATTACAATCTCGGGTCGGGTCGGGTTCACTAAATCGGGTTTTTAATTCGAGTCGGGTCGGGTTGGGTTCAATGTAGTGTGAGTCGGGTTAGGGTTGGGTTTATTAAAACTCGGCCCGCCCGACCCGAGTTGCAGCCCTAAATAGAAATAACATTGATGTTATTCTTTTTAATGTACACAAGAAACTCTCTATATGTGTGTGTGTTGCTAATATGACTTGAACCCAAACCTTTTGCTTTACACAATGAGGCACACTAAATGAAACCAACCATGAGTGGTTGAAATTTTGTCCACTTATGGCTCGTCATCATCTACTTTGATTCATATGGCTGGTTTTTTAATGAGATCAATGAAACTTTAAAAAGAAATGGGAAAAACACCAGGTACGACCTATGTGATTGCTTGCAATTGAGAGTTCCTTCCATACATCCTGGCATGCAACATTTTTTCAGCTTTTTCATACACTTATTGCTCGTCATCATCAACTTTGATTAATATGGCTGGTTTTTTAATGAGATCAATGAAAATTTAAAAAGAAATGGGAAAAACACCAGGTACGACCTATGTGACCGCTTGCAATTGAGAGTTCCTTCCATACATCCAGGCATGCAACATTTTTTCAGCTTTTGCATGCACTTGTCAAGGCAAAAAGCCAATTAGTAGGACTACAACTCAAGTCGGGTTTTGACCCGACCTGCATGACCCGACCCAAGAAATCATGTGGGTCGGGTTGAGAATTTTACAAGTTAACCCGACCCGGCCTGGCTAAAGTTAGGCTAAAATGGGTTCAAAATGCGGGTCGGGTCGAGAATTCCGGTTAGTTCAGGTCGGGTTCCATAAATATCAACTCGGGTCTGGTTGTGTTTTAAATAACCTAACCCGCCCGACCCGAGTTGCAGCCCTACCATTTAGATGAGTCAATTTGAAATTCATTTAATACAACTACACATTGATGTGATTCTTTTGGATATACACAAGAAATTCCCTATATGTGTGTGTGTGTTGCTAATATGACTTGAACCCAAACATTTTGCTTTACACAATGAGGACTTTATCAATTTGTGCTATAACCTCTTCTTGACCCCATATGAACTTCTCCATGTGGTAAGTCATCATATCTATGAGATTTTCAACACTTGTCCCATCAATAAATGAAAAAAATATTTAGAACCAAAGAAATATACTGGAGGCCAATTTGGTCGCTGGAGAATCCACTAATTTGTGGGCAGCTATAAAGAGGAATTTGCATATTGGTTTAAAGTGGTTAATAATGAAAATTGTCTTCTAAAAGATATGTCTGGTAATATAAAAAATGGTGAAGAACATGAAAGCAGTAGTATTCTATAATTGACATTGCTTGTAAAGTGTTGTATTGAAATTCAGTCTGGCTGTAATTAAGCTCTGTGTATCTGATTCTTATTATGGACGCAAGTGACATCTCCTCTATGAAATAATCATTCTAGTATTTTACTCACCCATCTTCATGTTTTCTTTGTAGCGGTCCAAAGGTGAACCTTTACGTGGTTTTGAGGATGAGAAATTCTGCTTTGTTGTTTTAAGACGAGGAAAAAGGCCACGGCAAGTATTTTCTTCATTGAAAAGTCATCGTATTCATCCTTGTGGTCAAGAATTTTCATTTTTTTAAGTTAAGAATTACAATTTATAGTGAAGAGCAGAAGTAGATACCAAAATACACTTGTATCCATTGATAGTCTCACAAGTATATACAACCACTTGCTAGCATGCATATACAAAATGCAGGGACAAGCTTAAGCTGTTTAGCATTGATTAATATGATAGCAGCTAGGGGTATTCATTTGTTCGAACCCGCCCGAGCCACCTTAAATAAACGGGCTTCAATAAGATCTTTGTCCGATGGGCCAGGCTTGGGCTTTTACTTTAAGCCCATCAAAGTCCATTTATTTTTTTAATATTATATACATATTCACAAGGTCGTATATGGTACTGTTTTTTTTTTATATATATAAATTAAAAATTTAACCGTACAGATTTAAAGCAAACTTAAAGACCTAGCCCACTTGATTGTAACGGTCAAAATTACCAAGCGTTGAATCTTTTTCAAGGTCATCTACCAACTTTGACTATCAAACTCAAGTGGTTAAAAACTGAGTTTTGGACTGAAATTGTAACTGGTTGTAAGTCTTTAAGTGTACTTTTAATCTATACAGCTAGATTTTCGAGTTACAAAATAAAAAATAAACAGGCTTTAAATGGCGGGCTCAGACTTTGGCTTTTAAAGCCCAATGAGCTTCAGAAGGGCTCAGGCTTTTGTAGATATAAATGGGCTCGGGGCTTTTTTGACAAAGCCCGGCCCAAACCCGGCCTGTGAACATGCCTAATGGCAGCTAATATAGTGTCCATTCATCAGTTTGTATTGGATTAAAGAATGTTATATGCTATGTTCTTGATATGGTATGGACTGGGATTTAAATTTTTTTGAAATGTTCAGGGTTTTTTCTTTGGTCGTGTTATCTTCTTTTGCAGTTGTTGTGAGGGTTTTTACTGCTTGTTTCCTTGATTCTGTGTATCTTTTGTGCGTGCTCAATATATTCCAAGTAACCATAAGAAACAAACATCTTTGAAAAAAAAACCATTATGAAACGAACACCACAAATACGCACACAAAATGACTAGTACTTTACAATTGCAAACATGGCTTATTTGAAACTGAGTGTTATTCAGGTCCTTTTTGTTTTAAGAGTGCACCATTTTCTCTCATCTTTTTTTTTGGGCCTCTACATTGACTTAGTGATTTGTGGTGATTGACAATGATCTTGTGGTTATTATATCAAACAGGGAGGCTTGGCCACTCGATGGTATGAAATTTGAGACATTGAAAGAGCAACATGCGAAACGAAATCCTGAAGATCTTGAGATTGATTATGGTATGTACATTTTGTCATTTTGTTGCCCCAAAATTGGTTAAAAATCATATTGAACAATGTTCTTTTTTAATAATTAGAAGATACATTTTTCAGGTGGCTGCTATGCAATTCTAGATATTAGTGTTATAATCATCCATTTATGCAGTTGGAGCAAACTGTGATGGCTGTAATTTTCCTCAATAAGAATTGCTTGACTTGGTTCTTAATCTGAGCATTTGAAGGTCAATATACAAAAGAAAGGGCTTTCATTCTGTAGTTGTTCTGGCAAGAATTATAATTATGGCATTTTAAAAAGAATTTGAATATGGAGCATCCTTTTATTAACAGAATATGTACATGCCTACATGGAGAAACACTTCTTTGTGATATATATATATATATATATATATATATATATATATATATATATATATATATATATATATATATGCATCCTCACCATGGTGAACTTGTTCACGAAGTGCATCTTACTGCAAGGAATATCTACAAGGTGGTGCTGGAGAGTCGTAGTTTTTTCTCTTTGCCATTGATATCTGTTAGAAAACCATGACTTGACAACATTCTTGAGATAAAACCCAGTCTCAAAAGCTAGCCACTAAGAGGAGGGTGCCTCAAGTGTTATATGGAGTCATTGGTTTCTCAAATTAACCAATGTGAGACTTTTTTCACTTCCAGAATATCTCAATGGAGATCTCCCAACAATATTCTAGATTGAAATGTCTTGCCCAGATGTCTGTCCCTTTTCTCAGGTCCTTTCCTGCATTCATGTTTAGGCCAAAGAGAGCCAGTTTGGAAAATGTTTGGACATTCTTAGTTACATTGGAGTCAAATCATATCAGGTTCCTGGATTGGTCAAAATATGGTCTTTCCTGTACAGTGACACATGAATGTGTTCAAGACCTGACACATCAGGATCCAGAATTAATTGTCTAGTTGTCATATATTATTGCACATGTTCATCATGTTTTTTGTTGTAATTCCTGTTCTAGAGGATCAATTTGAATCTGAGGATGAAGATGTCCCATATGAAGAGGAGGATCCATATGCATCAGATATTACTGATACAGACATGGTGAGTGAGCAGGAAGCAGTAGAAGAGGAAGAGGACGTAGCCCCTGCCGATCTTGGAGGGGGTTGGGGTCGAATTATCTTCACACCAGTGCGAAGGGGTAAACAGGTTTCAATGGACATTTGCCATTCAACCAAACAGGATGGTTCAGAAGGTGCTTTCGAGCGTGTAGTCATCACTAAAAGTAAGAACCCTACCCTACACCATCAGGCTCGTAGATCTCTCTGGGGTGATTTGTGGCCATTCTAGAGGCTTCACATCCACCTTGGATCCTTTCCTTCATGTGCTCAAAATTTGTATCGATAAGAAATGTTACTTGCATTGTTTTCTAGTGCAATAAATAAAAATATATTTTGATCTTCTTGTCTATTAGTCTGTTCACACTATAGAATGTTTTATTTTTATTTTTACTTTTTGTTCCACTGGTGCCAACAAGACCCTTGGTCATTCTCAGAAGAGTTTGACATCATAGTTCTAGACCAGACTATGATGCCTGGATATGGTGTGGGTACTACACAGATTATCATCAATATGGATTTTACATAGAAGAAATGTAGTACAAAACATCCAGAAATGTTGCTAATTTTGAAGAACCCGGGTTTATAATTTCTTTCATGATGATATTTATTTTAAGAACATATTATTCGCTGTAATGAAGTTGGTATAAGGTTGTTATGTTGATTCATAACAAAATAGCAATCAATCTTTTATAGAAAGTTGTCAAAACCATCATTATTATTTTTGCTTTGTTTACTGTTCTGACAAGTGTCTGATGATGGGTTTTAAAAATTGACCGACTGAGTCAACTTGGTTGAGACATACACCAAGTTGGTTTGGAATTTATTTTATTTATTTTTGAAACATTAATGGCTTTGATTATATAAAATAAGAGAGCAGTACAAAAGAAGGACATGAGTATAGGAGAACTATATTCAGGATCAAAAAGAGAACAAGATACATCCAAAACCACTCCACACTTGGTCAGTACTTTTTTTTACATACTCAATTACATAACCTTCTATTTTTTTTAATCATTTGAGAATGTACTCACCTCCATTTGCCACAAGCAGTAAGCTATATTTTGTCAAGTCATTCAAAGTGAGCACTTCCCAATTGGATATGATCTTTTGAAACAAAACAAATAGATGGTGCACGTCAATAACCATCTCCACAGAGCAATGACCAAATCCAATTAATATTTACAGTAAAATGCACAAATTTCAGCAGCTAAATAGAGAAAAGTCATAAACGAACTATTCCTGAAAGATATTCACACTTCCAACAAAAGAAAAGCATTCTTATAATTTCAAATCTAAGTAAACCTAGAAAGAAATGAATCTAAGTTGGAAACATATCAGCAAAGACTAAGTAATATAATGAAAATTCTCAATCCAATTTCCGACTCAAAGTGAAGTCACCTAAGGAAGCCATATATGGAATTCTGAGAGGTTGGTTTGGTGATCAAAATCCACTCTTGTTTGTGAGAAGTCTTGAGATCAAGGCCTTCTCAACACAAAAAGGGTCGTTCTCCATTGTTATATATCTGGTGTGTGCGGATTGAAAAGTTTACATGTCCCAAAGATTAATTAGACATCTGGATACGTTGGTCCATATATGGCATATGATCTACTGTATTCAGATATTTGGACGAACAACTTGGAGTCGGCACAAAAACTGATAGTTTTTTTTTTAAAAAAGGGGGGTTGTTCAATAGATTACAACACTTTCGTCTCGTGACCATAATGAATTAGGATCTAAAATTGAAGTGCATATGGCACCACATGTATCACATAGAGAATCCATCACTCGAAGTATAACTAAACATGTGAAAATCAAGCCAAGTCCATTCTTGAAAGTATCCATTTATTATTCGCTGAGATTATAAAATGGCAACAGAAAAAATAAGGAGTTACAACCAAAGAATAGCCACTTTAAGCCCCGACTCCCACTTTCCCTTTTCTGAAATCAAAACATGAGTAAAACATATCTTTTATATTTAAAAAATGAACAGTTACCAAACGTGCCACTCATCTTTCAGACCTTCACTTTTGTCCACGATTCCACGGTTTATAATATAGGAAGGCCGATGCGCGTACAAAAAAAAAAAACGGGTATATAGATGATATCATCCTCTCTTTTCTTTTGAAAAAATACAGAAAAAATAGAAAACTTAAGATGAATATATATTTTTTTAAAAAAACAACACGGTCATTTTTATGAAGTTTATTCGATACGAATAAAGTACATCTTTAAATTTTGAAAAGGGTCTTAATATAAAATTTATATTCTCAAATAGCCCCTATCATATATCTTCTATTAGAATTCATACATTTTAAAAAAAAAAAAAAAAATCTAAGTTTTGTAAAATTATTAAAACATTAAAAAAATTACATAAACACTTTAAAAACTATATCGATCACATTAAAGACTCTTCATTTAATTATAAAAATATTGTATCTTATTTCATTTATTTTTTCACAAAAAACTCAAAAATGACTTTATCTCAAAAAACCCAAATTTTGTTATTTAAAAAAAATCTTAGAAAATCACAAAGACACGCTGAAAACTATGTAAATAACATTAAAACATCTCCATTAAATTCCATAAGCATTAAATATTATTTCACTAAATTATTTTCATAAAAAATCTCTAATTTGGTATTATCTTAGATTTAAAATTAAAAAAATAATAATAGAAATAACTCAAAATAGTCAAGTTTTAAAGAAAAAATATTTATCATTGAAACTTGAATAACTTGTTTCTAAACTTTTTTAAAATCATACACAATGCAAAATTCAACTAAAAAAAAATTGAAACCATCTTTTTTTAAAAAAATTAAAAAAAAAATATCGGACAATAATACATAGTATCAACATGTTGCCCAAAAATGAGGCCGATACAGTCGTAATCTTAAAACCCGATGCAATAGAGACCCGATGCAATAGGATAAGCGGGCCAATATTTTGACCGTTACTTTTCATCTACCAAACCCCTCAGCTGAATTAATTCGGAGAGAATGGACGGTAGGATATCTCAATAACCATTACGGGTCTAGAGAGAAAGCAGTGACTGTTTGGTAGGGCATAGAGGTGACTATGATAGACACTGACCTAATAAATAAATTGTTGCGTTGTAAATTATCAGCTAAGTCGAACGACAGAGCAAAACAGTCCGATGAAAGATAATGCAAAATCATATCATCATATAATTAAATTATTCAGTATACAAACAAATGTTTTTCTTAGGTCTAGAAATTGTAGCATATCACTTCTACGGTTGCTCCATAAGATGGACGAAGGATCTATGAAACTTCAACATGGCTAACTACAAGCTTGCGTAAACTCCAAGTTGGGCTGATAGTTCATACGCCCGTTTTAAGAAGTGGAGTTCTGAATTTGATTCATGTTCAATTCTAACAAATCACTCTTTATAGTTACTTACCCAGTGTGTATAGAATTGAGAGATTTGTACATACCTCAAATACCAGTTAGGTCAAAATTGTCTCCTTGATGATAAAAAAACTACAGACTAACCTAACCTAGTTGCAAAATCAACGACTCCATACATCTACATGGCATACCATCTAAGAGCTTAAGTTTCTATTATCGTCATTTCTAACCAACACAAGAACTGGGTTGCTTTTTATTGGAAACAAGCCTCAGCACCATGAGAAACATTGAGAATGCTGCTTAAGTTGGGAGAGGGAGTGGAATGCTGAATTCTTAGTTTCGGAAAATGGCAAAATTTCCTCCGAGGCAGTCCGACCGAGTGGCACACAAGGTAGTTCATGTTAAAACTCAGCATGTGACGACTTGCTCCTTGTAGATACTTGGCCAGGGAAGAAGCAGGTGGAGCTGTCTATCTAGAGATGTAAATTCATGTCTTTCTAGGGAAGTTCTAGCATGCTGCAATTCCCCTTGTCTTTCAGTTTCATTAGGATAGGCTGTATTTCTAGTGGTTTTGTTCTAATAACCACATAGTTCTCTGTTACATTGCCTTTAATAATATTCCCTTCACACAAACGTGCACACACACAAACCCAACTGTAAAATAAAATAGAATGAATGCCAAAAATTCCTTTCATTTCTTGAGTCATGCCAGTGCTTGTACAAGTAATTTAGATGCCCACAGTACCAGTTTGATGAGATATACCTTTCAATCTTTTGCGATTTGAATACATTTGTTACAATGAATTTTCCTCAAAAATAACACATTGATATAATTCATCCAAAGTCACCTTTTACTTTCTGACTCTGGATGGGGGTTAGTGGTGAAAAGAGGATAAGAGTCAAACAAAATGTTGGGTTGGGTATTCCTGCTCATATCCATTGTAATCATAATACAATCTCTCTCCCTTCGATATATCTCGGATTGCAATCAGTAGAACCCGGCATTCACCATCGACATTGAATCTCACACATTTCAAGTTCTGCTTCTTCTTCCCATCCCTGCTTTGAAGGAAACATGGATTTTAAGTCCAGAGGAAATTAATTTCTCTTAGCAGAAAGCAGCTTTATAGTAATTTAGACTTGAGTGCATAACAGCACCATGACTCTTGTTACATCTGGATGCTTGGCTCAACTCAAAACAGCTTAGAGTGCATTTGGTTAAGCCTCGCGAAACAAATGTTTAAGGCAGAATTAATCTTTTTAAAACTGTCTTGTATCACAAGGAAAATAATAACTGCATCAACCAGGACAGAGCTTTTCCACCCAAATTAATACCATAAACATTTGTTTCAACCAGGAGAATAGCTGATCAACTTCTCTACAGATATTCAAAACTTTAATGGACTACCTAAATCATGTGGGAGAGAAATATATCATACAGTTTTATGTAACATACATAGATGCAGGAAAATCTATCTAAACTCAAAGTGATGGAGAGATTACGGAGTGTGATTGTTGATGCCATTGATGAATCGGGCAATGTTACTTCGCTTATCAGGACATATAACCAAACTCTTTGAAGAATCCTTTGCACAAATCAGAGTCATCATGCTGTCCCCATCATCTTCCTCACGATAGTTCAGGTAATCAACATCACCAGTGTATTCTGTAATTATTGTCAAGTCCTTTATGAATTTATCTGCCTGTACAGTGAACCTGTTTCAACCAAATAAGATATTGAAAATATGAAAACTCCATTACAGGAAAAAGGCACAAAGAGTGGAGATCAATTAGAATGAACCAACTTACCCCTCACATGGATCAAAGACAACCAAAAGCGGAGGCCATTCTCCTCTTTCCATCATGCTCTTGCAGAGTTTCAAGGTTTCAGTGTCTTCTTTTGATAATACCTGAACAAAAAATAACGGAATCCATTCATAATCTCTCCTAAGAAACAAACAAGCAGATTCTGACACATTGTTCTTACTAAAGATTAAAATATGTACATGTTATAGTACACACAAGGCTGAAACATGCTACTACAAAGCAATCAACTGCATACACTGCAAGGTCCTGTAGTGTTGTATAGTATACAAGTGGTGGCAAGTGGAGCCTTAAAAGTGAGTCTTAGATTGACAACACAATCAACCTGGCCTTGGATTGACTGAAAAAGACAATCAATCTTTTGACCCATGGGACTGCTAAACATGAGAAGATGAGAATCAAACCACTGTACATATGGTGGTTTTTTACTTTCTTTAATCAACAGCAACACGGGCAATGCCCATTGCCTGTTCACAATGGGTCCAGCATCTTGAATAATGTCAATCACATCAAGACATGCCCCAGCAATAGGTATTCAGTACTCCTATTGTATAGGTTCTTACCTTATAGCCATTGCAACATCAACCAGATGGTGGTAAAGAGTGATGCCAATTGTTACAATCAGATTTTAGAATGCATTTGTCACTAAGCACTAAAAATGAAATCTTTGATTGTTTACCTGCATCCCTTCATGCTCTAGGATTGCAAGATTGGCAGACCTGGGAGCCATGCCCGGCATATAAGTAAGCTCATTGCTGAACTCTGTCCCTGTTGCTGTCAGTGCTGTTGCCAGAGAGGCCATCTGCTTCAGTCGTCTTGCTGGATCCTCACTTGGGTTGAATGCCAACAGCTTCCTCTTCTTCTTTGATATCACCAAGCTCCCCGAACGCTTGCGCTTCTTCCGGACATCTGATTGGGGGAATAAACTTAAAACCCAGTCCACTAAATCCAGCTAAGATGAAGGGAAATCGAAGATGCATCTTACCAAAACAAGGGCCCTGGGGAAAATCTGGTGACCGTTTTATTTTAAAGAAATCAACTATCTTAGTTTGAATTAGTGGAAATTCTGCAGTCAAACAAAAGCCCATTTCAGAAATTAAAAGGGAGAAAAAGAAGAAGAAACAACAACAACAACAGTTTGTGCAATTGTATACAGAATACAATAACACAATCCACACAATTAATAAAATTCCTTCTTAGAAATAAATAGAAATCAACAATTTGACAGCAGATGATGCAATTGCAAAGAGGACCCAATTACTGTATCAATTGCAAAGGCTTACCACACCATTCGGCCTTTTCAATTCAGAACTTAAGCAGAAGAGAGGCAATTAAAAGACTCTTTTTGAAATTCAATAGGTATACACATTGATGCATGTACTTGTGGATACATAACACAAAATTCTCATTAAAATAAAAACCATCTAAAAGGTCCATGACAAACAACAATCTGCTACAGACACTGCAGAAGTTTTCTTCTGAGGCTTTTTTTCTTTTGAGACAGCAGACTCTGCAGCAGTAAAAAGAAGAAAACAACTTTATTAAAAATGACAAATTCTTATATACTCCAATATATAATAAGACGAAGTACAGCACATATGAGGCAGGTTGCCTTTCTCAATGGTAATGACGGTAATAGAGCCCACAAAGTTGTCAATGATATGTCACTGTTTTCACTGCATCTTGGAGCAAACGAGAGTGACTCTCAAAACATAATGACCATTTGGAAAGAGCTAATTTCACAAAAGTTATGTTTCCTGGAAAAAGATAAAGCAAGCTGTTCGGATAACTCTCTTCACCAAAATGGAGAAGAGTTTCTTCTCCCATGTCCGTACCAATTTCTTTGAAATTGCTTTAGAAGTCACTGGAGAGAGGGGGTATGAAATAGAGGAAATTCCATCCACTTCCACACAAGGTTAAGGATAGCATACTAAGGACCCATTTATTTTTATTTTATTCAATGCAGTTTGCACAAGTATATAATTTTAAGATTAAAATATTCTAAAGGTGAATATTCAACTATTCAATAAGTTTTAAGTAGCTCAAAAATGAAGATTGATCTAAGTTCTAGCGTAGAAGTCTTCAGAAAGTTTTATCATTGATTTTTTCAAAAACTTTCATGGAAACAACTTTTCAGAATTTTCATAAAATACAACTTAAACATCCAAATAGTTATTCAGCATTTTCAATAATTAATTTTGGTAGGAGATTCATTGTATCTTTATTTTCCTATGATGGCAAGAAATACATGTATTGCATTTCAACTGAATCTGCTTATGCCCAGTGACCCTGTAGTATGGGTATCAAATAAAAATTAACAAAATGGCATCAGCACATGAGAATGTATAAAGAAGTATTCATGTGATCCTCTTTATGACCCTAAAATCCATTTTTAGAGTATGCCTGGCTATCTACCTAAACCCACCATGTCTCCGTAGAGTTTTTTGATAGCGAAATCAGTGCCAAAAGAATAAGGAAAAATCAATAAAACCCAATCATTTTGGCAAACAGCAAAAGGACGTGAGAATGTATAGAGAAGCCGATAACCCCATCCATGCAAAAAGGTTACAGAAATCAACAAAAATCAGACGATTCAGCTATGTAATGAGCAGATATACATAAAAGCAAATAACCAAATCAGTACAGAAATAACACAGCAATTTTGCAACAGAATGTGCAAAAGTAGACAACCAGGAACCAAATCTATTTAGGTGTATAGAAATCAATAAAATCAAACAATTTGGCAACATATTGTGCAAATAGTAAGAGAAGCCAACAACTCAATTCATGCAAAAAAAGTGTACAGAAATCAACGAATAGATGACTTTGCAATAGGATTAACAAATCTAAAGAGAATCCACTGTGCAAATGTAAAGAGAACGCAATAGCCCAATACATGCAGAAAGTGCACACTAGTCACTAAACTGATGACATGGCAATATATAATCCAAATGCATAAAGAAATCAATAATCCAATCCATGCAAAAAGGTGTATAGGAAAAAAAATCCCCAAAGACTTAGCAACCGAATGTAAATGTGTGGACAGAACCCAATAATACATAAAGTGTACAGAGATCAATCAACGGAATCCGACGATTTGGCAACAGAATGTGCAAATGTAAAGAGGACGAGTAATCAGGGGAAAAGAAAAGGGGATGGTGAAGGATAATATACGTTTGGGTGTTCTGTGGGATGAGCAAGAAGGGCAAAACCAGGGGCCTTTGGGGACGCAGGCGAGGATAGGGACGGAGGCAGAAGAGATGAAATCCACGGTCGCATTTGTCGCAGAGAAGCAGCTCTTCAGCCTCCTCACCTGATCCGCATTCCTCGCAACAAACGTCGATGTAGGAGCACCCCTTGCTGCCTTGCTTCCTCTTGATTGCAGAGGGTTTTGGAGCTTGGGTTCTTATCCCGAAGCTCGATCTCAGGGTTATTGCAGCCATTTGCAGAGAGCAGCGAGCTAGCGAGCGAGAGAGAGAGGGAAGACAGAAAATGGGTAAAGATGCCAGACAAATAAATAAATGGGAAAGGATGTAAGGGGATGGGTCGGGCCTGGTCGGGTCGGGTTCAATTTTGGATTAGACTGTTAAGAGTGCCAAGTGCCAACTCAGGTAACGGAAAAGGGTAGGTTTTTTTTCATTTGCGCGCGCTGTAATTACCAGGTAGCGGGAAGGTACAGGTAGATTTGGCGCGAAGGTGTCGACTGTTTTCTTATGAAGTCTGTCTGCAGGGATTTTTTTTTTTTTTTTTTTTTTAAAAAAATACACCTTTCTATGAGACCATATCGGTGATAAGATTATTTAGAAGAGTGGGCCATCTAGATTAGGAACCACAACAAAGTTAATTCCCATTGGACCTCCAATTGATCTCATCAAGTTAAAAAAAATCGAAATTAAAACAAGACCAGTTTCAATATAATCAAGTTTATAAAAAAACTTAAAGAGTAGTATAAACTTATAAAAATATTACAATTAATTAATTTTTATCATTTCATACTAATCTGTAATAATAAAAACATAAATTACCATCAAATACATATTGATACTTTTAATCTCAATTCATAATAACATAATTATGAAATGTTGATTTAAAAGGAATTTAAATTTCATTCTCATATGAATCAACTAAAATTCAATCAGACAAAAACACCTAAAAAGATAGTTGAAATATAGATTTGAATTCTCATTTTATTCAAAATAAAACCTCAAAATGCATGATTACACTTGGTCCTTTTTTTATCACATCTTTAGGAAATTAATCATGTCAAATGGAAATAGACTTGATAAATTACCACTAAACTAATTTTTAATTGCAAATTTTACAATCTATAGTAAAATGATCAAATTCATCAAACGTCCTAATAGTATTTTATCATTGAGATGAAATTACTAAAAATAAACTTTATGCTAAAATCCGTCCAATTGTAGTCCATCGAATCTACTTTTAATCATATAGTTGATATGAGTAAATTTAAAGATGGCAAAATTAGTACAGTGAAATGGTCGAGACTAAAACAAATCAATTTCATTTAGTTTGCCTAGATCTAGACTGCTTTGGTTGGAACATGACCTAGTATCAAAATTTAAGGTGTTTCGTTTTGTTTTCAGTTGGCACCGGTACATTCGGTTGATCATAGCATAATAAAATTAACAACTAAGTTCTCTTTAAATTTTATATTATGATTTTTTTCCTAGACATTATAATAGTTTCAATTCACAATTATAATTTTTCTCTAAATCTTTTTTTAAAAAAAAATTACGTCGGAAACCGTGGAATACCCAATGTAAAATATTTACGAGTGAGCTCACTATCCCTAAGACACATCAAAATTAGATCATAGAGACTCCAACTCATAACCTTCCACTTTCTAAAGAGGGCGGCAACAAGTTACACTATACCACATGGGTTATAAATCTTGATTGTCATTATATTGACCACCACCGCATTGGTCTCCAAATGTTTGACATGGCTCAAAAATTCATAGACTTGTGCGACAACAAGATAATAAATTTTAAAACAATCTATTCAAGATAGCTCTGAGTTGAATTGACTAACTTAAAGATACAATTTTATTAATAGTTATCAACAAATCCGAGATAAAAAAAGAAAAAAATGCTAAGCTCACTTAATCCTTAATCTCGTCTCGTTTATTATTTTCACCTACAACTGAGTCTGACCTCATGGCGTAATCCTGTCAATCGAGTCTACCCCTATCAAATGGAAATATTGTATGTTAAAAATATTTTTTTATGAATTAAGAGTTTTTTCCAACCCACTTTTACACAATTTGCATTGTCATAAATTGAATTCATATCCAACCTAAATCAGGTACAACACATATCTTCTCAAGCAAATCTTACACACCATTTTTTTTTATCAAGGTGTCCAGACCTTATCAAGCACTCCATTAATTTTAGAGGTATGTACAGACTTCTTTACTCATACACACTAGATAATTCTAAGTGAAGTCGCCATTTAAAGAGAAGAGGAAATAAATTATTAAACTCTTTAAAACCATACTTGTATAGTAATTCTCCCACACAAGGTGTAGGTCAGCTCTTTACCTCCCACTTCAGGAAGAGGAGGTCACGGATTCGAGTATCTATAGGTCTAATTTTAGTATATTTTAGAAGTAGGAGTCCATCCGTGAAGATTTTATACTGAGTATTATGCAGTTTCCTTCATGTAAATTAAATAAAATAAAATTCTTTAACATGAATTTTAGATCTCTCTTATCAATTTTAGGCATTTCCAGTCAACTTAGTGCCGTAGTCTCATGCAAGCCCTCAAGTGTTCAACCATTTCTCGAATTGCAATGTGTCGTTGAAAGTGAGGTTTGGAATGAAAGCTTTTTTTCTTTTAAATATGGGATTGTATCTCTCCTCTCTTTTTTTTAACTATGCTTTTTGCTTATGGGTGGGTCATGATACTGTTAAATAGTTGCATTGCTTTAATGTAATTTTTGGACTAGACAGCGATGAGAACCCCATTTTATGAGAGTTATTTAAAAAGTTTGAATCCTCACTGTCCTTTCCTACTTTCTCATTTATTTATGATTGGTGATGTGCTCCTTAAGTGAAATCTCGTATCAAAAGATTGGTTCGACGGTCAAAAAATTTCCTTTATGAAAGGAAGTCTAAAGTTCAATTCATGTTCAAATCTCTCTCGACAACATTTCATGGGATTACTCTTTCGTGGATTTAAACTTAGAAGTTTACACACTGTTTGTGGAATTAATTTCACCTCTAATGTAATTAAAAAAAATATATATGTTAAAATTCATTGGTTCATAATTTAAACATGGCATTCATAGGTTCATATTCAAATTTAAATATAAATCTTGTAATTAAAATTAAATAGGACATAATAAGAAACGGGAGAAAGAGCCAAATAACCTGGGCACTTGGCCATATATATTTTTTCCTACACAAATCAGAAAAGCTAAAATCTATTTAGAATTAATCAAAATCTTGTAAGTTTGATTGACGAAAAGAAGATCATTTTAATCAAAGTCCAGTTCTCGTAATAAAAAAATTCAAATCCATGAACTAACGCATGAATGAAATTATAAAAAATATAATCCTGGAAACTCACTTGATGTCTACAACAACAGTACATTCACACACGCGCAAAGCATATGCTCAGGCACAAGAGCTCAATGTAGAGCTTATTTAATGCTAAATCTAAATTACTAAATATTTTATTTTTTAAACCTTAGGTTAATATTTTTTATATCTAAGGCATTATTGTCATATATAATTTGTTGAAAAAACATGAGTACTTTATGTAAGTATCTTTTGGATTCATCGTAGGTCTCATAAATCAAACTCTGTACAAAATTTTTATAAGAAATTATATTTGAGTAAATTTGTTATTGACTTGTTATAAGGTTTGACATCAATATTCAACAAAGTCGCTTGTTAGCATTTTTTTTTTTTAAATAACTCTACAATTTATTCATCTTCCTACCTAGATTAAATTGAAAAATTATAGATCTTATTTTTTCTAAAAATGCATGCTATAAAAATTGTATATCTAAACACCATATTGAACATTTTCATTGATGCAAATCTCAATCTTCCCACCTAAATAAAAGCATATTTAAGATTAGAATAGTAAAAAGAATAAAAAGTAAAAGAAAACAATAAGAAATGCAAATTGTGATATCCTGACCCATGAGCCAGAGGCCAGGCCCTAGATAGGTTGATCCAAGTGAAACTGGGCCCTGTCGGACGGGTCAGTTGGATCCGACAGTCCAGCAGTGGGTGGGAGTTGTGGAAAGTCCCACATCGGAAGTTGAGGAGTTTGAGAAGGGGTTTATAAGTAGCCTTACTCCCTCAAACCAACAAGACGCGTTTTGGACCCAGACTTGGGCCGAGTCCGATCCAAAAACCGTGCGGGCTCGCGCGTGTGCACGTGTGGGCCCAAAGCAAACAGTATCTTGCAGGGCCGAGGCCCAAGCCCTTTTTATGGGTCGGGCCATTACAAATGGTATCAGAGCTCCGGGTTCTACATTCGGACTGTGTGGGCTTACTGCCTTCCACCGGGTTCGTTGGGTCGAGCCGATGGCGGCTCTGGGCTTTAGGGGGGTGGATTGTGATATCCTGACCCATGAGCCAGAGGCCAGGCCCTAGATAAGCTGATCTAAGTGAAACTGGGCCCTGTCGAACGGGCCAGCAGAATGGGCTAGTTGGATCCGACAACCCAGTAGTGGGTGGGAGTTGTGGAAAGTCTCACATCGGAAGTTGAGGAGTTTGAGAGGAGGTTTATAAGTAGCCTCCGGGTCCGATCAAAAAACCGTGCGGGCTCGCACGTGTGCACGTGTGCGCGTGTGGGTCCAAAGCGGACAGTATCTTGCAGGGCCGAGCCCCAAGCCCTTTTTATGGATCGGGCTGTTACACAAATACTCATGGGACAAAAAAAGAGAACAGATTCCAAGCAAATAATTAATTAATTAAAAAATCTACTTATAATATCTAACTAATTTGTTTTTATAATTTTAAACTATACTAAAAATCAACCACATGCAAGTAAATTCGATAAAATATATCTAAATTTTAGTCTTAAACTCAATCACAGTTATCTGATCTTAATAATCAAAATTACTAAACATTTTTTAATATTGTTAAAGACACTTTTTTATTTTAATTGTTAAGATTAAGCAAAGAAAATTTGAGTTTTAAGTTTAAATTTAATAAACTTTTATCTCATTAAAACTATTTTCAATCTATATAATTTATTATTTTAGAATGTTTATAAAAAAAATCCAAGTCTAAGATATAAGTTTACAGGCAAGGACGGAAAGCACTTCTCCACTTTCCCATCACTAAGATATATATATATATATATAGATATATATAGGTTTAGTTTAACATGGTTAATTTTCCTAGTAAAATGTTATTAATTATTAAAAGTTGTGAACTTACTTATAAAAATTGATATATTTTTTTCATAAAATTAATGAAAACATTAAATTTTACTTTAAATTCAAGTTCGGAGAGGATCGGCTGCGTAACGGCTCACGACTGATAATTTCTCCTCTGGTACCAGCCGTGCCCAAAACGGCCACCCTTCACTCACCAGAGGTCCAGAACCAAGCAGAACCCCTTTTCCGATTCTAGATGGAATCGAAATCGAATCGAAATCCCTCCACTTTCAATATCACTTCCACTTTCCAAACGCATTGGATTTCTTCCGTTGAATGCGACGGTTTCCATCTCCTCCGTTGGGCTCTCGACAATTCCTCCGTTGTTGGATTAGACGCCGAATGGAAGCCCTCTCGAGCTCCAAACCCGTCTTCCTTCCCCCCTGTCTCCCTCCTCCAAATCGCCTGCCGAGTCCTACCCCAACTCACTCCCGACTCACCCGATTCATGCGTTTTCCTGCTCGATCTGCAATCCATTCCTCTCCCTTCCGTTTGGGAGTTGCTGAGGGACATGTTCGTCTCCCCCGATTTGCTCAAGCTCGGTTTCAGGTTCAAGCAGGATTTGGTCTACTTATCTTCCACTTTTCGCTCCCAAGGTTGCGAGCTGGGCTTCGAAAAGGTAAGGTCATCTTCACCACCTTTCTTTCATTTCTTCTATCCAATTCCCTATTTTCTCTTACTTTTCTCCATCTTTTACAATCTGTGTTGAAAAATGAACTCACCCATCTCTAAAAGCGTATTTTTTGTGTACTTTTCTTTCACTTTTGGGTTCCGATCATGTGATATTGGGTCCACTATGGTTTTTTTCATAGTCCAATTCGTTTATCTTCCTTCCTCCTAAGAATGTTTATTGGAATTTTGAAATTCGAATTTGAGTTTAATCATCTGGAGAATGGCATCCCTAGTTTGGACATTGAAAGGAAACTGTTTTTCTTTTTCTTTGTAGAAAACCATTTTGTTAACTGAAGGAATCCGCTGACGCTATCCTTCTGTCAGCTTCGCTCCTCTAACGAGGCGATGCAGTTTCCCTCTTTTCTCTCTCCGTGTGCTGTCAGGGATTTCTTGCTGCCAATTCCCCTCGGCCACGTTGAAAAAGGGCTGATCTACTGACAAACCAGTGAACCACCAACCCTCTGTGTAGCACGCAACTCTGTCGCGTCACCCTCGCTGACCTCAGCCACCTCTGCCTCCGTCATTCTCAGAATTGAGATAGGATCCAATCGGCCCCTCCTAGCCAGAATCTCCTCCGTCGTTTCCATTTTTATTCATTTCAATCTCAACCCTGATGGTGAAACACACATCACCGATGTTCAACCTATATCTTCAGGAATTTGAGCATCCAGGGTATGGATTATCTTATCCTGGCGAACTCCACCACTTCCAGGTTGATGCATCATTTGTCGATTTCTTCCACCCGCCCCATAAGCTCTCTAAGTTTTTGGAAGGTCTCTTTTTTCCATCCATGTAAGGGAATCCCTTGTGGCAATGACAGAAGTTCCACATCGGTTAATTTGAAAAACCAATGACTCCATATAATACTTGAGGCACCCTCCTCTCAACGACTAACTTTTTAAAAGTGAGTTCTACCTCAAGAATGTTATTAAGTCATGGTTTTATAACATGATACCAGAGTAGTTTCCGCGTGCAATCATAGGGTCCGGTTGCACATAAGGACGGGTCTGAAGTTTTCACGTGCAACCATAGGATCAAGTTGCACGTGAGGGCAGTTGTGGAAGTGACAAAAGTCTCATATTGTTAATTTGAGAAACCAATGACTTCATATAACATTTGAGGCACCGTCCTCTTAACGACTACATTTTGAGAGTGAGTTCTACCTCAAGAATGTTATTAAGTCATGGTTTTCTAACATCTCCCATGCAGCTACACCCAGTCCGCCACTACCACCACCGGTTCCAATGTTTCTATCCACTTATCTAGTTGCTTCAAGGGACCATCAACAAAGTGTCGGGCTCAATCGTTTGCCATCTTCTTGTTTTGCCGGAACAATCTAGAAAAGGATGGGAGATAGGCGAGGCACAAACCCTCATGTCTAAGGCCCATGCATCCATGATCCAGTCACAGACCTCCTCCTCCAAAATGACCTTTCTCACCACCCCTATCCATGTTTCTGATAAGGGGTTTTTGAAACTGGAAACATATTCTTCATCACCTGGAGCAATCTCCGTTTTGGGTGAGCAATAGTCAAGAAGCAAGGTTGTGGTTTATTCTCTTTCCCCGAAGCAAGTATTCTCTCAAACATTTTCCTCCCCCTTAGTTTTGGTCTCTTCACTCCCTCCGTCCCCTTCCTTTTGTTTTCAGGGCCAAACCGAGCTTTGTTAACCTGAATCTTCCTCCCCTCAAACTCTTTGCCATCCAACAACTTGATGGTTCTCTCCGCGTTTGCCTTTGTCTTGAATTTGACAAAGGCAAAATTTCACTACTCCTGCAATGCCGAACACATGCACCAGATCTCTAGCTCTCCATTCCGGTATGTTTCCTACAAACAACGAAAGACTCTCTCCAACACTCCACCATTCTCACTCCCTCTAACTTAGCATAGGTCTCTTCAACTACAATAGCACTTCTTTGGACATAAAATGTGCTTTGGAGCCCATAGTGCTACCCGCCGTGTGTCGATAGAGAGGTTTGCACATGTTCCAAGGATTAGTCAGGTGCTCTAAGAGGCCTGGACACCTTGGTCTTAAAAAAAAATGTGCTTTGGAGCCCATAATTTCATGGACACTTCTTTCATCGAAGTGTGGGCCCCTCAACTCCATGAACACTTGCATACGTGTGATTGGGATTTTCTACCTCAATCACACTTTGGAATTGAACTTCATCAAGGAACTAGGTCCACTGGACCCTACCAAATAGTCTTCAACATTCCAAGGATTCAAGTGGATTGAGTCTAGTAGACCCCATGAAATCATCTTCAAAAATCAAGTATTAAATAAATGAATGAACAAAAGAAAACATGAATTTTACTTTTGAAACCTTTAACAACTGGAATGGGTCTAATAGCCCCACGGAGGACTCCATAACAAGCCTGCACAAATGAAACAAGTCTTCTAGACTACAATAGAGGATTTATTCATATTCATGGACTAGCTGCAATTGGAATCTCTACAAGTGGAACAACTCTTTGTGCCCATACCAAAATATTCACCAATATCTGTTCAAGCTGCACTGCTATGAAAGTGAACCTATGTACCCACTTTCTCCTATTTGCATTTAAATTCTATACATAATTTGTGGGCCTTAAATTTATTTGTGATAAATGTCTCTATAGCCCATTGACTCTGCAATTGAGTATTGAACTATTTTTAGTCCATGTTTATTTTTATTCACCCCATGACTCTGCAACTGTGCCTATTTCCAGTTTTTCTCACCCTCAACTCTCTGTCTTTCACCATCTTTTGATATTGGGCTCAGATCATTGATTTTTTTTTTTTGGTGAGTAATGTTAGACATGAGCATTACCATTCAAAAAAAAAAAAGTTAGACATGAGCATTCCATGGAAATAGTAATTTCTACTTCCAAAACAATGAACTATCAGTCTTCATTTACGATCCTGTTACCGTTGGGGAAAACTTGTTAACCTGATATTCTCGTTCTTTATGTTGTTGTGTGTTGCAGGTGGAACCCTTTCTAGATATCACCAGTGTATATCACTATTTACGTAATAGAGGAAAAAAATTGCCGAAGGAAACCAAAAGCTTGGCAGCAATATGTGAAGAAGTGCTAGGAGTTTCTTTGTCTAAGGTTCAGATTTCCAAGTCACTGATCCGTGCATTTTCATAAGGCAATGATCAAGATATTCTTGGAGATTTCTCTTGTAGCCTTTTGGTACTTTTGCTCATATTGTTTCATCTAACAATTTTTCATCTCCATTTGCATGTGTAAGTACAATATTTACATTGAGATTTTTGCATCTTTTGCATTTGCACACTTCCATTTATTTTTTATTTTTATTTTTAAATAGTGACTCATTTGTTGGTTTGAAATAGTTAGTACTTGCAAGCTTTTTACAAAATTTTAAAAGAAAGAGAAATAGTGACATTTTGTTGGTTTGAAAAACAAATAGATGAGACATCTTAAAAAAAGGAATGCATAAGACTGAGTTCCAAGAATGTGTGATTCTGGAATGTTCTTGGTAGTTATTCTCATAAGACCAAAGTTAGCAGCGACCAAGGACGTAAGATGAATGGCCCAGTTGAAAAGATCAGGATGTTAAACCTTTAAAGGTGTATTAGCCAGCCAAAAGTTTTTTCCTTTTTTTTTTTTGAATTATGGCAGATATTTCTTGAAAGGCCAACATGAGATACAAAAAGGCTAGAGGCCAGAAAAAGCTTTACATAGTAGGCCGAGAAATTGTTAAGATATATTTATCTGTTTTCCTTAATTAGTGCTTACTAATATTGTACTTACCAAATTTACTTATTTCTTGTTTTATTATTTCACCTACTTTACTTGTATTCTCTTTTCTCAATAAATAATATCACAAGGTCTCCCATCAATTAGAAGAGGAAGACACAATAAATCTTTGTGTTATTTTATATGGTATCAGCCTAAATCCTCGATCCTTTTTCTGCGATCTCGATTTTGGGAGTCTTGATCAGATTTCAACTTGCGTTCCTCCTCTCCCCCTCTGCCAGAGGATGCAATGGTTAGTGACTATTATGAGGAAGTTAATGGTGAGATTTAGTAGTCGATAATCTTCAGGAGGGGCTTGAGGGATTTTGAGTTAGATTAATATGATATGTTGAAAGGCTGTTAGAAGAAGCACATGTTTGTAGGGAGGAGGATAGATGGATTTGGTCGATTGATCCTTTATAGTATTTTTGGCTAGAGTTGTTCTTAGGGTAGTGTATTCTTCAAATCAGAGCTCTTCTCTACCAAGTGTATTGGCTTGGAATAATAAAGTTCCACCTCGAATTCAAGTATTACTTGGCCAACAATTAAAGGAAAAATCTTAGTGAAATGCAACTTGAGGGATAGGGGCCTTTGCTAGGGGTAATTTCAGAATCTTGTGTATTGTGTGTTCAAAGGGAGATTTTTAATCACCTGATATGTTGGTGTCAGTTTACCAGAGGTGCTTGGGAGATGTTCCTAAGATTGATGGGATGTTTGTGGGTTCTTGATGGGAGCATGGGGAATGTAGTGTCTGAATGGTTTGGAAGTCCGTGCATAGGTAGGAGGGAGTGACGTTGAAGTTGATTCTAGCATTGATTTTTTTGTCAATGTGAAAAGAGAGGAATTATAGATTTTTTTAAGGAAAGTTGGGAGCTATTGCGGAGTTTATTGAAGGGTTAAGTGAAATCTAGTGGGTTGGTTCTCACTTTGTAAGGAATTTGTTGGTTGCTCCCTGAAGGATTTTTTTCTATTGTGGGAAGGTTGTATCAGGGGAGGTAAAAGTAAAAAAAAGGTAAAAATGGCTTGGATGATGCTTGAGTTTGGTTATTATAAGTTTAATGTGGATGTTGCAGTTAGCAACAAACCTGGTCTGGCTGGTATAAAAGGTGTAGTTCACGACGATAGGGGAAGGATATTATTGTTCTTTTTTGAATCTACATGGATAATGGAGTCAAACGAGGCGAATTGCTTCCGATAAGAAAAGCTATATACCTTTGGGGTGAAGCATGGGAATGGCAATCTTACTGTTTAAGGTGGCTCTGCTAATGCTATTTGCCTAGGCTAGTGGTAGGAAGAGTCCCCCTTAGAGGTTGGCTCATTTTGTTAGGAACATCAGAAAGGTGAGTGGAAAGGCATTCTTTTCAGGCATGTTCGGTGCTCAACTAATAGTTTAGTAGATTTCTTGGTGATAGTTGGAGTCCAGAAGTGGCAGCCAGTTGTGGATTGTGGTGTATAGGGATCAGGGTGTCTTGTCTTTTTGGTGTCTATTATATGTCTTTCTTTTGTTGATGGTTTTGGATAGCTCTTTTATACAAGGCCTAGTTTTGCTATTGTTCTCTTATTTCTTGCATTTAAAAAGCTAATTTGTCTCTGCTAAAAAAAAGATGATGAATCCTCTAACTGATCTACTTTGCCTTCTACTACCCGTTTCCTTTCCTTCCCTGCTTCTCCATGCTAGTCAAAACTTGGAAAAAGATGCACGTTGATTATCTTATCTTTGTGAAGGTTATACTCCTGTTTTTTTTTTTTTGAAAGTTAACTTTATTATAAAAATAGAGAAAAATACAAAAAGGCTAGCTAGAAGTAGCTCCCATAAACAAAAAGTGGTAATTGTCTCCACAGACAATCTCAGACTATAATCCCTAACAAAATTAAACATAATCTTCAAGAGCCGTCATCCTGCACAGCCCAGGTCTCTGCTACTACTAGAGCTCGCTCTCTCTCTCTCTCTCTCTCTCTCTCCCTTTTTTCTATTTTTCCGCAACTGCATTTCCTTTTCCTTACTCCGTCGTTCTTCCTCCCCGAAATTTGTTAGAATTTCTCGCAGATTATCTGATCGCCGTGGCGAGGAAATCCCAAGAATAGCCCCCACTAGTAGCATCTTCTCATTGTCGAAGGTTTCACTGCGAACAACTAGAGTAAGACAATCCTCTTCTTTTGCCTCCACTTCATCCACCCACCTAATTGGTCCCTCAGACATTGCAGGTCCCTTCTGACAACTTTGTACAACCGCCTGCTTTCCATTATTGTCGCTAGCCCTGTAGATTCCCTAAGTAGGGACTTCCCGCCGAAGAGAAACATCACGTCCGGAAGATGTAACCTCCAATGAAGAGTTGTAGTATACTCGCTGTGACTGTGGCCGACTCCCAAATTGTCTACTTAAATGTTTAGTACCAGGCCAGGCGCAGCAGAATAGAAGGACCCATGTTGTCCCGGAGAAAGGCCCAACAATAATGGGCTTAAGTTCGAACCCGATTGTTGTTTTGAAACCTTTGTAGTACGGGCAATCATAAGAGGATGGACTTTTGAATCAGATTTCCATTTACTCACTGGCACGAAAGGTTCCTTAAGAACCTTATCTCATCGTCTAGTTGGCCCTAAATCCCTAAATCTCGCTGCATCATTCTCCTGAAGTTTAGTAGCGTCGCCTGCCAGAGGAATCCCCGTCGAAGACGATGGAAAAGGAACCGTTCCTACACTGGCTTCCGCAACTGTCACAACTAACAAAAGGAGAGTTGTTCACCACAACCGGTGCCAGCAACATCTCAGACTACCTTGAAGAGTTATTTTACATCTGTAAATCATGCTTACCACCATATCCACCAGAAGAATCCCCATCAAACCTATTCACCATCCTGGAAACCGTTAAAGGACATCTCCCAACCACTGAGGCACCCTGGGTCATCGTCTCCTCCATAGACTTCAACATTCTCGATTCTACCTCCGTCCACAACCAGAATATGATGTCGCTGACATCCAACCATAGAGTTGGAGGTACAACAGCTGCACATGGCCGAGCAATTTTCAGCCGTATGAACTCCACCACCTCCATTTGTATGCAACGATCTTTCACCTCTTCCACAATCCCTATCAGTTCTCCCAATTTATACATCACCTCCTTCCTCCAGCCATGTAGAGGGACTCCAAAAATCCGAACCAACTCCACCACTAATCCAGGGCCGAGAAACTCAGTCCATTTATCAATACGTTTGAGTGGGCCATCTACGAAAAGCGAATTGCTAAAATGGAAGCGTTGTTTGTCTTCCTCAGTCGCAAGAACTATCCAGAAAAAGAAAGGAGACAACCTGCGAACCCTGATGTCCAAATCGAACCCCCACTTCACCAAAATCCAATGTTTGATCTCCTGTGCAGACAGATTCGAACGTCGAGCCACCCCGATACATATATGAGACAACTTTTCTTTATTTGTTTCCACAAAAAGCCTCTGACTAGTAGAAGATTTTCATTGGGATTAGACACTATATGATAAATTGCTATTGGCTGGACTCCCATTCTAGAATCAGTTTTCTGCAACATTTTTTGTTTACATTGCTCTACCTTTCCATCATCTCGATGACCATACTGTCTAAATTTTGGACCAAACCGAGCCTTACTAACATGTATCCTCTGGCCATCAAACTCCTTGCCATCCAAAAGATTAATGGCATTTATCATTTCCCTCTCCGTTTTAAAGCGCACAAAAGAAAAGTTCCTTCATTTCCCAGTTTTCCTATCGAAAGGCATAAAACTATAAAAAACGACACATGCAATTCCAAAGACTCGAACTAGATCTCCTGCCCCCCAATCTGGTATGTTTCCCATGAAAATGGAAAAGCTTTCTTTCCACCACTGAACCATAGTTGGCTTGTGTGTTAGAAGTCTGCCAGACCTCAGATTCCAATCGAAGATCTACAGTTTCCCTCCTTCACCATGGAAGGAGCAGTTGTTTTCTCCAACTGCAGCAGAGCCCCTGGGGTAGTCAAAGATGTAAACTTTTTTGCTTACAACTGAAACTTGGTTGCCTTCCACAACGGATCATGAATTCACGATTCATGCCTTTGCCAAAAGAAATATACATTTAATCGTGCTGTTTAACTGTGTATTTTATTCATTTTTCCTTTTGTAGCTTAGATTATATATGTTAGTAATATTATTATTTTTTTTGAGAAATAAGATAGTATCAATTTCCCCAAAACTCCATTCTTGATAAGGCTAACTTGGACTGTATGCTTCTAGGAACTTCAATGTAGTGACTGGTCAAGCCGGCCTCTAACGGAAGAGCAAAAATCATATGCAGCAGCAGATGCTTACTGCTTGCTTGAAATGTTTACAGTATTTCAGAGAAAGTTTCTCAACCAAGGTTGGGTTTTCTATAATTTCATTCAGCTTTTCTTTATTGGTTTAAGCTTAGTCTGCATTCTCTGCTTCCTCTCCACTTTGTCATAAGCATCATTAGGAAATCAATAAAATGTTGCCATTTTTTCTGCTAACTTTTTTATTTTCAAGTTAGAAAGGGCTTCATATGTTTTATTTTGTTGTTTATGTTGTAAGTGTTATGGAACAGATCTATGCAGAAAGATCATTAAGAAAAAAGAACTATGCAAAAAGACCTTTCTGAAAAGGAAAATAGAAAAGGAAAGAAAGAAATGTTCAAAAAGATACTTAGGATGTTCTATATTCAAGGGTAAGGTGCATGCCCTATTGAGGGAAGGAAACCATGGGCGGCCCTCTTCCCTCTTTTTTCTTGTCTTTTCATTTTATTTATTTGGGATGGGAATGCTGGGTCTGAGGTTCTGAGGAGATGATGATGAAGTTGGAATTGGATCTGATTCTTCTTCCATGAAGATTCAAAAAATCGAGCTTTTTAAAACTGATGCCTGGTCCCCCTCAGCCTCTTTCAAAAAAAAGAAAAGGTGCATGCCGTATGCATCATGATTCTCTCTTTCTCTCTCTCTCCCCCTCCCCCTCACTCTATTTGTTGCATGTTGTTGTTGTTGTTGTGTGTGTGTGCGTGTTTTTTTTTTTTTGGGTTATATTGTCAAAATGTCAATAATCGAATTAGTGTTCATAATATTTGCTGAGGATATTGAGGAAAAACTTTTGGTGGTATGTTGCAGGGAATTTTCCATGTGAGATCACTGAATTACATTCCTCAAATGCAATGCCTGGCTTGAAGCAGATTCTTGAAATTCCAGAACTTTCCATTAATATCTTGACACAAAAGTTCTGTGAAGCGTCACATATGGTCAAATCTACTGTCGATGGAGTGCATACAAAGAATCTTACTATAGCAAAATTGACATTCTGTAATTCTCATAAAAATACAGTTCCACTTGATGATTGTCTCTCAAAGATTGTCAGAAAATATGGTGAAAAGATCCTGTTGAAAGAATCTGATAGAAGGCCTAAGATTTCGAAGCGAAAGGCAAGGAAGCAATCTTCATTTGGTTCAGCCTGCAAAGAACGTACAGAAAATTATAGTGATATGCAAGGTCCTGCGCCATGGGATTCATCCATTGGTGGTGATGGATGCCCAAAATTTTTGTGTGACGTGATGGTAAGATGTGTTCCCCTCTGCTGTTTTTTTTTCTAATTTATGTCTGAAATTTTGTATTTTTAATCTGTTATATGATTATCTATGCTGTTTCTCCAGCAAATTACAGTGTCATGTGCTTCCTTTTATCCTGGTATTTTAGAACGATTTTGTGGTTAATTTAGACTAGAAGTCACTGTAATATGTATGTGTATCAGCCATACTTCAAACCACATTCGTTTGTTATTTTCTTCTTATTGGTTAAATTTAGCAACCGAGTCCCTTTTTCTGAAGAAAAAAAACGAAACATTTGCACTATATATTTTGGTAACATGAAATCTAATTATGCTACAATGTGATAATCTCTGACACAACTTCTGATGCAGCAAGTATCCATTGAAAACATGGCACTTCTGCACACATCGAAATCATCCAAATTGTTGTGCTCGTGGTGGATGGAAGATTGGAAAAAGTAGCTGATTAGCCCAGATCATCTGATTTGCCACCGTGAAATGCATGGTTAAAAGGGGAAAATTGAATGCTTTGGTGACTAGAATTGTAATTTAGAATGGTTTAATCAGCATCAGTTTCAGGTTCAACTTGATGAGTGACTTGATTAGTCCACCGACAATGTCACTATTCCCACATATACACAAACACCTACAATGTGACTGTTCTCACATACAAAGAAAGTCTAGAATGTTGGAATTTGTTAGTTCTAGATTAGTGGATCCAGATGCCGAGTTAATGTAGAAGGCACAAAGCTGTGAATTGTGGATGGCATGGTTTTGTTATCTACTTCAACTATAATTTGATTTAGGCACCTTGGTGCTTGTAAGAGATAAGATCACTCTAAACAACCTTCCTACCATCTCTCTTTTGTTTAAAATCCTAATCTGAGTGGCCAAAATGCTTGAAAAGATCCATCGGGATTTGCTGTGGGATTGTGTGAGAGGAGAAAAGAAAATTCATTTAGTAGATTGGGAAAAGGTTAAAATACCAATGGAGAATCATGGATTGGGAGTTGGGAATATAGTTGAATGAAAATGGTCCTGGTCTAAATTTTGGGGAATAGAGGAAAGCGACCAAATCAAAATATGGGAAATGAAGAGGGGAAAAGGAAAAAGTTTTTTTTCTTTTGGGGTTGGGGGGGGGGTGGGGCGGGGTTGCCATATTTGGAATGTATATTTCAAAATCAGGATTACTTGGGATATTTTGTGGTTTGATAAAATTAGAGAAAGAAAGAAGGTGATTGTGGGATGGATTCAGAATTAAGTTCTGGGAGGACCCTTGGGTGGTTTATCAACCACTCGAGAATTCTCTTGATAGACTTTCTTCTATCTCAACGAACTAAATAGTTCTATTCTTCAGGAGTGTGTTGTGATCTTTTCAGAGGGAAGAGAAGGGGGGAGAGAGAGAGGGGTGGGGGTTGTGTTGGTAGAAAGCTGATGGATTATGAGATTGAACAGCTTGAATTCCTCTATTATTAGTGGGTCCACTCATTGAGGGATGTGGATAATTGGTTTTAGAGCAGGGAGATTCATTTACTCTGTAATAGACCCTCTCTGAACACTCAGTTCGTTTCTAATGCAATTTGGAAACTTGTAGTGCTTTGAAAGTCAAAGCTTTTTGTTCGACTGCTTTCCTGAACAAAATTCTTACTTTAGATAGCCTCAAAGTAAGGCGTTTTTCCTTCATTAAGTGTCGATTGGCTTTCATATCAGAATGGGGTAGGAAAACATGTTAAGCATTGTATTGAATGAACTCAAGATTTTATTCCCGTAAATGGCTCAGGTTCTGTAGCAAGGCTCTTGCAGAAACAATGAATAAAACCGAGTCAGTCTTATGGATCGTGACAATTAAGCTCTTTGCAAATTTGTAACCTTGGCAATTGTGTGGTTTGTATGAGGGAAATGTGGCTGGAGGGTTTTTAACAATAAGGTTCCTCCCACAGCTAGTGTGATTGAGGATATTAATGTCAATATTTTCCCATTGGCCTTGGCATCGAAGAAGTTTGTGGGGCTAAAGGAGAGCCATTTGAGTGGAAATTGGGCTCAGTCATCATGGTTGTAATTTATGGTTACATTGTTTATCTTGGATCAATAGGTGGCTTGTTCAAATCCTCTTTGGGCTAGCCCCCAATGTTTGTACATTTTCTCGTTCTCCATCCTGTTCTTTTTATGTGGAAAAAATCACTCGATAAAAAGCGGGGAAGGAGGGGTGTTCATTCTTTTTGCATATCATGAAGAAAAGCTGTTTTTGCTGAGCTTAGTAGATAATAATTGGAAGGTGTACTCTTTTGAAAAATTACATTACAAGCTGCCTCTGGTTGCTGCAACGCAGTAAAGATGATGTTGCTGATATCTTCGGAAAGTTGTCTCCAGTGTTCCTCGACGACATTGTGGCATTGCTTTTGTGTCTACCATTTTTCATTGACCAGAATGAGGTTTGAGATTAGTGGCTGTGATGGAAGTGGTGGATTTGCTAGCATGAGAGGGACTAAATGGGTATATGCTTTATATTGGTTCTCCATTTACCTTATTATTGGTTTTGAACTTGCAATCTTATATTCATGTATCCCATCTATTTGTAGTTGGCACTCATAATTGGATTTTGAAAATTTAGAAATTGTTTTCCATGGGCTAGCCGCATATTTGACATGCATATGACTTAAACCTGCAGCTTTTATGGTTGCAACAAGTGATCACTTAGCAACTTGGCAACTAGTTCTGGTCACTCATAATGTAGGTTTTGTATATTAGATATTGATTACATTTTTTTTGTTTGAGATTTTTGTTTTTGATCAAGAAAAAGTAATTACAAATTCATTTCTAACAAACATGTCACTATGTTTTATACAAATTACCTTATTCTTGGGATACAACTTTGTGAAAATTCATCCATTGCCTTTTTTTTTTTTTTTATGAAATTGATTGTGCAAACATATTCATGAGGCCAATGGAACTGTTATGCAGATAGAAGGATTGGCAAAACATTTAAGATGTGTAGGAATTGATGCTGCAGTTCCATCATCAAAAAAGCCTGAACCAAGGTGATTTCTCTTATGAATCATTTGATTGGACTGTTGACACAAATTTGTGAAGAACATAGATTTCTTGAGGTGTTATGGGGTATATGAAGTAATTATAGATGTGAACTTTTACTACTTTTTTGTTAATTGTTCTGATCTACTATATGCTCGTGTTTAGGCAGCTTATGGAGCAGGCCTACAAAGAGAAAAGGGTGCTTTTGACACGAGATGCAAAGTTGCTGAAGCACCAATATATAATAAGGAATCAAGTATACCGAGTTAAAAGTCTTCTAAAGAATGACCAACTCCTAGAGGTATATAGTTACTAAACATTGTGATATTTTTTTACTATCATTGAATTCAATTTAATATTTGTTAATGCTCTGGTATATTTCTTTATTTTTGAGTGGTGACATTTCTTAATGCTTGTTAAGAAACATAAATGCTCGTTTTAACCAAAATCCTTGTCCTTTCTTGCTTCTCCACTTGTCCATTTTAGCATTTGCATCTTAGCCTCAGTTTGTTTTCTAGTATTTTTTTTGTCATTATTTACTTATTTTATTTTTATTAGCTTTAAGTATTAAGAAGACTATCTTAATTTAAAAGTTTTTCCTACTATTTATTTTTAATATTATTTTTTATTGTTACTATATGTGTGTTAAGCAGTGGACCCTTGCAAAATAATTAGTCAAATCCTTGTATGAGTTCTTATTTTAAACCTACTTATACATACAAACCTTGTAGCAAGAAGTCATCTTTAGTGAGAAATGGGCAAGTGCATGTCAAGATGGTCCAATCAAATAAAGTGCTCCAACGTGAACCGATAACACTATCAAATAGGTAAAGAAAATTGGGGTGGGGGGGGGGGTGAAATTAAAGAAGTCGGCCCATAAGTTATGGTTGGCAACTCGGCATCTTGGAATGTATATACTTTAATGGGGAGGAATATAAAATTGGTAGATGCTATGAAAAGGAGTGTTGGCATAGGGTGTCCATAGGAGATAACTCTATTCCATTTCAACCCAAAAAAGCTCACATAAAAAATTGTGTGGAGATCTTGGGAGGTAAAGTTGTTTGGTCCGTCAAGTTTAGAAGGAACCTTCTAGATCACGAGGTCTCCACTCTTGGCAACCTTCTGCTCTTAATCGATAACAAAAAACTGGAGTTTGGAGTAGGGGATAGGAGAATTTGGTGTAAGGAATCCAATGAGATCTTTTCTTGCAAATTCCGCTTCCCTCTCCTTGATCCCTCCTCTTCATATTCCTTTCCTTACAAAGCTGTTTTGTCCTCTTTAGCCCATTGCAAAGTCAAGTTCTTTTGTGGGTCAACTGCTTGGCACAAAACCCGTTCTCAAGACAATCTCAAACCTCGCTCCTTTGCCCGTGCCAATATTTTTTACCTTTGTTGGAATTGTGAGGAGTCCATTGATCATATTTTCCTTCATTCTCCCTTTGTTTTGCTAATTTGGTCCTTTTTCTTCACTTATTTTCTTTCTGCTGGGTGCTTCCCTCCTCTTTTTCTTGCCTCCTTCATAGTGACGGATGGGATCCTTTCCAAACAAAAAGGCTAGATCCTCAGGAAGTTAGTACAATCGTCTGGGCAGTATGGCTTTAGCGCGATAGGAGAATATATAAAGGGAAAGCTTTCTCAGCATCAAATCTTATTTTACGCATCAAATCTTCCATAATTGAATGAGCACTTTTGGGGGAATCCTTTTTGGGATTTTCAATGTATGATTTTGCAATAGTTTGGTCCAATATTTCTTAATGTATTTTCTCCTTTTTGTATTGTAGCTGATTGGGTTTTCTTGCCTCAATTCCACTTTGAGGCTGTATATTTTCTTCCTTTTAATGAATTTTTTTGTTACCTCTCCAAAAAGAAGGAAACTAATGGACATATGTTTCCATTAGGAGATTAATTGATGGGTAACGAAGCTTGGGATTAGGAGATGGATTTCAACTTACCTAAACTAGGAATGTAACTCTAGGAATGGTGTAGCTATTGTAATTGAAATGCATTTAATAGCCATTTTTGTAGTAAGCAAAGAGGGTGTTAGTGTTAGAAAACCTTAAATTGATAACATTCTTGAGGTAGAACTCACTCTCAAAAGCTATCCATTGAGAGAACGGTGCCTCAAGTATTATATAGAGTCATTGGTTTCTCAAATTAACCGATATGGGACTTTTTGTCACTTTACACCCTCCCTCACGTACAACTGCTCACCCTCCCTTACGTGTAGGGACTGCACGTGAAACCTGCTCTGGTACCATGTTAGAAAACCATGAGTTGATAACATTCTTGAGGTAAAATTCACTTTCAAAAGCTAGCCATTGAGAGAAGGGTGCCTCAAGTATTATATATAGTCATTGGTTTCTCAAATTAACCGATGGGGGACCTTTTGTCACTTCACAGTTAGTTATAATGTTTAAAATTATATTAGAAACCTTAAATATCATAAGTGCATGTGCTCCTTAATCTAGGTTATGGAAAGTCAAGGAAAAATAATTTTGGAGGCTGATGGATGAATTAGTGCAACATATACTGATGATGACATCATGGGACATCATCGAAGAAAGATGCATAAAATCTAGATTTTTCCTCAACATGGTTGGATGATTATTTTTGGCATCATCTCATTATATCTGACCATTGATAGAGAGAGACCAGGCCATGGATAGCCCAGATTAAGCTGATCTAGCAACAAATTTCGGGAATTGGTTCGATCCATCCTTATCTTGGTTTCGACTCCTCTTGGCCTTTGATAGACGGTGCTTGTGAGTAGCTTCGTGAATCTGTACAATACCAAGAAAAGAAACATGCATGAGCCACTAAAAGAAAATGCAGAATGATCAATGGTGGATTTTGTTCACCTATACCAAATGATGATCAAAACTGGAATGACCATTTCTTCCCCAGCCCGAACACCCCCCACCCCCCACCCACACCACAACAAAAAAAAAAGAGAATTTAAATCATCACTTTTAGAAAACAAAAGAATTTAAATCTATTTTTTTCCGCAACTTGAATTCAATTTGGAGAGAAATAGTACCCTAATTGATAATTTTTAGTTTGAAAGGAAGAAACCCAGTTATCACTTTCTTAGGGAAGTGTATGCTTGACAGCTGTCCATTTTGAATCGTCAACTACCCACAGTGAATTCAATAAGTGCCATTATGAACTGGATTGGTTTCCCTTCACCAATTTGAAAAATGGAAGTTTTCAACCACTCGTTAGTCTCATCCTGGCTGTGGCCAAAATCCACATCTCCCATGCACAGCTGATGAAAGAAGCAGGTGTGTTGGTATTTTTCATCCTTTTCTCCTATGATATGGAAGGTGTTGACACAGCTGATTGATTATATGTGATCATTGTTTTCAGGTAATTGAGACCTTCCAGTTGAAGATTTGTGAGAATCAGCTAATGTCAAGATGCACCAAATGTAATGGAAGTTTCATCCAGAAGCCTTTGACAACCGAGGAAGCTATAGAGGCTGGAAAGGGATTTCAAGTAATTCCTAAGTGCCTATATAACAGAAACATTGAGTTTTGGCAGTGCATAGATTGCAATCAACTTTATTGGGAGGTAAGCCACGGAATACAATTCTATTGATAATTTGGCTTTTCTAATGTTACTGGTAGGGTTGGCCTGGAGGCTGAATGTAAAAAAATTCTGCATTGGGCCAAGATTTGCAATATTTGATGCATCAGCTCCCATTGTAGTTTTCCTTTCCAGCATTGTGACATTTGGCAAGTAACAATGCTGATGTTGGAAAATCTTTGTTTTTGAGTGATGGTCTTGGAATACTTGTTGCATTGACACTACTAATATCCCATTCTTTTAATATAAAAACATTTGGCAAGCCATCGTACTATTCTTGGAATAATACAAAAGGGTCACTCCCCATAGTGTTACTTGGTGTGTATGGATAGGAAGGTTTGCATATGCCCCAAGTATTAGTCAGGTTCTCTAAGAGGCCTGGACAATTTTTGCATTTGGATGTTACCAACACCAACACCAACACTATTGCCATCATCATTAATGGTAAGTGACTCAAATCCACTACTTTTATGGTTGCAACAGTGAACCTTTGCCAACTTTGTACAAGCTTTTGCTTGAAGGTAGACATCAAAGATTTTAGGGCATGTTTCAAGTGCAATAGTACACTTGGTTGAACCAAAAATGAAACCCGGATGCATCAATATTTGGAGTGAAAGCTTAGAAAGGAAAAAATCACACGTGATTTAGCATGTTGGCACCATTAAGCTAAGCACATAATTTTGTTATTTTAGTTTCCAAAATAAATAAAAAAACATAGAGATTTGACAAAGAGCCAAAATTTTTAATTGCAATGAAATTTATTAAGTTTGCATCAAAACATGTTCTTGGCAACACTATTGATTTGTAAACCCCATTTATTCTTCTCAGAGGTGAGGCTGCCAGATATTCGACCTTTTATTATAATTGATCATCATTGTCAAAGACATTTGTTTCATCTGTTTGCGGTTAGCATCCATAATTGGATTTAGCATATTGTTTTTTATGAGATGATTGCCTATTTATTGTCCATATGACCTGAACCCACAACCTTTATGATAGCAGCAATAAGAACTTACCAACTGCTTTTGTGAATTTTAATTGTAGACCTTGCTGCAGTTTATTACAGGGCAGATGGGTCAACTAATTTGAATATGAAGAAGGCATGGGAATTGCTAAGTGGAGGGCAATGTAGTCAAAGGTGCGCCTTAATTGCGCTGAGGCCCTCACCTAGTCTCTAGACCCATTTTGTACCTTGCCTAGTGCATTTTGTGCTTGGGCCCTCACGTAGTTCTTTTAGAAACCCTTTTTTACTCTATATTAAGTCTATTTTAAAACTTTTTTGTAATATCTAGTAATTATTATAGTTAAGATGAAGTAATTGTTGGTAATATTTAATTAAAAATTCTAATTATTAGATACTATACTTGTGCATTATAAAATACATGCTTATGTAATGTGCTTGGAAGCAAAGTTGCCAATATATGTTGGTACTTCAGATGATTAGTATTGTATTTTGTTAATATTGATGCAATAAAAATACAAATGCATGAATCTAAAACATGTTTCATTATGAGCTTTGAGTGTACGAGTGGATCTCTACTTTTTTGTGTTCTATGGGAGCTGAATTAAACATTCACTCAAGAAATATATACTTTTATCATGAATAATCTTTTTATGAATTTTCTCTATAAATGGATTTGCACATTTTACAGGGAACACAATACCATAATGCAGTCCAGAAGTTCATGGATGTATGCAAGTTGAACGAGTGACCTGTGTCGGGAACTGATCCCTGTCAAAAAAGTCAATTGTCAATTCACCCACACAACATTGTAAGTTGTATCAGTGACCTGAATTGTAAGTACAGATGTTTTGCTGAATATTCATTGAATGGATGAAAAAAGTCTTGGCTGGTTGTGTTGGGATGGAACCTCCTTCTTAGTTGTCTTAGTTGTGTAAATACCATTTCATGTCACATGTTGATTTGCATCTCTAAGGTGACTTGCTTCCTGTATGTTTGTGGATGTGTTGAAAACAAACGCGCACCTGGATCACAAGTAATTGGGTGTAGGTGGAAGGCCTCCAAGATGGATGGGAATGTGACCTGAGGTACCTTTTCCTGACTTCTTCCTAAACAGGGGGTTGTGGGGGGTTATCCCTGTCAGTCAATGGCATCATCATCATCTTAGTGAGGGAGAAAAATGCAACCTCCTGGTAATGCTCTCTTCCTTGAGGGTCTGGAATAAGTTTCCTCATTGCTTTACGTGGTAGTTATCACATCTGTTTGGCACTTCCCATCACAGTCCATCTTTTCAATCTGCATTCCTGCCCCGTCATGGGAAGTGAGGGTATTTGCTGCTTATTTAAGAACTCTCAAAACATTTATACTCTCAAATAACATTCTAATGCCAAAGGTTTTATGTATCTCCTTTATTACACTTCCCTCTGACCCAAGGTGCCTTCGAAGTGAGTCCACTGCCTGGTTGACTAGGTTGTCTACTTGTCAGCAGACCGATTGTGATTGAAGGCTTCAAATGAAGAGAACCCAAAGTTTTGACTCATATTTACTCATCATACTGCCAATGATGATGATGATCATGGTGATGATAAATAATATTGTGCATGTACAAGTTTTCAAACCATTCATCTTTTAAACTTTGAACAGCCATAGCCAGTAAAATCTTCAACATGCCATAGGTATTTGTGTTAGATGTATTGTATCTTAACCACATAAAGATGGACCAGGGGCATAGGAATGGATGAGTGATTGCTATTTTTTACCATCTAATGGTGATACATCTGGCAAACTCATTGTGTGGAAAGACCTAAAAAATTTATCCCCTTTGAATTATTAAAAATAAGAGACTAATTTGCCTACTCTTTTCAAAAATATGAGTTAGTGGATTAAAACTATACACAAAAATCCATTGATCTGATGGTTTGCAATAAGATGTGATTTATGGATCATCTATTACCAGCAATGGTTATTTTAAGTTATCATGTATGGGCTATGTTGGTATGAGTTAATACTTGAATTAAGAGAGGTCACCTCTTTTTATCTTCACCATCTATTTTAAGAAGTTATGGATCTTTGTCATTTTTATTATTACACGATTGTTTCTCTTTTCTTTTTTCTTCTTTTTTATAAATAGTCAAATTTTTGAAGGATCACTTTGGCTTATATTTCTACCAATCCTCTAAAACAATATCCAATGCCCAAAATATACTGAAGAAATTTTAAATTTGACCAAGGTTTAACTAAAACCAGTTGTTTGCTCAATTTTATTCTTTTGTACACATTTTGTTGAATATATATGATCCAAATATTGACTTGGACTACGTACTGGTGAGTACTCTCTCTCTCTGGCTGGCTGACTGATATTTCTAGTTCCTTCGGAGAGTAAAAATTTTCGTCTAAAATGTAGACCTTATAAGCTATTTCAACTAATGTATAACAAAAATTAAAAATTTTAGACCAAAAATTTCAAAATAGACTGAATTTCAATTAAAATTGGTGAAAATTTCGACTGTTCTAGCTTAAACTTTGATCTACCACAATAATTTCAATATTTTAGAAAAATCTAAAAATCTACATTTTCATATTTGGTGGGCCTAAAAAAAAAAAAGACCTAAAACTCAAATTTAGACCATTTTTTTTTTTAATTAAGAGATAAGTCAAATGAAGTTATCCATCCACACTATTACAAGATAAACCATCTAAAGATCTACTAAATCATTATGTGGGCCAACCTAGACCTAACTCAATTTCGAATAGGTATAAGATGCTAATCCAACTTGAAATTGTAGAGTTGACATGGTAAGTCACGTAAGAAATTGATGTTACAAAGCAAGTTCAATCTAGTTCAAAATATGATGAGAGTAAAAATAGAAATTATTGGTGGTCTTGTTCTAAAACTATGTATCTTAAAATTTTGATAATGAATTTTTTTATGACTGAAGATTTTCAAACGTCTCACTCCCAAGGGACTTTACTCGATTAATCTTTGGACTTTACTCGATTAATCTTTTAGGGCATGTACACACCTCCCTGGACAGACATACCGGTTCAAGCAATGATGAGTAATCTCATAGGGAGTGGTTCAGAAGGATTTAAGCGTGAATTGAACTCAAGTCATGAGGGGAACTTCTTGACCGTCAGACCAACTCTCTCTAGATTTTTTATCTATAAAATCATCATCAGACACTTAAGTCATCCATATGGAGTTAGTACTTGCAATTGAATTTGACAAATCTCGTCTACTAAAATATGTAAGAAAATTTAAATAATTTCTACTAAAGCTTGAATCCCACTTCGTATTGAAATTTTCAACTAATTTAGATCTTTGTTTGATATACACTTTCTTAGAATCGAATTTCAATAACAATCCAAACACAAATCCGAGAGAAAGGGAAACGAAAAATTAGAAAGACCACTGTTTTTTGGAAAAAAATACTTCCTCTATTCTTTCTTTTCTTTTTCCCTTTTTTCCAATTCCATAATTAACAAGTCTTCACAGCAGTTTTCTAACTGCAATCTTTAGAAACTGCCCACTAAGTACAAGTTGAGCATACTTATTATAAATGCTAATTACTATTTATAGTAAGTCTAAAAATAGTAAATATAATTTACTTCCTATTTTAATTTGGAATAACAAGTACATCAAAAGTTTCTTATGCAGTGTATTTAGAATCGTCATGGAACATGAGCTAATCATGGACAATTTCTATAAATTGAAAATCTAACTGACTGCAACTATGGAGGAATAAATAATGCCGAAACACCTCCAAAGATTTTTTAGAAGATTCACCCATTGACATGAAAGATTTACTTTATGTTAGGCATAACTAAGACATCGTAGCATAGTTCGGTACCAGACGGGGAAGGAATTGATTTTAGAGGGGTGCAACAACACTGAATTCATTGGCTCAGCATTTTTCCTAAAACAAATAGGCTTGCAGAAATTTTCCAAGTTCTTCAATCATCAGTCTATTTCTATGAAAACTTAAAAAAAAAACACACCCTGTGCTGAAGTTTTTTTACCAAAAGAGTGACAACTAGAATAGGCAAAATATATCCCATGTCTTGTAGAGTAACAAATCTGCCTTTTAAAGTAGGCATAAATTCCCTTTTTAAAAGGTCCAAAAAGGTGCCCCACCAAATTATATGGAGAATTTGTTATGTATATTCAAAAGTATTACATTCAATGTTTGTTTGTGCTGATTGAGTTTTATAAGAAACTATTTAATTGTGACCTTTAGTTATTTTTACCACTAAAAACCATTTCATTGACTTGATTTCCATTGATTTTTTATGACTGTCCATATATATATATTTGAATGAAAAATTCATGGACACTGATTTTGTTAAGTTACTTGTGGATTCAATAAAGAAGAAAGAATATCTTCCCCCACCCTACCAAAAAGAGAAAAGAAAAACACCCTATAACACAAGAGAAGAAAACCCTTCTAAAATAGCTTCAAGCCAAAACTTGTTGCATGAGAGAGAGAGAGAGAGACCACAAGGAAATGCGACAAAAGTAGTTTTATGCATCTATGGAAAAGGAGCTTGTAAAGCAGTCCTAAATTCTCATTGAACAAAAACAGCACTCAGTTACGCATTTAGTAGTCTGTACAGGGACAAACACCAAGTAAAAATGTTCGAAAGCTTTTACAGGGAACCACTATATGCTTCCTTTATAGATTCACTCACTTGTCTCCATTAATTCCAAAGATACGGACCTTGTGCATGTTTGGGAACTTTGCAATGACAAGCACAAACACTGCAAGTGTGTTGAGAAATAGCATTGGATGTTGGTAGTCTGTTGTGTGTGAGGCTATCAAGTACCTGCAAAAAAAAGTAAAATAATATCTCAACAACATAATAAAAGGAAAAAAATGCATGTTTGGGTTGTCTAATGAGATCACTAGGCATTTACATAAAGTGTGTCCACTCTTCCTAAACATTATTTTCTCTGGAAACCTTCTCTGTACGTCAACTTTCTTGATATGAATAAGTGCATCAAATCACATCTTATCAACAATCACAAATGACCAGACCCTTGACCACTGATAAGCATGCCCCCTATATTAGAAGGGAGAACCCTTTAAATATTTTGATTCGATGGGGATAAGAGTTTGGCTGCTGATGATGAATTTTTTTAGAATAATAACAATAACAGTAATGCTGACTTCAACCTGCAGACTTTCTATGATGATGATTGATGGAGTCAGGACATAAAAGATACTAGAGTTGTGGAGAGTGTTTCTTGGTAGGTCTAGTGAAAAATAAAACTTAAAAAAACTGATTGCAAATAGACGGGATAATGGTTATGATGATGATGATAGCCATGGCCAAAAGTGTAATATTGTCCAAGACAACTTGGTACATGATTTTTTTTTTGATAACATAGGTATCTCCAACCCACATTGGAGGTGAGACTAATCCTACAGATACACGAAACCACCCGCAAGTCTCGTGTATCAAGTAAGCCCAGAAGGAGTCGAATCCAAGACCTCTAGTCTAACCCTAGAAGCATAGACCAACTGAGCTACCCGTGCAGGTTAACTTGGTATAGGATTTATTAACCTATGGCCATCTGGTTTTATCATAGATGTTCATGGTACTTGTCACTTAAGTGCATGGTACTCCCCGACAACGGTGAACAAAACAATTCTCATCAACAATGTTCATTACTCTCGTTGCTATCCACCTTTATCTGTGCTGTTTTAACATATTATTTCATTTTTGTTGTTGGATCTCTTATGTTTTTGTAAGGCACTTTTATTGGGGGTTTGGTTCAAGGATATAGTTTCATCTAATCCATGTACATACATGTATAATGAAAGGCTTTTGCTTGTCTATGATGCCAATATGATTTCATTTTGATTTGATAAGAGAAACCATGTTTTTAAGGCCATTAAAATTTCATAGTTATTTAATGGTGGAAATTCATTTGGTTAGATCAATGGGATTTAGAAGTCAAATTAGGTATTAGTGCTATTTGCAAGGGATGATGGGGGGTAATAGATCCATTGTAGGCCCCACAACCTTGAGGTCTTGGGTTTGACTCCTCCCGAGCTTACCTGATTCACGAGGCTTACTGGTGGTAACGTGTATCTGTAGGATTAATCTCACTTCTAATATGGGATGGGGATACTCATGTCATCCCCAAAAGAAAAAGAACAACCTGTCGTGTGGGCCCCATGCTTGGCATAAATACATCTTGGAGTATAATGATCAGGCACACCCCCCCAAAAATGCTCCCACGATGGGAGCTCCCATGGGAGCTCCCCTATGACCATGGAGTTGGGTGGGTTTGAAATATCTATGTGTGTATGTTGCTTATGAAAAATTTGTTTGATTGAGTGACTAGCCATGGGATTGTATTTAATAAAATTGCAACCCTATTTATCGTTGATTTTCTAGTCCTTCAAAACCATGACTAGAGTTGTTTAATTGAACTGATTTTTTATAGACATTATATACATATCAATAGATCTTTCAAGTTCATCCAACCCATGGTCATAGGTGTGTTCCACATGGAGCTCCCACCGTAAGAGCATGTTATGAGGCGTGTAGCTAAACACTACTATATATATATATATATATATATATATATATATATATATCATCTTATAAAAATTAGGCCCATTGGATTTCAAGGGCCATGATGTTGAAGGGTCCCAAAATCAATAGTAAAATGGGGGCAGTTTTGAATGGATTTCAATCCAACAGCAAGAAGAATGGGTTCAAACTGGATACGGATCTAATTCATGGGGTAGGGTGCATGTATATAGAGACACACAAATGTCATCTCATAAAAAATTAGGTCCATTGGATTTCAAGAGGCATGATTTTAAAGGGTCCCAAAATCAATGGTAAAAATGGGGGCAATTTTGAATGGATTTCAATCCAATAGTGAGAACAACTCAGAATGAGTTCAAATTAGGGTAGGGATCTAATTTACGGGGTAGGGTAGGGGGTGAGGAGGGTATGGGGTGTAAGTGAGGCCCAAGTGGAGCCCCATTTGGGCTTTATCGCCTGTTGGAACCTAGGTGGGTGTGTGTGTCTAATATATGGTGCAACATGAGGTTGAATCTTAGTGGACCATGGACTCATCGCAACAAGGTGACTCATATCACTTGCAATACCTAGTCTTATATTTAAGTTGTGCAAAGGATTCTGGCAACTGTTTGATAGGAATAGCACTTCAAGGTTCATAGCAGAGCTTCAACAATGACATGTGCCCTAGGGGGCCTCGAGGGTCCCTATTGAGCCACTGAGTGGATTAACCCTAAAGAATAGAGTTAGAAACAAACACGTTGGATGAGAGAAACTTGTTTGAGATGGTTTGGTCATGTTAGTAGAAGACCAGACATCCCTAGTGCATTGAATTGAGAGGCTACAAAGTGAAGACACTAGGGCGAATGAGGATCAGAGGTGTATGTTCCCAAGCACCAAGGACATTCGTGGGAAAGGAGCCCTTTGCCCCCTTCTTTCTGGGGAAAAGAACAAGCAACAGGGGACCTCGCCATGATACTTGGTATAGGGATGCTCCTTCACTCATGCCGAGGTAAACCGCTAAAAATATAGAGGGAAGACATAAATGACATGTTAGATTGTATAGTGATGGGTAGTATGGTTGTATAGTGATGGGTAGTATGGTCTAGGGTCAATTGGAGAAGAACTCATAAAGCCAACCCCAGTTAGATGGGATTATGGCTTATGATGATGTGGGTTGAACAATTTTAATATACTTCCATAAATTAAACAGATTATCAAATATTTTATGGCTAGTTTGCTTTCCTTCTTTATGGTTAACCTTTTTATAAGATCAACTTTTAACTAATTGATTATACAATACTTTGATGCATAAATGATACTTTCATGTAGATAACCTCACATAACATGCAAAGCACATTTAAACAATAGTATTTAAAAACTGAGCTTGTTTGATCCCAGAACAAGGTATTAGAAGACACCTCAACTGCAGCTTTCAAGTTTGATGCTTTTGTGATTTAAATTATTTAAAGAAAATATAGCAATAGCAAGAATTCACCTGAAGTAATTGTGGTAATTGGCGCTTAAGTTACTGCCAACAAAATCATTATTAGACATGGAATCTTCAAGATAGAAATTCTATTTCCTCATTATGTGTTCAGTTGTAACCTCTACGAATTGAAGCACAAACACAAAGACACTTCCCATAGCCTTATTCCCTATTTCCTTCTAGCAGCAAGATTAACCCATAGATGCAAGTGGCTTCCATTTCACCATCCACAATAGTCACACAACCGAATTGCAATTTCATGTTTGAACACATGTACACATCTAAAGACATGATGGAAATGTAGGGTAACAGAGAGCATCATTGTAGAAAGCTGACGGCTTGATGAGGATAACAACAATGACAATGACGATACATGTATGGGACTATTGAAGATAATAGAAACAGAACAAATATGCTAAGAGAACTACATCAAACAGCAAATGGAAAAGATAAAATTGTAACGTCAAACCATACAATACTGAACAAGGGCCAACCATAAATTTCCATTTTTGCAACACCACGAAAGGTTCCTAGAATGTACTTAGTATTTAATATGAGAATATGTGAAAACAGGATTGAAAATACTCACAACACCACTGGTACAACAGTCAAGAACTTTCTGTTGCGAGTGAGTTGCTTGCCGTTGTCTATCTGCTCCCACCAAGTCAAACCATTATAGATACCCTGGTCTTCAGCAAATGGAGTTCCCTTCTTCCAATGGAAAAACTGATAAGTCACCTGGAGAAAGAATCCAGCAATCAATAAGAACTTCCAAGGAGCTTCCTCTTCAAAACCAAGATGCCACAACCATTTAGAAAGTAGGTCGCACATTGAGGCCACTAACTTTCACAGGGAGGCAAACTAAATGCCAATTTATTAGATGGTCTTTCTTAATTTCAGGTGAATCACCTTAAAAGCAAATTTCTCTCAATTCTATCCAAAGAAGGGATCACCTTTTTGGGCACTTGAAAGGTGATAGGAACCAAACATGAATAGTTGACAGAATGGACTTGAGGAATGTAATGCAACCTCCAAAAGACAGATACGTTCCTCGTGATTAAACCTGTCAATAACTGGTTCCAAAGAAAGCTACAATGGGCATCGATGCACAAGGGAGGCAGAGGTAGTAGGAGAGGGAGGGGGGGGGGGGGGAGGTGGGGAGCGGGTAAGAACACAACTGTAACGACCAGTCCTGCTAGTACAATATTGTCCACTTTGGGGCCCATGCACCCTCGTGGCTTTGTATAGGGCCAAAGTGTCACTCTTAGGCCCAAAATGCGTTGTGCTAGATGGGAGGATGTGCATTAACTTATATCCTCCTTTCCACTCATTGTCCTAAGCAATGTGGACTTTTGGATGCTCCTCTTGGCACCAACTCTTGATGGACAAGCTCTCATTTACACCTCTCCACTTAGGTGAGGACCATTACAATCCCACCACCTTTGGACAAGAGTCGTCCCTGCCTCTACTCTCCTCTTCCCACATCTAGTCAGAGAGTTGAACTGGTCTCTGATACTTTGTAACGACCCGTCCTACTAGCACAATATTGCCTGCTTTGGGACCATTGCACCCTCACGGCTTTGTATAGGGCCAAAGTGTCACGTTTAGGACCAAAACGCATTGCGCTAGATGGGAGGAGTGCATTAACTTATATCCTCCTCTCCACTCCTTGTCCTAAGCAATGTGGGACTTTTGGAGTGCTCCTCTTGGCACCAACTCTCGATGGCCAAGCTCTCATTTACACCTCTCCATTTAGGTGCGGACCATTACAATCTCACCACCTTCGGACAAGAGTCGTCCCCAGCTCTACTCTCCTCTTCCCACATCTAGCCAGAGAGTTGAACCAGTAATCTGCAATTTGGAGAAGAAATAAAAAGCTAGAAGCATCAAAATACGCGCAAGGCGCCAACAAACCCATACAGAAAATTCAACCATCGGAGGGCCCATGTTAATATTTAAAAAAAACACCAAGCAACTCGCAATTGAGAGGAGAAAAAAGAAACGGCATGCATTAAATTACGCATAGATAGCCAACAAACCACATAGAAGATTCAATTAAACAACGCCTCAGATCCATAAAATCCGCCACATGCATCAAAATCCAAAGAATTTGAAGGCGAAAGCGCATGAGGGTTGCCTTGGCAGTCAAGAACCCGCCTGAAATGCAAAAGGTCTTGTGTTCAAGTCACTCTCAACACAAAAGGGTCATTCCCTATCGTGTTACATAGTGTATGTAAATAGGGAGGAGGTTTGGACATGCTCCAAGGATTAGTCAGGTGCTCTAAGAGGCCTGGACACCTTGGTCTTCAAAAGAAAAAGTAGAAACTTACAAGAAAATGAGAGAGATGGACGATGATCCAGGCCATTCCAAGGGTGCAACCGAAAATTGACAAGACGATAAGCCAAGAGAAGAAGAGAATGAGTATATATGTGGTCCATACGACCTGGTACATGAACCACACGGTGTTCTTGTTCAGATCTGCTTTGAGGCACCGTTTGCACAAACAGCTTTGCCATTCCCGTCCACCCAACTCAACCACCATCCAATGCTCAATCAGCGGACACCCCCCCCCCCCCCCCCCCAACCAACAAACACTAAATTAACGGCCACACGATCCTAATGGCGTTCTTCTCCTTATTCCTTGTTGTCGCAGCTCCTGGTATTGTTGGGTTCGGATTTTGGATCGGTTTGGATGTTGGTTTGCGAACCTTGTGTTGATATTGGCTTCGAATAATATCCTAGATTCTCTCCATGAATTAAATCAAGGTATAAATCAAGGTATTTAGCAACTAGGATATTATGAAATATGCAATGGTGGAGACCTCTTAAATGGAGTATTTTTTTTTAATGACAAGGGATTCTCACACGGCTTGAGAGAATGATTAGGAGAAAAATCAGCATGGTAGAACGTGTACAAGGAACAACCGTGTATACTGTTTTAGAATGGGACACGGCAATATGCATGGTTTTCTATATATATATATGTGTGTGTGTGTGTGTGTGTGTGTGTGTGTGTGTGATGAAGGCTTTATTGAGAAGTCCCTTTGGGTCTCATGCCTTTGGCCGAGTGCCTTCCTAGGCTATGATGGAAGCCACGACATTTTAGGGTGCATTGGATGGCACATACGTTGATAGCGTCGTCGGAGACGCAATCTTGTGTTTGTGAAGCACGTCAGGATGTGCTCGTAGAACGTAGGAAGCGGAGAGAAGAGCAAGACAGACGTTGGGTTCACTCTTTTGGGTTTGAGAGAGATTCACATCAACTGAGAGGTGAGGTCGGTGTGTTGTATACACGGGTGTACAAGGGGCTTGTGACTTCGGATTGGGCTCATGAATCAAGGGAGTCATTAATATTTTACATGTATTTCTTTCTCCTTTATAGTCGCTCCGTGGACGTAGGCCAGGTGGGCCGAACCACGTAAAATTCAGTGTTTTGATTGTGCTTATTTCTGTTCGATTTTTCTTGTTTCCGCACGTAACGCTTACACCTTGAGAACGAAAAAAGAAGCAGAGGCTGGGGGATCGAACCCAACAACCCACAAGCCACAGCATATAAAAGAAATAAGGTACATAAATCAAATTAAGCACATATCGCCAACAAACCCACAAAGAAAAATTGAATGAAAAAGCATCCTAGAACCTGCAACCCCAGTAATCTGCAATTCGGAGAAAAATTAAGAAGCTACAAACATCAAAATACGTGCAAGGCGCCAACAAACCCATATAGAATATTCAACCATCGGAGGTCCCAGGTTAATATTAAAAAAAAAAAAAAAAAACCAAGCAACACGCATTTGAGAGGAGAAAGAAGAAATGACATGCATTAAATTTCGCATAGATAGCCAACAAACCACATAGAAGATTCAATTAAACAACGCCCCAGATCCATAAAATCCCCAAAAATCCGCCACATGCTTCAAAATCCAAGGAATTTGAAGGCGAAAGCGGAAACTTACGAGAAAATGAGCGAGATGGACAATGGTCCAGGCCATTCCAGGGGTGCAACCGAAAATTGACAAGACGATAAGCCAAGAGAAGAAGAGAATGAGTATGTATGTGGTCCATACGCCGGGGTACATGAACCACTCGGTGTTCTTGTTCAGATCCGCTGGAGGCACCGTTTGCACGTACAGCTTCGCCATTCCCGTCCACCCAACTCAACCACCATCCAACGTTCAATCCCACCCCCCCAAACACCAAATTAACGGCCACACGATCCTAATGGCGTTCTTCTCCTTCTTCCTCTTGTTGACGCAGCTCCTGGTATTGTTGGGTTCGGATTTTGGATTGGTTTGGACGTTAGATTCGGAACCTTGGAGAATGTCAAAAGAAGCAGAGGCCGGGGATCGAATCAGGCGTTGGAACATAAAAGATGGCAAAAGAATCTAACCAAAATTAGGGCCCAAAATTAAGCTAAATTATCTTCTTATGGTGAGTGCCATCGACATCGGCTGGCTGTTGAGATCACTTGTTCATCAATAATCTAAATTTTTATTAGCTTTCATTTTTTTTTTTTAACTTATATACTCCCCACCTTTGGACACACAGATTTTAGTATATTTATTTTTTAAATTAAGAATTCATTTAAATATTATAATTATAAATTAATTGTCTAATTTTTTCTTGAGACACAATTCAGTAACTCTAAGTATTATAGAAAAAAATCTATATTCTAATTTTTTTTCTTAATTTACGTGTGAGAATCTACGAGAATATTAAGTGTTCATATTATTTACATCAAATAGGTACTATCACTTTATTAAAAAAATCTTTTAATTATTTTATCAAGTGATGAAAATGCTATAGTGAAATGATCTTATGCCAATATTTTGAGAATGAGTGAATCTATTATTTATCCTAACTTTTGAATAGTTTTTTTTTTATTAATAATTGGATTTGTTTGTTTATGAATAGGTGATAGATTTATGCCAACAAGCATATGATCATTTCTAGTGTCTTACCTAAAATTTTGAAAAGTTGTGGTAATGTGCTATTATGTGGAGGAAACATGAAAGAGATGGCAGGTCTATAAAGGCCTAACGCATAACTAGTTTGAAATTGTGTGGATTTTTACTATCTTATTTTTTTATAGAAAGATAGTTTATAATGACTATTAAATGAATTTTGATCATTCATATATAAATATAATTGTAATTTTGTGTCTATGTAAATAAACAAAAAAGTGCTAAAACTGGATAAAAAAAAAAAAAAATTGATTTGGAAAGTTTGAAAGATGTAACTTATTCTTTTCATATGAGCATTTGAAAATAGGGAAACTGTCATAAAAAGTAAAAAATAGGAAAAAAAATATTTTAGAATTGAATTTGGTGAGTTACATTAATTCATCATAATAACTAAAAATATGTAAAATTCATGTAAAAAATTGCTAAAAATATAAAAAAGAATTTTAAGATTGAATTTGGTGAGTTGGAAAGATTTTCATGCTTTAACCTAAAAATAAATAAAGTTCACACAAAAATCTTAAAATAGAAAAATGAATTTATAAATGAATATGATGAGTTAGAATGATTTGACTCCATCTTATCATCTCAAATTCTCAACCATTAAAAAAAAGAGAACATTCAAGAAAAAATAGCTAAAAATAGAAAAGAAATCTTAAGATTATATCTAGTGAGTGGGAAGGATTAGTTAGCTTCTTAATATGGGATATAGGAAGGAAAAAAAAAATTAGTATTTTTTAGGAGTGGGTCTAATCTATGTCATTTGCTCCAATTTAATGTTTTGTTTACCATATTGTTAATCACATATCAAAATATTGAAAAATAGGACTTGACACCTAAAAGAAAGAATTAATTTTTTTTTTTGAATTTTTTTTATAAATATGGCATTATTTAAAAACACCTTTTAATTTATTTAATTAAATTGTGCTAGTCATGTATTAAATACAGGTCTTTTCAGGAAAATCTAATCACTATAACCAAAATTAGACTGTCTATGAGAGATGTCTGCAGCAATATCCCGCGTGGAAGAAATCGTTCCACATATAGTGTGCTTGTTTTAAAATAGCTGTCTGGATTAAAAATAAAATAACATTGAAAACGATAGGAGAAAATTTATGAATTAGTTCATTACACTAACAAGGATATATGTGGCCTAAATGGCTTCTTTATTGGATTAAAAACAAAAAAAAAATTGCTATATACAAAATATTCAGGAAATGTAAGTACTAAATGCTAGACAAAAAGAGATGCCAATAAAGCTTTGATTGGAGTCATCAGAAGCTACATATCAAATTAGGAGATGAAGAGAATTTATTAATGATTTTAAAGGAATAACAGAGAACTAGGCCAAGGATGTGGACTCATGCACTAAAAAGAAACAATTATTAACAATATTTATTTTTTAAAATGATTTTGACTTGCTAGGTCGGTCGGTCTTTGGGTGAATTTTTGAAAGACAAAGTTACAAGGAATAATTTGGTCAATGAACCGGACTAATGATGATGATTGAAGGGCTAGACATGGTTATAGTTTAAGATTATACTCTCTCATGCAAGTTAGATTACTACTTATAGTTGTCAATTTTGAATATTTTTTTGTTATCTAAAGATTAATCAAAAGCATAAATATGTCAATAGGATGGCTTACCCCTGTATTAATGTGCAATGTACTACCTCAAATAGAAAGTTGTGAATGTCTGCATTTGTTTAATGCTGCGTGGTAGTGATTGATCTCTCATATAGAAGGACTCAATATAACAGAACCACCAAAAAGAAACAGGAAAACTAAGCATTATTTGGACTATTAAAATTACATTTCAGAATGAAATACTTATAAAAATACAATAAATAAACAAATAATCATGTAAAGTGAATTCTAATCCATATAGATGCACCAATTGTACACTTTTACATTGAAATCTGAAGATTCTTCAAGCAAATGCCTAAGCTCTTTTGCACAGGCACCATCCTTGGCGAGCAGCAATGCAAACCCACCACCACCTGCGCCGACAAGCTTGTAACCACAGCAGAAGTGATCAGCAAACTCAAATAGCCTATCCACAAATTCGTTACTGCAGTAAGGATCTAGTTCTTGATGTAGTCTCCAAGCCTCTAACATTATTTCACCCAGTTCATCTAAGTCACCATTCATCAAAGCTTCTCGGCCAATCTTTGCTAGTTCCGAGAGACGCTTGATACTGGATATCAGTAAGTTATCTCGTTGGAGATACCGAATCACCACCTTTTGCAGAACCTGGTTTGCAAGTCGAACCTGCCAATGCAAGGTAAGATGATATGGAATAAAGAGAAGGCAACAATGAAAATAACATGTAACATTCAATCTGAAATCATGGTGGCATCCCCTGATTGTGCCTGCATGTCCATCTAAAAAACATGATTTGGGACACCAGAAACTGTTTCCAAGAATTAGTTCTTAAGATCATGATTACCAAAGCCATCTATCCTACCAATCTAGAATTAGGCACAATTTATTAGATTTGGCAAATTATTTTCCTTAAGCTAACTGCCTAAAAGACCATATGAGAGATTTTGTACATATATGTTCATGGAAGGGTACCATTTCGTTTCCTGGTTATGATGTGGGACACTAGAATTCTTTGGTCCTTCAAGAGCTAGAAAAAAAATTCTAGTCAAAGGAAATACAACATTGAAGGTACTTGTAAGGTTACAATTCCAGCATAGGTTAGCATCTTCCCAGCCCATATATAACTCAAAGCTGCAACTTTCTACAGTTGCAACAAAGAACACTAAACAATTGTGCTACGTGGATCTAATAATCACCCTAAGGTGGTGTTTGGAGGTGGGGAAACCATTCACCCTTCGGTTGAGGCTATTTACCAGTTGTTGAGGCCACATCAACATATTCTTTTTCCCATTTATTGGGGCGATAAAAATTCTTCCCAAGGGCAGTGAAAAAATCAACATAACACAAAGGGGAACACACATATAGACTGAAATTCTACTCTTGTAGCCCACTGAGCACCCAAAATAATATATATATATATATATATATATATATATATATATATATATATGAAATCAAAAGTGAGATTTCTCTTCCAAGGGTCTTTTCACCTCCAGATAAATCCCCAAATCCAAATGTCCCCTAAAAGGTTCATTTAGGCATCAATGAAGATATCAGAGCAACTAATGTTGTCCCGAAAGTCTTCCTAGTTGTCTCTCATACAACATTATCACTTTCAATTGATAATTTTCGGGTTGGATCATTTTCAAGGATGTAAAAATTCAAACTGATAGTCTTGATGACTTGTGGGTAACTACAGAGTGATGGATCTTACTTGCCCAGTAAACACCACCAGAAGACGCTGCTCAAGCTCAGAAACCAACTGGGATGAAGCAGAAAGGGGGATGACCTGCAGCCTTAATGGTTTTCCAGGGAAGCTTGAAGTACACTTGATGCCTGGATAAAGGCCTCCAATTTGATCTTGCCAGCCTCCACCTGTACCCATGATCTGCTCTAACAGCAAAACAAGTCTAGCAACATTTTCATTACTTTCATCCTCTTCCATTATGTGTAGAAGTCCTTTAACGACAGCAGCTGCCAATATACTCGAAGTTCCTAAACCACTACCACGAGGAACATTTGCCGATGTCCTTATCCATAATCCTCTTGATGCTAAGATGTTAGAACGGGCAACACCAGTCACAAGCAATGCAGATTTGACCAGTCGAAACAGATCATCTTTGTCAAATGGCAAAATGATTGAGGTAGGATCTTTTATGTATAGTTGGTTTTCAGCATCATCACATATCAGCACTCCTGGAGTAACAGTTGTCTCAATTAGAGTGCCAATTGGAAGCGAACCTTCTAAAGTTATTGCCATATTGAGCACACAACCTGAACGCTCCAAGCTCCAAGGGGGAGTATCACTCCAACCACCAACAAAATCAACACGAACTGGCAACTCTACTTTTGCTTCTCTTGGTTTGGGAGGATGATCTATGCAGCCATCAACATCATTCTCCTGACAAGTCACAGGAGTTGTACCATTGAGAGAGTCTAACAAAAGGTATGACAGAAACAGCATGGTCAGCAAATTACAGAAGCAATAATAATTGAGATCACTTATGAGCTCACAGCCAAAAAAATTGATGATGATGAGGAAGAAGGGGGGAGAGGAGGAGGACTGGAAAAAGGAAAAGAAAACAGAAAACTAATACAGAATTACATCATTCACAAAAACAAAATGTAGGTGAAAAACTAAAGAGAAATCTGGAGTGTAGGCCCTTCTTTTAAGAGATCAGTGTGTAGTCCTTGGCTTGGCTTGCATGCAACAGTTCTATCCTAGTGCCTGTGGCACATGAACAAACAGAGGTTCCCTGTAAAAAGTATACATCTCATACACCGGAAAGACAAGACACTAATATCCATCAATTGCTTTACATGAAACTTGTGTTACTTTTAAAAAAAGGACATACAATGCTCTTAGAGGGAATACATCCCAAAACTCAAACTAAGCAGATAACCCTAGCCATCCATTTACTGGACTTGAAAATAAGGATTGCATCAAAACTTTTGGCTAGTTTTCTCTCAACTGTCCATTTATTTCCCCAATTAGTCATCCAAATGGAGTGAATGTCCACACTGTGATTCTTTTGCTTGGTGGTTTGCTTTGATCTCAAATATTATGCTAGCCATGTGTGCAATGTACAGAATCAGTCCCTAATAACTTATAAAAAGGTTTACAGAAGCATAATTTTCTCAGTCAAACAATAATAATTTCTTTTAAAAGATGAATTCATGAGACATATTCCTATGTCAACAGAAGGAACCATATGATCCCTCACGTTTCAGGATATGTTCAGCATCCCTTAGCACCAAGCTTTCTGTGGTCCAGATCATTGATTGTTTGATCATATGCTTTCCCCCATGGATAGGTCCAAGATCGCCAATTAATATAGATCGTAAAACCTGTTAATCAACTATATCATCTTTTAGTTTTTATCAACTTTCGTATCATTTCATTCTTAACCTGCTATTTTCATGGCATCAGAGATTGGAATCATCAAACATTTCAAAAATCAAAATAAGAAAAGAAACAAAGATTAGACTCATCAAATCAGTCTTGTTTAAGTTTCAAGAACAATCTATCTGAGCAGTGTCTATCCATAATAAGCCCTAGCAGACAACAGTAAAAATCAACAAACCAAGAATCCACAAGCAGAGACCTTAATGGAAGATCATAAAATTCTTTGGTGTAGGAGGCATCACAACAATAATGAATTACCTCCAATGCCATACTTTACTGCTGAAGCAGTTTCATTCGCTACTGCAGCCCAAACTTTCTGCTCAATATTGCATGCAATTGCTTCTTCTCCACATGCCCTGTGAAGATCAACTTGCACCTGGTATGCCCTGCTTTTAGGAATGATCCCCAAGTACTGAGCCTGGAGATCAGGACAAAGTGTGAGGAAGTCCTTACAAATTTCAATTCCAGACATATCTTTCTGCAGAATTTCTTCACACAACTGGGACAAGTTTCGCCCAAGTAAACCATAGCTAATGCAAGCATTAACAAATCCAGCTGCAAGATCTGCTTGATGGTTACTAGAAGCCGAGCATAGTTGGGAAAAGTCAATTGATCTATGTAGCTCCTCTAAGCTCACACGGCTTGAACTTCTCCACAAAGAAAGCATATTTTCATTACTATGCTCGCTCAAGCCCATGAGCCACATGGATAAGCTGAGCATCCGAAACGGAGGCACAACAGGAAATATCTTTGCATTCCATAAGCAACCATCTTCAGTATCTAAAGAATTCCATAAATCACTTTGTTGAATGCATGAATCATGCAAGAACTTCTTCCATGGTTTCCCACAAAATGTCCCATCCCTTGCAAGTGAAATCTTTGGATTATCATGGAGACCACAATAGATAAGGACTCTTCCAGTGTGGCCCACCAAAGGAACTTCCCACAAACAATGTCGATCTGGTAATATGAACCGCACAAATTTTCCTGTTGGACCATATTCATTGTCTCCTTGTATAGTAACTCCAACAACGATAGATTGAGATCCTATTTGTATTCCACCAGAAAGTGATGAATCATAGATCAAGGAGTCATCCCCAACAGAAACCCCAGGTGCAATTTTACTAGAAAGTATAATAGAAGATGCTGCAATGTCACAGACAGTGGTTGCCGGAATGGAACATAAATGCCTACGACCTACTAGTGCTGAATGGGACCCGCTTAAGTGATCTAGGACTTCACTGGAGGTACCAAAATGTAAGAATGACAAATCATCTGCAATGACATCAAAAAAGATTTAACAAAGGAACATTTGAGCAAAATCCTCTAAGAAGCCTCACCATACATATTGCTGACAGAATTATCAGTAATTCTGAAAAGATGCAAGGACCAAAGAAAACATACAAGCACAATAGCTGAACATCTTCTGATTCCCCAAAGCATTAAGCAGTTCTGATCCTAAAGGGCGACTCTTCAACCATTCATGTTTTGTGGGTACCCAAGCTGCCACTAGATCTTCATACAAACTCATCTGCACAAGTTCTAAGGAAATTTAGCCCAAGATATTTATTTAAGAAAAAACAAAATTTTCAAAAGTGTTAATAATGTTAATGGAACTATATACAGTGCAAGGAATACAGGTAAAGTGCTTTTTATCTAAAAAAAATACAGGTAAAGTGCAGGTTGGTCACAGGATGCAAAATTAAAGATGCCTTTCCATTGTTGAAATCTCAGCAGGAAGCACACTGGTTTTGTAGAACAAAACATCCTTCTCTTGAAAATTACAAAAAATTCTTTACCGGGCAAAAGGGAAACATTTAGAGAATGAGATATCTAGTAATTCACCATTCTAATACAAAGGAATGAACAGAACATGTTCCCTGCTATGAAAAATGGAAGAGTCGTGTCCAAAGAAACACCTGATACCAAAAAGTTGGAGATTGTTGGGTTAAAGTTTGTTGGTTCTGGTAATTTAAGATTGAGCCAAGGACAGTTTCTTTTGTTGCTCTCGTCATTACGTCACAGTGGTGTATGCCATTATACCTTCTTTCTTTTCTTTCTCTTAAGTTTTGTGCAAGTATCAAAAGCCCTATACCATCTATATAGGGGTTGGTTTCTGAGTACTATTTTTCCACTCAACCCTATCAAATCAATGTTCTCCATCACTCCACAATCAAGCATGCCCTTTAACACTTCATTTCTAATCTTTTTGGTCTACCCATCTAGTTCCTTGTATCTTTAGTCCTTCAATCTCTTCACAATGGAGCAGTTCCCCTTCTATATATGCACAAACTTTTATTGTTCATGTCTGCTCAACTCTTTATCTTTTCTTGATGCAGCTCTTTCACCTTAACATACATCTCTCTGTATGTACTTTGATGTGGACCATCACACTGAAAGTTGAAATTGTGCGAGAAATGTCTTTTTTTTTTTTAACAATAACAAAGGTGAATTATATTAGAAGAAAGAGAAGATACAAAAGGGGGTCTAAGAGGCTTAAACCCAGAAGAAAATACAAGTGTCAAAATACAAGAAAGCAAGCAAAATAAATCAAAATACAACTAGAGCCCCTATTCTAAGAAAACAATATGAAAACCCCAAAGATGTCTTAACCCCTAAGATCCCAAGAAAGAGTCCCGCCGTCATCTCTGTCTATTCCCCATTTGGCTAGAAAGTCGCGACTCCGTTTGCCGATCTCCTAACAAGTGAGAAAGTTTCCGGCACACAAGGTACTAATCTCTTTGGCTATTGTTACCAGTTTCCAAGGTGGTCATTTCGATCCCCTTGCCCATTTGATTGCATTCGTCGAATCCCCTTCAATTATTAACTTACCATGACCACAGCTCATGTAATGACCCTGCCCACCCAGTATGATATTATCTACTTTGGGCTACACACACCTGCCCTCACGGTTTTGCATTGGGATGTGCACCCATACACACACCCCAAAAGACCTCATGCCGAGAGAAGGAAGAGTGTTATCCAAGATCAGGACTGTCATCCCAGGCGATGTGGGACAATTCCCACTTCTAGCCAACTAGCGATTTTATTTCCCTCTCGCCCAGTGGAGTTCTCCTCATCCTTCCACTGGCGAATTCCTCTCTCTATCAATCCACGTACATGGAGTTTCCCACCCCACTCCATCTGGCCATCGCAATCCCCCCACCTGAGATTAGAGCGAACATGGCTCTGATACCATCTGTAACGACCCTGCCCCGCCTAGCATGATATTGTCTGCTTTGAGCCACACCCTCACGGTTTTGCATTGGGATTTGCACCCATACACACCCCAAAAGGCCTCATGCTGAGAGAAGGAAGAGTGTTATTTATATCCAAGATTAGGACTACCATCTCAGTCAACGGGGGACAATTCCCACTTCCATCAGCGCCAACTGGCGATTTTCTCTCTCCTCTTGCCCTGTGGAGTTCTCCTCCTTCCACAAGCTCACCATTATAGTTTTTCCCACAATAGGCACTTGACAATTGGACCACAAGCTCATCGTTATAGTTTTTCCTAGAGTCTCTAGAGTGCACAATTTCATGATTTAACAAGCAATAAAAAAAAAAAAACAGAAAGAAAACAGGGAAGGAAAAAGAAAGATGGAAGCTTGCCTCTTTTCTACTTTTCAGAAGCTCCAAAATCATTGTATGACAAGAACTTGAAAGCACAAGAAGTTCATCCCATGCTTTCCCTCGAACTGCAATGATTCCTGTATCAAGCAGTGCTCGACCATCAGGTCCAATTGCCTGATTTTCAGCAAGCTCCTTTAAACTGGGTTTCTGTAGAAGATTCTCCACCAAACTAAGAGCGTAAGTTTTCTCCAGAGTGCCAGATTTTGATGCCACCACAACACCATGGTTGGTAGCAATATCCAAGGTTATAGGAACAGTAATTATGCAGGATGCGTCCGCTGGGAGAACCATACTGGAGAAATCATAGCATGGAAGTACATCCCCTGTCATTATGAAGATCCCACCTGGAAGGAAAAATCAAACTTTCTTTCAGGTAACTTTGTAAATGCAACAAAAAGATGCAGACAACAAAATCAATCAAATTTGTTGCATCACATGATTCAGTCCTAATCAAATCTGCACATTAACAATCAAAAGTTCCACAATAGGACAAGTCTATATGGCGGTAATAGTGGTTATGATGATCAATTGATAGTGCTTCAAAAGAAAAGCAAGCTTAACACATGGCAAGGACATGGAACAAATCCAACCAAAATTAATCATTTTATCAGTTTGATGCACCGCAATTGACTTTTTAAATGAAATTATTAGAAAAAATTGCATAACAGTCGGGAGATGAAATTGTGTCTGGGCATAGACCTCTCACTGTGTAAATAAAATGAGTCTATGTAAGATCATCTCCTCATCAAACTAACTGATAAAATTATGCATGGAATACCACGGAAAACAAAAAAAGGAAGGAAGGGACCATTAATTTTCCTGGCAATTAGAGCAGTGAATACAATCTGGTGCTTGACCATTGATTGGATGTCTACAGGGAAATTACCATTACTCATTACAGATCAGATTGTGGTGCTAGCCAGAAAATCTTCTAGGAAGAACCTGACCACAGGCATGTGGGTGTGCAATTAACAGAAATCAATATATACACCTAAAAGAGATGGCACAATTGGATTTCAAGTAAAAAACACAGCTTTTCTTACTAGAATGAGTTGCAGATCCCTGTAGCACCCTAAACAATCATGGGTAAAAATTCCTGAAGCAGAAACACCTAAAATATTCAGTGCTTGTGACATGGAATTAAAGACAAAGTCCTTGCTTTTATGGAGATGGATGCAACAATGTTCCCAAGTGAATCAGAAGCTACAAACTTGGGTATTGAGAAAGCAAATACTCTCTTCCAAATTCCTCATAACCGAGTGACCTCACAATCCAGTGAATCAACATGTAGATCCATGGAATTACTCTGTTCATATCCCTTAAAAGACTAATGGCATCAGAAACCAGACACTACAATCTCACTGGGACAAGCTCTTGTATTTCAAATTTGAGGCTCTGATACATGCCTATTAATAAATGTAGAACTCGGAAAGCTAATCCCTGGTGGATGGCCGGATGGGATAGATGATTTTGGTGGTGATGCACCATCATTATCAAATATTCTTATTAATCGCCGTCTTGTGATAAGAGGATGTCATATCTACCTTTGGGAAGGTTCACTTAATGGAAACTACAAGATAAAGGATGTTTATAAAATCTTTGAATACAAGATATTAGGTAACAAGTATCTATGGCATCATCCGAGGGCACTGACCACCCCCCAGGAATAAAATTCTTTAGATGGAAAACTGCTAGGGAAATTGCCCATCAGAGATTATCTGTATAAGGTTATCAAGGATATTCCAGCATCATGCCCATGTTGCTCCCATTCTCTAAAAAATAGAGAGAGTTCTGCCAGCGACCAGCATTCCCCTGTTTGGGCATAAACTGGTGACAGTAAATACAAATAAATTTGATGGGTCATGCAGTTTGAGAGGGTCGAAGGAGGCCAAGGAAAAATCCAAAATATCACAACAGAAGGTATGCGTTTTTAAGAGAGATGCATTTTGGTTATGGACAAATAGATCGCAGCCTAGTCTGACCATTTACATGCTAAAACTTCTCTACCAACGCGACTCTCTTTAACTCTCTCTGTGCTTCTCTGTCTCTCTCTCTCTCTCTCTCTCTCTCTCTCAAATAAACAACTTAGTTTTTGCATCCATCAAAATCTAATCATAGATAAAATCAAGGGAACATCAGCAATTTCAAGATAGCAGAATGCAGCCTGGTTACAAGCAGATGGGAAATTCAAGGAATTTTTTTTTTTTTTTTTTGAGGTCCGGAGGTGTCCAGGCGTCGCACCTGACTAGTCCTCCGGGGTGTGTGAAAACCCCCTATCCGCACACACCGAGTAAGTCGATGGGACCTTACTCTATACATATTCCCATGGGAATTGACCCTTCATTGGGGCTCCCATGGTTTGAACCCAAGACCTCCGTCTAGAGATCTTGCTCCCAAACCAATTGGGATAACCCATTCAAGGAATATACAAAAAAATAAAGGACTTCCTAAAGGCCAACCACCAATGTAGCCATTTGCAAGAATGAAGAAGCTAAGAAAGATCCTCCTAGTCTAGAGGATCCGTGTGAACACTTCAGCTATCTAGGAAGCAAAATGAGAATGTAAATAATTGTTTATTTCTCTAAATAAATAAAAATATGGTTTTGATAGGGTATAGTAGAAAAGCAAAACTTGAAAAAGCCAATGCTAGATAGATGGAAAATAGCTGAAGATGATGATAATCATTTCTATGAAGAAATTAAAATAACATTTTACAAAAATATCTAGTTCTCATTGAATGCTTTAGGAAAAAAAGGGTAAGTTGGTTTTGTGGCAAACCCTTGCCACAGGCTAAAAAAAGATAAAGTGTCATAGCAAAATATCTACTTCCTTGGCTAATTGATGATACCTCCAAAGATCATAGCAAAACCAAACACAAATGTAAGAATAGATTTCTTTTGAATGCCAAAATTTGCTCCATCACAAGAAATAAGTTACCACTTATATTGTACTTTTTTCTCATTCCCTGCACTTAACACAATTTTCTTCAGCATTTTACCTTTTTCTGTCATCGTTCTCCCCACAAAGTTTGATAATGATGATGATGATATTGATGATAATTATAATATTAAGAATTACAATGATTATTACATATGTAACCATAACGAACTCAAATGTCTAAATTATATCTTCTGAACAAATAAGTTGTTACTGTGGTCCAGAGTTAGACATAACATGGTTACACAGAGAGATCTGTAGCCTTGCAATATTATGTTTGACAAATCAAAGCTTCGACTTTAATGAGCTTAGTTACAAGAGAAATAAGACTTCTAGGTCTGTGCAAAGAAATCAGTTACACCCTGATAGTTGTTATTTAAGGTTCCATAGTTTCTTTTAGACATACTGTACACCTGCCGCATGTTAAAATCAACAAATCTTATTCTTATTGCCCAAGAGTTTTTTATTTATGAATAGTATCTAAGTTTGTGCGTTCAAGGGACTTCAACTAAACAATATTTAGATGCACCTTCTTTAGAAATAAACCCTCCTCCCATGACTAATCCATTTTTTCAATATTGCATCCTACCTATAATTATCCATGCTTTCACACACCATATGTAATGTCAATAAGCCCAATTTTACACCCATTGATCAATGCCCACCTTTGAATTAAAATCCGTCAACAAAGTTGATATAGTCTTGTGGACCATAAATCAAGGGTCAGCATGATCAAGTCATGGTGAGGTTTGACACATTAAAACCCTACCAGGATTCCCTAAAGGTTGCAACCACAAGCTCATGATTTGAAGACATGAAAAAGTGATGCCCAGAAAGGAGGCACACCAATTTCATAGATGGGACATGTTGATAATGAAAAGATTCAATAAACATCTAATAAATGGGTCCTTTTGGCTGAGCATCTCAATGCTTATTAGGCATGAGCCAACCCGTTTAATAAATGATCAGCTACAGATATAGATCGGGCCAACTTAGTTAATAAATATGTTAATTGGAATCAAGTTAGCCATTTGATATGCTTAGAATGGGCAGGGATCAAACTGGGACAAATGTTAACTATACTAGGTCAGGTAAACCTAGTTAAGGTTGGCCCGATCAAGGAAGGGATAGGTTAGCTCACCTGCACAAAGTTGTCGACATGGGTTAAACAATTTGAACATGCTTCAATACAACTCTAACATATTATTTAGCATTCTATGGCTGGTTAGGACTCTAATTTTTAACTTAGCTCTTTTGTGTTGCTCTTTTTCTATGTTTCTTTCATTCTACCTACACCTTATTTACTAATTACACGATTCTTTGATGGCAAATGATGACATTCATGTTACTAGACTTGCAGCACATACAAAGCAAGAGTAAACACTAATATACAATAATAAACCTTTTTTTTTTCTATCTACGGAACAAAAAAAATTACATGAGTATGTTTGTCATCTCTGCATCAGCAGTAATCATGACTTGCATGGTTCCCCAAATGGATGTTTTTACGATTTAAGGTTAGTAATGACGACAAAAATAAGATGCCACTTTCCTAGAGTGAACATGTGCAATTTGTATATTAAATAATGGCACAGAACATGTTACAAAGGCATAATAATTTTGCACAGAGGACACATCAAATTTGTGCCAACCAAAATAAGATTAAGATCTTTAAAAGACTCGAAGAGAAGCTAGATGTATAGCCTTTGTGACTTCAAACTCAGAGTATATGAAATATGCTTCAGTGGTTAAAAGGAAAAAAATATCCATGCAATGAAAGAACCAGATATCGCAAAGCACAAAAAGATAATGCAGCAGACCAAAGTTACAAACAAGAACCAGATTTTAGAACAGCAAATGATAAGTTGTTACAATGCCAAAGGACTGCTGAATGTTTAAACTATTGATCATTAAAAAAAACAAATCAAAGAAAATTTAGCTGAATACTGAAGGAATTCCTCAACAATCGATGATGATAAAATGAAGAATAATTAGGCTTCGTGAATGTTGAACTGTATTTAAATTTTCCATACAACTAAAGCCAAGTGTGTTCAACCCTTTTCAAATGTAGCAATGAAAAAAAATGATGTATAACCTTCATTTTTAAAAGCTTGTCTTGCACAAGATGAAATTGCAAGTATATGGTCAAAAAGAAGTGGAACTGGCCCATCAGGGTCATCTGCTGCCAAATATGGCAATGGAAGGAAAACTTTTCCCATAGGGTTTGCCCATGGAACCCGTTTAGAGTCCCCTCCAGCATGAAGCAATAGTATATGCTTTTTGGCCACCAAGTTAACTATCGACATAAGAGGTACTTCATTGTTGAACCTATCATGAACCGCCGATTGTGAGTTTCCATTCCCAGCATTTGATACCTGTAGATGATATATCCAATCACAGGATGCAAAAGAAAGAGCTATCACAGCAGTTATTCAGGCATAAAAATAGGAGCCTTATGAATACATGTGAGTGATATAGTATAAGGAATTGAAATCTAGTTAGTGTCTGTTCACATGGAAAGGCAAAGAGAGAAGATAAAACAGAAACAACTTAAAGACGCATAGAACACCTCTCAATACCGAAGTGTTTATATATTACAATACACACAGAATACAGTTTACAAGAACGAAAGTTAAAGGGGAACCTTTGTTGAGAGAGAGAGATTCAAATTAGGGAACATTTTTAGATCAGGGAATATGGTTGACACAAATCCTGAGGTTATGCATTCTTCTTTTCCAAAGTTTTTCACCTTCCCTTTACTGAGGATTCTTTAAATGAAGCATTAACTTATAAGTTAGATTTACAGTTTTGAACTGAATATGAGTTTCCATATACATGCATTGGAAACATAACTGGTTACAAACTAACTAGTTTCAACAGGGTAAATGATGAGGTCATCCAAGGCCCATTGGATCCAATTGAAGATAGTGAAGACCAATTTGGTGAAATTGGAGAAATTGCTCTCCAGCTTCAACATGTTAAATGATGAGGTCATCCAAGGCCCATTGGATCCAATTGAAGATAGTGAAGACCAATTTGGTAAAATTGGAGAAATTGCTCTCCAGCTTCAACATGGTAAATGATGAGGTCATCCAAGGCCCATTGGATCCAATTGAAGATAGTGAAGACCAATTTGGTGAAATTGGAGAAATTGCTCTCCAATTTCATGCCAAAGTTGATGCAAGAAAGAGAGGATTTTCCGAGGGTTCTAAGAGACATAGATTCACCTCAAACTAAGCCCATAAGGTACTATGGGTTAGGGCCTGTTTAAGCATCTTTTGGGCCTCTAAGGTTCACATGTATATGCCAAGTCACATGCCATGTCATCTTATCTCCTATTTCTTAGAGGATAACCAAGGTGTGGGCACATGGAGCATGATCCTACAATTTAGAAATCATCAAAATAGCGCCAATTCAAAGGAGTAGACGAAATTCATTGAAGATATTCTTCAATCCAAAATATTTGCTCCAATATCAAGCAACTTCTCCAAGCCAAATCCGCCCATGCTACTATTGGATTTATGATGTAATTTTTTTTTTATTTAGTTATGATGTAATAAAGACACATGGCTAGACCTCATTGGTAGCATGATTTTAGTAGATCCAAGGCCCTTGGGAAAAAATTGCATTTAGGATTTTAGTTGCACCAATTTTGTTTCTTAGATCCAAAATCATCTCACTTTGACCCTCTATAAATTGAGGCAAGGGTCGACCATTCTTGTATACATGAATTTGATTGAATCCAAGTTGAAGCAAACGTGGCTTTGTTCATTTTGAGTCTCTCCAAGTGTACGAGTTATCTTTTTCTTTTGAAATTAATTTTGAATTTAGCTTGAATTGATTTTAATTTATGTATATAGTGTGTTAAGTTTGCATCTTGAATTGTTATTTCAATTGATTGCATTCGATCATAGCATAATTAAAATTGGATTCCATCATTCAATTTTAATTCAATTAAACTTTCGATTTCATTAGTGAATCTTGCCTGGTGTAAATATTCCTAATGAGATTTTGAAGCTTTTTCGATTTCTTGAGAGTGAATTGATTGGTAATTCATCTGAGCTTCGGGTTTTCTCTTAATTAGAGTTGTTGCGACCTTGGTGATTTAGGGGTTCTAAGATTTGAATTCCTTGGTTCGGTTTGTAGAAACTGGCCTAAATTATTTTTTGTAAGATAACCTAGATTAACATTTTGCTGAGGTTCTGTGGAAGAATGCAATTTTCTTACAGTTTCGACCACACACACAGACAAAGTTGGGAGTTCACTCCATCCACTTAAAAAGTTATTGGCTGTAAGGAGTCTCATGGTAAACTGTACCAAATGACCATATCATTAAAATAGGTGATTGGGTATGACTTAGTCTGTTATTTTCTTTATCAATTTACAGTACTCCTTTAGACTGTTAAAACAAAGAAAACTTAAAATTTGGAGCATATTAGGTATTATTTATTGTTACCATCATCATCATCATCCTCCTCGTCAAAACCATTTATCCTATCTATTTGGAGTTAATAGTCATAATTGGATTAGGAAAGTTGTTTTCCATGGGCGGGCAAAAAGGAAGGTGGAAACAAAAAACCAACCGTTTACAAATCCGGCGAGACAACGATGGTATGGCAACAATGGTGGTGGAAACAAGAGGCTTTTGATGTGGCTTTAGGTGATTTTTTGTGTACCGAGGGAGAAAAAGAAGGGGGGAGGTCGTCGTGTAGGTAGAGAGGGAAAGAGAATCTAAGTTCAGGGCTACTTGACGTCTATCAGGGGAGAGAGCAGAGGGAGGAGAGAGGAGAAGACGAGACGGTGAAGGTCGGACTCAGGTGAATGGTGGTGAACTCCAATCACCATCTTTGTGGCAAACTTGCTGGAGATGATGACCAATAATTGGTTGCGGGGATTGTTTAGGCAGTGAGGTTGGGTTAGTGATGTGTTCATTCCCAAGAAGAAGGATTCAGTCGGATGAGTATTTGACTTCGAGGGGATGGAGAATGGGGGAGAAAGCAATTACCGGACGAAGAAACTTCCTTCAAATAACAGTGATGACGTGGTGAGGATCATTTCCAAACACACTTATGTGGAAAAAGGAAAAGGAAAACAAAATGAGGGGAGGATGTGGGTTGAAATAGTGGGGGAGACCTCGGCAATGGGTGAAAGAAGATACGCTTCAAAGGGAGATGTAGGTGTTAATGGTAGGAAGACGATCGAGCTTATGGTAGACTCGGAAGAGGAGAAGAGTATCACAAAGTGGCTATCCAGAGTTGTGGTTATCAGCCTAGTTGGTGGCCTTACCCAGGAGGAGATAACTCAATATTTGATATGAGAAGGCTTTTCAGGCACTCATTTGTGCTTCATCGATGAAATGGTAACCAGCTATTATGGCAGGGGAAGAGGAAGCGAGAAGAATGGAAAGAGATTATATGAAGCTAGGGATGCTCAGAATAATTGGATGGTGGTGCCCTAACATGTTTGCCCATACAAGGACTTGGCTCAATTGCTATGGTTACCCAATCATTGGGTGGATGGAAAAGACAATCAAAGCACTCGGCAATAAGCTCGAGAAGATAGTGGAAATCGATGAAAATAATCTGCTAAGGGTGGAGGTGGCAGTCTCTGAGTGGGTATCATCGTTGGTCTCTTTGGCTTTGAATGGAGAAACCTTTGATGTGGCAATCAAGGAGATGGTGCTGGAAAGAACTATACTGGAACACACAGGGTAGGAACACTCAGTAGAAAGCCAAGCTCCGTCACAGGCAAAGCAGGGGAAGGTGGTGAATCGAATGTTGGCTGGAATAACACGTGGAAAGATAGCTTCACCCGGGCAATCAATGGACGGCGCAGGAGCAACTGAGATGGTAAAGGAGGATTGGGGGACAGGGGAGTAAATCAACCATCCGACAATGCAATGTACAAGTGAATTTGCTAAAGAAGGAAACCTACTCTTGCAACAGAAACAACTCAATGGAGAAAGAATACTGAGAAAAGGAGTTGACTGCAACCTTTTGGTCCACGTGTATCTTTATCTATTGCACTAAATACAGATTGGTCATAGTCAAACTAAAACAAGCTCCCATCTGTGAAAGGAATTCTACTAAAAAGGAAGCCTATACAAACCCAAACATAAACCCTATTCCTAACCAAACAAGGCAACCTTCTAAACCAAGACTAAAATCCGCTAACTTCTTTCACCACTACAAACATCCAATCAGAACAGAATGGAGAAAAATATAATGCATAGAAACACTAACACAATAAAAAGGAACACATTTGCTTAAATTTCAGCCATCTTCAATTGAAACAAAAGCTAGAAAGAAGAAGTAGAAACGGGAAAGGAAGTACCTGGCTATGGAAGTGTTGAGCGAGAGCAGCAATGGCATTGAGCGTCGCAGCACCAGAGCCGATGCGAGCACCTTCAGGGTCGGGCACGGCCAATGTGACAGTGGAATCTGAGATCCGGCCCATCCGCTTGGCTCGGCTGAGCTGCCATTCATAGAGCTGGGCTTGCTCGGGGCTGGCGGCAGTGAGGATGATGGCATCCCATGTCGGAACTCTGGTCGGATGGCGAACGGATAGACGTAGATGATACCACGATTTGAGCAAAATTGTTGACAAATTGGCCCTCTCCCTCCTCTTCTTCTTCTCCATTGTCGTTTCCATCATCTAATATGATCTGATCTTCTTGTTCTTCTTGGATCTGGAATTTTGTTGCAGAGACCCTAGGCCCTAGTTTGAGTCCACGAGTTCATCGCCGAGAAAGTGGGGAGAGTGAGAAGTGAGAAAGCAACGGCTTGAGAAGAAAGAGCACAGAAACGACGGAGAAGATATGGCTTCTAAAATCAAGTCTAGATCAGTGGATCCTGCAAAGATTTATTGGCAAAGAAGGTAAAACAACTGCTGATACGTGGAATCTGTTAACACGACCATCATTTATGCTGGGGAAACGTGTGCTTTATAATTTAATGAGTTATCGTCTTAATGACTATATTTAAGACACGTGAGATTTTTTTTATTGAAAGTTAAAATTATTTAATAATAATTAAAAAGAGTTTGTATTATTTTTTAAATTTTATAAAATTATTAAACTCATCCATAAAGAGATCAAATAAGAGCAGCGCACTTAGTTTTATAAATTTTATAATTAAATACTTAATAAATGTTGGCTTCTCTTAAAAGTTTATTCTTTATTTTGAATTCATGCACCCGAAAGACAAAATGTCAAATGTGATTTTTTTTTTTTCTCATTTTAACTTCATATTATTATTTTATATTAGAGAGAGTTTTGAAAGTCGATCAAATACATCTTAACCATTCATTTAATGAAAGATTAAGATTAAAAATGTATTTAAATAGTTGTTTTGATTTTGTAAAGCAATGCCCTAGGGTCTCTCTCCCTCTCACTAGTGACAGACCAGTCTGGTCATGGGAATTCTATACCTTTCACTGAAAAGTTTGCATTATGCAAACCATTATTATTTTTTTCACTCTATTCCAACGAGTTACTCCTTATAAGAGTTACTCAGGTGTGGATTGATAGAAAAATTTAAACGTGCTCGAAACATTAGTCGAATGATCTGAGAGTCCTAGATAGTAGACACCTTGATCATTTAAAAAATGTTTGCATTATGTAGTGATAGTCCTCTCTCTCATACATAGTTGGGGACTAAACGGTGTCAAACTATATTATAAGATAATCTCAGTTTGTATACCTTTGTTGTAATGCTTAGATACTTATCTCTCTTAAACGTGTGAGTTAATAAGCTGATTTTTTTTTAATGGAGTGGTTATAAGAAGCTGCTTCCAATGCTTAACCTTAGATTGTTCTGAATTTCCATAACTGTGAAATATTATTGAAATGTAGAAATTAATGGAACACTTGATTTAGAATTGTGTATGTATCATTGTCTAAAAAATTGAAAAGACTCGAGCGTATTTCAAGTCAGGTGAGTCAATAAGTTTTTTTCATTTGTTTCTCTAAAAGCTCAATTGAGTTTCTCAACCAGTTGGCATTTTGAATGGAATTTCAAATTAAGTCTAAGTTTCAAGTTTTCGAACACTAATGTATACCCATACGAACTCATCTACAAACTATCCAAATATGGAGATGTCAATGATACAAAAATAATAGTAATAGCAGCAAAAAAAATTGATGTCTATCCTTCTTATAGATCTTTATTCGTAATAGACATCATTTTTTGAGTAAATGATTAAATAAATACAATGATTATTGTGATAGTTTGATGATTATTGTTTCCACTAATAACTTATAATTATTAGAATTTCCACTAGTAAACTTATAATTGTTAATTGGGTACTACTCAATTGACAAGCCTATCCCAAGATAAGGGGCTCTCTCTTTCCCTAGCATATACATCTCAAAACTTGCTCGAATAGATGGATCTTTCAAAGAAAGGGGCACAACTTCAAAGAGACTCAAGTGTTGATTTTTCTTTGAAGACTATATTTATCATGTGTTAAACCTAACACAGTTGAGTATAATGAATAGATGACTTTATAAATGATAAATTAAGAGGAATTCTACAACCATTAATTATAATTTTATGAAATGTTCCGTGAAAAATCAACTACTTATATAAAGAAAGTTACCAAGAAGATGATAAGCAAGAAATAGAAGATGGCTGGAGTGGGATGATGATGAAAATGAAGAAAATAGAAACCAAAACCACACAACACATTTTTTTAAAAAAAGAAAGATCTCATTTTCATCACCAGTTGCACCATAAATTCTTATTGATGGAAATAGTATTCAGGAAACCAGCAATGAAAAGAAAAATGGACACCGAAGAAATAAAATCCTACAACAATTGTAGACTTGTAACCCACAGTGTGCAACCCTCATAATGGCAAAGCCCTACAGATAAACATCTCTGTATTTGACAAATCAGACCCCCTGTTGAGTGGCATTCCTTCCAAACGTAAAACAGGATAATAAAAACAAACACATTAGTAAAAACAACAATGCCATTAAGGCAGTCATAATTCATAGCATCCACAAAATCCCCAATAAACTAGTAAAAAAGGACCAGAAACTTTTTTTTCCTCCATTGCCTGCCTGTCTGGTATCAATACTGCTTCAACTTCATGTCCTAGACCTTCTTAGAGGTGACCTGCTGTTAAAGCAGAAACCAGAAGAGATCAGAGGCTTGGAATTCATCATTTTTTTAATTGAAAGATAAGAAAAAATAGTTGAAAGAGGATCGACATTCATCATTATCAAAGTCATGGAACATTTATAATTGAATTAGGCAAATTGTTTTCCATGGGCAAATTGCTTATTGTTGGGGACTTATCAACTGTGTACAGTTAGTACACTAAAGGATAAATCAGTCAGGAGAAGGCCAGGAATAAAGGTAACCCCATTTTTTATGAATTACAAAGTAAAGACCAACTACTACAACTATAATCACTTTGCTATCACTAAAACGAGAAGAAAAAAATAACAATGATGACTCTAGCTGGAGGAGGCAGTAAACCACATGGCTTTATGTCCTCACCATGGATATCTTCCATAACCAGGACTCAGATTTCTGTCACTTGCTGGACCATCGTATCGATCATAAACTGGACTACATGCTCGACCATAATCAGGACTGGGTCGTCCTCTACGATGTACTGGACTTACAGAACGACCATATGGACTATCCCCACGCTTCCCATAGCCACCGCCTCTTCTAGGGCTGTCACGCCTATCACGTTCACTGTCGTCCCTCAGAGCATATTCAACAGATACAACCCTGTCTAATATCTCGCTGCAAAATAAAGGACAATAGTTCAATTTTTTGTGCAGTCTAACGAGTAAATATACATGAAAGAGCTCAATGCTAAAGGGATCCAAAATAGAATACAATCCTGACTTTAATCATGATAACATGGTTGATGCAAAGTACAAAAACTTTTGTTTCAGTAAAATGCGAAAAATATTGAAATTTGTAAAAAAAATTAATATCATCAAAACTCTTTTCAGATAAGAGGAAAAAGTGGAGCTCTGAAGGTGGTGAACACCCCGGTGATGATGTCCCTGCAAAGAAACCAAGATTCCCCCTAGGAAAAGGTGAAGTCTCAACTCTTCAAAACTATGCTGCACAAACTCTTCAAGATGTGAGATGGAGCCACATTGGAAAGTTCTGCACACATCATACACTCCCACCTGATTTTCATGGACTTTCTAATACTTTTTAATATTATTTTTCAAGGTGACTAAAATATATCGGAATACCTTTCTCCTCTTTAAACCTAATTAAAATATCAATATGTTTGTTAATTTTTAGAATAGACCTAGTATATCATTTTTTATTAATGTATTTCCATGCCTTATTTTTATTCTAAATAAATTTATAATCTTTAAATTCATTTAAATATGATTCCATGTTGCGTCCTATTTTTTGGTTTGTTGAATCTAACACCTAGTACACTTGTTGAACTCCGTCACACCTATACTCGTGCAACTTGGCTTCAAATAAACCAATATTCCCCATGACAGTAGGCAAAAAGATGCTTGTGGACCACATTCTTAAAAAAAAAAAAAAAAAAAACCACTCAGAAAGGGGAAGTGATTGTATCCCTAGAGAAATGGATTCCACAGGGAGGGTTATTTTATGGTTTTTTTTTTGAAAGGTTCTTAATATTTATGGTTTTCTCCATGAATTAAGAATATTAAAAAAATTGATAACTGATTCTATTACAAAGGAAAGAATGTACCAGAAAACAGAAACAAGGCTTCTAAGACCATCACTGAAGTCCATCCAAGACAAAGAAACATACACCAGGTTATTGTATGAGCTGATTGATTACAAACAAAATTAGAAAATGAATTCCTACCAAGTAATTTCCCAAACAAAATTTTATTATTAGAATTTTTTTCTAATCGAAAAAAATTGTTAGGAAAATAACTATGTAAGAGTTCATTTTATAACTTAAAATCATTTGCACTTTAAGCCTTATATAAGAAAATAGTGTTTAATGAATGGCTCGAATATACGTCATATCAACTCATGGTTGAATAAGGTCAATCTGTTAAATAGACGGGTCAACCCATTTAACAAAAAAGTCAAAATTAGAACAAGTAAGGTGGGACCAACCATTTCCTAAATTGATCCAATTGGGTCCAACCCATTTAAGACTGGTTAGGATAATCAAGCCAACTCAACGTGTTCAATAAATGAGTTAGGTAAGGTCTAAGATGGATCAAGGCCCAAACCATTTAATAAATGATTAGGTCAAGTTGGGTCAACCTAATCAATAGGTCAGATTTTGTCATAGTTTAAAAACTTAAAACTCAAAATCAACTGGAAATCCCATCAGGTCAAGTACCTCGGATGAGTTTTTCAACTCGACTTAAAAAACACAATGAACTCATTAACTTGCTCAACTCAAAATCCTATAGAGTCTAGTAAACTTGAATCACCTCACTTGAGTTTCTTCAAGCTTTTAAATTGTTATTTGGTCTAAATCGAGTTGGATTAGTTATTTAATAAATGGGTTGGATTGGATCAACGCATTTAATAAATGAGTCAGGTTAGATATAGGTTATAAGAACCCATTTAAGATTATTTCAGTTAGGTCAATTTATTTGGTATATATGATGTGATTGAGTCAAGTCATTCAATAAATGAGTCATGTTAGCTATGAACCAAACCAACATATTTAAGATTATTTGAGTTGGGTCAATTTATTTAATATACAGGTCCGAATTGGTACAAGTCAAATTGGGTCAACCATTTGATAAATGGCTAAGTTGGAACACGCCATTTAAGCATGACCACACCATTTAATACAAAAGCCAACTTAGGAATGATCAAATCAAAACAACCCAATGGGTCAACCTATTAAATAAAGGATTGTGTCAATTAGGTGAACCCATTTAACAAAAGGTTTTTGTTTGGTAAGAATCAGGTTAAATCACCATTCAAGTTTGCTCAAGTATTTAGGCTTGGCTGACCCATTTCAAAAACAAGTCTATACGGGTCAAATGGCCCATGAATGATTGTGTGGGTTGTGTCAACCAATTTAATAGCTCAAGCCAGGTTGTATCCATGCATTCAGTAAATTTCATAAGTACAAGACAAGTTGGGTCACGTATTAGGATAATAGACTAGATCATTCAACCTATTTAGACTTGATCAAATCATTAAAAATAGGTTAGGTTGGATGAACCCATTTAGGCTTGGTTGGGATTGGTCAAGCCACTTAGGCTTGGTTGGATGAAATGGGCCAAGTTGGGTATGAATAAAATCAAGGGGTTTGAGATTGGCTAGGTTCTAGTTTTTGAATCATGCACTGAATTTTTTTTCATGAGAAATCATTTTTACATGGATCTTAATGGAAATATATTTATTATTAAGATATTTCCGTAGGAAAATTTGGCCCTAACAATTAAATTCTTAGTGAAAATTGTAGAAAAAAAATATAGGTAAATCTCATTTCCTAAGAAATTTTGGTGCAAATAAATGTTGGCGAAAGGGGCATTCTTGCTTCTTTCAAATAAAGAAATCATAAACATTTAGACAAGTTAGACAAATCAATACATCATAAGCATCAAGCCACCAGATTTATGTACCTAACAATACTTTCAAATACCAACTGAAGCACCAAAAATGGAATATACCAACCTCATGTGAGTGCTTTCAAGTGCCTTTGTGGCCTCTTCTTGAGTTTCAAACTGGACAAATGCAAAATTCCTTCTAATCCGCACATGTATCACCTTCCCATACGGTTCAAAATGTCTTTCGATGTCTCGGATCCTGGTATTAATTGGGTCAAAGTTTATCACAAACAATGTTTTAGTGGGCCTCGTGTTTGCTATTGCTCTAGAGCCCTCACGTCGAGGCCCACGCTCACCCTGTTTAACAAGAAGAATAATTTGAATGAACAAATAATGTAGATAATAATGTTTGTGATTCTCATTCCAAAAAGAAAAAAAAATGATAAAGAATTCTCTCCATCACGAAGATTAAAACCACAACAATGGCTATTAAATCCATGGAGTGATAATAAAGCATATAACTATTGAAAATCAGAATATCTAAAAATGCAAACACATGCACATATATGCATGTATATACATAGAGAAAAAAAAAACCATGAACACATACAAGTAAAACTTGTGTCACATCCAACCCAAGTCCACCTTAAAAAAAACTTTAGGCTCAAGTTGACCCAATCTCGGGCTGGGCTATTTGTGGAACCAAAGTTATAGGCCCGAATGAAATCAAGTGAGGCTAGGCCTGGTGCAATCAAAGCTTGAGCCAGCCCAAAAGCCCAACAATTCAAAATGTGGTTTTATTTTTATTAATGTCGAGTAAAACATAAAAGTAATTTGATATATAACTACTAATATAATCCAAATAATCTCATCTTGAACTCAAGAAAGGCCAAACATATATAAGCCCATATATGCAATTCAAGTTTAAAATTGGCCCTGGAACCTACATATATAGAGTGAGTCACGTCAGACTCAAGTATGACTGAATCAGGCCAACCTGTGTCCAAGCTCGGTCATATAAACACATGGCGGAAGTAAGTACATGACAGTATGAAACAAGAGTAACAACATACAGAAAACTTGCTAGTGACACAAACTTTTAACAAAATTACCCTTGACCACTCAACAGAGAGCCTGCGCTTGCTATAACCAAAAGGTATACCATCAAGGCCCCTAATAGCATCATCTGCATCACGTTCATCCTCAAAATAGACGAAGGCAAATCCTGCAATGCCATACTAAGATCAGTGAGAGTAACAATAACGTGTATGAAATGATTACATGGACCACGAGTCAGTATGACAAATAAATGATGTTTACATTCCTGCAGAGCTCAGAAGAATACAACACCTGCAGATATGGGATGGCCTCATGTATATAAGGGTGGGTGTCATTAATGAAGCCTTGCATGAAGAACAAGGCATATAGACATAAATGTTTAAACCAAAGTCAGAACTTTGATACATTGCCAGTCAAACTGTGAAGTCATTGCCGTGCATGCTTCACCATTGTACAGCAAACGTGTAGTAGGCATGGCATGACGATAGGATTCCTCAATTTCAGTGTTGTAAAATGACAACATTATGGCAGTGTAGGGGTGAGGAACGGAAGACCGTATGAAGGGAATGTAGAATGCCATTTGTGAAGGAGGAGCAGTTGCTCTGGCAGGAGGGACATGGAAGGTTTTTGCACATAAGTAGAAGAGCCCAGATAGAGCTCAGTTTCCTGCGTCAACACAAACATTTAAATACAATGTTCTTTTTTCTTTAAGGGGAAAAAAAAAAAAGAAAAAAAAAAGCTTCAATAGAAAAAATTACAAATGGTTGCTATTAAATCCAATGAACCCAAATTTCTAAAACCCTTCAAATAAGTTTCTCATAAGTATGTAACACATCTCTCATAATTTTTTGCTTAAATACTCCGTTATCTCTTGCCCTTTTCCTTAGACCTTTTTCTACTTCGCTTCTGCGATTCGTTTCCAATTCCATTCGAGTGGTATACTCAAGACATGCCAAAACCCAGAAGAAAAAAAAAAACTCAACTGGAATTTTGACCAAACCAAATCCCACTTGATTTGAGAAAAAGAAATCAAATCCCTCAAAAATTTGACATTTTTGAATTAAATGACAAGCTGGGTCTGGTTTTTTTATAATGTACTTTGAACTGCAAACTCATTTTTCCCTCGTGAACCATTTTCCCCCTTCCCCCATTTATACTCATCCAAAAAGTAGAGTTTGGATTTGGAATCTCCCTCTCATTATACTTCCTCCTTCTGCCGATCCTCGTCCTCGACTATGGAAGCCCCACTACTCGATTCCATAGTTTGCAAAAGGGGGAAAAAAGCTTCTACTGGTATAAATGATTTCACCAGCCCTTTGCCCACAATGAAAGAAGGGAAAAGCGTTCAAACAGCAGCAGAAGAAAGGGTACCAGATTTCATGTCGACGCGATCGAGCCTTCCGTATTTGGAGAAGAGACGCTCCAGATCGGCCTGGCGAGTTTCGTAATCGAAATTTCCGCAAAAAACAGGCCTCATCTCCACAAAACACCTCCAGAGAGCCTAGAACCCCAGGGGGAAAGATGAGGAAGAGAAAACCCTAAAATGAAAACCTTGAGCACAAGAAGAGAGAGAGAGAGCAGAGTTTCGAATTAGACTTTTTTAGATCAAATTGCTCCTAAGAAAGGACAATTGTGACATTTTCATAATCAGAAGTGCATGGCTGCGTTTGGACTTTGGATGGGGGGTAAGGGGGCCTTGTTAGCCCTGTTTGGTAACGGGGGGAGGGGTAAAAATTCAAAATTTTACCCCTCTTGTCTCCTTTTTTCAATACCTCCATGGGGCAAGGGGCCCTCCTTACCCCGCCTTTTGCTCATGAATTTTTTTTTATATTTTATTTATTTATTTATTTTGATAAATACTTGGCTTTTATTTTTTTTAAAAACACTCCATTATTTTCATTTGATAAATTTCATATCACCAAACAACAAATTATATTTTTTTATGAATAGATATGAAGAATTTTTTTTATTCATTTATTGAAATTTAAAATAATAATAGTGGTTTTTTATTTATTTTTTATTTTTTAAAGAAACCTTTTCCCTACTTATCCCGTACCCTCATCTATTTTTCAATTATATATTATATAATTTTCTGAAACGTATTTGTCAAAATGTTCTATTTTTAAGGGGTGATTCTGTCAAAATTTCGATAGGATCTCAAAACTCTGAAAATTTTGAGATTTATGATAATTTCTTTCAGAGTAATTAACAATTTATTCTATTAGAAGATTATTTTAAAAATATATCAACACTTTCAACGTGATGCATTTGGATGAGGGGTAAATTTTTACAGGGGTTACCCTTGAGCAGGGGTAATTGTACGTAGGGGTAAACTGACATATTAACAATTTTATGAGAATTAATAATTTTATTAAATCTACATAATATAAAAATAAAATTTCTGCAACATTTTCAATGTGATGTATTTGGATGAGGGGTAAATTTTTACAGGGGTTACCCCTTGAACAGAGGTAATTGTACGTAGCGGTAAACTGACATATTAACAATTTTATGAGAATTAATAATTTTATTAAATCTATATAATATAAAAATAAAATTTCTGTAACATTTTCAATGTGATGCATTTGGGTAAGGGGTAAATTTTTACAGGGGTTACCCTTGAACAGAGGTAATTCTACGTAAGGGTAAATGGACATATTAATAATTTTATGAGAATTAATAATTTTATTAAATCTATATAATATAAAAATAAAATTTCTGCAACATTTTCAACGTAATGCATTTGGGTGAGGAGTAAATTTTTACAGGGGTTACTCTTGAGCAGGGGTAATTGTACGTAGGGGTAAACTGATATATTAACAATTTTATGAGAATTAATAATTTTATTAAATCTACATAATATAAAAATAAAATTTCTGCAACATTTTCAATGTGATGTATTTGGGTGAGGGGTAAATTTTTACAGGAGTTACCCTTGAGCAGGGGTAATTGTACGTAGGGGTAAACTGACATATTAATAATTTTATGAGAATTAATAATTTTATTAAATCTATATAATATAAAAATAAAATTTCTGCAACATTTTCAACGTGATGCATTTGGGTGAGGGGTAAATTTTTACAGGGATTACCCTTAAGCAGGGGTAATTGTACGTAGAGGTAAACTGACATATTAACAATTTTATGAGAATTAATAATTTTATTAAATCTACATAATATAAAAATAAAATTTCTGCAACATTTTCAATGTGATGCATTTGGGTGAGGGGTAAATTTTAACAGGGGTTACCCTTGAGCAGGAGTAATTGTACGTAGAGGTAAAATGACATATTAACAATTTTATGAGAATTAATAATTTTATTAAATCTATATAATATAAAAATAAAATTTCTGTAACATTTTCAAATTGATGCATTTAGGTGAGGGGTAAATTTTTATAGGGGTTACCCTTGAATAGGGATAAATTTACATATTAACAATTTTATGAGAATTAATGTTTTTATTAAATTCATATAATATAAAAAATAATAATTATAATTTTTATGAAGAGATATGTTGATATTTTTTATTTATTTATTGGGATTTAAAATAGTAATATCAAAAAAAATCTTTATTTATATTTTTAATATTAGAATGCAAGTGTTCATTTTAAATTATAATTATGAAAAATAATTTATAAAAATTAGATAATATTATTATAAGTTATATTATTATAATTTACTTCATAAATATTATTTAATAATTATGTTTTATAAAAAAATAAAAAAATATTAATATATCAAGTTACCCTTACTTGTAGTTACTAAATAAGATTTTTTACCCTTAGGGTAAGGTTTTAATTTACCACTGTAATTACCAAACAAGATAAGGGTAATCTCACTTCAAGAGTCACCCCTACTTAGGGTTAAAAATTACCCCCATCCAAACGCAGCCCATATATTAATACAGGGATCACCATTAACTTTAAAAGTATATTTTTATCAAATTTTAATATTTAATTATTTTATGATTAGATCTTGAATAGTAAGAACCATCGGACCACATATATTAAATAAAAATTAATTTCTTTTACTTCCTTGTGTGCCCTTATTTTCTATTAAAGAAATTCAGGAGCCACCTAAAAAAATCTCTACCACATTGATATTTGATGTTTAACTCTGGGGAGCCATATAGGCACTCGGAAAACTATCCTTACATACCCATATTCAAAACGTTGATAGAAATTATGCTTTTATCCTTCCAATTAAAAACGCCGCATCCATTGAATGAAAAAATCATTCAGAGGATGTGATCCACCAAACGACTTGCAGAGAGGGAAAAAGGATGGGTCAAAGCGCCTCACCATTGACCGAACACCAAGGCCTTCCTTAGGTGTAGAGAGGTGGGCCAGGGGCGATCATAGTGGTGTCGATCCTACGTTTAGAAGTGCAGGATCCACTTGGATCTAAGAAAAAAACCCACAAAACTAGATTTCGATCACCCTAAGCAGCCACGGAAGAAACTGGCCAGAGGAGGGTCCCACGTGAGTCAGATCAAAAATTTGATAGTACAGATGGATAGACGATCAAAATTTTGATGGTACAAATGGAAAGGAAAGGGTATGGTAAGTCCCACCGACAGAAAAATACAGATTTTTCTACTGCCTCCAGATCTTGTTTTCAGTCTTAGATCAGTTGATAGGGAAAGTTTCTGTCGGTGGGACCCACCATACCCCTTCCGTTTTTTATGGTCTATCCATCTGTACCATCAGATCTCTTATCTGACTCGCATGGGACCCTCCTCTGGCCAGTTTCTTCTACTACTGTTTGGGGCGATCGAAACCCAGTTTTGTGGTTTTTTTTCTTAGATCCAAATGGATCCTGCACTTTTGAACATAAGATCGACACCACCATCATCGCCCATGACCCACCTCTCTACGCCTAAGGAAGACCTTCAGTTTCGGTCAACGGTGGAGCGCTTTGACCGATCCTTTTTCCCTCTCTGCAAGCCATTCAGTGGATCACATGATGCGAACGATTTTTTCATTTAGTGGATGTGGTGTTTTTAATTGGATGGACAAAAATGTAATTTCTATCAATGTTTTGAAAATAGGTGTGTAGAGACAGATTTTCTTAATGTCTATATAACTTCCCTTAACTTTATGTACCATTTTGAATGTGTTACTTGTGCTGAAAATAGGCCATATCTGGAAACCTTTTTTAGGTTATGTTGGCTTTCTCATTCTATTTTGTGAACTGATATAGACTTGATTTTTTCTTTTGTCTGTGTTTTCTTCTCTCTTTTTCTTCTCTCTTTTAAATTTGTCCTATGTTCCTTATGTGAGTGTTATATATTAAGGTTTTTGTTGGAATTCATTGACTTCAATAATAGTAAATTTAATTCAGAATACATTGAAGTCTAAATCTAGTTTAAAGTTCACCATTTCTCATTTTAGTAGATAGGAACCCTTACAGCTGGATGTCCATGCAACTGGACCTCTGAAGGCCAATAGGTTGCACGAGTATTTTCCTTGTGGTAGATAACTTAGAAATCCGGCCCCTCCACGTGTCAAAATGGTTAAGACTGAGTATCTAGTTCAAAAGGCTAACTCATTACGTGGAGTGATTCAAGTATTTTATAAGTTTCTAAATCTTTCCCTCCACAATTAATGTGGGAGTCATTTATTGCGTTAAGACTGGGTTTTTAGCCCAATAGACTAGCCTGATAAGTAGAGTAACTCAGTCACACATAAGTCCTTAGTTTTTCTCTCTCACAATCGATGTGGAACTCTTGTTTGCACCCAAACAATTCCTCCTTTGAACGAGGTTCTTCTACTGATAAAACGTCTCCAATCATCCCGTTCGACTAAGGAATTTCTGAGTCCACATGTTGTGGCTTAGGGACCTAGCTCTGATACAATTGTTGGGCATGGGCTTCCAGTCCAAAAAACTAGTATGATAGATAGAGATATCCAACTCTATATAAGTCATTATATTTTCTTCCCTCTCACCGATGTGGGACTCGTTCGTACTCCAACAATACTCTCCTCGAACGAGGTTCTCCTGTAGTCGTCTCTGGCTCTGTCACAACACACAAGCACGTGGGCAGGCACACATATAGAGGGTAGAACTATGCTCTAACACCATTTGTAACGACCGATCCCTCTAGCAATGACATGCACGGCTTTGCTTTTGGTCCAAGTCTCACATTTGTGTCCAAAAGACCTTATGCTAGAAGGGATGGGTGCTCGCTCATATATTCAACAATCAATTCACTCTCTTGGACAGTATGAGACCATTTCCATGCCCTCAAGGCCAACTTTCACTCCCATACACACCCCTACACAAATAGCCCCCACTTGGGGCGGGGTACCAGAGTCACCTAGCTTTGGCTTATTAGATTCGAAATACTCTCTTGCTTCAAAGAAATAATGTTGGCTTATAGAGACAAAGTTAAGCAAATTTTGATGTTTATACGAACCTAATGCGAAGTTATGACAGAGACATTTAATTTCATTGGCTTCAATGGTTTAAAATTTAAAATTAGACTGACTTTGACATTTAACTAATATACTACCGTTTTTTCAATATTTTGGCTTAATCCAAAAAACATCATTCTTTTTCATATTCTAAAATAATATCTGTAAGGGCCATAATAGCAATGTAACAAATATGTTCGATATTTTCATTTTTATTATGAAAATATCAGTAAAATAACTTTTGAGTATTAAAAATACGAGTTTATCGCGTCTGTCGTTTTTAATGGTAAATTCTCGTTAAAAACATGTTTTATCACTATAAATAGTAAATTCCTATTAAAATCTCGAGATTTTATTGTTAAAACGCTTGGGCCAAATATATATTTTTTATTTTTGAAATATCATCTATATTTTCAACTCCAGCCACATTATTTTTTATTAAATTTATTTTTATTATTTTTTAAATGTCATATTTTCTGCAAGGTTTTTCTGTTAAATTTTCGATAAAAACTCAAGAATTTGAAAATATCTCACTATTAACAATTACCGTTAATATCCCGAAAACGAGATGTGCCATGATAGTGTACAAACCCATATTAACCTATTTTAGTTTCATCAAAATATTAAAGTCTATGCTGGATCCTTATCGATTTGTTAGTCCAGTCCTAGGTTCCTGTCAGACACAAATTCATATTAAACCTTTATGAATTTACTTCGAGTCTGCAATTTCATATTGGACTAATATTAGTCCAATAGTCCATAAACCCTATTTGGGCCAATTGCCATATCAGAATTCAAGGTAGACCAATAGCAGCCCAAAACCCGAAATGAGGCCTATCTTACACTCATAATTCATAATGGGCTTACATTTGTCCACTTGTTTGTGATGACACCCATAGTCCCGTACGAACCAAAAATCCATACTGGATATCGGGATCAAAATTGGACCATAGATCCATAATATGGTACATGTTAGATTTGCAACTCATATTGGGCCAAAATTGCTACACATATTGAATTGGATTTATTCTGGACTATAACCAGTATGTATGTGACATTTGTTTTTATATACAGATAATATTTAAATGCAGCCTATACCCCGTCAAAAGATAGGTTAGACCTGTTGGGACTGGGCTTCCAGTCCAAAAGACTAGTTTGATAGGTGGAGATATCCAACCCCATATAACAATTTAATTTTCTCCCCCTCTTACCGATGTGGGACTCGTTCCAATAAGGCCAACATCAGTTCCAATATCTAAAAAAGGGTCCATGATCCACAGAAGACCAACGGCCTATTTAGAACCCATATCAGTTCCATAGAATATGGTGAACCCATTGTTAGCCCATTGGTGTATTTTCAGAGAGAGAATAGATCTCAAAATGAAAAGGGTGCACTCACAATATCAGAATGTGAAAGGCAGCAAAAATACACCAATATAGGTGAGAAGAACATATTCTAAGGCACTCAAGTGAATCAGATCTTGCCAGCAAGAAATCACTGAAGAGAACAGAAGCATTTCTATTGTGCTGTTGGTAGTAGAAATTTATTCACTCAAATTGAGTTCTGTAAAATTCAGTAGATTCTTATAGCTATGTCTTATTTCTAATTTTATAGAATTCCAAATTTGCTTAAAAATTTGGGCTGCCAATCAAGTGCATAGAGTGAATAATATAAGTTACGTAGCTACTTTGGATTATGGAATTCAAAAGAGTTGAAGTGATGGTCAGGTTCCACGGTAGAAAGCAGGAGTGTTGAATTCAATTTCCACTGCACTCCAAAGGGCCACTCTCTATAGAGTTATCCGGTGTATATAGGTGCCTTAGTCAAAAAAAAAAAATTGTTCTTGTTATGTATTTGTACAATTCGTTAAAAACTGTAGGGTTGATAGAATAAAAAATTTACTAAGTTAATCTACATCTCAAGTTGAGCTCAATTAGACACATGATAAGTAATCAATAAAACTCAATACTTCTTTTACTGTGTTTAAATTTCTATTAATAGTTATAGATATAACTATAAAATATCTTAATCTCCACTTAATTAAAATGTAACCACGATCTATAGAATATCTCCAACCTACATTAGATGCTTGAGGAATTTATTCTCATCAATTAAACAAACACAATGAATGAAATTCCATGCTCCATCAAAGTTGTCAGAATGTTCTACTGCACCCAATTAGCATTTCAAATGGGGGGCAGTCATTGCTTTAAAAATAATAATAATAAGCACAGTTTTTTGTTAAAAAATTAATGATTAATTAAAGGAAAACTTGACACAAAGTGACTTTGATAGTTATTTGATATGGAGATTTCCATTGAAGTCTTGCTATGAAGAAATAAAAAGAGAAGAAGGAAAAGTATAAAGAGTGAACTTTCACAATAGAGAGTTGTGAGAGATGTAAACTAGGAACAGTGCCCATTTCTCAATGGAGGGGTTTATTATTTTTTTTAAGAGATGATTTTATTTTCTATTTTTCTTCCTTTTTTAGGATTTTAATGCATTTTTCATTTAATTTGATAGTTAGGAGATCTCTAGTTTCATGATCTTGTGTGTGGCCCAACTTAATGATTTGAAAAGATTCATCCAATTAGAAAAGACATTTGAATTTAATTTTTGTGTTTATAGAACAATAATCTTATGCTATTATCTTAATGTTAAGCGTGACTCCAAATAACGTCAACTGAGACATGAGAAGTCCACCATTTATAATTTTAAATTATTTATTAAATTTTAAATGCAAGATAAATATATGTATTTTTTTACATTTTGTGAAATTATTTGACCGACTATTGAATTGATCAAACGAAAATTATTTCATTTGAATACCTATAATGTTTGACACATCCCTCTCATTTGATCTGTCCAGTAGCAGGTCTAACCGTTTTACAAAATCTAGAATGATATATATATATATATTAATGATTAATTTAAAAATAAAAAAATTATTTAAATCTTTAAGAAGTAGATATCACAAATCCCAAATAGTAGTGCTTGGACTCATCCTTTCCATTAAAATAACACCAAAAGAGATCATTCTTCCACTAGTTAAATAGTTGAGCAGAGGACTAAACTATTCCAATGCAATTAAGGGTATTGAAATATAAATTTAAAGGATTCTTAAAAGGATATCATTCATTCAAAACCTTCCAACATTATGATGGATTAATGCTAGGGGTGCAACTCAGGTCGGGTCGATAATTTTGGGTCAATGGGTTATGTCAAGTTGAGAAGATAAAAATCTAAATGGGATTCGATTCAAGTTGGGTTGAGGATTTCACAACTTAATCCGACCCGACTCGGCTAAAATAGGTTCAGAATGCAAGTCGAGTCAGAAATCGAGTGAGAATTCGGCTCGGGTCGAGTTGAGAAGTTCGGATCTAGAATTCAAGTCGAGTCGGGTTGAGTTCCATAAATCTCAACTCGGATTGAGTTGGATTTTAAGAAATCCGACCCGCCTAATCCAAATTGCAGCCCTAATTAATGCCTTGAAAAAGAGGATGCTCCCTCAGAGTGACATTGTTAACAAGACCCATATTACTTCAAGAATGCTAAGTGCAAGTAAACTCTTTACTAATTTTTTTTATTTTTTTTAAGAAGATAGGCACACCCGTCCTCTAAATAAAATAATTATGATTTATGTTGCGGAGTACTTAACATAGGAAGTGGTAATCTACAATTTATTGAATTGAATTGATGCTTTTAATTGATAATTGGACTGAAATAGACAGACCCATATTACTACAAGAATGTTGAGTGCTAAAATGCGAGCGATTGCATCCACAGCTTGGAACTTTTTCCCTTGTGTTTCCTACTTTCCCACCTTCTTCCAACACACTCATTGGGCTAACATGTAATGCTCTCTATCTTTTGCCATTTACCATATTGTAATGTTTCTTCAGAAACCTTTTCTCTCTTCTTATGACTTGTGGGCCTACTTTGATGATTAATATTAATCCTTCTATTTACTAATTATAATACACAATTAACTACATCGGTGCCAAGTGCCAACCCAAGTGGAAAAAGTGGCAGAGTAGATGGAACATATGGGTCCCAATGTCAAATGTGGATCAATGAAAGCAATGCCGGTCCTTAAATCTCAGGGGGTCTAGACATAGTGCAGGTTTTGAGATTTCAGAGCTTTAAGATTGTGAGTAAAATCATTAGTCGCATTGGTGGGGTCTTAGGTAAAGATTTATTCTACCTATAGCCAGGGCCGGCCTGAATGAAAGGTTGTTTAGTATTTCTTTTCTTTTTTGTAACGAAGGGCATCTCTGAGGTATGCTATTCAACAGAACTAATCCCTCTAAGCCCCCACCATTTAAATCACACAACCGATCCGAGTAAATCGGAAGCAACTAGGAATCAAAAGCAAGACATGGGAAGCAAACCCACTCTACCTCTTTTTGTCCAGTCCACACATCTAAAGGTGCATCTCGTGCTTAATGTCTTCTCCCTTTGTTCAAAAATCAACAGGCATTTGTATGATATTTTGTTATCAAAAGTTCTGAATGGTATTGAGCCTACGAAGGTAGAATTGGGTTAAGTTGGGCTTAGATTTATTTAGTTTTTGTACAGAAATAGAGATGATTTTTTTTTTTTTTTCTTCAAGCAATCAAAAATGAATTAAACGAATAAATGACTATAGTTTAATAGAACTAGAAATTTTTTTCAATACATATGAAAGTGACTAAATCACTTAGTTGAAACACTCATGTCTCAACTCCTTTTCCAATATGCACTGAGTTGTAAAATTAGGGAGACATTTGGTTATAAGAAATTCAAAGAAAATGTATTTTTTTTCAAAAAATATATCTTATTTTCTTGATAAGTAGGTTCTTATAATGTAAGTACATTCCTCCGTGAGTGGACAATTAAGAACAACAAAATTTAAACGTTAAAATAGAGTTAACAAAATATCAAGCAGAAAGGGATGACAGAGATAAGGAATTTTTTTTAGCAAATTTATTATCTCTTCTCAGTTCTCATACCTCTTTCAATATGTTCATTAGCTTTATAAAAAAAATTGGAAAAAGCAATTAGATTATCATATAAGTGATTAAACTATCCAAAATAAAATTTATTGAATCATTGTAGTCTTTGATTATATTAAAATAAAAAATAAATTATAAAATAAATATTTTTATATAGTCAAATTTATTAGTAAAGATATACAAGTTAGATAAAAGATAATTAATTTATTTTTTAAACAATAATTTCAACCATTTAAGTTTCTTGTGAAGTAGATCTCACACCCAGCTATTTACGTGGAAGAAAAAAAAATGCAGAGGAATTTCTTAATTTTACTCTATTTGGTCTGTTGAAATCATGGACCTACTTTTTAGGTTTAAGAAATCTTATTTAATAATCTTGAGAGGTTAATTTGATGATCAATTCTCATTCTTGTTTACGAGAAGTCTTGAGATCAATCCTCCATCAATACAAAAATGGTCATTTTCCTTAATTATTTACCCGACGTGTACAGATTCAAAGATTTACAGTTGAATACCTTAATATTAAAAAAAAAAAACTCATTTGATAATTCTTAGTGGAGTTTAGGGTTTGGTAAAGGCATGGCACAAGCAATTGGGGTGCCAATATAGACACCGCAAAATCCTGTCACCAGACACCGATTTTGTGATTTTCAGTGGAAATTACCATGCTGCCCTTCCGTGTATAATCGATCGATCGAATGTGCAGTGCACTTTTCGCGTCGATCGATCGATTACACGAACGGAAGAAAACGATCAGAAAAATGTGAAATGATTCTGTCGATCGATTGATAGCATGCTATCGATCGATCGATTCATAGCATGCTATCAATCGATCGACAGAATACAGTAATTAAATAAATAAAAAATTAAACTTTAAAGTAATTTTTTAACCACTGTATATTTTCAAAATTTCTCAAATTGAATATCCGGACTAATTACGATAACTTGAACAAAATACTTTAAGACTTCAAGGTCTTTTGACACTCCCAAATATTTAAAACAGAGTGTTTTACAAATAAGAGTATCCCTAGGGTGTACCAAAAACATATTTAGAAGTGTCAAAAGACCTTGAAGTCTTAAAGTATTTTTATCAGGTTATCGTAATTAGTCCGGATATTTAATTTGAAAAATTTTGAAAATACACAGTGGTTAAAAAATAATGTTAAAGTCTTATCTTTCCTTTAAAACTTTAATATTATTTTTTAAGCACTGTGTATTTTTAAAATTTCTCAAATTGAATATCCGAACTAATTACGATAACCTGATAAAAATACTTTAAGACTTCAAGGTCTTTTGACACTCCTAAATGTGTTTTCGGCATACCCTGGGGATACCCTTATTTGTAAAACACTCTTTTTTAAACATTTGGGAGTGTCAAAAGACCTTAAAGTCTTAAAGTATTTTTATCAGGTTATCGTAATTAGTCCGGATATTCTATTTGAGAAATTTTAAAAATACACAGTGCTTAAAAAATAATGTTAAAGTTTTAAAGGAAAGATAAGACTTTAACGTTATTTTTTAACTACTGTGTATTTTCAAAATTTTTCAAATTAAATATCTGGACTAATTACGATAATCTGATAAAAATACTTTAAGACTTCAAGGTCTTTTGACACTTCTAAATATGTTTTTGGTACACCCTAGGGATACCCTTATTTGTAAAACACTCTGTTTTAAATATTTGGGAGTGTCAAAAGACCTTGAAGTCTTAAAGTATTTTGTTCAAGTTATCGTAATTAGTCCGGATATTCAATTTAAGAAATTTTGAAAATATACAGTGGTTAAAAAACAACTTTAAAGTTTTAATTTTTTTTTATTTAATTACTATATTCTGTCGATCGATTGATAGCATGCTATCATTTCACATTTTTCTGATCGTTTTCTTCCGTTCGTGTAATCCATCGATCGACGCAAAAAGTGCACTGCACATTTGATCGATCGATTATACACAGAAGGACAGCATGGTAATTTCTACTAAAAATCACAACCAGAATTTTGCGATGTCTATATTTGCACCCAGCAATTCGGGTAGGTTTACTTGGAAAATCTCTAGATTAATTATAATTTGAGGAGGACAGTTCTACTTTTTAAATTCTAACAATCTAACCAACTAAAAAGGCAAGTAGAAAAGGGGAAAAAAAAAGACAATTATGGAGGCCTGGACTGGACTGTCGGATCTTGGAAGAAATGACAAAAAGAAAAAGTTCAGTTTTGGCGGTCCAAATTCCACGGACTTCCTCACTTTCTCTTATGGTGGGACCCACAGTGTATTGGTACATTTGGCAGTCTGCGCAGTAATATAGAAATATAGAATAAGATTATCAAGATTAAGTCATGGTAATGATAGGAATATCATTGTCTTTATAATATGAAATTGTTATACTTATTATTTTTATATATAAAAAAAAAAATTGAGGTCGTTTAACATAATAAAATTGGTTTTCATTAACTTTTAATACTCTTAAAAAATATTATTTTGAAAAAATACTTTTACCATTTAAATTATTCGTACCCTTTGACAAACAATAAAAGCAATATCTCAAACTCATTTTTATTAAAAATTTAAAAAATATTGTTTTAATGAGACATGAAACAATAATTTTCTATCTTTCTACGTAGAAAATAATTTTTTTTAAATGAAGAGGAAAATGTCATATTCTTATGATCTTATCATTAAGATTTTTCATGACAATTTTTTTTCTAATTCAGATTTCTCAAACTTCAGTTCAGCAACAAAACTCTTGAAAAAAAATCCATATTTCTTCTTTTCTATCTCCTACAATCTCTCTGTCCCTAGATCTCAACTCGTAATGACAATAGAATATGTTTTGATTAGTTGTTAATCACAAAAAATCATGGATTTTTGTGAGTTTGTGAGACATTTTTCATTAATGATAGACTCGTTACTGTGTTCTTTTCTAAGTATTTCTAGGCAATGATTAAGTTTTTTATCTGTTTTATGCATTATTTTACAATAATAAAACTGTCTGCACTATCTATTTATGAAATTTTTAATTTTAAATATAAGATTTTTCTCTTGAAATTTAGTTAATTATAAACCTATCATATAGTTTGACTAATAATAAAATTATAGAAATGCATCTTTATAAAAATGAGTGTTCATGTCAAATTTTTTTACTATTTAATTAAAAATAAAATAAAAGACCAATTGTTAATTTCAATTTCCTTTAATCGAGTAGCTAAGTGTTAGACATAAGTCTTTACATGTTACATAATTTTGTGAGTTAATAGGCTCCATTGAATGACAAATTTTATAGAATTGATAAATGAGTTAAGAGTCACAAGCCACCAATTGTATATCAAATATTGAAGTAGTTTTTAAATAAATCACAAATAAAATTTAAATATCTAAAAGGGCTAAATTTAATTTTATAATTCCAATAAATAATATGTCAATGTTATATAAAAACATAGTTGTCATTCAATATATAAAGAACGTTAGACTTTTATTCAAAGTTGTTTTATGTGATGCTCACCGGACCAGTGGCTATTTTATATCATTAAATACGACAAAAAGTAAACTTCTGGATTCTCTCACTTGTCACCGTTACTAAAAAGATAACTTATCATATGCGTATCTTGCTTAACTTAATATGTATTAGAGTAATTAACACTAGGATATTTTTGGATGAAGGATAATTTTAAAGAGGTCACCCTTGAATATCTCAAATTTAGATAGGGTATTAAAAAAAAATGATGAAAGATGATTTTTTGAATTTTTACCATTGGAGTAATTTTTGAATTATCAAATAAAGGTAAGGAGAGATGAACTCCATCCAAAGACAATCCTAGTTTAACAAACGAGTTGTAGTTTTTTCATACTACAACTGAATAAAAAATCATGTACTGGAGTACTAAAAAACTATAAAAAGGTCTAATTAACTTACGCATAATTAAAGCTATATGCAACTATTATATTAGACTGTATTTGGATGAGACGTATAAGGATAATGAAAGATTACGACTCTTATTTGGTAATTAAAGAGTAAGAGTAAAAAATCAACTTTTTACTCACTTTTAAAAACCTTCTCATTCTAAAGAGTTTTCATATTTTCTCTGATCAAGGATAACTCTTGTAAAACTTACCTCTCATCGAGATGCAGCTCTAGTCTAAGTTGTAGTTTTTTCATATTAAAATTGAATAAAAAATCATGTTTTTTAAAGTTTATTATTTTGTTATCATAATATAAAGTTAAAAATTAGATTAATGAGTTAATAACTATAATAATAAAGGAGAGAAGGATAAAAGTGTAATCGTAAGGAAAGTGGGCCCTCACAACAACAAGAAAGTTGGCCTCAAACCAATCCTCCGTCTCAGTAAAAGATCAAACCCAGATCAAGGTCTGGTCCCCACATGATTGTCATGCAGAGGTAATGTTGACCAAACGATGTCTCAAAAATCAAGGTGGTACCTGAGGAGACAAAGTAAGAATGGCGAAGGAGACTCTATCGAGTCCCAATAACATATATCGTACGCCTGAACGATTAGTCAATTCAACAGTCAAATACAATCGTAGGATATAGACCGGACGGTATTTCACTCAATCAAATTATCTCATTTGAGTCAGGTATGATTTAATTTTTTGCGTTTTAAATTAAAAAAAATACTTTAATTCATTAATCTATTTAATAAATAATTAATAATTTGTGAGTTGTTTCTCGAGTTCGAAACTGGCTTGGCCTGGTCTGAATCCACTCGTTTCTAGATCTACTTTGAACTAAAAATTTGACCTAATCTGATTATTTGAATTGAATCTAGATATTTTAAATAGATATGGATTAAAAAATTTATAACTTTAATATGAAATAAATCTGAATCAATTGACCCATTTAATAATAATACGGCTGCAACTTAGGTTGGGTTTTGACCTGACCTGCATGATTTGACCTGAGAAATCATACAGGTCGTTTGAAAATTTTGGGTTAGCGGGTCAAGTTGGGTCAAGTTGAGAAGATCAAAATCCACATGGAATTTAAATCAGGTCGAGTGAAGATTTTACAAGTTAACCCGACCTAACTGACCCGACTCAGTTAAAATGGGTTTAAAATGCGGGTCAGTTCAAAATTCATATAATATTCTGACCTAAAATAGACTTAAATAATATGATTTAACCTGTTAATCATATAGATTATAGTGAGGAATTTGTGAAAAATCTAGTTTTGGCCCAATCAGAGCTCGATAGCTCATTGATCTAACAATTTTAAGTTAAAAGGGTAAAATGGTAATTTACCATTAACAATATAATTATTGTTTGAATAATTGTTGTTGAATATTATTTGAGTAATATTGATTTCTTTATTAAGAATATAGATTATAAAATTTATAAATGTCTTTATTTCATTAAAATGTTATTAAAAATTTACCCGAAAAAGGTCCCAAAAACTAGAAAATTATTATTTTAAATAATTTTAGAAGTTAGAAAATTCTAAAAAAATAACTAGTTTTTAATTTATGTTTAAATCTATCATTTTATTTCTCTAGAGCTAAAAAGGAAGACTTTAAACCCTTTAAATAAGTACAACTTAGTTTAAGGGAATAGTGTTAAAAAGTAATTTTTATTTAAATCAATTAAGTTTAATGGGTTATAACTTTCCAAAATTATATGGTATTTAAACATTTTAAAAACTCAATATTTTGGATCAGATAGATCAAATTAAATAATTTTTATTAGTTAAATATTAATAAGAAAATGAAGTAAAGATTATAACTATAATAAAATAATATTATTATTAATAGTAAATTTTAGCTACAGTCACATGATAAAACTTGCATAACCGATAGAAAATTAAAAATATATATATATATTAAAATAAATTATCCTTTCTTACAAGTCACTTGTGGGTAAATCATCAACCTATAAACTTAAAATGAGTTTTCCTATTGAATTAATTGTGAATTATTATTATAAATTGATTTATTTTAATTTGTTTATTTAACTTGAAATAAATTTATAATTGTTTAAAGATGTGGTTAAGTTGGTTTTTCTATATCTTAGTTTTATCTAAAGTTAGTAATTTAACAAATTCTAATTTAGTCTTGTTAATAAATTAGAGACTTAAATTACTTAAATTAAATACTTTTATCGGTATAGTTTTTGAAATTTGTTTAAAATTAATAATATGAGATTTGTATTTTTTATTATGTTAATCATTGTTTAAAGACCCCTATTCTCAATTAAAAATTATACTAACCCTTGTTTATTATATTATACTATATATATATACATATGTACTCACTTGCAGGCCGATACTCTCTATCTGTGGCTGACTCAGCCCGATAGCTATCAGTAGCTGAGCAATTAATTTTGACGCTCGGTAGGGAAAAAAGGGATCGGGCACTGAGTGTATCTCTAAGCCTAACTCACTATATAAGTAGTGGCCTGAGTACCCTATATTTGTATTTCTATGCCTAACTTGCTATACAAGTAGTGGCCTAAGCATCCTATATTTGTATCTCTAGGCCTAACTCGCTATACGAGTAATGGCCTGAGCATTCTATTATATTACTGATCATTATTATAATATAAAAATGAATAGTAACCCATTTTAGAAGACTCATATCCATTACCCTTAAAGTTTTCCCGAAAAATAAATAAAAGAATTTGCAACACTATGATTATGTGTATTATGTTGATTAATGATTCGTTGTATTATTGTTTTCATGTTTGGACAGATATCTCTATACCCCACACATACGATGAAGAGACTTAACATTGCAGTAGGAGTAAATCAGGTTTAAAGGAACTAGTGCAATGAGTGGTTTCAAGGATCAGATTTGATGAACCCACTTATATGCCTAGATTTTGTGCACTATTATGAAAAGTACTTATTGATATTGTTTATCATATATTGTGATCATGATGATGAAATGCTTATGAATTATACTGCTTCCACGTACCCTTAACTATTGAACTATTATCGGCCTAGGTGTGTCGGTTTACATCTATTAGCCCAGGTGTGTTAGTTGCTGGCCCAGGTGTGTCAGTACCGGCCCAAGTGTGTCAGAGATGTACTTGCAAGATTCTGCATTTTGACCGTGTCAGGACTTAATGCTTATAATCAGTGTAGTGTGTAGGTGTTGCGTTGGACATCAGCAGTAAAACGAGAATGATTTGATATTTAGCATGACAAACATATTATGATGAAAATGTTGATTTTTGCTAACCTGATAATTATTATACTGCATTGTTATGTTCTTTTCACTGGGCTGGTTAGCTCACATCACTCACATTTCAGGAGAGGTACCCGAGGAGGAGGAATCTCCACTTCAAACTTAAGGATAGATAAGCTGTTGCAGTTCCTTGAAGTCCCATGGATGGGATTTTCATTTATTTTGCCTGTCGGCTCTTGGAACCATGTTTTATAGAGTACCTTATGTGGCACCGTTTTTATAATCATGTATGAACCATTACGTTACTGTTAGTAACTTTTTTATAAATGATATTATCCTTTTTATATTTATTTGTATGATACATATTTGTAAAATGGTAGACATGTGGTACATGTTTGAGTCCATATATAAAGAACATGTGTGACATTTAAAAAAAAATAAAAAATAGTAGTGTTCTGGGCCCACCTTCGGGTCAAGGCGTTACAATTCAAGTTGATTCGTGTAAGAATTCGGATTGGGTCTAAAATTTGAGTCGGATCAGATCGGGTTCTATAAATATTAATTTAAGCGAGTTGGAAGGTTATTGATTCAAACTCGAATAGTATCTTATTTGAAACTGTTCTAACTTGAAATATTGCCACGTTCAATAGGATATGGTCTTTTATGGAAGATCTTTTATAATTAAAAATTGTATTCTACTGATAGTTAAATCGTAAATGAAAATAGCAATCTATGTAAGAACATATCTAAAACTAAGCATTGACAATAAAACATTAGAATGGTTCACGAGAAAAGTAGAAAAAATAATATATAGCCATTATTACTATTGATAAGACTAAGATAAAGATTAAAGTTTAATTAAGAAACTGACTTGTATTTGAATTTGAAATATACCTTTAATAACTCATAGTTTTATACTCCCTTCATCTTATTTTAGTTACCTCATTTGATAACTTTATATTTCTTAATAAACTCTCTATATAAAACTAACACTTCATGTGAACTTATTTATTTTTAACACTTATACTACTCTAATTTATATGAAATAATTATTTTGAAATAATTTTAAAATTCATATAAGAAAAGTAATTTAGGAGAGATGGAGTAGATTCATCACCCGTATGAATATACTGTGGTGAGAAATTCATTTCAGACATGATACTTGGAGCAAAATTATCCTGATATGTTTTACTTTCCTTTCTTTTTCACTTCCAATTTTTTGCCCTTTTTCAGTATGGAAGAAGACAGGACTTCACCCAGGCTGGAAAACCCAGATCCTTCTTTTATTTTTTATTTTTTTCTTATTCCCCTCCGGCAAGAGAAAGCACAGGTCACTTGACGTTTCCCTTCCTGACATCTAACGGTGCTCGTGACGGCCATTGCTTCTTTCTCGCTCATTTGCAAGTCTACTTGCCACCATCTGCAGAGCACCGGGTTCTTCAAGGCTAAGGTCCAAATATCGGCTGATAGATATCGTATCGGTCGATATATATCGGTTTTTTTAAACCGAGTAATATCGGCCGATATGGCCGATATTCGGTCCGAAATATCGGTCACAATATCGGCCGATATTCATAAATATCGGTATTTAAAAAAAAATAAAATTAAAACACCGATACGGTTTTTCTCGGTTTTTACGCAGTTTTTCGCTGTTTTTCGCGGTTTTCCACGGTTTACGGTTCTCAGGAGGTTCGCGATTTTTTGCGTTTTTCGCGGTTTTCTGTGGTTCAGGGTTTACGGTTCTCAGTGGTGTTCACGGTTTTTTACGGTTTTTTACGGTTTTGTCACGGTTCATCACGGTTTTTTCTGTTTTTTCACGGTTCCGATATCGGATGAGAGAGAAAATAACGATATCGGTATGAGAGATAAAAATATCGGCCGATATATCGTCCGTATCGTATATCGGCCGAGCCGATTTTTGAACCCCTGCTCAAGGGGTCTCTCATCTCCCTTATATTTTTTTCTCTCTCAAAATATTTGTCTTATTTTGAGATTTTTTTATGGGTAGTGAGCCTCCCACAAGTGTTCTGTGCAATAAGACAGGGATTTAGAGTATTGTCTATTTTACCCTTCTACTCTGATATAAATCAGCTCACTAAATCGCTGACTGAATCACTGATCCTTCCACTGCGGTATAAATAGGCTAGCTGAAATGACAGCTTCAGCTATCGAGACGGCATATTCGGTTTCGGCTTAGCCGAAATGGCAAATTCGGATGTCAGATTCGGTTTCGACTAGCCAAAATGCCATTATTTTTTTTTCGGTACAGCAGTGGACATGTAAAATCGAAAATATCTTAAAACCCATGTCTGATTACACAAAACACTCGTGGGAGGATCGCTACCTTCTTTATTTGTTAAAGATCTTTTTATAAATATTATTTTTAAGATGTGGGTTTTTTTTTATTATTTGAACAAGTCAAAGTTTATAAAAGGAGGTATTCTTCCCACTTCATTAAAATGTAATTTAGAGCTGAAAATAAACGAATGATAAGTGATTTGGGACAATTTAAAAATACATATAGAATAAGTATTTTGAGATGAAGGGAGAATAAAACTGCAAGGTTTGAGATTTTCTCTCTGACTTTGGCAAAAGTTGAAAGGTTTTTTTTTTTTTTTTTAATTTTACATGTGGAAGTACATGCTTAGCTTCTATTTACACACAATTGTAAAGAACCAATCTCTACTAAATTTATTCTATGTATGTAGATTTGAAGATTTACACATCTTATATGAAATAACCGAGTGAGACACCTTAATTCTTTTAAAAAAATTTAAAAAATGAAAAGTTGAAAGCCCATTACCTCTTTTCACCACCTCCGTTGTCTACATCTCCTGTTCCATCATCGTCAACAGTGATATTTGTTGACTTTTTAAAATTGTGACTATTACGTGTGATAATAGTTTTCTGTTCACTTCCCTACTCAAATATCAGCCATCCACGATGGAGAGTGATGGACATAACAATCACTATTCAAAAGCCCAACAATATTAGGTGATACCATGACTGAACATTTAATGTACACTTTTCCGAAGACTCACTTTAGGCTGCAATAATTGGTTTATTTAAAGTCTTTTGCTTGAATTAGTAATCACTAAATATCTTCTTTATTAAATTAATCAAGTTGTATTTTTTAAATTCATTAAATTTGATAACTTTTAATTATTTTTAATCTTTATATATTTAAAATTTTAATTAACTGAATTAAAGTAATTTTTGGTAATTTTTGGTAGATCATATATTCAAATATAAATATTTTTTATATATCTATTAATGTAAGCAAAAGTGAGCTCCACGTAAATGTGGACAAATAAAAAAGATCTTTTGACAGTGTGATATCACTGTTATAAATGGATATTGCTGTAAATGGATATTTAACAATGTGATCAAACACACCTATGCCCGCACGGAGAGGTTTGATTTAACATGGGTATGAAAACCCTTCATCTTTGACATGATAGTGCCATGTTAACATGGTCTTAAGTTTAATGGTTGCGAAATCTGATGAAGTAGGGCTGAAACTCGGACAGGTTAGTTGGATTTTAATAAACTCAATTCACATTAAAATTTATTGAACCTGATTCGATTTAAATTGTTGATTGAAATTGCTCAACATAATTCGATCCAGATTGCTGACCTGACTCAATCGAGTGCTGGGCCGAATTACTGGTCTAACTCAACTGGAGTGTTATATTAAATTTTTTGAGTGAGTTGGATCGGACCAATTCGAATTCGGTTGGGTCAAATGAAAAAAAAACTAGTCCCAATCTGACCCAAATTTAATTCGATTTTTTTTCTTCAACCTAATTTGACCTTAATTTTAAAAATGTAAAACTCAATCCACTTAATTTTTCTGGTAAGACCATGGGAGTTAAGTTAAAACCCGACTCAAATTTCACCCATATTGTAACGTGTGCAATTTAGAACTTCAAAAATATACTATAGATAGGCATATAGGATTTTTTACTTCATATATTTTTTACTTTTTCTGATTCTTTCCATCATAATTCCAACATGTATTGCTTAACCAAATAGAAGGGTTGACCCATATATTTACAGCCCTAGCTTGGATTCGGAGAAAGTGGAGAAAAGATAAGGTTCTCCATGAACTACTCCTTTAAAAATGAAATATTCCTTTCTTTACCATTTAAAAATGATATATTCTAAAAATGTGAATTCAACATCATAACATGTTTATCATAAGTGAGAAAAGTATTGGTGGGAATATGTTCTACCACCTAGAATATGGCTGAAATTACTTTAAATCAACAATCTTATAACACCTCCAATCACACATGCCCACACAAATCCAAGAACAACAAAGATTTCCCCACAAAGATAACCCCCAAACAAGAGCAGAATCCACTGAAAACATATCTTTTCACCCAAATACACCTAATACATGCATAATATCAAAGGTGAAACTAGATTTTTTCCCTTTAGTTGAATAATTGGCTTTCAAACACTCGTTTAGCATTTTTTACTTGAGTAGAAGTTTTATTTAACTGAAATTCTATAAGAATTTTTTCTTACAAGTAATGTCCAATCCTCAAATGCCACTAAGCAGAGTTTACTGGCTTCGACCAGTGACATTTATGTTAAAAAATTTAGGTGAATTTTCAAAATTTTCACGACTTAAATTTTAAAAAGTTTTCATCTAGTGATAATATATAAATTTCTCATATTGACATTTACCAAATAAAAACATTTTTTTTCTAATAGAAAATGTTATTTTCTCCTCGTATCTTTTCTCTTTTAGTTATCAAATAAAATCAAAATAATCCTTCAGTTGAATAAATTCTTATTTTATAATAATACGTTATATTGGAAAAACGGCTATAAAACTTTTTCCTCGTCCAAATATAATAAGTAATTGTAGTTAACTTTATTTGACAAATGTTACGAGGGAGATAAATGTTCATGGAACTTGATTATGAATCTTTGAAGTTTGGGTTCACTTAATTAGTTTTTTTTTATTGTTCCCCTCTCTTATGAATCGGTAATAATAGACTTGTTTCATTCTATTGAAGATGCTTTGAGGATATTTCAATGCGTTGGAGGCATTTCTTGATTTTTTTTATATATGATGTATCATTTTTTTAAAAAACTTTTTTTTTAAATGTTTAAATAGATGAATAAGTACGTTTAATTAAACAAGTTTAAATCTGTCTTATAAATGTTTAAATCAAGCTTTACATATTTATTTTGACACGCATGTTGATGTAATGATAGGGGGGGTTTCTTAGAGAAGTCGGACTTCTATAAAATAAGAGTGGAGTTGGTGCTGGGAAGCATCCAGGAAGGTGGGTTTAGAAGGAGACCGTTCAAAAGCAACAGAAAGAGAGAGAGGGACGAATTTCCACATTTGAAATTTATGTCAGTCAGCACTCTGCAGGAGAAGAATAAAGAGAAGAAGGAATTTTTTTGCTTTGAATGCAAGCCATCCATTCGCGGCTCGACTGGACTCTCCCTGCTCTTTTTTTTTCCCCTTTAATTTCACTGTTTCGCAATCGTATCTGCAACTTTAGTCGTTCCCTTTTTATTCTCCGTCTGTGATCGAGAAAGACGCATGTTTTTCACCCGAGAAACGAGGCGCCGCTGGACTCTGGACTCGAGTCTCTGTTGGTAAACTTTCTCGCATTGGGTTTTTTTTTTTAAATCTCTTCTAAGACTGTGTTCATGGACAGATGTTTACTTTTGTTGGGGTGTTATTGTACGACTAATTCGACTTGTTTTGGTGTTATTTCGCTTGGTGGGTTTGTTTTTTTGGTGGTATGAGTTTGCTTTTGCTGTTTCGGATTTAAGATGTGTTTAATGATTTAATCTGTAACTTTATCGGGTTCTAACATAATGCGGATATCTGGAGAAGATACTGAAATAGAAATGGTTTTTTTTTTTTAATTTCCTTGGATGTTTTGGAAGGAAAATGCTTCCTAGGAAAATATCAATTTTTTGACAAAAAATAGTAAAGGTTGTTGCCAAGCAAAGTAACTTCTTGGAAAGTTTTTAAGTTCCTTGGGATAGTTTGTTCTGGTTGTTTGGTTGGGGATTGTGTTTTGTCTGTGTGTGTCTCGTTATGTTAGATCTTTATACATAATTTCAGTTTGGCAGACGAGTAAGAGAGAAGACGACGAAAAAGGGCCCTTTTTTTTGTTTTCAACTTAAAACAGTGGTTCGGTTAGTATAAACGGACAAAAAATGGATTATTTATTTATTTATTAACACTGGGTTTTAATTTAGGAACAAAGAATGGGAAAGGGAAAAAAGAAGGGAAGGATACATTTTAATAGTTCCATAGAGGAAGCAAGAAAACTCAATAGTTCACTTGGGTAATTTAGGATGACTAGCAAGAAGCAAAACAAAAAGAAAATAAATGATTTTTATTGGGTTTCTTGGGTTTAGTTATAGGGTTAATCTACAGACACCCGTTAGATTGTAAGGCCTATAAGTGGAATTCTGCATAATATTCTATGAAAACCACTTATCACTGACACCTCTAAATTGGAACTGACATGGATAGGTGTTGATCCAACTCATCTTCACTGCTGGTTCAGCCATCAAACATGTAAATATTTATTCAATGCTTAGCTCTGAAGCTAAAAGATCAAGGGTTAGCATGATCTGATGATGCTTAGGCAGTCTACCAGTCATATAATTGTGTAACCATCCATGCTTTTAGACGATTGACATGGCATGTCATAGATAGTCTTCTACCAGGCATTTCTAGATCTCCCTTTATTTGACAAGGTAAGATGAGAAAGTTTTAAGTGGAGTTTCAAATTTTCAGGAAGGCCACTGATTTTGGAATCCATATTTTTGTTAATACGGGCCACACTTGGTTTTTCATCATCCTGAATCTTGATAAAATCATTTTGAAGTTTAAAAATTGGTTGAGCCAACTTGGTCTTGTCCATGTTTTTGGGACTCCGGGCCTATGTCAGCCCCCATGGGTAGGACTTGGTCTATGCTTGAGAGTTGGCTAGTGTGACTCAACCAACTTGCCTTGTACATGTGGATTTTCAAAAACGTATTCTTCATTTTTCTCTCCTATTTAGGAATTGTATATTTTGAGCTTTGATTTTCATTTTTTTTAATTTTGTAAATTTGACATTAATGAACCTTGACTCTATGGACTCTATTTATTACCTCATTGAACGTCTTTGTTATTTGTTCTCCATGGCAAGGTTTTTTATTTTTTTATTATAATTATTATAATTGTTTTGCTTGTGGAAATTATTACTAACTGACTTTGAACACTCAGTTTAGTTTTTCCTTGATAAAAAAAAATATATGGTCTGAAGCTCGATTCAAAGTCATCGATTAGAATCCCAGTTTAAGATTTTGGGGCATTATACTGTTTTTATTTAAGGGGTTAAAGAGAAACATGATAGAATGTGGACTGACAAATAATATGGTCTTTGATAAGATAGAATGGAAAAATTGAGCTCAAAAAGCTGATTACTGATAAATAGGAAAATGGGCTAATGATGATGACACAGTTCCAAGTGAACCCATTGAAATTATAGATAGATTTTATGGTCCATTGTTTTATGCTTCTACCACTGCTTAATATTAATTTTGTTTTGTTTTACTTTTATCAGTGTTCTCATCCTTATGATCTTTTATGTAGGGATCTGAAATGGTTTGGAGTTGCTGTCTAGATATGCATTGCTTTGCATGATCTTTTGCTTTTCTAGAAGAAGTAAGAAAATATTTGGAAGTTTTGAATGGAGGAGAAGCCATTTCCTGCTTGGTCATGGTCTGTCGAACAATGCTTGAAGGAATACAATGTCAAATTAGAAAAAGGTCTGAGTTCATATGAAGTTGAGAAGCGAAGGGAGAAGTATGGATGGAATGAGCTTGCCAAAGAAAAAGGCAAGCCCTTGTGGCGGTTGGTCTTGGAACAATTTGATGACATGCTTGTCAAGATCCTGCTTATAGCAGCTTTTATATCATTTGTTCTTGCTTACTTGAATGAGAATGATTCTGGGGATACTTGCTTTGAGGCTTATGTAGAACCAATTGTCATTCTATTGATCCTTGTGATCAATGCCATTGTAGGAGTCTGGCAGGAGAGTAATGCTGAGAAGGCTCTTGAAGCTCTTAAGGAGATGCAATGTGAATCAGCAAAGGCTCTCAGAGGTGGGTACTGTGTACCTGATCTACCTGCAAGGGAGCTTGTTCCAGGTGATATTGTTGAATTGAGGGTTGGAGATAAGGTTCCTGCAGACATGAGAATAGCATCTCTGAAGACATCAACTTTGAGAGTGGAACAGAGCTCATTGACTGGAGAAAGCATGCCTGTGATCAAAAGTGTAAACCCCATATTCCTGGATGACTGTGAATTGCAGGCAAAAGAATGCATGGTTTTCTCGGGAACTACTGTTGTGAATGGTAGCTGTGTTTGCATTGTTGTTAGTACAGGTATGAATACTGAAATTGGGAAGATCCAGACTCAAATACATGAAGCTTCATTGGAAGAAAATGATACACCTCTGAAAAAGAAGCTGGATGAATTTGGTGGGAAGCTTACCACTGCAATTGGGCTGGTTTGCCTTCTAGTGTGGATCATTAACTACAAATATTTTCTAACATGGGATGTTGTTGATGGATGGCCAACTAACTTCCGGTTTTCTTTTGAAAAGTGCACCTATTATTTCAAGATAGCTATTGCCTTAGCAGTAGCTGCCATTCCTGAAGGTCTTCCAGCTGTAATTACAACATGTTTAGCTTTGGGTACCAGAAAAATGGCACAGAAGAATGCAATTGTGAGGAAGCTTCCAAGTGTCGAGACTTTAGGATGCACAACTGTAATTTGCTCAGATAAGACTGGTACACTTACAACTAACCAGATGTCTGTAACTGAATTTGTGACATTGGGTGGCAAGACGACTACTTCCCGTGTATTTCATGTTGAAGGCACAACTTACGATCCTGTAGATGGAGGCATTGTAGATTGGAATTACTATAATATGGATGCGAATTTGCAAGCCTTGGCGGAGATATGTGCAGGATGCAACGATGCTGGGATTTTTTGCAATGGTCTCCTTTTTCGAGCATCAGGATTGCCCACTGAGGCAGCTCTAAAGGTTTGTTCTGTTTTTCTTGGGTGCATTTTTAATTGCTACTCTTGGATATGAGGGAAGCATTGATGGCATCCATTTGGTTGTGTTTGGGCCACATGGAAACCAGAGACCGCATTTAGGGGAATGCTGCTTCTATCCTTTCTACCCAAATTGTTATCAACATCAATCACCATTGTTGATTTTGGAGAGAAATGGTATTGACTCTTTTTTTTTGAGCGGTAACTATAAAAGGCTATATTAAAATAAAAAGCATGTACAAGAGACGGTACAAGAGATCGGGACCCAGGAAAGAGAGAGAAAACTAGACAAAAAAAAAATGAGAGCCCACACCAAAAACATAAAGAGTAGAGGATCTCAACAATCGAAACCCCACATTATACCCTAAGCCCAATAACATGTAAAATACAAATAATAAACTCCATTAAGCACTGAGTTAACTGTGGCCTTTGCAAAGAAATCAGTTACTCCATTGGCCGTTTGTCTAACCTACCGAAAGATTGCCTCCTGAACCGAACACAGATTCTTTAATTCCCTTACTACTGAAATCAGTTTTGAAGGGGGTCTCTTTTTCCCCTTAGCCCATTTGATCACGTTCGCCAAACCCCCTTCTACAGCTTGCTTCCCATGACCAAAGAACCTCTATAATACCAAAGCCCTCCTGATTGCTAAGAATTCAGTCATATTAGAATCTCTCACCCCAACCGACTTTGAGAACATTAAGAGAGAGACACACCATTGGAGTCATGCAAAACCCCTCCTATACCTGCTGGCTCAGGCTTGCCAATGGCAGCTCCATCGACACAAAAATGTTATTGTTAGTCACAGCAGATGACTGACAAGTGGTTTTTTTTTTGCTACACTGGATGGCTTGAAGGAATGGATAACAGCCACCATCATCAGTGCCAGTTAATTCTATTGTTTGGACCCAAAAAAATTGTGCCAGTCAAGCATCCTCTCTGAGGGCTAAATTCTTCTGCTACCCTAGACAGAGGAAATGGACAACCATCTATTATGGAAAAAATATTCTAATCAAACGTGGTTTTTGGTAAACCCACCCTTACAGCCTTGCAGCTTCACATGGATGAGATGAGGCTTTGATGCTGTTGATGATGATAAACACGCCCTACTTGCTTTATTCCTGTTCATTTAAATTAAATAGTTCTTTTTTCCAATGAGGCAAAGAAGTATGTATCTTGGTTATTGTTGAAAGCATGTTGTTTCAACAATTTGATGTGTTGTTAATGTGTTTTATCATTTTTATGCTATCATATCCATCTCTATAACTATTTCATGTTTTCTCCAATAACAGGTTTTGGTGGAAAAAATGGGGGTTCCAGATGTGAAAGCAAGGAATAGAATTCGTGATGCACGACTTGCAGCAGAATATACAATTGACTGCAGCACAGTCAAATTAGGTCAGTATAAACATGTGCTATAGTTAGAGTTAGTCCACCATTTATTGTCATTCAGATGTATGTTTCTTATCGATGACATCTTATTTAAGGTTGTTGTGAGTGGTGGACAAAGAGAGCAAAAAGGATTGCTACATTAGAGTTCGATCGAATTCGCAAATCTATGAGTGTTATTGTCCGGGAACCTACTGGTAGTAACCGTCTTCTTGTCAAGGTGATTATTACTTTGATCTCTGCACTGTGTGGTTCATATAGTATTTTGTTTGGGTTAGCTGTCGTTTGTCTTGCATTGACCCCCTTCCCCATATAAAAAAATATGAGGCGAGAACCACAGTCTGCTATTTGGTGTCCGAGTACCATATGGATAACGATGATGATGACAAGAATCTATATCACAACTGATAAAGGTTGTTACAGTTTAAAAGGTTGTGGGTTCAAGTCTCATGGGCATTAGATAGGCTGTTAGTCCATGGAAATAATTTGTCAAATCCAAATAAAAAGGCTAACCCTAGATTGATAGGATAAATAGTATAGATGATGATGATGATCACTGCTGCCTGTTGTTCAGAATAATATTCAACTGATTACGAAAATGTTGTGTAAATGCAAGAAAATATGGTCTTTCTGTCTTCAATTTCCATATCTATAGGATTTCTGTGTTTTTTTTGAACGGTCATGATTTCAGATTATCGACTTTCAGAATGAATAATTGTTTAGATTTTCAATGGAATTAATAATAATTCAGCTCGGTTCATTTACTTCAATTTAGCAAGAATTGCCAATGTTTGAATCTAATGATGATTGTTTGTTAGATTTATTGTAAATAAATGCCTTATTAGTATCGCTGAAACTTCTAAGTTGCCTTATTTCAACAATTGGCATGTTCTGATACAACCTTAGTCCTGCCATGGGCTATGTCACTACGATAACACCTCATTCTCAAGTTTGTTAAATAAATGAACTGTGCCCGGTTTAAAGTCTAAATGCAAGTGCCTAAGTCCAGCCCGATTAGGCTGTCATGGGCTAGGCTTGTTGTCTTTCAGCATGTGGATGGGCCCGTGTTTTAACTAGTAATTGATTTGGAACTTTCATATGCTCAGCTTAATGATTTGGACATTGATCTATGCAGGGCGCCGTTGAAAGTGTCTTAGAGAGGAGCTCACATGTGCAGCTTGCAGATGGATCAGTTGTTCCAATGGATGAGCCATGCAGACAGTTATTACTGTTGAGACTCCTTGAGATGAGTTCAAAGGGTTTGCGTTGTTTGGGCTTCGCATTTAAAGATGAGTTGGGAGAATTTGCAGATTACTATGCTGACACTCATCCTGCGCACCAGAAACTTCTTGATCCATCCAATTACTCTTCAATTGAAAGCAATCTAGTTTTTGTAGGGGTTGTTGGTTTGAGAGTAAGTTCTTATGTTACATCTCTTCTAGGATTTATCTGAAACCAAATGCCGTAAGCTGTTTGAAACTTATAGTAGAACTGATGGGTATCTGTTCCATAATGCTTTTGGGCAGCAAGGTAATTGTAACCTTCTTAGTTGTGTATCATTTTTCTTCTGTTTTTTCTGCCTCAAATTATTGTGAGAACTGACTTTTCACTAATTTGAGGTGAGAACGTTGGGAGGAAAAATCCAAAGTCATAGTTCTGCCGTTTGCAGTCCAGAAACACGACGGAATTGATAGTCATATATTGTCTTAAATATTCAAACTGATTCTGAGTTTGAGTAATTTGATTTCCATTTAACTTACAATGCTTAATCTTCTGCCGCGTGGCTTTCCGATAAAACAAAATAGGACCCCCCTCGGACTGAAGTTCACCAGGCAATTGAAGACTGTAGAGAAGCAGGCATCAAAGTTATGGTGATTACTGGTGATAATAAGTCAACAGCAGAGGCTATATGTCGAGAAATTCATTTATTTTCCAACCAAGACGACCTCAGTGGGAAAAGCTTTACAGGCAAGGAGTTTATGGCTCTTTCCTCCAGGCAGCAGGTTGAAATTTTGTCAAAACCTGGGGGGATGGTTTTTTCTCGTGCAGAGCCTAAGCACAAGCAGGAAATTGTAAGAATGTTGAAGGAAACTGGTGAGATTGTTGCTATGACTGGTGACGGTGTAAATGATGCGCCTGCACTAAAACTAGCTGACATTGGAATAGCTATGGGTGTCACTGGAACTGAGGTAAAAGTACTTTACTTATTGTGATATTTATGATGTTTTTCTTTTGGGGTGCCCGTAGCCTAGGTTCATGAAAGCTGTAATTTTAAATTTAAACTGGGTTTGACTAACACATCCAGGCACCTACCTTTAGCCTGCGTTGTTTGCTGGTTAAATCTAAAGTTGCCTTTTGGAGCTGAGTAATTATTTTTTTCATAAATTGTGGCTCCTGGAACTGGGTAAACTACCTTGAAGAATAATTTCCTTTCTTTTATCATGCTTTTTATATGTGAAACTAGTCATTTTGTTACTTGTACTGTTGCTTAATTTGGTATTTGAAAACAATGTTGTGTTGTTTTCTCATCTCCATGCTAGTTCGATGATGATGGAACCCAACAACATCTGAAATATATCGGCCTAAACACATCAATCTTCCATTGGTTGACAAGTCACCAAGAAGCAAAATTTTAGAGCCTCAATCTTAACTTGCTAGTTAACCCAAACGAGTAGCTCAGTTAGCTTGAGCTTCTAGGAATAGACTAGGGGTCTGCAGTTGGACTTCTTTCAGAGTAACCGGATACATGAAGCTCGCAGACGACTTTGTCTATCTATGGGAATAGTCTCAGTGTCTCACCTTCACATGGTGTGGGGATACCCATGTTATTAAAAAATAAAAAACGTTGACTTGCAAGTTGATGAGAAACTGATGCAGGACACAAAAAAAAAAAGAAACCCTAAATGACTAATGCAGTTATGGTGAAATAATTTGATATGAATTTAATCTACTATGGTTGAAATTAAGTTCAATTAATACTTGCAATTCCAATAATAAATTTATCAAAAACAATCAATAAGTTCTTGGAATCTAATGTAAACGATTATAGAATGATCCAAGCCAAGTCACCACTCGTGGTGGGGATCTCTCAAAACAAGAGGGTTGTCAGATCCCACGGAAATGATGGCTTTTCGTCAGAGAAGGGCCAGATCTGGCAGTTTGCAGTAAAGTATGGGAGGAAATATGGGGCAGCAGCAAGTAGATGGAGGAGAATGAAGATGCGGCGGCAAAAATGGGACAAGAAAGGGGTGGCGGCAGCAAGGGAAGGATTAGGAAGGTGGCGAAACAAGTAGGAGGGCTAATGGTAGGCGGCGGCAACAACATAGGGGCTGTGGGATGCTAGGGCAGCAAAGGTTGGGACTTTGAGAGGTGGCGGCTGCAATAGGGAAGAAGGAAAAGGCTAGTGATGACTGGGATTAAGGTTTAGGATTTAGGAGGGGACGGCAACAAGAGGGAAGGGTGGTGGCACTTAGGGTTAGGGTTTATGGATTAGATGGGGACGGCAACAAGAGGGAAGAGTGGTGGCAGTTAGGGTTAGGGTTTATGGATTAGATGGGGACTGAAACAAGAGGGAAGGGTGGTGGCAGTTAGGGTTAGGGTTTAGGGATTAGATGGGGACGGCAACAAGAAGAAAAAAAAGGTGGCGGCTAGGGCTCGATTTAGATGAGGAAGAAGAAGAGAAAAGGAGAGAGATGGAGAAGATAAAAAATACCTGGACATAGAGGAAGGTTTTGCACCTTTTTCTTGACTTCTCGCCAAGGCTTGATTTCTCACCAAGAGTCCAACGCATGGAGCAATGCAATTTTTTATTCAATCATCAATTAGCCCTAATGAGAGGGCTGACAAGAGCATTTATAATATTTACAATAAAAAAGGACTAAAATACTCTCAAATAAAAGACATATGAAAATCCTAATTACAATAAAATGACTTAAGTACCCTCAAATAAAAAAAAGACAACTAAACTGATGCGGAGCAGCAGATTTACCTTCGAATTTAGAGTTTCTTTTATTGTTTATTTCTATTTTTGATTTGGTTGTAATTAGAAATTAGGATTTCCTATTTTAAGAGAGTTTATTTTCGTTTTAGGCTATTTTTAGGAGTTTCTTTATTTAAGGAAGGCATCTCTTATAAAAGCCCTTTCTTGTAAGCATTATGAGATACGTTTGATGAATAAAAATTGAGATTTTCGCAAGATACCTATAAGTGGTGCGATTTCACATTGTAGGAGTGATTCCTTGAGCGAGAGGCTTGGTGTGAGGCCATAAGGTACTTCTCTTTATCTTCTATCTCTCTTCCTCTTCTTTACTCTTCTTCTTCTTCTTCCTGGATTTCCGAAGCCATCCCTTTGCTGCCAAACCATTTCCAACCCTTTTGGCTTCCGTCTCCTCTTCCGCTCTTTTCCTTCTTCGCCGCAAGCCCTTTTGCACCCCTTTCGCATCGTGTCCCCCCTTCTCTGTTTTCCCTCATTGGCTTGGTTGCCCTAAACTGATTTCCCCTTCTTTACCTTTTTATTTAAGTCAAATTCGCATGTGCTAAGTTAACCCTTTCTACCGTGGGACCATTTTATTTGTTTCACCTACAGTGAAGGTTGATTAAATTCCTATTATTTGCATGGTTATTTGTGGCAAAATTTTATATTAATTATTACAAGTGTTAATTGAAGTTTAATTTCAGCCCATATTAGTTTTAGGTGGATTATTTTCATCCCTTTTAATTTTTAGGGAACCAATTTAGGCATTTAGGGTCATCCTATTAGTTGTCCTGCATCATAAACCAAAATAACTGGAAAAGTAAAATAACAAAATGCTCCGCGTCAGACATCTTATGTTTGAAACCATTACTTTTTGGTGATGGAGACTGGTATAACTTTAAACTCTACACGGACACAGAGGCAGACACAGAAGAGCTAGAAAATCCAACATGCCAAAGTCATGTATTGAAAATTGAAACAGAATGACTTTGGGAGTGGTGTTATTATTACAAGCTCTATTTCATTATGTATGAGTTGCATGACACAGAAGGCATTGTACAAATGTGTGCTTTGTTTACTATGCTTGATCTCATAGCTGTGCCAATATTGCAACTATGCTTAGTCTATATATGGAATTTAGCAATTTGATTAACTCTTGACCATTTATGGATCTAGACATGATATATGTATGTAAAAGAAATGTCTGATGCGCACTGTGTATTTCAAACATTGAAATAGTCCTTATGCGGAAGCATGCACACACACTTCCTTTTGATCAAAGATACTCTCCTTTTTTACATAGGAATTATGTAATGCTTCTTTGGCCTGAGTGGCTAGAAGATAAAATTTATTGACGCTTTTGTATTCTGTGTTAATGTACCAGGTTGCAAAGGAAGCATCAGATATGGTTCTTGCTGACGATAACTTCAGTTCTATTGTATCAGCTATTGCAGAAGGCCGCTCTATTTATAATAACATGAAAGCTTTCATCAGGTATTTTTTTGAAAGCAAGTTTTGATTATTTGAGACTCAAATGAGTAAATGACACTCTTGCTTACTCACCTTCAGGTACATGATTTCATCTAATGTGGGGGAGGTGATATCTATATTCCTGACTGCTGCCCTGGGCATACCAGAATGCTTGATACCTGTACAGCTACTTTGGGTCAATTTGGTCACTGATGGGCCTCCTGCAACAGCTCTTGGTTTTAATCCTGCTGATGTTGATGTAATGCGGAAGCCTCCACGCAAGAGCAATGACCCTCTTATTAATTCTTGGGTTCTCTTTCGCTATATGGTAGGTACTCAAAAGATTTTTACACATTTTCTGTTCTCCCAGAACTTCTTATTCTGGTATTTATGGAACATGGGAGTCTCAAGCACATGGTTTGCTCATGACAATACAAAAATTAGAGAGGTTGGTCATGTCTCTTTTCCCACAGAACCTGAATTGGCAACTGTCTCAAGACTCATGAGAAATGAAGCAGCCAACAATTTTGCATGAAAATGGACAAAAAGGATGAACATTGGACAATAAGGATGGACATTGCAATACATTTTCTTTTTCTGCTTTCACTACCAACTGTGCTAGTTATATTTTCGTCAACTCTTGCACTTCTTTTTAAGTTGTACATCCAAGTGCACTCTTTATCTTTCAAGATTACTTCTGTGTTAAATTGTTGATGAGAATCTTTCTTCCTTCTGATTCGTTCTCTTTTTCCAGGAAATATTTCACTTTAACTTATTGAAACACTTCTAATGAGTGATGAAGTTTCAGTCCATATGCTTGGGACTTGCTTTCAATTAACACAAAGTGGGACCTATTATATTTTTTTCTCGGTCAAGGAACTGCCCATAGATTGTGATGGTAATTTTTTGGTCACTTGAAAATTGCCTGACCATTATGAGACCTTGTTGCCCCTTGGGTCTCCTTTTGTGTTGCAGAACTCAGTTTTCATTGTTTTGTGCGTCTCCATGCAGCTATGAAAAACTGTATTGGAGATCTTGCATATTTTTCAGCATTTTCAGTGAAACTGTTTTACTAATCTGGAAACTATTTTCCTATTAAACTTGGGTAGGGATTGGAACGAATCTTTCCTAATGTTTGTGTGCACAAGAATGCATGCATATTAATGTGATTCAGTGCATATGTTGCATGTGCCCAACTTATGTGAGTGTCAATACTCAATAGGATAGTTACATGTTTAGAATGTGAGTGGATGCAATCTTTCTACATGCCCAACTTATGTGTGGATAGAAAACATATATGGAATGTGGTGATTTAACATGATATGACTGAATGTTGGGTTTAATACAAATGTTTGTCCACTCATCAATATCATCGTTTTTGTTTTCAGGTGATTGGTTCATATGTAGGCATTGCAACTGTTGGGATCTTCATTTTATGGTATACACACGCCTCCTTTATGGGCCTTGATCTTGCAAGTGATGGCCATACACTGGTCACCCTTGCGCAGCTCCGCACATGGGGTGAGTGCCCAACATGGGAAAATTTCTCGCCGGCTCCATTCTCGGCTGGCAGTCGTGTCATCTCTTTTTTGAATCCATGTGATTATTTCTCCTTTGGAAAAGTGAAGGCCATGACTCTATCACTCTCTGTGTTGGTGGCAATCGAGATGTTCAATTCCCTCAATGCCCTGTCTGAAGATAGCAGTTTGGTTGCAATGCCACCATGGAGGAACCCTTGGCTTTTGGTGGCGATGGCGGTTTCATTCAGTCTCCATTTTCTCATACTCTACATTCCATTCCTGGCTGACATTTTTGGCATTGTTCCTTTGAGTTTGAATGAATGGTTTCTAGTAATTCTGGTTTCTGCACCGGTGGTGCTAATTGACGAGGTTCTCAAATTTGTTGGAAGGAGGTGTAGGGAGAGGACCCAAAAGCAGAAGATAGCATAACAGTCAGTGTTAAGATCTGAACAGCAACTTTGGCATGAGTCTCATCCCACCAACCAGGATTGACTATTCAACTGTCGCCATGGCCATCGCAGAGAAAAAGGAAAAATAAAAAGAAAATGGTGAAATACTTGAGCATGTGACAGAAAATGGTCTTGCTCATTTTGAAGATTTCTTCAGGAGCTCTCTCTCTCTCATGCTACATGTTCATTATAAGAAAACATGAAAAAGTTATTCGATTTTTGGTCTATACTTTACCAATTAATGCGTATCTATCCATGCTAGATGTTCATAAGAATCAAACATGGTTTTTTTTTTTTGTCTTTGGGATGGGTGTCTATCCATGCCAATTTTCATAAGATGTGCAATGATAGAGGATGCAACATGGGGCTTCCATTTTTATGTCGAGATAAGTTGTCTTAGCAGTATAATCACATTGTTTGTATCAGGGATTTAAAAATCGTTATCGGCCGATATTGTGAATATCGGTCGATATTCACTACTTCAAAACCGATACATATCGGCCGATACGATATGTATCGGCCGATATTTGTATCCCTGGTTTGTATCAAACGTCCGTATGGAACGTCCGCATGGAAGAATGTGAAACCTCCCAATGAGGATGATACCTGAAATAATTTTTGTGGAACCAACCAAGTTCTGAAACATATAATTTCCATCAGCAGATCAATCACCAGGATGCCAAATATTAAAACCTTGATTTGGACTCGCCAATTGATGAGAAATTTGATGCTTGTGCCATGATGGACCATGCCCAAAGACTACTTAATTGGGAGATTCTAGCAATCCATGAGGCCTCACTTTTTTTTATCCTTAGGTGTCCATTCAATGTGAGTCATTAAGCATGAATTGAGGTAGTATGGGAAGATGGAGAAATTTGTGGTATGGTAAATTACTAATTTTAATAGGATTTAGTAGGAATGTGTCTGAGTTTCCTGCACATTAATCCAAAAAAAAAAAGTCAGCCTCAAATGAGTGGTGAAATGTCGGATGCATGCTTGTGTTGCAAATGCTTTACACCCCCTTGGAGAGTACCAAATATTCACACACTGACCTAGTTATCTAGTCTATTCCATGATTTGTTTATTTCTTGAGGATTTCAAATTTATAGGAAAAAGAAGTTATGTTTTCGTTAGATGCACATCATTCGACGGGCATTGTGAAATTTAGCTTCATTTCAAATTGTGATACCCTGCCCTTACACCACCGATGTGGGGAGTCCCACATCGGTAGTGAAAGGAAGTGATCGTGGTTTATTTGAGGCCACCCACCTCTACTCTAAGTATGACGCGTTCTAGGCCAGGCCATGTGGGCTCAGGTCCAAAGACAAAATCATGCAGACTTACTTGTGTGCGAGGCTCAGAGCGGACAATATCACACTGAGTTAGACCCTAAGTCCTGTTTTTGGGTTGGATCGTTACACAAATTGTGAAAATATGACGTTTTATTTGTTTAAAAATCTTTATTTCTATTGAAAATATAGAAAACGTTGTCAGAAAACCTTCCTCTTTTCCTTATTAAATTTTCTTACCCCTCTTATTGAAAATGGGTTTTTTGTAAGAAGAGAGACATAAATTTTCTTACCCCTCTTATTGAAAATGGGTTCTTTATAAGAAGAGAGAAACATCTCATATTTTGTGTTTTGGGCAACATGCTCTTATCCTTCCACCTATATGGCTATATGTAACATAAAATAGAGACTTTTTAGTATACTAGATTACATAGAAATGTTTGTAGTGTTTTTCCAAATTTCTACTTCTGTGTCTACAGTAATCGAGTCTTTTCTAGCGACATTCTGGATCTCTCCTGCATAATTATAACGTTTAATACAAGTGAGTCTAATAAATTTATAGTGATTATTAAAAGAAGATTTTTTTAAGATATCAATACGTTGTTGCATTTTTCAAATTTCTATTTTTGTTTCTTCAATATTAATGAGTCTTTTCTAGTGATATTTTGAATCTCTCATGTGGCTTTATAGTGATTAGTTTAAGGACGTCTGGTGGATTTACAGAGACTAATTCAAGGGCATTGGCCACATGAGAAGAAAGTTCAATCACTAGTTCCATGAAAAAAGAAAGAAAATCTTATTTTCTCATTTTTTATCAGCTGAGAAATGGCAAACAACTTGCATTATGGGTCTTGATGTAAAAAAAGTTTGTTGGTTTTTCTGAAACAAATTGGCCTTAAAAAATTAGATTCTATAAAAAAATTACAAACAAACACGAGGGAATCTCATTTTCTGAAAAAATGAATCTTTTCAAAGAAAATGTGTAAACAAATATGCCTAAAAGAAGTACAGTTAGAAGTTCCTACAAGGATTAAGATTTCTTGATGATTTTTACTGTGAAGTTAGTTATAAACTTGTAATTAGATTTCCTGTGGATTTAGTAGGTGTTTCTTTAGAAATTGCAATGTTTGAACAGTTGATGGATAATTCAATCCTTATTTTTCTTTTAGATAGACAACTTTTTCTTTTATTTTGTTTGAACTCGAGGTTATTAAGAAAGATGCTATTATATCTTTTCGTTCCATATGTTGGTTTCAGTTTTTAGAATTAGATTAAAAATCTTGAGTACGTGAGTAATTATCTTATAACATTGTCTATTTTTGTTAGTTATACTTTTCCAATTAAGACTGAAAGTAGAACTTTACTGATTATAAAATGATTTAATCACGAGATTTGTCTATTTCTTTGAAAGAAGTATTCTTATGAAAAAATTATGTTTAAATTCAAGAAGTATCGTCCAACACGTGTCATGAATTCTTCCTTCGTGTTGAGTTATAGAACCCTGATATTTTTAATGTTTGTATTAAAATTTTTACTTTTATTAAAAATGAACAAAGTGTTATCTTGACAATCTTCTTTTTCTCATTTAATTTTTTTCTCTTTCTATGGAGAATGAATTTTTTGAAAAAAAAAATGTCTCATTTTTTATATTTTTGTCAGAGAGCTATTATCCCATAAAAAAGGAGAGAAGAACTTCATTTTCTAAAATAAAAAATAACAAATAACCCCCTCAACTTCGACCTGTCGAGACTGACTCCAAGTACAACCCTTTGATAACTTTGAAACTATGCAGAAGATGGCATTAGTAGAGGTTATAGAGTATAGACAAAGGTCCATTGTATCAATGTTGTTTTTTTTTTTAAAAAAAAAAAAATGGAGAAAGAAGTAAATTTTGGATAGCAAATGAACTAACTTTATGAGTTGAGTACATTTTTTTTTTATGGTGGAGAGAAATGTAAGGTGACACCTAGGGGCAGGGGTTTAAAAATCGGTATCGGCCGATATATCGGCCGATACGATATGTCGACCGATATATCGCTATCGGCCGATATATCGGCCGATAATTTTCTCTTTCCTCTTTGTTTTTTTAAATATCGGCCGATATCGGCCGATATTTTGATATCGGGCCGATATAATACGGCCGATATCAAGGCCGATATTGTGAATATCGGCCGATACGATACATATCGGCCGATATTCACATGGCCAAAACCGATATATATCGGCCGATACGATACGTATCGGCCGATATTTAAACCCCTGCCTAGGGGTACTGATATCGGCCGATAAGAAACGTATCGACTGATATATATCAGTTTTTAATAGTCGTGTAATATCGGCCGATACGTATTGTTTTTGTTGTACAACTCATTTCTCGGCCGATATATCGGCGATATATATTGGTCCGATATCGGCCGAGATGATTTATATTAGTATTTTTTTTTTAAAAAAAATCAAAACGGTGATGGGCCCGGATCAAAATATCGGATGATATTTGCGCTTTCAAATTTTTTTTTTTTAAATTTTACCAATATTTTAAAAAAAAATAATATCAATATTTACCAAAAAAAAAAGAGGAGAGAGAATCATATCGGCGGAATTATCGGCCGGGGCATTTTTTGCACCCCTGGTGCCACCTCTTTCCGAATACAAGGATATTAGGTAAAATATATTATTGGTACTGGATTTTTATCTGACATAAAAATATGAATTTTATATCTTTCTTTTCTCCTTCTAAATTTAGGTGTCATTGAATTGAGCCTTGTAATATTTTTTTTGAATGAGGTTTAGTTTATTTCATTCAAAAGAGGAACCCGAAGAATGTACAATATATATCCACAACCCAGGTCAAGTAGATGGGGCCCAAAAATGGAAGCCATTATTGTAATTCAACATAAATAAATTACAAGGCGGAAACCGGCACGAGGAAGCACTTAAAATGAAATACATGTACTGGCGTATCCCCTAGTGACATGTATCTTTTATTACAATTCATAATTTTTTTTATTGTAAACAAATTTTGAGTTTCATAAAAATGTTGGAATATTAAGAAGATTAAGCAAACACAGTAAAAATCATATTAATCATATTAAGGGTTCTTTATTTAATTGTAGAAACATTTTTATATCATTTCATCCATTTTTTCCAAAAAAAAAAAACTCAAAATATCTTAGAAAAAAGACTTCCATTAATATTTTAGAAAAATGTTAAAAAATCATATAGACATATACAAACTATGTTGATCACATTAACACATCTCCATTGGATTCAAATTTATTAAATTGTTTTCACAAAACCCCTAATTTGAGATTATTTGGAGTCCAATTATAAATAAATTAATGAAAATAACTCAAAATGTCAAAGATTAAGGGAAAAAATATTTGGATTTGGCAAATATCTTTCAAACATGAAGAAGTTGCTTCTAAATCTTTTTAAAATCACACCAAATGCAAGATTTAGCTTGAAAATTAGTTGAAACGATTTTCTTCTAATGTATCGGTCAATGCTACTTGCTTTATTGGCTTGTATCACTTATATGGCTATTATACAACGGATGCAATATGTAGTGGCCAATTTTATTATCATTGCCTTTTGGTGCACCTAGGGTTGCAACTCGTGCTAGGTTGGATTGGGTTTCAAGATATCCGACCCGACCCGACTTAATATCTATGGAACTCAATTTGACTTGATCCAAATTCTCAACCCGAAATTCTTTACCCGATCCAACCTGAATTCTAATACAGATCAACTTGAATTCTAATCTGAACGGTATTTTGAATCCATTTTAATATAATTTTAGCCGAGTTGGGTCGATTTCATGCAGGGTTTTGTCTACACAAAGTGACCCGACCTGATCCGCTTACCCAAAAATTCTCAACCAACCTGCATGTTTCTTGGGTCCGGTCATGCGGGTTTGGTCAAACCTCAACCCAAGTTGCAGCCCTAGCTGCACCTCTCAGTTAAGAAATAAGTCACACCTGTCATTTAAGAAATAATTTAATTTATCAAGAACATAAATGCATTCGTTTCATATTTATCAAGGAGGAGCTCCATAATAGTCATGTTCATAGCCGGACTTAGCCCGTTTGTTTTGCATCCGGTATCATTTCTTTATTTTTTACAAAATTTGTTTTATATTTTGAAGATATAATCCTAAATATTGAAATTTTACTCTAAATACTTACCAATAGCTAAAGTTTTAGTTCAAAAATCAATTTTTAGCCATTTAATCTTAATAATCAAAATTGACAGGCACTTCATAAGAATAACATTGAGTGATTTTGACCGAGATCAATTGACTTGAAAGTAGAATTTTGAGATGGTTGATATTTAAGTGTTCTTTCTATTTGTATGATTATATTATTAATTTATAAAATGAAATATAAAAAATGGGCCTAAAAGCCTTACTAGCCTCAAGCTAAGGTCCAAATATCGGCCGATACATATCGTATCGGCCGATATATATCGGTTTTTTTAAACCGAGTAATATCGGCCGATACGATAAATATCGGCCGTACATACCGAATATCAGCCGATATGGCCGATATTCTGTCCGAAATATCGGTCACAATATCGGCCGATATTCATAAATATCAGTATTTAAATTTTTTTTTTTTTTTAAACACCGATACGATTTTTCGAGGTTTTTCGCGGTTTTCCACGGTTTACGGTTCTCAGGGGTATTCACGGTTTTTTGCAGTTTTCGCGGTTTTTCGCTGTTTTCTGCGGTTTTCCACTATTTTCCGCGGTTCAGGGTTTATGGTTCCAGGGGTGTTCACGGTTTTTTACGGTTTTTTGTGTTTTGTCACGGTTCATCACAGTTTTTTGCGGTTTTTTCACTGTTCCGATATCGGAGGAGAGAGAAAATACCGATATCGGTATGAGAGATAAAATTATCGGCCGAAATATCATCCGTATCGCATATCGGCCGATATATCGGCCGAGCCGATTTTTGAATCCCTGGCCTCAAGGACTTTAAGCAAAAGTTCAAACCCAGTATGTAAAAAAAAAAAAACACTCGTTTAAACCAATTTATTTAAATTCAACTCAGATCAAATTCGGACAAATTAACACCCTTACTCTCTAGTACCTATTTTCAATGAAAAAATAAATATTTATTATGGTTCAAATCTCACGTAGGTGAGTGGCATTGATAATTCAATAAAAATTTCTCTATATTTTCTTCACTCATTATCTTTGTTATTTTTCTATTTACATCATTTCAAATTATACATTTACTTCAAATATTAAAAAGTAATTTACATTTAAAATTCTTAAAAAGTAATTTCCTTAATAGGGAACTTTTTTAGAAATAGAATATATCTACTACTTGTTCCGACTTAAACTCGAATCCGAACCATTGTGCCCCGGTGTCAACCTCGTATTTTACAATACCGCGAGTCTCTTAAGTCGGGCTCGCTGCACTGTACAACAGAATTCTTCACTCGACAGATTAGGGTTTTGGTTTCGAGTGCACAGAAGAAGATATGGGAGAGAGTTACTGGCGCTACGGAGATGGGAGGCAAACAGTCATGCATCCGCCACCCATTCCTCCTACTCTCAAACGCTCTCGTTCCGACTACGGTACGCCTCTCTTCTTCTTCATTCCCTCTGGAATGAGTTTGCCCGACCTTTTTTTTTTGTCTTGCAATGATAATTATGATGACATTGTTTTCTATGAGTTTTCAACGTTTTTAGGGAGTGACATGGATTTTAGAAGGAATGCATGCGTTCTGACTTTTTATCACCGCACCCATTCCATTCCATTCTATTCCGTTTAATAGGAACATCGATCCAAGGGCAGAACAGGGCAAAAGACTAAGGTAGAAAATGATAACAAACAAACAAAGGAAATGGAACAAAATCTAAAAGAAGATCATGTACGATTCAATTATTCCTTTTTGTATATCGTATGTTTCTTGCTATAAGAGACAATAGTACATCTAGGAATCCTGCTCCGAAGATGAAAGATGGACCTGATTTTCCAGTGACAATGCTGAACATTATTAATTGACGCTGCAGTAATGATAATGCACATTTGATTTTGAACAATCCAGATTAAGAGAGATTGTATGTAATCAAAACGTCCAAGCTTGGTAAAGAAGAGGATTCATGAAGCTTGAGAGTTTTGTCTTACTGCATCCGCAATTGGTAGTGGCACCAAGTCCTAATTACAACTGCCCGTTTTGAAAATATCATATTTAAAAATCTAATAATCACCGAGTCAGATGATGGAGATACAGGTCCTGATGGTATTATCATCAGGTATTCTGTACGTGATCATTTCTTGAATGATTTTGGCGTCCCTATTATCTGTTTCATATTATCTGTTGTTATTATTATCATAACCATTTGTCATATCTATTAGAGATCAACTTTTCAACTTATTTCCACCCCTTATGAAAGAGAAAAAGAGGCTGGCAAAATTTGGGGCCCTCAATCTCACAACTGATGTTTGATCACCAGCCTAGAATGATGGACACATAGTCGATTGAAAAAGTTCTCCAATTTTTTGAAAGTCAACTGCGTTAAGAAAAAAGTAAAAGATACAAGAGGGAAGGAGGCCAAGAGGTAGTCCTCCAAAGCAAAAAAGTTCTCCAATTAAGAGAGTAATTTTCGGTTTTGTGTGTGTGGGTGGGGGGAGGGGGGGTAAGTGTAATTGAACAGTTTGTTGTTGTTCCTGTTGGGTGATGGGATTCAATCAGAGGTTTGAATTTCGAAGTAGTCTGGGTTTAGTCAACTAGATGCAAGAGGGGGCATTGGAAGGAGCATTCTTGTATGAACTTCGCCCTATTATATCTTCTCTAACCTGGTGTGTGAGTGAATCCACCTTTTATCAGTTTTTATTGGGAAATTGGTGTGAGATGTGTTAACTTGGAAAAGGTGGAAGAGATAAAAAGGAGAAGTTTTTAGTGGAAAGCTGTGTTGTATCTCAATGAGCGGTTAGCCTTGAATTTATAATGACAACTAATCCTACTAATCAATCCCTTAAGGGAATTCGACTAATCTAATCCTAAGAATGGGAAAAATAAACTTACTATCGTAGAACTACAAAAAGGAAAAGAAAATAAAAGAAAAGTTACAGAACATACTTTACACTTCAGCTCCCTCTTCAAGTTGGTAGATATTAAGCATACCCAGTTTGGCACAAGTGGGCAATAATTGTGCTTGAGATATGGACGTTCACATTGTGAACATGTTGGCAAATTAATAGGTGGACATGACATGAGGAATTGGGATTTTTGAAGTAGTAATATTCTCAATTGTAGTGATATTGAACTTCAATATGTTTAGTTCGTTCATGAAGTATAGGATTGGAGGCAATATGAAGAGAAGCTTGGTTATCACAAGCCATGACCATAGGTTTAGAAGGAGGAAAGCCTAACTCAGCTATGAGCAATTTGAGCCATAATGATTCACAAGTAGTATTAGCCATAGTTTGATACTTGGACTCAGCATCAGACAGAGCAAGTACATATTTTTTTTTGCTTTCAAGTTGATAAGATTGTTGCCAATAAATATAATGGTCAATAGTTGATCATTTGGACAATCAGCCAATTGACATTGGAGTAACCATGGATATTAAGTTACCATGAGGAGAATCTAAGCGGCCCTAATGAGGAGAACGTTTAAATTATTGCACAATCTGAAAGTCCACATCCAAATTAGATGCCTGAGGAGCATGCATATATTGCTTTGCATACCATGTTAACTTGAAGAAGTAGAAGTGTAATAAGAGAAAAAAAGAATACTCAGAACCCAGAAGAGAATAAACAGTAGAATGAGAAGGAAGAACAAGAGTGAGAAGGAGAAGTTTTTTGCAGAAAATTTTGCTATATTTTGATGAGGGATTAGCCTTGAATTTATAATGATAGTGCTGATACAATCACAGCAGAATTCTACTAATCGGTACTAATCAGTCCCTTAATTAAGGGAATTTGGCTAATCTAATCCTAAGAATGAAAAGTCAATTCTTAGTATGGTACATCCGAGGAGTACAAAGATATATAATACTCACATTGCTTTACAAAAGATTTGAGCTTGGGAGCGCACTCGAAAGAGAAGGACAAAAAAGGCCTTTTGAACCTCCATGAAGATTGATTGAGATTAATCAAGATGAGTAGTGGGATAGATCACTGAATCTCTTTCACCTGGGAAAATTAGGCCACCCTTTCAATGTGAAATTGAATGAAAACCCGGGAACGATCCATTCTTCTGTGAGTGCATTTAGGACTGGAAAATCGACCAAGTAACTGAATAAAAGCCTCCTTTTCCTCATATTAGATAGGAGTGACTGCTTGCTTACCAACAAAGAGTGGGAGACATCTCAAGTGCGTTTTTCTCTCAGCATGTTGAGTTTTGGAGATTGAGTTTGCATATTAACTATTCATGAATTCTCTCCCAATGGCTTTATATATTTATATATGTGTGCGTGCATGCACATATAGTGCATAGGATGCCTCTTGTGTCATATATTTTTCTACCCTCTACATCTTGAGTGGGCATTTCATGGTAATAGTGTGGGTCAAATCACTTGACCAGTTTAAGCAATTTGGATATGCATTTTGGCTACCCAAGCTATTTATGAGCAGAAAAATGGAAGTTTTATGAAGGATATGTTCACATCATTTGAGAACGAGCTATTTAATAAACTTGGAATAATTTGTCATTATCTTCAGCAAAGTTGCCAAAAGCATGCCTAGTCTCATGGCCCCTGCCAAAAGACTCTTAGACCCAGTGTGAGGCCTTTCACTGTTTAGATGCTAACATTGTACTGTCATAATATTCCTAGATGCACAAAATAAAGATTAAACACATATACATGCACACATATAAAAAATACATGAGCCTAGCAAAGCTGGGTTTGTGCTTGGGCATGTGCCTCGTGCCTTTAAGATTTAGGAACGCTTTGCACCTTTAGTGTGCCTTGTGCCTTGACTATGATCTTGAGAGATGCTTCATGTCTGTGGAAACATTTGCGTTAGTTAAGTGATCTCTTTTTTTTTTTTTTATTTGATTGAATTTTCTTTTTTAAATATTTGGTAGATGTCCCTGTTGGTCACGATTTCTCTAGTTTTTATCCTCGTGATGAAGAAAGGGGTGGATACCGCGCCATTAGAGATGCAGAATCTCTTGGAGCATCATATGATCGTTACCTTCGCAATGGGGTATTTTTTTTTAAGTAATTGTCTTCGATTCTCATTATCTTTCTCAATTGATTTTGATTTAGCTAACCTGTTGTTCCAAATGCTTCCAGCAAATATCTTCTTATGGTGCTAGCGATATTGGTAGGCCTTTGACTGGAGGCTTGCCTAGTCGTCCCATTGATGATCCACGTATTATGGGTGCTGGGGGAATCGATCCAGCTATGTCTGGAAAAAGTCGGAATATAGGTTTTGGAGGTGGAAGACCTGACATGCCTCTTCCTCCAGATGCTTCAAACACATTATTTGTAGAGGGCCTTCCTGCAGATTGTACTCAAAGGGAGGTGTCTCGTATCCATTTTATTTAGTTGCAGTTCATGTCTTGCATTGGTTTATCCTTTATTTATTCATTCAACCTCTTTAGAATCTTCCATCCGACAAGCCCTGAAAGGAGAATATCATATTTAGGTGTTTTACATGATCATTTAATTTATTCTATATGCCAGCTCATGATCCTTCTTTTTGGTGAATAACAATATTATTTTAGGTAACTTGGATGCTGAATTTTGAAAGTACACATTGTGTACCGTAGTTATTCTTTATCATACCCATAAAACGTACGTCTGTTTGTTCTAATTTCTCAGTCATTTTAGATTCCATATTTTACATTGTTGTTAAAATCGTACGATATACGATTCGTACTTCTTACGTTTCATATGATATTATAAGAGGAATGTTTCGTATCTTATTAACAAATCGTACGATTCATATAAGTAATATAATTATGGGGTTATTAGGAGTGTGAAGGCATGAAAAATTTTGTTTTAATGGTTCTAAGGCTTGAGTTGATGGGCATTTAAGACCTTTCAATTTTTTTAGGGCTTTTAGTTCATTATTGACTTTTCACTGTTTTGTTAGATTATATATTGGTCTTATACTTTTGGGAGTTGGAGCATTGAAATTTGAGTTCCAATGAACTAATTATATGATATTCACTTAATATTGAATGAAAGTTGGAGAATTGCTCATATTATTACATTTTAGATATATTTTACGTTATTTCAAGTATTAAATATTTTTGAGGGAAAACACTTATGAATCTTACGATTCTATTATCACGATACACGATTTACAGTTCAAGATGTATGACGATTTTACGATACGATTCAATTTTCATAATATTGATAGTTTAACTCAAATGAGTTTATTTGTGGTTATAATCTTATTCAGGCATTCTTAATTAAAAATCTTATTCAGGCATTGGTTCCATCTTCTATTTTGGTTCCTTCATTTGGCTTTGCAGATATATTTCGTCCTTTTGTAGGTTTTAAAGAAGTCAGGCTTGTGAAGAAGGAGGCTAGACATGTAAGTTTTTTCATTACCAGGAAAAGAACATATTCATTTACTATGGTATGGAGCATGTGTGTTAAGATGATTTAGAAGGAATTTAAGATATCAATTTAATTTCCTTGAATGTAGAAGTGCATAATAAAATTGGAAATATCATAATCCTGAAGCATCCACACTGTTGCCCTATTTGGTCATCCTGGTTTAGTTATCTGATCATTTCATTTTCGTTCATTCATATATATTTATATATATATATTTATTTATTTTCTAATCATTTCAGTCTGGAGGAGATCCGGTTGTCCTTTGTTTTGTTGATTTCTACTCATCCAGTGAAGCAGCAGTTGCTTTGGATGCCTTGCAAGGTGAACAAAAATGCTAATTTTCTGTTTAACCTTTGAGAATCTGAGCTCCATTATTTTTCATATCCACTGTTCCATGCTCCTGTTGTTTCTTGTCATGTTACAAGTAATTATGGTAGTAGACTAGTTGCTATGATATCAGTTTAACACCTATTAATCATTTCTTGTTACCAATGGCACACTAACCTAATTTGACTTAATTGCTCCATGGGGGTCTCAACAGCATTTTCTGTGCCAATAAGTAAATTACCGACTCCAGTGTTAGTTGATTGTGCCAATTTGGTTTTATAAGCAATATGGAAGTAGTTCAAAGCAAAAAGACTGTCTTTTATATTTCCAAGACACGTTCTTGTATGGCTGGGTCTATGCAGTCATGTTTGCTATTAAACAACTGGAGCAAATTGTTGACCTCCTTGAGAGTTGTCCTCAGTGCGAAGCATTTTTTCTAGTCATTTTAGTTGTTCATTTTTTGAAAGGTAACCAATTTTATTTTAATTATTCATGATACATTTAACAAACTCATCCATCAAGTTAAATGGAAAGGAGGGGTGTGCAAGCACAATTGCTGCTATTGCAACATTTCTAGCGTCACGAATGGTCTCTCTTTCTCTCAAGATTGCAATTTTGTTGATAGAAAAAAAAGAAGAATACACCTGAGAGGGAAAAACCAATCCAGCACAAATGGTGTATCTCTTAAAAATTCATATTGGCTAATCCCTCAGCTTCAGCATTAACATCCCTTCCTAATCTGTCAAAGCATGGCCTTGATGCTAGCAACTTTATCTCATCAATGAGTTAGATCACTAAGGTTTCTTCTGTTTCCTTTTGTTTGAACCATAACATTTTCTGTCTCAGCCCATTAAAAAAAAGAAAAAACACACATTTTCTGTCTCATCTTATATGATGACCAGATCAGGAAACATAGTCTTGAAAGTCCAAAACATTTCTTTAAAGCAATTTGATCGACCATATCAGAATCTCTTAACCCAGCTGTCCTAAAAAATGCTAGGATTAACTCATTCTTCTTGATTGTTTACCATCAATCAAGTGTCCATTGTATTTGGATGCCAATGGACCCACCATTTTTTTTGGGTTTTATGGGAAGTAACATATTTTAATTGAATGGTGAAAAAAAAAAAAATTATGCTATTAATTATAATTTGATATCAGTAATTTACCTTTTTTTTTAAAGTTGTACCATACATGACATCATAATCACCCAAAAATGTACTATATAGCATTTTTTGAAAAGTAACTTCATTAATCACAAAAAAATACAAGAAAAAGGCAGGCAACAACAAACCCACCATACGAAGAATTACCAAAATACAGGCAAAAATCTTCCCCCCAAATTATAAAAAATTATTTACAATTTATGTATTTAAAGTCAACCTTGACGAGCCATATCATTTGTAGCTAAATTAGCTGACCAAGGAACCCAAGCAATCATAAAATCATAACTAGCAATAGAATGCCGAATCCTCTCAATTTTATCCAAGAAGATCCAAGGGCATTGAGAACCCGAGACCAGCATATCACAATCTTAGAATCACCTTCAACAATGCTCCCATGAACCCATAACTCTTCCAGCTCCAAGATGCCTCTTCATGAAGCAAACAACTCCACCTCAATATAACTGACCCATTAGGAATTGGGCCATCAAAAGAAAGCAAAGTATTCCCCAATTCATTACGAATTACCCCTCGATAACTTGCAAGACCAATCTCACACATACAACTGCTGTCAAAATTAAGTTTGAGAAGTGCAACAACTGGAGGAGCCCAAGGAACTTGGGCCAATCCAAATGATTCACCGTCTTTACATCAGATAAGCACAATAGACATGCATTAACAAGTAGCATTTTCCTTTAGTCTCAAATTATCAGTTTCAATATTTTCTGCAATCCTGCAATCCATCCAAACACTTTCAGCTTAAAAGGAGTAATCCCGCCCCAAATCTTAGGGTGAACAGAAGGGTCCTCACCGACAATCAATAATGTTTTGCAAAATGACTTCACAGAGAAGAATCCATGAGGATCTAACTCCCAAATTCGCCGGTCACTACCATTGGCGACGGCAAATACACTTTCCAAGAAATTCATTCAAGATACCCACCCTTCCACCATCCAATCCTTAGACTCTTTTCGAAAGTGAGGGCCCCAAACCACCTTATTTTGCATAATTTGATAACACTCCCTAACCGAAGCTTCTTTATTTGCAGCTAGTGAAAAAAGCATAGGAAACTTCTGAGTCAAAGGAGCATCACCCAACCATTTATCCAACCAAAAAAAAATATCACCTCCTGTATACGCAAGGTACCGAATCTAGCGATCAAAAGCTGGCACAATTAAACAAACACCCTTCCAAAAACCAGAAGCTATCCTATTAGCCGCGGCAACCGCCACCCATTTCTTTGCAGCCTGTACTTTAGACGAATAATATCATTCCATATACCTTCTGAAGTGTTACCCAACTTCCACAATCATTTCCCCAAAAGAGCATCATTAAACTGACGAATTGGCCTAATTCTAAGACCCCCATCATCCTTAGTTTCTCAAACCTGAGAGCAACTTACCAAATTGAATTTTCACTTTTCTCTATTTTCATTTCACAAGAATTGCCTCTGAATCCTTTCTAGCTTCTCAATCACCCACTGCCGGACATTTAAAAACACTAAGAAAGTAGACCGGAAGACTAGATAGTACCTCCATAATTAGAATAATCCTGCCTCCAATGGACAAATACTTACCCTTCCAAGTCGAGAGCCTCCTCTCCATTTTATCATCGATCTTATCCCAACAAGCTTTTCGAGGTTTACCTTTGCAAAGAGGAATCTCTTATGAAACATATAACGCCAATCACCTCATGAGTGTAACATCATTTTTTTTTACGATGAAGAACCTCAAGACCCCCACTTCTCCCCAAGTACGAGAGTGTTAGGTTAAACTCTGGATGCACATAGCCCCCTATAAGCCACGGGCATCGAGTTATTAGGGGATTTGAACTTGGGACCTCTGGTTCCTAAGCCTCTAAGTGTACCAGTTCAGCTACCCGTGCGCGGTAGTGTAACATCATTTATCTCCTTATGTAATGGTAATATTTAAAAACCCTCGTAAGGCCAATTTATTCCCAAATCATTCCTTAGTGCCCCTTCCCTCATGACTTCACAATCATTGTAGGTTGTCATATTATTTAAATAGAAATTATCACCTATGTGGTGTACAACTACTATGTGAAACCACTGTGGCCCATAATGATTGGTCATTTGGAAGGTCTCTTCTAGATTATGAGGGGCCAATAGAAGTCGTGTTAATTATGTCAATGAAGCCATGTTTTTTACATCCCCTATAGTTTGCCTGTTTTGAATTCTTTTTATCCCTAAACTTTTATGGCCTTCAAAATAATTTTAAATTGATCCAATCAAGCTAATTATTGGTGGGCCACATCTTTAAATTTTGAACTTTTCAATGGGCCTATCACCATGGGCAAAAAAGGGCCTCACATAGGTTTGCGCAGGGTACCTGCGCCCACTTGCTCGGATGAAAATCTTTTTTTTTTTTTATGTTTAATTGTGATAATATATCAAATTTTAGGATGACACTAATACAAAATCTGTATTTTTTAGCTCCCAGCTGATAGCTTTTGCTTGTATACTTGAGTCATTCATGATAGAATTCACATATGTCCTCTCCAGTGTTATTTTATTTCTCTATTTCCAAATGCTGCAAATGGTTGCATCTTCCCCCACCCCCTAAAGGCTCAAAGTGAAGGAGAAAGTCTTGTAAGGACCAAACAAAGTGAGCTAGGGGCTAGGCAAAAATGTGTTCAAATTCTCATTGGACCAGAAAGCAAATTTTAGGAAATAAGAAAGCTAGGATCCAGACTAGAAAATGTGATAATCAATTCCTCAGTGCCAGAAAAGAAATATTAGAAACGTTTTTTTTTGGAAGGGAAGGAGAAGTTTCAAATTTTCAGCTTATCTCGACTTTGGAATTGTTTGCTGTTTATGTTGAACAAATGCATTAATAATTGGTGGGTTATGGAAGACAACACCACTTAAGAAGAAAATCTCAGGGATGATTTTGTTGCTAAAGGAGCATAGAAATAGGAAAAACAACATTTGGACAAGGGAACCAATAATTTTCTCTTACTGATAAAAGGAATGTGACTGCCTGTTTCTTTTGCAGCCATTTTCCACAGAATACCAAAAAAAAGAAGAGGAAATCTATCAAATTTCTTTTCCAAGTTTGGTATGTGTGAGGGTTTTCATGATGATTCATCAGTGGAATTCTTTTCTGTTGTCAGTGGATGAGACATAGGTTCCTGCCCAATCCCACCTGAATCTCAAAAAAAAGTAATAGAAATAATATATTATGTTCATTATATTGTTAATCAACCAATATTTTATTTAGAAAAGTAATATTACACATAAGTAGTGCAACATGGGTTAGGTTTTGGCTTGACTTGCCTTGATCTAATAAAAAAATTCATAAACTTGGGCTTCATAAACCCAGGTCATAAGGCAGGACAATTTGCCGTTCAGCATATCTCAAGGTCAGCTAATGATAGAATGGACAGTTTGGTGAAGGAGGGTGTTGCTCTCTCAAATTATGTAGTTTTCTATTAAAGGGTGCTTTTGGTTTGTGTTGCCATCGCGGGCTTTGGATATTTGGGTTAGTGTGCTTTGAAGGTGATGGGGACATCACGTGGGAAGAGGTTGACAAGATTGGTGAATTTGCCTTGGACTTCATCGACCATTTGGAAAGTGGAAACCAACAAATGGAAGCTTTCCATTGGTAGGGTTAATGTATATGGAACCCACGTGAACCTGAGACCCATTTGGACCACCATGGGCCCCATTCGACTCTCAACACACCCAAACCCTAATCTCACCTTAGAAAACATCTGTCACACGCATCCAAGGAATCTTTTGCCGTCACTCCTCCAAAATTTTTCTCTCCATGGCTGTCCAACCAAAGAATCACACTTCTTGAAGGCTTGGAACTTCAAATCCAAGCACATTTAGGTCTCCCATGCACATGGAACAAAGGTGGCCTTTTTTTGGTCAAAGACACATCACAAGCCACCTTGGCGATCCCTCATTGGTTGCTCCATACAAGTTTGATGCAAGTGCAACTCTCCATTCCATTCCAATGAGTACAAGCACCCTTGGACGAGTGGAGTAATATTGTTTTAGTTGGTTTAGTGTTATTTTCCTTTTCTCTCTGGTTGTATTTTATTTTGCATTTTTCCCATTGGTTAGTTTGAATGGCAAGGATAGATTGTAATCCTTTAGGTCTCCCAAGCGTGTGGGCTAGTTGGCTCACGAACCAAGGTTGGTTTAGGCATGGTTAGGTCGAATTCTTGTAGTATAAATAAGTGCCTTTGGGTCTCCCCATGAAGACACTCGAGTTTGGTTGTAACTTCGAGAGAAGTAAAGGAAGAGGCAACTCCTCAAGTTTAGGAAAAGTCCCAATTATCAAGTGAGTTCTCCAATTGAAGCTATGTTTCCAATGTTTGAATTAATATTTAATTGCATTTCCAATTACTTCGGCAGTTTTTGGGTTTAATTTTCCAACTCGGGAATCACATATTTTAATTTAATTCAATCCACAAGAAACTATAGTTCTTTGGAAACTTGCTCACCAAAAACTGCTATTAGACTATTAGATGTCTTTTGGTAAGGAGCCATTTTGAGGAGCTCCATTTGGTTCGGGAACCCCAACAAACGGAAGATCGTTGGGTTCGAATTACTTGTGTGAATCAAGGAATTTTTTTGATACTACCTTGGTTTATATCACAAAGGCTTTGGGGTGATCTGTTTTTGATCTACTCTTCTGGGATTCTTGGTTGTATTCTTTTATTTCTCTACAATAAAATTATCACCATTTTGAAAAAAGGTCATAGATTGGGTTAGGTTAATTCATGGATAGTGGGTTCATGGGTATGTGTGTTAGTGCCACAATTGGATCTGTGACCCAAGTTTTATCAATTCTGTGGCAATTTGTCAAGTTGACAATTGGAGTATCGCTTGACAGTGTGTGTCCTTATCTTGCCTTTGGAAGAACTGAAGCAGTTGAATCAAGATTGAAGATTAGAAGCAGTGACTAGAAGGCAGAGCAACATCAACAGAGGTGAATGAGCTGAAGGTCAACCAAGTCAGGTAAATATGGACCTAGACTTGGACTTACCCCTGAGATTAAATGATGTAGGACAACTAATAGGGTGACCCTAAATGCTTAATGTGGTCCCTAAAAATTAAAAATGGATGAAATAATGCATCTAAAACTAATATGGGCTGAGATTAAAATTCAATTAATAAATGTAACTAATGAATATAAAATTTACCACAAATAAATATGCAAATGCTGATAATAAGAATATAAGATGTGAATAAGAGGTGAATGCAACTTAAACACGTGGGCTGGAACTTAAGGGATACGGATGGAATTAGACGAAAGGATCCCTTAAGGCAACAAAGGGACTTACGGCAGCAAAAGAAAAGAAGGGGATGGCAGCAGGAAGGGTTTTCTGGAAGTTACGGAAGCACGGGAAGGATACAGAAGGTCACGGAAGGCCGGTGATAGGCATTAAGGGCTTGGGATGACTTCTGAAATCCAGGGAGGGGTGGCGGAAATAATAGGGAAGGGTTTTGGAAGGCCGACAAAGCTGGATGGGCTGATTTGAGCAATCTCGGTCTAAGGGAAAATCTGGCAACAAAGAGGGGAAGAGAAAGAGGGAAGAAAGAAGAAAGATAGAAGAGGATAAGTACTTGAAGAAGAAGAGTGGCCTCACACCAAGCCTCACGCCAAACCTCTCGCTTAAGGAATCACTCCCGAACCTGAAAATCGCACCTTACAAGGTATTTTTGCGAAAATCTCAATCTTTATTCCTTAAAATTTGTCTTTACCTCGTGGAGGCTACAACTTATATAAACATCTCCTTACTAAAAATAAATTCTTGCTAATTACTAAAATAAACCCTATCTAAAAATAAAACGAAAATAACGAAAATACGAAAATGGAAAGTAAGGTAAATGGAAGGTCCAGATCTGAAGAATATGGAGAATGCTTCGCATCATTAAACCGTAGAGTCCATAGTTTAAAATTGGTATAACTTATAGGACTCTTAGGTTAGATGAAATTTGCCCTGTCTTGGAGAAGCTCGTGTATTCTATCAAATGTGATCAAATATTAGTTAAATATTTATTATTGGATAGAGCATTAAACGAGCTTTCCGAAAAGTCCAAGATCACCCAAATTCGATCTGTGTAGCTCAGGTTATGAGTATTTTAGTGAATGGGTGCAAAACATGGCAAAACAGTTTGGGTGTGAAATTTACTTTCACTTGGAGAGCATATTTGACCTATCAAATAAACTTTACAGTTGATGAAATTTTAGGATTAGATAGACCATTCAAAGAGTTTTCCAGAAAGTCCAAGATCACTCAATTCCAAGTTCAAGAGCTCAAGTTATGGCCGTTTTAGTGAAGTGGGTGATGGCTGAATAGTGAATATCAGAGCTCCGATATACTGTTCATAGGAACTCCGATATATGACTATGGAAGTCCAATATTGACCTCCGATAGACTCTTCATAGGAACTCCGATAGTGAGTATCAGAACACTGATATAGAGCTGTTTTATGACCGTTGAAGTAGCCATTGGGAATTGTTGGACTATCATAAGTCCGATAGTGGCTGTATGGGAAGTTGATACTTTTGTACATGGGAACTCCGATATTGGTATGTGACTTCCGATATATATCCGTTGAAAACTAATAGTTATAAATTGAAGTTTCTTCTAATGGATCTTGTTACTCTTTCTGAACCATATTTTGAGACCATAATTAAGAGCACTCCTTAGGCAACTCGAGAGACCGTTGAACTCATGTATTAGCATATTTAAGTGGTTCTCTTTCCAACACAAAGATCTCATGACATTTGTATTTGAGCATTGAAGGCTCACTTGTGTTTGAAATTGAAGAGAGTTCTAGGACACCATACTTGAATCATTAGGAAAGCCCTAAGCTTAATCCTAGAGCCTATCTCCTTTACCTTGGTTGATGGAGCTCATATCAGCGGCATCCGAAGAAAACATCAAGGAACGCGGAAGGAAGGAGATTGAAGTTGAGAACGCAACAATCAAAGTTGAGAGCTCCAAACAGGCAAGTGTTCTTGTTTGTTTCAGTTAAAGTTTATTAGAGGTTTTGGTCAACACCTTTAACGATGATTGCCATAGGTTTTGGTCACCACTTAAGAACGGTGATTGTCTTAGGGTTTTGGCTCCACCATAAAGGCGATTGTTGAAATATGTTTTATCTCCACCTAAAGGTGAAAATAGTAGAATCCTTAAGTGGTTACTTGAGGCGTGGATGTAGGCAAAGTTGTTGATCCACGTAAAAATCGACTTGTGTATTGTGTGGTTGATTTCTTGTGATACTATTAGAGTGGCGCAACGGAAGTGTAGTGGGCCCATAACCCACAGGTCCCAGGTTCAACTCTATGCCTGTGTGGTGTGATAGAGCCGAGGATGACTCTGGTTTTAAGAGGGGTAGATTGTGATACCTTGCCTTCTGTGTGAAGGGGTGGCATGGGAGAAAGTCCCATACCACCCATGAGGTTGTTGTGGGAGTGGATTATATGAGGGAGCACCACTCCCTTCTAGCACAAGACCTTTTGGGCCCAAAGGTGATACTTGGACCCAAGGCAAAGCCGTGAGGGTTTTTCAAGCCCAAAGCGCACAATATTGTGCTAGAGGGACGAGTCATTACAAATGGGAGAGAGAAGAAACAAAGAGTGGCGTGAGAGACATGAGACGTGGGGCGTGGGAGAGAGAGAGTGGAGGAGAGAGAGGGGATCGTGAGAGGGAGAGTGGAGAGGAGAGAGTTGAATGAGAGAGAGGGAGAGATCATGGGGGAATCGGGAGAGAGAGGGGATCATGGGAGATGCATGAGGGATCGGGAGGGAGAGGTGGGCGGAGAGAGTGAGTTGAGAGAGGAGGGAGTGAGGGAAGAGTTGGGTGGGTCAAGTGGCAAGGGTGAGTTGAGAGGAGGATTGAGAGAGAGAGAAACAGAGAGGCATGCAGAAGAGATCGTGGGGGAATCGGGGGAGAGAGGGGATCATGGGAGATGTGTGAGGGAGAGAGGTGGGGGGCGAGAGAGGGAGTCGAGAGAGGAGGGAGTGAGGGAAGAGTCGGGTGAGTCGAGTGGAGGATTGAGAGAGAGAAACAGAGGTGTTTGGGGGGGGGGGGGGGGGGGTTTATTTATTTATTATTATTATTATTATTATAATTTTCAAATTTGGATTTAAATTATGTTGTCAAAGTAATTCACAAATCTTTAAATCAATTTAGGTTTAATTAAAAACCTGGTCATGACAATAATCATTGAAGCATATTTTACAAAGTATCCCAAAATTATTTGGGGTAGTGGGGTATCCAACATGGTCATGGATGCACGTGCGATGCATTTAGCAGATACAAGTGTTTGGGTATCGTAGATTCTTTAGTATTCACTAAAAAAGAAAAAAAACTAGTTACCATTGGGAGGGGAGCCGTGTCTGCCCTGTTTCCATGGTGTGTCGGCCCCCATTCCATGTTCACACCTGCATGTGGGCCTGATGCTTGTGTCCATGTATCACAGCTGAAAGGTCATAATCTGGTTACTGGATTGCTACTACATCCATTTTATGAAAAAAAAGGATTACCATTATTCAGTGAATAAGCCACCAACCAGTTTTTGATTCCAGTGCCTTAGCTAACCTGTATATATAATTGGATTACAGACCATGGATATGAATCAAACCAGTCGATTATCCTAGGCAATTGTCTGTGTTAGTGAGATTGTTTCGGTGGTCAAAACTGTCAATCTTTGTGTTACGTTTGTATAATGGTATGGGTTAGCTTAGCTTATCGTGGAATGCTGGAGAGAAGTGGGATTTTGTTAAGTCACTTCAGGACCAATCCAACAGAGATGCATGAACCAGGTGCAAAGTGACTTAGTTCTTTCATGGGCTTGCAGATGTCTGTTACCCATGTCTCCTGTATCCTTACAGTTAGATCCCTTAGGCCCTTAACACTCCATGTCAAGCGTGATTACTTTGTGCAGCATGAAACAATCCAAATTGATTTTGCAGGTTATAAATTTGACGAGCACGACAGAGATTCACCCAAATTAAGGCTGCAATTTGCTCGCTATCCAGGTCCTAGGTCGGAGCGTGGGCCTCGTGGCAAGCGTTGAGTTATATGCATTTTAACCAGGTGATTGATGTGGTACTTTTATACGTAGTCTATTCCATTGTAGTTGAAGGCTACTGCTGCATGGCAATGTGCATAACTGAATTATGCTGAGATTGTTACCTTACCTGCACTGCTTTTGTAGGCACATTCAGCAGGTTTCAGATGGTGAGAGATGATCGTTAGATTATGCTGCTCTGGTTTGTCATTCCTCTAAAATGCTACAATCATAGAAGTAGTGAAGCACTATAACTTTTGGTGGTTGTGCCCTACTGTACCTGTTCTGCGTTTGACTGGACTGCTGGTGGTAATCGTCACTTGTAGAACAACAATGTCATATGTTAGTTTTCTTGTAGTATGCTAATTATGTCTATTTTGAGTTATAAATTGAAGTATTTGAGTTCTGTAGTGGTAGTTTTGACATCAAAATCTACATTGCAAGAGATTGATTGACAATGGCATATATGTTTGTTTTATCATTTTCCTTCCTTAATGTTTTACTTTTGTCTTCTTTAGACAAATTTGATGGTTAATTCACTTGGTTTATTTTCTTGAATATATATGTTCTGATTTTTCTCATTGAAATGCCCTCCATAATTGTTCAGAAATTCTTTCTATACTATATCTCAGGCTTGAGAATAGATATCAACCTTATCTTTTTTTCACGTGAGACATGACATTAATTTGTTTTGATAATGAGGAAAAGTATACCACAGAAGCCTTCCTAGAGAGGATTTGTGACAGAAATGCCAAAAAATAGGAGTGCTGAACAATCAAAGAGGAAAATGAGAAAATACAAGCTATGAGATATTATCCCAATTCCCAAACTACTACACTTGAAAACGTGAGGAAGCCTTGGATATCATTGTTGAGTGCGTTATGTTACTCCTAATTCGCTCCAAGATGCTGACTATGGGCGCTGCCTTGGTAAAAGATATGCCTATTCCTCTTTCCCCAAACAAACCAAGCAATAGCCGAGGGAACTAAATTGCAATGAAATTGACCTTAGTCAAGGAAGGGCCTTTGAATCCCATCTCTCAATGAGAGGCCACTAAGACGAAGGGAATGTAAACGAAAGGAAGGAGAGGAAAACCAGCCAATTAGGGTACACAAAAGGGCAATGCAAAAAGATATGGTCAACATATTCCCCACTCCAGCAAAGGAAAATACACTTGAAACCAAATTCCAAAGATGGTGACCTTTCTTAGAGCTTGTTTGGATTGAGAGGAAGTAGAGTAACCTGTTTGGTAATTTCTTGGCAGGAGAAATAATATTAGGATGGCATCATTCCACATCATCACTCTCTTACTTGAGAGAGATGGTTTCTACCATCTTCATATGACTTTCTGTTAAAAAAATTCTACTACCCTAGAGGTAGTATGAACCCCTTTCACTTTCTCCTAAAAACTTTGTCCTTGAGATAATAGAAATCTTGTATATTTTCTTTTAAAAACTTCCTCCTCATCCAAACATAGTCTAAGATAAGGGGGGCTCAAACTCCATTCCCTAATGAGAGTATGGGAAGATGAAGGGAATGTAAACAAACCTACAAAGGAAGAGAAGCAAGCTAGCCAAATAGGCTACACAAAAGGGCAATGCAAAACGATGTAGTCAACACACACTAGCAAAGAAAAAACACGCTAGGAAGAAAAACATTCCTTAGCTTTCAAGTTTATCATGTGTTAGAATCTTATCTGAGTGAGGTAGTCCAACAAAAGCTTTCACCTTTAAAGGTAAAGGTGCAACACCAGACCAAATAGCTTTACGAAGAACGTAGTAATGTTGCAATGCACAATTTAGATGCCAATGGTTTTTGAAGTTTAAGGTACAAGGCACAAGGCACACGCTTATTTACGATCTTAATTTTTCTGGTTACACTTATTTAAATAGTTTATATGTATGTGCTTATTCACTAGTTTGTCTTATCATAAAAAAATTAATATACGGTTTATTTATCTAAAAGGCAATTGGGCTTCCAAACTTTTTTCAAAAACATATTTTTGATATATCTAGAGCCCGGAAGGAGTGCATTAGTTTTTGACTTAAAAGCTTTCTTTTTTCTTTTCTTATTTCCTTTATTCTCTCTCGTGGTCTCCTTCTTGCCTGTTTCTTTGTGGAGATCAGTCTTGTATCTCTTTTTGTTCCACTTGCGGTGCTTCAATCGGACCAATTATCATTTCCAAAAAAAAAAAGGGAAAAAATCTTCTATACAGTGGCAAGAATATTATATTACCTATTTAGAGTTTTTAGTTTAATGGGCAAGTGTTCTTATTAACTATGGTCATCTAATTATTATTTCATACAAAAACTATAAAAAGGGATTATAGAAAACGGTCTAAATAAATTGAATTTATTTAAGGTGAGCCCGCTCTATATAGCTAGGCGAGGTGCAAAATTAGTTTAGAGTCTAGGTGAGAGCATTAGTATATCTAAAGCATACTAATGTAATGAGAGCTCCATTACCACCCTCAAATCTCCTCTTCTCTAATTTTCTGACCCACTATAGGACCCAAAGATACCAAATTCCAGATCTTTTCAGATTTGGGATCCACCCTTATGATCAATACTCCTAGGAACCAACCTCTATCACATTCAATATATTTCCTTTTTATTCCCTCGCCATAAAGCCCCTTTTTTTCTCATCACTATTTGCTAACAAAACATGTTCTCCTCAACAATATTCCAAAACCCAACTATCCAATTTCCAATAGGAATTCCACCTTTTCCCATGCTACTAAATGTATTTTATTTTTGCTACCTTAGCAACTTTCAAAGTCAGTCTTTCTTTTCTGGTATTTTAGCAACTTTCAAAGGAAGTTTGAGAAAAGGAAGATAATAAAGCTTAAAGGATTAGTCAAATGCTCTAAGAGATCTGAATTTTAATTTTAGAAAAAAGAAAAAAAAAAGACAAATAGGACCTCGTCCACACAGTTAATTTTTGACCTATCAATGAATTTCCTTTTTTCCCTTAAAAAAAAGACAAATAAGACTTTTTCTGTTTGAATTTGTCAATGACATCCACATGGATATGGATTTGGGCTTTACCATCCAAAGGTAGACTAAATAGTGGTAAAGGAACACCTTGGTGCATCTAGGGCTAACCTTGATACCCTGGCATTTTGTGAGGGGACTCCTGCGCTAGCACTCTTACCCACATTGACCTGTTGACCTTATATGGCCTGGTAGCATTGAAAGGTGCAGAACATTTAAAACCCAATTAATATTTTATTGACCCACTCCTCTTTATTATGACAGAATACAATTATGCCATCTGTAAAAGAAGGTGCGAAATGAATATTTATTCCAACTCTAACCTTCTAAAATAAATTGGATGAACCCCATCACTAAAGAGGGCCAGGGATTCAAAATGCGTTAGCGCCGGGCACTGTTTACGCCTATATCGGCACAATGCTGCCTTTCGGCAATTTAAAATCGTTGATGCGCTTTCTCTTCTACATTCTTTTATTTTTTATTTTTTCTTCAATTTTTTTGGAAAATTACAGAAAATCTAAAAAATTAGCCTTCATTTTTATGTAAAATGGAGTTTTCAAGTTACGAAATCGAGATCACAATAGTTTTGATTTTTAAAAAAAACCAAAAATACTAGAAAAAATGGAAAATAATTTCTAGTAATTTTCTGTTAAGCCCGAATCTCTGTGGCATGTAACGAGAAATGACCAATTAACATGATCATGTACTTTGTCAAGATCCACTTGCATACCACTCCAGACTCCCTACCTTTCTTTTGAATTAATGCACTCTGGGCCACAAGAACTCCATAAAGATTTATTTCCGCTACACAAGCACCTTGGAATGGCATGTCCTCTTTAATTTTGTTTTCCAAGCTGATGGGTCTAAATTTAGATCACTCTATGGAGCTCTCCACGTAGGTGTAATTCTATCCCTTCATGCAATTCTCCCCTATCTCTAATTCTACTTAATTTTGATATTTTTTATTTTAAAATCTCATCAGGTGGGTTTCGGACGTTTTACATGCTCTGATCCCACTGGGTATGCCACCACCGATTTATCGATGACTAGTTGATGACTTTGCATTCATTTGCTAGGAAATACCTAACTTCATACTTCCTAGCAGGGGTTGAAATCTAGGCCGATAATTGATATCTCGCGTTTTTTATACACATTTTATGACCGATATTTGTTAAAAAAATTTAGGAGAGAAATATCGTCGAGACACCGATATCTCAATACTGACGATTTTTGTACCTGCTTCCAAGTAATTGTATCTGAGGGAACCATATAAATATATGTGGTTAGGGTCAGAGGAGATCCGAGATCCCCTCATTTTCTAATTTCTGTGTAAGAACTAAGAAGAAGGAGAGTAGACTTGATTCTAGAAATTTTGTAATTTAACCGAAAAAGTCATTCACATCTTAATTAAGTGGTTTATATATGGGCGTAATACATTAGGGCTGTAAAAGTGGTAAAATTAACAATCTATGCTTAACCCATTTTAGTTCAGATATTGATTGATGAGCCCATAGACTGGGTTAGGCCTTGGTATTACGCTTGACAGCTAGATGAGCAGAGATTATGGGCCGTGGTCAGACAAGCTTGAATATGAACTTGCTTATAAAAGATGGAGTGGACTTGGACATCCTTCAGCATGTCATGACGATCATGATAAGATCATAAGATACCTTTCACACATCCAAACGGAGGCTAATGACCACAGTGTCGATTTGATGGCTAAATAATAGACTTGGTTAATGATTAGGAAGCATGCATGCTACTGGGCCTGTACTTGTCACTGAGTCACTCTATAATTAAATGGGCTAGTTGTGAGTTTCTTAAAGACTTGACTGGGTGCTCTGAAGCTGGGCTTGCATTTCATGTTACAACCTGCCTGCAGGGCCCACATTGGGCAACCGATGGTCAAGGAGAGAGGACGATGATAAGTCAAGCACAGACCGTCTGGACTCGGGGTACAAAAGATGTGGCAACTCCAGTCTAGGCTGCGTTTGGATGGGGTAACCTCCCATTACCCCTGATCATGGGTTACCCTAAGAAATATGAGAATCTTTGGAAGGAAAGGGTTTTCAAAAGTGGGAAGGGGGAGGTAAAAATTGATTTTTTACCTTTTCAAGGGAAGGGTTTCCAAAATTTACCTACAATCCAAAGACAATCCTATTGAATCTCATTTTTAATGGTATTTAAGCTTTTCATCCTGTCAAAATGGGGTTTTACATAGATCTTCCCGTCCTTTCAACCCTTTGACCGTTGGTGGCCCCAAGAGGGCCCACACTTCCTCGTGACTCGTGAGCATGTGGATCCACATCCTATAAAGATCAGAAGCCTCCGATTGCAGCTTCACAAGCTAATATCAGGCGTTTGGTGCTATATTTCAGGATTCACCAATCATACCTCGTCCTTATTTATCCATTCATAGGTCGTCATGACAAAGATGGTGTCAGGTGAACTAGAAAAGGTACTATGTCACATGGTGGGCACATATCTAGTGGCATTTTTTTTTTGGAGAAATGTCTAATTGCAGTAGACCTAATAATAAGATCGAGTTCTATATATACACCATTCATTTGTGAAATTTAAAATTTTAAAATATTGAACATTTTCTATGAATGATGAATATGCTAGACCTAAGTTTATTATAGTCAAGAGAATTCTTCACAATTTTTTCTCTCGTAACTGTCACGTGGCATGACTCGACCCACAACTTTTATGATTGTGTGAGTACGTGCCACGGAGCTCTATGGAACCAGTCGTTCACCTTGATGATGACTAGGGACCTCGCTCCCTTTCTTGTCTGGCTTGAAATCAAGGTTTTCTAGACCACCACTGGATCTGCCTCGTCAATACGTCCATCCTCATCCACACTGAACAAAAGATGCTTCCAGTGAAACTGGTGAGTTTCACTAGTCAGATAATGGATTGTTCACAGGTACCAACTCGCCTGGTGGGAGTAACAACTTATGTGCTTTCGACACATGATGTCAACAAAACCTTCATGAGAGTGCTTTTATAATGTTTGGGGTGTGTCAAAGAATGTTAGCTTCAACTGGCGGCGGCATGATATAGGCTAATTGCCCCTTGGTCACTTGCCTGGCTTGGAGTTCATTGCATTTGGTTACCCTGCTAGCGAAACAAAGCAGCAGAAGATTTCTATGCAAATTGTCACATAATCTGAGTCAGTTGTATTTCAAGTTCATGGAAGTTCATGATGACAAGTATTTCATCTAAAAGTAAAACTGTGAAGTAATATCTGGTTTGGATTCAATGCCTGTCATTGATTGCTGGTTTGCTTGGAAAGCCAATGGCTGTGAACTCCAGACACACCTAAATGAAGTACATGTTTGCAGTTGGGGAAGGCTAGGCAATGCTAGTGAAAACCTTGCACTTTTTCCCCTTCTTTGGGTGCTGAACATTTAACATACTTCAAGTTGAAAATAACTACAGAGAAAACAAATGTCATCAAAATTAAGCTTGGAAAAATAAAACGAGGCCAGGTGTCTGCACTTTTGATAACCCAAATATCAGAGATATTTCTTTTCTTTGAAAATCAAGGAGAAGAAATGAATTCAAGAGAGTGTGGTTTAAATAGGAATAAAGGTGTTGCTCCTCAAATTTGTTCAACTCCAACTATGTTGATAGCAGTGCCCAGACCTGAAAAGATACTGTCAGCCACATTGCCATGTCTAAGGAGGCAACGTTAAACAATGCAAGACTCATAACCAAGAAAGAACACCTTGAGCTAAATAAATCCATTGCCAATGGAACTCATAATGTCACCATTCAGCA